>CM069922.1:16941232-18376172 GCA_036172225.1 Cryptocoryne crispatula var. balansae | reverse complement strand
GCCACCGTGATGTTGAGGTCGTCGAAGGTCTGGATTCTGGTACCTAGCACCTTCTTCTGGATGTCGGGACGAAGCCCTCTCTTGCATAGAGCCACCGCCTCCTCAGCGAGGGGTGGGTTGGCACACTTCATGCAGACATCGCGCCATCGCCGGATGTAGTCTACGGCGGTCTCGTTGCGCCCCTGCGTCATTGTTGCCAGCTCGACCAAGGTGTGCGGCCGCTTGGAGAAACTGAACCGTTCAACGAACTTCCGCTGCATGTCGGCCCAGTCGGCGACGAAGTTCGGCTTCAACTTCGAATACCACTCGAAAGCGGTTCCAATGAGGGTGGTGGCGAAGTACTTCAGGAGATATGACTCATTGTAAGCCAAATCTCCCATGTGGGCGAAGTATAGCGCCAGATGTTCTCTCGGGGACCCACGCCCGTCGAACTTGGAGCACTTCGGGATTTTAGAAACGTCCTGTGGGAGCCGGACGTACTGGTGATGCAATGGGTAAGGGACCTGGTAAAGATCCATGACATTGTGCCCCTCGGCATGCTAGGCGGGGAGCGTGGCGATCAGCTGATCAATCACGGCCCGTTGAGCTGGGTCCAGTGGTTCCTGTAGAGGTGGCGGGGGAGGTTGATAGCGTCGTCCCTCGAAGGCCTCCTCATGGGCTGGCGGTCTTGGGACCGATGGCTGGGGCATGGCCGGGAGCGGCGGCAGCAGCGGTGTGTCCACTCTGGCCATCTGAGGGGCCCTGACGGCCTCCTCTTCCTCCGATTCGTAAATCGGCTGAGGGCGTAAGAGCCCGGCATTAGCTATCAGAGCTCTTAGCCGTTGATTCTCTCTTTGTAGGTCTTCAAGTGTGCGTGCGAGAGGCACGTCATCTTCTTGTTCTTGGAGAACTGGCTCATCATCAGCTTTCTGGGCCCTCTCGGCAGCTGCGGCCGATTCCTGGGCTGTGTCGGCACGGGTCCGAGGTTTCGGACGGACGGCGGTCCGGGATGCCTCCGGCGCGTCTTCGGGCACGTTGCTCCTTGACGTGGCAAGGCAGACGAAGTTCTTTTGTGTCGGAACCCCATACCCCACGGGAGGTGGGGCCTTCAATACAGCGTCGGGCCGGTGCCGGTAGTCGTTGTTGGGGCTTCCGGGGCGATGCCCCCATTCCTCATCTTGGACCGAATCTGCCCCCTGCACGGAGGGCAGAGGGAGGAATTCATCCTGGACTGATCGGGCAGACTTGAACGGCGGGGCCGGTAGGGCCAGATTGTGCCCCCGGTTAACAGGGGGTGTGAGAAACCGCCCTCCTCAGCATGTTGGGGAGCCAGCACAGGGGGTCCCTGAGTAGGACGAGCAGTCCCGGTGTGGGAGTGTACGTCATGAATATTGGGGGGGACAACTCGCCATTCCTTCCTTGGTGGAGTCGGGAGGTGACGGGGCACCTGGTTCCCTACACGGGGGAGGTGCCCCCCGTGCTTAATGCTGGCTGAAGTCAAGTCGGCATCAGAAGGCCTTCTTCCGTCACGGACGGCCAAAGGCCTAACGACAAGTGGTAATTCCTCAACTCGGTCATTTCTCCTGAGCAGGGTCAATGCCGAAAACTTGTTGTGGAGCAGCAGTGCCCCCAGTGGTGATGCTGGCAGGACGTTTCCTTTGAAGTCGGCCGGAGTCTCGATGGCGTCGGCCGGTCGCTCGGAGCAGCTTTTGAGATTCCCAGCGTCGAGGGTGTGGCGGACAGCATAGCGGCGCCGGGCCTTCATGGCAGCAGTCGGCCTAGGCGTGGGACTCACAGCGGGGATGCCCCCATTCGGACTTAAAGGTTGTACCGACAGCGGTAGCAGTGGCAGTGGAGTCTCAGTTTGTGGAGTGGCAACGAGTTCGACCGCCTCCTGACCCGCGGCCAACACCTGGAGCAATGGATGCATGACTTCGGGCTCCGCGATCAGCTTCTCTGGCATTGCCCCGAGCCGGTCGGGGTACAGCACAGTCTTCGAGAAGCCTACAAAGGTGATGGCAGGCGTGACGGAGCCGATACGTCGCTGTTCAACGTAGGCCTGGGAAAGCGAACTCCGCTGTTGATTTCCATGGCTCCTGTTGAAGACGGAAACAACTCGATCAAATGCAGAGAGTGTTTTGTTTTGATTTTCTTTTAGAGTTGAAGATAGTGGATGTGCACATCTCCAGGTTGCCACAACTGGAAGATGAAAGGAAAGATGGGTCCCACCGGGCGTGCCATTTGTGTGAACCCCTTTTTTACGTGTCTGTTCTTTAGAAAGAAAGACATCTCCGGACTTTTCTAGGAAAATAGATGATACCTAAAAATATTAGGTAGTCCGGTGATAGTTTTTTAAAAATATTAGAACCGAGGTTTGGGTTCTTTGAAAATTTCATTTTTGACCCTTCTCCGCCGGATGGTGCGAGTACCCGGCGTTAACTTACATCGAGCAACGGCTCGAACGCCTTTGATTAACCGTCGCGGCAACCTGTTTTTTGGAGACATGCACATCCACAAAAGGTAAAGAACTCAAAAGGGCAGCGGCCATTTGGGTCCGATGAGATGCAAACCGATTTGTTCGGGTTTATTGCATTTGTTTGTTGGTTGATTTTTGGGCTGACTTGAAAGTCGGTTTTGAGTTTTGGAGTTTGAATTAATTTGTTTGATTGATTTGTTGTTTGATTTATTTTGTTTTAGATTGAATTTGGTTGATTCAAGTTGTTTTGGTTTGAATCTGTTTTGGTTTTGATTTTTGATGAGTTTGAAGTGTTTTAAGCAATTTTGGTGTTTGGTGGTTGATTGGTTTGTTGAATTTTCAGATTCTGGATTTTTTCAGATTTCTGGATTTTTCGGTTTTGAGTTGGTTTCGATCCATTTTGGGTGTTTGGAATGTTGTTTATTTGATTCCTTTTGGGGAGAAGTTTAGTGGATTTTTGAGTAGATTTTCAGATTGCTAAAATCAGATTTTTTTAAGCTGGCAAGAATCTGTTTTGATAGATTGTTCAAATCTGTTTTTTTTTTGTAGATTTAATTGGAATCTGAATTTTTCTGTTTTGGATTCAGTTTGGTAAAAATCTGATTTTTCTGGTGGTTGACAGATTTTGAAATCTGATTTTTTTGTTTGGCAGATTTTTTTGTTTGAAATCTGATTTCGGTTTGATTTGCTTCAAAACCGGTTCAATCTTGTTGAAGATCGGTTGTTTGTTGAACCGGAATAAGTTGAAATTCAGATTTTGCTTAGTTCTGATTTTTTTTTATGACTTTCAGATTTGATTTAATTCTGTTTTTTGATTTTTTGTTTGGCGGTTTGCATCGCCTCCGACCCATCGGGTCACTTTGAATGCCCGGTTTCATGCATCAATATGAACATCAAAGCTTCATTTCATTGAAATATGGGATGAAGTACATCGGTGTACAATGTGATTGATCCTTCCCCCAACATAGGTTTATCTTCACTACTTTGGAAAAATTTTGGCATTATGACGGCATGCCGACTATTTTTCCAACTTAGTGAAGATTTACCCATCCAAAATAGCCAGCCTTAGCGCCATATTGGGGGAAGGATCGACGGCTACGGGATTCATGCCCGCGCCTCCGTCCGGGTCGCCGGCCCACGGGATGCATGCCCGCGCCTCCGCCCAAGGTGGAGTTCCCCGCTAAGGGTGAATCTCCTTAATTTAATGTAGCTTTCGCATTTTCTGGGTTTTTATTTGTTAATTTTCTGAAGGCCACTTCGGGCCGGTCCTTTCCTTCGGCGTTCAAAGCCGAGCTTCAATTTTTTGCTTGAGTTTGGGAGGACAACTTCTAGGAGGGAAAGCCGGACCCGTGAAAGGGCCGTTGAGGCTCTCTCCTCCTTTGATGTGTTGAGGGGAGAACCGGACCCGTGAAAGGGCCGTTGAGGTTCATCCCTCACTTGATATGTTGAGGGGAGAACCGGACCCGTGAAAGGGCCGTTGAGGTTCATCCCTCACTTTGCCGGTACAAGCCACAAGGGGGCTGCCGCAACCTCTTCTTCTCTTTTCTGCTGCAAGGGAGCTAAAAAAAGGACTTTTTTGAAGGCCTGGATTGGGTGCCAGACATGGACTGGGGATGGACCTGTTTGGGGTCTGGATGTAGGCCAGAAGGTGGGCTGACTATGGGCCTGTCTGGGATGTTGTAATACTACGTATTTAGTTTAAAAATAAAAAAAGAAGGTTAATAAATATTTATTATTATTATTTTTATTTCCTCCTTCCCCTGTATATCCTTTCCTCCCCGTGAGAAACTCTCCCCGTACGTTTTCTCCCGGCGCCGTTTTTCCTCCCCAAGAAAACCCTAGTTTTCTCCTCCTTTTTCCCCCTCTCGGTCGCCGCCTGCGCGCAGCCGCGGCCACCCTCGCCCACCTCGGTCTCGTCGTCGCCACGTCGCCGGCCGCGAGACGCCGCCCCGCCGCCCTCGGCCCCCGCGCCTCGCCGCGCGACGCTGCCCGGCCGCCCGCGGCCGCCTCCTCGTACCTCGTACGAGCGCCCGCCGCCGCGTGTCCGCGAGACACCGCCCGGCCGCCGCGTTTTCTCCCCGCCTCGAGCTCGCCGCCCGGCGCCGTTCGCGACGTCTCCAGCCTCGGCCCCCCGCGTCGCCACGCCACCCCGTGCGAGACGCCGCCGCCCGCCGCCCGGTTCCTCGTACCGCCGCCGCCCGCCGCCTCGCCCACGTCGCCGCCTCGAGCCCGCGCGACCGCGGTGGTCGCCGTTGACCCGCCCAACCGGGTGACGCCGCCGCCGTTGACCCCGCCTCGGCCTCCGCACCCGGCCGCCGTGCGCCGCTGCGCCACCCGCGCCCGCGCAGCCCTCCGCCGTGCGCCCGCCTGCGCCACCACCGTGCGCCCCTCTCTCTAGCGCGGTACACTCTCCTCTCTCCTATCCTCTTTTTCCTATTATCTTCTATCAAATCCCTTAGGTTATTATTTTCCTTCTTCCAGCAGTTTTTGAAACCACCTACCCGGCTCGGTTTTTCGTCGCCGACGCAACCGCGGCAGTTTCGTCGCCAAATTCCAATTCCTTGGATTTTCCGTGCGCCATTCGCCGTTGCCGTCAAGTAGGCGTCTCGGCTATTCTTAGCACTCTAATATTTTTATTAAATCGTAATAATCATGTTTAGATCACCAGGATTAGAATATTGTAGTTAATGGGCTGTTTTGGATTTATTAGCATGTATAGTTAGAGTTAGATTAATTTGTCTAGATCGCGTACGCTTAGATTAATTCGGTTATTCAAGTATCTGGTCATCATGATAGGTTGTATATGTTTAGTTTACCTAGTTTAGCATTGCTTGCATCGCGGTGAACCTTAAGTATATATATCCCGAGTTGTTAAAAAGCCGATGTAAGGTGTAGGTATATGTTGATAGAATTTAGTTTATTTTTCTGTTATGTAGTAGATAGTCCTGTTTAAGCATGTAATTGTCATATTTAGGTTGTAAATGGCATGATTCCATGTATATGCATTAGTTTGTGCTAGATTGTGTTGTGGTATGCAAATATGTGGTGCATAGAACCATGGGTGTTCATCTATGTATTCCATGTTTGATTCGCCAATTTAATGTTCCCGTTTCTTTGTCGTCCGAGTTATTTATATGCTTGCGTGGTGTTGAATGTGGTTGGTGCACGAGCTGCAATGTGGTTGTTTTTGTACTACACCGGACTAAATTAGTGGCCCGTGGGCGGCGGAGGTTAGTTGAATACGGTGCATCCTTCGATCCCGTATACCGCGGTTCATCCTAAGTACTCGCCAGGGGTACTATGCGAGATTTAGTTACTATATGTTACTTCCTACTATATGGTAAATCCGGTGCTAGTTTTGTGATGTGACTGCATTTATCTGATGGAGCATGTTATTTACTCAGACAGGTGTCTAGTTGTGTAGTTTGGCATAGATGGTATGTTAGAGATATGTCATTGGTTTTATGTCGTGTCTATGTGTTCTGGGCATCCCTAGAGTGGTTTAATGTGTAGGTTATGTTGGTCTAATGCATTTAGAGTATAGTTATCATGTGGGGTAGTTGATTGATTCTTTAATCAATTAATTAAAGATATATAATTAGCTTAATCCTATGTATTAAATCTGATTTTTTTTGGCTTAATATGTATAGTATACCACTAGAATTGTTATTATAGTAGGGTAGTTCGGGTGTAAGACCTACTGAGTCTGTTGTGACTCACCCCTTCCCATTATAAATTTTTCAGCTGAGTTCGAGGAACCTCTTCCTGAGGAGGACTTTGGAGAAGAATTCGAGGGAGACCTTGGAGCTGATCCAGAGCAGTTTGAAGACCCAGAGGACGAGGAGTTTGGTGACGAGTGATCACCACATATATCTTTTAGGTTGTTGATTTTCCTCCTGATTGTGGTTAATAATTGCTTGGTTTGACTTATAGTTGATGTTCGGACTATGTGTTGAGTCCTTCTTAGTTGTTTGATGTTGGTTATTTGGTGGTATTTCTTGGAGTTTGAAATTGTTTGGATCATTACAGGTTGATTTAAATTATTCAGAGTTGATAGAGTGTTTTGGAGTTAGCTTGTTCTCCTAAACTGTCCCGATATTCCGGATTTATTTTCCGCTGCGCAATTGTATTTTCCGGGTCGTGACAGATGTCCTTGATGGGCTGAAACCGGATCACAAGGGGACTGGTTTTAGGATCTGGACATGGGCCTGCAAGTGGGCCGGAATATGGGCCTGTTTGGAGGTCTGCTGGATGGGCTACAAGGGACCGAAGATGGGCCAGCATGGGGCTGGGTATGGAGGTTTAATTGAACTGGACTTGGGCCAGATCTTGGGCCTGACATAAGGGCTCGAACTGGGCCTGAAAAGGGGGGCCAGCAGGTGGGCAGTCATGGGCCTAGGCAGGGCCTGAAACCGAGTTGGGATAGGGACCTGCAGGTGGTGGAATGTGGGCCTGCAGATGGCAGGTTATGGACCTGGTGATAGGCCTGGAAGTGGGCCGAAATGGGGGTCTTCTGGGCCTGTTTGTGGTCGGTCTGAGAGGGTGCTGCAGGAGGGCCGGTTGTGGGCCTGCAGGTGGGCCAGATTTGAACTGAACTGGGGTCGAAACATGGGTTGTATATGGACTTGGCTATGGCCGGATATGGGCTGTATATGGGTCAGCAGATGGCCTGTTTAGGGTGTTTGCAGATGGGCTGAAACCGGGTCACAAGGGGACCTATTTTAGGCCTGAATTGGGGGCCTGGATTGGGGCCAAACATGGGCTGTTCATGGGCTCGGATTGGGGTCGAACATGGGGCAGAAAATGGGTCTGTTTGGGGACCCTAAAAATGTCCTGGGAGCCGGTGTAGTCCTGATGAGGAGAGGGGAGAAGAACGGCGCACCTCGCCGGATCCGGAGGATGGAAGGGAGACCGGGGGTCCTTCCCGGAGGTGAAGGGAGGGCCGGCCTCACTGCCGGAGGTGGGAGAGGAAGTGGGGCCGCAGCCCCCCTACGCGGGAGAACACCCTCCGAGAGGCTCCAAAAATTCCTTCTATTCACTGTTGAACTATGTACATTCGGTCCTCTTTTAAAGAGGGAGAAGAGACCTAATTAAAAAAAACACCCTCTAAGACTTCTATTTACAAACTTGTCCTCGTAGGGACATAAGTAAAAGAAAACCCAAAAAATGTCCCCATCAAGTCCACTCTACAAGGCTTACTAGAACTGAGATGAGGCATTTTCTGCAAATGAACCAAAGGCAGAAGAGAGGGGCGCCAGAACAGGCTGAAGATAGTGCCCTTAGAGGGCTACATAGCTATGTACGTATATCTCCTTCCTACCTCTTCCTCTTCTTCTCCCCTTCTTCTCCTTCTCCTGGCCGCGGACAAGGACCTGCAGCAGGTGCACAAAGGGGACAGCAGCAACACCAGGGGGCGGCAGCAGCAGCAGCAGCAAGGGGCGCAGCTTGGCAGCAGGTGCAGCTTGGCAGCAGGTGCAGTGGGCAATCCGGCAGCCTCCAGGCGTCTGAAAAACCCACCCCTCTGGCTGGTGCGCCCCTCTCCTTTTATAGAGAGTGAGGGGGGAGATCAAGAGCCATCAGGTGCATGCGCTGGTGACCTTTGGCCTCCCCCATGGGAGTTACTCCATTTAATCCTATTGATTGAGTGGCTGTCCCTTCATCTTCCCCCTCCTTCAACTGACTGTTGGGGGACTGAGCTGGCAGGTGAGTGCGCACAGGGCTGCTGAGGTGGCAGATAGGTGCGGCTGGGCTTTGTTTAGACTGCCACTGAAGTGGGCTTGGCCCAATTGGGCCTGGTTTCTGGGTCAGCAGGCTGAGAGGAGGCCCAAGCCCTCCTATGGGCTGCGCACAAGGCCTGAACTTGGCTCAATTGTGCCAATTGTGGGCCGGGTGAATCCGGCCCCTGCTGAGGTGTCCAATTGGGCCCAATTGTGGCTGATCTTATGGGCTATTGGGCCAGCTCCTAGGCCAGCCCATCTGTTCTACTCCTTTCTTCTCTTTTTTTTTGAAAAAATTGTACGCCAACAGGGTGCAAGTGGCCATGGCCCACATCGGGGGCATGTTGGCACATGGGCTTGATCGGGGACACGTGCAGACAGAATGACGCAACCAGCTTCCAAAGCTTGTTGTAGGCAAATGGGAGGTCAGAGGTCGGAATTGAATGTCGTTTGTTGTAGATGGAAGTTGACACGTCAAGAAAGCTATTGTCTTCAGATAGGTTGGCTGGCATGCATTCCAAAAATTTTGTAGAGGACGAAGAAGAGTCATGATGATGACGAGCATGAATCAAACTTCCTCTTTTTAAGAACTCTTTATAATTGAGCTAATTTCATGAATTGAGAAGTTAGGGATGTGCAAGAGGGCGTGCTCTAACCTTGACCAACCTCCTGAATGTTCAGAGAAGGCCTCCTTATAAAGGAGCACCGAAATCTGAATCGAAATTGGATCAAACAAGTAAAACCAGGAAGCAAGTTTGATGTGCCCTCGGATGAGGGCGCACGCACCCCTAACCTAGGGTGCTTGCAATATATGCCAAATATTAACTTGCAAAACTTTGCGGTCATGCCCCCAAATGTGGGCGTATGAGGCCTCTACTGAGGATGCGCATGCCCAAGATTCAGGGCGCATGTCAATTTATATAGGATATTGCCCTTCCGACTTTGGAGATCCGAAGGTCAGGTGTAAAACAAAAAATGTAAGTTCGGGAATGCCCTCAACCCAGGGCAAGTACCCTCTAGCGGGGGCACATCCCAATTTCGAAAACCAACTTTTGATTAGAACCGAATTTCTAATTTTTGAAAATTTCCCACATCCCCGATCATGGGTGCACGCATCCCCAACCACAGGTGCATCCTAATTAAGGCAAGAAATCTTAGATCGAAGCTCTAAAAATCATCCCAAATTGATCCAGACGAGAAAAACGGAAGTCAGCCATACGTGCCCCTAGTCGACGGCACATGCGCCCTCTCAATTCCTGATAGGTGCCCTCATGTGGGGGCACATGCTCCCTTTTGGTCGGATTCAAGCGAAAAGCTCGAAAAACTTCTGGTATGGTTTGTAAACGTGTTGATACCAACTGAAAAGACCTGGCGACAGCTAGAAAGGTATGACCTAAACTAAAAAACCTTGTTCTTGTCTGGGAAACTTGGAATGTTGATTGGCCAAACACAGTAGTGACCAGAATGATCCAATGACAACTGGAGAGATTCGGCAACAATAAAAAAAATGCAGCATATTCAAAAAGTGTCGTAACCTTCAAAGATTGATCATTGAGCCTTGGTCATCGATGCGGTTTCGTGTATCTGTGTTTAACATGTGACTCTCGCTTAGAGGGTACGGCTTAGCATGGAAAAAACCTAGTTTTTTCTTGAACGGTTCGAAAAATTTATGCTATGCCTAGTTTATTTCAGAAGTGACCTGCCATGTTTCTAAGTGGTGTAATCACACATATCATCCATAGAACAAGAGTTTTTAACACCATATTAGGCCAATTTTGTGTGTCTACAAGGGAATTTCCTCTTCTGGGCGTCTAAGGTGATCTACTCTCATATAAGAAGCCCCATCAGGGTTGTCGTGGAGGATGAAAGAAGATAGAAAATGGGAGAGAGGGAGAGAGAGAGAGAGAGAGCTTACGGAACAGGAAACAGAGAGAAAGTTTCAAGAAAGCAAGAGAAGCTAATAGCCCCATCAATTTCCTTTGTTGCTTCTGTTGGGACTGTCTTCTCCCTTTGATACTACCTATGTTGAAGCCTACGACTATCGTCTAACGTTGCATGCACCTTCCATTGCCTCTATCGAGGCCAACTACCACGTTTATAGCCACCTTCGGCATCATCAAGCTCCTCCGCTACAGCCATTGAGACCTGCAGCCACACCCACACTATTGTCATCAATACCATCTGCTCATGCTGCCTTGTCTACAGCCACAACTGCCATCACCGACATCATATACTCCTTCCATCAGGGATGGAAGGTCAAGGAAGTTATCCCCATTGTCTTCTCTCCCTCAGCTATGTCTCACGAGTACCTGGGTGAGCTCCGATAGGAGCCATCTGCCTGGATAGGATAGGGCACCTTTGAATCTTTGATCCACATTGACTTTGTGAAGAAGAGAAGAACATCAATGGCCTTTTAGTCAGACAAAGTGTAAAATAGGTCCACTAAAATTCACTAAAAGAATGAATAACTAATTTTGTTGAGAACTATACTAAGGAAAGTCTCATGACTCTCTTATGTCTCAACTAAATTTAAATAAAAAATATATAAAAATTAATCGAACAATTAAGACTGGTTGGGGGGCAGGGCATATCCTACGTCTTACTAAACCTAAAATAACTATAACATATGAACTAGTTTGGGGGCCCAGGCACGCCCTTATGTCTTTAAGGTGGCATACAAAAGTTATAAAGACCACAATGTTTTAGCATACTCATGTTAAGGGAGGATTGTATCCATCCCCATGTCTATTTAAGGATGGACGCATTCTATCTTAAATTAATAGGATGAACTTCATAATGCCTATTAATCTTATTTCATTCAAACTTATAGGAATTATGACTTTCATGTTTTCCCTCCATGTGTATGTATCTCATTTCAAACAAGTAATTTCATGCACATTTGATATTCTGAGGGGCATAAAGCAACCCTACAGCATTGAAGGAATGCACACTAAAATCTGAAAGCAAATGAATTTAAAATTTAAAGAAATAAATCACATGAATTCCAAAATGGGATCTCAGAAGTAATGTAATATTCTGTATTTTTATAATGCTATTTACATTTGATCGTAGTGTTCTATTTATTTTAGTAGTGTGCCTATTTTATATTTAGGCTGTCTATGTATGTTAGTAGATGTTTTAAATTATCTATATTGTGTCTTATTAGTTTAAATAGGTGTTTGATTTTTAGTTGAATTAGGTGCTTGATTTAAATTAATCGGTGTATTAATTTTAATTATGTAGTGTGCTTTAATCTCTCTTTAATTGACTTATTCCTACCCTAGTTAACCTCCCCACGTTTCCGTCTTTCTCTCTCTATATATATATATATTCCCTTTCTCCCCTTGTCGAGATCTTTGCAGCTGCCTCTCCACCTTCCTCCATCTCTCTACCTTTGTCCAGCCCCTGTTCAGGACCCAGATTCGGTCCCAAATCAGACCCCGTTCAGCCCCTACTCCAGCCCCTTATGGCACAACAAAACCAACCCCAAAACAGGTCCCAAACAGCCCCCTTGTGGCATGACCGACAACCCCAAAACAGGTTCTGTCCAGCCCCCTTTGCGGCATACCAAAAAGAAGGCAAACAGCAGCTCCCTTGTGGCTCAAGATGCAAAAATGCAGCACTCAACCAGGGTGCAGAAATCTGCCAGTTTCAGCAATGGTTGGTAGGGGCGATGTCCCGGATCCTCTCGGAATCCGTATGGCGGGCCGATTGTTTTGTCCAGGCGGGTTCTTACCCTACCATCAAGACAGATGGAGGCACACAAGTCCAGCAGGCCCTTCCGGCCCAAGAACAGTCCAAAACAGGCCCTTCTGGCCCAAGAAGACCGAAGACCGGCTTTGAACGCCGATGGAACTCAAAAAAAACCGGTCGAAGTGGCCTTTAAAAAATGATGAAAACAGAAATAAACTAAGAAAAAAAATGGACGGCTCCCCCGGGTACGTCCCAAGATGTCGATCCGAACGTCCGCGCGGGCACGCTCCCATATGCCGATGATCCTTCCCCCAATTTGGTTAAGTCATTGGCTAGCCATATTGGATGGGGAAACTTCACCGAGTTAGAAACTAACCGGCATGCCGTTGTAATGCCAAAATTTTTCAAAACCGGTGAAGAACCTAAGTTGGGGGAAAGATCATCAATTATTGTACTCCAATGTACTTCACTCACCTTCATGAAATGAAATTGTGATGTCATCTTATGATGCTTGATACCGGGTACTCAATAGTGACCCAATGGGTCGGAGACGATGCAAACCGCCAAACCAAAATAAACAACATAATCAAATCTGAAAATTCAAACAAAAATCAGAACTTAAATAAATCTGAAATTCAACTTAAACTTATCTCGGTTTCAACAAAAAAAACCGATCTTCAACAAGAAGGAATCGATTTTAAATCAAACTTCCAACAAAAAAATCAGATTTTGATTAAACCCAAAGCACATAAATCTCAGATTTAAGTCAAATCTGAACACACAAAAAATCAGATTTAAATAAATCTGCCCAAAATAAAACCGGTTCTAATCAACTCCGATTGCACATATAAAACTGGTTTAATGAACCTGAAAATCCACTGAACTTCACTTAAATGAACAATCAAATGCTTAACCCCAAAGAAACCAAATAAGCACCATTTTCAAACACCCAAAAATGGATCAAAATCAACTTAAAACAAAAATTCAGAAATATGAAAATCCAAGTCTAACTACAGAAAAATGCAGATCAATGATAAAATCCAGAATCTGAAAATTTAGAAAATCAACCAAATCAAAAATCCAAACATGCTTAAAACACTTTAAGCACATCAAAATCAAAACCAAAATAGGTTCAAAACAACCCAAACTGGTCATACCCAATTCAAAACAAATCAAAACCAAATCAAAAAAAAAAATCAAACAAACTCAAACCCTCAAAGCCGACTTTCAAGTCAACCAACAAACAAATAAAACAAATCGGTTTGCATCTCATCGGACCCAAAAGGCCGCTGCCCTTTTGAGTTCTTCATTTTTCTGTGGATGTGCATGTCTCCAAATACGGTTAATCAAAGGCATTCGAGCAATTGCTCGATGTAAGCTAACGCCGGATACTCGCACCATCAGGCGGAGAAGAGTAAAAATGAAAATTTCAAAGAACCCGAATCTTGGTTCTTATATTTTTTAAACTATCACCGGACTACCTAGTATTTTAGGTATCATCTATTTTCCTAGATAAGTCCATGGTATTGAAAAATGTCTTTCTTTCTAAAGAACAGGCGTAAAAAAGAGGTTCACACAATGGTTAATGACATTGTTTATGCATATATTAATTTGGTTATCATAATTGCATGGTGTTCATGTTATAGTGAATAACCGAGCATGGCATGACATATTCCGCATAGTGAAAGTGAATGGCTTATGGCAAGGCATGAGATGGTTGTGAATGGCTCATGGCAATGCATGAGATGATGTGAATATATGTGGGTATTGAAATGAAATGTGAAACTCAACTGGACTAGATTACTTAGTCATGTCCGTTGGCAACAGGGATTAGAACAATCTAGTGCATTCTTCAATCCTGAATACTGTGGTTTGACCTAAGTGCATTCCGGCCTAGATGCACTATGAGATTTAGCTTAGCTATATGATTACTTCTATATATATATATATATATATATATATTAGATCTGGTGCTAACTGGTTGAGATTGTTAGACAACGCATTTCTTGAAAACATGAAAAGATATATGTTCTATTTAGAGAATAAATGCATTAATAGCATGTATGTGTTATCTAGAGGATGATTACAGTAGTGGCATTGTAATTATGGTTAGTACTTATGTTGTGTACATTGGTGGGATTCAGATAGATGACATTGCACAGTGTGCATGACAAGTTTTAATTGTACATGTCTCATTGCATGGTTCATTTAGAAGTTATATCATTGTGTGATGTATTCATTACCTTGGTCTTTTGATAGTATGTGATTATACAATTAATACATTGTGAAATGTGGAAGATTAGTTATAGATTAGTCTTATACTATCATCTTATAGGTTTGGTATTTGTAAATTATCATGATAGGATCTTGTTGGTTATCCGATTTGACGAATGATGGGATGTTTACTGAGTTCTTGTGATTCACTCTAATATTTTTATATTTTTTTAAGTAATCACGTTTGTCGCAAGAGAAGCATGGTGGTTTGAACTTTTAAGAAACATTTGGAGGATCATTATATATTTTGGAATGGTATATTATTGGTTTAGATAATATCAATAGCATAGTATTTCAGATAGAATATGTGAAATTATGAACTAAGACCTAGTATTCCATCTCTTTTTCCCAAACTGATGTATTTGAGGTGTTATTTCCCCAATTACGATGCCAGATTATATTCTATTGTGCATATCAAAAATCAGAGTCATGACAAGTAATGGCTGTGAGCAATATCTACCCAAGGTCTAAGAATTCGGAACATCCGGAACTTAGTAAAAAGTGAAAATAAAAATACAACAATGTGAAAAAAAAATATACAACTGTTGTTGGAGGATATATATATATATATAAGGATTTTCAAATAGATAGGGTAGTTAAGCTAGCCTAGTTTATTTCCTCATTCATTTACAATCATAACTACATCCTTAACCTAATGAGCATACCAAGGGCCGAGAGTTGCTACGGCTTGGTGCAACCCGGTTCGCCTCACACTACATTTTCTTAAAGAGTTTGATGAGTTTGAGGAGACCTCTAAACCCTATAGTAATTTCACCAAGATGGGATAGTTGAATGGCTAGATGTAACCCTTCAAATTAGAGAAAATGGAGAAAAGTAGAGGAAACAATAGAAAGTGGAGACTTTTGGAAGGTTGTAAAGTAGATTTTAAGCATAGCTCAACCTATAGTCAAGGTATTCACGATAGTTGATAGAGATAGAAAGGCATACATGAGCTATTTATACAATGCAATTAAGAGAGTAAAGGAAAAGATTTCTAAAACGGTGTCTGTTGGCGTCAACTTTTTGCGAAAAAAAAAAAGCAAAAGAGGGGGGAATGGCATGATTGGACCAGGCTCCAGCTGGCCCAGTCCTTAATTGGGCCAAAGTAGGCCTCAATTTGACCCAGGGGCACTATTTCCAGCTGTCCAGCCCTTTATTTCATTTAATATAATTATTTCCCAGCTCCTACAGCCCACCTACGTACAGGCCCATAAGAAGGAGAAGAAGTGGGTCGCAACCATTGGATAAAGGCCCAATTCAGCCATGTCAGCTGCCAGCTCAACCTGCCACCTCATCCTTGACCCATTAATTGCATGGGGAAAGCCAAGGGACAGCTCAACACTTAATGCCATGGGAGAACTCAAAGGTCAAGTCAAATATTGAATGGCCTAGGAGAAATTCAAGAAATTAAAGCCTATTGACCACCACCCAAGGCCATCTTACGTACTCCCCAGCTACCCCTTCATCTCCCCCTCATCTCCTATAAAAAGAGGACGGAGCCCAAGGGAAAGGAGGCTGGATGATCAACGCCGACAGGCTGCTGCTCCAGCCACTGCTTGCACTACCTTCAGCACCTGCCAGCGGTCAAGAAGAAGAAGAGCTCCAGCCGCTGCCCCTCTGCCTGCTACTGCGCCTGCCACCTGCTGCCAGGAGGAAGAAGGAGCTGAAAAGGATACCGACAGGCTGCTGGGATCTCTACTGCCCCTTGCTACCTGCTGCCCCTCTGCTGCCCCTCTACTGTACTTGCTGCTTCTCTGCGCGCCTGCTGCAGAAGCCTGCCTGCGGCTAGGAGAAGAAGAGAAGAAGAAGAAGAGAAGGAGAAGAAGAAGAAGAAGAACAGGTGGGCCAATATTCTATAAATATGTAGCCCTCTAAGGGCACCCCCCTGTCTTTCTCTCCCTCTGTTCAGCCCATCCAGCAGCCCCCTTGTGGCACAAGATGCAGCATATGTGCGGTTCAGCAGAAGTGTAGAAATTCAGCAATGGTGGGTAGGGGCGATGTCCCGGACCCTCTCGGAATCCGTACAACGGGCCGATTGTTTTGTCCGGGCGGGTCCTTACCCTACCATCAAGACGGATAGAGGCGCACAAGTCCAACAGGCTCTTCCGGCCCAAGAACCCCAAAACAGGTCCCAAACAGCCCCCTTGTGGCATGACCGACAATCCCAAAACAGGTTCTGTCCAGCCCCCTTTGCGGCATACCAAAAAGAAGGCAAACAACAGCCCCCTTGTGGCTCAAGATGCAGCATATTTGCGGTTCAGCAGAAGCTACAAAATCTGCCATTTTCAGCAATGGTGGGTAGGGGCGATGTCCCGGACCCTCTCGGAATCCGTACGACGGGCCGATTGTTTTGTCCGGGCGGGTCCTTACCCTACCATCAAGACGGATGGAGGCGTACAAGTTCAACAGGCCATTCCGGCCCAAGAGCCCCAAACAGGTCCTGTTTACTTCAAAAAAAAAGAGTTCGGAGTCCTCTTCCAGCAGCCCCCTTGTGGCCTTCCGGAGAAGACACCGATCCATGGAGCTTCAAAAGAGAAGCAATTCTGCAGCAGCCGGCCAAGCAACAAAAATATGCAATTTTTAGCAATGGTGGGTAGGGGCGATGTCCCGGACCCTCTCGGAATCCGTACGACAGGCCGATTGTTTTGTCCGGGCGGGCCTTACCCTACCATCAAGACGGAGGGAGGCGCACAAGTCCAAGATAGGTCCTTCCGGCACAAGAACAGTCCAAAACAGGCCCTTCCGGCCCAAGAAGACCAAAGACCGGCTTTGAATGCCGATGGAACTCAAAACCGGCCAAAGTGGCCTTTTAAAATAATAAAAAAACAAAAATAAAACTAAAAAGAAATGGACGGCTCCCCTGCGTACGTCCTGGGATGTCGATCCGGACGAGGGCGCGGGCAAGCACCCGTAGCCATTGATCCTTCCCCCAATTTTGGCTAAATCACCGACTAGCCTTGTTGGACAGGTAAACTTCGCCAAGTTAGAAACTTGTCGGCATGCAATTGATGATGATGACCTGTATATTATCGCCAACAACAAGATGTATGATTACAAAATATGGGTATTTCACTTTGAAATGAGCAGAGTGGAACAAACTGTGATGCTACTAAGTTCGGACACGTAACATTTACATGTATTAGTTATAATTCGAATTTAATTGCAAAAAATAATTATTTTTTAACACATTGATTTTATACAGCTGATTGGTGGATAGACCATGGTAAGATACTAGGCTATGAAGACTTGGCAGATATGGCTATAAGAGTCCTAAGTCAAACCCACTTTGTCTTCAAACTGTGAGAGAAATTGGTCAACATTCAGCTTAATCCACACGAAGTAGAGAAACAAGTTGACATCGTGAAAACTTCAAAACCTCGTGTATTGTTACTACAACATGAGGCTAAAACTGAAGAATTTGGAAAGAATAAAGCAAAACCAAATGGAAGAACAAAGGTGGATATCAAAAGCTTTGGGACGACAAATCGAAGAACCAATAATTTAAGAAGAGGATATTGACTTAGATCAAATATTCTACAAGAAGAATTCATTGAAACCTTAGATTAACGACCGAGAAGGGATAGGTAAATAGGAGTTCAACTTGGCAAATCGACAATAGGCTAAAGGAGTGCTCGACGATGTTCCTCTCGCTAATGAATTCCACATTCCTCCTTCCGTAGAAAAGCAACAGAAGAGGATGAGAGAAGGATCTAGCCGAGGTACGCAAAGTAGAAGAAAAGATAAACAAGTTTTGACTGATCCCTTTGATATTGCAAATGGCGATATAATTGATAGGGAGCGAGAAAACACATTAGAGCCAAACATCCGACTTCAATACCAGACTTCGCATGATATTTCTTTGAAGAGAAGTAGCAACGATGGAGCGAGACACGAGGGAGGCACTGCTTCAGGTAGACAAAGATCCCCAGATGTGGAGAGTGCTCCTACAATAGTTGAACGCTTCACCAGCGAAGACTAGTACACCTATATAACCCAAGACATAGATTATGGTGCAAGGCCGCAAAATGGAGGAGTTGAACACACTTAGCGGGATGGAGGTCAATATCACGATGCCTCCAGTTATGCCTTTGATTTATCCCAAAGCTCTTAATTCCCTACATCTGACCAAGAGTATTATAGAATGAATTATGTTGATTTATCAGACATTTCGATCAAATCAACCTATAGCTATGACAACTGTAGTGGTTCTTAAGGATCTAATGCTAGGATAATTATCTGAGAGAGTAACAAGAATAATCCTCATGTCTATTTGTACCATACTATGTACTCAACTCGAATGGCGTGAGGGAGTACATAAATTATATAGAAAATGTAGATCATGTAAGATTGAAATAAAATGAATGAATTAATTTTTCAGATCATGTTATCTATTTTTTCAGATATTTTTAAGAACATTTCGACATTTTTGTATCATTTTTTGAATTTTTCAAAAATAAAAAATTGGTCGCAACCCTGTCGGACCGGGTTGGCCCAGGGCCAGACCGACCCAGTCACGACCTCTGACCCATTCTTCCTTGGTATTAAGTAAAAGGAAAGAAGCCACATACAAAACTAAAATTCTCAAGATGGGAGTAATCAGATAAAGAAGCCAAATCTAAATAGATAGGTATAACATCAAAGAATTAGCTAGAAAAGTACTTGGACAGTCCAAATGACAGCTCACTTGCAAAGAACAAGTATTAACGGATATATATTGGAGCAATTACTATTATTTTTAAGGTTAGATGGGAAAAACGCATGGTTGCCTAAGTCACTAAATCCAAATTAAAACCAACCAGAGTCAATTCAAGATTTTGTATGTAAGAAACAATCCCCGGCCAATGCTTGTGGGGATTGGCCAAAATTGGCTAGGATCTAATGGATTTTGAACCAAGATTGGGATCCACCAATCTGATTTGATTGTACTAGCTCATCATAATAAGGTCAGTCAGAATCAGTCAATCCCAAGTCTAGGCTGGTGATCCTAACCCCGAATTGGCTGGACTGACTATTGATCAACTCAGTTCAGGTAGATTAATTCATGGTTGAATTGCACCAAATAGCCCTGCTTTCAGTTGTCTCCGGATTGATTACTGACTTGCCAAATTTAATCGTGCAATTTAGCAGCTTGGGTTCGGATTTTGGACCTTGCATAGAATTCCTGATCTGACATTCATTAGAAACAAATGACTTTTTCTTATTATGGTTGTAGTAAATGAAGGATATATATATCAGAGGATATGCATGATACAAGATGTTTTTAAATAATAATTGATGGATAAAATACAAGTAGATCCTTTTAAAGTGAAGATAAGAGGAGTTGACAGAAAGAACCTGGAATACTTGAGTTCAAGCTTAAAGCGAAGTAGAGCTAAGTTAATGCCCTGTTTGGTTAGAATTTTATTTTTGATACTATATCAATATTGATATCAATATTTTCAAATGTTGGAGTATCAATATCAAAAGTAATACAAGTTGACACTTGTATTACATAATATGTTTTGTTTGCACTATAAATTTTAAAATTGATACAATTAACCAAATACCTCTTAATGGTACTTATCAATATCAATTTTAAAATTGATAGTGATATAGGTACCTAATAGTGTTACCAAACAGGGCATAACATAATCTAATCTGAAGTATAATGGAAGTCAAAGGAGCAAAAATGAAAGCATGAAAGGAATGGTGTTTCCCTAAAGTACTTAATTATTCTAGCTCATAAGAATGAAGGGTGTTAAAAAGATGTTGGACCAGTGTCAGGCTCTAAGGGACAACATGCTTGTATAATGACAATGAGTCTTGCTGGATGAAAAATGTTGATGCACTAATGTAGACATATTCTATATGATTCATAATGAATGTACTAAAGTAAAGTCAAATTTCATTCCAATCAAGGATAAATTGAGAAGTGTGATTGAAATAATTTGAACAAATTAGATGTACACGTAGCAAGAATCCAACAAGAAAAGTGGAGCACATTAAATAATGAGATAGGTAGGACAAAGTAGAGTTAGGTGGCATTTGATAAGGTTGATATCAGAAATCTGAGATTCATCTCAATATGTTGCATGGTACTCCAAAAACTTAATGATTAAGATTGTTTGAAAAAAAATGGCAAGTAACATCTAAATATAAAATATCAAACATTAAAATTATTTAATAATAAAAATTAACATTTGAATCTAAAATTAATATTTTAAATATTATTCGATAATAAAAAAGTAACATTTAACTATACCAAATATTATTTGATAATCACAAAATAACATTTCATCTTTGAAACATCTACTATGAAGTGTCGTTTATGTTTCTTGAATTTTTTAAATCAAACATGTTTATCAAATAAAAATATTAATAATAAACATATTAAATAAATAAGTATACATAAGATAAAATATGTATGCCTATCATTGAGCATACTAATAGTAAACACAGAATAAATAAATGTCGATAAAATAAAATATGCACACCTATCATCGAGAATATTAATAGTAAACACACAAAATAAATAAATGTAGTTAATAAAAAATATACATACCTATCATGTTATCATGATTTTAATAAATCTGATTTTAATTCATATAAAATCTGACCATAAAATATAACATAGACTAGTAACAAAAATAATAAAATTAAGGCATGACTCATTGTTATCAGTAGTCTCTGCGTGAACATCATGATATGTGGAGCATAGTAGAGCATCAAACACAATAAAAAGAGCAGCTGCCATCTTACGTAGGTACGTACGCTGAGAGGGTAAGAGAGTTAGAAAGCCACAGACCGCCTGGTTGCTTCCCACAGACTCACTCCTGTTCAGCGTTAAGTGGGTATCACCCCACTTAGCAATGCAGACACTAACCATCACACTTGCTTCTATTCAGATCTTAAATAGTAAAAACTATCAAACGGCCTGAAAACTTGAAAGTCTAACTGATTCAGATTTTAGAGGCTCTTGAGCCGAATCAAATGGAACCTTAGATTAACTTAAAAAAACAACTAAATATGTTTGAAGTCTCTGAAGAGGCAACTAATAATTGGTTAAGTGGAAGCAGAGAATCCATATAGCCAACCCTAAATGATTTAAGATTAAAACTTCATTATTTGAGTTGAATATTCAAGGATTGATGCATGTATGTGGCATTGAGTCTTGTAAAAGATGATCTAGAAGATTTAACAATATCTTTTGAATCATGTGTATAGCTCAGATAGAAAATTTGTGCAATATTGCCCATTCTTGGACTAGTACACTTACTGGTATCTGTTCATCTCCATTTGCTGTATAAAATCTGCTTGCCTTCTGTTGGCAATAGGATCCTCTATTCTTAGCAATGTTACGGGTAAGTTCTGAACATCCTGTTTACACACATCACATGTTTTGTTACCTTTAATACTGAACCATTTAACAGCACATTCCTTGTGAGCAAGTGCCAGCGCTCCCTTGCAGCTGCACTCCATTTTAAGAGTTTCCCCACCTTCCGCTAGCTCCACAAAACAAATCCTGCAGACAGCCTCCTCTTCAGGAATGTCTTCACCTTCATCTTCATTCACTGAGCAAGGAAAATTTGACCCTTTATTTTAGTATTGTGAAACACAAAATCATTGCTTTAAATAATTACACCTCTGTTTTTTATAGGATTTTGCAATAAACTTTATCATATATCTTCCAGGAACGTAAGAAATGATTCCTGCTGCACAGCCACATGGACACTTCAATGTGTTTATGGGTGCCTGGCATGGTGAGAATTGACCGCTACTTGAACTTTTGAAAGACATGTAACATAACATTAATTATATTAACTAGTACTATTATAACTATGCCATTTATAACATTTTGATGTAACATATATGTCACTAATATTCATGTATTTGAATATGCACACTAAGAGAATAAAAATTAACACATTATATCAATAAAGTGCATGTTAAATAAGAACATACAAAAATTAGTAGTTAAATTCAAATATTTTTAATTATATAATTATGGTTGGAACTCTGCCATATCCAGTCCCAAGCTTGGATGTGAAAGGACAGTTGCGGTAGGTGACAACTAGTGTAAAACAAAGTCACATCTCATGATATGGACTCAAATAATATAAACATTAGGATGTACTCACCTAATGATGCACTACACTAGAGTCCGAGTGTGCAAAAAATACAACAAGAGTAAGGACATTCCTCACATGCAACACGTCACGTAAGCACCATAATATGGTGCTAAATAAACAAGCATTCTCATAACAAAAATAGGTGTAGGTAAAAAGGTTAGTCCATAATGGAGAGCAATATTTAAGTTCTCTAACAAACTCAAAAACAAATAGACATTATTATAAAAAGAAATCAAAAAATTTTTGAAAGAAAAATAAGAATAAGTAGTTGGAATATTAGATCTCTTACAAGAAAACTTATGAAACTTGTTGATAGCATGGAGATGATAAAGATTATTATTAAGTGGATAGAAGAGAAATGTAAAGAAGTAAAAATTACAGGTTATAAACTATGGTATATAGAAAAAGAAAAAAAATAGGATAGGTATCATTGTTAATAAAACATTAAAGGATGCAATTGTTTCAATAAAAAAGTAGAAGATATAATTATTATGGTAAAATTAATTATAGGAAAAGAGATAATTAATATAATTAGTGTGTATGCTCCATAAATTGAATTAAGTAGCAAGATTAAAGGAAAAATTTGAAAATATATGAGTAATCTTATGCAGAGCATACCAAATGAAGAAAATATATTTATTAGAGAAGATCTCATGGATACGTTGGAAATAAATACCATGAATATAAAAAAAGTTCACGGAGATTTTAGATATGAAAACTTAAATAAAGAATGGAAAAATATTTTGAATTTTGTTATGGCTCATGATCTTATTATAACAAATACTTATTTTATTAAAAAAGAATCTCATTTAATAACATTTAAAAATAGACAAAATAAAATTCAAATTAACTTCATTCTCACAAGAAAGTCTAATTGTGCTATTTGTAAAAATTGTAAAGTTATCTTGAGTGAAACTTTAACAAGTCAACATAGGTTTTGATTGAAGTCAACATAGATCTTAATCAAGTCAGATTTATCAAGGATAAAGAAAGAAAAGTTTTGATTAAAAATGATGATATCAAAGAAAGATGAAAATTTTATTTTGATACTCTTTTTAACGACAACTTTACTAAATGCATAGATGACATTCAGTATGAGACAATGTTTAATTTGAATTATATTAGAAAGATTCAATTTTCAAAAGTTAAATAAGCCTTGAAGATGATGGAAACAAGACATGTGGTCTAAATAACATTCATATTAAAGTGTGAAAATGTTTGAAAATTTTAGGGGTGGAATAGTTAACTCAAGTTTTTAACAAATTCTAATATCGAAAAGAATGTCGAATTAATGGAAAAAACATCAGTATATTTTTTTTTTAAAAAGAGAGATATAAGATTATGCAAATTATAAAGGAATTAAACTCATGAGTCATACTATAAAATTATAAGAGAGTTTTTTAGCGGCGACTACAGAGTTGTACAAATATTTCAATTAACTAATTTAAATTTATGCCTAGTCAATATGCAATTGAAGTATTTTTCTTATTAGAAATTTGATAGAGAAATATCAAGATACGAAGAAATATTTACATATAGTGTTTATTGAATTGGAAAAGATTTATGATAGAGTTCTAAGAGAGATTTTATAATGGGTGTTGGAACGAAAGATAGTGCATATTAGTTATATACAAATGATAAAAGATATATATGATGAAGCGACCACTAACGTATGTATAATTAGAGAAGAAATAAGATATTTTCCTATTTCAATTGGTTTACATCAAGGGTCTATAATAAATCTTTATCTTTTTTATTAGTTATGAATGAATTAACAAAAACTATACAAGATGATATATCTTAGTGTGATATTTGCAAATGATATCATATTGATAGATGAGACACAAGAATGAGTGAATCTGAAGTTAGAATTGTAAAAAAATTACTTTAGAGAATAAGGGATTCAAGATAAGCAAAATTAAAATAGAATATATGTATTGTAAATTTAATGAAAACCAAAGAGAAGTAGGTGATGATGTTAATTTAGATGAGGTAACAAGTATTTTTGACCAATTATTCAAAAAGATGGAGAATGTGATGGAATTGTTAATCATAGAATTAAAGCAGCTTGGATGAAGTGGAGATTGGCAACAAGGATTTTATGTGATCATAAGAATCCACTAAAGTTTGAAGAAAAAATTTATCGTACAAGCATAAGACCTACAATATTGTATGGCAGTGAATGTTGGACAATAAAAGGAAAATATATTTCTAAAATAAGTGTTGATGAAATGACAATGTTAAGGTGGATGAGTGGGCATATTAAATTAGATAGGATAAAAAATGAATATATTAGAGAAAATATAGGAGGTGCAACAATTGTAGAAAAATTGAAAGATGGGAAATTAAAATGGTTTGGACATATTAAATGTAAACCTAAGGAGGCTGTAGTAAGAAAAGTGAAAAATATTAAAATACAAAAACAAAAAGGACGTTGAAGACCAAGGTTAACTTAGAGGAGGGTAATTTAATATAATTTAGATGATTTAAATATCTTTAAAGAGGTAACTCAAAGTCGACATGAGTGTATAAAGAGAATCTATATAGCCAACCCCAAGTAATTTGGGACTAAGGCTTGAGTTGAGTTGAGTTGAGTTGTATATAATTATGGTTGGCAATTTCTGATCCAATCAAAAGAAGCAAACTAAATTATCTGGTTAAATTCAATTTAGACAAAATTCATGATTTTATGGAACATAACTAAAATACTAACCATAGAGTACCGGGTCGGGACCCGGATCATGACCCAGGCTCGACCTAGTCTGATTTTGGGCTGACTGGCCTGATTGGGACATGGTGGCCCAACCCGACCATTGAGTCTTGGCAGGGTCTCGAGGTCACATGACCCGACAATTGGATTGCGACCCCAAGGAGATTCCTTCCTTGTGGCCTTCAGCAAAAGCCCTCAATAAGAAAAATTCTTTTCTTATGTCCCACTTGGTCCCCAAGGGACCTTCATTCACTCTCACCCCTCTCTCAACAACTCTCTCTTACTCTAAGCATGTTTCATTCTTAAGCACTCATTTAAACATTTTTCATTAGTTCTTAATTGATTGCTAAGTTATCATTTAGTGTATTAGTTGTTTATTTAGTGCATTAATAGTTTTTTAATTATTCTAATTATTTTTATTTGTTTAATTAACTTCTTAATTAGTGTAATTAAGTATGCCTTTTCCAAGCCATGACACACAAACTTCCGATGTGACCCAAAATTAGTGTAATTAAGTGTTTTAATTTGCAAGCCATGCAGTAAGCAAAGAGAGCTTCAAAGTGACATAAGGATACTGTTCAAGAAAAGTTGTTGAACGGGTTAGGTATTCCATACCCATATATATGACTAGACAAGGGCATTAGGACATTCGCTATGATGTAGATTTTGAAGTCAGTACGTATCTCTTAGTTAAAAAAGTACTTGATTACCTTTTTTATTTACCATTAATAAAATATTTTTTAAATAAATGATCTCTATCGAGCTATGAAGGCGAGTTGGAAGTCATTTGCCAATAAAAGCTTCTTTCGACGCACCAATCAATCAATGGGTCAAGGATTGGGGAGTGGAAGCAGATTAAACCAGTCAGAGGAGGAGAATATTCATGATCTCACTCGAGATGACTACTCGAAAGTGGGTCTTATTGATCTCGTCGCCACCTGACCACGACAATGCCAAATAACAATAACAACAACAATGAAGAACTTGAAACTATGTAAGAAATGATCAAATGGGCGACATCAAATTGGTTGTTCCACCGTAGCATACTGGCAAATGCCACCAAGGGACCCTATTACAACAACATGGTCGATACCATCGCCCACGTCAGAAGAGGAGTGCCCGGACCTAACCCAAGAGAGATTTACAATGTATATCTTCCTATGGAGGTGAATGATACAAAGTTCACTTTACTTAATGCCTTACTTACTTTGTTATTGGTTAGAGCTTATTCGTTCATATTCTTCATAACAAGTATAACTAGGAAGATAACAATAAACCTTTTTGTATATTGTCAAGCTGACACCATCCCTTGGAAGTCTGCTGAATACCTCTTTGATTTGATAAACGGTTATCTAGGAGATAAGGGATGATGTGCCTAAGTAGTTACAGACAACACGACCTCGTAGAAAGCAGTCGGTCAAATGTTGATGGTCAAAATACCTAAGTTGTATTGGACACCATGTTCCACATATTCCTTAGATTTAATGTTAGAGGATATCTGTAAGGATCCTCAAATAGATAGGGTTGTGAAGTTAGCCCAATTTATCTTACCATTCATTTACAACTACAACTTCCTTCTTAACCTAATGAGAAAACATACCAAGGGGACAAAGCTTTTGCGACCTGGTGCAACCTATTTTGCCTCTCACTATATTTCCTTAGAGAGTCTAATGACTCGTAAGAAAGCTCTATGTTACATGGTCATCTCACTAGGGCGAGGTACATGGTTAGCTAGATGTAGCCCCCCATATAAGCAAAAAGGGAAGAAGATAGAGAGCGGGGACTCTTGGAAGGTTGTAACGAAGACATTGAGCATTGTTCAACCTATAGTGAAGGTGCTTAGGATCGTTGACGGTGATAGAAAAACGGACATGGGATATCTTTATGATGTAATTGAGAGAGGTAAGGACGAGATTGCAAAGACCATGTTCGACTTCAACAAGTAGGGGGGAGGCATTATTAACCATCGGTGAGAACAAACATTACATCAACCAATACATGTAGCAGATATATTTCATTAATCTTTTACATCATTCATGTGTATTCACATCTATCTTTTAGTTGATTACTAATATGTGTATATTGTTAGGTTACTTCTTCAACACTCATCATTACTACAGTCAATAGTTCAAGACAATGAACGAGCTACTTACTGATGCCAAGAACATCATTGATAGGATGCTCGGTGATGATAACTGGTCAATTATCGCCTACAATAAGATGTATGACTACAAGATGCATACATTTCATTTTGGTACAACAAGAGTGAAGCGAGCTGTCATGCTATTAAGTCTGGGTACATATTTATCAATGCCTTAATTAGAATTCAAATTGATTGTTAAACTTAATTATCTTTAACACTTTGTTATATTTCATGTAGTTAATTAGTAGATAGACCATGGCACAACATCAGGCTATGAAGATTTGGACGATGTGTTTATCGAATGTTTAACCAAATCACTTCAGCACCCAATTGCAAGTAAAATTAGTCAACATTCAGCATGATCTATACAAAGTAGAAAAATAGGCTAACTTCTAAAAGACTTGAACACTTTGTGCATTGCCACTACAACATGAGGCTCGAGCTAATAAATTTAGAAAGAATCAAGTAAAATCAGAAGGAAGAACAAAGATGGAGAGCAGCCACTTTGGGATGTCAAGCTGAGAAACCAACAATCCACGATGAAGACATTGACTTGGATCAAATCTTTATTAAGAGAAATCCATTAGGAGCATGGGTGAACGACCAAGAAGAGATAGGCAAACCTAAGTTCAACCCAAAAGATCGACAATGGCCTAAAGGAGTGCTCAACGATATCCCTCTCACCTAAGAATTTCAGATTCCACCATCCATGGCTAAGAGACGAAAGAACAGTGAAGGATCTAACAGGGATACACAAATGAAGGGAAAGGCTAAGTAGATTTTAACTAATTCTCTTGACATAACAGATGCAAAGATGATTGACGATGACTGAGAAGACACTCCAAAGTTGAACATCTAAGTGTACTAGTGTAGTTTCATACTTCAGTGGATTCTTCTTCAAAGAGTAGCAGTGATAATGGAGTGGGACACGATGGAGGCACCACTTCAGGCAGACAGAGGTCCACAAATTTGGGGACAACTCCTACAATGGCTAAACCTTTCACAGGAGAAGAGCAGTACACCCACGTGACCGAAGACATAAAACATAGTGCGAGGCTGCAAGGTGAAGTACAACATACCTAGCAGGGTGGAGATCAGTACTATGGACAATCCACCTATGAGTATGATTTGTCCCAAAGCTCTTGGTACCCTACATATGACCAAAAGTGGAGTGGCATGAATTATGAATCATCATTGGACACTCTGATCCACTTCCCCTTTAATAGTTATGTTGGTAATTTTTTTGGGACCCGATTCAGATATTAAGGTAATTATACAAAGGACTACCTAATATAATATTCATATCTATATGTATCATACTATATACAATAGAGTGACATGAAAAGAGTACAAAACTTACATAGAGGATGAAGAACAAGTAAAATTTATGTAAAATGAATGATTTTTTTTAGTGCAAGTCACCTATTTTTACATAATTTTTACAAATTTCTACTATTTTTTACAATTTTATTTTTTTTCACAAAAAATATTAAAATAAGGAATCGGACCCGGTCGTGATCTATGACCCAATTTATCTTGATACCAACTACTCAATTTCTTTTTAATATTTAAAAATTATTAAAATAATGGATCAAACCGAGTCACGACCCATAATTTATCTCGATACCAACTAAGCAATTTCTTTTTAATATTCATATGATATTGCTATGATAATGGAGTTAATGTAACCTAAATTTTAACATTTATACAAATTCATGCTTTTCCTTTTTGGAAGAGAATTTCAACCTTGTTTAACTTCAATAACTATGAAAATATGTGATATATCATAAGAGTATTAGCTAATTAATGATATATAAAATATACATATTGAGGTTGTTGAATTCTTTATAAATTTTTTTATTTTGACATCTCTCCATCGGACTTGTAAAAGTTTGGTATTAATTACATCAAACTTCTAATCAAACACTCTTGATTAATTGCCATAGCATTTCATTGAAAGAATCCATACATTCATAGGAATAAACTTGCATGAGTAACAACCCCATGAACTTGTTTGGGTTACAAAATTAACAATTTCTTTATGTGATTCATTTGGTTCGATTTAGGGTTTCCTTTGAGTTTATTTGAGGGTTTGCTTTCATGTTTTGATTAAGACTTGATGTCATTTATCTTTTATATTTGTCTTGGATTTAATCTAAGTTGATTAAAGTCCATATAGCAATTAGGTTTTGTTTGGATTTGATGGAATTTTTTATTAAGACTTGAGGTCTTTTGATTTGAGGATTCGTTTTGAAATTGATTGATTTTGATGATTTGGCTTGGTGCCTTTTCAATTTTGAGTTATTTTTGTTTTCAGTTCGTTTATATTTGATGCCTTTCAGTTTTGATTTGTTTTTGGAGACTCCAATTTGATTTGGAGATTTGATGAGTTTTTAGATTCAGTTCTTTATGTTTTAGATTTGTTATCCTTGAGTTTTATTTTGCTCAAACTTTGTATCTTTGAGTTAAGATTTAATTATCTTTTGAAATTTTATATTTTCATTTAATGTTGAATGTTTTGGATTTGAAGATTTCGTTTCTAATTTTCAAAAGTTGAGGATTTGTTCCTTTTAAGGGTCTTTAAGTCTGGAATTTTGAAGTTCCAAGTTTGAGTTTCACGTTTGAGATTTAAGATCATTAGACCTGAATTTCAGATTTTGAGACTTGTGGTTTAAGATTCCCTAGGTTTTCAAATTTGAAGGTTTGGAATATGAAATTTTGAAACTTGAGATTTTAAAATTCCAGTTCTAGATATTTGAGATTTGTTAAATTGCATGAGTTTGAGTTTGGCGACTAAGGATTTCAACCCATGTTTCAAATTTTGCATCTTTTGTTCACTTTCAGATTTAGAAATCTTTGACTTTAAGATTCCAGATTTCAAAGTTATTTTTTGAAAATTTGAGATTTGTGATTTTGAGTTTCGAATTTTGAGGATTGTTTAAGATTTCAAATTTGAGATCTAACTTTTAAGTGATAGGGACCTGGTCCAGTCCATTTTGGGAGTTTACGTCCTCTTGGACATGTTTGTAAATATTTGAAGTATTTTGGGTCATTTTCCATTTATTCATCGTTCACATTTTGTAAATAGTTATTTAGGAGGTCCTTTTTGTATTTGGCTCCTCTATTTAAAAGAGCTCACATGTTAGAAATAAGAGTCTTGCTTGAAATTTTTGGAGCCCTAGTGCTTGGTCCTTGTGCGCAAGGGGGCACCCCCCATTCCCCTACACCCCCTCCTCAATGGAGGCCATGTAGCTCCACCTCCGGTGAGGACCGGTACTCTTTATGACCCTCCAGCCAGTGAGCCGTCACACCCCTTCCCCTCTAGTCGGTCTCCGTGCCCTTCACGTTTCCGTTCCCCCTTCATCAGTCCCAGTTAACCACCTTGTCGACGCCCTCCGACTACATCAATGTTGCTCCGTTTGCGTTGACGTCGCCCATTGTCCTCACCTCCATCTTTGTTAGCCCTCCACGACCTCCACTCCACCTCCGGCGATTCCCGGAGTACTACCTCATCCCCCCTTGTTAGACAAAGAAGGAAGAGGAAGAAGAACCGTTGCGGTGACAGCTTCGTTCACACACCCCTCCTTGGTCGGGCCCTCTCTGTGTGATCCGTGGTGTCAGTTACCACAAGGGCCTCTAACTCCTCCTACCTACGCCAGTGACGACGATGGCAGCGAAGGAGCTCTCTGTCACCTCTTTCTAGCGACGACAATGGCGACGTCCCTCTCCAGCTCTCCATTTCCCCGCACGGACGTGCCGTGGGCGCCGCGAAGACCACCGGCCGTTGGGTCCTCTTGGCCCTTGTCCCGCGACAGTGTTGGCAAACGCCAATCGGCCTCTCTAATCCCGTCCCCTCAGGTGAAGGTGGCACCCCCCCCCTCATTAGTTTCTCCTCTCACACGACCTGCCTGACGACACCGCCTCGTTGGCCAACAGTAGACGACTACGAACCCCCTCCCTCCCTGGTTAAGTGCAACCAGCCCAAGCCGGTGCTAGTTCACCAATTTGACTGGCCGGCCCGCCCAGCTAAGGCAGTCATACCGAGTCCAAGCCTGATTCAACCTAGTTGAGCCCGGTTAAGGGCCAGTTCGAACCAGCCAGAGCCTAGTTCAGTGCCTAAACCGGCCGGTTCAAGCTGTTTTGGACCAATTCAATGCCGATTCAGCCATTTCGGGGCCGATTCAGGCCCATTTTGAGTGGTTTTTTGTTGGTTCAGGCCTAGTTCAACATCGTTTGGGCCCGATTTTTCCAGTTTAAGCATGGTTTCCTTATTTTCCAGCATCTTTAGTTGTTTTTAGTTTCCTAACACTGTTTAGCAGCATTCGACCGTCGCTCCACTGACACTTTCCCCCGTCAAATTGGTATCAGAGTCTAGGATCGGCCCATTCTCATGAGCTAACTCTTGAGATACTTCCGATGACTATAGCACTCGTTGGAAGTTGTGATCATGACGTTTGAAATGTGGATCAAAACTTGATGACAAGTTTTCTCCTGGTAAAGAAAAGTAATGGAGACCAGGTCCGGTCTATTTCAGGGTTTATTTGCGTTTATGTCCTCTTGGGCATGTTTGTAAATATTTGAAGTATTTTGAATCATGTTCCTTTTATTTATTGCCCGTATTTGTAAATAGTCATTTAGGAGGTCCTTTTTGTATTTGGCTTCTCTGTTTAAGAGGATTCACATGTTGGAAATAAGAGTCATGTTTGGAATTTTTGGAGCCCTAGGGCTTGGTCCTTGTGCACAAGGGGCGCTGCCCCATTCCCGTTCACCCCCTCCTTGATGGAGGTCGTCCAGCTCCACCTCCGGTGAGGACTAGTTCTCTCTGCAACCCTCTGGCTAGTAAGCCTTCACACCCCTTCCCCTCCAGTCAGCCTCCGTACCCTTCACCTATCCTTTCCCCCTTCACCGGTCCCAATTAACCACCTTGTCGATGCCCTCTTACTACAGCGACATTGCTCTGTTTGCTTCACATCGCCCACCGCCCTCACCTCCATCTCTGTTAGCCCTCCACGACCTCCACTCCACCTCCAGCGATCCCCGGAGTGCTACCTCACCCCACCTTGTTAGATGAAGAAGGAAAAGGAAGAAGAACCATTGCGGTGATGGCTCTGTCCGCACACCCCACCTTGGTCAGCCCCTCTTTGTGCGATGTCGGGGACCACCGGTGCCTCCAGCTCCTCCTTCTTGCGTCAGCAGCGAAGATAGTGGCGAAGAAGCTCCCCGGTACCTCTTTCCGACGATGGCGATGGCGTCGTCCCCCTACGGCTCCCCCTTTCCCCGCGTGGTGGTGTCGTCGACGCCGCAAAGACCACCGGCCATCTAGCCCTCTCGGCCCCCTCCCCTCCAACAAAGAATGCTCCCAACGGTGCCCCCCCTCAGCTTCTCCTCCTCCCGCACGATGCGCCTTCCGCGGACGAAGCCGCTGTCGAGGTACACAGTGCCAAATCAGCCGGGCGCGATGTAGACACGCCAAATTCGCCTAATTCAGAGCACAAAACTCATATTTTATAGGGTAACATGTGCGATTGACCTTATAAGGATGCCGTGCCTTTTAAAGTTGATTTGGAGCTTCGCTGAACGAAATCGGATGCTTTCCGAAGTTTTCCGCAAAAAGCCGTAATTTCCGAGCGAAAGCCACACGTAAATCGTGTAAACACGGAAATTAGCTGAATGACCAATGCCTAATGATCATGCATTGAAGGATATGGTCAGATTCACACTCCGGACAAGTTTTGTTGCATACCGTGCCTTTCCGGTTTGCCGGCGGAGTCATTTTGACCTGTATCGGATCTTCTGTTCACTGCCCTAACTTTCGGACAAAATTCTGAAGTTTTGGAGGTGTGATGGCTGATCCGATGCTATAGAAAGCTTCTTCGGCCTGTTATTTTTCCAATGCAACATACGGCGTCGAATTCCGAGTTCCGGAGTGTTCGCAATGGCTTCCGGAAGAAGGACGCGCAAAACAGTCCCATGCGCCCGGGTTCCTGGTCACATGCGCCCGGGACCCAGGGCACGTGCCCATGCGCCCTACCAGTGAGGCACGTGACCTCGTGCCCTCACTTAAGGGCATATGAGCCCTGCCCTTGAGGCACGAGGGAACCAGTTTTTCACCGAGACTCTACCACTAAACCGATCGACCGGATAAGGTCGAATTTTTCGGGAACAGTGCCATGCGCCCCCACTGGGAGGCACATGCGCCCCTCAGTGGGGCGCATACGCCCTGCACCAGGGCGCATGCGCCCAGGGGTAGGGCGCAAGGTCCCCTATTTTTTAGTCTTGATCGCGCCGTTCGTTCTCCTATAAATTGACTCTGATTCTGGTCGTTCCAGAGGCATGAGCACGACCCCCCAGGCATCTCAAGACGTCCAACCTTCCTCCTGCATTGATTTTGTGATTTTTAGAGAGAGAATTTCGAGTTTTTAGAGAGAGAAAAGTCAGTTCAAGAGAGAGGAAGGCTGTTCTGCAGGTGATCAGCCAGGTCTCTCTTCTTCGGCCTCTACAGCAGTGTGCGGACGTCTTCTGTCCAAGCTCTCTTCATCAAAGTTCTTCATCTTAAAGTCTTCTTGAGTTTACAATCGACGGCACTTGATTCCGAGGTCGGGGCTGGTCGTGACGAGCGCAGAAGCAAAGTCGCGCCTGGCAGATCCTGGACTGCTGCTCGGCTTTTTCGACAACCCAGATTTAGCTATATCTTTCTCTATTCAACTCAGAATCTTTCTGTTTTTTTTCCTATCTCTTTGTTTCTTGATTCTCCATCCTCATATCATTTTTTTACATTTTTTGCATTACTTTTAGTCTATTATTCCGAAAATAAAAAAAGAGGGGTTAGAGATAACCCGAATCCGGTCAGTTTCTAGTCAATTGTGTGTTTCATGTTATTCTCTTTACATATACTCCACTTTGTTTAGTTCTAATTATCCTTTTCACTTGTTTGTTTGGTCTAGTTGCACAGAAAATCAAGCACCCACGCGTTGAGGACTCTTCTTCATCGGCTGGCTGAAGAAGGAGAAGCTTTAACTCACACTCTTCACGCTAAGGTACACGGTCATTTTAATTCTATAAATCGAAACCCACGGTTCCTGGCGACCACATGTCTTAATTTCTTTCTTCTCACCCTCCTCCCACATGACCCGAACCGTCTCTTTGGTGATCGAGCGACGCCAAGGGATGAAAGTTCGGAGATCAATATGAGTGAGGGATCGAGGTGAGAGTTGCTTTCTGTGCTTTATTCCTTTCTTTCTCATCCCCTCTTGAGGTGACGATCTGGATTCACGGACTTCCCTGAAAAGGAGAGGACCCCGTCGAATTTTCAGAGTCGACAGCTTTGTGGCAACCACAGTGGGACAAGCAATGTCTTCAACCGTGGGTGCTTAGTGCTTTGCTTGCAACTAGTTTTAGTTCTAGACCTGTTCCCACGTGAGCCTTTCCTTGTTTTCACCTTTCATAAACTTCATGCCATCTCAAAATTTCTGATTTCACCCATCTTTCATCAGATCTGAAGTGCCAAGTATGTCATTTAATTTCTGTCATTTTATTTAAACCGGTTCCCACGTGAACGACCCTTTTCTTTTTAAATCGGTTCCCACGTGAACCAATCTCTTTCTTTACTTCGGTTCCCACGTGAACCAAACCACTTTTTTTCAGATCTATCCCAACTTGGATCAGATCTTTGTTCACCTTTAATTGGCCCCACGTGGCCCTCTTTTGACTATTCAAACCGGTTCCCACGTGAACCACCCCTTTTTACCCAAAACCGGTTCCCACGTGAACCACCTTTACTTTTTACCCCGGTTCCCACGTGAACCAGCTTATTCTTACATCGGTCCCCACGTGGACCACCCTTTTGCTTGGCTATCAGATCTGAACCCTCTTCTTTCCATCACTTTTCGCTATCTCCATTTGGCTCACATAAGAAACAAGGTATGGATTCTAGTTTCTAGTTGCTTCTCTAGTTTCTAATTGCTTTCCTTGTGTCATTGCTTGTTTATTTAAGTTCATGTTTTGCTTATTACTTGCTTTATTACTTGATTGCATTCTCTGCTCCTCTCTACCTCCTTCTTTTACACTTTTTTGAGGCGGGTGCTCACTCTCCCATTTACCCCTCCCATCCAAAACACCCTCTTGGTGGATTCTGACCTCTCTTCTGGGATATTCCTTCCTAGTTGACTTGGTTGGCTTTCATCAAGGCCTCCATAATTCCTCATACGTGGAGTATTCCTCTTTACGATCGGGTTAGTTGTACCACTCCCCAAAACCCGAAGCATCCTACGTTACCTACACGTGGTGAGATTGTGTGAAACCTAGGTCATAGGAGATTGGAGTTAGGATTCTAACCCATTTGTTGAGAGAACAATTCTTAACAAATCCATAAACCTAAGGTTTAATCAAAATCATTGTGTAATCTTGCTTTCAAGTCTTTGCATCACTTGCTTGTCAAACAAAAATTCAAACCTCTAACTTTATGCAAAATACTAAAAAACCAAAAAAGTTCTTTGTTTGCTTTGTCAACTTGTTTGTTTTACTTTCTCCTTGAAGTTCAATGCAACTAAGGTTTGGAAGGCACGTTGGAATAGCGGAACAAGCTGAACATCGAGAGCACGAGATGGGTCATCAACCAAATCCGTCAGATGGTCGTGTTAATCCATTGTTTGAGTCAGAAGCGCAAGAGGTCCCTCAACCATCTGCTCCTGGTGATGTTGAACAACTCTTTAGGGAGTTGTCTCTCTATACCGACCTAGAAACCTATGCCCGCATACAATCCATGGTGAAGGGCAAAAGTGCCTCAGATTAGGCTGAAGCCAACCAAGTTGCTTCATCTCCTTGTCCTCTAGTTCGACCATCACCCTTTATTCAACTACCTATTGTTCAACAATCTGTGATTCAACCATCATTGGCACTAGCACAACCATCTGTAGTTCAACCATCTATAGTTCAACCATCTGTGGTTCAACCCTCATTTGTTCAGCCATCTTATTTTAACCATGTTACTCCCCTGACCCACCAAGTCATGGGACAATCTTCAAGTCATGCTCCTCAATTCCAGAACCATGCCTCTAACCACATACCCCCACCAATAAACTAAGAACATGCTCTCACCCAGGCAATCATGGATCAGCTCAACAAGATGAATGAACGTTATGAAGAGCTGAGATGTCGCCTGGACTCCAAGTCAGTTCCTGAGATTTCTATTACTTCTTTACCAGTTCTCCACTTGCCCCCTTATGAGCTGCCAGTTTATCGCCGCTACAATGGTACTGGCAATCATTTTCTCCACTTAAAAGATTTTCTCTATGAATCCTCATTCTGGAAAGATGATCGTAGGGTTCTTGCTTTCTTGTTCCGCCGATCACTAGAAGGGTCTGCATTGGAATAGTTCTACTCGCTCGACTCCTTTGAGTCAGGAGACTTCGATATTGTTAAAACCAAATTTTTGCAAAGATACAGAGACCGGGTGGCACCCGGCGATGCTCCATTCTGATTTGATTCTTTGAAAAGATGAAGCCCGAGGAGGACTTTATAAAGTTTGCTGATCGCTGGAGGGGAATGGCAGAGAAATTGACATATGTTATTTCTGAAGGGGAACAAGTGAAGATGCTCATCGGAAACACTACACCTGCCTTGAGGAATGTATTGATCATGCACCGTCCTACCACAATGAATGAACTCTATGACAGTACCCGATACTTGCAAGCCCACTTTAAGGATGCCACCATGATAAACCCTTTTGATCCTAAACCTAGAAACTTCAGGAAAACCCCCTCTGCACCAGTTGGGCCTACAACCGAACGAGTGGTCAACAACGAAGCTATAAACATTGTGGGGAACCAGGGAGGGAACCGTCAAAACCAGTTCAGAAACCACCCAATCAGGCACCACGAAGGAGAGGTCCTAAGAGAGAGAACTACCAACAACTCCCTTACTCCTTGACCGACATCTTCAATGTACTCATGGCAGAGAAACAGTTGGAATTGCCCAAGGAAAGAGAGGTTTGGCCAACAAATGTAGATATGTCCCGATACTATGCTTACCACCGGTGTCCTGGTCACACTGTTGAAGTGTGTTTTCAATTCAAGGATTACATCCACGATCTGAATGACCAAGGCAACATTGATTGGGCTCAAATGGGGAAATGCATACAAGCTTATGAAGGCTAGGCGACGACGGCGGCGGCGTCCACCGGCTCAACCTCAACAACAACTTTGCCTTGGGTATTGTTCGAGAATCCGCTCCCATTACATGCTCCCGCTCCAGCACCGGCACCAGCACATCCAAACCCAGGAATTGGTCTAGTACACTCCAATGTCCAGGGAGATGCCAGCCGTGCTCAAGGTTGGCAACTAGAAAGCCACAATACAACCATGCCTGTCAACCCAGTTAGGCCTCTTGCTAGGAACCCTCCTAGACAAATAATCCGTGCACCTGCTACTCTACAACCACCACCAAGCTCAATAACCCAACCACTGGCCAGCCCCCTCCTTAACTACACCTCCTTCAACCATTGCTACACACCGGCCGTTGCTCATCCGACCACCACAATCACCACCAAACCTGAACCCTATGAGCTCTGCCACTCCAAAACCCCAACCTAACATACCACCAACCCCACAACCTACCACATTACCAACACCTTCATTAAACCCATCAACCACTCCTACACCCCGGCCTCTTCTTATCAGGCCACCAGTATCACCATCACTACCACCTCCAAACCCTACCCCTCTATCCACTAACCCAATCATCCCAGAATCACCAATCTCATTGCCTGCCATACTTGCACCTACACCACCTGTTCCCACCCCAGTTAACCCGTCACCTCTACCCAGCCGCCAAATAGCCCCGGTGCTTCGGAGTGGGAGGATGTTCCAGCGGCTCTTTCCCCAAGCCAGTACTCAACCGCAGGATCCAGTGGAGGAGGAACAAGTGAAAGAACCATTGTCGGGCACGGCGTATGATTTGTTAAAACATTTAGAATAGACACCGACCCGTATTTCAATACTTGAGTTGATCAAAAGATCAAAGGTGCACCAGGAGATTCTACAGCAATACTTGCAAAGGGTCATGGTGAGTGAAGATCTCCCACCTGAAAAGATAACTACAGTGTTAGCCCCTAGAAGTGAGCACCCAACACTCACTTTCTCTCATGAGGAATTAGCAGATCCAGAGATTAGGAGATATGCTTTGCATGTGGTTGTTATCATCTGCAATGTCGAAGTAAAATCATGTTTGATTGACATTGGAGCTTCTATCAACGTTATGCCGCCAGAAACGTTGCAGTTGTGCGGCATTTCTGAACAAGAAATCAAGCCATCATGTGCCATGGTGACGGCCTACGACAACTCTAAGAAGTCTGCACATGGGGTGGTCACTCTAGAAGTTAAACTTGGACCATGTACGGTCACAACGGATTTTCATGTTCTAGAATTAGATCAAACTTTTCGGGCTATACTTGGGAGGCCATACTTGGAGGTAATAGGAGCTGTGGCTTTAACAAACCACCAGTGCATAAAGTTTCCCTTTAAAGGACAAGTGGTCAATGTGACTAGCATGCCTATAAGGGACGAGATGAATGATGCTTTTACATCACCCCTAGGTCTGTCAATACAACCCCAGATCTCAGTGGGAGATTTACCAGAAGTCAGATGTATGACCGCCTCTCTACCCGACATAGTGGGATGGCGGATGATGATGAAACTAGGCTATCAGCCTGGAAGAGGTTTAGGCAAGGATCTTCAAGGAATCACTCAGCCGATTCAAACTGTGAAAAGGCTACACAGGCAGGGGTTGGGATATGAAGAGGATTCCATCCCAAGGAGGATCTTCTAGCCAGGATATGCCATAGGACTCCACAACTTCTTTATCAAAGGGGAGACCATGATGATGGCTGAAGATGACAAGAGTTTTGTTACAGTTGTCAAGAGAAGGAGAGCTCCAGATGAAGAAGAAGACTTGGAAGATATATGCTTATCTTTGACTCATTTGTTCTCAAGTGGGGAAGAGCACCAAGAACCACTCAAGGGCAGACCAATCTTGGATCATCTGGTTGAGCATACCACCCAAGTCAGAACCATTCCACGAGACCCAAATACAACAATCCCATGTTTGAACCTCATACCTTTGTTTCTAAATCTTTTGGATGGGCTTCAGGGCCCACTTACCCACTTTGGGCCCATGTGCCCTCTTCAACCTTCCACTCTTATTGTGCCTGCTTGCCCATTTGCTTCCCTCATCAACTTCTGAACTGAGGGCTTTTCCTAACATGGGCTCACATACCATTTATTTTTAAGATCGGGTCCACATACCCGTTTACTTTTTTCATCAGTTTTGGACCCATGTGTCCACTTTCTGTTACCATTGGGCCCACGAGACCCTTTTTCCCTTTTATTCTTAAGTTTTTCTCTCTGGTAAATTAGTCAGTTTCTAGCAAACCTCGAGTCATGCTGACTCATTCTATCTTTTTACTTGAAATTTCCAAAAAAAAAAAAACGTCTTCTCTGAAACTCACATTTCCATTGAGGAGTCATCTCTACTTACCCCAGAGGGCGCTCCCAATCAGGGATCCCCCTTTTCTGAATCATTGATCGATTTACTCGATCCTCCCTCCACTGTAAATACCACCTTTCCAACTTTATCTTCAGTAGGTCAAGTTAGGTTAGAAAATAGGAAAGTCAGAGATAAACGAGTTCCAAATATGTATCTGCAACAATTGGCACAGAAATACGTAGAGTGTGCAAGGCTGCCAAACTTTTTAGAGAATACCATCCAGCTAGATGAAATCCGATATGAGGATGAGCATAACATAGATCATACTTTGGGAGTATATGAGGTGGTATCAGAAAATGATCCCGAATCCGAGGATGAAATCGAGGACTTGGCTGATGCATATGCATCTGGACTTAGAAGATTTGAAGAACCATCACCGCGGGGAATGAACCGACCAAGGAACTGAATTTAGGAACCATGGAAGATCCTAAGACTATCCTCATTAGTGCAAACCTCACTCCCTCGGAAGAACAACGTTTGATCAAAGTTTTGGAAGAATATAAGGACACGTTCGCATAGACATATGAAGACATGCCGGGATTAGATAATTCATTGGTTGAACATAGATTAACCTTGAAACCTGGAACTACCCCGGTCAAACAAAAGCTCAGGAGATTCCACTCTAATATTGCACTCAAAATGAAAGAAGAGGTCGACAAACTACACCAAGCAAAATTTATTAAAGTTGTCCTATATCCGCAATGGGTGGCTAACATAGTCCCTGTTATGAAGAAGGATGGACGAATTCGGATTTGCATAGACTTCAGGGACTTGAACCGAGCGTGTCCTAAGGATGATTTTCCTTTACCTCATATCGATGTTTTGGTTGATAACACAGCTGGATTTGAAATGCTTTCATTCATGGATGGCTATTCTGGATACAATCAGATCCGGTTAGCTGAGGAGGACCAAGAGAAGACCGCATTCACTACACCTTGGGGAACGTATTGCTATATTGTCATGCCCTTTGGGTTAAAGAATGCTGGTGCTACATATCAGAGGGCTATGATGGCTATCTTTCACGACATGATGCACACCCTTGTAGAGGTGTATGTGGATGATTTGGTTATCAAGTCCAAGAGTCGGGAAGATCATTCTGAAGTGCTAAGAAAAGTTTTGCAACGAGCTAGAGAATACAAGCTGAAAATGAACCCTAAGAAGTGTACATTTGGAGTTTCATCAGGAAAACTAGTTGGGTTCATAGTAAGTAAAAGAGGCATAGAGATCGACCCAAACAAGGCCAAAGCAATTATTGGTATGCCTCCTCCGAAGAATATGAAAGAGCTTCGAGGATTGATTGAGAGGCTACAATTTGTCCGCTGGTTTATCTCACAACATTCCCAAAGGTGTAAACATTTTTATGAGTTAACCAAGGCGGGGGCCGAGTTTAAATGGGATTCAAAGTGCCAGGAGGCATTTAATGGGTTGAAAACATACCTGGCAAGTCCCCCTGTACTTAGACCGCCAATTCCCAACAAGCCCTTGGTCCTCTACATCTCGGTTCTTGAGAACTCTCTTGGGGCAGTCCTTGCACAAGTTAATGAAGAGGGGAAAGAACGAGCTCCTTATTACTTGTCTAAGATGTTTGATGCTTGTGAGCTGAAGTACACTGTGGTAGAAAAGACCTGTGCTGCTCTTGTTTGGGTGGTTCAGAAACTCAAACACTATTTTCTTGCTCACCAAGTCAAGCTCATTGCTCGTATCAATCCCATTAAGTTTCTGTTAGAGAAGACAGTCTTGACTGATCGGTTAGGGCGATGACGAGAGTTTCTTATCCCAATTTGATATCACTTATGTCCCGCGAGAAGGCAATCAAGGGCTATGTTATTGCTGAACACCTTGCCCATCATCCCATACCCGTCATTGACCCAGTCCGGTCGGAGTTCCTGGATGAAGAACTAATGTCAGTCCGATTTTCCAATCTTTGGACATTATATTTTGACGGGGCTCTGAACTCTCATGGTAGAGGGATAGGTATTGTCCTTCTGACACCTGAAGGTGTCACCATTCCACAGGCTTTTCAGCTTAACTTCCCAGCAACCAACAACATAGCTGAGTATGAAGCCTTGCTGGCCGGGCTGGAGGCCGCTCATTTCCATGGTGCTACCGAACTGAGGGTGATAGGTGATAGTCAATTGATCCTACGCCAAGTCCTATCCAAGTACCGAACTTCCCATCCAAACCTCAAACCCTACCAGGAGCTCACCGCCTACTATATCAAGCTATTCTTCAAACTCACATTTGTCCATGTCCCCAGTTCTCAGAATATCCTCGCCGACGCCTTAGCTTCACTAGCTTCATCTCTATCTGTCCCGCTAGGCAGGCAAGTGCGGACTATCCACATCTGTAAGAGGACAATTCCAGCAATTGAAGATGGATGTTTTCTAAAGGTTAAGGAGAGGTTCAACAGAAAGGAATATTTGGAACATAAAGAAGAAATCTCCTTGATTGAGTTGGAAGAACTAGAAGAAGGTGAGAGACCTTGGTATGACGAGATTGCGAGGTATTGCCAAGATCATTCATACCCGCCTGGATCAACCACCAAGGAAAGGAAGACAATCAGAAGAGTATCCAAGAGGTATACAATCCTATGAGGAGTGCTCTATAAGAGAAGCCTAAGTGGAAGCTTACTCAGGTGTCTTGATGAAGAAGAAGCCGAGTTGGTGTTGAAGGAAGCACATTCTGGAGTATGTGGTGGTCATGTGAATGCCCAAGCCCTTGCTAAGAAAATCATCCGACAAGGGTATTATTGACCAACTATAGAAAAAGACTGCTCCATCTTTGTCCGGCATTGTCATTCATGTCAACTCCATGCCGACAAGATTCACTCTCCTGCATCTTCCCTTCATCCAATTCATGCCCCATGGCCTTTCGCCATGTGGGCTTTTGATATCATTGGCCCCTTGAGTGACCTCAACTCCGAAATGCGCTCAAAATCATTCATTCTGACGGCAACGGAGTACTTCACAGAGTGGGCTGAAGTGGAAGCATTCGTGGAGATTAAAGCATCAACAGTCTGCTCCTTCATCAAACGCAACATCCTGGCAAGGTTCGGGATCCCCAGCGACATCGTCACCGATAATGGGCCATAATTTCTTTCTCAAGATCTGCGTGATCTTTGCAACAGGTATTGCATTTCATTGCATCATTCATCACCATACTATCCTCAAGGCAATGGTCAAGCAGAAGCCACCAACAAAACCTTAATAAAAATCATCAAGAAATCTTGTAAGTCTAGCAAATTTGCCGACTGGCCTGATAAGCTTGTAGATGCTCTATGGGCTTATCGTACTTCTGTAAGGACTCCCACTGGACAAACCCCGTATGCTTTGGCATATGAGATGGAAGCAGTGGTCCCTTACGAAGTATTACTTCCATCTCTTCGAGTTCACCTCAACAGGGATATTCATGTTGATGAGAGACGAGAATCTCTCCTTGCACAGCTTGAACTCTTGGATGAAAAAAGGCTAGCCGCCGCCGAGCATGCCCGGACTTACCAGAACAGACTTAAAAGGTTTTATCAAAAGAGGGTGGTCGAGAGAAAATTCGAGATCGGTGAGATGGTAGTCAAACGCATATTCGTTAAGCCAGGGGGTCCCCGCTCCAAGTTGCAACCTAACTGGGAAGGGCCTTTTGTAATCTTTAAAAAGTATCCAGGTAATGCATATGAATTGACTAATGCAGATGAAGAAAAATTGAATCATCATTGGAATGGAGTTTACCTCAAAAAGTACTTTCCATAAAAATGGAGAAACCACTGGTATAATCTCACGTCATCGATCCTAGGTTGTTCGTGAGAAGTCAATGGTAGGTACCATCCTACACACAACACTTCCCGATCCTAGAATCCAGACAACCTGACACTTGCGAAAGGCAAGGCAGAAATCTAGAAATGGAAGGAGTACCCATACCCTATTCTCTTCTACTCGGTCCAAGATAGGGAGAGAAGATTAGAGAGGGGTAGTATCGAAAACACTCGCCACCCTAGTAGGAGGCCGTCTCAGAGAGTACAAAAGGGTGCCAAAAGATGGGCAATGAACCCCTCAGGTTAGAAAAAGAAAGAAAAAAATGATCAACCTGTCTGAATGAGTACCCAGAATGATAGTCAAGGCAAAAGGCACTAAAAGATGGGCAATGTCCCCACGGGTCAAAAACCTGTCCAAATATGTGCCACATAGAAAAGAGCAAAAAAATATGAAAAACCCAAAGAGGCCGAACCCCAATGGGTAATTTGAGTGAGAGTAGTGAAATCCCTCTCAACATCTTTAAACCCTATCAAGGACTTCCTCTATACTCTTCCTCCTTAAACCCCTTGGGTAGGGTAAACCGACCAAATCCAGGTGGAACCCAAGCCGATCAAAGGAAGAAGGTTAGAAGGATTCTAGGTAGGAAACTTTATTTTTTCACGTGGTATCTACCACTTGAGTCTTGACAAACCCCAAAGACTGATGAATTGTCTCAAATACCAGCATTTTCTCCACAAAAAAGTGAATATTCTAAAATACAAAAAAAATCATGCATATTTCAAAAATCCAAAAAAATTGAACACTTTGATAAACCAAAAAAAAATGAATATTTCTAAGAAAATCAAAAAATTTGCTCAGTCATGATCATTGCCTTAGTTGCATCCATGCTTATTTAATTGTCATGCATATTTTCATTTCTGCATTGCATATCCATTTTTGCTTTAATTACCTTGTTAAGAAGGCTCTTCCCTCTGACCTAAGTCAAAGTTGACCGTAATAGGCAAAGGGATGAGTCATGGTGAAGATCTAATCCCCTTTCTATCAAGTGTTCCAGGCATTTCAATGTAGGAGAGGAGAGGATTCACACCACGACAGGTAAGTTCTCTTAACACTTACCCCCATTTCATTTCAATCATTTGTTTTATTCCATCTTGTTAAGAAGGCTCCTCCCTTTGACTCAAAATCAAGGCAAACGATATACAGGCAAAGGGATGAGTCATGATGAAAATTTAATCATCTTTCTTAAGTGTTTTCAGGAGCTAAAGAAGCAAAAGAGAAGGGCTATCAGACAACCTGATGGGGACCCGGTCCGGTCCATTTTGGGGTTTATTTGCATTTACGTCCATTTGGACATGTTTGTAAATATTTCAGTTTTATTTGTGGTCTTTTCCTTTAATTTGAGTCCTTACGAGGACATGTATGTAAATAGTCATTTAGGGTGTCTTATTTGTAATAGGCTCCTCTATTTAAGAGGGCACATTGTTGAATGAAGGAGAGAGAAGTTTTAGTCGATTTTGGAACCACAGAGGGGCTGCCCTTGTGCGGGGGCGCCGCCCCTTTCTCTTCACCCCTCGCGATGGAGGTCGTCCGGCTCCACCTCCGGTGCGGACCGGTCTCTTCGCGACCCTCCGGCGTGGGTGCCTTCTCCTTCTCCTCCGTCCCGGCGGCCTCCGAGCCATTCCTTCCCCTTCCCCTTCACCGGTTCGTTTTGCAGCCCTATCGACACCATTCACCCCCGTTTACGTCCGTTTCGACACCTCCGACGGCGTCGATCTCCACCCCTCCGTCCATCCCACCTCCGGCGATCCCCGGAGTACTACCCCCGTCCCTCCCTTGCCGTTGCGCAACCCCCCCCCGTCGAAACCGCGCACCCCCCCCCGGCTGACCCCTTCCGGGAGTCAGGCGCGACGAAGACGGAGAAGGAAGGAGGAGAAGAAGATGAGGGAGAGATAGGGCTGGTCGGACCCCCCCCCCTAGGGCCCCTCGGCTCTTCCCTGCCTCCTCCATGCGCCGGCGGCGGTGGCGGCCTAACCGGCTTCCGCCGGTTCCTTCCCCCGCCCTCTTCTGCGCACCGGAGGCCGGCGACCCCCTCTTCCCTCCTCCAGCGACGGCCTCCTCCGGCGACGACGGCCCCTCCGGCCACCTTCTTCCTCCTTCCCCGACGGCGACGGCGACGGCGACGCCCTCTCCCGCCCGCGGCTCCACCGCGGCCGTCGACGAGGCGGCGGACGAACGAAGGACCCCCCCGATCGAACCCTCGCGCCGCGAGGTCGACGACACCCCCGTGGGGGGTACGCGGCGGCCGGCGAGCCGGCCGCGTCTCCTGCCCCCGCGGCCAACCGCGCGGGGCCACGACCCCCCCCGGCAAGTCGCGGGCGAACCGGTGCCCGGTTCGCCCCGCTCGCCCGGCCGGCCTACCTCGCTCGAACCGGCACCGGTTCGTCCCCGCACCGGGTCGGGCCGCCGGTTCGGCCGGTTTAGACCGGTTCGGGGCCGGTTCGGCTCGGTTCGACGGTCGAGAGCCCGGTTCGAGCCCTAAACCGGCCGGTTCGGGCCATTTCGGGCCGGTTCGGAGCCGGTTCAAGCTATTTTGGGGCCGGTTCAGACCCGTTTTGAGTGATTCGGGCATGGTTCGACACATTTTGGGCTCGTTTTGACCGGTTTAAGTCCGGTTTTGCTTTATTTCATGCATTTTAGGTCTTTTGCGCCTCTTGAAGGCGCGCTGCAGCGCCGCGCCGCCGGTCCGTCCCGCCTCGTCCCGCATCAAATGGTATCAGAGCCTGGGATCGGCCCATTCTCATGAGCCGACTCCTGGGATGCTTCCGATGAAGTGCGGCGCTTGGTGGAACGTGACGGCAACATTTGAAGGCGCGAAAACTCGTGGTCGAGGTTGCTCCTGGTAGAGGAGATTGATGGGGTGCCGGTCCGGGCCATTTTGGGGTTTAGTTGCATTTACGTCCATTTGGACATTTTTGTAAATATTTCAGTTTTATTTGTGGTCTTTTCCTTTAATTTGAGTCCTTACGAGGACATGTATGTAAATAGTCATTTAGGGTGTCTTATTTGTAATAGGCTCCTCTATTTAAGAGGGCACATTGTTGAATGAAGGAGAGAGAAGTTTTAGTCCAATTTTTGGAACCCTAGAGGGGCTGCCCCTTGTGCAGGGGCGCTGCCCCTTTCTCTTCACCCCCTCCACGATGGAGGTCGTCCAGCTCCACCTCCGGTGCAGACCGGTCTCTTCGCGACCCTCCGGCGTGGGTGCCTTCTCCTTCTCCTCCGTCCAGCGGCCTCCGAGCCATTCCTTCCCCTTCCCCCTTCACCGGTTCGTTTTGCAGCCCTATCGACACCATTCACCCCCGTTTACGTCCGTTTCGACACCTCCGACAGCGTCGATCTCCACCCCTCCGTCCATCCCACCTCCGGCGATCCCTGGAGTACTACCCCCATCCCTCCCTTGCTGTTGCGCAACCCCCCGTCGAAACCGCGCACCCCCCCGGCTGACCCCTTCGGGAGTCAGGCGTGACGAAGACGGAGAAGGAAGGAGGAGAAGAAGATGAGGGAGAGATAGGGCTGGTCGGACCCCCCCCCTAGGGCCCCTCGGCTCTTCCCTGCCTCCTCCATGCGCCGGCGGCGGTGGCGGCCTAACCGGCTTCCGCCGGTTCCTTCCCCCGCCCTCTTCTGCGCACCGGAGGCCGGCGACCCCCTCTTCCCTCCTCCAGCGACGGCCTCCTACGGCGACGACGGCCCCTCCGGCCACCTTCTTCCTCCTTCCCCGACGGCGCCGGCGCCGGCGCCCCCCCCTCCCGCCCGCGGCTCCACCGCGGCCGTCGACGAGGCGGCGGACGAACGAAGGACCCCCCCCCCCGATCGAACCCTCGCGCCGTGAGGTCGACGACACCCCCGTGGGGGGTACGCGGCGGCCGGCGAGCCGGCCGCGTCTCCGCCCCCGCGGCCAACCGCGCAGGGCCACGACCCCCCCCCCCCCGCTTAAGTCGCGGGCGAACCGGTGCCCGGTTCGCCCCGCTCGCCCGGCCGGCCTACCCCTCGCTCGAACCGGCACCGGTTCGTCCCCAGACCGGGTCAGGCCGCCGGTTCAGCCCGGTTTAGACCGGTTCAGGGCCGGTTCGGCCTGGTTCGACGGTCCAGAGCCCGGTTCAAGCCCTAAACCGGCCGGTTCAGGCCATTTCGGGCCGGTTCAAGCTATGTAGGGGCCGGCTCAGGCCCGTTTTGAGTGATTCGGGCATGGTTCGACACATTTTGGGCTCGTTTTGACCGGTTTAAGTCCGGGTTTGCTTTATTTCATGCATTTTAGGTCTTTTGCGCCTCCCGAAGGCCCACTCCAGCGCCGCGCCGCCGGTCCGTCCCGCCTCGTCCCGCATCAAATGGTATCAGAGCCTGGGATCGGCCCATTCTCATGAGCCGACTCTTGGGATGCTTCCGATGAAGTGCGGCGCTTGGTGGAACGTGACGGCAACATTTGAAGACGTCAAAACTCGAGGACGAGTTTTCTCCTGGTAGAGGAGAATGATGGGGACCCGGTCCGGTCCATTTTGGGGTTTATTTGCATTTACGTCCATTTGGACATGTTTGTAAATATTTCAGTTTTATTTGTGGTCTTTTCCTTTAATTTGAGTCCTTACGAGGACATGTATGTAAATAGTCATTTAGGGTGTCTTATTTGTAATAGGCTCCTCTATTTAAGAGGGCACATTGTTGAATGAAGGAGAGAGAAGTTTTAGTCCAATTTTTGGAACCCTAGAGGGGCTGCCCCTTGTGCAGGGGCGCTGCCCCTTTCTCTTCACCCCCTCCACGATGGAGGTCGTCCAGCTCCACCTCCGGTGCAGACCGGTCTCTTCGCGACCCTCCGGCGTGGGTGCCTTCTCCTTCTCCTCCGTCCAGCGGCCTCCGAGCCATTCCTTCCCCTTCCCCCTTCACCGGTTCGTTTTGCAGCCCTATCGACACCATTCACCCCCGTTTACGTCCGTTTCGACACCTCCGATAGCGTCGATCTCCACCCCTCCGTCCATCCCACCTCCGGCGATCCCTGGAGTACTACCCCCATCCCTCCCTTGCTGTTGCGCACCCCCCCCCCCTGTTGAAACTGCGCACCCCCCCCCCGGCTGACCCCTTCCGGGAGTCAGGCGCGACGAAGACGGAGAAGGAAGGAGGAGAAGAAGATGAGGGAGAGATAGGGCTGGTCGGACCCCCCCCTAGGGCCCCTCGGCCCTTCCCTGCCTCCTCCATGCGCCGGCGGCGGTGGCGGCCTAACCGGCTTCCGCCGGGTCCTTCCCCCGCCCTCTTCTGCGCACCGGAGGCCGGCGACCCCCTCTTCCCTCCTCCCGGCGACGGCCTCTGCGGCGACGACGGCCCCTCCGGCCACCTTCTTCCTCCTTCCCCGACGGCGACGGCGGCGGCGACGCCCTCTCCCGCCCGCGGCTCCACCGCGGCCGTCGACGAGGCGGCGGACGAACGAAGGACCCCCCCCGATCGAACCCTCGCGCCGCGAGGTCGACGACACCCGTGGGGGGTACGCGGCGGCCGGCGAGCCGGCCGCGTCTCCGCCCCCGCGGCCAACCGCGCGGGGCCACGACCCCCGGCAGTCGCGGGCGAACCGGTGCCCGGTTCGCCCCGCTCGCCCGGCCGGCCTACCCCTCGCTCGAACCGGCACCGGTTCGTCCCCAGACCGGGTCAGGCCGCCGGTTCAGCCCGGTTTAGACCGGTTCAGGGCCGGTTCGGCCTGGTTCGACGGTCCAGAGCCCGGTTCAAGCCCTAAACCGGCCGGTTCAGGCCATTTCGGGCCGGTTCAGGCCGGTTCAAGCTATTTTGGAGCCGGTTCAGACCCGTTTTGAGTGATTCGGGCATGGTTCGACACATTTTGGGCTCGTTTTGACCGGTTTAAGTCCGGTTTTGCTTTATTTCATGCATTTTAGGTCTTTTGCGCCTCTTGAAGGCGCGCTGCAGCGCCGCGCCGCCGGTCCGTCCCGCCTCGTCCCGCATCACAACCTTTGAAGTCCAACAGGTGAAGTGATGAGATCAGTGTTCCCTAAGGAACGTCATGCCAACCTTGTGGCGAAAAGAGAGGAAGCGCCACCGAACTGAACGTTATCATGGTGCTATATTACGTCAAAAGGCAAGACAAAGAATGGACCAGAGATGCTAATGAATCCAAGGATCGCAGAATCGGGATCGGGAACGGGATCGATGACCACCGATCCGATCCGGATCGGGATTGGATCGGTCCGGATCGGCCGATCCCCCGGAAGAAAGGGCGTCCTGGATCGGTCCGGATCGGGCAAATTTTTTTAATTTTTTAAATCATAAAAATTCTCAAAAAATCAGGAAAAATCATAGAAATAAATAAAAAAATTTAAAAAAATAAAAAATAATGTGGATGACATTTTATAAAACAATGCCATACAATGTAAGTTCCTTTCAAGAAACTGACGTATAAGTAGAAACTTTCAAGAAACTGTCGATTCAGACCGATCCAGCCGAGAGTCCCAGACTCCCAGCTGGATCGGTAGTTCCAGCTGGAATCGGATCGGTGGGTACCGATCCGATCCAAGAATCGGCCGATCCCGATCCGGATCGGCCGATTCTGCAATCCATGGATGAATCAGGCAGTTGATGCAAGTTGATAAATCACGCCCGAAGACTTCATTCAAATCCTCATTCTCATCAATCTCACATCATCACCAGCATTCCATTTTGCACTTCACATCACTCCTGCTATCTGTCACCTAGTTATGTTAGGTCCATTTGATATGTATTATATGCATTAATGTTGAAGACCTTGAGCGTGAAGATGACTGGGCCCGAGGTCCCCTTCAACAAAATCTGCGACGGCATGGTCATTTCTTCACAATCATGGATAAGCTAAAATTGAACATTGGAGGGACGATGGTTCCTAATCAGGTGTCTTGACCTCCAATAGACAATCTATATCTTCAACTATTTTCTACATAATTTTCTATGTTTTCACATCCATCTCCTTTTCATTCTTCATCGTTACCAATTTTATCCCTTCATGTTTTATTCATTTCTTTTTATTCCACCATGTTTTATTCTTTCCTTTCTTTTATCCCACCGTGTTTTATTTTATCCCACCGTGGCAATTGTCACACCATTGTTTCTTCTTTCCCATCATTCTATGTTAGTCCCACCATTATCTTTCAATCCCACTATGGCTTAAATCTGTCTTGTCATTTTCCGAATACTGGGTTTTCTGTCAGAGCATGATTCATGATTTTGTTACCCGAGCAATTTTGTTGTGCTTAAAAACGTACCCTTTTAGAATTTGAGATTATTCCACTCAGAATTAAACTGAGTATTTTGGTGAAACTTGAATGAACTTGAGATTCCAAATATAATTGATTGGTATTCTTTTCATTTTAAAATCAACTTCTCTTTTAAAACTTTAGCCCATCACAGTACAAGAACACCGCAAAGTTCGGGTTGCTGGCTGATGATGAACTTACGAATTCGAGGACTCCTCACCACGCTGAGGGTTGGCTTTATCCTTTTATCCTTTATCATTTACTTTTTCATCTCTCGTGCCGAGGGCATGTCTTTTACCAGTCAATTATATGAGGTTTTGATAGAACATGAAAGCAATCTAGAATACTCAGCGAGATTCATTTTGCTGGATCAGGTAGATAAGCGTGTCTATATCTACACCTTGATGCCACCTTTTCAGTCCATCACCATTCCATTCTGCTACATTCATCTACGCTCACTTGCATTCCATTACAGTTCACTCTGAATCACTCCGCTTCATTACATGCCACTACCTTACAAAGCCGACAACAAGTCGAGGCAAGCTATAGACACGCCAAATTCGCCTAATTTAGAGCATAAAACTCATATTTTATAGGGTAACATGTGCGATTGACCTTATAATGATGCCGGGCCTTTTAAAGTTGATTTGGAGCTTCGCCCAACGAAATCGGACGCTTTCCGAAGTTTTCCGCAAAAAAGCCATAATTTCCGAGCGAAAGACACACGTAAATCGTGTAAACATGGAAATTAGCTGAATGATCAATGCCTAATGATCATGCATTGAAGGATATGGTCAGATTCACACTCCGGACAAGTTTTGTTGCATACCGTGCCTTTCCGGTTTGCCAGCGGAGTCATTTTGACCTGTATCGGATCTTTTGTTCACTGCCCTAACTTCCAGACAAAATTCTGAAGTTTTGGAGGGTGTGATGGCTGATCCGATGCTATAGAAAGCTTCTTTGGCCTGTTATCTTTCCAACGCAACAAACGGCGTCGAATTCCGAGTTCGGGAGTGTTCGCAATTGCTTCCGGAAGAAGGACGCGCAAAAATAGTCTCATGCGCCCGGGTTCCTGGTCACATGCGCCCGGGTCCCAGGGCACGTGCCCATTCGCCCTACCAGTGAGGCACGTGACCTCGTGCCCTCACTTGAGGGCACATGCGCCCTGCTCTTGAGGCACGAGGGAACCAGTTTTTCACAGGGACTATACCACTGAACCGATCGACCGGATAAGGTCGAATTTTTCGGGAACAGTGCCATGCGCCCCCACTAGGAGGCACATGAGCCCCTCAGTGGGGCGCATGCGCCCTGCACGCGCCCAGGGGTAGGGCGCAAGGTCCCCTATTTTTTAGTCTTGATCGCGCCGTTCGTTTTCCTATAAATTGACTGTGATTTTGGTCGTTCCAGAGGCATGAGCACGACCCCCCAGACATCTCAAGACGTCCAACCTCCCTCCTGTATTGATTTTTTGATTTTTAAAGAGAGAATTTGGAGTTTTTAGAGAAAGAAAAGTCGATTCAAGAGAGAGGAAGGCTGTTCTGCAGGTGATCAGCCAGGTCTCTCTTCTTCGGCCTCTATAGCAGTGTGTGGACGTCTTCTGTCCAAGCTCTCTTCATCAAAGTTCTTCATCTCCAAGTCTTCTTGAGTTTACAATCGACGGCACTTGATTCCGAGGTCGGGGCTGGTCGTGACGAGCGCAGAAGCAAAGTCGCGCCTGGCAGATCCTGGACTGCTGCTCGGCTTTTTCGACAACCCAGATTTAGCTATATCTTTCTCTGTTCAACTCAGAATCTTTCTGTTCTTTTTCCTATCTCTTTATTTCGTGATTCTCCATCCTCATATCATTTTTTTACATTTTTTGCATTACTTTTAGTCTGTTATTCCGAAAATAAAAAAAGAGGGGTTGTAGATAACCCGAATCCGGTCAGTTTCTAGTCAATTGTGTGTTTCATGTTAATCTCTTTACATATACTCCACTTTGTTTAGTTCTAATTATCCTTTTCACTTGTTTGTTTGGTCTAGTTGCACAGAAAATCAAGCACCCACGCGTTGAGGACTCTTCTTCATCGGCCGGCCGAAGAAGGAGAAGCTTTAACCCACACTCTTCACGCTAAGGTACACATGGTCATTTTAATTCAACCCACGGTTCCTGGCGACCACATGTCTTAATTTCTTTCTTCTCACCCTCCTCCCACATGACCCGAACCGTCTCTTTGGTGATCGAGCGATGCCAAGGGATGAAAGTTCGGGGATCAATGTGAGTGTGGGATCGAGGTGAGAGTTGCTTTCCGTGCTTTATTCCTTTCTTTCTCATCCCCTCTTGAGGTGACGATCTGGATTCACGGACTTTCCTGAAAAGGAGAGGACCCCGTCGAATTTTCAGAGTCGACATGTGACACCGCCCCGCGGCCAATGGCAGACAGCAACGAACTCCCCCCCCCCCCCGGTTAAGTGGCGCAGACCCAAGCTGGTGCCAGTTCACCCGTTCCACCAGCCCGCCCACCCAGCTGAGGCAGTCAGACTGGGTCCAGGACTGGTTCAACCTGGTGGAGCCTGGTTCAAGGCTTGTTCGGACCGTTTGACTGACCAGAGCCCGGTTCAGTGCCTAAATTGGCCGGTTCAGGCTGTTTTGGACCAGTTCAAGGCTGATTCAGTCATTTTGGGGCCAGTTCAGGCCCATTTTGAATGGTTTTTGGTTGGTTTGAGCCCGATTTTGCCGGATTAAGACCGGTTTCCTTATTTTCCAGCATCTTTTAGTTGTTTCTAGCTTCCTAACGTAGTTTTGCAGCGTTCAACCCACCCACATCATCCAACATCATTAAGTTTTCGATTTCTTGATTCATGTCTTTTTAGATTTATGATTGACAGTTTGGATTTTTAGGCTCCTTGGTCTGAACCCCTTGGTCTGAACTTTTGAAGTTTTCAGATTTAAGAGTTGAAATTTTTTAAACTTGCATGTTCGGATTTATAGATTTATAGATTTCTTGTTTCTTTCAGATTTTGGAATCTGAGATTAGAAATTTCAGATTCGCAACCGTATCTTCAGGTCTTTGTGGAGCTGCATGACAACCCCTCATTCTTGACTTGTAGAGTTTCAGATTTGTCAATCCCTGAATTGCCAGGATCCTCTCATTGGTTGAATTTTCAGACCTTGTCCATGTTCAGTTTTGCTGTCAAACTTGCTAGTAATTGGTTTCCAGACTAACGAAATCTGTTGGCATTTTAGGCTGAAGATTCAGATTTGTCTTATTACAACAAGGGCAAGGCTTGGACATTTGGTGACTTTGATATTTTCAGATCTGAGGATATGCAGATTTTGTTTTGATTTTTTTTATCGTATGTTTATTGAATTTTAAGAGTTTGGCATTCCTCTTTTGGATTTCCATCCTTCATGATCATGAGGCTTTTAATACTCCCTTCATTCATATCATAGAAAACATTGAACATGGAAATTCTTCATTGATCATTCATTAATTACATATGTACGAGGGAAGGCATGCAAGCCATAGCTCCCATCGGTTAGATTAAGATAGAATCTCATTAACCTTTGATAGGCATTAGACAATCCATCCATAACATTAACCTCATTGGTTAGGTAGACATGTCGGCATGGCAACCCATGCTCGGCCTTTACATTATCCTTGGGGTAATAAAAATTTGATGGGAGATATCGTGATATCATGCATGAAGCATGTCACATTAATTTGTATATGATTGTGGGAAGGCATGAATTAGCCATAATTCCCAGCGATAAAATTTTCTTGACCCTTGATGGGTATGGGATATCCTTCCCCATATCCTCACTTAATCTTAAGGTCGGTTTAGCATGATGATATGCGTAACCTCCCTTTAGATTAGTGGGATTTATCTCACTTAGTACATAGAATTTGATACTCCCACTTCGGGGTGGAAGGATTGGTGTATGATGGGGTATGCCCATACACCCATCTAGGATCAATACACCCTGGGATGTGCTTGTGCGTCTTTCCAAGGCCAAACACCATCGGGCATATCTATATGTCACCCCAAATTATGAGATTTTTATTTTGCTGATTTCAATATGATTAAGAGATTTTTTTTTTGTCCAAGGGCCTTATTGACTGGTTCAGTTCTCATTGGGGCCTTGCTGTCCTGTTTGGTCCTTATTGGGCCCAGTGTGCTTGCTGTCATCAGTTTTAGGCCCAGTGGGCTGCTGTCATCAGTTTTGGGCCTTGTAGGCTTGCTGCCATGTTGCTTGTAATGCCTTCTGCACTTGCATCTATCTGCTGAACATGTAACTTTTTTTTTTTGCATCTTGGAGCATCCTGGACAGATTCTCTGTTTGACTGTATCCTCCTGGTTTCCAGGGTCAGCTGGGACAGGTTTAAGGCCTACTTCGGGGCAGATTGAATGGAGTAATCAGACCTACTTTAACAGTCAGATATGGAACCTGTTTAAGGGGTATGAGTATGACAAGGCTGGTTTCAGGGGTCATATAGGATCTGTCTTGGCAGATTTTTTTTAGGACCTGTTTGAAGACTGGTATGGGGGTCCGAACAGGAGGATTTGGTGGCCTGTATGGAGTCTGAATGAGGATTTGCTGACCTGAGAAGGGGTGTCTAGGGGCTAGAATACAGGGATTTTGGAGTGCTTAAGAAACCCTACAGGTGCTATTTTGGCCATTTTATGGAGGTCCGAACATGGAGATTTGGTGACCTATATGGGGTCTGAACATAGGCATGTCTTAGGCCCTTAGAGAGGGCTGAATATAGACATGTCAGTGGCCGTTGAAAAGGGCTAGATATAAACAAGTTGGAGGCTATGAAGGGTGTGAGAAGAAAAAGATTTGAGGAATAGAACAGGGGAGAGAGGGCTGTGCCCCCTCCTTTTCCTACTGTTTTTTACCTTTTCTTTTTCTCCTCTTGGTGTGAAACAGCAGTAGCAAGAACGGGAAGAAGGGGGCTTAAGCCCTTCTTCTTCTCCTATGAGGGCAACAGTTACAGCATGAACTACAGGAGGGATTTAGCCCCTTATTTCTTCTCCTTGTGCGCAACAGCAACAACAGCATGATGAAGCTTTAGCTTCTCCTATTTCTTCTTCTCCTTGGAGCACGACAGCAGCACTAAGAAGAGATGATGGCAGCTTGGTGGTGGCTAGGGCATCCATAGAGGGTCTCCAACCCATCCCTTGGTAGGTGAAGGGGCTGGCTTCCATCAGGGAAGAGCCCAGCCAGTAACGGCTACTCGGCTGCCAATCCTGATGGGGATATGGCCCACTAGAAGGAGATCCAATGGATCTTCCTAATTAAATCTAAAGAAGGTCGGTTGAGCAATTAGCATATGAAGTGGGCTTATTTTTTTATTGGGATAGGACTAAAAGTGGCCCTATTTTGCAGTTAAAATTTGGCCCATTAAGTATATGAAACAATCTAGCAAAAAAAAAAGTATATGAAACAAGAACTGCAGAATTGGGCATTAACCAGGACTCAAACCTCATTGAATTAAAGTTTAAATGGGATTGTTTTAAAGCATGCAGTCCATTGAGTGTGTGAAATGGATGCTGCCAAATTGGCATAATAAATGGGTTATTTCTCAATGGATTGGCATTAAAGTGGGTTTCAATTTCTTAGTAAAATTTAAAGAATTTTCCAGTGCCAACAGGAGTACATATATATATTCTTATAGAAGGGTACAGTTTTTATAAACAAATAAATGTACAATGTGTCAAATACGAAAAAGGATGTACATGACCACACAGCTTTCATTGACAAACGTCCATGGATACCTGTTATTTGGAACTGCTAGACTATGCCAATAATATTCCTCACTGAAAAGCTATTCAATGCAAATTCTGATGGTTTCAACCAGGAATAAATTATGTAAGAATTTCTTCACTAACATTTGCTCATCAAGGTTGTTGGTAATACTATCCACATAGAATGGCCAATCGAGCATCTTTACATAAATCAGTGCTTGCACCCTGAACACGGACACATTATCACTTAATCAGAATTTGTCTAAAGCTGAAGAGAAAAACCTTGTGGTTCATTCAGTTTGATACTTCGATTTGAGACCTGGACTTAGTTCAGTTTGTTTTGAGGGAAAATACCTCGGATAAACTGAATCAAACTGTACATTTCCCTATTTCCTAAAATTCATAATACCAGCATTTAAGGGCAATCTAAAAAAGTACATATGATTAGTAGCATTATAATTCAGTAATCACCGGTCTCTGTTGTTGCATTGCCTTTTGTTGCAGAGCAATCCACAACAGCAGGACGAGGAGTAGCTGGAATAACACGAATTCTACCACCAAGGGAATCCATGCGCTGTAAACTTCCACCTCTAACATTTCCAGGAACTGACAAAGAACGTTTGATATGCTTTTTCACCTCTTCTGTCTGCAAAAGAAAAAAATGCTATGAAACAAATGAACTAGAAGAGGTACCATGAAAGAAATAATAAAAAATGTCTCAATTTCTATATTAGTGAATGAATGGAGAAAGATAGAATTGAGTAGATGAACAGGCTGGAGAGAAGACTTTCAGAACATAATTCAAAGAATCAGTTATCCACAAAAACTAAATAGTTTTTATGTATTATTTGTCACACATATATTTACTAATCTATCAATTTTACTATGAAAGAAGACATTGTTGAATGCCTTGCCTTATCACTTTATCATGGCTCATAGAGGATGCCTAGCCTTGTATAGAATGTGGCTGATGTACTGTGAAACCTCATTTTTAATGTCATAATAAACATGCAATTGAAAATTCATTTGGTTTCTATTCATTTAGGAAAAAAAATTTCATTATCTTTGACTAACATATATTACTATGAAAACACATGATATTTCATGGGGATATCAGCCAAAATACATAATATGCATGAACCATAAATATATCGAAGTTTGAGGTTCATTAAAAATGTATTTAGATCTCTCTCCATTGGAAGATGAGAATTTTCAATGTTAATTATATCAAGATACTTGAATGTCTTTGATTAACCATCACAAACAACTCATGGAATGGAAACATACATCCATAAAACACAAACACACGTAGGAGCTATAACCTTATAAACTCAATGGAATGTAAACTTAGTATATTAAGTTCGATTTGAGTTTAATTTATTTTTTATTTTAAGATTCCAACATCTTAAGGATATGTTCTTTAATGTATTATTAAATATTTTGACATGATTGATATGGATTTAACTCTTTAATTCAACGTCTTAACATAAGACATATTTTGAATCATTATAAATAATTTGGATCTAAAGTCTAGAAAAGACATGATTCAGATCAAGTTTCATTAATGATCATGTGTTTTGATCATATGATCTTCATTCAATTCATCATTTTTATTTAATCTAAGTCTTAGCATTTTGTACTTAGTAAAAATCAGATTTTTATAATATCTGTTTTTCCCATTTTTTTAACTAAGTATCGGTAATTTAGACTGAGAAACATTTTGCTTAAACATGATTTTTATGATATCAGATTTAAGGCATATTCATGATTATCTCATTACGCATCATCATTATTTTTATTCTAAGTCCTAACATTAAGCACTTAGAATCATCTTTTCATCAATGAAAGTCTAGCATCATAGACTTAAAATGAAGTGCATTAGATGCAGGATTCATTTCATTTATGATATCATTTAATTTTATGTTCCAAGTCTTTTCATTAAGACCATTAGACTTAGGATTCATTATGTCTTCATTTAAGTCTTCAGCATAGGAACATTTAAACTTAGGAGTCATGTAGCCATTTGGAATCTTAGATCATTAGGCAATTTTGGGATCAAATAGGTCTGAAATTACCATCTTGAGGTTTATTGGAAGTTAGCACTTTGAAATTTGATCTGGGTGACATGACATATTGATCTGAAAATCTGGTTATGTCACCAATGCAGGACGGTGCAGGTGGACCGACGGCGAAATGCTGCAGAATGGCATTAAGGAGCTCAAACAAACTAAAAAGATGCTGGAAATAAGCAAACCGGGCTCAAACCGGCCTAATCGGGCCCACACCATGTCGAACTGGGCCCGAACCGCTCAAGATGGGCTTGAACTGGCCCCAAAATGGTTGAACATGCCTAAACCAGCCAAAAACAAGGTTAACCGGCTAGTTTAGACCCTGAACAGACGTGAACTGGACCGAACCGGGCCTAAACTGGCTAGACCGGGTTGAACCAACTTGGGCCAGGCAAGTGGACCAATCGGCGCACGACCGGTTGGACAAGGTGAGCCGGCGCCGGCTCATGCCGGAACAACGCTTAATAGGGGGTGGGGGGTCATGGCTGCCCGTTGTTGGCTGTCGCGGGTGGTGTCGCGGCGGGCCGACTGGGGGCCACGTACCCCATCAAGGGGGGTTTGAAAGCGTGGTTGTGAGAGTTTTCAGGGGGCTTTGATCGCGGGCTCTTAATCGGGCCTTCGCATCTTCAACGGCCATGGCACCACGGCATCTTCGCGCAGGAAAGGGGAGCCGAGAGATCACCCGCCGTCGTCATCGTCGCCAAGGAAGGAGGAAGAGGGAGCCGGAGGGGCCGTCACTGCCATCTAACACCATCATGGGAGAAAGGAGACTAGAGGCCAAAGGGCACCGAGTTCGTAGGAAGGGGAAGCCTTCGCCGAGCTTGCCATTGTTGTCGCACGAGGAAGGAGAAGGGGCTGGCTAAGCTAGACAGGACCAATGCCTTCTTCGACCTCGTCCTCTTCCTCTCCCTCTCCTCCATTCTTCGTTGCTGCTGGGTGGGAGGCGCAACACGTCCGGACAAGGTGGCTAAGTGGGGATCTTCATGGCGAGGGAGACACGGGGGTGGAAGAGAAGGTACCGACGGAGGGAAGGTGTGGATATACTCTAGAGATTGCCAGAGGTGGGGGTGCTAAGACAATGATGGTCGACGATGTCGGAGACGTCAAAACAAACAGAGATGGAGGTGAATGGGGATGTCAACAAGGAGGTTAATCGGGCCTGGTGAAGAGGGAAGGAGAACAGGAATGGCATGGAGGCCGATCAGAGATAGGGGAGAGAGATGTCGGAGCCGACTTTCTGTCGATAGTGGAGCAGAGTTGGCCAGAGCCGGAGACGGAGGAGGAGGAGACGTCCATTTAAGGAGGAGGTGAAAAGGAATGGGGCAGTGCCCCCTACATAGGGGACCAAGCCCTTAGGGCTCCAACAATGAGCCCTCTTAAATAGAGAAGCCCTCTTAAATAGAGAAGTCAATTTACAAAAACGAACCTCTTAAATGATTATTTACAAACATGGATGATAAATAAAAGGAAAAGGACTCCAAAAAACTTCAAATATTTACAAACATGTCTAAAAGGACGTAAATGCAAATAAACCACAAAGTGGACTGGACTGGATCCCATCATTCTCCTCCGCTGGGAGAAAATTCATCCTCGAGTTTTGATTTGCCTTCAAACATCGCCATCACATATTCTACCAAGTGCTACAGCCATCGGAAGCATCCCAAGAGTTGGCTCATGAGAATGGGCCGATCCCAAGCTCTGATACCAATCTGATACGAGACGGCATGGGTGGACTAATGGCTAGACACTACAGAACGGCATTAGGTAGCTCAAACAAACTAAAAAGATGCTGAAAATGAGCAAACTGGGCTCAAACCGGTCAATCGAGCCCAAACCATGTTGAATCAGGCCCAAACCATTTAAAACGGGCCTAAACCGGCCCCAAAATGGTTGAATTAGGCACGAACCGGCCGGTTTAGACCCTAAACCAGTGTGAACCGGACTAAATGGGGCCTGAACAAGCTAGACCGGGCTGAACCGGCTTGGGTCAGGAGGACAGACAATTAGCATACAATTGGTTGGACGAGGCGAGCTAGCGCCGGCTCGCACCAGACCAACACTTAATGGGGGGCCAGGGGATCGTGGTTGTCCGTCGTTGGTCGCTAGGGGTGGTGATGTGGCAGGGCACCCCCAGCAAGAGATCACCTACCGCTGTCACCATTGTTATCACTGGGGAAGGAGGAAGAGAGAGCCTGAGGGGCTGTCAATACCATCTGACACCGTCGCTAGAGGAAGGAGACCGGAGACTGGAGGGCGCCGGGTTCGCAGGAAGGGGAAGCCTTCGCCAAGCTTGCCATTGCCATCGCACGAGGAAGGAGAATGGGCCAGCTGAGCTAGACGGGGCAAACACCTTCTTCGACCTTGTCCTCTTCCTCTTCTCTGTTCTTCATTGCTATTGGGTGGGAGGCACAATGCATCCTAACAAGGTGGCTGAGTGGGGATCTTCATGGTGAAGGAGAAACGGGGGTGGAAGAGAAGGTACTGATGGAGGGAAGGTGTGGACGTACTCGAGGATCGCTGGAGGTGGGGGTGCTAAGACGGTGATGGTCAACGTTGTAGGAGGCGTTGAAATGAACGAAGATGGAGGTGAGCGGGGATGTTGACAAGGAGGTTAACCAGGACCGGTGAAGGAGGAAGGAGAATGAGAATGGCATAGAGACCGATCAAAGATAGGGGAGGGAGATGTCGGAGCCGACCTCTTGTAGGTAGTGGAGTAGAGCCGGCCAGTGCCGGAGACGGAGGAAGAGGTGACCTCCATTCAATAAGGAGGGGAAGGGGAATGGGGGCAGTGCCCCTGCACAAGGGACCAAGCCCTTAGGGCTCCAAAAATTCTCAAACAATACTCCATTTCCAACAATGAGTCTTCTTAATTAAAGGAGTCAATTTACAAAAAAAGGACCTCCTAAATGACTATTTACAAACATGGACGACAAATAAAAGGAAAAGGACCCCAAAAGACTTCAAATATTTACAAATATGTCCAAAAGGACATAAACTCAAATAAACCTCAAAATGGACCAGACCAAATCCCCATCAGTTATCCCTTTATAGGTCCTTAGTTTTCTCATGTGTTCACTTTGTATTAAAGCTTAAATGTTTGAAAGAGTTTAAGATGAAGTATGGCATGATTGATTATCAAGTCAAGATTATCCCACCTTCAGTTAAGTCTTCAATATCGGAACTATTAGAATAAAACTTTACTATCCAATTTCTCATCTAAAGTTGTCATATCAAGCATTTAGATTTAGGAATATGGTTGGCATATTAGGGATCATTATCATGGCATCTTTAATTACGGGAATCAAACCATTTAACCCTTATGTTAGGATGATATATTTGATTAGATCATGTCCTATTCATTTAAACCTGGCATGAGACCCTAGGACTTTGAACATTTCGAAGTCCTTATCTTAGCCATCCCGATCTCAGTTTGTCAAGCCTGAGTGAATATATGGGTCATTAAGAATTACCTCCACCGGCCATCCAAGTTTTGGGCATGGGAACCAAGCACATCATTGCTGAGCATTAGATTCATCTTAACACATTGGGTTTAAGCAATTCATGACGTTTTCAGATCTGGAATCATCATTTGATATCATATTTTAAGCATTAGATTTGGGAAACCTGTTATCGTGTATCTTATGGCATCCATAGCCAACATTTTTTTATCATGTTACGAGAGGGAAAAAATGACAGACCATATGATTGTCAATCCATCAAATCTGAGAACTGATGGTTTATCAACATGCATTGATATTCAGAATTGACACTGCACACTTTAGACATGATCAGATTGTCCTTTTGGTCCAGCTGCATATGTACATGTTATCAGATTTAGACATTTCAGATCTGAAACCTTGGAGAAACATCATTTTGGTTTCAGATTCCCAGCAGTCCACGATCCACTAAAACAGAAATTGATATGGTGCTTTAAAATCTAAGCATTCTCAGACAACTTTAAAATCAGATTTTCATGTCCATATTAAAAGTATGACCTGGTTTCACATTTGAAGCTTGGAGCATTTCTGGTTGAATCTGAACATTAACATCTCAGCATCACATCCTTATGTTCGGATCTAGCATGTTCTTATATTCAGATTTGATCATGATCTGATTGGTCATAAAAAATCTGGTCAATGCACGATCTGATCTTTTTTGACATTTTCAGATTTGAAATTTAGATGATCATCTCAGTTTCAAACCATGCTATCTTTTTAGATTTGAGCATTTCAAATTTGATTATTGAAGTTCCACATTTATATTTGCATTCCAAATGAAATGTGAGTTATATCAATGCTCCCTTATCATACCAAGGAATACCTTGATGCATAATGTCATTAATATACGATATGGAATACATGATACATCAACATGGGAGGCATGTATGGCCTCAAAATCGACATGATATAGGGAATCCGTAGCCCATTATGTGGGCATGGGATATATATCCTCATTTCCCTAAATGATTCAAAGAGAAGTTATGGCATGATATCATGCATAACCTTATTTGATCAAATGATATTTTACCTCAAAATGGAGGGGGATCGATAAATGGTGGAGCTTGTTCATGTGTCTATTTGGGATTGATCATAGATTGTATAATCAGCCGATCTGGATCAGAATCGGTCGATTCTAGGATTGAATCGGCTAGGAGCAATCTGATTTCACCCGGAATGACCGATCAGGCCGGAAGTTCTAGCCGGATCGGTCAAAATCGACCAATCCTACCTATTTGAATCGTGAATCAGTCGATCTGCCAGAATCTAGCAGATTTCGAAATCAGGTCTATCCAGTCCGATCTCCCCCCTACTCTCCCACCCCACCCCTGATTCCCTCTTCCTCCATCAATCTCCCTCTCCCTAGGGCTCCCCCCCCCCGACGATCACCCCTCTGGCAACCCCCCTCTAACAGAGGTAAACCCCTCCCCCTTCCTCAATCCCCCCCCTTTTCCCCTCTTCCATGACCCCGCTCCCCTTCCTTTGGCTCCCTCGAAGGGATGTTTGAACAGGGGCCCCCCTTCGGGGGTGAGGCAGGCACCTCTTCTGGGGTGACTCTATTTAGACACTCCTTTGGGGGTGATTTGCAATCACCCCCGACTAGGTGACGGGGTGATCACTGGGGGTGATCTGTAAAAACATAGGCAATTTTTTTACAAGTATTTAATATAATTTTAAAATTATTTGATGTGTACGTAGATAAAATGTTGGACAATGAGCATGGTGTTACTGGACAAAAGGACATTGGATGGCAACATTAATATATATTGGATGTGACAAAGAAGAGGATAAGATGTAAATAGTGCCAAAAGGATGTGAATGGAGGTGTGTACCACCTCAAACAACATATAGGCAATGCTAGTGGGAAGGTGAAGAAATGTGAAAAAGTCTCGGCTGAGTTGAGGGAGGAGATGAGAAGTTATCTTATCGAGAGAGTATCTTAAAGAAATATTAGAATTGAGCACAGAGCCGAACTTTATGATGAGTTGCTCAAACAGAGAGACACCAATCTCATGTCTTCAAGGGGTAAGAAGGAAAAGTCTTCTACTCATGTGCAGGTTGATTTATCATGTTTAGATGATGAAGAGAAGATAAAGATGAGGAGAGACATGCATACTAGTAAAGCTCAAGCAAAAGAGGATGAGAAAAAAAGATGAGGAGTAGGAGGTTCAGGTGCTAGTGCCCGATGATTAGATGTGAAAGGCATTCAGCCTACATATGTGTCAGGCTGAGAAAGTGAGTTTCGTCGGTCGCATTCACTTAGGCCAACGGACACTGCCTTGTATAGGTAGAATGACTAGGGCCAAAGGGGCATTAAGCAAGCCTTAAAGGGAGTGAAGACTAGTACAAGGGCTACAAAAAAAAAAACAATCAAGCATATCTGCAAGTGGTTTCTCCATACAGGTATATGAATGTAAAGTCTTTTTAAACTGATGAGTCTTGTATATTTTTTTAATAAACATCAATAATGGTGTGATAATCTTTCTTCAATCAGGTTTCCTAACGCATGTAGCTACTAATCTATATTTTTAAATCATGGTAGATGTCATTGCTAAGGCTGAACTTGTGTTCAAAGTCAAAGTCTCCACATTAAAATATATTTATGACAAGGAGTTGGATGCAAAGGTTAATGAGTTGACCTCATGAATAAATGTAATCAAATCAATTTGAAAATCACAAAGGAAGTTCCTTATCAACTTCCTTATGTATTATTCTGAAGGCACCATCTTTCTGAATTCTATTAATGCATCAGGCCAGGTGAAGAATGTATATTATTTGTTTGGTCTAATGAACAGTGTTGTAAAGAAGATTGGTGAAGAGAACATTGTGCAATTTATCGCCGATAATGAGCCTTCATACAAGGCCGTAGGAAAGAACTTGATGAAGGCAAGGTCTTATTTATTTTGGATGTTATGTGATGCTATGTGATGCGCCCTCAATTAACTTGATGTTGGAAGATATTGGGAAGGAGACAAGTGTGAGGTCCTTAGTGAGTCAAGGACAACTAATTACATCTTACACATATGGGCATCCCAGGTTTCTCTCCATCATGAGAGAACACACTGATGGTCATGACCTAATTCATCTAGGTCCAACAAGATTTGTTACACAATTTATTGTATTGTAGAGCCTCTACAGGTGCACAAATGATTTGAACAGGTTCATAATGTCTATTTCTTATCATGATTACACGGATACAACACAAGCCACAATTAACTAGCATGAGATTTTAATACAGATGGAGACCCTTATTGAAAATAACAGTTGGTGGGAAAAGATGCAATACTATTTGTTAGTCATAGAACCCTTAGTACTAGTGTTAAGGTTGGCCGACTCTAATGACATAAACCAAATGGGGTATTTGTATGATGTCATGGACAAGGCCTAGATGAAGATCAAAGAGAAGCATTCGAGGGGTTACAAAAAATGATGAAATTTTATAGATAACAGATGGGATAGGATAGTTCACCATAATATCCATCAATGTGTTGCAAGTAATAAATTTAATTCTTTAGCAATTCGTTAATTTTTTTGTTGTAGTAATATTTGTGTACCTTAATGGTGAATTTGATCGATATCTTTTGTGACAGAATATTTTCTTAACCCAAAGATGCAATATGGTCTGTAAATATGCAATGATGATAATGTCTTGTTAGACACATTGTCAGTGATTAAATGCCTAGTAAGAATTGTGCAAAACAGAACGAAGGCTGAGATTGAAGTATATTACTTGTTACCTATTTAATATTTATTGATTATTGATTATGAGCACTAAACTATATTTCACATTGTATTTCAGTTTCAGATGATGTCATACAAGCATAAAATTGGAGTGTATGGGTATCCAGACCTTAAATTTTCTCATGACAAAGTTTACCCCAGTATGATATTATAGTATCATTTATGTATAAACATTTTTAGTTAGAAGTTTACCACTCTTACTACTTCAGTGATGTTATTTTTTTTACAGTTGATTAGTGGATTCAAGTGAATAATAGAAGTGGATGAAATCCATTGGCTGCCATTGTTGTTAGGGTACTAAGCCAGAGTACCACCTTCTCTCAATGTGAAAGAAATTGGAGCATATTCAACCTCATACACAAAAAGAGAAGGAATAGGTTGAAGATGGAAAAATTATCGGAATTAGTCTTTTGCCATTATAACATGAGGTTGAGAATTCAAAATATCAAAGATAGACAAAAAATATCTGAGGAGAGATATCCTTAAGCCCAATGAGCATTAATGGAGCCGTCTCCTCCTTCCTCTATAAATCTAAGTATGTTTTAGACAACCATCATGGGGGTTGGTATAAGGAAAATATTTGGCCAAACATAGACCGAAAGTGACTGCCATGTGGCCATTAGGTACAGGACGAACAAGGTGTGAATATGCTGATATAAGGTCACAAAAGGGGGTAGAGGAGGGGCTGTATAAGCCTTATATAAAGCCTTAACAATGGGCACAAGAGGAGAGGGCCAATAGGGTCTCATGGGTATGTAACGACAAAGGAAGAAGGCTGAGGCATCATTTATTCATGCTAATATCTCACATTTACCTCCTTTTCTCCCAGTTTTCTTCTTCCTATGCAGATGACAACCAAGGCGACAACAACAGTAGCTGATTTCCTTGACCCCTTCTTCTTGATTAAATGATAACGGCAACAACACATCTAGCCTCGAACAGCAGTGGCATTCTTCTTTTCTTCCTCTCGGCTCCTCCTTGACCGGAAGATAGTGGCAGTAGCAGAAGCTACCCTTAGGGGGGACACTAGACACTGGCCCCGATTCAGGCGGGTTTATGGACGTCGAAGAAAAACATTGGGCCCTATTTGGCTAGGAAGCATGGTTATTTGATTTCTTTGATTTATTCTTTGAGTCATTTACTTTTTTTAATTTTACTAAGATGTCCCTAGAATTTTAGGCATTCTAGGGGTTTTCTGCTTATTTTGGTTCTTTTGAGTTTACATGTAAATATGCTGGGGCTTGGTCCTATAAAGAGGACCCAAGACCTCCCTTTCGTGATATGCTACAAAAGAATGAAAAGTTGAACAGTGTTTTTCGTCCCGTTGGTTTCCTCCTTCCGGTTTTACCCCGGGTTCTCGAAGCTTCCTTAAACCACCCCCAACTTTTCACGTCTCCTCGGCGTCAGATGGTGGGCGCGCTCTCTCTCTCCCGGTCAAAACCCTATCGGACGCGTCTTCCCTTTTCCCCCCGCGGCAGTGAGCTCCGCCTCCGGCGCCATTCTCCTCCTCCTGACGGTGTTCCCCTCTGCTGCGGCCTTCTCCGGTCTCCTCCCCGGAGCCGACTCCTTCCTCCCGATGGCGATCTCTCCCCGCTGCAGCCTTCTCGGTCTCCTCCTCCCGGAGACGGTCCCCGACGGTGTCCCCCCCCTCCCTCTCCGGCACCGTCTCCTCCTCCCGATGGTGAGTTCTGCATCAGCCTCCCCAGGCTTCTTCTCCCGGTGCCGTCTCCTCGTCCCAACGGCGACCTCCTCTGCTGCGGCCTTCCCCGGTCTCCTCCCTCGGAGCCGTCTCCTCCTCCCGACGGTAACCTCTGCTACGGTTCTTCTTCTCCGGACTCCCTTTTCAAACCCATTCCTCCTCCCCGATGGCACGCTGGCGGTGCCCTTCTCAGATGCCTCCTTCGTACCACCTAGCTCGGGCCCTCCCTTTTTGGCGCCGATGGGTCCCTCCCGACTGAGGAGTTTTCTACTCCCTCCAAGTCCCTTTTTCTTTGGTGTTGAGCGAGTCCTCCCTCTTCTGGTCCCTCGGTTGTGAGAGGTACACTCTCTGGTACTCGGGCGAGGTCATCCCATGGTAGCCGAGAGAGAGGAACCCTCCCATCCTCCATCTCGCCGTTGCCGGACCCGATGCTCCCTCCGCCAACGTTTTACGCGATCCTGTTAACATCTGAGGGGCAGTGCTCAACTGGGACCGTGCCGAGAACAAGTTTTGGACCTTGATCCATCTACCGGCGGGTTCTGTTTCTGTTCTTCCCATCGCACTGGTATTTTCACTGCATTTGGTCTGTTCCGTATGTTTTCCTCCTCTCAAAGGCTCTATGGATTGGGGTGCCCCTAACCGGCTCCTGTTATAGCCCGGATCTGTGCAGACGTTCAGTTATGATAATCGCCAGGAATCCTTGCCCCGAACTGGTCCCTGATCCAGTTGTTTTCTGCTGAGTTACACTTCCCTCCTGTTTTCATATATGCTAGTTCATGACAAAGTGGTCTACTGTCGCCACAGACTGGTCCCATTCCAGTTGTGAATCAATTGGCACTCTGGTCAACGTTTGCTTCCGGATCTGCAGTTTGGGTCCCAAGTGTTTTTTATGAGTTATACGACTGGTCCCTCCTCCATCCAGTCAAATCTGTCCGTTGGTTTGGGAATTCCTGGAGAATGCTGATGATTGCTATTACCTGGACACCTGTTTCTCGTTCTTTTATTTACCGTATCAGTCAGAGCCTACAGAAAGAGGGCAGCCCCATTTCGGTATGCCTACATTTCATGGGAGGAAGATTATGAGGACGTCCGATAGCACCTTGGTAGTTCTTTAGCTGCCGGTGCATAACAGTCTGCTGAACCCCAGCGGGAAGTTGAATCATTGAGTCCCTGATTCCACGGTTTTGGGAGGATCCATCCTCTTTCCTCTAGATTGAGCAACAATCGGGAGTTGACGATAAGGATTGCGGCTGCGTTTCTGGTCAACCTGAAGATAGGCATCCCCTACTTAAGCAGTTGTCGACCTTTTACCACCCTGCGAGGTGTGGGTCATTTTTATGGTGTTGTACCTATTTTGGTAGATCATTTGTAATTAAAGGAGACACCTATCTCTCAGCCGAAGATCGTCTTCCCCACACCCAGTTGTGGAGGTACTCTCTGATTCTCTCTTCCTTGCATGGTTAAATTTCTTGTTTATGTATTATCTCGTCGAGATGCCATGCCAAGTGCGTATTAGGTCCTAGCCATCTTTCTTTATTGCTGTTGGTCTTGGCGAGGAGTATTAGAGAGAACCACCCCTCCAGATAAGCTAAAATCTGATACGTTAGTTGTAGAACCGATTTCAAAATCTAATTCAGATTTTCAAAACTGCGTTCTTCCTCATTCTCCTACCCCCTTCTCATTCATTAAAAGAGAAAGCAACTCTAGGTGAAAATTTTCTTGACTAGAGAACTCTAAAACTGGAACCCTAGAGCCTGAATTTGGGAGTCAGATTCTTATCACTACGCGTGTTAGTTAAATTTGAGTTTGTCCCCCATCAATCTTGGTATCAGAGCATAGGTTAGCTCAGTCTGGTTCTAGGATTAAGTCTCAGGTTGCATTCATCTTTATTATTTTTCTGCATGACCACTAGGAGAGGTACTACCTACCAACCCAACCCGATGTCAGGTTCCACCAGTGACCCCTCTGATTTGATGACCTAGATGGCTGATAGATTCAGTTCTATAGAGGGAATGATCAGGGAGATGAGAGACCAGTTAGAACAATCTATAAATCATCTCACTGATCGGGTAGTCAACCTTGAGGATAGGTTACCCCAATTTCATGAGGAAAGGCGTGTAGAGCCACCATGGTTTCAGCTTGAGCCCAGAAATTTTTTAGGGTCCTCGTAGACATCCTGGCCCAAATGACCATCATCACCGACGTGATGATCATCGTCCTCCTTATCAACCTCATTTTGATTATGAGGATAATCAGAGAAATGGAAATGGTAGGGACATACAGGAGGCTGAAGAGAGAGCTATGAGGAATGTCAGGGTAGATGTCCCTAACTTTGAGGGTTCTAAGGACCCAAAAATCTACACTGACTGGGAAGGTGCTATGGAGCACTATTTTGAATGGTATGACCTATCAGAAGCTAGGAAGGTTCGTTTTGCCAGAATAAAATTACTTGGGCAGGCCAAGCTTCATTGGAACACTGTTAAGAACCTTCTTAGAGAGAGGCAACAGGAACCCATCCAAAATTGGGAAGAAATGAAGGCAAAACTCAGGGAGAAATATTTGCCTTCCTCTTTTAGGCATAGGATGGTTGACAAATGGCAAACGATTACCCAAGGAAATAGATCCGTGCAACTTTATATTGATGAATTTGATGACTATTTCCTCCGATGTGGGATTAGGGAAGAAGAGTTAGCCACCCTCACTAGGTTTAGGAAAGGGCTGAAACCTGAGTATCAGAGAGAATTGTATAGACAGGGCGTTACTAGCTTAGAACATGCGTATGAAGTGATTTCAGACTATGAACAGTTTGAAAATCTCTCTGAATTACCTCCTAAACAGAGGTTTCTCCAACCATCATCTGACTTCAGGAATCATGTGCAGGGTTACTCTCGACATGATTTTAAGAGTTAAAATCCTGTTAGGACTCAACCCCCTCAACAGAATGTAGCAAGAGAAGCTCTCCTACCTCTACCCCCTACTAAACCTCTTGCCCCACCCATTAGGAGAGATGATAAAGGAAAGCAACCTATGGTTGCTGAACCCAACCTCAGTCGTATCCATTGCTATGGGTGTGGTAAAACAGAGCATTACAAGTCTCATTGCCCAAACAGAGCCCTTTGTCTTGAGGAGCAACCAGAAGAGAGTCTTGATCATGTTGTTGAGGACATTGTCTATAAGGTAGACCCTAACCTTGTGGAAGAGTTCCAAGAAGAGGGCAATCTTGAGACATCACACGATGAAGTCAATGTGGCAGTTGTTAGGTGCACTCTCACCCAACACATTCCCTGTGATGATTGGAGGCGGACCTCCATATTCCACACATTTCTGAGGGCTAAGGGAAAGGTCTGTAAACTCATTATTGACAGTGGGAGCTGTGTCAATGCCATATCCACCTCATTCGTTCAAAAGTTAGGCCTAGATCCCATTGATCATCCTAGCCCATACAAAGTGTCATGGGTAGACTCTACCTCTATTCCGGTTCTATCCCGATGTTTGGTCCCAATTAGTTTTCCTCCTTACTCCGAGCAGATTTGGTGTGATATCATTCCTATGGAAGTAGGGAGTATCATCTTAGGCAGGCCTTGGCTCTTTGATAGGGATGCCACTCTTTTAGGCCGAACCAATAGCTGTGAGTTCTTTCATGATGGGAAGAGAATCATCTTACACCCTGTCAACCCATTCTTGAAGGAGAATCCATCCCATAAACTCAAACCTGAACCACCCAAGGTGTTCAACCCTCCTCTTAACCCAAATCAGAAGCTTGAAACACCCTCATCCACCAACAAAACTTTGGAGTCCAGCACCCAAAATCGCGTCCAAAGTGCATCTTTGAACTTAGCTATTCCTCATTGTCTTCACATCTCCAGTCAACATGAGTTTGAGATTGAGAGTAGGAACCAAGCCATTTTTGCTGTAGTGGTCAAGGAAGTAGGAAATGAGGATAAAAGAGATAAAGGACCAGTTGATCCTGACATCTCAAAACTGTTAGGAGAATTTCAAGATGTTTTTTCTGAGGAGTTACCACCTGAACTTCCTCTTATGAGGAATGTTCAACATGCAATTGACTTAGTACCGGGCTCCACTTTACCCAACCTTCCTCATTATAGGATGGACTCGAAGTCACATGAGGAGTTGAAGAAACAGGTTGAAGAATTGCTAGACAAAGGTTACATCAGAGAAAGTCTTAGCCCATGTGCTGTGCCAGCCTTACTTACTCCCAAAAAAGATGAGAGTTAGAGGATGTGTGTAGATAGTCGAGGCATAAATAGGATTACCATCAAGTATCGTTTTCCTATCCCAAGGCTTGATGACATGTTTGACATGCTGGCAGGGGCTTTGGTCTTTTCAAAAATTGATCTCAAAAGTGGGTACCATCAGGTTAGGATCAGACCTGGGGATGAATGGAAGACTGCTTTAAAGACCAAAGATGGCCTGTATGAATGGCTTATAATGCCATTTGGTCTGTCCAATGCACCTAGCACATTCAAGAGAATAATGTATCAGGTGCTCAAATCTTTCATAGGTTAATTCTTGGTAGTTTATTTTGATGATATATTGGTCTATAGCAAGACTAAGGCAGAACACTTAGAACACCTTAAGGAAGTTTACCTTGCCCTTAGAGCTGAACAACATTATGGGAATCTCAAGAAATGTGAATTCCTCACACCTTTTATCACTTTTCTTGGATTCATAGTATCTCAAGCAGGTGTCTTAGCTGACCTAGAAAAGGTAAGGGCAATCTTAGAGTGGCCAGCTCCTAAAAATTTGCATGAAGTCAGGAGTTTCCATGGCTTAGCCACTTTTTATAGGAGATTCATTAAGGGCTTTAGCACTGTGACTGCACCCATCACTGACTGCCTGAAAAAGGGAGTTTTCTCTTGGACCAAGGGAGCTGACTTGCCTTCGCCAAGCTCAAGGACATGATGACTCAAGCCCCTGTCTTGAGTATCCCTGACTTTTCTAAAGTCTTTGAGGTAGCCTGTGATGCCTCTGGGATAGGGATAGGTGGTGTGCTATCACAGGAGGGACATCCCATAGCATTCTTTAGTGAGAAGTTATCTGAAGCCAAGCTTCGTTACTCCACTTATGATAAGGAATTTTATGTTGTGGTGCAATCCCTCAAATTTTGGAGGCATTACCTAATGTCTAAAGAATTCATTTTGTATTCTGATCATGAGGCCCTCAGATTTCTTCAAGCTCAGAAAAAGTTGAACCCCAGGCATAGTAGGTGGGTGGAATTTTTACAAGCCTACACTTTTGTGTTAACTCACAAGCCAGGTGTAGAAAATCGAGTGGCCGACGCCTTGAGTCGTAGGGCGTGTTTTCTCATTGACTTTAGCTCCGAAGTTTTGGGCTATAAGCATATCAAGGAAGAATATCTTGATTGTCCTGATTTCTCTCTCACTTTTTCTTCTCTTCAGCATGGTCCGAGTCGAGAGCTTGCTATGTTTGTCATTAAGGATGCCAACCTCAATTAACTATCCATGCAAAGTTTTCTCCCCCATGGTACTAAGAACCTAATCAACCAACTCAAAAAAAAGAGGTGAAATCTGATCATCTTGTTTGAGCCCGCTTGAGCTGCCAAAGAAGCCAAAAGACTTTCCACTAATATCCACTAAGAACTTCGTTGTGCGGACACACCAATGAATCCAGCTGGTGTATTAAATGGTCAAATTCTAATGTTTGGCATAATAGTTACCATGCTCTCTTTGCTTCATGTATTAGATGGTGTATCTTCAAATGCAGACCTTGTACAAGAAACTTCATCTTCTTGCTACTGGATGACTTCTCATCATTGGTGTCAAACTTGTCATATTCCAGGTATTAATTTCTTGCTTCATAACTCACATACATAAAAAGTAAAGTAAAGACACATGGATCTCTTGTCAGCTGAGAAACAATGATAACTCTACTCAACACATAAAAATTAAGAAGGAAAATAAGAAGCATATGCAAAACTGAGGTTCAAAATCTGCGATTTTAAAAGCTACATTTAATGATAAATGAGGAATGTGACAATGAAGAAACAAAGCAAGAAATAAAAGGGCTGGGAGATTTCCTGCAACTGTCGTTTACATGTGGTTGTGGCTGGTGTTGAGTAAGTTTGACCACAAAACATCTAAAACAGATGCAAACAAGATGAAAGCTAACCAACAAAAGAACTGAAGTAGATAACTCACTTCCAAGCAAGAAAGATCTACAACATGTATGTCCTGAACAGGAACAGTCCCTGACCCTGCAACTGGTGTAACAGGTAAGGAGTGTGTTCCCCTTGCCGATGAAAACACCCGATTCAAGGAAAAATTTTGTGAACTAGAAGGCTTATCCCGTAATTCATGTGAAGCTGTTCCTGAAATAAGACCAGTTTTTTCAGATTCTTGGGTTGGGATTTTGGTCTTGAAGCTCCTTTGGGGTATCATGCTTCTAATAGATGACTTCAGTTTTGTTGAACCAGGTCTTGGGGGCAGGCCTGCTCGAGCTGAAGTTGGAGTAGACAATGGAGGAGTTAAAATTCTTGCAGAATCTGGTGACGGGCTATCCAAGGATCTTGTAGGTATATGTAGAGTAGATAAGTTTGGTCGCCGTGAATGAGGTAGTGGCTGTACATCAGGAACATGCATTTTCTCCCTTTTCGGTGCCTGCAAAAGCAAAAAAACTATTCAGTCAAATAGGCAATAAGTGAGTTTTCCTAAAAACATCAGAACAGTAAAGGAACGTGGAAAAGGAACTCACAGGATAAATACTTTTTTTTGTCACTACACAGGAGAAATTACCACCCTTCAACTAATGACCCCCGGTCATTATAGAGTTTTCACAAATGTCTTGGCAATATGAACTACAAGTTTAAGACAAAGTAGACTAGATTCATTGTGCCAATATAAAGAGAATAGTTCTAGTTATTAAAATATCAATATTTCTTTCTTTAGTTCCACTGATATAATCAGATGACTCTCAATTTCGATCTCACAGCAAGGTTTGAACAGGTTCATATTTATGTATGGGCATTACTGTCGTCCCAAGAACTTTATAACCATAGAAAGTGACAAAAGAACCACACTATCTCTCTTAATGGACAAAATTTTGCAAGATACATGCCCATAGATATCCAACACAGAGATATTACCACAACCAGCTAGCGGTTCTGGTTCCTGAAGATCATGCAATTGGCACAATGAAAAACTCCATGAATAAAAAGTCATCGTGGAAACGATATCTACGGTTAAAGAACAGGTACATGTTAGATCAGAAAGTGCTTGCATGAGTATGAATTCATACCAGTTAATTGGAGCCACCCATTAGAGAAAAAGGAAGCATGTGGGACAAACTACCCGCAAGCTCAAAATTTCCACATCTTTGCAACTAATTGCAACAATTTCCAACAAGATCCTCTCTACTGCGGTAAAAAATTTACCCAGAAAAGAAAAAGAATTCCTTTCCTCCGAAGGATTAACTAGCGTCGCTACTGAGGAACTCCAACCCCCACAAGTACAACCACCACACAAGGCGGAACAGGAAAAAAAAAGATAAATTTAAAACACCGGTAGAAACATAGGGGAAGAAGTAGCTCACCTCCTCATTATCCAACCAGGCGGCCACCCCTACTGATGGCTCAAGAGAAGCTCCGGAGCTATCCATCAGACACACCAACAAAGATTAATTCTAAGACTGCCAGAGTAAATCTAACAGGCTAAGAGCACTATAATCACACCAAAATCCGATCTTTATCACAAATTTTAGATCTTTTCCAAGCGAAACAAGTAGAGCAAAGCCAAGCAGCGATCTTTACGGAGTCGGAGATGGGGAATTCGCTCGCGTCGACCGCCCCTTTTGGTTGCTCAATGGAGCACCTGCCCATTTTCTGTTGCTCTTGGATTGTTCGTGCTGCGGGAGGCCCCCCCGAGGCACTACCAAACTAAGTGAGGCTGTCCACTGGTCGGGGAGTGGGAGTCAACTGTGTCTCCACGTCTTTCTTCTTTTCTCCTCCTCCTCCTCCTCCTCCTCCTCCTCCTCTTCTTCTTCTTCTTCTTCTTTTTTAGTAATAATGAAGTTGGTCAAGTTACTTATGGGATGTTTAGTTACATGGTAATAGAAGTTTTTATTTTAATCTTTACAAATGGTAAGAAAATTTGTTAAAAGAGATGTTTGACAACTTTGAAAAATTTTTGTTTTGAAAGTGATTTTTTCCTTAAACAAAAAAAGAGAGTCTCACTTCTTTCTTTTTTCTTGTGGTCCCCCCACTTTGTTTGGTCTTGAATGATAGTATCTCTTTTTGTTATCACATTCCTTCAAACATGACAATTTTATGTCATGAGTTAGTTCACTTTTTATTTTAATATAATTTTTTATCATGAAAATATAAAAAAATTTATCATACAACCAAACACCCAATTGAGATGCGAACCCGGGAGTGACAACCACGATGGGTGGTGATGTCTCCACGACTCAACTTCGCACGAAGGTGGTTTTTGAGAAAAAAAATAATTTTTTCTTGTATCTTGAGTATGCATATTTCAATCATTTACACTGAAAAATCAAAAATTGTTGTCCCAACCGTACGACACAATTGCAAGCGCATTGACAGGGTGAAATACAATTAACGATGAGACATGGAACTTTGGTAATTCTATTTATTTTTAGAGACTCAAAAAAAGCATAATCCTAACAGCTTGATGATCACAAATAAAAAAATAAATTCTACAATATGTTTAACATTTTAAAGCAAAATAGCACCATGGAGTCACTTTTTATTTCGGAATTTCTTGAAGACCATAAGCGTGGTTATGGTCTCGTTACTCCGTGGGCTAAATGGTAATAGTATTATTAAGGACATGTTTGGTAACAATATTATGTCTTTATTATTATCAATTTTAAAATTGATATTGATAGTAATTATTTAAAAATATTTGATAACAATTTTAAAATTTGTAAAGTAAACAAAACATGTTATGTAATACAAGTGTCAATTAATATCAATTTTGATATTGATACTCTAACTTTTAAAAATATCAATAATAATATTAATATAGAATTATTTTTAATACTCTAATCAAATGGCCTATAAACATCTATCCATCATTACATTTGAAATTAATGTTGATATCCATAATCTCAAGATATTTAGCTATTAATATAATTCTGGATTTTTAATGAGTTATGATACAAGTGTACACTGTCCCAGCACGCTGAAGACTATTGTGATTTTATTCATATGATACATCATCCACTTAATACACGGTGGACATAATGCCATATCTGATATTTGTTGTATTTTATTTTATTTTCCCGCTAACAGGAACAGTGGCTGACATGTAAATTTCACTATACATTGTTATTCATATAAATACATAACCGAGGAGGGGGTAGGCATCAACTAGATGCTTTTGCTTATTCCACCAAAACAGCTCATTTCGTCTTCGTCTTTCGCTCTGTTTCCTTTGCTCTTGTAGATATGCAGCTGGAAGAACTTTGTAATCTAGATTTCTTCTTGGTATCAAAGCGGGAAGCAAGATCTGATTGAAGAAATAGAAGGATCAATGATTCAGTTCATGGAAAGCAATAACATCAACATGGAGCCAGACAGTCTGTTCTATCTCACTTCGTCTGACAATCCAGGATATATGCTAGTTTCTGTGTTGCTTACGGGTGACAACTACATACTATGGCAACGATGTCACGACCCGGAATTTAAATAACATAACCACAAATACACAGCGGAAATACACAATGTCATGACAGTGAGATGAAACCCAACACTTGGATTCCACAACCCAAACTTAAATAATTAATTTTCTAAGATTCATCAAAACAAGAGAATAGAATCATACTTCTAAATCTATCCACACTCTTGTTCAAAAACAACCAAGATCATCTACCTAAGTAGAGAATACCAAGAATCTCCATGTGCAAATGACTCTGATTCCTTTGGTTCCACCTGATCCTCATCTTCAAGCTCTTAAATCTTCAAAACCTGCTGAAAAATTTAACCCACAACGGGGTGAGTCCAGGGACTCCGTAAGATTTACACCATTCACCCATCAATCGGGTAAATAACATATAATCAAGCAATGGTATGTAACATATCTAAATTGAGATGTAATACAAAAGTATATAATGTCTTCTATATTAATCTCACAACCCATATATGAACATAATTATCTTCAAAGAAAAGATTATGCCAAAGCCAATTAATTCTAGACCAATGCACACAAGACCATACAAGCTAGACAAATATCATCTAAATGACCTCAAGACTTAACTTAACATGACAAAATTAAAACAGACAAATCTGATTTTTCTAACATGACATGGTTTAACATCCATACATGACACACAAGTAACATATTTCATATCCTTTCCAGAACACATAGCCAAAGAGCAAGGAATTGGTCATCTTGCTTCACATGTACAAAATGCATTCACCGGCTCTAATATATATAACAGTAACATATAATAAGTTAGCCCAAAGTGCACCTAGGCAGTGGTGACACTAAGGGAAAACCGCGGTAATCCGGGATCTGTGGGAGGGCCGGATTCATCTAAGTTACCCGCTGCCCACGGGGCAATTTACTAACATAGGCTGGTGAAGACTTCATAGCACGTCATATCAAGAGTTCATAACATAATCTCAAATCATGACATACTTGACCATACCATGCATACATGACATAACCATCCAATTTCATAGCCCTTCATGCAAGACATAACATCCACAACGAACTTGACAAGACATATGATAACCCGACATAATTGAACTTGTTCTCAATGACAACTCGTACTAATCATGACCAAATTGACATGACTAACTATGCATAGCATAGCCCATGATCTGAAACCAAATTAAACATATTTTGCCATAACTAGACAAGACTTGTACTAATCGACTTGGTTGACATATTCTAAATCAAACATATATGAAACTTGACCATATGAACATAATCATATCATGCATGACAGAATACATAATCTGAGACCAGACTAATCAAAATTTACATGATCCTCACACATGCAATGACAAATCAAACTAGACATACTTAATTACATATACAAGACAATTAATCAAAATCAAGTTTGGCATAACCAAAAAAAGCTAAGTTCTGATGTCAACACGCATAATCTGACCTAAAAAGGTTCCAAAAAGTGAAATTTTATGACTTATGATTTCTCCAAACCTCCACTTAGCCATATTTCAATTCTAGGTCCATTCTAGCACATAATCATATACATAAATAACATATAGTCAAATCTCATGAAAAATATTTCTACTCATCCATAATCATGCCAAACATGTTTCATATTATTCAAAATATCATTTTCAAGGTTCTGGTTTCAAGGATTTTGATAAAAATCACTGATCTTGAGTCAAAAGTCTAAACTAGTCAAATCAAGGTCCATAAGTTAAATCATGCATAATTTATAATCAAAATGGAGTCAAATACATAGAAAAGCTTGAGAAACCTACCTGGAAGCTCCTGTGAATTTTCTGGATTTTCCTGCTATTTTCTTGGCCTTAAATCTAATATACGGATTTAATAAATCCGAAAATCAGAAAATTCCTAAACCGGCGCCGAACCGGGCGGTTCGACCGGCTGAACCGGGGCGGTTCGAAGGCGCTGGACCGGGCGCTAGGCCGGCTCGACCGGCGGCTGGACTGGGCGACTGGGGGGGGCTGAGCCGGACCCCCGCGGTGGGGACGCTCGCGGCGGCGGCGGCACTCGCCGGCGACGGCGACAGGGCTGCAGGGGCTCGGCGGCAACGGCGAAGGTAACGGGGGGGGGGACTGAACGGAAACGAGGAGGGGCATAGGCTGGCAATGGCGGCGACGACGGCGAGGGAGACTATTGGCGGTTCTGGCCAGAACAGAGGAGGTCCGGCAAGGCTATCGACGGCGACGGAGGGCGGCAGCGAGGAGAGGGAAGGCCGGCGATGGCAGCAGCGGCGAGGGAGGACCCCATGGTGGTTCTTGCCAGAACAGGGGAGATACCGGTGGTGGGAGGCTGGCACGGCGATGCACAAGAGGCAAGCGGGTCCACGCCGGAAGGCGGCGGCACGCGCGCGGGTGCGCGCTACGTTAACGCGGGGGGGCAGGGGGTGTGGCCGCAGTGCCAAGGGGGACAACGCAGGGCGGCGGGAGGCACGGTTGGCCAGCGGTGGATTGCGCGGGAGGGTGGCTGGCGACTCCTCACGCAGGCGGCTGGGTGGCGGGTGGCGACGCAGAGGGAGGCGGTTGTCGGCGACGACGGCGGCTGCCGCGTACGCTTGCGCGGATGGAGGCAGCAGGGGGCACAGAATGGCTAGGCGCACGGCGGTTTGTGGTGCGGCTGCCCGTCTTGCGCAGCCAGGCGGCGCTGGGCTGAAAGGAAGGAGAGGGAGAGAGAGAGAGAGATCCGGGCCGGGGGGGGTTAAAGCGGCGGGAGGCGGTGCGCGCCGGGCGCGCGTAGGCGAGCGAATGGCCGGTCGGTGCGACGGCGGCCGCGACCGAGGCGGGCGGACGGGTGAGCGGCGCCGGCGGGCGGCGGTCACGCGGCCAGAGGGGCGCGATCGCATGGCGGCTCGACGTGGGGCCACGGCTGTGCTGGGACGAGCGGGTGAGGCGATGGCGGCGGCTGGCAATGGGGTGGCCGACGGCGGGTGGCGCTGGCGCTGGCGTGGGAAGATGAAGGCGATGCGGTCCGGCGGCTGGAAGGAAGGAGAGGGAGGGAGAGAGAGATCCAGCGGCGGGGGGGAAGGGGGGGCTGCGTAACCGCGAGAGAGAGAGAGAGGGCAAGGCGGGGCAGGCGTAACCGACGAGAGAGAGAGAGAGCAGGGCGCGGCTGGTAACCGGCGAGAGAGAGAGGGCAGGGCAGTTACATTTTTTTTTAAAGCCAGATATTACAAACGAGGTATGGTCAGAGCTCCTTCAACGAAGAATAAGTTGGACTTTGTTAATGGTAATATCATGAAACCATTAAAATCAAGTCCGATCTATAGGATTTGGGAACATGTGAATAGTATGGTCATCTCATGGTTGCTTAATTCACTCCATAAAGAAATTGTTAGCTCAGTCCTCTATATTGGAACTGCATATGAGATATGGAATGATCTTAGATCTAAGTTTTATCCTACTGATGGTCCTCGCATATATAATTTGGAGAGAGCTATTTCAAACCTAAAATAAGGCAATGACATTATTGTGAAATATTTCAATACGTTAAAGAGACATTGGGATGAACTTAGTCAATTAGATCCAACTGTTAATGGGGCTTATACTGATAAGAGATATCTTATGAAGTTTTAAATAGGATTAAACAATGGATATAGTGCTATGAGAAGCCAAATATTATTGATGGATCCTTTGCCGTTAGTAGGTAAAGCCTATTCCCTTCTTCTTCAGGATGAAACTCAAAAGTCTTTACAAAATTCTGTCATGGTCAAGCATTTTGCTATGTTAGCTAAAAGTGCTGTTAAAGGATAGAAAGATAAGAAGGATGGATGGGGTTCACATTGTAATATAGCCGGACATATTAAGGAAATTTGGGTCAAACTCAATTCACCCAGGTGTACACATTGTACTATACCTAGACATAGTAGGGAACAATGTTATAAGATCATTGGTTATCCTTCTAATCACGACAACAAGAATTCCCAGACAAAGAGAACTATACAGCCTACTCTCACAGAAGAACAGTATGCCAATCTGATTAAACTTTTGGATGCTGGTAATTCCAATTCGTGTATTCAAGTTAATGGTATTATTAGCTCTGGAACTAATTTCAAAAATTTGTTGGTCTTGGATTCAAGAGCTACGGCTCATATTTCTTCTATGCCTTCTACATCCGCTGTTGTCAATCAAGGCAATCAAAGTATTTTACCAAGTATAAGACTTCCAAATGGTACGATGATAGAAATAAAGGGTCGTAGTTCAATGAAGCTGATAGATAGCATTTTCTTTCTTGAAGTTTATGTTGTTCCATCTTTTAAGCATAATTTGTTATCGGTCAAGCAATTATGCAAGAGTTCCCATTGTTCAATCATTTTTTATCCTACTCAAGCTATTTTTTAGGATTTAACAACAAGGAAGGAGATTGGTCGGGCCCATGAGCATGGAGGACTATACATTTCAAAAAATAAAGATGCACCGATTTGCTTGAGCTCTAAAGATCAAAGTAGTCTATGGCATATGCATTTAGGACATCCTTCGGATGGAAAAGTTAAGATACTTTCTGAAAAAATAGGGAAAATAGATTTGTTTTCTACTTGTTTAGTTTGTCCAAGAGTTAAGCAAACTAGGTTTTCATTTCTTGTTAGTAGAAACAGAAGTCTTGTTCCTTTTGAGTTGCTTTTAATAGATGTTTGGGGTCCTTATCATGTGCAATCCAGGATTGGGGCCAAGTATTTTCTTTCAATAGTTGATGATCATTTGCGATTCTTATGGATATACATGATAAGACTTAAATCACAAGTTCTTGGTGTGATTAATAATTTTGTTGCTTATGTTGAAAAAGATTCAGTTTACCTGTTAAAGCCATCCGAACATACAATGGATCTGAATTTTTCAATGATGAGTTGAAATCTTTTCTTATTTTGCAAGGAATTGAGCATCAACATACATGTGTTTACACATCACAACAAAATGGAATAGTCGAGAGGAAACATAGGCATATCTTAAATGTGAGCAGGGCACTTCGGTTCTAGAGCATTTTGCCAAAATCCTTTTGGAATTATTGTGTATTAATTGTAGGTTATTTGATTAATATAGTTCCTTCTAAAAGACTTGAAAAGAAGACACCTTGTGAAATTCTGTTTCATTCACCTCCTAATTATAATAGATTGAAAGTTTTGGGGTGTTTGTGTTTTTCTTCTACATCACATATTGAAATGGACAAGTTTGAATTGCTCGCTCTTGTATTTTTCTTGGCTATCCTCCTCATCAAAAGGCTTATCTTGTTATGGATCTAGAAACTAAGCATACATTTACTAGTAGAGATATAATTTTTAATGAAAGAATCTTTCCATACAAATTTTTAAAGAATGCTATACAGAAATATGGTTCAGTTCATGTTCCTATTCTCATGTCTTCTATTGAAACAGAAAGGGTCATTGATAAACAAAGTTGTCAAACGACGAGGAATGATGATGAAACTATAGATTTTCCTATGCCTTTTGTTGAAAACAACAATGATAATGCTAATATGCATGATGATATTATTTTTGAGCATGAGGCTACTAATGAATCAGTGGATAGTCATATTAGAATGCCAAGAATTAGGCGTCAACCTAGTTTTTTAAATGATTATGTCACAAGTTTTAGTGATGAGCTAAATTCACAAAATGGAACTTCTTATCTAGTGTCGAAGTATATTTCTTATCATCATGTTTCAAAGGATCATAAGGTTTTTCTTACTTCAGTCACAAAGACTTGTGAACCTAAAACTTTGAAGGAAGCAGAATCCCATGTCTATTGGCAAGAAGTAATGAAGGCAAAACTAAGAGCTTTGGAAAAGAGTAAAACTTGAGAATTAACTTATCTACCAACAGATAAGAAAGCTGTAGGCTGTAAATGGGTATATAAAGTAAAATATAATTCCGATAGAAGTATAGCTCGATATAAAGCAAAACTAGTTGCAAAAGATTTCACACAAATGGAAGGTCTTGATTATCATGATACTTTTTCTCCGGTAGCCAAGTTGGTTACTGTCAAATGTCTTCTTTCTATTGCTGCTACTCATAATTGGCATCTTTTACAATTAGATGTAAATAATGCTTTTCTACATGGGGATTTGCATGAAGAAGTTTATATGGAGCTTCCACCAGGTTATCATGGACACGAGGAGAAGAATAAAGTTTGAAAGATGTTGAAATCCTTATATGGTTTAAAACAAGCTTCACGAATTTGGTTTGCAAAATTATGCACCACTTTGATCAGTTTGAATTTCTCTCAATCAAAATCAGATTATACTCTGTTTACAAAGGATGTTGATGGTGTTTTTACAGCTGTATTAGTTTATGTCGATGATATTTTAGTGGCTGCTAATCAAGAATGTGCTTTAATTGATGTTAAAGAGAGCTTATTCAAAGCCTTTCATATGAAAAATTTGAGAATACCTAAGTATTTTCTTGGGATAGAACTTGATAGATCTGATAAAGATATTTTTTTGAGTCAACAGAAATATATTCTGGACATTATTACAGATGCTGGTATGTTAGGATCCAAACCTGTCGCAACACCTTTAGAACAGAAGCATTAGATTTTTGACTCAAGCATTGAGTTAGAAAATCCAGGTGTGTTTAGAAGATTGATTGGTAGATTAATGTATCTATTAGTCACTAGACCTGACATAACATGTGCAGTCAACTTACTTTCACAATTTATGAATAAACCTTGCAAAAATCATTTGTCTGCAACCTATCAAATCATTAGATATCTTAAAGGAAGTCCTGGAGCAAGTTTATTATATGAATCAAAATCTAGCAGTGACATTTATATGTATACCGATGCTGATTGTGTCACGACCCGGATTTTTAACATGCACAGCGGAAGATAATCCGGCGACGTAACGGGAAAGGATATCGGTCTGGAACCAAATAAGACTAAAATCACAATCCAAATTCATAATTCCAAACTTTACAACTTAATAACACCATAAACAAACATCTATTTAAACAAATTAAATACCAACATTGAATGAGAAATCCACTAGCTCCTCGAATTTCACAACACCACTACGCTTCTGCTGCGCTAAACCTGCACCCCTGAAAATATTAATAACGGAAGGGGTGAGTCACAACAGACCCAGTAGGACTTACACCCGAACTACCCCATTATAATAATGATTTCTAATGGTATAATAGAATAATAAGCCTAAAAATCAGATTTAATACATTGGGTGTAAACTAATTATATATCTTCCATTAAATGATTACATGAACATTCTACTACCCCATATGATAACTAGACTCTATATGCATGAAAACCAACATAACCTACACCTTAAACTGTTCTAGGTATGCCCAGAACACATAGACCTGACATAAAACCAATGACACATCTATAACACTACCATCTATGCCAATCCACACAACTAGACACCTGTCTGAGTAAATTTCATGCTCCATCTGATAAATGTAGTCACATCACAAAACTAGCACCAGATTTACCATATAGTAGGAAGTAACATATAGTAAGCTAAATCTCATAGTACCCCATAGGCAGGGAAGTACTTAAGATAAACCGCGGTGTCCGGGATCGACGGATGCTTCGGACTGTTCTAATTCATCTGCTGCCCACAGGACCGAATTATAGTCTGGTGAAGTACATTTCCATCACAATGCAGCTCACTGCACTAACCACATTCCACACCATGCAAGCATTTAATTAACTCAGACAGTAAAACAGGAACATTCAATTGACAATCAAACATGAAATACATAGATGAACACTCATGGTTCTATGCACCACATATTTGCATACCACACCACAATCTAGCACAAACTAATGCATATAAATAGGATCATGCAATTTACAACCTAAACATGACAATTACATACTTAAACAGGATTACCTATCACATAAAAGAAAATAAACTAAACTCTACCATCACTATGCTTAAACCCTACATCGGCTTTTTAACAAATCAAGATATACATTAAAGATTATCGCGATGCAATCATCTAAACTAACTAGGTTAAAACATATCAAAATCTATCATGACAACTAATATACATGAACACTAAATTAATCTAAACATGCATGGTTCAAAACAGACTAATCTAACTCTATCTAATCATGCTAATAAATCAAAAACAGCCCATTAATTATACCATTCTAATCATGGTCATCTAAACATATTTTTACGATTTAATCAAGTATATTAGAGTGCTAAGAATAGTCGAGACGCCTACCTTAACGGCGACGACGAACGGTGCACGGAATTCCAACGGAGTCGATCCGGGTGACGAGAATGCCGCGGTCACGACGGCGCTGGAAAATCGATCCGGATGGATGTCTAAAATCTGTTGGAACAAGGGGATAATACTAAGAACAAGGGGATAATGCTACTGCAATATTAGAGAGAGAGAGAGAAAATAGGAGAGAGAGAGAGAGAGAGAGTGTACCGCGAGGGGGGCTGGCGCACCGGCGGTGCACTGGAGAGGGGGGGAGGTATACTAGCGCTGGCAGGTGCGGCGGCGGCTGAAGCCGCGAGGGGGGGTCAGTTGGCCGCAACCGCGGCTGGGCGCGCGGCGGAAGAGGCTCGGCAGGAGGCTCGGAGGGAGGGCGGCGGTCAATGGGCGGCGCGGAGGCGGTTGCGCAGGGGGCGCTGGCAACCGGAAAACGGCGCGGCGACGGCCGAGCTCGCGCGCGGATGCGCAGGTCAACGTCGAGGGTGGTGCTCGCTCGCATGGAGGCAAAGCGGCGGGACGGAGAGCGCGCGTGCGCAGGGACCCGGATGGCGCGAAGGGGGGGGGCAATGGCGGCGAGCAGGTGACGGGGGGGGGTGGCTGGCCGGCGAGGGACGGCGGTTGCGTGCTCGCGCGGACGCGCGCGGCGACGCCGGGGAGGGAGGGAAAGGTGGGGGGGCCGAGGCGATGGCGGCGGCGGCGCCGCTCGTGCGGCCCGTGTGGGTGGCGACGGCGGCGACCTCGCGGGCACGCAGGTCACGGCGGTGGCTGCCGGGCGGGCGGAGGGGGTTCGACGGGTGGCGCGCGGCGCCGGCGGGTGGGCGCAGCGGGCGGAAGGAGGCGGCGGGGCCGCGGGCTTGCGCCGACGCGCGGTGTCAACGCGGCGGGGAGAGGCGGCGGACGGCGGCCGCGCAGAGAGTCAACGAGGGGGGGGCGGTTGCCGCAGCGGCGGAGGCGCGGCGGGAGGCGATGGCCGCACGGGGGTGCAGCGGTCGAGGCGGCGCAGCGAGCGGCCGCGGAGGGTGAGGCAGCTCCGCGCGGAAGGAGGACGGCGGCAGGTGAGGCATCAACCGGGGGGGGCGATGGCTGGCTGGCGCAGGGGTGCGATGCCGGGGCGGCCGGGGTTGGCGTCGGCGGCGGCGCTGCTGCGCGGGACGGAGGCTGCAGGGCCAGGTCCGCAGGGTGAGGCCGCGGGAGGCGGTGGCGACCAACGGAGGGGGGGCGACTGGTTAACGTCGGCAGGCGGCGACGGTGCTGCACGGGTGGTGCTCGGGCGAGGTGGTCAACACCACGCGGCGGCAGGGAGGCGACGGCGACCGAGCGCGGCACGATGATGCCGCGGGGAGGTGCGGTCGTGCGGCCGGCTGCTGGCATGGTGGCGGGCTGGGTGACGCGCACACGCGGGCTGGGTGACAGGCGAGGCGGGCTGCGACGGCGGCGTCCGAGAAGAAACCCAGCGACGCCCGAGAAGAGGAAAATTTTAGGGCGCTCGGGGGAGAACAAAAACGGCAGACGACGATCTCAGCAGGGGAGGTAACCGTAGGGGGGATAAAATAGGAAGGGTTGAGGATATGATAATAATAAATATATAACTATTTTTTTAATTATATAAATATCCTGGTCATTACAGATTGGGGTTCTTGTCCAATCTCAAGAAGATCCACAACAGGTTATGTTTGTTTCATAGGAAATCATCCAGTGTCATGGAAAACAAAAAAACAACAAACTATATCACACTCTTTTGCTGAAGCTGAATATAGATCAATGGTAGCTAGAGCAGTTGAGGCACAGTGGTTGTCTTATCTTTTCATGGAGTTAAATATTAAAAGCCCAATTAAACTTCTATGTGATAGTAAGGTTGTCATATACATTGCAGAACAATCAATTTTTCACTAAAGAACAAAGCACATTGAAATGGATTGTCATTTTATTAGAGAAAAAGGTTCAAAGTGGTTTGTTTGAATTGTTTCATACTAGATCTGAAGATCAAAGAGCAGGCATTTTTACAAAGGCTTTAAGAAAACATCTTTTCATTCATCATGATTTCAAGTTGATACATAATCTCTATTCATCGACTTGAGGGGGAGTATTATAATTTTATTCATATGATACGTGATACACTATGGACATAATGCCATATCTAATATTTGTTGTATTTTATTTTATTTTCCCACTAATGGGAATAGTGGCAGACATGTAAATAACACTGTACATTGTTATCCATATAAATACATAACTGAGGAGGGGGTAGGCATCAATTGGATGCTTCTGCTTATTCCATCGAAACAACCCATTTCGTCTTCGTCTTTCACTCTCTATTTCCTCTGCTCTTCCTTGTAGATCTGCCGCTAGAAGAACTTCGTAATCTAGATTTCTTCTGAGACGAGTTCAATACTCTAATCAAATAGGTCATTAAAAATTTAGCAAAAAGTTTAAAATTTCTAAGGGTTTTAGTCCCCGTTATTGATGTAGAAAATAAAACAAACAAAACAAGATGACAATAATTCAACTAATTTCTTAATTAACTAATTTAACTTTAGTTTGATGCTGGTTGGTTCTAGAATTCAAAATTTTAAAAATAGTATGTTTTCTAATTTTTTAATACTTTAAAATTCAAAAATATGACGCTGACATCGTAGTTAAAAATTGTTAGTACTAAAAGTTTTTTTTTAATATCCATCAATGAGTTTCCGAAAGTTCTGGTTCAAATTAATACTGATTTATGCTCCGACCTGAAGACGAAAAATATTTGACTATTGACTAATCTATAATAAAAGACTAGTAAATCAAAGAACAGATAGTTGACGGATTCGTTTGAAATCTGTTTTCTCTTCAAAAAAAAAAGTTTGAAATGCGTTTTAATCCCATACTAGGTAACGTAAAATAAATTGATATTTACCTAAAAGCATTTATTTTTGTAGATAATACATGATTCTATGAACAAATCCGATTCGTAGTAAATTATTTCCACTTTTGGCGAGAGTTAACGAAAAGGTAGGGTTCTTCCTAGTTTGACCTTTTTTTTTTCCAAATCTATTAAGACCAAGCAAAATATACATTTCTATTGGTCGGTGTATTTCAAATTATTTTTTATTAAATAATAATATACTTATTTATATATAATTTTATTTGGTTTAATTTAAATCTTATTTTAAAATATAATGTATATTTATGTGATTACTCGTATCTTAAGAATTCGTAAATATTTATATTAGCTAGGTATGTTAACATCAAATATTCGATTATTTGGTTTGAGTATTTTTGAAACTAAAGCAAACTATTATATATTCATACCAAACTAAAACAGTACAGGTTACAAAGACCCAAGTAAACCGAAAGACAAACCACAAGGACGAAGACAGAAAACATACAGGCCGATACTGAGTTGTCCCACAAAGTAAGACAAAGCCACAAATCGATCTTGATGTAAGATCGAACAGTATGGATAGAAGCTCCACTCAGGGAGTTAACCATTTGTCTCGAGACTGGATAATCACACCAAAGAGATGTGGATGTTGCCCAGACTAACAGTCTCGAAGAAAAGATCGTGGCTGAGTACCAAACAGAGGAGGACACTGAACCAAACTCTAACCACACGACCATAACTAGAAACAACAGACACCGAAAGAAAGACGGACGTAGATCAACCGAACTCCATGATTGCAGTGCACAACAGGGAACCAAAATACCTAAAAACAAATTTAGGTAGAACACTGCAACAGGAGAGACACCATACGACCTAAACATTTATGGGAGGGAGGGAGCCCTCCTCCCTATCCACAATTACAACAAAATAGCACAAAAAAGAAACCAGTTTTGCTAGATAGCTCCCAGCCGGAGATGCTCACGAAGACGAGGGGGACAATGACAACAGAGAGCTGGAAAAACGATGTTTGCAAATTAAGGGGCTGTGGGAAAAGTTGGGATGGAGGGAAGGAAGGGGTTTACTGCTGGGCAAAGGGAGGGACGAAGAGGCGGTGGATCGGGAGGCAGACGGGTTGATTGTGGAGAAAGGGGATGAAGCCGGTAGTAAGGAAGGTGTTTAATGGGCGGTGGAGGGAGTGCTGGGTCGAGGAAGCTCAGAGCTCTGTGAGGCGCCCACCAATAGAGGGAAGGGGGCCGCTGATGGGGCCGAGAAATGCCGACAGGGCGATCCGCCGAGATTATCGACGAGGCGATGGGGGCGAGGGTTCCGGCGAGGACGCCGAGATGCTTCCGCCGAGAGCACTGATGGGGCGACGGGCCAAGGGTTTCGGCGAGGACGCTTCCACCGAGAGCACCGACGGCCGACAGGGCGATCCGCCGAGATTGCCGACGAGGCGATGGGGCGAGGGTTCCGGCGAGGACGCTTCCGCCGAGGGTTCCGGCGAGGACGCCAAGATTTGAAACTAATTCGAATATGTCATTAATTCAAATTAGATCAAAATCAAACTGAATTGCTGATTTGATTTAGTTCTTCGATCTGACGGGAAGAGTGAACACACCGCAACTCAAGGGGATTTGAATTGTTCACACATAAGAACATGTTCTTTTTAAATTTATGTTCTTCAATTAGCAATGAGTAAAAGTTGTAATTGCCACTTTTTGTATGAAACTTGAATAAGAATTGAAATTATAGGCAGTTTTTAATTTTATTGAAGCTCAGTTACCTCCAACCACCGTGCCTTTTAAGACATGTAGGTTCCTACATGAGTTGAAGGATGAGAGCTTTGGCCATTAAATAACACAAATATACTTATGGGGTGTTTGGTTGCATGATAATGAAGGTTTTTGTTTTAATTTTTAAAAAATGTAAGAAAACTTGTTAAAAGAGGTGTTCGGTAACCATGACAATTTTATGTTTTAAAAGTGATTTTCTTCTTAAACAAAAAAAGAGGGTCTCACCTCTTTCTTTTTTCTTGTGGTCCCCCACTTTGTTTGGACATGTGTGGTAGTTATTCTTTTTTGCAATCACATCCCTCCAAACATGATAATTTTATGTCATGAGTTGGTTCACTTTTTATTTTAATACAAATTTTTATCATGAAAGTGTACAAAAAATTATCATACAACCAAACACCCCATTAGGTGTTGTTTGGCATGGTGATGACTTGGGGGATAAATTTGAGTTATTCCCAAAATTTAAGAGATAATTCGAGTTTATCCTCAAAATTTTATGGTACCAAACAGATCCTTAGAGATCCACTTGCATGAAAGCTAAATTACCCAAAAGGTGAAAGGATAGTGGGAGACACTGCAATATGTATATTGAAGAAAGTGGAGTCAGCACCCAGTGCATCATCAAGTCCTCAACATTTTTTATAAAATGGCTCGTTATTCTCTGAAATTAAGCTACCATGCCGTCGTCCTTAGGCTATTCGTATGGGTATGCGTGAGGGTGTATCCGCGTGGAAGATTTCCCCCATTGTGATCGCTTTTTATCTAACTCGTCGGTGGGCTTCCACTTGCAGCCGGGTTTGACCTTCGAACAGTCCTCTCTTACCCTCACCATAAGATGACTAGTTAATGCCTTGTTTGATTAAGGTCCTGTTTGGTAACACTATTAGACACTTCTTTCACTATCAATTTTAAAATTGATATTCATAGCAATCACTAGAAGGTGTTTGACTAATCATATCAATTTTAAAATTGGTAGTGGAAACAAAACACGTTATGTAATACATGTGTCAACATGTATCAATTTTAATATTGATACTTCAACTTCTAAAAATATCAATATCAATATTAATATAGTATCAAATTTGAAACTCTAACCAAACAGGCCATAAAGTTTCATTTTTGGTACTATATCAATATTGATATTAATATTTCCAAATGTTGGAGTATCAATATCAAAAGTAATACAAGTGGATACTTGTATTACATAATATGCTTTGTTTGCACTACAAATTTTAAAATTGATACAATTAATCAAACACCTCTTAATAGTTCCTATCAATATCAATTTTAAAATTGATAGTGATAGAGGTACCTAATAGTGTTACCAAACAGGGTATAAAATAACGTGCTTCGGTTGAATAAAAGATATTTTTAAATAATTGCATATAATTTAAAATATTATAAATTTTCTGTTGATAAATTTATCTATTTGTACTTGAGTATTATAAAACAAATAAATTTGAAAATACAGATTAAAATTTTCAAAAATCAAAAGAATAAAGGTTCTATTGTAATTTAAACTTTTTTTGAAAATGATTCGTTCATTTTGTACTTGCACGGATAAATTTAAAAATATTTTTAAGTAACTATGTACGTGTAATATAAAGCACTATCAAGTTTGCATTGATTAATTAATGATTCACTCTTCTTCGGATAAATAAAATTTTTCATGAATAAAAAGCCATTAAAACAGAAAAATTTGAACATAAAAATGTGACCAGTTTTGACAAACAAAATATAATTGTTATCAACAAATTATTTGATAATCACATAAATTTTATAAAATACTATATTTGTAAATTTAAAAGTGACTTTTAAATATTTTAATCAGCAAGGATGCAGTCATCCTCTAGTTGTTTGCTTGCAAAGATGAGACGTTACTTGTCCAGAGAGATGCCCTCATTGTCTTGAATCTTCGCTTTAACATTGTCTTGTCATTGGTATCAGATGACTTCACCCCCAATGTTATGGTCTTCCCGGTCAAAGTCTTCACAAAAATTTGGATGTTAAAATCGATGAGTGTGCAGCCATCCTTCGGTGAATATGAGATGTCATTGATCCGCAGGAAAATACCATTGTTTTACCCAAGGAAGGAAGGGTTGCAAGTCGCGATCGGGTCGCGAGACCCCCAGGCCAACCTGGTCACGATCCCACTTTTTTATTATTTTTTTAAAAATTTTTAAAAATTAAGAAAATGTGAAAAAATTTTAAACAAATATAGAAACATGATTTAAACAAATAATACATCAACTTTATTCTAATGTGACGTGTTCTATATTTTGTAAGTAGTTGATGTATTCTCTCCATGTCATTTGGGTTGAGTACACAGCTTGATACATGTACACATGACGATCATATTCGTCAGTCCATTGGGAAACTATCCTAAGACTTGATTCAAACGAGTCACCATAACTATAAGTCGATTGGATTGAAGTATCTTATGACTCCACATAATTCATTCCCCAATACTCTTGATCGTATGTATGGAACAAAGAGCCTTGGGATGAATCGTATGTATAGTTGGAGGCATCGTGGTATTCTGCTCCAGCTCCATGCCTACGATGACCTCCTCTACCTTGAGGCCTTGTACCATGATCGACGTCTTGGGTCGCATGGGTATATTGCTCCTCGCCGATAACATGTAGCGATGTTGTAGGAGATATGAGAGGATCTGGGGTCCCTTGTACTTGTAAAATACTCGTGCCCCCGTATCCAGCACCATCATCGTTACTACTCTTTGACGACGAATCCTCGGAAGTCTGATACTACACTTGGATGTTCTCCTCTGGCGTATCTTCTCGATCATCTTCGACCGCATTAGCATCTGCAATATCAAAAAGATCAATCATAACTTGTTACATTTTCTCCTACTTTGCGTACCTTAACTAGTTCCTTCTCTGGTCCTCTGTCGCTTTGCTAGGGAGGGAGGGATCTAGAATTCTTCGGCCAAAGGGACATCATCGAGCACTCCTTCAGGCCATTGTCGGTCTTCTAGGTTGAACTCCGGTTCTCCCAACCCTTCTCGGTTGTTGACCCAAGGTTCTAAGGAATTCTTCTCGTAGAATATTTGATCCAAATCGATGTCCTCCTCTTCAATTTGCAGCTCCTCGAGCAAACATCCCGCTGCCTGTGATATCCAACTCTTTTGTTCCATCTAGTTCTGCTTCATTCTCTCCAAATTCTTCAACTTTGACCTCATGTTGTAGTGACAATACACGAGGTCTTCAAGTCTCCTTGATGTTAACCTATTTCTTTGTTTTGTGTGAATCAAGCTGAATGTAGACCAATTCCTCTCGCAGCTCGAAGCCGAAGTGGTTTGGCTTAAGATCCTAATGGCTACGTCTGCCAACTCCTCGTACTCTGGTACTTTACCACGGTCTATCCACCAATCAGCTGCATAAATTGAATGTCTTACATTATTATCTAAGTAAACTTTGATTAATTAAGTGATGAAAAAAATTGCTACGTACCCGAACTTAGTAGCATTACAGCTCTTTCAATTCTGCTCATTCCAAAGTAAAAACTCCGCATTCTGTAATTGTACATCTTGTTGCATGCGATAATAGCCCGGTCGTCGTCACTGAGCAACCGTTGGATGACGCTCTTCATGTCATCTAATAGGTCGTTCGTTGCCTTGAATTGTGGACTATAGCAATACCTTGGGTTGAAAAAGTAACCTATGAACCAAATAACATTAGTAAACAACTTATACATATATGACATTAAAAAAAAGATTAGTAAATGTTAAAGAAAATATACCTGCTACATGTATGGGTTGATGTAACATACGTTCCCAGCGGCGATTTATGATATCCCACCACTTAGCGAAGTTGGACACTGTCTTGGAGATTTCTTCTTTCGCTCTCTCAACGACATCGTATAAATACCCTAGTCTGCTTTCTTATCTCCGTCAACTGTCCTTAGTACCTTCACTATGGGTTGGACGATGTCTAACGTCTTCTTTACAACTTTCCAAAAATCTCCACTCTCTATTGTCTCTTCTACTTTTCCCTCTTTTCTCTTATCCGATTGGTTACATCTAGGTATCCAACTACCCCAACCTGGTGAAATGACCATCTGAGTTAGAGCTCTCCTTTGACTCAACAAACTTTCTAACGAAATATAGTGGGAGGCGAACCGGGTTGCACTGGTCCGTAACAACTCTCGCCCCTTGGTGTGTTCCCTCCTAAGTGCAAGGACAAAGTTGTGGTTGTAAATAAATGAATAAATAAACTGGGCTATCTTAACTATCTTGTCTATTTGAGGATCCTTGCATATATCCCCCAACATCAAGTCTAAGGAGTGGGCAGAACAAGGTGTCCAATAGAACTTTGGTCTTTTGACCATAAGCATCTGTCCAGCTGCTTTATATGTGGCCGCATTATCTGTGACTACTTGAACTACCCAGTTCTCTCCTATTTCTTCTATCACCCCATCTATCAATTGGTAAAGATACTATGTATTCTTTACCTGTCCTGATGCGTTGACCGACTTCTAAAAGATCGTGCCGGCTTGACTGTACACTAAGAAATTGATCATTGTCTTCCTAGTTATACCTGTTAAGTATAAGATATTAACTAAGTTATACTAAAAAGAATGTTTATACATTTAATATAAATGAGTACAAGAAAATTTACTTATCGGTCCATCTATCGGTCATTAATGTGCAACCTCGTTCCCCCCATATTCGTTAAAATGATGCCACATACTTCTTTATTTTTTGCACCTCCATAGGAAGATATACATTGTATATCCTTTGGGTTTGGACCAAGCACTCCCCTCCTAACGTCTGCGATCGTGTCGAACATGTTCTCGTAGTATGGTCCCCTCGTGGCATTTACCGAAATGCTGTGGTGAAAGAACCACCTTGACGTTGCCCGGCCAATCTTCTCCTTACATAATTTTAGGTTCTTCATCGCCATCGTGATTGTCGTTTAACGTTGTCGTGGTCTGGTGATTACGGGATCCACGGGACTTACTGCCGGGTTGTCATCTTGGGTGAGATCACGAACCTCATCTTGCGGTTGGTTGTTGGATCCTCTTCCACTTCCTCGACCACTCCCACTTCCAGACCCTTGACCCATCATTCGGCCAGTGCATCTATGTAACTCTTCATCGACGAATGATATTCGACTTGCTTCCATTCCCCGTAAGATGTCATCTATTTAAAAAATATTCAACTACTTAATTATCTTTTAAAATAGAAAAATGAATTACATTTATGAGTAAAACAAACATATCCTCGTACTCTTCATCTCCAAAAATATCCGGCCTCTCTTGTCTGGTTCCGTAAATGTGTACGGAATGTCTCCCCAGTTGTAGCAATTCTTCTCGAACAATCTCCTTATGCCGTTTGCTAGTTCCCTTCGTTTTCTCCATCGCTTGTAGGTGCCTACAAAATTGAGCTCTGACCTTCGGCGGAGTCTGTGTGCAAGGAAGAATGTTTCCCTTTATGCTGCAAGATGAAATTTTAAACGATAAATACCACCGAATATTACTTTCTCTCAATATTTACATTGCACTTTTTTCTCCACCCTGGAGATCAAGTTGCAATGTAACCAAGCCGGATCACTCTAGGTCGCACCGGCAGTTTGGGTTGTTTGGCTTGGAGAAGACATTTTTTACTAAATAATTACTTAAGTAAGTGACTACTAATCTAAATAAACTTTTAATTATGTAAAAAATGACTAACTAATTATGTAACTAAGTAAGTAATTAACTATATCGCCTAACTAATTATGTACTTAAGTAACTAATAAACTAAATATCTAACTAATCTTCTAGCTAACTAACTATCTAAGTAAGTAACTAAGTATTAAAAAGAAGAAACTACTTAACTAACTAATCAATGAATTAAGTATTAAATAAATATACTAAACGAACTAATGAAGTGCTTAAGTAAATGAAAAACAAAATGAGAGCAATGAGAGAAAAATTTGAGAGCAATGGGAGCTTGAGAGTGAGAGTGAGAGGTGGGAGTAAGGGGAGCCCCTTGGAGGCTTTAAATAGCCCCCAAGGGGCTGAATTGGGGGGGGGGGGTGGAGCCCCCCCAAGCCATTGGCAACGGTCATATGGCTGGGTTGTGTGACTCGCGTGACCCCCGCGACCCGGCCAGGTCGCGACCGAACCGGTCGGGCCCAAATCTGACCGGGTCGGGGCCAGGTCGCGACCTAACGAACCATGGTTTTACCAGATAACAAGAAAGCTGTGTTAGTACGATTGGTAATGATGCCAATATTCATCATGCAGATGGAATGTCTTAGCAAACAACCATAATCACGCTCCCTTTTCTAGGACAGCTTATGAGAAGCAAACACATTCTTTTGCTGCAAAGAAAACAAGATAACAGATGTTTTATTTTGAGGGAATGACTTGAGCTTGGTTGATAAACATACATGAAAAATCTAGAGTCAAAAATGATCTCTCACGTGAATTTCAACTGATCAACATAGCAGATTATTAAATACATTTGTCAGCGGGCAGAAAATATGATGATATACAATGGCCAGATCTCTCACACAAAGCATGGAGTCGGTCTACATAGAGATAATTGTTAATGAAGAACAATCTTTTGTTCTTTGAAGTATCTTCGAAGGCGGAATTGTGATGTCATGCCCTTAAACATGATGGCAGCTGCCATTGTAGGATCAATAGATGATGGAAAAGGGACCACAACATTTGCAAGAAGGATTTGTTCTTCCGTATAAGAACCCATAGGCTTTTTAGCATAAGCAACAACATCTCCAAGTTTCCTTTCTATCAACTTAGGCCCGACAGCTGTGACAACACCCACAGCTTCACTACCTGCAAATTTAAATATCAAGGATCAATACAAACATAATTTATGTGATTTGAGTCATCAGCAATTAGTTCCATTAACTTTAGAAACTTATTAAACAAATGCATGTAAATAGAATGTTCGAACACATAGTCTTGTGTTCAAACACGCAGTTTATGTGATCCTATCCTCATGTTTCTTTCCCTTTCCTAGCTCTTGTACTCTTTTTTGAATTAATAGAAATTTTGTCCACTTGAGGCCATATTCTAAACACATACATGTTATATGTCTTGTAGCTGTTCTTTCAGGTATCATAAATGTCTATAGAAATAGCAGAAAACAAAAGATGACTTCTACATAATGTCAGATATCTGAGAACATGAAGTGGCTTTTTATGATTGAAACTTTATAAACATCTTGATGGCCCTCGGTGGTGTTATCATATCGTGATTATTTTGCCTTTTAAGATGAAACACCTTGCAACAGGACCACCAGCCAACAAAATTGGGTAGCAGGTCATAATGTAGCATTGATTGCTCTAGTATTAAAACTGTCATTTTTGCTTCCGCACTAAGTGTTTTATTCTTGCCTAGTCATTTACAAGTTGCTATAAAAGCTAATCAAGGATTATGCACTGAATAAACCAATATAAACAACCAAAGTTTGTGTCACCTCTAGTCGAAGGGATTAGACTAGATTTAGGCTCAATAATGCGTCTTTTTCTCTTCCTTGTTAAGGTCATATCTAAGGACTTCTCAGATATGACTCCATTCCCATGGTCTAACATGGCTTCTTGATTTGAATAGCGTCCACTCAGAAGAAAAAAGGTACAAATCAAAAAAAAATTATCTGAGATCCTAAGATCAAATTGACGATGCATCATTCTAAAATAAAAGATGCAAAATTAATCAACATTGATCTCCATGAAAGACAAAGCACATAACAGCATTCAAAGCGAGAATTCAGGTAAATAGCACGGGACAACATACCTCAACTACCTCTACTCTCGTCCTAGCTAGTATTTCCATAAAAATCATAGTCTTCCCTTTGAGGTAGACGATCATTCACCAAAGGATGCACTCCATGTTAAAGAAACAACAAAAGAATATCTCAAGGAAATGATGACGTTAGAAGCACCTCAAACATGCAATAACGAGATAGCATTAATCACGATATGGTAAATTAATATGTTCGACTGGGAGTAAAATCTTTAGCCACATGGGGCTATTAGGAATTACAAAAGAAAGTGGGCAAAAAAATAATATGTTCAAGCAAAGAGGCAACTTCCGATATCTTCTGCCATGTAGCATTATCATTCATATGATTATTAAGTTACTGTACATAATAATTTCTATATCGATTAGTCCTATTGACACTTGTGAAGTTATTGGATCCCTAACACTCAAAACTACCACAAAATCTACATTCTATCAGGTATAATTCTCTAAAATACTCGCACTCTCTGGATAAATATATCAAATCATTAGAAGCATACGCATGCTTACAACGCTAGGGTGAAGGTCAAAATATAGGTCACTAAGGTGGGTTCATCCCATGATTAGGTATTTATTATGTCATAAATTTTGAAGGACAAAACCCTTCCAGTCGCACTCCAAATGTGACCTTTATCTATTATGTGATATGAAAGGGTATTTTATCTTATTGCTTAATCCCCTTATCTAGATAAAGAATAACTGATTAACTTTGAATGACAAACACAAAATGTTGTTGAATACGAAAGGGTCAAGAGGGAAAGAAAATAATGAAACCAAAAACTAAACATGAGCACCAACATTAGGTACTTGAAGAAGTCCATCGCCATTAATAGCACATGGAGAGACAACATTCTCCAGAATATGAATTTGAGCACCTGTCTCAGTCTAAATACCTTGAATAATCTGGCCACCTTTTCCAATGACACATCCATTCTGATCTAATGGTACAAGTAGATGAGCAATAACCTGTGGACCTTCCACATTTGGATCTTCTTCAGTTAGAACTTCATCTACAACCAGCATGTTAGAAAAGAGCATCTTGTGCAGGGCAAATAGAATCCCCCGTGTCCTGAAAACTATTTGTTTTGCAACTTTGGCTAAAAATAGTTATAACTCGATACTCAGCCTGGAATGGTCTCACCAATCCTAATTTTTGACTGATGGTGGAAAGAACATGTTTCAGAGAGTTTTCCATTATCCTTGGAGGTTCTCAAAAACAAAAGTTCAAAAAATAGTAATTTGTGGGCAAGTGCAACAAACAAATACAACAGTTATGTCCAAGCCACGAAATGTGTACGACTGGAAGAATTCTATGACAAACCTTTTCCCAACCAACTCTCCTACACTGATTTGCATCCTGCTGGACAATCTTGCAGTGTCTCTGCACCCAATCATCACCAAGTAGGTGATACATCACATTACATTTATCAAAATTGTTATCCGACATTTAAATGATTAAAAAGGAAAGGTCAAACTCTTATGGGGTGTTTGGTTGCATGATAATTTTTTTATATACTTTCATGATAAAAAATTATATTAAAATAAAAAGTGAACCAACTCAAGACATAAAATTAACATGTTTGGAGGGATGATGATAACAAAAAAGAGTAACTACCATTCATGACCAAACAAAGTGGAGGACCACAAGGAAAAAGGAAGAGGTGAGACCCTCTTTTTTTGTTTAAGAAGAAAATCACTTTCAAAACATAAAATTGTCAAGGTTGCCAAACACCTCTTTTAACAAGTTTTCTTATATTTTTTATAAATTAAAATAAAAGTCTTCATTATCATGCAACCAACCACCAAATTATACAAGCCAAAATGATTTCATATTCTAGAATACATGACAACTGCACAAAAAGTAGGAAGAGAAAAGAGCATGCAACACTGAAGCTTGATGTGTGGATCACTTTTTCACATGCAAGTCAAATAGAAGTAGAATTTCTGATATGTTTATTTATGTATATTGTGTTACATCCTAAGTTCTTTCTCAAAAGTGCGTGTTTTGGTTGCTTTGCTTTTTTGTGCATGTTCAGATTTTAATTTTATATGGCATTAGAAAGGAGTGTTAAGTTGTAGCTTCCATTTAAAAGTCTCTAAATTACAAATAAAATTTAGGAATACCAAAGTTATGATATATGAAAACTCCAAAAAGCATCCTAAATCAACTAAAAAATTTTAACTTCTAAAAAAATCAGGCATATGAACGGTCTAATATATAAGACTTCTTTAAAATCAAAAAAACTAAGAATATGAGAATCTACAAATTTTGAAAAATAAAACCAGAAATCTAAAGAAAACAGTATATCAACATCTTGTCAGATTTGTATAAAAAATATGTAAGCTCAAGGTTAGAAATCCAAATATGTTCTAAATATACGAAAACTTGAAAAGTCACCATCTAAACATTTTTTAAATTTCTAAAAATATGAAGTCTCTGAAATATGTGAAATCTTGAAACATAAAATCAAGAATCAAATAACTAAGAAAAACCCAAAAAATTGAAGATACATAAAATAAAAGTAACTTGAAATTTTCTCAAATCTAAAAATTTGAAAACTGGCTAAGTTTGATGACTTGATAAGTCCATAAATTCCCGAGGTCTGAAATTCTCAAATCTCATAAAATAAGATCGGAAAGATAAAAATATGAATGCTTGAGACTAAAATTGTAAAAAATGAAAACTAAAATCATTCCTTGTTCATATTGCCATAAAGCTTAAGATTCTAGTTCTGAAAACCCATGTGTAGTCCATGATATCCCTAAAACCTAGCCATTAACAGTCATACAAAAGAATGTGCAAACACTGTGATATCATTTGCCCACCTAGTAGAATTAGCAAGATCTGACCATAGAAACTCTCCTTTTAAAACTTTGCATATAGCCACCTAAAATTTACAAATAAGTGTTTATACATTTTCAACTTGTGAACAGATTTTCATACAAAATAAAATGAAGTTGGCTTCTCTTATAGCTCTAGCGGTAAGACGAGTAATTTTTGTATAGACCAACAGGTACAAATCTGTGTCAGGTTGGGTTTAATCACCCATATATCCAAAATAATGAAAAGAAACACCATTATGTGGGGGGGGGGGAGTAAGCCATGCACCTGAGATCTTAAGAAGCAAAGAGAAGTGTTTGTGTTCTCTATAGAGAACAAGGTTAACCAAATTTTTGATAAGCTTGGTAGATTTGTAAAGCAATAAAGGGTCGGCACTCTTATAGATCTAAGGAATGTATGGGATAGAACGATTGTGTATCAAAAATCAGATCAGAGCATCCTTAATCAAACTTCAGTGGTACAAGTGACAATTAAAAAGAGAAGAACAAATTCTTGTTTGATATTTTTTTAGGGGCTTTTGACTCAAAATCCTAAGATTTGGAGGATTTGAGGCTTGGGGTTTGGATGTTTGTTTTGATACACATATTTGAAGACTTTGAGATGAGGATCTTCCTTTTTAGTTTAGAATTGAAGATTTGAACATTCTCCCACTTTTTATATTGGTAAACATTCTGGCTACCAGATTTATTGGTAGCTTTCAGATTTTGATTACTTTGATTTCCTACACTCCTTTGATTTTTGGTTTTTATGTTAAGTGCCTCCGATTTTAGTGAACTTCCAGACTTTTCTTCCAAGCTTACACATCACAAATACCAAATCTTAAAATAGAAAATGGTAATGTTGTCCAGACAACTCCAAAGTTTTATTTGAGTAATCCGACCATGATCTCTCCTCGAAGACTACTAAGTACTAATATTGCTTTTCTTTGAAGTGAACTTAATGGAGAGTCAAAATTCACTTGATAACAAGAGGCGTTTGTAGAAAGTGATACTAATTTTGTGCCTCTGATTCATGGCACTGGTGGTGTTTGTGCTGGTTTGTCCATGCTTGCCTCTGCGTAAAGTGGATCCTTCCACCCGTCGTGGCTTCTGCCAGAAGTAAAAAATGGGAACTTTCAAGACTTCCCTGAAAAACAGTAGAACAATCTGATTAGACGGTGACAGGGGGCGAAGGAGTGCTTGATTGGGCATCAAATAGCAGCATGACATGATCTACAACTGCTGTAAAAGGCAGGTTGGCATTTGGCGACCTTCTAAGAGAAATGGAGGCGGGCAACAATCTTCAAGGGGAGGGGGAGATTGCAATGGAGGGCGACGAAACCGTCGGATGAAAGGGGTGGAGCTGATTATTGTGCCAGCAAATCAGTTGTGTGAGTGGGCAGCCAAGGGCACAAGATCGGGAGCTTGCGGGGCAAAGGTGCTTGCGGGGCGAAGGATGCAACGAGGGCTTGAAGTGCGAAGGACTTGGCGAGGGCACAAGCTCGGGACAAAAACAGGTTGAACGGTCAAGTGACCTGCAGGGGAAAGGTCGGGCGGGCCAGGTCGACATAATGTAGACTAATAGACAGCGACATCGTCGGCGCTCAGCCGGGAGTGCGGTGACGGAGGCATCCTTGAGCCCCTTCGCGTTGGAGGCGGCGGCCTTCATGAAGAGGCAGGAAAGGAGGTGGAATGCGGACGTAGCGGGAGGAGGCGACAGATAGCGACATCGTTGGCACGCCGTTAGGACGAACGAGGCGGAGGAAGCGGAGAGAACATTCGCGAACGTTGTCACAGTATTGGATGGTCGAAAAAAAAGCGAAAAATCAGGCGGTCGAATGTCAAAGGACGAAAAAATGCCATCTCCACTTCTATATACTAGGTTAGATATGCTATTCGGAATGGTTTATTTATAGTGGACTGCTGAGAAAAATTGCCTCTCATAAGAGTAGTTGCCATGGTTGAAAAGAAGTCATTGAAAAAATATCCGAAACTTCGATAACCGGAGACTATGAGAACTGAATTTGCGATGGCTATCTAATGCCGTCACAAATAATTTTTAGTGATGACTTTAAGAGTTGTCAATGATCTGATATCAATCGTTGAATTAGTTGAAAGTCATTGACGTTAATTCTAATGGGGTGTTTGGTTGCATGATATTTTTTTGTACACTTTCATGATAAAAATTTATATTAAAATAAAAAGTGAACCAACTCATGATATAAAATTATCATGTTTGGAGAGATGTGATAACAAAAAAAAGTTACTATCATTCATGACCTAACAAAGTGGGGGACCACAAGAAAAAAGAAAGAGGTGAGACCCTCTTTTTTTGTTTAAGAAGAAAATTATTTTCAAAACATAAAATTGTCAAGGTTGTCGAACACATTTTTAACAAGTTTTCTTAGAATTTTTAAAAATTAAAACAAAAATATTTATTATCATGCAACCAAACACCCCATAAGCCATTTTCCACTGACTTTAGAAACACTAATGATTTACAACCATCGTTGTTAAGTCCATATCTTTAACCTCCTACACACTCTTTTCTTTCATTTCCTCCTCTTTCTTTTCATCTCTCTCCCTCTCTCCCGAACTTCATCATTCCCAATTGTTGTTGGCAGCCATTGCTGCCTTGCCGTCATCGCCGATCACCATCATTGCCGACCTCTTTCCTCCATAGGTCTCTAAATCTCCAATTTTAAGTTAGAAACTCCTCTATTACTTAACACCTTGTTTGGTAACACTATTAGGTACCTCTATCACAATTAATTTTAAAATTTATATTGATAAGAATCATTAATAGGTGTTTGGTTAATTGTATCAATTTTAAAATTTGTAGTGCAAACAAAACATATTATGTAATACAAGTGTCAACTTGTATTACTTTTGATATTGATACTCCAACATTTGAAAATATTAATATTAATATTGATATAGTACCAAAAATGAAACTCTAACCAAACGGGCCATAAAGATGTGTTTAATATATATTTCTAACTTTCGTTTAAATGTTAATGCATAAGTTTTTTATTGTTTACATTGTTGTTATAGTTCGATTACATCTTAGAGTAGGGTTAAATAAGGTTTATAATATGTAGAGCCGTATTTAATATGTATTTTTTGATTGTTCATAATTTTGTTTAACTATATATTGTAGTCGTTATTTTTTTTTTGACATTTAATTCGATATGTAGTTTAGATGATTATATGTTAATAAGGGTGTGTGCATGGCCCGTTTGGTTTAGTCCAGAAGAAAGCGTTTGGCCCAATTAGGGACATTTTTGATAAATTGAAAGAAACTAAAATAAACCCCTAGAACCCTCTAACCAAATCGATTCAATGTAGTTTGGCTTGATTTGAGACAAAAATTAGGGAACGACGAAAAGTAGTTAATTGATTACATAAATATAATCTTTTACCGGTTATAAATTTAACTGAGTACACTCCTACATAATAATTTGTGGCTTGGAAACGGATTCAATTCGGGTTTTTTCTGTTGGTTCCAACTAAATGGATCAATTCTGTTAGGTAATTTGAACTATTTTGTTTACACCCATACACACCGGTGCTCCTGGTTTGCTTCTGTATGATTTCAGACCATTCTTTTTAAAAACAAAAACCAAACATAATTTTAAACTGTTCCGAACCGATTCAATTAAACACTAAACGGAAAACAAACCAAAACCGTTCATTTCAAATAATTATATTATAAGTAGAAAGGTAATCTATATTCAAATATGTTAAATTTATTAAAGATGAGTCATTAAAAACAACTCAAACATCGATGTAAGCTAATTGTGAACATTGCTCGTCTCTTAGTATGGTTTTATTGGTAAAAGGTAGGAAGTTATCTCAATAGGGGCCGATGTAGGACTAAAATCTTCATGATGGCACTCCGCAGTTTAGAGAAGTGCCGAACATGGCCATGGGCTTGGGCCCGAACTGAACCAAATTGATAATAGGGTTTAGATGAACGCCCCCTACCCATACATGAGATACGTTTAAACTCATTTTTTAATGTTTACTCCCATGTTTCGTCTTAAATCCTAAACCGTGGTCTTCTCCTTCTTCTTCTTTATTTATTTTTTTCTTCCATGCTTAAACCACCTTCCTCTTCTTCCATTCCTTAACGTCCTCCTTCTTTCTACATTTATTTTAATTGTTCTTCTTCCTAAATTTATTTCCTTCTCGTTCCTCTTATTCTTCTCCTTCTTCCATTACTAAACATTATCTTTATTCTTTTTCTTCTTCCATTTCTATACCTCCTCCTTATTTTTAATGTTTCCTATTCTAATGCTAAACCGCCACCATCTTCTTCTTCTTCTTCTTCCTCTCTTTCTCCATTTAAATCATTCCTAAACATTGATAGATCTTTGTTTATTTTTACTAATCATAATTGAAAATGAAATATTCTTGCCATAAATGGAAATAAGATATTCTTATTTAATCTTTACGGAAATGACGATTTCTATTCATTCATGTTGATCTTGTCTTGATCGGAATTTAATGACGAAAATCGAATACTCATTAAAATGTGTTCGAATATACCTACTAAAGATTTATTTAATCCATTGGAAAAGAGAAAGAAAAAAATTCTCAAATAGTTCAAGTGCCCAGTTTCTAGTGGTATCCATATGAACTTCCTCTGTATACGAGTTATTCTGCACATCGAACCTTCTAACTCACCCCAGACATTGCTCTACTATAAAAAATGTGATTTACGGAGAAAGAGGGGGCATGAGAAGACTGGTATCAAATTTGGCTCCCTTGGCTTGATAGGGTTTAGCCAAACTCACTTATATTTATAAAAAAATTAAATTTTTTCATAAAAACTCAAAATCTTTATAAATTAAGCCTATACTCTAGTACTTACAGATCAATCTTTATGTGTCACCCACTAGGCCCAATAGCTTATATGGTGAAGACCTAATTAAAATAGAATAATTCTATTTAATTAAATTAAATTCATTATCTGATAACATATTTAACAATCTACTGTTAACAAAGGGAAAAAGTCATATCACATAATCCTAAACAACTATGAGAATAATCTTATTTTCATTAAGTTTTTCCATCATTAGTTATCACATGGATATAAACTCTCGTCCATTCAATATTTCGGTCAAACATGAGTGCGACATCAACTATCAACTCTATAGTATACCAACACTTTGAGGTACTGTACTCAAAATTAGATTAATTGAAATCCTTTTCTAATTTTCCTCTCTATTATGGCAAAGGATTTATAGTACTATTTCTTAAGACATTTACTCTAACTTACCAAGGGTGGGTGATCCATTTTTGTTCATTCAATTGCCCCAATTAGATTTCCCTTATACCTAATTCATCACTATACTAGACCATTGAATCGGTGATCCATATGTCAGTGGTCAAAGCACAAGATCCGCCCAACAAGGCATCTTTGATGAATCAAGTCAAAGGTCCAACTGTGCAACTGTGATGATAGAAAATTTTGATAACTAGTTAGGTAAGATACAATTCATGATTTCTAATTTACTTAGTTTAATGAACTCATTCATCTAATGAGTATTTGTATGTGTATCTCAGTGTCTCCATAGCAATGACCAATGAAATTTGTCATCCTTATCACACGAGAAGACATTACATACACTAGTCTATATGGATCTTTTATCTCCCATATCAAGGATCATATGATTAGGGACATTTAGATCACATACCTGTAGATAATTGATTTCATTACTATGATTTTATCATGATTTAATCATCATTGCATGTGATCAAAGAATTCATTATGATGTACGTATCTAATAAAAGTTAGTAAAGAATATTTTTCTATTTAATTGAATGAGATTTTTAGAAATGCAGAATCATATCATACATAATTAACTTATAGGGCATACATTTCTATCAATCTCTCACTTGCACTAAAGTCAATCACCAATCTGGTTGATCCTCATCAACTTGAGGTGACACTCAAACAATCTTCAAATTATCACTTCAATTAGTGGATATGCAATGCTATTAGTAGAAGATACTCTATTTTTAATTATATCTTTATCAGCCGTAATCTCTCTAATTTTATGGCATAGTCACAAAAGTTTTAAACTTTTGATGATATATCAGTTCTACCCTATTGTTTTCTTAAAATAATGATAGCTTTCAGAGAAAGTTGGGACAATCCTATATTTTAAATAAACATCTTCATCTGGAATACTTCTTAAGTGATTTGCAACCATTATGTATTCTACTTTACACTAGTTGTAGAATTCATAGTGTTCCTTTGTATATAACTCTTCCAGCTCACTATACTGTGATTCTATTGACTTGCTATCAAGTTTAAATAACTAGAAGTTTGTATTTGTAAAACTATAAAGCTTCAAGTCTTATCTTCCGTTCTATAGACACGCATCCTTAGTGCTTCTCATTTACTTAAGGATATACTCTTAACTATTCAGTGACTCTCATTTGAATCCTCCTGATGACTGCTTGTAACACTTAGAGCATGTGTTACATCAACCTATGTACATAGAATACATGATAGACCCTATGGTTAAGGCATAGGAGACTCTACTCATGTGCTCATTCTCTTTTCAAAAGAGATAAACTCTATATCTCATAGGTAAGAAACCTATTTTGGTGTTTTCTATGTCAAACCCTTTAACTATGTGACTATGTACATTAACTAGGTTAAGCCAAGCATCCTTTCTGATATATCTCTATAGATATTCGTACCCAAAATATAAGATGTTTTACCCAGATTACATTTGGAGGATTAATCTAATAGCAAGGCTCACTATTAATAACATACCTACTTTATTCTTAATGAGTAGTATGTTATCCATATAAAATGTCAAGAAAGTAATAATACTCTCACTTATCTTCATATACACACAAGGCTCCTCTTTGTTCTCAATGAAGTTATAAGATTTAATCTCATTAAGCCTTTTATACCAACTATGAGAAGTTTATTTTAGTCCATGAATAACAATTTAGATGTTATTGGGACTTGATTCCTATGAGTTGTATCATATACACCTATTCTTCAAAATCATCAATGAGGAATACTATTTTAACATCCAATTGACATATCTTATAGTTATAATGTGTAACAATCAAAATCCGAATAGATTAAATCATGGCATTGGTAAAAAGGTCTCATCATAATCAACTATTTGAAGATAATATCTTTTCTACCATCCTTACTTTAATTACCTCTACCTTCTATTCCACTCCAATATATCCATTTATAAATACTTTTACATTTAATGGGTACTCTACTCTCAATAGGATCTACCATGTTCCAAAATTGGCTAGAATAGAATGAGTTTATTTTAGATTTTATCATCTATTCTCATTTTAGAACAAATATTACATATTGATTCTTTATAAGTCTTTGGATCATCATCCTCACTATCTTGCACCTCACTTTTTCCATCAAAGATATGTCTCACATATCTCTTACGTTGAATGGGCACGAGTGAAGATCTATGAATTACCCATGTGTTACTTTAATTAGCACGTGTGCAGAAGTGTCCTCGGGTTGTAGGACTGGAATCCCTTCCAGACCTAGTTAGCCTATGTTTCATAAGGAGGAACTTTTCCTCTAGAACTATAGTGAGCTAAGTAATATATACCATTTTACATAAGGGTGATAGAATTAATATTCATAAGTTTCTTTAGGATATCTCACAAGCTAACATTTCGTAGTCTTATATTTCAACTTATGAGGATTATGTGGGTGTGAATTTAGGAGAGTTCTAACCTGGTCAAGTGGAGAGAGTAAGAGATAATGAAGAAAAAAGAAGAATAATTGTGAGAAGTGAAAGTGGAATGTGGTCTCTAGAAAATGCCAATTTCAAATGTAAATAGTAATAAAAATTGACTTGCGTGCGTGGGGGAGAAGTATTGTAGGTCATAACTTCTTCCTCTTCAGCCAACCAAAGGAGAAAAGCTCGAAACTGCTCTCTACGTAAAAGTGGTATATTGATAGATGCTTCTATCGTAGAAGTGGTGAGTTAACTAGATACTTCTACCTGCACTACATAAAAATAAGAAAACAAGTTGATAAATGATTAGGACTATGAGAATAATGTAATACCAGTTAACGAAGTGAACATAAATAAAGATTAGAATAGGGTGAACCAGATGGGGGCTAGATCTAACCCCTCTATTGGTGTTTTCAAATATGTAAATGAGATGGAATACAAATAAAAATGACTAAATGTATGCTAGGATGCTGTATGTAGATGATAGAGATGATAGAAATTTAGAAATTTGGATTTAGGATACTCCCTAATGTCAACTCTAAAAATGGATCCTTGGTCAGCACCTCGAAAAGTGTGAGGAAAAAGGAGAAACTCTCACATAGGTCCTACACTCACATTGATCTCCGAACTTTCATCTCTCGGCATCACTCGAGTACCAAAGAGATGACTCAGGTCATGTGGGAAGAGAATAAGGAAAATAAAATAAAAGGAATCAGAAAGATAAGAGGAGAACAAGAATTAGAAATAGGGATGAAGAAGAGTAGTTCCCAGGAACTGCGGGCTCCAATTTATATTGAATGAAGTGTAGATTAAGTAATGGATGACCATGTGCACGGGAAACGGGTGTGTGCGTTCAACATTCTTCTTCTTCGGCCAACTGATGAAGAAGAATCCTTAACCACCACTTGCTTGATGTACCTATGCAACTAGAAAATAAGAAGATAAGAAAATAAGTGAAAGAAGGATTAGAACTGAGTGAAGTGTAGTAACTGTAAAAAAAGTGGCATGAAAATGGCAATCGAAAACAAACTCATCAGGTTAGGGCTTTTTTAATTTTTTTTATATGAGATATTATAAAATTAAATAAAAATGATGCTGAAATACTATCTAAATGGTATGAATGAAAAGTTAAAAAGATAATATGGATGATTAAAGATAATACAACCCGGGCAAAATGGCAACCAGGTTGAACATATTTTGTGTATACTGGTGTGTCTCTGATGTAGAGACCGCAACGGACAATACCGATGTCAGAATCGAGTGTCGTTTACTTCTATGGATAGATAACTTGGAGAAGAAGAGTTTATCTAATGACTACTTCTCTAGAATATGTTTTTAAATATATGTAAAAATTTTATAAGTGGACAAAAATTGGAAGCAAAACTAGATTGTGTGACTTTGTTAAAATGATCACCATAGACAATCCAAAAGTCAGAATAAACTCTTTTTTGTTTAAAATGATTAGAAAAGCCAGCAGAAACCCGTACAACTCTGGTTGATGACCGAGAATGATGAGAGGAATCCGAGAAACTCAGAGAGATGCTTGGAAGAGCGGGGAATGACTCAACGTACTCGAAACAACCAGAAAAGTTGACGGCAACCCGTACAACTTGGGTTATTGACTGGAAACTACGAGAATAACTTGGAAAACTCAGAGGTATGCTAGGAAGAGTTGGGGATGACCCAGAGTATTTAAAATGACTAAAAAAGTTGGTGGTAACCCATATGACTCAAGTCGATGACCAAAAACATGGAAGACCTTATGGCAACTGAGGAACTCAAATGGTAAGCAAAAAATAAATAAATTACAATGACTTGACGAAAAGACATTGTCGACTCCGAAAATGGGTTTCGGATCGGCACCTCAAGAGAAGATGAAAGATAGAATAGGGGAAGGGAGCGAATCGGAAAACACTCGGAAAGCAGTAAAATCCTCACCTCGGTCCCACACTCACATTGATTCCCGAACTTTCATCTCACGGCGTTGCTTGAGCACTGGAGACGGTTCGGGTCATGTGGGAGGAGAGTGAGGAATGAATTGACTTAAAGCATAAATAAAAGAGGTGGTCGCCAGGAGCCGCAGCCTCCTCTTTATGGAATAGAAACCAGAGATAAGTTGATTTGACCGTGTGTACCTTAGCGCGGGAAAGAGTGTGTGTGTGTTCAACCTTCTCCTTCTTCGGCCGGCCGATGAAGAAGAGTCTCCAACCGATGCTAGCTTGATGTATTTGTGAAACTAGAAGACAATAAGACAAGAAAACAAGTGAATAAAGATTAGAACTGAGTGAAGTGTAGTAACTTGTAAAAACAATAACATAAATAACAACTAGAAACAAACTCACCAGATTCGGGGTTAGCCCTAACCCTTTTTTTTGGTTTTTTGTGATATATGAAATGATGAAAAATAGAATAAAAATGATGGATAAATATGAACTAAGTGATATGAATGAAGAGTTAGCAAAGATAATATAGATGATTAAAGATAACACAACCCAGGCAAAGTGGCAACCGGGTTGGACAGATTTAATATAAACTGGCGTGGTTCTGATGCAGAGACCATAATAGATAGCACCGATGTCAGAATCGAATGCTGTTTGTTTCAAAATAAAGAGAACTCATTGAGGGTAGTTTTTGATTAAGACAACTTTGCTTGAAACTTATTATAAATAATCTGAATTTACCTGACAAGCCAGATCTTGGACAGTGAAGTTCTGGAAACTTCCAGCACAACGTTGATGTAGGATGTGCTATAGGCACCACAGATATTGGAATTGAATTATTTTTATTGGAAATAAAATAGGACTCACCGGGGAACAATTTCTATGAAGGATGTGTAGGCTGAATCCACCATTAAATGTATTGAAATGGATTGAGAAGACGATGACTTAGAAGAGAAGACTTCAGATCTATCTGTACAGCATCGGTGTTGAAGCCGTAACATGATGAGGGAATGTCAGAATTGATCTTAGTTTGTTGGAGATGAAATATGTATTGATGAAGCACACTTCTTATGAAGGAAGTCAGGCTGGAAAATAAGCCGATGATCAGCAGTGTAGCACGTCAGAGCATAGATCGGCTTCTTTCTCACTTTGGGACGATCTCCGGGCACCGAGACGAAGAGAGGACGATTTTGGGAGGTTGGGAAGAACCTAGGGTGGTTAGAAGATGAAGATAATAGTGTTGGAGGATGGGCATGCCCTTCTTAGTTCATTCAAATGGGTCTCCTTTTATAGGGGATGAGAAACAGGTCAAAAAATAGCAAGTTTTGATACATCCGACCTTAGGTTGGATTTCCTCCATTTAATGATGCTAATATTCATCATGAGGCTTCTAGATACTAACCCAAATAATTTATAGGTATTAAAAACCATGGATCACTTTCCCCATGTTCAATATATGTCTCCACTTGAAGAGGAAACAAATCTAGTCTAAAAATAGCATGTTTTGATGTACAAGACAACAAGTTAGATTTCTGTCATTAGATGATGCTAATTTTGACCATGAAACTTCTAGATACTTTAAAAAGTGATATGGAGGAAGAAAAATGAAGGTAAGGTCATGAATTGGTTAGAGATGTGCTCAATGGGATGGGTTTGCATGCAATTGGGCTTCATCAGGGGTGCGTGCGGACAGAATTGTGCATCTGATTTCTAAAGGACGCTGCGGAAAAATGGGAGATTAGAATTGAATGCCATTTGTTGCATTAAAATAAGGACTCATAGAGGAAGATTATTTATGTGTAAGACTTATTCATTGGACATCCATAGAATCCTGTCAAAAATTATAAAGTTGAGGCTATGCTAGGAAAAACATAATTTGGCACGCAACCAAGCGGTGCGACCTTGGTGCAAAGACACCAAGAGCAACATGAAAGTTAGAATGAGCTCTCATTTGGGAAAAATTAATTTTATTAGAGATCAACAACTCTTTCTCAAATTTCTAGTGAACTCCTTAGCTCATCCAAAAGGATCGTTCAACTTGATTTTGATGGTCTAAAAGAAATGTTGCCAATGGAATAAGAGTTTAAGCCCCAAATAAGGCCAAATTGGCGTGTCTACAGCTTACCTCGCCTTGATGTCGGCTTTGCAAGGGAATATTATGTAGTGAAGTGAAGTGAAATGTGAGGAATGTAGTGAAGCGAAATGAGTTGTAATGGAATGCAGTGGAGTGAAATAGCGATGGACTGAAAATGTGGCATCAAAGTGTAGATATAGACACGCTCAATGACCAAATTTGGCAAGGAGAATCTCTTCATGTTCCTTGGATTACTGCCACATTTCACCAAGCCTTCTTACATCCGATTGGTAAAAGATGTGCCAGGGGCACGAGAGAAGAATAGCCAACCCCCAACGCGGTGAGGAATCCCCAATCATGGGTACGTGGGTTCATCATCAGCCAGCAACTCGATCTTTGTGGTGTTCCTATACTGTGATGGGCTAAGGTTTAAAAAGAGAATTGTTTTGAAAAATAAAAGAATACCAATCTAGCATATTCAAGCTCTCAGATTCGTTTATGTTTTTTAAGAAACATGATTTGATTCAGAATAGAATGATCTCAAATTCTAATAGGCAAATGAGAAAGCTTAATCAACGGACCGTGAGGATAATGGTGGTGTAAGAATGATGATCAAATGAGTGCCCATGGTGGGATGAGGTGACTGCCATGGTGGCATGAATAGTGTGCAATGGCCACAATGGGGATAGAAATGAAAGATTTAGAGGCACAAGAAGATTACCGAACACGATGGGATTAACAGACACAGTGAGATTATCAAACACGGTGGGATATTAGAAAGATCAGAATCGGGGTAAATGATGGGAGAGTGCACCCGGTGGGAATTCAGAGGAAGTGATGACCATAGATGGATGCAGAGATGATGAGCAAGGATGCAATGAAACTAATGCAAAACTACATGATGCATGATGGGCTTAAAAAATCAAAACTTTACTTAACAAACTAATTGAAGATATAGATTGAACATCATAGGTCAGGATAATCAATCAGGAACCATCATCCCTTGATATTTAATTTTGACTTATCCGTGAGCACAAAAAATGACCTGGCCGTCGTGGATTTTGATGAAGGGGATCTTGGACCCAGTCTTTTTTTGCACTCGCAGTCTTCAACATCAATGCATAACTAAGTAGTAATGCACCTAATATATTTTAAGAAGTAAAATGATAATGGTGAGTTTGCGGTGTGATGACACACATTCTCACAAAAGAGTTCATGTGCCTTGATGAAGACACAGAGCAAAAGTTCCTCAGCAAAGTAGAGGTAGAGGTAATGATGACACTTCCTCCTGAGAATCCTTATGGGAGGGAAGTGGCAAGCATCACCTTGTTCAAGTCTTGCAAAAAGTTCCTCAATGAAGTTGAGGTCGAGATTATGGTGACACCTCCTTCTAAGAATCCTTATGGGAGGGAAGTGGTGAGCATTGCCTTGTTGTGCAAAGTTCTCTATGTTTGTTCTTCATGCCTGAAACACTCAGAAAAATGGGATTAGAATGCTAGTATGGCTTATCCCCCTTGCAAGGTGCAGTCTGCCTTGACTTTTGTCAAGGGGTGATAGCCTTCTTAATAGTGTAAAAATAAAATGGAAAATATGCAATGAAAAAAAGTTGAAACATGAGAGACTAAAAGTAAATATGAATGTGAAGACGAAAATTCAAACAAAGCATGGTGAAATATTTTTTTTTGGAATTCGAAAAAGAAGTTTTTGTAAAAAGATTCATTTTTTGGAGATTTAGTTTTGATTACCTAGAATCTTTCCGAACATCAAACTTTGATAGGCTAGAACTTAGTTTTGATTTAGTTGGTCCACCCACACCCTGGGGGTTAAGAATGAAAAATTGATAGGAAGTCCTTGATAGGCTTTGGAGATGTCAAGAAGGATTTCTCTACTTGCACCTAATTGCCTGTTGGGGTTCAGCCTCTTTGGGTCTTTTCTTCTTTATCGACCAACCTATTTTTGTGGCACACGTTCGGACAGGTGCTTTGACCATCTTTTGGTGCCTTTTTCATTTTCTACATTTTTGGATACTCATTCAAACAGACCCATATTTGTTTAAACTTGTGAGGTTCATTGCCCATCTTTTGGCACCCTTTTTCTTTCATTGAGAAGTTGGACCTTATGAGATGGCCTCCTACTAGGGCGGCGGATGCTTTCGATACTCTCCTCCTCTAGTCCCCTTTGCCTATCTTGGATCGAACAGAAGAGAATAGGGTGAGGGTTTTCCTTCCATCTCTAAGCCTTGCCTAGCTTCTCTCGGGTGTCAAGTCATCCAGATTCTATGATTGGGACGTGTTGTGTGTGGGATGGTATCCACCCTCAACTCCTAGAGAACAACCACATATGGACTCAAGTCATACTGGTAGTTCTCTCCATTTTTGAGGTAGATTACATTCCATGGGTGAATCAATTAAAAACATGCCTTGCATTGTAAAGAATTCATTAGGACAAAAAAAGTAGTTATCATCAATCATAAATTTCTCTTAAGTAAGACTGTCATGTGAGATTCAAAATCATTTCAAAAAAAATATTGCCTTAAAGATGACATAATGATGATGAATGCAATTTCATGTAATACCTGAGAGAAGGAAATCATTGTTGGTGACGATGTTGCTTGTGCTTACTTTGCCTTGCCATGTTGCTTCCACTTTTGATATGCTCCATATCGCATTGGATTCAAGATTCAAAGTCGTATGATGAAGTGGAAGATGTGGAGGATCGAATTTAGCATGGTGGAGTCAAAATTAATGATGTAAAAGGCAAAGATTGTGGTATCACCCAAGAAATTTCTCTACTTTTGAATTTTATTGAAAGTAAAACTTTGGAAAAGAAAGAGAATTCAAAAAGGAAAGAAACATGCTTGAAAACAAAAGTGTGCTAAAGTGGGCTCTTGGGCCCAAGAGTTGATAGTGGGCTTGAAAGCCCGGAAAGGGTTGAAATCAGGGGGCACGTGGGCCCAAGAGTTGAATGCGGGCCAGAGGGCCTTGTTGATGTTGATGGGCATGAGAGCCCGACTAAAGGTGATAGGCTCGAGAGCCCGATTGGAGGTTGAGCCCGAGGGACCCAACGAAAAGAGCAGGCACATGGACCCGATTTAGATGGTTTGGAGCTTGATTGTGATCTTAAAGATTAATGATGGGCTCGCGGGCGCCATTGAAGAGTATGAGTGCGCAAGCCCAAAGTTGAAGAAGTGGGGGCACGAAAGCCTGATTTCGAGGAAGTCTGGGCACGTGGGCCCGACTGTGAACAAATAGGGGCATGCGAGCCCAAAGTTGAAGGAGTGTGGGCATGTGTGCCCGAGGTTGATAGAAGGTGGGCACGTGGGCCCGATTTAGAAGAAATTTGGACACGTGGGCCCGGTTGAAGGTGAATTACGGGCACATGGACCCGATTTAAAAAAAATTAAAGGCATATAGGCCCGATTAGAAAGAATTATGGGCACGTGGGCCCGATGGAAGGAAAGGGGCACGTAGGCCCAGTTGGGGAAAAAGGGGCGCATGGGCCCAGTTGAAGGAAAGGGGCATGCAAGCCCAATTGATTAAAAGGGGAACGTGGAACCGGTTGAAGAAAAGGGGCATAAGAGCCCGGTTGATGAAGAAGGGCACATGGGCCCGGTTGGATAAAGATGGCACGCAAGCCTGGTTGATGAAAAGGGGCACATGGGCCCGATTGAAGGAAAGGGGTGCAAGAGCCCATTTGATGGAAAGGGGCACATGGGCCTGGTTGGATGAAAGGGGCATAAGAGCCTAATTGAAGGAAAGGGGCATAAGAGCCCGGTTGATGAAGAGGGTCACATGGGCCCAGTTGGATAAAGGGGGCACGTGAGCCCAGTTGAGGAAAGGGGCATAAGAGCCCAGTTGTAGGAAAGGGGAACGCGGGCCCAATTGATGGAAAGGGGCATAAGAGCCCAATTGAATGGGATGAAATATGGGTCGTGGCCCTAAGATTGAAGGATTATGGGCGCACGGGCCCAATTGATGATTATGAGAAGGATAAAGAAATGGTGGTGGCCCTAAGATTGAGGAATTGTGGGCCCATGGGCCCGATCGTTGATTTGAAAGAGAATAAAGAAAGGGTCGTGGCCCTAAGATTGATTGATTGTGAACCCATGGGCCAGATTGTTGCTTATGAGGAGAGTGGGGTAAGGGATGTGGTCCTATGATTGATGATAAGGGATTTGCTTGCCTATCTAGAGGAGGTCCCAGTATCCCTTTGTCTGCCCTTCTGGAGGCTTGTCGACTCATTCTCCATTTCAATAATCAATTTTGTCTCCTTACTTCCCAGCTCAGGGGTCAATTCAATATGACCAACTTCATGGATCAATTCCAATGATGATGACAATTGATCTATAACTGGAGAATCCTTGCCTAGTCCTTGACAATCAACTGAATTTGTGATCCCCTCATCTAAGCTCCCTTCAGTAGGCTTCTCTTCAGGTTGTTCTATGGAAGAAGGCATGTCTAGTCTAGGGGATTCCAAAAGGGTAGACGAGTTTGGCTCGACCTCCCCTACTATCTGATTTTAATCTTGAGATATAGCAATGACATGATGAGAAGCTGATTCCTCTAACATGGCAGGAGCACAAATGGTTGGAGTGATTGATTCCTTTGCTAGGGCAGGAGCACAAAGGGTCAGAGTGACAATATGGCAGGAGCATGAATTATCGGAGTGGCTAGTTCCTCTACCATGAAAGGAGCAATAGAAGAAACAAGTGCCTTAATCAACTTAGGGTGAACCCTATTTTGAGGGATTTATTGAATAGCCGAGGAATGTTCAATTGGTGTCAGCATAGAAGTCAATTTGGGTTGAGGAGCTATTGGTAAACATGGTTGAGGAGTCTAAGGCTTGAATGGTTGGCCAAGGGGTTGTTGGTGGAATAGGCTGAGAAGCCAAGGGCCGAATGATTGGCTGAGGGGTTGTTGGTGGAGTAGGTTGAGAAACCAAGGACCGGATGATTGGCCGAGGGGCCTTTGAAAATGTTGGTGGAGTCAAAGGCTGGGGAGACGGTTTAGGTAATGAAGTGTTTACACCAGTGACAAGAGGAACTTGATTGTGCATAATTGTTTGTGCCATTGGCAAGGGTTGCATGCCCGGCTGAGGTTGGGGCATGGGTGGCCTAATCAACTGGCGACGAGGAGTTGGCTGATGACGATGATCTGAATGGGGTTTGTCGACTCTAAAAATTCGACAGGGTCCTCTCCTTTTCAGGGAAGTCCGTGAATCTAGATCGTCACCTCAAGAGGGGATGAGAAAGAAAGGAAGAAAACATCGGAAAGCAACTCTCACCTCGGTCCCACACTCACATTGATCCCCGAACTTTCATCCCTTGGCGTCGCTCGATCACCAAAGAGATGGTTCGGGTCAAGTGGGAGGAGGGTGAGAAGAAGAAAATTAAGACATGTGGTCGCCAGGAACCGTGGGTTCCGATTTATGAAACTAAAATGACCGTGTGTACCTTAGCGTGAAGAGTGCAGGTTAAAGCTTCTCCTTCCTCGGCCGGCCGATGAAGAAGAGTCCTCAACGCGTGGGTGCTTGATTTTCTGTGCAACTAGACAAATAAACAAGTTAAAGAGACAATTAGAACTAGACAAAGTGTAGTATATGTAAAGAAAATAACATGAAACACACAACTGACTAGAAACTGACCGGATTCGGGGGACATGGACAAAGGTGAGTTTAAAGAATAGCTTGATGTAGCAGGTGGTGAGCTCCTGGTAGGGTTTGAGGTTTGGATGGGAAGTTCGGTACTTGGATAAGACTTGGTTTAGGATCAATTGACTATCACCTATCACCCTCAGTTCGGTGGCACCATGGAAATGAGCAGCCTCTAGCCCGGCCAGCAAGGCTTCATACTCAGCTATGTTGTTGGTTGCTAGAAAGTTAAGCTGAAAAGCCTGTGGAATGGTGACACCTTCAGGTGACAAAAGGACAATACCTATCCCTCTACTATGAGAGTTCAGAGCCCCGTCAAAATATAATGTCCAAAGATTGGAAGATCGGACTGACATTAGTTCGTCATCTGGGAACTCTGACCGGACTGGGTCAAAGACGGGTATGGGATGATGGGCAAGGTGTTCTGCAATAGCATAGCCCTTGATTGCCTTCTGTGGGACATAAGTGATATCAAATTGGGATAAGAAACTCTGCCATCGCCCTAACCGATTAGCCAAAACTGTCTTCTCTAACAGAAACTTAACGAGATTGATACGAGCAATGAGCTTGACTTGGTGAGCAAGAAAATAATGCTTGAGTTTCTGAACCACCCAAACAAGAGAAGCACAGGTCTTTTCTACCACAGTGTACTTCATCTCACAAGCATCAAACATCTTAGACAAGTAATAAGTAGCTCGTTCTTTCCCTTCTTCATCAACTTGTGCAAGGACTGCCCCAAGAGAGTTCTCAAGAATCGAAATGTAGAGGACCAAGGGCTTGTCGGGAATTGGTGGTCTAAGTACAGGGGGACTTGCCAGGTATGCTTTCAACCCATCAAACGCCTCCTGGCACTTCGAATCCCATTTAAACTCGGCCCCCGCCTTGGTTAACTCATAGAAAGGTTTACACCTTTGGGAATGTTGTAAGATAAACCAACGAACAAATTGTAGCCTCCCAATCAATCCTCGAAGCTCCTTCATAATCTTGGGAGGAGGCATACCGATAATTGCTTTGGCCTTGTTTGGGTCGATCTCTATGCCCCTTTTTCTTACTATGAACCCAAGTAGTTTTCCTGATGAAACTCCAAATGTACACTTCTTAGGGTTCATTTTTAGCTTGTATTCTCTAGCTCATTGCAAAAATTTTATTAACACTTCAGAATGATCTTCCTGACTCTTGGACTTGATAACCAAATCATCCACATACACCTCTACAAGGGTGTGCATCATGTCGTGAAAGATAGCCATCATAGCCCTCTGATATATAGCACCAGCATTATTTAACCCAAATGGCATGACAACATAGTAATATGTTCCCCAAGTTGTAGTGAACGAAGTCTTCTCTTGGTCCTCCTCAGCTAACCGGATCTGATTGTATCCAGAATAGCCATCCATGAATGAAAGCATTTCAAATCCAGCTGTGTTATCAACCAAAACATCGATATGAGGTAAAGGAAAATCATCCTTAGGACACGCTCGGTTCAAGTCCCTGAAATCTATACAAATCCAAACCCGTCCATCCTTCTTCATAACAGGGACTATGTTAGCCACCCATTGCGGATATAAGACAACTTTAATAAATTTTGCTTGATGTAGTTTGTCGACCTCTTCTTTCATTTTGAGTGCAATATCAGGGAGGAATCTTCTGAGCTTTTGTTTAACTGGGGTAGTTCCAGGTTTCAAGGTTAATCTATGTTCAACCAATGAATTATCTAATCCTGACATGTCTTTATATGTCCATGCGAGCATGTCCTTATATTCTTCCAACACTTTGATCAAACATTGTTCTTGTGAGGGAGTGAGGTTTGCACTGATGAGGATAGTCTTAGGATCTTCTAGGGTTCCTAAATTCAGTTCTTTGGTTGGTTCATTCCTTGTGGCTGATGGTTCCTCAAATCTTCTAAGTCCAGATGCATATGCATGAGCCAAGTCCTCAATTTCATTCTCAAATTCGGGATCCTTCTCTGATTCCACCTCATATACTCCCAAAGTATGATCTATTTTATGCTCATCCTCATATCGGATTTCATCTAGCTGGACGGTATTCTCTAAAGAGTTTGGTAGCCTTGCACACTCTACACATTTATGTGCCAATTGTTGCAGATACCTATTTGGAACTCGTTTACCCCTGACTTTCCTATTTCCTAACCTAACCTGACCTACTGAAGATAAAGCTGGAAAGGTGGTATTTACAATGTGTCGACTCCAGAAACGGGTTCCGGATCGGCACCTCAAGAAAAGAAGGTGAAAGATGGAATAGGGGAATGGGAGTGGATCGGAAAACACTCGGAAAGCTGTAAAAGATCCTCACCTCGGTCCCACACTCACATTGATCCCCGAACTTTCATCTCACAGCGTCGCTCGAGCACCGGAGATGGTTCGGGTCATGTGGGAGGAGAGTGAGGAGGAGAATAACTTAGAACATGATAAGAGAAATTGTGGTCGCCAGGGGCCGCGGGCTCCACTTTATGTAATGGAAATAGAAAGATGAATTGACCGTGTGTACCTTAGCATGGGAGATTGAGATGTGAGTTCAACCTTCTTCTTCTTTGGCCGGCCGATGAAGAAGAGTCCAACCGATGCTATCTTGATCAACCTGTGCAACTAGAACAATAAACCAAGTGAAGAGATTGGTTAGACTTGTGAGAAGTGTAGTAACTGTAGTAAGAAGAGGAGAAAGAAGTAATTGGAATCAAACTCACCGGCTTTGGGGTGAGTCTTAACCCTTTTTTTGTGTATTTTTTGTGATATAAAATTATGCAAAAATTAAATAAAAATGATGCTAAAATGATCTTGGATGAATGACGAAGACATAGAAACTTGAATGACTCAAATCGGAGCTAAAACGGAGAAGATATCACCAATATGGTCGGACAGCGCACTGGACTGAACGTGCCCTGGGTCTGGGGGCGCGGTGGGCGCACCCTAGGTATGAGGGCGGGTCTGCGCGCCCTTGGTTCGGGGGCGCGTTGCACTGTCTGGCGCGACTTCGGTGCAGAGCTCTCCAATGGCAGTCCCAATGTCAGAATTGAGTGCCGTTTGTTGCAGTAGATAGAAGACTCAGAGAAGAAGAGTTCTTATGTTGATTACTTCTCCGAAATTCTCCTGTAGAAGTCTGTAAAAATTTTGAAATTGGGCAGATGTAGAAAACAGAACCTGGATGCGCGCCCTCAGTGTAGCAATTGCCACGAACAAACGGAAAGTCAGAATTGAGTGCCTTCAGTTGGAGATGAAAGAGGACGAAGATAGGAACAACTTATATGTTGAAGACTTTTGCAGAAGAAGCCCCTGATTTTCTGCAGAAGTCGATGAAGATGGTTGATGCAGAACACCCGGATCGAGCCTTCTCCTTCACCTCGGGATCGATCTCTTGACTTCGGATCGCCTTTGGACGTCGGGATGGCTTTGGAGAAGAGCTTGGATGACCTATGGACGAGCTAGGCACCGGGGATTAACCTTGGGTCATTGAGAATGGCCCTCAATTTATAGGGGAAGGATTGGAAACTAGGCACCGGTGCAGAATTTGGAAACTGGACCGACCGCGCCCCCACGTTTCAAAGAGGATGAGGGCGCGCAGGGCGCGCCCCCAGTTTGGGGGCGCAGTCTGCGCGCCCCCCTATTTCAAAGGAAGCGGGGGCGCGTTACGTGTCTCACTGCTAAAATTCAACGGAAAGTTCCGGAAATTGTTTAAAATCGACTTGACATACGTAACGTGCCCCCGAACTGGGGGCGCGGTACAAATAATCGAAAATCCTCCGCAGAAACCTTCCAAAAATCCGGTTTAGAAGGTGCTAATCGGGGTAATTTGCGATTTAAAGAAACTGATCGCGCCCCCGCCTTTCAAAGGAACCGGGGGCGTGCAGGGTGCGCCCCCAGTTTGAGGGCGCTCAGGGCGCGCCCCTGGGTTGAGGGTACGCAGGGCGTGCCCTCCCCTTTCAAGAGGAGTGGGGGCGCAGTACACTCTCTCTCCTACGCGCGTGTTCCGCAAGCCGTATCTTGCAAACGGGATGTCCGATTCGGCTCCCGTTTGTCACGTTGGAAAGAGGGCCTTCAACCGCACCTCCTCAAGTCGGTAAACCAGCCGGCATGACTCCCGATATGTTCATACGGGGCTTTCTACCGGTTTACCCTCTCGCGGAAAGCCGAAACTTGGGGCGAAGATCCGAAAGAGCACGGTTCCGATCGAGAAATCTCGGGTCAACTTGGGATGACTTAAAATGATGACCGAACAAGTTCAGTACGACCGGAAAACCCGAAGTCATTGAAAAATTTGATATTAACCCGGTAAACGTGAACCGAAACTTGGAAAAGCCGGGAAACCCTAAAATTGACCGAAATGGCCATATGGCCCTGGTTGATGAAAATATTCGGCTAGAATCAATCCGGATCACCTGAAAAGACCCGGTGATGACCGAAAAGGCCTAACATGTGGTCCGGGATAGCCGTGTCAGCATAGATCGAAAAAGCTGTAACGAAAGCCGTCATTGACCGATGCCTACCGAAATGACTTCTCGGAAACCCTGAATGTTACGGAACACATGCGGGATTCCCGAGACCTTCAATTATGGATCATTCAAGGTCGGTCATCGAGCAGGCTTCGTGTTTTTATAGTTCACGTGCGGCTCTCGCTTGAAGGTTACGGCAATATTTCGGAAATCATTGGTCCATTCTCAACTTGCGAGGGGGGTCCACCTATGTCCTTAGCTCATGTCCACGAGATAATCCGGATCATATAACGGTCAAATAAAGGATATCGCCTATGGAATAAGAGTCTGGGGCTCCGAATTAGGCCAATTTGGCGTGTCTACACAATAGAGGGAGGATCGAGTAAATTGATCAATGATTCAGAAAAGGGGACCCCTGATTGGGTACCCTATGGGATGAGTAGAGACGTCTCCTCGATGGAAATGTGAGTTTCAAAGAAGACACTTTTTTTTTTTGGGAATTTCAAGTAAAAAGATAGAATGAGTCAGCATGACTCGGGATTTGCTGGAAGATGACTGAATTAATAGAAAGAAAAACTTAAGGATAAAGGGAAAAAAGAGGCTCGTGGGCCCAATGGTAACAGAAAGTGGACACATGGGTCCAAAATTGATGAAAAAATTAAACGGGTACGTGGACCTGATCTTAGAAATGGATGGGCATGTGAGCCCATGCAGGACAGAACCCTCAGTTCTGAAGTTGATGAGGGAAGTAAATGGGAAAGAAGGCCCAGTAAGAATAAAAGGTTTGAAAGGGCACATGGGCCCAAAGTGGGTAAGTGGGCCCGGAAGCCCATCCAAAAGATCTAGAAACAATGGTAGGAGGTTCAAACATGGGATTGTTGTATTTGGGCCTCGTGGAATGGTTCTAACTTGGGTGGTATGCTCAACCAGATGATCCAAGATTGGTCTACCCTCGAGTGGTTCCTGGTGCTCTTCCCCACTTGAGAACAAACGAGTCAAAGATGAGCACAGGTCTTCCAAGTCTTCTTCTTTTTCATCTGGATCTTTTCTTCTCTTGACAGTTATCATAGAACTCTTGTCATCTTCAGCCATTATCATGGTCTCCCCTTTGATAAAAAATGTGTGGAGTCCCATGGCATATCCTGGCTGGAAGATCCTCCCATGGAATCAGGTGGGTGACCCACAACAGGGTGAGTAGGCAAGGTAACACGGCAAGATTGTGCAGGATAGTTGATGATGAGGGGCCTAGCTGCCGATTGAGGTGGTGAGGGAGCTTGATCTCCCTCGACACGACCTTGATTGGTGGACATCTTTCCCTTCACTAGAGATTCTATGAATGACAAGGTATTGGGATCAAGATGAAAAGACAGATCCTTAAGAGCTTATTCTTTACGAAATGAAGCAGACTGATGGGCAACCCCTTGCACTTTTGGTTCCATAGCAGCATTGACATAGATCTCGGGTTGGACCATGGGTTGTTGTTGAAGCTCGTAGAGACCCAGCTCATACCCTTGTTACTTGTAGTAGTCCGACCTCCCGACGTGGCTTCCAAACCTTAACATCACGGGAATCATGACAAACTTTCTTCAAAAGGATGGTTAAAAAAGAGAGCAAGTAAAGCACACAGTTAAAGATTTTTTGTTATGTTTTGTTTTGTTTGAAATTTTTTTGTTTCAATTTGGTTGTTTGAAAAACAAGTTGAACACAAAATTAAAGAGGTTTTTTTTTTTGTTTTGTATTTTTAGGTGTTTTGAAAAAAGAAATTTTTTGGTTGTTTTCAATTGTTGTGAGCAAGCAAGTTATGCAAACAAGTTCTTAAAATGACTACTCGACAATTTTTGAGTTGAAACCTTAGATTAGATAGATTGTTAGCAATTGTTCACTGAAATGGGTATGGTTCCTATTGCTTCAATCTTCAAGACCTAAGGTTGTCACTCAATCACCACGAGTAGGTACTTGGGTTCTTTGGGTTTTGGGAAAGTGGTACAATCGGCCAATCGTGCGGAGAGGAATACTTCATAGATGGGGACTTACGAAGATCTTGATGGAAACCACCAAATCAACTAGGAAGGAATATCCCAGAAGAGATGTAAGAATCCACCAAGAAGGTGTTTGGAGGGTGCGGGTGTGTTGGGAGAGAGAGCCCCCGCCTCGAATGTCCTATGGATCGGAGAAAGTCCGATACCCGATGCAAAAGGCTAATGCAAAAATTAAAAATGGAGGGTAGGAGTAGAAGAATCAATCAATATGCAAACATGAAATGAATGAAAGCTATTAAATAAATCAAGCAAGTGAATGCAATCAAGACAAGCAATGATAAAGTAAAACAAGTAACTAGCAACTAGCAACTAAAAGGTGGTTCGCACGAAATCGGTTTGTTTGATTGGGAAAAGGGAAGGAGGGCCACGTGGGGCCAATCTAAAGTGGTGTAAAGGGGTGGTCCATGTAGAGACTGATCTGAAAGTGGTTTGGTTCACGCGGGAACCGGTTTGGAAAAAGGGGGTGGTTCACGTGGGAACCGATTTTAATGAAGAAAGGGGGTGGTTCATGCGGGAACCGATGTAAAAGGTGACAAAATGAAACGAGGGCCATGTGGGGCCAATCTGAATGTGCTGCAAATGGGTGGTCCACGCAGGGACTGATTTGAAAATAACTTGGTTCATGCGGGAACAGAGTTGGAAAAGAAAGGTGGTTCACGTGGGAACCGGTTTATAAGAAGAAAAGAGTGGTTCACACGAGAACCGGGTTGAAATTAAAGACAAGCAAGTCAAGTCCACATGGGGGACAATCTTAAGGGAAGAGTAAACAACAAGTTTAAAGGTAAATTGACATGGAAAAGGTAAAGGACAAGCCGGTTCACGCGGGAACCAAATCGGAAAATAACTAGTTGCACGGATCAATCAAGCTAACAAGGTTGAAGACATTGGTTGTCCCACCATGGTCGCCAAAAAGCTGTCGACTCCAGAAACAGGTTCTGGATCGGCACCTCAAGAGAAGGTGAAAGATAGAATAGGGGAAGGGAGCGAATTGGAAAACATTCGGAAAGTAGTAAAATCCTCACCTCGGTCTCACTCTCACATTGATCCCCAAACTTTCATCTCATGGTGTCGCTCGAGCACCGGAGACGGTTCGGGTCATGTGGGAGAAGAGTGAGGAATGAATTGACTTAAAGCATAAATAAAAGAGGTGGTCTCCAGGAGCCGTGGGCTCCGCTTTATGGAATAGAAATCAGAGATAAGTTGATTTGACCGTGTGTACCTTAGAGCGAGAAAGAGTGTGTGTGGGTCCAACCTTCTCCTTCTTCGGCCGGCCGATGAAGAAGAGTCTCCAACCATGGATTGCAGAATTGGCGGAATCGGTCCGATTCCGACCGATTCCGGAATCGGATCGGTGGATTCCGATCCGATTCCCGGCGGAAGGACCGATTCCGGGAAGAATTCTGCGGAATCGGACGGAATCGCCTGGAATCGGTCGGAATCGATCCGATTCCGACCGATTCCTTGTGGAATCGGTCGATCCGACCGATTCTTCGGAAGGCCGGGTCAACCCGGCCCGGTTCGATTCTTGGATTGACTCTGGACTGGGAATCGAACCGATTCCGGCCCTTTTAGGGCCGGAATCGACCTGCGGAGCTCCATTCGGTTGATCCCGCGGCGGAAGGAGACTGCGCAGGCGATTCCGGCGTGATTCCGGCGCGATTCCGTCGATTCCGGCCTCGATTCCGTCGATCCAGCGTCGATTCCGTCCGATTCCGTCGATCCAGGGTCGATTCCGGCACTATTCCACCGATTCCGGCGATTTCGGCGGCGATTCCGGCGATTCCAAGCTTGGTCTTCAAAGCATTCGGCCGATTCAAGCTCGGATCAGCATCGAATCAACCTCTTCTTCGATCTTTGTAAGGTTTTTGGTAAGATTTCTTCGACGAAAACTTCGTACGTCCATTCTTACGCGTTTCCGATGAGTTTGAGTGTCGTTAAACTTTACGATTTCCGTCCGAACAAGTCCGTTTAAGTTTTGAACTATCCGGATATGTCCATTTTGCACGGGAAAAATTCCGGATATCCCGTACGCCTATTTTTACACCTTTCCGACAACTCCGAGTAGAGTTAAACTCGGTGATTTGTGATTGAATAACTCCGCTCAAGTTGTTTGAACATCGATTGGATGTTCTTTGTACGGGAAAAATTTCGGATACCCCGTACGTTAATTTACGACCATTTCCGGCAAATACGTAACCCTTTAAACATACCGAATGGTGTGTTACTTGGGTTGTCTGCTTCCCGAACAACGTCTAAATCAATATTTATGTTATCTAATCATTTTTAGTGCATTGTTTACAATTTTTGCAGATTTAAGCAATGGCCGATCAAGGTGACGCAGCACCAGCACGTGCTTCCGACGTGGGTTGGGAACACGGGCAGATGGTAGACCAAGTCAGGAAGAGGGTACAGTGCAAGTGGTGTGGGAAGGAGATGAACGGGGGGGTGTTCCGGCTGAAACAACATATTGCCGGAACAGGTGGGAATGTCAAGAAATGTGACAAGGTGCCCAGGGAGAAGAGTGAGGAGATGAGAGGATACATGACAGGTAGAGCCTCTCAACGGGCTGTTCGGATCGAGCAGAGGGAGGAGTTGCACGACGAGCTACTCCAGAGGAGGAGGGACCGCGATTTGCCTACCTCGAAAGGGAAAGGCAAGGGGAAGGCACCAGCTGAGCCGGAGCCACAGAGCGAGGACGAGTCCTCGGACTCCGAGCTGAGACGTGCTAGGCACGCTAGCAAGCGTGCATTGGCTGAGGAGGAGGACAGGAGGAGGGGAGCAGGAGGGTCTGGGTCCAGAGTTGACCCAGCTTTGGGCCGATCAGCATCGGCTCGCCCTACTCGGGACCGAGAGCCTGACCCCAGGAGACAGGAGCCATACCGCCGTTCCACTTCTACCAGCACTCGATTTACACCGAGTGACGAGTATTTATTTAGGAAACAGAGTGCTGGGCAGATGGGGATAAAGCAGGCAATGAAAGGGGTGAAGGCAACAGGAACGGCTGCAAAGAGAGCCGTTCGCCACATTGTCAAATGGTTTTTACATGCAGGTATCACTTTTTAAATTAAATTTGACATTATGCCTGTTTTATTTACTAAAACTTAATTTTACCCTGATCCCATTTTTTTTAACTTGATGTAGGCATCCCAGCACATGCAGCCACCAGCCCCTACTTCCAGACGATGGTGGATGCCGTGGGTGAGGCTGGACCGGGTTTGCAAGCCCCGGGCAGCAGACACATATACGGCGCTGGCCTGGATGAGGAGGTCCAGGAGTTGAGGGAGTGGATGGACGGGGTCAAGGTGGTGTGGAAGGAGAGGGGTTGCACAATTATGTGCGATGGGTGGACAGGTATCACCAAGAGGAGTATGATAAACTTCTTGGTGTACTGTTCTGAGGGGACTACAATCTTGAAGTCGGTAGATGCTTCTGGGAAGATAAAAAATGCCGACTTCATCTTTTCTCTGATGGATGGGGTGGTGGAGGAGCTCGGGGAGGACAATGTGATTCAGGTTGTCACTGACAACGAACCATCATATAAGGCGGCTGGGAGGAAGTTGATGGAGAAGAGGAAGCACATCTTCTGGGTGCCCTGTGCAGCACATTCCATAGATCTCATATTAGAGGATATAGGCAAGGAGGAGGGTGTATCTACACTTGTCAGGCAGGCGCAGACGATCACATCTTTTATTTATTCGCATCCCCGCCTCCTACATATCATGAGATCTCACACAGGAGGGCACGATCTTGTTAGGCCCGGTCCGACACGATTTGCCACAAACTTCATTGCGCTGGAGAGTTTACACCAGCACAGGCATGCATTGGTTAGGTTCACACAGTCCGAGGAGTATTACAACTATATGGTGGACAACCTGCATGACAAGAAAGATCAGTTGGAGATTCTTGTCAGGTCTGAGAAGCAGATCACTGACAAGAGGTTTTGGGAGAGTATTACCTACTATTTGGCAATCATTGAGCCACTGGTAGTTGTCTTGAGGTTGGTAGACTCAGATGACAGGGACCAGATGGGCACATTGTATGATGCTATGGACCGGGCAAAGCTGAAAATTAAAGAAAAAAATCCCAGAGGTTACAAAAAGTGGTGGAAGATCATTGATGACCAATGGGACAAGACCTTGCACCACGATGTCCATGCTGCAGTTAACTTGGTTAAAAAAATATCTTTTGCTGTAAAATTGTCTTATATGCACAGTGTTAACTAATAAAATCTTGCAGGATACTTTTTGAACCCCCGCATCCAATATGGAGGACAGGTGGTGAACTACAACGAGGTGATGCGGGGTACACTTGCAGTTATTCAACGTCTGTGCCGATCTCAGCAGGACAGGATAGAGGCTGAGATAGAAGTAAGTTAGAGTTCATTAAATACCTTGGAGTAGCCTTACCAGACAACTAATATTTTTTTTATAAATTTTTCAGATGCAGAAGTACAAGATGAGGGTCGGCGTATACTCAGATGCTGACCTGAAATATTCAGTTGACAAAGTGTCACCTGGTATAGTAATAGCTTGATGAAGAATTTCTTTTCTTTTCATATAAGTTATGGTGATGATGGGCTAATTGTTTTCCTGTTCTCTTCTTGTTTTTTTCTTGCAGCTGAGTGGTGGGTTCAGGTGAACACCAGGAGTGGATGGAATCCACTTGCGGCCATTGGTATCAGGATACTCAGCCAGAGCACCAGTTCCTCCCATTGTGAGAGGAATTGGAGTACATTCAACCTGATACATACCAAAAGGAGGAACAGGTTGACCTCAGACCGGCTGGAGAAGCTGGTCTTCTGTCATTATAACATGAGGCTGCGCATAAAGAACATCAAGGATAGACAGAAGATCAGCGAGGCACGTTTTGCACGATTCGCAGGTGGCCCGTACGAGCAGAGGCATTCCTCCGCCACACCACCACCCGATGAGGTGGACATGGACCAGATTTTCCAGGAGGAGCATGCACTTGCCTCCTGGATAGAGGAGAGGAAAGCCAGGGATCATGCAGCTGAGTTTGATCCCGATGAACGTGCATGGGCTGAAGAAGAGGTAGATGGTGTTGAAGCCGAGGAGGATGCTGCAGCTCCAGCTCCACCTACTTCTCAAGCTCAGGGAGGGCCTTCTTCGCCGGCGGCTATGGAGCGACCACTGCGGCTTTAGCCCCGGCTCCGGTTCCGGTCCCGGAATGCTACCCAGCCCATTCGCAGTCCGGGGAGAACGAAAACAAAGGTGACTGCACGGAAAATGGGAGGATTTGCAAAGTTGAAAAAAACTTTGGGTTCCGGATCTTCTGGTACTTCAGAGATGGCTGTAGAGGTGAAGAGAAGGAAGCTAGAGGTCAGGCGTCCTGTCAGCCCAGATGACAGCACGCAGGCTCCTTCTCACTCCTCAGGTGATGATGACGAGGAGTGCATACCAGCGATGCAGCTATCAGCAGCAGCTGAGTCTCCTGATTCACGGCTTCCAAAGCCGTATTACACGCTGGATGAGCAGACACCGCATTCTTATATTATGGAGCCACAGTATCCAGCATTTGGCCAGGTTGACCAGCAGTGGATTACACCACCAGCTCCACCATCCTCTGCTTACGTCCCGGTCGTCCCGCAGTCTGATCCATACGACCTTGATGGCATGGCATCGGCATTATTTTCATATGGATATGGTCCCGGACAGTATACAAGACTGAGCACGAGGGAGGAGCGTCATGAGCAGCAGGGAGAGGAGGAAGATCGATATCTATATCCTAGACATTGGTAGTAGATTGATATGATGTAATTTTTTTTGATGATGTATCAACTCTTTGATTTTTGAATCAATGGAATTGGAATATGTACTAAATTTCAAGTCTTCAATTGGTGTTCATTAGTATTTATTCGATGTGGTCCTGTGGATGAATGCATTGGTTATTTTTTAAAATTTGTCTAACTCATTTCCTATTTTTTTAGATTTTTTTCTAAATTTTTTGAAATTTTTTGACGAAAAAAAATCAAAAAAAAAAAAACCGATTCCGGACCGATCCGGAATCGATTCCCTTCCCAGGAATCGCGGCTGATTCCTGGAATCGGAATCGGAATCGGTCCCAACCGATTCCGATTTCGATTCCGATTCCGGAATCCTTGTCTCCAACCGATGCAAGCTTGATGTATTTGTGAAACTAGAAGACAATAGTACAAGAAAACAAGTGAAGAAAGATTAGAACTCAGTGAAGTGTAGTAACCTGTAAAAACAATAACATAAACGACAACTAGAAAACAAACTCACCGAATTCGGGGTTAGCTTTAACCCCTTTTTTTTGGTTTTTTGTGATATATGAAATAATGAAAAATAAAGTAAAAATAAATCTTAAATATGAACTAAATGATATGAATGAAGAGTTAGCAAAGATAATATGGATGATTAAAGATAACACAACACAGACAAAGTGGCAACCGGGTTGGACAAATTTAATGTAAACTGGCGTGTTTCTGATGCAGAGACCGTAATAGACAGCACCGATGTCAGAATTGAGTGTTGTTTGTTTCAATATAAATATAACTCATTGAGGGTGGTTTGAGATTAAGACAACTTTGCTTGAATCTTATGATAAATAATTACAATTTACCTGACAAGCCAGATCTTAGACAGTGAAGTTCTGGAAACTTCCAGCACAACATTGATGTAGGATGTGCTATGGGTACCAAATATATTAGAATTAAATGATTCTTATTTTAAATAAAATAGGACTTACCGGAGAACAATTTCTGTGAAGGATGTGTAGGCTGAATCCACCACTAAGTGTACTGAAATGGATTGAGAAGACAATGACATAGAAGAGAAGACTTCGGATCTATTTGTGCAGCACCGGTGTTGAGGCCGTAACATGACGAGAAAATGTCAGAATTGATGTCCGTTTGTTGGATATGGAATATATCTTGATGAAGCACACTTCTTATGAAGGAAGTCAAGCCAAAACATGACTAGAAAGATCTGTATAAGCCAATGATCAGCAGTGCAGCATGTCAGAGCATAGACTGGCTTCTTTCTCACTTTGGGACGATCTCTCGGCACCAGGATGAAGAGAGGACGATTTGGGGAGGTTGGGATGAACCTAGGGTGGCTATAAGATGAAGATAATAGTGCTGGAGGATGGGTATGCCCTTCTTAGGTCATTTAAATGGGTCTCCTTTTATAGGGGATGAGAAACAGGTCAAAAATAGCAAGTTTTGATATATCCAACCTTAGGTTGGATTTCCTCCATTTAATGATGCTAATTTTTATCATGAGGCTTATATAAACTTACCCAAATGATTTATAGGTATTAAAAACCGTGGATCACTTTCCCTATGTTCAAAATATGTCTCCACTTGAAGAGAAAACAAATCTAGTCTAAAAATAGCAAGTTTTGATGTACAAGACAACAAGTTGGATTTCCATCATTAGATGATGCTAATTTCGACCATGAAGCTTCCAGATACTTTAACAAGTGATATTGAGGAAGAAAAATGAAGGTAAGGTCGTGAATTGGTCAGAGATGTGCTCAATGGGCTGGGTTTGCATGCAATTGAGCTTCATCAGGGGTGCGTGTGGACAGAATTGCGCATCTGATTTCTAAAAAATGCTACGGAAAAATGGGAGATCATAATTGAATGTAGTTTGTTGCATTGAAAAGATAACTCATAGAGGAAGATTATTGATGTTGAATACTTCTTCATTGGATGTCCATAGAATCTTGTCAAAAATTTTAAAGTAGATGATATGTTGGGAAAAGCATAATTTGGCACACAACCAAGCGGCGCGACTTTGGTGCAAAGACCACCAAGAGAAACATGGAAGTTAGAATGAGCTCTAATTTGGGAAAAATAAATTTTATTAGATATCAATAACTCTTTCTCAGATTTCTAGCGAACTCCTTGGCTCATTCAAAAGGATCGTTCAACTTGATTTTGATGGTCTAAAAGAGATGTTGCCAATGGAATAAGAGTTTAAGCCCTAAATATGGCCAAATTGGTGTGTCTACAGACATGACACAATGGTCCTCACTCGATAAACATGAATTCGACCAAGGATTAGTAACTCATCCTTATATTTTCAGTAAACTCCTCGGCTTGTCCAAAATGGTGGTTCAACTTAATTTTAATGTTCAAAAAGAGATGTTCAATAGAATAAAAGTTTTAGGCTACAAATAGGGTCAAATTGGCATGTCTACGCCTGATAAAAGAGGTTTGTCATCAGGATGCTTCTAATATAAGTGACTTCTAGATAGGTCGCTTCTAATAGAAGTGTGTTTTGGACATGACACTTTTAAGCTCTAGGTGTGGCTGCTGAAGATTGCCTCTATCTTTCTTTCTCTTGACCTCTTAAGGCTTTCTCTATGTGAAGGAAAAGATAAATGGAGGGAGGGAAGAGTTGGAACCCACTGGGAACCTCTGAATTGAGCAAGAAAGGAGGGGCTATAAGGACAAGTGGGCTGCTCTGGAAGGGGTTGGGGTCAACCAAAGGAGGGAAAGAAGAAGGGCTAGAAAAGAGGTGGGAAGAGGGGTTTGAGCCTACCCTAGAAATAGAAACCCCCACAATGTCAAAGAACCTTCCCTTTTGAAGGGAAAATGCTAAATATGGGCCTATACCGTGGAGATCTCTTGTTTGACTTCCACAACTTAGATGCATCCTACTGGTGGGATGCTTTTGGTAAATCATCATCAATGATGACATGCAATGCTGTTTAGATGATGTGCGAGGGCATCCAAAGACCATTCCCCTTAAAGTGTTTGGGCTGTGGGATGATTCTAGTATGATAATGACATCATATAAGAAATGAGGTAGACTTAATGAAGATATGGCAAGAAAAAGTCCAGTGTCTTATCAATAAGACACTTCTAGCCACATTTGTCTTATCAATAAGGTGTTTCTCTATGTAGAACTATCTTATCAGCAAGGCACTTCTACTAGCTAGCTACATTTTAATGTGCTGTCAATGAAAAGCAGTTTCTTTGCATGCATTATTAAATATTACCAATCAAAACAAGATTTTAAGCTCTCCTTAGGACAATTTGGCATGTCTACAACTTGCCTTACCTTGTTGTTGGCTTTGCAAGGGAATGACATGAAGTGAAGTGTAGATGAGTGTAAAGTGCAAGGAGGCATAGCACAATGTAATGGTGGTGGACTAACAAGGTGATGCTAAGGTGTAAAGTAGACATGTCATCATGGTTTGACTAAGCAAATTGAATGGGTCCAAGCCTTGGGATCACTATTTGTTCCATCTAAATTGTAATGTGATTGATTAGATAGGGGATGTGTCATGGGCACAAGAGACGAAATAAAAAGAGTCTCCACATGTGGTGGGGTCTCTAAGCCATGAGCTCATGAGTTCATCTTGGTTAGTAGCCCAGCTAGAGGTGTGTAGGTCCATGTGCGAACTAGAAGGAGTGTGTGAAGGTCCATGTAAAGACTAGAAGTTTGTAGGTCCATGTGGAGATTGGTTGTGAAAGAAAGTGGTCCATAAGGGGACAAAAATAAAAATAAAAAAAATCCACACAAGGGTTGGTAGTGAGATGAACAGGTCTATGCAGGGATTGGTTGTGAAACAAAGGAGTCCACATAGGGAATGGAAGTGAAACAAAGGGTCCATGTGTGGACTGATTATGAAAGCACGCCAAGGTGGGAGTTATGATGGTCCTTATGGGGCCAGAAGTGAAAAGCACCATGTTGGGAGCTGAAGATGTGATGGTCCATATGAGGACCAGAAGTAAAAAGAGCCATGGTGGGAGTTGGAAGGAAGTTGTCCATGAGAGGGTGGAAGTGTAAAGCTCTAGAGAGTGGGGCACACTATGATGGGATTTAAAAGAAAGTTGTGGGGGTCAAGAATTGTGAGGTGGTCCATGCGGGGACCAAATATGAAGGCTATCATGGTGGGAATCGGAGGTTACCTACAAGAAGATAGAAAAGGTGGAGGTCCACACAAAGGCCAGTAATGAGATTGTCATTGTAGAGATAGGAATGTGTGAAGGTCCATATGGGAACCAAATTTGAGGTTAGAAAATGACAGAGAATTCATGCCACGGGAAACAATGCAAATATAAAAAAAATGATTGAATGCAAATGTAGATGCAATGGGTTTAAAATGAGCAAGGAAACAGTTTCCACAATGAGACACATAGTGGAATGAATAAATAATAAGACTACAGTGTGCTGGACACACAACATGATAAAACATGGTGGGATAGGAAACACGACTACGGTGGAATGAGGAAGAGGATCATGGTGGGATGATGACATGGCAAGACTTTATTATGGAATGCCAAGCCAAGGATAAATGAAAGGACCATGGTGTACTGAAAAAAAGGCAAAATGATGGCAAGACTTTATGATGGGATGCCAAGCCAAGATGGTAAAACAAACTTGCCATGACATTTTAAAACATAATGTGATGTGAATTGTTTGAAAATGATGCATGGAATATTCAAGGTTTACAGAAATGCAAATTAGTATAAAAAATAGTTAAAGACAAAAGTTGTATGTGATGGATTATGATACCTAAGGGGAATTGTCATCCCCCTACATACAAGTTTGGCCTATCCTCAAGCCTAGTGAGTGATTGAGCTGTCACTAATTTTGTTGAATGGGTTCTTGAGTTTAGCCTCCTTAGACTTGAGGCCATGAACATCTTATATACCATTTATTTTGATAAATGTAAGACTAAAATGCAAGTTCTAAATAGGGGTTGGGGTAGTCCTCTTCTAGTTTGTGTTGTTTTGGCTTCCTTTAAGTGCTTAGGAAGAAGAGTTAACACACTCAGTTCCTTGTGTAGAATCCTTCTTGTTTTTTGCATCCACTTGAAAAGATAGTTAGAACCTTATTGAGGCTTAGTTCCTGCATGAAAATGGTTGAGACTACCTTGATCATTTGTCAAGTGATGTAAGCCTTTTCAAAAGGCAAAATGATAACAAGAAGAAACTAAATATGCATTGCATAAAAGAAGACATGCCATACTAAAATTAAATGTGCATGCATAAGTTAAGCACAATAGAAAATATTTTTTGGTTTTAAATATTTTTTAGTTGTTTGGCTTTTAAAATTTTCATGTGTGCAAGGCTAATGGGGTGTTTGGTTACATGATAATGGAGGTTTAAATTTTAATTTTTAAAAATTGTAAGAAAACTTGTTAAAAGAGGTGTTTGGCAATCATGACAATTTTATGTTTTGAAGGTGATTTTCATCTTAAACAAAAAAAGTGGGTCTCACCTCTTTCTTTTTTCTTGTGGTCCCCCCACTTTGTTTGGTCATGTATGCAGTAATTCTTTTTTGTTATCACATCTCTCCAAACATGATAATTTTATGTCATGAGTTGGTTCACTTTTTATTTTAATACAACGTTTTATCATGAAAATGTACAAAAAATTATCATGCAACCAAACACCCCATAAAGTTAAATGCAAATATGAAGAGCATACAATAAAATATATTTTGGTTTTAAAGTCTTTTAAATTTGTTTGAATTTTTAAATTTTGATTAATGCAAGACTAAAATTAAATACGAAGAGCATGTAATTAAAATATTTTGTTTTGAAAATTTTCAAGTTTGTTTGACTTCTAAAAATTTTATACTTTATTTGTCTTTTGTAATTTTTAATAATTGTAGAGAGTATGATTGTCATTACCTTGATCTGCTTGGAATGTGTCTCTAATTGTTCTTTGTGGAGTAAGAGCATGCACCACATGCAATAATGGTGACCCTTCATTCAGAACCCTCTGGACCTTTGACCTTCAATCGACTAGGGATTATGCCTAGATCGAGTTGGTCTACCCTACCCATGAGAGTTAAAAAAAGAAGAAGATTTGGTGTAAGTTTGTGGGAACCTCAAAATCTTTTGTGGTTTGTTTGAAATTTTTTTGTTTTGATATGTTTGAAATATCAACATCCGAGTTTTCTAGCAAAATAGGTGATAGCCTATAAAGGTACTAGATAGTCGGGTGACACTAGAAACGTATAGAATCGAGGTTTGGGTTCTGTGAAAATATTTTTTTATCTCTTTCCATCGGATGGTGTGATTATCTGATGTTCATTTACATCAAGCAATTGCTCGAATACCCTTGAATAATTGCCCTAGTGACATGTTTACCGAGAGTGTCAACATCCACATCTTGAAAAAGAACACAAAGGGCTTTGGCCTTTCAGGCCTGATGAGATGCAATCAAGTTTAATTAATTTTTGTTTGAAGTTGTTTTATGCTTTGATTTGAATTGTTGATTTTGATATAGTTTGAAATGCTAATTTCAAATTTGAATTTGGTTTGGATTTGAATGTTGTTTGTTTTGAGTTGTTGGGTTTTGATTGATATTGATTGAAATTTGTTTTATTTTGTTTTGAGTTTGGAATTTTATATGTGTTGAAACAAATTGATTTGTTTGAGTTTAATTGACATAGGTTGAGTTACTTTTACATTGTTTTCTTATGTTGGCTGATGTTTTAATGCCGATTCAGTTGCGTTAAGTATGTTTTAAATGTTTTAAAACTTTGATTTAACTTGATTAAGCTCAACTCTAGATTGTTATATAATCTGATTTTACATGTTTTAAAATAGATTTCAGATGCCTTATTGTGTTTTTAATGTGTTCTTTTCAATTGGTTTTAAACTATTTCGTTTCTACTTGCTCAAGCAATTGAATTCCATTGATTTAAGTGAGTTGGATAAATTTTTGAATTGTGTTAAGTCTAATTTTTGTTAAATGTTGAGGTGTTAATGACCTATTTTAAATATGTTCTAAGGTTGACTTGAGTTTACTTTCAAATTTGGTAAGTTATGTTTAGATTTAATAAACTTATGTTTAGTTTGCATCACATCTAGTCTGTTGGGCTAGTGTTGATGCCCAATCACATGCAATTGACTTAGCACTTAAAATGTTCATGTTCAATGTATTTCCATCGTCATGTACATCAGATTGGTAGCTCATGTGCCATGTTCCTTGATGTTCATATGCTGAATGTGTGCATATCTATGTCATTCCTATAGTGTAAAGTTCCACAAGACTGGGAAAATTTTGCCTACATGCCGCCTTATTTTATGTTTGGTATGGAATTTACCCATCTTACATGACTGTCTTTTGACTTTTCACGTAGTGGGAAGGGTCCATCTATAGTGAGAAGCGTGTCTTATGCCTATGCCCAAGTTAGCATACCAAAAATGTGTCTGGGCTAGCCGCCCAATGAAGAGTCCAGTTGTGGACTAACTCCTTAATTAATTCAGTATTTCACATTTAGAATTTAATTAAGATTTATTTTAAATGTCCAAGACACAATGGGCCAACTTCATGTGTCATCAGCACAGTGGGCTGGTCTTCGGGTCTTGTCAGCCCAATTGGTTTAATTCAAGCTTCATGTCTTCATGACTTCGTTTGCCTATCTTAAAGTTTATGTCTTCAAGGCCCGATTGGCCTGTTTTGCACTTCCATAGCCAACAAGGCCAGATTTGCACCCTATTTGGACCGAAATTGAGAGCCACCTTCTTAGCCCTTGACCCGCCATATGAGTCAAGGGGGATCAAGCCATCACCCTCAACCCAGTCCTCACAAGGACCTGTCTTGTAGCACCTATTTGCAACATATATTTGCAGCACATGTTTGCTTATTGTAGCAACAAGCTAGATGAACCTTGGAGGGAATAAAATGAGTTAGTTTAGGTGCTGTTTAGATGAGCTTTCAATGCCTCAAAGGGGCTGTTCTGATAGGCCAAACAAAGGTTGAAAGGGGCTGTTATTTGGTTGCTGCACTAGTGGGCGGAATTGGGGCCAATTGGATGACCAAAAGGAGAAGCCAAGAGCTGTTCAAGCCTGATCAGGAGTTCAAAAAATGGCTGATTGAGGACAAGATTAAGGGAACTCAAAAGGGCCTGATTAAGGAATGGAAAGTGAGGTGTTTTAGGGTCTATTCAGGAGACCATCAGAGGGGTTTAACATGGATTGATTTTAGGCCAGAAGGGGACTGATTTGGGTATGTTTTGGGGTCTGTCTAATTACCCAATAGGGAAGGTCGAACATGGCCTAATTGGGGACGTTTAGGAGCCTAATTGGCTGCTAGAAAGAGGGCATCAAGGGGTCTATCTAAGTGGCAACATGGGTTGATTTAAGATGGACAAATAGGCTGGTTTTATAAGACAGCAAGGGAGGCTTTTGGCTGGCCTAAATGAGCACACAAAGGGACATAAAATGTAAACCAAATGGAGAGCACATGGGGCTGGTTTGAGGAGACATCAGAGGAGGGTCTTGGCTAGCTAGATAGAAGCCTGAACAGGTGGTTATTTAGGGCTATGGATGAAGGCATTGTGAATGACCAAGGAGGAGGCCAAGGAGAAGAGAAAGAAGAGGAGAGGAAGAGAAGAACAAGCACTTAGATCTACATCTTCTCCTCACCTTTTTTGGCACAAGTTCTATTGGAGGATGAAGGAGATCAAGCAGCTATTGCTTGGAGAAGATGGCTGGCCTTCCTGTTCTTGTTCTTGTTCTTCTTCTTCTTCTTCTTCTTCTTCTTCTTCTCCTACAGGTGTTGCTGGGATTGGCGCACCAAGGAAGAGAGCTTGCTGCTGGTGCACCTGTAGGAAGGAGTTTTCTTCTTCTTCTTCTTCTTCTTCACTTGGCTCACCAAAAAAGAAGAGGAAGAGCTTGTCACCTTGCTGCTTCCATCGTACAAATAGGAGGAGGGAGAGATGGAGCTGCTGATGGCATGCCAAAGAGAGAGGAGGAGGAGTTGGAGCAGGGTTGGTGCACACAGGTGTGTGAGCTAGGATGTTGGTTCGGCCAGGCCAATGACTTTTTATAAAAGATTAGAATGCCAATTGAAGATGGAGTTAATGATAAGATGGGTGAGAGTCCTAATGTCTTGATAAGTCTAATTCAGCAAGACTCCTAATTGAGAAAGTACTCTACCCAGCTGGTGAGGTGCAGCCAGACTAGAGGGTATGCACATGGCAGATGGCATGAATTGAAGTTCGGCCAAATATCAGCTCCTTTGTGCACAATCTAATAATGAGAATAAGACTAAACGATAAGACTTAGATGGGTGAGAGTCCTAATGCCAAAAGAGGTCTACTTTAAGAGTTCTTATGCCAAAATAAGTCTTACTAGTTGGATGTGTGTATGAGTTAAGAAGCTGGCACACATGTCCCTACTTTATAGGTGATCTTGCACAAACATCAGCTAGAAGAGAGCTGATGTTCGGCCAAATGAAGCTTCCTGATGACCATCTTAAGAATAAGGATAAGGTTGAGGAATATAGTTCAGTGGGGATAAAGATAATCTCTAAGGAGATAATGATAAGCTGAAGATATGATGAGAAGGTAAGAGTCCTATCTTATGAAGAAGCCTTCACCTAGAGAAATTCCAATTGGGGAAGGAGTATGGACAAGGCTGAATTGTGCAAAAACCAGGTGAGGATGAGGGATGGTTCAGCCAAGGATCAGATGGTGGATGCACAAGGATGGAGATCCAATTCGGTCCATCGATCCAAATACTCTCAATCTGATGACTATCATTAATTCTGACCAAATATTAATTAAACATACCCTGAATTAATCTAAAAAATCTAGAATATGCTCTGATGGCCTCTGATCTTGTGCTTCATCAAAATGTGTGGCCATGATGCCTTGAATTACATTAGATATCCTAGTTTTGCCAATTTTCCTAATCAGTGCGATCTCAGCTATCAATAATGTTGAAAATTGTAATTGAGTGCAATTAAATTCTCCCGTTGACCAAATTTTAATTCTAATGCATCAATATTCCGAATACTAAATTCATAGACTAGGAAATTAAAAATTTAAGTCTATAGATTGATCTGAAAATTATCTAGACCATTATGTCGCCGGTGTGATTTAACACGGACTTTGCCCAGATGTGATATTTATTGAATATATTTTCAATTGGTGGTCAGATTTACAATCTATTTTTATTATTTTCCAACTCTATCTGATAATAAAAATATGGTGAAGTTGGATTTCCTTGATAGAGCCCTGACTTGTTCTAAAGTGTTAGGGGTAAAATGGTCATTTCGGCCTTCTAGTGTCCAATTTCTATGTTTTGGGCACCGTTGCAAAGCTTTCAACCAGGGCTATGAAATGAGCTTGTTATCTTTACCATTTTAGCCTATCAAGCTATGCCAAGGCATTTCCAGAACCTATTTGCATCATCTGGTACTTATTTTATCGAATCTAGGTCTGTTTTTTGGACAGACTTCGACATTGCTCAAATATGTATTGAGCAAGTTGAAAGAAAATTTTTGGTACCAACAAAGTCTTCAGTAGACTTTGGATATGTTGAATTATTTTATCTATTAATGTCCAATTGCCCGTAGGGGTTTGGTCCGTAGGGGTTTGGTCTCTTCGGGTCTTTCCTTCTTTATTGATTTGCCCATATTTTTATCGGCACACATTTAGACAAGTAATTTCTTTTAGTGACTTGTGCGGCACATTACCCATATTTAGATGTCTTTTGCATTCCTTTTTAGATTAATTTTTGTGGTAATCATTTAGACATGTCTTTTCTTTTGTTGACCTAACAATACATTGCTCATCTTTTGTCACCCTTTTCTTTTGAAAAGTCTAAACTTTTGAGATGGCCTTCTAATATGATGGCGGGCACTTTTGATACTCCTTATAATCTCTTACATCCACCTTAAACTAAAATAAAGAAAATAGGATACGGCAAACCTTCCTTCTCTAGACCTTGCCTATGTCGACTCTATAAAATGGGTTCCGGATCGGCACCTCAAGAGAAGGTGAAAGATAGAATTGGGGAAAAGGGGAGTGAATCGAAAAAACACTCGGAAAGCTATAAAAGATCCTCACCTCGGTCCCACACTCACATTGATCCCCGAACTTTCATCTCACAGCGTCGCTCGAGCATCGGAGATGGTTCGGGTCATGTGGGAGGAGAGTGAAGAGGAGATGAAATTAGAACATAAGTAAAAGGTGGTCGCCAGGAGCCGCGGGCTCCGCTTTATAGAATAAAAAAACAAGAGATGAGTTGATTTGACCGTGTACCTTAGCGCGGGAGATCGGGATATGGGTTCAACCTTCTTCTTCCTCGGCCGGCCGATCAAGAAGAGTCTCCAACCGATGCTAGCTTGATAGACCTATGCAACTAGAACAATAAACCAAGTGAAAAAATGATTAGAACTGTGGGAAGTGTAGTAACTGTAGTAAGAAGATGAGAAAGAAGTAATTGGAATCGAACTCACCGGATTAGGGGTGAGCCTTAACCCCTTTTTTTATATTTTTGATTATGTAAAAATGATGCAAATGAACTAAAATATGATTTAAAACAGTAAATGAACTAAGTTAAATGAGTTGAGGAAGCTTATGGAATGGATCGGCTTGAGTTGAAGCCGAGTTGGTTGAAGAAGGCCGGTTCGGGTAGCTTTGCACCCTTCTGGCGCGACTTTGGTGCATAGGATGCTACGGACGACCCCGATGTCAGAATCAAGTGACGTTTGTTGGAGTAGACAGAGAACTCAGAGAGGAAGAGTTACTATGTTTATTATTTCTCCTAAATACTTCTATATAAGTCTGTAAAAATTATGATATTGGGCGGATGTGGAAAACAGAACCTGGATGCGCGCTCTTGGTGCAGAAATCTCCACGAACGAAAGGAAAGTCGGAATCGAGTGCCGTTAGTTGGATATGAAAGATAACGAAGAGAGGAACAACTTCTATGTTGAAGACTTTTGCAGAAAGAGTCCCGTATTTTCTTCAGAAGTCTATGAAGATGGTTGATGCAGAACACCCGGATCGAGCCTTCTCCTTCACTTCGGGATCGATTTCTCAATGTCGGATCGCCTTTGGACGTCGGGACGGCTTTGGAGAAGAGATTGGACGACCTATGGACAAGCTAGGCACGGGGGATTAACCTTGGGTCGTTGAGAATGACCCTCAATTTATAGGGGAAGGAAGCCGGTGCAAAAAATAGAAACTGGACCGACCGCGCCCCCACTCTTCAAAGGAGACGAGGGCGCGCAGGGCGCGCCCTCAAACCAAGGGCGCGTAGGGCGCGCCCCCACTTCGGGGGCGCGGTCTGCGCGCCCCCCTATTTTAAAGTTAGCGGGGGCGCGTTACACGTCTCACTGCTAAAAATCGATGGAAACTTCCGGAAATTGCTAAAAATCGACTTGACATACGTTACACGCCCCCGAAACGGGGGCGCGGTACAAATAATCGAAAATCAGCGTCGGAAACCTTCCAAAAATCAGGTTTAGAATGTGCTAATCGGGATAATTTGCGATTTAAAGAAACTGACCGCGCCCCCGCTTTTCAAAGGAACCGGGGGCGCGTAGGACGTGCCCCCGGTTTGAGGGCCCGCAGGGTGCGCCCCCGGGTTGAGGGCGCGCAGGGCGCGCCCTCCCCTTTCAAGGGGAGCGGGGGCACGGTAGACTCTCTCTCCTGCGCACGTGTTCCGCGAGCCGTATCTTGCAAACGGGATGTCCGATTCGGCTCCCGTTTGTTGCGTTGGAAAGAGGACCTTCAACCGCACCTCCCCATGTCGGTAAACCAGCCAGCATGACTCCCGAAATGTTTGCACGGGGCTTTCTACCGATTTACCCTCTCACGGAAAGCCGAAACCCGTGGCGAAGATCCAAAAGAGCATGGTTCCGGTCGAGAAATCTCGGGTCAACTCGGGATGACTTAAAATGATGATAGAACAAGTCCGGTATGATCGGAAAACCCGAAGTCATCGAAAAATCTGAGATTAACCCGGTAAACATGAACCGAAACACGGAAAAGCCGCGGAACCCTAAAATTGACCGAAATGGCCATATGGCCCCGGTTGATGAAAATATTCGGCTAGAATCAACCCGAATGACCCGAAAGGACCCGGTGATGACCGTAAAGGCCTAACACGTGGTCCGGGATAGCCGTGTTAGCACAGATCGAAAAAGCCATAACGAAAGCCGTCGTTGACCGACGTCTATCGAAATGACTTCTCGGAAACCCTGAATGTTACAGAACACATGCAGGACTCCTGAGACCTTCAATTATGGACCATTCAAGGTCGGTCATCGAGCAGGCTTCGTGTTTTTACAGTTCACGTGCGTCTCTCGCTTGAAGGTTACAACATCATTCCGGAAATCATTGGTCCATTCTCAACTTGCGAGGGGATCCACCCATGTCCTTAGCTCATGTCCACGAGATAATCCGGATCAGATAATGGTCAAATAATAGATATCACTTATGGAATAAGAGTCTAGGGCTCCGAATCAAGCCAATTTGGCGTGTCTACAGCCTAGCCTTCCCTTTGGTGCCTGGTCATTAGGATTCCAAATCTAGGCATGTGGTGTGTAAAGTATGGTGCCTATTCTTGATTACTAGAGAACAAGTTAGGCACCCAAGTGCCAATGGATTTCAGATGTGACATCCATCCTCTTAATTTTGAGTATTTATGTTTTTCTTTTAATTTTTACAAAGAAAATGTTTCCAAGTAGAATTGATTCTATGAATGGTTCACTCTTCCTTGCCTTACACCCCTCATTATCTTTTCAAAATTTTTCTTGTCCTAGTTGAAAATATGTTTGAACAGCATCAAATCAAATTCTTTCAAATATTCTCTCTAAATAAGAAAATTTGAGGCTATCTTGATGTTACACTCATATATTATTTTAGAAAATAATGCTTTGAGGATAATATGGTAATAATGAATAAATGCATGCAATACTTGAGAGATGATAAAGATAGTGTTGCTAGGACAACATTGTTTACACAAGTTCATGCCTTGACCTGCCTTGCTACTTTTGTTTCTTCCATTCAATGACAGATTAGTAACTTGAGTCAATATATTGATAGAAAGATGTAGATGAGTTCCAAGGGTTGGCATTGGCGATAGTGCCAAGCAAGGGTAAAGATATCCCCATGGGATTTATGTATTATTGGAATGAAAGTCGTTGCCTAGGTTAAAAGGAATGAGACAAAAATGGGCTCAGAAGCCCAATGAAAGATTGACTTAGCAAATGGAGTTGGGCTCGTGGGCCCAATTTGGAGGGATGAGAATAGACATGTATAGCCGATGGAAGGAATGAGATGCATGGGCCAGGTGATAGAGAAGGGAATGGGGCACATGGGCCCGGTAGTAGAGAAGAGAATTGGGCATATGGGCCTAGTTTGAAGACAAGGGCATGAGGGCCCATTCGTTGATGATGGGAATATGGGCCCAATTGGAGTGGATGGAGTGAAAGCCATAACCCAAGGATTGATGATAGTGTTGAGAGAGGGGCATGTGGGCCTAATTGAGACTGATGGGCAAGAGGACTTGATTTAGGAGAGTGGGCATGTGAATCAAATCTTAGAGAATGGGCAAACATGCTCGATTGATTGGAATGAGGGGCACAATGGCCTAATTTAAGAAGAGGGGCATGCAAACCCAATATGGAAGAGTAATGGGCCAACATGTTCGATCTTAGAGAATGGGGCCACAGGCCCGATTGATTGGAATGTGATGGGCACAAGGGTTTGATTCATGAAAAGGGGCATGTGGGCCCAATATGGAAGAGTAATGGGCATGAAAACCTGATTTTAAAAGATAGGCACAAGGGCCTGATTCAAAAAAGCAATGGGCATGTGGGTCCAATGTAGAAGAGTATTGGGCACTAGGGCCCAATTCAAGAAATAAGTGAGGGCTCAAGAGCCCAGTTTAGGAGCATGGGAGTGGGCTTGTAAGCTTGAGTATCGAAGGTGGGCTTGGCAGCTTGACTGACCAAAATGAGTTCTAGGGCCCAATTCAAAAGGTTCAGTGAGCCTTGAAGGGGGAATTGGAGAGGGGGCTTGCCTAGTCAAGGGAGGTCCTTACAATCCATTGTCCCAAACCCAATTGCTTTGATGATTGTTGACCAATCCGGTTTTAACGAGTTGTCTTGTAGATGAATGCCTAGTTGGAGGGGGTCCTAGAATTCTCTTGCCTTGGATCCAGGTACTTAGATGATCATTAAATATTTCAACCCTAACTAGTTTGTGATTGGGTTTTCTTTCCCTTTTATTTTTCTTATCTGATTGCCTCGCGGCGGTCCTATTATCCTCAAGGGTTGATGGATGGTTGCGGGCTTTGTTCTTTCTTCTCAAATTGTGCCCTTTCTATACAATGATCATTCAAGCCTCCAATTGTGAGAGTCAACCTTTTCTTGACCTTATTTGACTCAGGATTGATCCCTAAAATCTAAGTCTTGCTCTCATAATCAAAAATAGTGGTTGCACTAGCTATGCTACCCCTTGTTCTTTTCCTAGACCCTTGCTAGCTTGATATTTGAGCATCTCCATGATTCTCCACCCTATGTCATTGATGGTCAGCTTCTCCTTATGTTTTTTTAATGATAGAGAGTGTGTATTTTTCTAGGGGCTCTTAAATAATGGAGGTAATTGATAGAGCACTAGATTTTGGTGGGTTTTTGTTATTTTTGATATTAGATTCTTCTGCCAATTGATCTCAATCGTGATTGGGTCGCTCTTGCAATATGGTTGATATTGAAATGACATGATAATCAGTAGGAGGAGTTGGCTCTGTTGCATAGATGACAAGAGGGACTTGACCATGTGTAGCTAGTTGTGGAGGTTGTTGAGTACCCATGAGTTGCACAGCTAGCTGAAGAAATTAAATTATTGGCCAAGGTAGAGGGGCTGTGACTTGAACAATCAGTTGAGGAGGAGTATGTTGATGAGATCTGAGTTGATGGCATTGTTGAGAGTGACCATAGGTTGTGGAGGGCTCCTAGGTTGGCACCTATGGCTTCCTACCGGGATCCCAATGACATTGGCATTCCCATTTCCATTAAGGGAATGATCGAATAGCTTCATGATTGGTGAATCCTCTAGTTGGGTTCTAAAGTATCTTTCCCTTCCATACATATCATTCATCTATGTGGAAAAATGCAAGGCCAAAATGTTTCTGCACAACATTGGTGATAATCATCTTAATTTTATATGGCTTAGAGATTATTGAATGAATCTTTATCCTCTCTCATCTTCTTGGCCATCAAATTGGTAATCGAATGGGCTGGCTCAACATGGTTCTTGTACCATTATAAAAACTTAGCCTTACCTACCTTGAAGTTGCCTGCCTCTATTGGGTCGAGTGAATACAACCATTCTAGGGATGGGCCTTCTAATGATTGCCTAAAGAGAAAGACCAAGGCTTTCTAGTTATCTTGCCAGTATAAAAACTTACATAAGAAGTTCTTAAGATGAATGAAGGGATTACCAGTACTGTCATAAAGGCAAAAAACTAGCATCTTAGATAGAGGTAGGTAAGAGATAGAGAGAGAAGGAATAGAAGCAACATGGGTCTCTTGGGGATTTAACATGTGCTTGAGCTCCTTGTATTTTTCCTTCAATTAGTTGAACTTGTTGATCATAGCCTGATCGATCAAGATTTTTCAAGTGACAAGAGGAGAGGGTTGCACTAGAAGGTGTGCAAAAGGCACTCGAATGGGTGTGATATGAGTTCGCATGGCAACTAGTAGGACTCGGAGGCGAGTGAGGTGGAGGCCAAGCAAAAATAGTAGGGCTAGATGCCAAGATTGGAGATAAAGAAGGATTGGTGCATTTTGAGTTCAAATTAGTGCATGGGATGAAGGCCAAGATGGACTGGTGTAGGTCAAGTCTAAGTTGAATGAGCTTGTCCTTAAAGAAAGAAAGGGATGGCATATGCATAGGCCAGAGGACAAGATGGACTGGCACAGGTTGAACCTAAGAGAGGTAGGCTTGTCGCCAATTGGGAGTGAGGGGGAAAAGGACAACACACCTAGTAGAAGAAAAGTCGATGGGGGGGGAATGCACCAGGTTGGTGAGCCACTAATTGGGAAAGAGAGATGAATGACCATGTTCGATAGAAGCACAACTAGTGAATGATTGACTCAATGGCTTGGATGGCCTGAAGTTAATTAGAAGTGACACTTGATGTGAAGGGTCTTGAGATGGGACTAAGATCATAGGTTGGATTTCACATGACTCTTGTGGTGTCTTGGGCTTGTTGGTGGTGTAGTTGCTTGCGGCTTCGATCATTCTTCCCGACCTTAATTCTATAGACATGATGTTACCAAGACACATGCAGAAGTTTTTATTTTTTTATTTTTTGTTTTGAATTATTTTGTGGTTTTTACCATTGTTTGCAAACAAGTTTTAAACTCAAACAAAATTTTATTTTTTGGCTATTTTTGTGCATTTTGTTATATATTTTTTGTGTTTGACAAACAAATTGTGGTTGAGAATCGTCAATGATTAATGCAAAATTTTGTTAAACCTTATGCTAATAGATCTTGAGAGTATTGTTCACTCAAGAGGATGGGTTCTAGGCTCCACCAATGCAAAATGACGTAAGGTTCCCACTACTCACCATGATTAGGTAACTAGGATAATACCGGAAAAAAATGGTACAACCAGTCCGATCAGTGAAAAAGAAATCCTTCACATCTGAAGACTTATAGTGGTCATGATAGAGACAAGCCTAGTCAAGCCAAGAGAGAATCCCCAGATGAGAGGCCAGTAACCACAAAGAGGTTTGTGTGGATGGCAAGGTGTTTGGGGAGAGTGTGAGGCCCCCATCTTAGATTACCTATGGGCCAGACAAATTCAATACCTGATGTAAATCTAATGTGATAGAATGATAAAAAAGTTTAATGTGAAAACAATAAGAAAATATTATACAAGAGCAAGGAATATGCTAGAAAGTGATAAATAACATGCTAAAATAAATAAACATGCAATCCAGTTCACGTGGGAATTGAAATAAGCAAATCTTGTATGTAGAAGCACCCAGGCAGTGGGGTGCTAGCACCTTTTGCCTAAGGTGCTTTTAAAAGCTAGTCCTCATAGTGACCTAAAGAGATGTATATGTGGGGAAAATAGTAGATGCTTAACAAAAATAAATTAATATAAGATGCTAGAACTATAGAAAAAGAAGGTATACAAAGCAAGTGGTTTACATGGTGTTGACTCCAAAAACAGGTTCCAGATTGGCACCTCAAGAGCAAGTGATGATTGAATAGGGGAAAGGAAGTGAATCTGAAAACACTCAGAAAGCAGTAAAATCCTCACCTCGGTCCCACACTCACATTGATCCCCGAACTTTCATCTCACAGCGTCACTCGAGCACTAGAGATGGTTCGGGTCATGTGAGTGGAGAAAGAGGAGTAGAATGACTTAGAACATGAGAAGATTGAAGAAGTGGTCTCCAGGAGCCACGGATTCCTCTTTATGTAATGGAAATAAGAGATGACCGTGTGTACCTTAGTGCGGGAGATTGGGATGTGAGTTCAACCTTCTTCTTCTTTGGCCGACTGATGAAGAAGAGTCCAACTGATGTTAACTTGATCAATATGTGCAACTTAAAAACAATGAACAAAGTGAATAGTTTGATTAGACTTGACAGAAGTGTAGAAACTATAATAAGAAGATGAGAGATAAGCAATTGAAACCGAACTCACCGGCTTCGGGGTGAACCTTAACCCCTTTTTTGGTGTTTTTGATTATGTAGGAATAATGCAAAATTAAATAAAAGATGTTATAAACCAATAAATAAACTGAATGAAATGGTTTGAGAAAGCTTATGGAGTGTATCGACTTGAGTTGACGCTGAGTTGGTTGAAACAAGCCGGTTCGGGTAGCCTTGCACCCTCCTAGCATGACTTTGGTATAGAGAACTCTACGGCCGACCCCAATGTTAGAATTGAGTGCCATTTATTTATATGGATGGGGAACTTGGAGAGGATGAGATCTCATGTTGATGACTTCTCCAGAATCCATCCGTACAAGCCTGTAGAAAATCTGAAAGTGGACGGATATGAAAAGTAGAACCTGGATGCGTGCCCTCGGTGCAGCAATCACCACGGACAGACGGAAAGTCAGAATTGAGTGCCTCTGATTTCAAATGAAAGAGGACGAAGAGAAGAACAACTCTTATTTTGAACACTTCTATGAGCCCCATATTTTCTATAGAAGCCAATGAATTTCTATTTTTGTAGAATGCACAGATCAGACTTCTCCATCACTTCGGGATCGATCACTCGATGTCAAATCGGCTTTGGACATCGGGACAGCCTTGGTAGGGAGCATGGATGACCTCAAGACGAGCTAGGCATGGGGGGTTAACCTTGAGTCATTGGGAATAGCCCTCAATTTATAGAGACAGAGAACTGATGCAAACTGGGGAAACTGGCCTACCGTGCCCCCATGTTTCAAAGGAGGTGGGGGCGTGCAGGGCGCCCCCCCCACCTGAGGGTGCATGGAGCATGCCCTCACCCTGGGATCATGGTCTGCATGCCCCCCTATTTCAAAGCAAGCGGGGGCGCGTTACGTGTTTTATTGCTAATAATTGCCAGAACCTTCTGAAAATTGCTAAAAATCGACTTGATAAGATGAACGCGCCCCTAACCCGGGGGCGCGGTCAAAATAATTGATATTATGCGGAGGAAACCTTTCCAAAATCATGTTTAGAAGGCGCTAATTAGAGTAATTTTAGGTTTCTAAAAATGGACCGCACCCCTACTTTTCAAAGGGAGCGAGGGCGCACAAGGCGCGCCCCCAGATTGAGGGCGGTGCACAGGGTGCACCCCCAATGTGAGGGCGTGGTGACTGTGCCCTCATATTTCAAGCAGGGCGGAGGCATGGTACACTCTCTCTCCTACACGCGCATTCCGTGGGCCATATCTTGCAAACGGGATGTCCAATTTGGCTCCCATTTGTTGCGTTGGAACGTGGTCATTAAACCACAGCTCCTCCAGTCAGTAAACCAGCTGGCATGACTTCTGAGACGTTCGCGCAGGGCTCTCTATCGGTTTACCCTCTTGCGGAAAGCCAAAAACTGTGGCGAAGATCCAAAAGGGCACGGTTCCAGTCGAGGAATCTTGGGTCAACTCGGGATGACTTAAAATGATGATCAAACAAGTCCGGTATGATCAAAAAACCCAAAGTCATCAAAAATTCTGATATTAACCTGATAAACGTGAATTGAAGCTCGAAAAAGCCAAAAATAAATGGGAAACCCTAAAATCGACCAAACCGGCCGTATGGCCCCGGTTGATAATATATATGGCCAGGATCGACTTGGATGACCCGTAAAGACCAAGTGATAACCAAAAATTCCTAACACGTGGTCCGGGATAGCCGTGTTAACATGGATCGAAAAACCATAACAAAAAGCCGTTATAGACCAACGTCTACTAAAATGACTTCTCGGAAACTTTGAATGTCACGAAACACACATGGGACTCCCGAGACCTTCAAGTATGGACTATTCAAGGTTGGTCATCGAGCAGGCTTTGTGTTTTCATGGTTCATGCGTGGCTCTCGCTTGAAGGTTACGACATTGTTCCAAAAATCATCGGTTCACTCACAACACAACTTTGGCTTATCCGTGAGCATTGGAGATGACCCGACCGTCGCAGATTTTGATGAAGGGGATCTCAGGTCAAGTCTTCTATGCACTCACGATCTTCAACAATAATGCATAGAATAGTAATACACGACTAATGACTTATATGTTAGCTGGCAAGCTATGGGGGTTTTCCATGTCCATTCTTCCGTTTCCATGAGCAATTCTTGTCATTCATCAAAATGTTAGTCCCAAATGGACAAAGATGTCCACTTGACCTCAATAAAGATAAAACATGAACAAATTTAATTTAATAAATTTTTTTTAATTTTTTTGAATTTTTCAGAATTTTATTGAATTTTCAAAGAATTGACCGAACACGCCCCCGAACTGGGGGCGCGGCCTACGCACCCCCACCGCGGGGGCACATTCAGTCCCAATTTCCTAATTGAACCAGGTCCGAATTTGGTTCAAATCGGAGCCAATTTCCCTTATATAAACACCCCATAGGATGATCAGAACGTTTTACCAACACTCAGGAAGGCTCCTCCTTCGAAAAAATAGTGTGTTGGCTCGGTTTGAGGTATTTCAAGCATCCCAAGTCATTTGAAGACCAGAATCAGTGCCAATTTGATAAGTTTGCTGGCAATTTTAGCTTTCAACCACTTTTTCTCTTCTTTTTTCTAAAGGAATTCTCTCTTACCTCATGTTTGGGTGTAGGATCACCCAAACATTCCAGGACCACGTCGGTATTGCTCTCCTCCTTGGCTTACTGGCTTGCTCAATGTCCTTGGTTTGTCGGTCAGAGCAACCCTTCGAGATTGGGGCTTGCCAGGCTCTTGATCCATGCCAAGCAATACTCAGGCTACTCCCTCGACTTCGGTTTGATGGGAGCTCTTGTTGAGTTGTGGCACCCTGACACTCATACGTTCATGTTCAGCAGCTTCAAGTGTACAATTCTTCTTGAAGAGGCGGAGCTCTTTCTTGGCCTTCCTCAGACTATAAAGGGAGAGATTGAAGGTATGTTCATCCCTTCTGGACCCCTCTCTTGCCTAGAGTTCTTGTAGGATTTTGTCAAGGCTTGACAAATCAGCTCTTTGTTGGCCGGCAAATGAATCATTGTTCCCAAGTTGGTGGCCTGGATAGTTTCTCTTCTGACGACTCCTGGTCTGGACAAGGACTGGATTTTGTGTGGCGCAAAAGGTTTCACGGCCTGTCTTGCCATGATGTTCTTGTTCCCTGCAGAGGATGATTTCTTGGAGGCTAATTAACTCCCATGCATTAGTGGCATCTGGAGCGGTGCATGGTTGGGGCCTTCAGTTCTGCGCTTCTTGTACTGCAGATTGTCCACAACTTGCATGGGCCGTCCTCCCTTCAGCAGTGCGCTTCTATTGGCTTGCTGGGCAGACTTCCACTTCAAGTTTGATCTAGCCGGTGAGGTGGCCACCAGGTCGCAGCTCTTCTGTCGCAGGCCCTTGTTCCCATATGCTACTGCACTCGGCTTCGGTGAGAGAGTCGCCAATAGGTGTGCATCGGTAAAGAAGAGGCTAGAGTGGCGTGCTCACTTTGCCGCCATGAACCATTCCCGCTTCTTGCACTCTTCTGTTGCCCTGATGCAAAAGGACTTCCAGGTGAGCTTTGTGCCTGGCATTGATCTCTGCCTATTTACCAGTTCGACCTTCGTGTTGTACAACACTCACTGTTGCCACTCTTAGATCGACTTGCCTCGATACGAGCTGCCCAAGTTCTCCCACCTGCAACCTATCAAGGGCAGGCAGCTTGGCTCTACGGATGACGTGGAGGAGGCGATCTCAGCTATTGCCTTGTGGGAGACGAGTCGGGTGTACCACCCAGGCCTCCTAATTGAGGAGGACCCCGACTGGAAGCACCGCTACATCTCCACGTTGAAGCTTTTACTTGCCTGAGAGTCTTCTTTTCGTGCTTTACCTTGTAAGACATATTGATATTATTTTGAATAAACAATGAATTTTTTATAGCAGGTTTGAGTAAAAATTCAAAAGAAATTTACCATATTTCAGAAAATTACAAGACAGAAGTTGAAAGTTATGATGAATATGACTTGTTATTTTTCAACACCTTGGATTTTTTTAAATATGAAACAGGATATTTCTGACAGGTTTTAGTTTACCTTTTTTCTTTAGGTATTTTTTCAAAGCAAACTGTGAGCCTGATGAATTTTCTTTCGGTGGGTCCTTGAGCGGCTCGATTTTCTGAACAACATGGCACCTTCTGAAAATTTCACCATTTTTATCAATTTTAGCTCTGAAAAATGTAGTTTTATCCATTTCTGACAAAGAAATGAATAGAATTTTCTCATGACACCTAAAAAATGAATATGCATAGCTAATTTAGGGCCTGAGACATTCAAAGTTATGTGAAGAGAGGGATTTTTGTGGGAATTTAAAAAGAAATTTTCTTCACAAAATTATTCTTAGCAAACCGCACATCGGATTGAGATTTTTTTGGTGGCGTCACAATTAGCTCAATTTTGTGAACCTTGGGTGACATTTTCAAATTTATCCCATTTTCACATTTTACTCTCTATATATACCCTGCAAGCTTAAGAATTCCTCATTTCCACCTGCACACTATCTCTCCTCGCGTCAGAAGTTTTGGAGCTCCAACTTAGATTCAAAGTCCAAAACACCATCAAAGGTTAGTGCTCCTGTTATAAGAAATGTAGATTCCAAGTTGATTTGAGCAAGATATCGCGAAAACAAGATTCAAGCAAATGGGGGTGCAGTCAACGCAGGGCGTTGACCCTGCCCTCGGACCGGGGACACACTGGTCGCGCCCTTGGATGAGGACGTGGTGACCGCGCCCTCATCGGGAGGGCATGGTCACTCTACAAGGGCTGGGTAGCGCGCCCCTGACCCGAGGGCACGCTTAGCGCGCCCTCAGATGGAGGGCGCACTGGGCACGTTCGGCCTCTATCTTTTTTAATTATTTTTATTTTATTTTTTTTAAAAAAAATTAAAAAATATTTTCATATTAATTAATTGTTTAGTTAGTTAGTAATTTATTCAATGTTGTTAACTTCCCTTTTTTGATGTAGATGCCGAGACACGTCTGCTGTCACGACTCTGATTCTAAGGAGCTCAAGCTCCCGACAATTCGCGAGGTATGTTCTCTTTTGCCCTACACTTAATAATTAGTTCTTTTGCATTTTGAAAAAAAATAAAATTAAGTGAACTATTGAAATGAATCTCTTGCAGGCCTAGATAAAATTCTGGATCTCGTGAGACTTGGTGCACGCTGCCTACCTTGGCCTATCGGACTTCCAACAAGTTCGGTTGGAGGAGATGGGGTTTGGGCCCATCCTCTTGGTGACTCTGTTTTGGGAGGACCTACCACTGGTGTAGGTCCTCCACGAGTCTTGGGACCCAGACTCTTTCATTTTTCTGTTCCCTTGGGGGCACATGGTGCCCTACGTAGAGGATGTTGCACACATCACTGGCCTCTGTGTTGATGGTAAGGCGGTGGTGTGTGCCACTTCTTCTGATTATTCACGGGAGTTCTGAGCCCTTTTCGCATATGAGCCTGAGTTCAACCCAGAAGATGGCCTACACACCATCGCCAGACAAGAGGTTGGTGAGATGGTGGGCCTGGTAGTTGTCGAGCGTGTCCGTGGCGAGAGTCAGGACTGCTTCTTCTGCCGCATGGTCAGCCAGGCTGCGGCAGCATTTACCGGGTTACTTGGCTCCTTGGAGGCGGACATAGACTTGCGCCGCTTTCTCCTCTTCTTCTTCAGGCGCCTTCTGTTGGGCTCAAAGATGGACTGCATCCATCTGTGGTTCCTTCCTTTGCTTGCTGATCTGGAGCAGGTTGGCACATACGCATGGAGGACAGCGATGCTCGCCCATTTGTTATGCGGCCTTCAACCTGAGGTGGGTTATGTTTTGGTCGTCAGCTTCTCTCTTTTTCTCCAGGTGACTTTTAGCAGCTTTTCCTTTCTGTACACTTGTATTGCTCTGCTTTGTTCTGCGTTGCTTGACAAGTTATGCCTTTTATAGGTCTAAAGCTACGTTTACTTCCCCCTGCGCCAGGCATAGTAGTCCTACCTCGACCTCTTCCCTCTGATGGCTCACTGGGAGCCCATATGCCTACTGAGGGCCATCGGAGCTAGCTGGCTTTGATTCTTGTGCAGATGCTCCACTTTCCACACATGAGGTATGTTTTTAATTTGTGCATCAATATTCTTCTGGTGTATTGATAATCGTGATTTTTCTTCCTGCAGGTGTGTTGGCGGCCATATCTTATGATCGACGATCATCTCCAACCTTGGATTACTCAGGTTGGTCGCGTCTTCAGCCATGATCTTCACCTCCTATGCCTCAATGAGCTGGTGCCGTTGTGGCTTCGGTTCTCCGCACGCGCCCTTGGATTGGAGCAGGACTGGTTGGAGCCTCCTCCCTCTCTTCCTCTAGTCAGGGCCCATCCTAGACGCCCGCTCCTCCCCGTGGACTAGGTGGAGAGGTACCATGCCTCAATCACACTGTGGTACAAAGGCAGTGAGGTAGCTATTGGCTGGGCAGAGGACAACCGAGACTACCTTCGCCGATACGAGGCAGCGTACGACCACTTATTCATCCCTGAGGGTCAGATAAATGTTTCCTTTTTTGGCCTCAATTCAATTCAACATTATTGTTCTCTTCTGACGTTCGTGACATTTTAGGAGGGCTTTACTATTGTGCCAAAGGTTGGAGATCGTTGATCTTCGGTAGGAGGTGGCTATTCTTCGCGACACATTGGAGACTGAGGTAAACACTGTCTTGACCATCATTTCTATTCTCTTCATATACTTTCCTTGCTCTGATGTGTTTTCTTCTGTTCACAATGGAAGGCAAGGGTTCACCTCCTTCTCTGTCGAGGGAAGAAGTGGCCGAGCTCCACCAGCGTCTGAGTGAGGCGAGAGAGGCCCTGACGACCAAGGAGGTAGAGGTATTTTCATTATTCTCTGGTTGTTGATTTTTCTTGGTTCATATTCTTCTTCTTCTTCTAGGTTGCCGATCTCCAGGGTGCCCTTGCTTTGTCATCTACTTGCATCCAGTCCTTGGAGACCGAGGTGGAGACCTGGCGATCTGCCCCAGCTGACCTTCGTTCCAAGATGATCATTTTGGATCTTCTCCTTCAGCATGAGAGGACCCTGCAAGAGATAGAGCGCGAGCATAGATAGACTATCCAGTCATTGAGGCAGATGCACTTACAATCGCAGGTTCGTGCGGCGACAGCGGAGGTAACCTTGCAGGTTTACTGCCAGGGCATTCCTCCACAGCTGGGCCAGAGTCGCACCTACCATAGCAGCTCTCATCGGAGTGGTACACACCGGAGTGGCGGCGCTGCTCGTAGCCGGAGTCACCATGGTCAGAGTCAGCAGGGGCAGAGTGACCAGAGCCAGAGCCACGAGCGTGGTGCTTCTACCTTCTTGGCTACTTCTTCATAGCATCGCCGCAACGAGATGGCTGCAACAGCTTTGGCAGACACGGCTACCATGCCTCCTCCACGTGGTCGCTCTCCTGGAGAGGGTAGCAGTAGGCACTGATATCTCATGGTTGTAGTAGGCTTCATTCTTCTCTCAGTGTAGCTGCTTCTCTTCATGGTTGTAGTACTTAATGATGTATTCAATCCTTCTTTTGTTCCAGATTCATTTGCACTAGTTTTTTTTCTGCTCGACATCACTCAAAAGGGTTGTTAACATCACCTTTTGGCTTGGCCCCTTGCAAGTTTGTCAAGGGGCGGAAGCCTCTTAAAGATGGTAAATGTTAATAATAAAGAAGACAGTAAGTGCAAGGTTAAGAAACTTACTGTTGGCGAGACTTCACCCTCTTTGACTCATGTTTCTTTCCTGAAATACTCAATAAAGGGGTTAGATCTGCTCTATGGCTTACCCCATTGCCTATTGTCATCTTGCCTTGCTTACATGTCAAGGGGGTAGCCTTATTAATCAGGTAGAATAAATGAATGACTAAAAGATAAAAGGTGGAGTAAACGTTGAGAGGACTTACCTGTCATGGCGAGAATTAGTCCCTTCTTGTTCTCAGAATCCTGAAACACTTAGTAAAGGAGATTAACTCTTCACCATGGACCATCTCTTTGCCTATTGCTGTCTGCCTTGACTTAGCTCAAAGAGAGGAGTCTTCTTAACAAGGTGTAAAAATGAACTAAATGACCGAAATGAAATGATTAAGAGAACTTACCTGTCGTTAAGAGAACCTTTCCCTCTTACTTTAAAGTCCCTGAAAACACTTGATAAAAGAGGATTAGATCTTCACAACTACTCATCCCTTTGCCTACTACGGCCAACTTTGACTTAGGTCAAAGGGAGAAGCCCTCTTAACGGGGTGATAATAAAGATAAATATGCAATGCAGAAATGAAACATGCAAGACATAAAAATATACATGAATGCTAGCAAAGGCAAAAAAATCAAGGTTATGCCAAGTTAAATGATGCATTTCTTTAAAATTTTAAAAAGCATCAAATTTTTTGAATTTTTAGTTTTTTTTTGGATTTTTGAAAATGTTCATTTTTTTTTCGATTTTGAAAATATTCAATTTTTTTGGGTTTTTTGTGGAGAATGTGTCGATATTGAGACATTTCATCAGTCTTTGAGTGTTTATCAAGATTCAAGCTGTAAACACCACGTGAAAATAAGGCTCCCTATCCAGAATCTTTCTTGCCCTCTTCCTTTGACCAATTTGGATTCCCCGTGAATTTGGATAGTTTACCTTACCCTAGGGATTTAGGATGGAAGAATAACAGAGGAAGTCTTTTATAGGATTTGGAGGTGTTGAGGAGGGTTTCTCTACTCATGCCCAAATTGCCCGTTGGGGTTTGACCTCTTCAGGTCTCTTCTACATGTGGCACTCACTTAGACAAGTCTTTGACCTGTGGGGTCATTGCCCATATTTCAGTGCATTTTTTTCATTTTCTACTCTTTCGGGTACTCATTCAAACTGACTCATATTTGTTTAAACCTGTGGGGTTCATTGCCCATCTTTTGACACCCTTTTGCACCCTATGAGACGGCCTCCTACTAAAGCAGTGGACATCTTCGATACTATCCTCCTCTAGTCCCCTTCACCTATTTTGGACTAAATAAAAGAGAATAGGGTAAGGTTTCCTTTCCGCCTTTAGGTTTCTGCCTTGCCTCTCTCGAGTGTCGGGCTATCTGGATTCTGGGATCGGGAGGTGTTGTGTGTGCAGGGTGATGTCTACCCTTAACTTCTAGCTAATATCCTTGGATCGATGACTTAATATCATACCAGACATTCTCCATTTTTTTTCTAAGGAAAATATTTTTTAAGGTAAACGTCGTTCCATGGATGGTTCAATTTTTCTCCATCGGCGTTGGTTAGCTCATATGCATCGCCTAGATATTTTTCAGTGATAATGAAAGACCCTTCCCAGTTAGGTTGTAACTTGGAGCGGGGACCACCTGGCTTAACGAATATGCATTTGACTACCATCTCACCGATTTCGAACTTTCTCTCTACCACCCTCTTTTGATAAAACCTTTTCAATCTGTTCTGATAAGTCTGGGCATGCTCAGAGGCAGCCAACCTTGTTTCATCTAGGAGTTCAAGTTGTGCAAGGAGAGATTCTCGTCTCTCATCGAGCTGAACTCGGAGTGATGGAAGGAATTCTTCATATGGGACCACCGCTTCCATCCCATATGCAAGAGCATACGGAGTTTGACCAGTGGGGTTCCGTACAGAAGTACAATAAGCCCATAGGGCATCTACAAGCTTATCTGGCCAGTCCACGAACTTGCTAGACTTATAGGTTTTCTTAGTAATTTTGATCAAGGTTTTGTTGGTGGCTTCTGCTTGACTATTGCCTTGCGAGTAGTATGGAGATGAATGATGTAATGAAATGCGGTACCTGTTGCAAAGATCATACATATCTTGAGAGAGAAATTGTGGTCCATTGTCAGTGATGATGTCGCTGGGGATCTCGAACCTGGTGATGATGTTGCGTTTGATGGAGCACAGTGTTGATGCCTTGATATCCATGAACGCTTCCGCTTCTGCCCACTTGGTGAAGTACTCTGTAGCTGTGAGGATGAACGATTTGCAGTGGACTTTAGAGTTAAGATCACTTAAAGGGCCAATGATATCAAAATCCCACATGGAAAAGGGCCATGGGGCATGAATCAGATGAAGGGAAGATGCGGGAGAATGGATCTTGTCGGCATGAAGTTGGCAAGAATGACAGTGTTGGACAAAGATGGAGCAATCCTCTTCTAGGGTTGGCCAATAATACCCCTGCCTGATGATATTCTTGGCAAGAACTTGAGCATTGACATGGCCCCCACAAACCCTAGAATGTGCTTCCTTAAGCACCAATTCTACCTCTTCTTCATCAATGCATCTCATTAAGATTCCACTCAGGCTCCTCTTGTAGAGCACCCCTCCTAGGATGGTATACCTCTGGGATACTCTCTTGATGGCCTTCTTTTCTTTTGCATTGGATCAGGTGGATATGACTGATCTTGACAATACCTTGTGATCTCATCAAACCATGGTTTCTCACACTCATCTAACTCTTCCAATTCAAGTAGAGAAATCTCCTCTTTCTGCTCTAGATATTCCTTCCTGCTAAATCTCTCCTTGACCTTCAAAAATCGACCATCCTTAATCGTTGGCATCGACCTTCTACGAACATGGATAATCCGCACCTGTCTACCTAGCAGGATAGATAGAGATGAAGCTAAGGAGGCTAGGGTGTCAGCAAGGATGTTATGAGCTCGAGGAACATGGACAAAAGTGAGTTTGGAAAAGAGTTTGTTGTAGCAAGAGGTGAGTTCTTGGTAAGGTTTGAGGTTTGGATGAGGTTCGGTATTTGGTTAGGACTTGACAAACGATTAGTTGGCTATTACCTATCACCCTCAATTATGGCACCACAGAAATGAGCGGCCTCCAGCCTGGCCAGCAAGGCTTTGTATTCAGCTATGTTATTGGTTGTTGGGAAGTCGAGCTGAAATGCCTATGGAATGGTGACACCCTCGGGCGATAGAAGGACGATTCCTATTCCCTTACCATGTGAATTCAGAGCCCCGTCAAAATATAATGTCCAAAGATGGGAAGATTGGATCAACATTAGTTCGTCATTCGTGAGCTCTGACTGAACCGGGTCAAAGAGGGGTATAGGGCGATGGGTTAGATGTTTGGCAATGGCATAGCCCTTAATCACCTTCTGGGGGACATAGGTGATATCAAACTGTGAAAGGAAACTCTGCCAATGACCTAACTGATCAGTTAGAATAGTTTTCTCAACGAGGAATTTGATAGGATTGATGTGGGTGATAAGATTGACCTCATGAGCTAAGAAATAGTGTTTAAGCTTCTGAACTACCCAGACTAGTGAAACACAGGTCTTCTACACTATAGTATACTTCTGCTCACATGGATTAAAAATCTTTGACAAATAATAGGTTGCCCTCTCTTTCTCTTCTTCATCCACTTGTGCAAGAACTGCCCCAAGAGAATTTTCCAAAACTGAGATGTACATAACTAAGGGCTTACCAGGGACTGGTGGTCTAAGTACAGAAGGACTAGCCAAGTATCTTTTCAAACCATCGAATGCATCTTGGTACTTTGAATCCCATTTAAACTCGGCCCCTGCCTTGGTCAACTCATAGAAGGGTTTGCACTTTTGGGAATGTTGTGAGATGAACTAGCGGACAAACTGTAGCCTCCCGATTAATCCTTGAAGTTCTTTAATGTTTCTCGGAGGAGGCATACCAATGATTGCTTCGGCCTTGTTTGGGTCGATCTCTATGCCCCTTTTGTTCATTATGAACCCCAACAATTTTCTTGAGGATACTTCGTATGTACATTTCTTTAGGTTCATTTTCAATTTATATTCCCTAGCTCTTTGCAAGACCCTTCTTAGCACTTCAGGATGATCTTTTTGGCTTTTGGATTTAACGACCAGGTCGTCCACGTACACCTTTACAAGGGTATGCATCATGTCGTGAAATATAGCCATCATAGCCCTTTGATACGTAGCACCAGCATTCTTCAGTCCAAAGGGCATGACGACATAGCAGTAGGTTCCCCAAGGTGTGGTGAACGAGGTCTTCTCCTGGTCCTCTTCGGCCAACCAGATTTGATTATATCTAGAATAGCTATCCATGAATGATAGCATCTCGAATCCAGCGGTGTTATCAACCACTACATCAATATGAGGTAGAGGAAAGTCATCTTTAGGACATGCTTGGTTTAAGTCCCTGAAGTCTATGCAGATCCGAACTCGTCCATCCTTCTTCATTACAAGGACTATGTTTTCCACCCATTGCGGATAAAGGACGACCTTAATGAATCTTCTTTGATGTAACTTGTTGACCTCTTATTTCATCTTAAGTGCAACGTCAGGGTGGAATCTCCTTAATTTTTGTTTGATCGGGGTAGCTCCAGGTTTCAAAGTTAGATGATGTTTAACCAACGTGTTGTCTAACATCTACATGTCTTCGTTTGCGAATGTGTCCTTATATTCTTCCAAAATTTTAGTTAAGCTATGTTCCTCAGTGGGAGTAAGGTTTGCACTTAGGAGGACTGTCTTGGGATCTTCCGGTGTTCCAAGATTTAATTCTTTTATCAGTTCATCCACTGTGACTGATGGTTCTTCAAACCTTTTAAGTCCAGATGCATACGCATCAGCCAAGTCCTCAATTCCTTCCTCGAAATCAGAATCCATTTCTGATAAAACCTCATAGACTCTCAGTGTATGATCTACATTGAATTCATCCTCATATTGGATTTCATAAACCTGGATAGCATTTTCCAAAAGCCTTGGCAGCCTTGCATATTTCTTGCATTTCTGAGCTAATTGCTGGAGATATCTCTCTGGAACGTGCTTACCTCGAGTTTTCTTATTTTCTAACCTAACTACTCCTAAAGAAGACAAAATTGGAAAAGTGGTATCTATAGTGGGTGAAGGATCAAGTAGATCAATCAGTGAATTAGAGAAGAGGGAGTTAGAATAGTGCCATATTGGCTAGGTAGGGGAGGTACCTATGCTTATAAGCCTGGGCTCTCTAACTCAGTACCGCGGTTTTGGGTTGGTTAACATGGTATCAGAGCCAAGGGCTGTGGACCCCCCTCCGTCAACCATCACCCGTAAACAGTGTACACGTGTCAAAGCCAGAAGAGCTTGCACGTGAGGGGGCGAATTAGAATAGTGCCATAATGGCTAGGTAGGGGAGGTACCTATGCTTATAAGCCTGGGCCTCTCTAACTCAGTACCGGGGTTTTGTGTTGGTTAACAGTGGGGTCCCTGGTTGGGAGCACCCTTCGAGACAAGCAGAGATGTCTCCTCAATGGAAAACTGAGTTTGCGAGAAGACATTTTTTTTTGGGTATTTTTGATGTTTTCAATAACAAAAAGAAAATAAGCAAGTGGGGCTCAAGCAAAAATAGAAATCTTAAGCAAAAATGGTAAAAATGGGCTCGCGAGCCTGAAAATGGCAAGACATGGGCAGATAGGCCCAAAGCTTGGGAAAAGATTTAAGGGGCACATGGGCCCAAGTGGTGGACATGTGGGCCCAAAGCTAGAAAAGAAATCTAATGGGCACGTGGGCCCAGTTGGTGGGCACGCAGGCCCAATGTTGTTAAATTGAAATGGGGATCGAAACTCAGTGGAGTAAGAGAATTTAAACGGGTTCTCAGGCCCAATGATCAATTCAGGTGGCCAAGCCAGCCCAGAGTTAGAAATCAGGCCAAAAAGCCCATCAAGTGCATCTAGGAGGGAAAGCGTGAGGATTTTGAAATACGTGACCATAGGATTCAGCTCACGCGGGATGTTGATTGAAGGTTTGCTAGAATGGATGAGTTGTTTAGAAAAGGATCTACCCTTGAACGATTCTTCCTCCTCTATGAACAACCGAGCCAGATATGAACTCATGTTGTACACTTCCTCCTCTTGCTCTGGTTCCTTCCTCCTCTTGACTAGTTCTTCTTCTTCGTCTCCAGCCATCATCATGCTCTCCCCTTTGATGAAGAATTTTTGGAGTCCCATGGCATTTTTTTGCCGGTAGACCATCCTCGGAGTGAAATTGGGCTCATAGCCAAGCCCGTGTCTTCTTGGTCTCTTCACAGCTTTGACGGGGTGCACAACCCCCTGCAGTTCCTTTCCCAGCCCCTTTCTTGGTTGATAGCCCATCCCTCTCTTCATCCGCCACACAACTGCATCTGGAGGCGTCGTCAACACCATGACCTCGGGAAGCTCTGTAGTTGAAACCAAGGGCTAGACAAGTTCTGATACTGGCAATGCAGAAGAGAGGTCATCCACATCATTTAAAATGGGGATGTTGGTGTAGACACGCCAAATTCGTCTAATTCACAGCATAAAACTCATGTTTTATAGGGTAACATGTGCTATTGACCTTATAATGATGCCGGGTCTTTTAAAGTTGATTTGGAGCTTTGCCGAACGAAATCGGATGTTTTCTGATGTTTTCCGCAAAAAGCCGTAATTTCCGAGCGAAAGCCACACGTATATCATGTAAACACGGAATTTGGCTGAATGACCAATGCCTAATGATCATGCATTAAATTTTATGGTCATATTCACACCCCGAACAAGTTTTGTTGCATACCGTGCCTTTCCGGTTTGCCGTCGGAGTCATTTTGACATGTATCGGATCTTCTGTTCACTGCCCTAACTTCCGGACAAAATTATGAAGCTTTGGAGGGTGTGATGGCTGATCAAATGCTATAGAAAGCTTCTTCAGCCTGTTATCTTTCCAACGCAACAAACGTCGTCGAATTCCGAGTTCGGGAGTGTTCGCAATGGCTTCCGGAAGAAGGACGCGCGAAACGAGTCCCATGCGCCCGGGTTCCTGGTCACATGCGCCCGGGACCCAGGGCACGTGCCCATGCGCCCTACCAGTGAGGCACGTGACCTTTTGCCCTCAAGTGAGGGCACATACGCCCCATCTTTGAGGCACGAGGGACCCAGTCTTTCACCGGGACTCTACCACTGAATCGACGATTGGATAAGAACAAGTTTTTAGGGATTTGTGCCCATGCGCCCTCATTGGGGGGCACATGCGCCCCTCAGTGGGGCGCAAAGCCCCCTATTTTTTAGTATAGATCGCGCCTTCTGTTCTCCTATAAATTAAATCCGATTCTGGTCGTTCCAGAGGCAGGAGCATGACTCCCCAGGCATCTCAAGACGTCCTAGCACCCTCCTGCATCGATTTTGTGATTTTTAAAGAGATAATTTCGAGTTTTTAGAGAGAGAAAAGTCGGTTCAAGAGAGAGGAAGGCTGTTCTGCAGGTGATCAGTCAGGTCTCTCTTCTTTGGCCTCTACAGAAGTGTGTGGACGTATTCTGCCAGAGATCTCTTCATAAAAGTTCTTCATCTACAAGTTTTCTTGAGTTTAAAGTTGATGGCACTTGATTCCAAGGTTGGGGCTGGTCGTGACAAGCGCAGAAGAAAAGTCGCGCCTGGCAGATCCTGGACTGCTGCTCGGCTTTTTCGACAACACAGATTTGGCTATATCTTTCTCTATTCAACTCAGAATATTTCAGTTCTTTTTCCTATCTCTTTGTTTAGTGATTCTCCATAATCCTATTATTTTTTTACATTTTTTGCATTACTTTTACTCTGTTATTCCGAAAATTAAAAAAAGGGGTTAGAGATAACCCGAATCCGGTCAGTTTCTAGTCAATTGTGTGTTTTATGTTATTCTCTTTACATATACTCCACTTTGTCTAGTTCTAATAGTATCTTTCACTTGTTTATTTGTCTAGTTTAACAGAATATCAAGCACCCACCGCGTTGAGGACTCTTCTTCATCGGCCGGCCGAATAAGAAGTTTTAACTCACATTCTTCACGCTAAGGTACACACGGTCATTTTAATTCTATAAAACGGAACCCACGGTTCCTGGCGACCACATGTCTTAATTTGTTTCTTCTCACCCTCTTCCCACATGACCCGAACCGTCTCTTTGGTGATCGAGCGACGCCAAGGGATGAAAGTTCGGGGATCAATGTGAGTGTGGGATCGAGGTGAGATTTGCTTTCCGAGTTTTTATTCCTTTTTTTTTCATCCCCTCTTGAGGTGACGATCTGGATTCACGGACTTCTCTGAAAAAGAGAGGACCCTGTTGAATTTTTAGAGTTGACAGCTTTGTGGCGACCACGGTGGGACAAGCATTGTTTTCAACCGTGGGTGCTAAGTGTTTTGTTTGCAACTAGTTCTAGTTCTAGACCGGTTCCCACGTGAGCCTTTCCATTTTCCACCTCTCTTAAACTTCAAGCCATCTCAAAATTTCTGATTTCACCCATCTTTCGTCAGATCTGAAGTACCAAGTATGCCATTTAATTTCTGCATTTTATTTAAACCGGTTCCCACATGAACCACCCTTTTCCTTCTAAACCGGTTCCCACGTGAACCAATCTCTTTCTTTACTTCGGTTCCCACGTGAACCAAACCACTTTCCTTCAGATCTATCCCCACTTGGATTAGATCTTTGTTCACCTTTAATTGGCCCCACGTGGCCCTCTTTTGATCATTCAAACCGGTTCCCACGTGAACCACCTCTTTTTATGCAAAACTGGTTCCCACGTGAACCACCTTTACCTTTTACCCCAGTTCCCACATCGGTCCCCACGTGGACCACCCTTTTGCTTGGCTATCAGATCTGAACCCTCTTCTTTCCATCACCTTTTACTATCTCCATTTGGCTCACATAAGAAACAAGTCTAGATTCTAGTTTCTAGTTGCTTCTCTAGTTTCTAATTGCTTGTCTGGTGTTGATTGCTTGTTTATTTAAGTTCATGTTTTGTTACTTGCTTTATTACTTGATTGCATTCTCTGCTCCTTCTCTCTACCTCCTTCTTTTACACTTTTTTGAGGCGGGAGCTCACTCTCCCATTTACCCCTCCCATCCAAAACACCCTCTTGGTGGATTCTGACCTCTCTTCTGGGATATTCCTTCCTAGTTGACTTGGTTGGCTTTCATCAAGGCCTCCGTAATTCCTCATACGTGGAGTATTCCTCTTCACGATCGGGTTGGTTGTACCACTCCCCAAAACCAGAATCATCCTACGTTACCTACACGCGGTGAGATTGTGTGAAACCTAGGTCATTGGAGATTGGAGTTAGGATCCTAACCCATTTATTGAGAGAACAATTCTTAACAAAATTCATAAACCTAAGGTTTAATCAAAATCATTGCGTAATCTTGCTTTCAAGTCTTTGCATCACTTGCTTGTCAAACAAAAATTCAAATCTCTAACTTTTTCCAAAATACTAAAAAAACAAAAAAAAGTACTTTGTTTGTTTTGTCAACTTGTTTGTTTTACTTTCTCCTTGAAGTTCAATGCAACTAAGGTCTGGAAGGCATGTTGGAATGGCGGAACAAGCTGAACATCGAGAGCATGAGATGGGTCATCAACCAAATCCGTCAGATGGCCGTGTTAATCCATTGTTTGAGTCACAAGCGCAAGAGGTCCCTCAACCATCTTCTCCTCGTGATGTTGAACAACTCTTTAGGGAGTTGTCTCTCTATACTGACCCAGAAACCTATGCCCGCATACAATCCATGGTGAAGGGCAAAATGGCCTCAGATCAAGCTGAAGTTAACCAAGTTGCCTTATCTCCTCGTCCTCTAGTTCAACCACCACTTATTCAATCACCCTTGGTTCAACCTCCTGTTGTTCAACGATCTGTGATTCAACCATCATTAGCACAACCATCTATTGTTCAACCGTCTGTGGTCCAACCCTCATTTGTTCAGCCATCTTATTTCAACCATGTTTCTCCCTTGACCCATCAAGTCATGGGACAATCTTCAGTAAATTTGCCAAGTTATGCTCCTCAATTTCAGAACCATGTCTCGAACCACATACCCCCACCAGTAAACCAAGAACCTGCTCTCACCAGGGCAATCATGGATCAGCTCACCCAGATGAATGAACGTTATGAAGAGCTAAGATGTCGCCTAGACTCCAAGTCAGTTCCTGAGATTTCTATTCCTTCTCTGCCAGTCCTACACCTGCCACCTTCTGAGCTACCAGTTTATCGCCGCTACAATGGTACTGACAATCCTTTTCTTCATCTAAAAGATTTTCTCTATGAATCCTCATTCTGGAAAGATGATCGTAGGATTCTTGCCTTCTTGTTCCGTCGATCATTAGAAGGGTCGGCATTGGAATGGTTCTACTCACTCGACTCCTTTGAGGTAGGAGACTTCGACATTGTCAAGATAAAATTCTTGCAGAGATACAGAGACCGGGTGGCACCAGCATGCTCCATTACAGATTTGATTGCTGAGAAGATGAAGCCCGAAGAGGACTTCATAAAGTTTGCCGATTCTTTGGAGGGGAATGGCGAGAAAAAATTGACAGATGTGATTTCTGAAGGGGAACAAGTGAAGATGCTCATTGGAAACACTACACATGCCTTGAGGAATGTCTTGATCATGCACCGTCCTACCACAATGAATGAACTCTATGACAGTGCCCGATACTTGCAAGCCCACTTCAAGGATGTCACAATGATAAATCCATTTGATCCCAAACCTAGAAACATCTGGAAGACCCCCTCTACACCAGTTGGGCCTACAACCGAGGGAGTGGTCAACAACGAAGATGTAAATATTGTAGGGAACCAGGGAGGGAACCGTCAAAACCAGTTCAGAAACCCACCACAGAACCCTTCCTATTACCCCTCTCAGCAACAGGTTAGGCCACCACAACCACGACAACCACAACAACCCCCGCAACCAGTAGCACAACCCCAGCAACCTGGTCAACCTACCTACAATAGGGCACCGCCACCACCCAATCAGGCACCACGAAGGGGAGGTCCTAGGAGAGAGAACTACCAGCAACTCCCTTACTCCTTGACCGACATCTTCAATGTACTCATGGAAGAAAAACAGTTGGAATTGCCCAAAGAAAGAGAGGTTTGGCCAACAAATGTAGATATGTCCCGATACTGTGCTTACCACCGGTGTCCTGGTCACACTGTAGAAGTGTGCTTTCAATTCAAGGATTACATCCACGATCTGAATGACCAAGGAAGCATTGATTGGGTCCAAATGGGGGAATGCATACAGGTAATGAAGGCTAGGCAGCAGCAGCGACAACGTCCACCGGCTCAACCTCAACAACAACCTGGCTTGGGGATTGTCAAGAATCCGCTCCCATTACATGCTCCCGCTCCAACACCGGCACCAGCACATCCAAACTCAGGAATTGGTCTAGTACACTCCATTGTCCAGGGATATGCCAGTCGTGCTCAAGGTTGGCAACTAGAAAACCAAAATGCAACCATGCCTGCCAACCCAACTAGGCCTCCTGCTAGGAACCCTCCTAGACAGATAATCTGTGCACTTGCTACTCCACAACTACCACAAAGCTCAATAACCCAACCACTGGCCGCCACTTCTTCTCGCCGGCCCATCATTAGGCCAGCCCCCTCTCTAACTACACCTCCTTCAACAATTGCTACACACCGGCCCTTGCTCATCCGACCACCACAATCATCACCAACCCTGAACCCCCAACCTACGAGCTCTACCACTCCACAACCCCAACCTATCATACCACCAGCCCCACAACCAATCCCACAACCTACACCTTCATTAAACTCATCAACCACTTCTGCACTCCGGCCTCTTCTTATTAGGCCACCAGTATCACCATCATTACCACCTCCAAATCCTACCCCTCTACCAACTAACCCCATCATCCCAGAACCATCGATCCCATTACCTATCATACCTGCACCTACACCACCTGTTCCACCACAACCCACCCCAGTTAACCCGTCACCTCTACCCGACCGCCAAATAGCCCCGGTGCTTCGGAGTGGGAGGATGTTCCAGCGGCTCTTTCCCCAAGCCGGAACTCAACCGCAGGAGCCAGTGGAGGAGGAACAAGTGGAAGAACCATTGCCAGGCACGGCGTATGATCGGTTAAAACATTTGGATAAGACACCAGCCCGTATTTCTATACTTGAGTTGATCAAAAGATCAAAAGTGCACCAGGAGATTCTACAACAGTACTTACAAAGGGTCATGGTGAGTGAAGATCTCCCACCTAAAAAGATAACTACAGTGTTAGCCCCTAGAAGTGAGCACCCAACACTCACTTTCTCTCAGGAAGAATTAGCAGATCCAGACTTTAGGAGATATGCTTTGCATGTGGCTGTTATCATCTGCAATGTCGAAGTAAAATCATGTTTGGTTGACACTGGAGCTTCTATCAACGTTATGCCGCCAGAAACTTTGCAGTTGTGCGGTATTTCTGAGCAAGAAATCAAGCCATCTTGTGCCATGGTGACAGCCTATGATAACTCCAAGAAGTCTGCACGTGGGGTGGTCACTCTAGAAGTCAAACTTGGACCATGTACAGTTACAACAGATTTTCATGTTCTAGAATTAGATCCAACATTTCGGGCTATACTTGGGAGGCCATACTTGGAGGAAATAGGAGCCGTGGCTTCAACAAACCACCAGTGCATAAAATTTCCCTTTAAAGGATAGGTGGTCAAGGTGACTAGTATGCCTATAAGGGACGAGCTGAACGATGCTTCTTTACCCCTAGGTCTGTCAATACAACCCCAGATCTTAGTGGGAGAATTGCCAGAAGTCAGATGCATGACCGCCTCTCTACCAGACACACTGGGATGGCGGATGATGATGAAATTGGGCTATCATCTTGGAAGAGGTTTAGGCAAGGATCTTCAAGGGATCACTCAGCCAATTGAAAATGCGAAAAGGCCACGCAGGCAGGGGTTGGGATATGAAGAGGGTTCCATCCCAAGGAGGATCTTCCAGCCAGGATATGCCATGGGACTCCATACATTCTTTATCAAAGGGGAGACCATGATGATGGCTGAAGATGGCAAAAGTTCCGTGATAGCTGTCAAGAGAAGAAAAGCTCCAGAAGAAGTAGAAGAAGACTTGGAAGACTTATGCTTATCTTTCACTCGTCTGTTCTCAAGTGGGGAAGAGCACCAGGAACCACTCAAGGGCAGACCAATATTGGATCATCTGGTTGAGCATACCACCCAAGTCAAAACCATTCCACGAGGCCCAAATATAACAATCCCATGTTTGAACCTCGTACCATTGTTTCTAGATCTTTTGGATGGGCTTCAGGGCCCACTTACCCACATTGGGCCCATGAGCCCTCTTCAACCTTCCACTCTTACTGGGCCTGCTTGCCCATTTGCTTCCCTCATCAACTTCAGAACTGAGGGCTTTTCCCAACATGGGCTTACATGCCCATTTATTTTTAAGATCGGGTCCACGTACCCGTTTACTTTTTTAATCAGTTTTGGACCCATGTGTCCACTTTCTATTACCATTGGGCCCATGAGCCCCTTTTTCCCTTTTATTCTTAAGTTTTTCTCTCTATTAATTCAGTCATCTTCTAGCAAGCCTCGAGTCACTCAGGCTCATTCTATCTTTTTACTTGAGAATCCAAAAAAAAAAACGTCTTCTCTGAAACTCACATTTCCATCGAGGAGACGTCTCTACTCATCCCAGAGGGTGTTCCCAATCGGGGATCCCTCTTTTACGAATCATTGATTGATTTACTCGATCCCCCCTCCACTGTAAATACCACCTTTCCAGCTTTATCTTCAGTAGGTCAAGTTGGGTTAGGAAATAGGAAAGTCAGAGGTAAGCGAGTTCCAAATAGGTATCTGCAACAATTGGCACAGAAATGCGTAGAGTGTACAAGGCTGCCAAACTTTTTGGATAATACTATCCAGCTAGATGAAATCCGATATGAGGATGAGCATAACATCGATCATACTTTGGGAGTATATGAGGTGGTATCAGAGAAGGATCCCGAATCCGAGGATGAAATTGAGGACTTGGCTGATGCATATGCATCTGGACTTAGAAGATTTGAAGAACCATCAGCCACAGGGAATGAACCGACCAAGGAACTGAATTTAGGAACCCTGGAAGATCCTAAGACTATCCTCATCAGTGCAAACCTCACTCCCTTAGAAAAACAATGTTTGATCAAAGTTTTGGAAGAATATAAGGACACATTCGCATGGACATATGAAGATATGCCGGGATTAGATAATTCATTGGTTGAACATAGATTAACCTTGAAACCTGGAACTACCCCGGTTAAACAAAAGCTCAGGAGGTTCCACCCTGATATTGCACTCAAAATGAAAGAAGAGGTCGACAAACTACACCAAGCAAAATTTATTAAGGTTGTCCTATATCCGTAATGGGTGGCCAACATAGTCCCTGTTATGAAGAAGGATGGATGAATTCGGATTTGTATAGATTTCAGGGACTTGAACCGAGCGTGTCCTAAAGATGATTTCCCTTTGCCTCATATCGATGTTTTGGTTGATAACACAGCTGGATTTGAAATGCTTTCATTCATGGATGGCTATTCTGGATACAATCAGATCCGGTTAGCTGACGAGGACCAAGAGAAGACCTCATTCATTACACCTTGGGGAACATATTGCTATGTTGTCATGCCCTTTGGGTTAAAGAATGCCGCTGCTACATATCAGAGGGCTATGATGGCTATCTTTCACGACATGATGCACACCCTTGTAGAGGTGTATGTGGATGATTTGGTTATCAAGTCCAAGAGTCGGGACGATCATTCTGAAGTGCTAAGGAAGGTCTTGCAAAGAGCTAGAGAATACAAGCTAAAAATGAACCCTAAGAAGTGTACATTTGGAGTTTCATCAGGAAAGCTACTTGGGTTCATAGTAAGCAAAAGGGGCATAGATATCGACCCAAACAAGGCCAAGGCAATTATTGGTATGCCTTCTCCGAAGAATATGAAAGAGCTTCGAGGATTGATTGGGAGGCTACAATTTGTCCGCCGGTTTATCTCACAACATTTCCAAAGGTGTAAACCTTTCTATGAGTTAACCAAGGCGGGGGCCGAGTTTAAGTGGGATTCGAAGGGCCAGGAGGCGTTTGATGGGTTGAAAACATACCTGGCAAGTCCCCCTATACTTAGACCACCAATTCCCGACAAACCTTTGGTCCTCTACATTTCGGTTCTTGAGAACTCTCTCGGGGCAGTCCTTGCACAAGTTGATGAAGAAGGGAAAGAACGAGCTACTTATTACTTGTCTAAGATGTTTGATGTTTGTGAGCTAAAGTACACTGTGGTAGAAAAGACTTGTGCTGCTCTTGTTTGGGTGGTTCAGAAACTCAAACACTATTTTCTTGCTCACCAAGTCAAGCTCATTGCTCGTATCAATCCCATTAAGTTTCTGTTAGAGAAGACAGTCTTGATTGATCGGTTAGGGCGATGGCAGAGTTTCTTATCCCAATTTGATATCACTTATGTCCCACAGAGGGCTATGCTATTGCTGAACACCTTGCCCATCATCCCATACCCGTCTTTGACCCAGTTCGGTCGGAGTTCCCGGATGATGAACTAATGTCAGTCCGATCTTCCAATCTTTGGACATTATATTTTGACGGGGCTCTGAACTCTCATGGTAGAGGGATAGGTATTGTCCTTCTGTCACCTGAAGGTGTCACCATTCCACAGGCTTTTCAGCTTAACTTTCCAGCAACCAACAACATAGTTGAGTATGAAGCCTTGCTGGCCGGGCTGGAGGCCGCTCATTTCCATGGTGCCACCGAACTGAGGGTGATAGGTGATAGTCAATTGATCCTATGCTAGGTCCTATCCAAGTACCGAACTTCTCATCCAAACCTCAAGCCCTACCAGGAGCTCACCACCTTCTACATCAAGCTATTCTTCAAACTCACCTTTGTTCATGTCCCCCGCTCTCAGAATATCCTCGCCGATGCCTTAGCTTCACTAGCTTCATCTCTATCTGTCCCGCTAGGCAGGCAAGTGCGAACTATCCACATCTGTAAGAGGACAATTCCAGCAATTGAGGATGGGCGTTTTCTGAAGGTTAAGGAGAGGTTCAAAAGAAAGGAATACTTAGAACATAAAATAGAAATCTCCATGATCGAGTTGGAAGAATTAGAAGAAGGTGAGAGACCTTGGTATGACAAAATTGCGAGGTATTGTCAAGATCAGTCGTATCCACCTGGATCAACCACCAAAGAAAAGAAGGCAATCAGAAGAGTATCCCAGAGGTATACAATCCTAGGAGGAGTGCTCTATAAGAGAAGCCTAAGTGGAATCTTACTCAGGTGTCTTGATGAAGAAGAAGCCGAGTTGGTGCTTTGAAAGAAGCACATTCAGGAGTTTGTGGTGGTCATGTGAATGCCCAAGCCCTTGCTAAGAAAATCATCCGACAAGGGTATTATTGGCCAACTCTAGAAGAAGAGCGCTCCATCTTTGTCCGGCATTGTCATTCATGTCAACTCCATGCCGACAAGATTCACTCTCCCGCATCTTCCCTTCATCCAATTCATGCCCCATGGCCTTTCGCCATGTGGGCCTTTGATATCATTGGCCCCTTGAGTGACCTCAACTCCGAAATGCGCTCAAAATCATTCATTCTGACGGCAACGGAGTACTTCACAAAGTGGGCGAAGCGAAGCATTCGTGGAGATTAAAGCGTCAACAGTTTGCTCCTTCATCAAGCGCAACATTCTGGCAAGGTTCGGGATCCCCAGCGACATCGTCACCGATAATGGGCCACAATTTCTTTCTCAAGATCTGCGTGATCTTTGCAACAGGTATTACATTTCATTGCATCATTCATCACCATACTATCCTCAAGGCAATGGTCAAGCAGAAGCCACCAACAAAACCTTAATCAAAATCATCAAGAAATCTTGTAAGTCTAGCAAGTTTGCCGATCCGGCCCGATAAGCTTGTAGGTGCTCTATGGGCTTATCGTACTTCTGTAAGGACTCCCACTGGACAAACCCCGTATGCTTTGGCATATGGGATGGAAGCAGTGGTCCCTTAAGAAGTATTACTTCCATCTCTCCGAGTTCAGCTCGACAGGGATATTCCTGTTGATGAGAGAAGAGAATCTCTCCTTTCACAGCTTGAACTCTTGGATGAAAGAAGGCTAGCCACCGCCGAGCATGCCCGGACTTATCAGAATAGACTCAAAAGGTTTTATCAAAAGAGGGTGGTCGAGAGAAAATTCGAGATCGGTGAGATGGTAGTCAAACGCATATTCGTTAAGCCAGGGGGTCCCCGCTCCAAGTTGCAACCTAACCGGGAAGGGCCTTTTTTAATCAGCGAAAAGTATCCAGGTAATGCATACGAATTGACTAATGCGGATGGAGAAAAATTGAATCATCCTTGGAATGGAGTTTACCTCAAAAAGTACTTTCCATAAAAATGGAGCAACCGCTGGTATAACCTCAAGTCATCGATCCTAGGTTGTTCGTGAGAAGTCAAGGGTAGGTACCATCCTACACACACAACACTTCCCGATCCTAGAATCCAGACAACTCGACACTTGCGAAAGGCAAGGCAGAAATCTAGAAATGGAAGGAGTACCCTTACCCTGTTCTCTTCTACTCGGTCCAAGATAGGGAGAGAAGATTAGAGAGGGGAAGTATCGAAAACACTCGCCACCCTAGTAGGAGGCCGTCTCAGAGGGTACAAAAGGGTGCCAAAAGATGGGCAATGAACCCCTCAGGTTAGAAAAAAAAATGATCAACCTGTCTGAATGAGTACCCAGAATGATAGTCAAGGCAAATGGCATTAAAAGATGGGCAATGTCCCCACGGGTCAAAAAAAAACCTGTCCAAATATGTGCCACATAGAAAAGAGCAAAAGGAGAAAGAAAAACCCAAAGAGGCTGAACCCCAATGGGTAATTTGAGTGAGAGTAGAGAAATCCCTCTCAGCATCTTCAAACCCTATCAAGGACTTCCTCTATACTCTTCCTCCTTAAACCCCTTGGGTAGGGTAAACCGACCAAATCCAGGTGGAATCCAAGCCGATCAAAGGAAGAAGGTTAGAAGGATTCTAGGTAGGGAACTTTATTCTTGCACGTGGCATCTACCACTTGAGTCTTGACAAACCCCAAAGACCGATCACTTGTCTCAAATACTAGCATTTTCTCCACAAAAAAAGAGGAATATTTCAAAAAAAAAACCCAAAAAAAATGCATATTTCAAAAACCCAAAAAAAATGCATATTTCAAAAACCCAAAAAATGCATATTTCAAAAAACTCAAAAAAATGCATATTTCAAAACAAAAAAAACACATATTTTAAAAATCCAAAAAAAAATTGAATACTTTTGAAAATCCAAAATCCAAATGATTGTTTTTAAAAAAAACCCTAAAAAAAAATTGCTCAGTCATGATCATTGCCTTAGTTGCATCCATGTTTATTTTACTGTCATGCATATTTCAATATAGGAGAGGAGAGGATTCACACCACGGCAGGTAAGTTCTCTTAACCCTTACCCCTATTTTATTTAAGTCATTTGTTTTATTCCACCTTGTTAAAAAGGCTCCTCCCTTTGACTCAAAATCAAGGCATACGATATATAGGCAAAGGGATGAGTAATGATAAAAATTTAATCATTTTCATTGAGTATTTTCAGGAGCTGAAGAAGCAAAAAGAGAAAGACAATCAGGTACAATTTTTTCTAAAAAAAAAAAACTTGGCCTCAGGGCGCATGTGCCCTCATCTGGGGGCACATGGCCAGGTGCCCCACCCCAGGGCGCATGGCCAGGTGCCCCCAATCGGGGGCACATGGACAAAAAATCCAAAAAATTCAGAAAAATCTCAAAAATTCAGAAATTGTCTATAATGTTAAAATTGACATTTTTGCTAAAGGAACCTTCATCAAAAACATTGTTTTGACATCCGAATGATAGTTCTAATAGTAAAATCTTCAGTTGATCATTACAAGAACAATCTACTTCATATGACAATTCTGTTTGTTGGGTACTAACCAGAAATGTGCAGGCAACCTTTTTAGTCCTAACAGGTGAATTGGTAAGATCAGTGTTCCCCAAGGAATGTCATGCCAACCTTGCGGCGAAAAGAAAGGAAGCGCCACCCAACTGAACGTTATCATGGTGCTATATTACAAAGATTGGATCAGAGATGCTGATGAATCAGGCGGTCGATACAGCTTACCTGAAGATTTCATCCTCAGTTTCTCATCAATCTCACATCACATCACCACCATCACTTCATTTTTTGCACTTCACATCACTCTTAACATCTGTCACCTAGTTATGTTAGGTCCATTTTATACATATTATAAGCATTATTGTTGAAGACCTTGAGAGTGAAGATGACTGGGCCCGAGATCCCCTTCAACAAAACCTACGACGGCTTGGTCATTTCTCCACACTCACGGATAAGCCAAAATTGAACATTGGAGGGACGATGGTTCCTAATCAGGTGTCTTGACCTCCAATAGACAATCTATATCTTCAACTATTTTCTACATAATTTTCTATGTTTTCACATCCATCTCCTTTTCATTCTTCATCATTACTAATTTTATCTCTTCATGTTTTATTCCTTTCTTTTTTGTTCCACCATGTTTTATTCTGTCCTTTCTTTTATTCCACCGTGTCTTTTATTTTATCCCACCATGTCATATTGGTCATGCCATTGTTTATTCTTTCCCATCATTCTATGTTAGTCCCACCATTATCTTTCAATCCCACTATGGCTTAAGTCTGTTTTGTCGTTTTCCGAATACTTGATTTTCTGCTAGAGCATGATTCAGGGTTTTCACGATACCCGAACAATTTTGTTTTGCTTAAAAGGAACCCTTTTAGAATTTGAGATTATTTCACTCAGAATTAAACTGAGTATTTTGGTGAAACTTGAATGAACTTAAGATTCCAAATATGATGGATTGGTATTCTTTTCATTTTAAGATCAACTTCTCTTTTACAAAACTTTATCCCATCACAGTACAAGAACACCGCAAAGTTCGGGTTGCTGGCTGATGATGAACCTACGAATTCGAGGACTCCTCACCACGCTGAGGGTTGGCTACATCCTTTTATCCTTTATCATTTACTTTTTCATCTCTCGTGCCAAGGGCATGTCTTTTACCAGTCAATTATGTGAGGTTTTGATAGAACATGAAAGCAATCTAGAATACTAAGAGAGATTCATTTTGCTGGATCGGGTAGATAAGCGTGTCTACATCTACACCTTGATGCCACCTTTTCAGTCCATCACCATTCCATTCTGCTACATTCATCTACGTTCACTTACATCCGATTACAGTTCACTACGAATCACTTCGCTTCATTACATGCCACTCCCTTACAAAGCCGACATCAAGGCGAGGCAAGCTGTAGACACGCCAAATTCGTCTAATTCACAGCATAAAACTCATGTTTTATAGGGTAACATGTGCGATTGACCTTATAATGATGCCGGGTCTTTTAAAGTTGATTTGGAGCTTTGCCGAACGAAATCGGATGTTTTCCGATGTTTTCCGCAAAAAGCCGTAATTTCCGAGCGAAAGCCACACGTATATCGTGTAAACATGGAATTTGGCTGAATGACTAATGCCTAATGATCATGCATTGAAGGTTATGGTCATATTCACACCCCGAACAAGTTTTGTTGCATACCGTGCCTTTCCGGTTTGCCGTCGGAGTCATTTTGACCTGTATCGGATCTTCTGTTCACTGCCCTAACTTCCGGACAAAATTTTGAAGTTTTAAAGGGTGTGATGGCTGATATAATGCTATAGAAATCTTCTTTGGCCTGTTATCTTACAAACGCAACAAACGTTGTCGAATTCCGAGTTCGGGAGTGTTCGCAATGGCTTCCGGAAGAAGGACGCGCGAAACGAGTCCCATGCGCCCGGGTTCCTAGTCACATGCGCCCGGGACCCAGGGCACGTGCCCATGCACCCTACCAGTGAGGCACGTGACCTTGTGCCCTCAAGTGAGGGCACATGCGCCCCATCTTTGAGGCACGAGGGACCCAGTCTTTCACCAGGACTCTACCACTGAACCGACGATTGGATAAGAACAAGTTTTTCGGGATTTGTGCCCATGCGCCCTCATTGGGGGGCACATGCGCCCCTCAGTGGGGCGCATGCGCCCAGGGGTGGGGCGCAAAGCCCCCTATTTTTTAGTATAGATCGCGTCTTCTGTTCTCCTATAAATTAAATCCGATTCTGGTCGTTCCAGACGCAGGAGCACGACTCCCCAGGCATCTCAAGACGTCCTATCACCCTCCTTCATCTATTTTGTGATTTTTAGAGAGATAATTTCGAGTTTTTAGAGAGATAAAAGTCGGTTCAAGAGAGAGGAAGGCTGTTCTGCAGGTGATCAGTCAGGTCTCTCTTCTTAGGCCTCTACAGGAGTGTGTGGATGTCTGATGCCAGAGCTCTCTTCATAAAAGTTCTTCATCTACAGGTCTTCTTGAGTTTGCAATCGACGACACTTGATTCCAAGGTTGGGGCTGGTCTTGACGAGCGTAGAAGCAAAGTCGCGCCTGGCAGATCCTGGACTGCTGCTCGGCTTTTTCGACAACACAGATTTGGCTATATCTTTCTCTATTCAACTCAGAATATTTCAGTTCTTTTTCCTATCTCTTTGCTTTGTGATTATACATCATCCTATTACTTTTTTACATTTTTTTTCATTACTTTTACTCTGTTATTCCGAAAATTAAAAAAGGGGTTAGAGATAACCCGAATCCGGTCTGTTTCTAGTCAATTGTGTGTTTTATGTTATTCTCTTTACATATACTCCACTTTGTCTAGTTCTAATAGTATATTTCACTTGTTTATTTGTCTATTTGCACAGAATATCAAGCACCCACCGCGTTGAGGACTCTTCTTCATCGGCCGGCCGAATAAGAAGTTTTAACTCACATTCTTCACGCTAAGGTACACACGGTCATTTTAATTCTATAAATCGGAACCCACGGTTCCTGGCAACCACATGTCTTAATTTATTTCTTCTCACCCTCTTCCCACATGGCCCGAACCGTCTCTTTGGTGATCGAGCGACGCCAAGGGATGAAAGTTCAGGGATCAATGTGAGTGTGGGATCGAGGTGAGATTTGCTTTCCGAGTTTTTATTCCTTTTTTTTCTCATCTCCTCTTGAGGTGACGATTTGGATTCACGGACTTCTCTGAAAACGAGAGGACCCCGTTGAATTTTCAGAGTCGACAGACTCTTCCTCCTTAAACCCCTTGGGTAGGGTGAACCGACCAAATCCAGGTGGAACCCGAGCCGATCAAAGAAAGAAGGTTAGAAGGATTCTAGGTAGGGACTTTATTTTTGCACGTGGCATCTACCACTTGAGTCTTGACAAACTCCAAAGACCGATGAACTATCTCAAATACCAGCATTTTCTCCACAAAAAATGCAAAAATCCAAAAAAAATGCATATTTTAAAAACCCAAAAAAACATGCATATTTCAAAAACCCAAAAAAAACATGCATATTTCAAAAACCAAAAAAAAGCATGCATATTTCGAAAACCCAAAAAAATGCATATTTAAAAAACCCAAAAAAAGGGGCATATTTCAAAAAAACAAAAAAAAACATATTTCAAAAATCCAAAAAAATGCATATTTTAAAACTTCAAAAATCCAAAAAAAATTTGCATATTTACAAAATCCCAAAAATTTGAATACTTTTGAAAATCTAAAAAAAAAATGATTGCTTTCAAGAAAACCCCAAAAAAAAAATTTGCTTAGTCATGATCATTGCCTTAGTTGCATCCATGTTTATTTGACTGTCATGCATATTTCCATTTCTGTATAGCATATCCATTTTTTTACTTTAATTACCTTGTTAAGAAGGCTCTCCCCTTTGACCTAAGTCAAAGTTGACCATAATGGGCGAAGGGATGAGTCATGGTGAAGATCTAATCCTTTTTCTATCAAGTGTTTTAGGCATTTCAATACAAGAGAGGAGAGGATTCACACCATGACAGGTAAGTTCTCTCAACCCTTCCATTTCATTGAAGTCATTTGTTTTATCCTACCTTGTTAAGAAGGCTCCTCCCTTTGACTCAAAATCAAGGCATACGATATACAGGCAAAGGGATGAGTCATAATGAATATTTAATCATTTTCATTAAGTGTTTTCAGGAGCTGAAGAAGCAAAAAGAGAAAGGAAATCAGGTACAATTTTTTTCAAAAAAAAAAATGGCCTCAGGGCACATGTGCCCTCATCTGGGGGCACATGGCCAGGTGCCCCCGATCGGGGGCACATGGACAAAAAATTCGAAAAATTCATAAAAATCTCAAAAATTCAGAAATTGTATATAATGTTAAAAATGACATTTTTGCTAAAGGAACCATCAGAAAAAACATTGTTTTGACCTCTAAATGATGGTTCTAATAGTAAAATCTTCGGTTGATCATTTCAAGAACAATTTGCTTCATATGACAATTTTGTCTGTTGGGTACTAACCAGAAATGTGCAGGCAACCTTTTTTAGTCCTAACAGGTGAATTGGCGAGATCAGTGTTCCCCAAGGAACGTCATGCCAACCTTGCGGCGAAAAGAAAGGAAGCACAACCCAGCTGAGCATTCTCATGGTGTTGTATTCCATCAGAAGGCAAGACAAGGATGGACCGTAGATGCGGAGTCGATGCACTACGCCTAAAGACTTCACTCAACTTCGCATCAATCTCACATCATCACCATCATTGCATTTTGCACTTCACATCACCTTTTACATTTGCCACCTAGTTATATTAGGGCCATTTGATACATATTATAAGCATTATTGTTGAAGACCTTGAGAGTGAAGATGACTGGGCCCGAGATCCCCTTCAACAAAATCTACGACGGCTTGGTCATTTCTCCACACTCACGGATAAGCCAAAATTGAACATTGGAGGGACGATGATTCCTAATCAGGTGTCTTGACCTCCAATAGACAATCTATATCTTCAACTATTTTCTACATAATTTTCTATGTTTTCACATCCATCTCCTTTTCATTCTTCATCATTACTAATTTTATCTCTTCATGTTTTATTCCTTTCTTTTTTGTTCCACCATGTTTTATTCGTCCTTTCTTTTATCCCACCATGTCTTTTATTTTATCCCACCATGTCATATTGGTCATGCCATTGTTTCTTCTTTCCCATCATTCTATGTTAGTCCCACCATTATCTTTCAATCCCACTATGGCTTAAGTCTGTTTTGTCGTTTTCCGAATACTTGATTTTCTGCTAGAGCATGATTCATGGTTTTCACGATACCCGAGCAATTTTGTTTTGCTTAAAACGAACCCTTTTAGAATTTGAGATTATTCGACTCAGAATTAAACTGAGTATTTTGGTGAAACTTGAATGAACTTGAGATTCCAAATATGATGGATTGGTATTATTTTCATTTTAAGATCAACTTCTCTTTTACAAAACTTTAGCCCATCACAAGACAAGAACACCGCAAAGTTCGGGTTGCCGGCTGATGATGAACCTACGAATTCGAGGACTCCTCACCACGCTGAGGGTTGGCTACATCCTTTTATCCTTTATCATTTACTTTTTCATCTCTCGTGCCAAGGGCATGTCTTTTACCAGTCAATTATGTGAGGTTTTGATAGAACATGAAAGCGATCTAGAATACTAAGAGAGATTCATTTTGCTGGATCGGGTAGATAAGCGTGTCTACATCTACACCTTGATGCCACCTTTTCAGTTCATCACCATTCCATTCCGCTACATTCATCTACGTTCACTTACATCCGATTACAGTTCACTACGAATCACTTCGCTTCATTACATGCCACTCCCTTACAAAGCCGACATCAAGGCGAGGCAAGCTGTAGACACGCCAAATTCGTCTAATTCACAGCATAAAACTCATGTTTTATAGGGTAACATGTGCGATTGACCTTATAATGATGCCGGGTCTTTTAAAGTTGATTTGGAGCTTTGCCGAACGAAATCGGATGTTTTCCGATGTTTTCCGCAAAAAGCCGTAATTTCCGAGCGAAAGCCACACGTATATCGTGTAAACATGGAATTTGGATGAATGACCAATGCCTAATGATCATGCATTGAAGGTTATGTTCATATTCACACCCCGAACAAGTTTTGTTGCATACCGTGCTTTTCCGGTTTGCCGTCGGAGTCATTTTGACCTGTATCGGATCTTCTGTTCACTGCCCTAACTTCTGGACAAAATTCTGAAGTTTTGTAGGGTGTGATGGCTGATCTAATGCTATATAAAGCTTCTTCGGCCTGTTATCTTTCCAACGCAACAAATGTCGTCGAATTTCGAGTTCGGGAGTGTTCGCAATGGCTTCCGGAAGAAGGACGCGCGAAACCAGTCCCATGCGCCCGGGTTCCTGGTCACATGCGCCCGGGACCCAGGGCACGTGCCCATGCGCCCTACCAGTGAGGCACGTGACCTTGTGCCCTCAAGTGAGGGCACATGCGCCCCATCTTTGAGGCTCGAGGGACCCAGTTTTTCACCGGGACTCTACCACTGAACCGACGATTGGATAAGAACAAGTTTTTCGGGATTTGTGCCCATGCTCCCTCATTGGGGGGCACATGCGCCCCTCAGTGGGGCGCATGCGCCCAGGGGTGGGGCGCAAAGCCCCCTATTTTTTAGTATAGATCGCGCCTTCTGTTATCCTATAAATTAAATCCGATTCCGGTCATTCCAGAGGCAGGAGCACGACTCCCCAGGCATCTCAAGACGTCATAGCACCCTAAAGAATCGATTTTGTGATTTTTAGAGAGAGAATTTCGAGTTTTTAGAGAGATAAAAGTCGGTTCAAGAGAGAGGAAGGCTGTTCTACAGGTGATCAATCAGGTCTCTCTTCTTCGGCATCTACAGCAGTGTGTGGACGTATTCTGCCAGAGATCTCTTCATCGAAGTTCTTCATCTACAAGTCTTCTTGAGTTTTCAATCGACGGCACTTGATTCCGAGGCTGGGTCTGGTCGTGACGAAAGCATAAGCAAAGTTGCGCCTGGCAGATCCTGGACTGCTGCTCGGCTTTTTCGACAACACAGATTTGGTTATATCTTTCTCTATTCAACTAAGAATATTTCAGTTCTTTTTCCTATCTCTTTGTTTTGTGATTATCCATCATCTTATTATTTTTTACATTTTTTTGCATTACTTTTACTCTGTTATTCCTAAAATTAAAAAAGGGGTTAGAGATAACCCGAATCCGGTCAGTTTCTAGTCAATTGTGTGTTTTATGTTATTCTCTTTACATATACTCCACTTTGTCTAGTTCTAATAGTATATTTTACTTTTTTATTTGTCTAGTTGCACAGAATATCAAGCACCCACCGCATTGAGGACTCTTCTTCATCGGCCGGCCGAAGAAGGAGAAGTTTTAACTCACATTCTTCACGCTAAGGTACACATGGTCATTTTAATTCTATAAATCGGAACCCACGGTTCCTGGCGACCACATGTCTTAATTTATTTCTTCTCACCCTCTTCCCACATGACCCGAACCGTATCTTTGGTGATCGAGCGACGCCAAGGGATAAAAGTTCGGGGATCAATGTGAGTGTGGGATCGAGGTGAGATTTGCTTTCCGAGTTTTTATTCCTTTTTTTTCTCATCCCCTCTTGAGGTGACGATATGGATTCACGGACTTCTCTGAAAAGGAGAGGACCCCGTTGAATTTTCAGAGTCGACAGTTGTTTACTTTAATCACCTGGCCCTTGTATAGAAACTTCAGACACTGATGATTAGTGGAGGCAACAGCTCCTATTGCCTCAAGATATGGGCATCCCAAAATAGCTTTAAATGTGGGGTTCAGTTCTAAAACATGAAACTCAGCTGTGACAGGACATGGCCTGAGCCCTACTTCCAATGTAACCATCCCTCGTGCCGGCTTCCGAGAGTTGTCATAGGCTGTCACTATGATGGTAGAAGGCCCGATTTCCTCATTGGAGATGTCACAAAGTTACAATATTTCTGGCGGCATGACATTTATAAACGCTCCGGTGTCAATCAAGAAAGACTTAATTTCTACGCCTCTGATGACCACTGCGACGCATAAGGCATACTTTCTGATTTTAGGTCGTGCCAACTCATGTGTGAAAGTGAGTGCCTGGTGTTTACTTCTCAGGGCCAGGATAGTAATGATCATCTCAAGCGGGAGGTCCTCATTGACCATGACCCGTTACAAGTACTGTTGTAGAATGTCCTGATGGTTCTTTGACCTCTTGATGAGATCTAAAATTGAAATCCATGCCGGCATTTTGTCCAGATGCTTCAACAAGTCATATGCTATGCTGGGCAACATTTCTTCTACCACCTCCTCTTCTGCTTGCTCCTATGGTTGCATCCTAGCCTGGGGGAAGACCCTTTGGAACATTCTTCAGCTACGAAGTACCGATGCCAGTGTGGTAGGGGGGAGTGGTGATGATGGAGATTTTAGGGTTGGTTGGTATGTTGAGGGGCTCGTGGTAGGTAGGGGTGGTGAGGACCGGATGATGAGGAGTCATAGGGTAGTGGAGGCCAGTGTGTTGGGTGATGGTTGGGGTGTTGGTGGTGATGGTCGGATGATGAGGGGTCACAGAGTGGTAGTGACTGGTAGGTTGGGTGATGGTCGGACAATGAGAGGCCGAGGGGTGGTGGAGACTGGTAGATTAGGTGATGTTTGGGGTGTTGGTGGTGGTTTAATGATTAGACGTCGGGGAGGATTAATGGTGGTTGGTGTCGATTCCAGAAATGGGTTCCGGATCGTCACCTCAAGAGAAGGTGATGATAGAATAGGGGAAAAAGGGGAGTGAATCGAAAAAACACTCAGAAAGCGATAAAAAGTCCTCACCTCGGTCCCACACTCACATTGATCCCCGAACTTTCATCTCACGGTGTCGCTCGAGCACCAGAGACGGTTCGGGTCATGTGAGAGGAGAGTGAGGAATGAATTAACTTAGAACATGATAAGAGGTGGTCGCCAGGAGCCGCAGGCTCCGCTTTATGAAATAAAAACTAGATTGAGTTGATTTGACCGTGTGTACCTTAGCGTGGGAGATTGGGATGTGTGCGGGTTCAACCTTCTCCTTCTTCGGCCGGCCAATGAAGAAGAGTACAACCAATGCTAGCTTGATGTATTTTTGAAACTAGAAGACAATAAGACAAGAAAACAAGTGAAGAAGGATTCGAACTGAGTGAAGTGTAGTAACTTGTAAAAACAATAACATAAAAGACAACTGGAATCAAACTCACCAGATTCGGGGTTAGCCCTAACCCCTTTTTTTGGTTTTTTGCGATATATGAAATGATTAAAATAGAATAAAATGATTCTTAAATATGAATTAAATGATATGAATGAAGAGTGAGCAAAGAGAATATGAACGGTTAAAGACAACACAACCCAGGCAAAGTGGCAACCGGGTTGGACAGATTTAATGTAAATTGCGCGGCTCTGATGCAGAGATCGTAATAGACAGCACCGATGTCAAAATCGAGTATCGTTTGTTTAAAAATAAATAGAACTCACCTAGGGTGGTTTTATATGAAGACAAGTTTGCTTGAATCTTATGATAAGTAATCTGAATTTACCTGATAAGCCGGATCTTGGACAATGAAGTTCTAGAAACTCCCAGCACAATGTCGATGTAGGACATGCTATGGGCACCACAGATATCTGAATTGAATGATTCTTGTTGTAAATAAAATAGGACTCACCAGGGAACAATTTCTATGAAGGATGTTTAGGCTGAATCCACCATTAAATGTACTGAAATTGACTGAGAAGATGATGACTAAGAAGAGAAGACTTCAGATCTATTTGTACAGCGCCGGTGTTGAAGCCATAACAAGCCGAGGGAATGTCATAATTGATCTCTGTTTTGTTGGAGATGAAATATAGCTTGATTAAACACACTTCTTCTGAAGGAAGTCATGCCTTAAAATGACTATAAAGATCTGTAGAAGCCGATGATCAGCAGTGCAGCACGTCGGAGCATAGACCGGCTTCTTCTTCACTTTGGGATGATCTCCGGGCACCGGGACAAAGATAGAACGATTTGGGGAGATTGGGAAGAGCCTAGGGTGTCTGGACGATGAAGAGAGGAGTGCTGGAGGATGGGGATTCTCTTCTTAGGTCGTTCATATGAGTCTCTCTTTATAGGGGATAAGAACAGGTCAAAAAATAGCAAGTTTTGATACATCCGACCATAGGTTGGATTTCCTCCATTTAATGTTGCTAATTTTCATCTTGAGGCATCTAGAAACTTACCTGAATGATTGAGAGAGATTGAAAACCGTGGATCACCTTCCCCATGTTCAAAATATGTCTCCACTTGAAGAGGAAACAAATCCAGTCTAAAAATGGCAAGTTTTGATGTATAAGACAACAAGTTGGATTGCCATCATTTGATGTTGCTAATTTCGACCATGAAGCTTATAGATGCTATAAAAAGTTATATGGAGGAGGAAAAATAAAGGTAAGGTCGTGAATTGATCAGATATGTTCCCAATGGACTGGGCTTGCATGCAATTGGGCTTGATCGGTGCTGCGTGCAGACAGAACTGCGCATCTGACTTCCAAAAAGTGCTGCAGATAAATGGGAGATCAGAATTGAATGCAGTTTGTTGAAATGGAAAGATAACTCAGAGAAGAAGATTATTCATGTTGAATACTTTTTATTAGATGTCCATATAATCCTGTGAAAAATTTACAAATAGAGGATATGCTGGGAAAAGCATAATCTGGCACACCACCAAGAGTCTCTTGTTCGTCAAACATGGATTTGATTAAAAATTAGCAAATGATCCTCATATTTCCAATAAGCACCTTGTCTCATCCAAAAGGGTGGTTCATCATGATTTTTATGGTCTAAAAGAGATGTTGCCAATGGAATAATGGTTTAAGCTCTAAATAAGGCCAAATTGGCGTGTCTACAGCCTGCCTCGCCTTGATGTCAACTTTGTAAGGGAATGTTATGTAGTAAAGCAAAGTGAAATGTAGAGGAATGTAGCGAAGCAAAATGAGTTGTAATGGAATGCAGTGGAGTAAAATAGTGATGGACTAAAAAGGTGACATCAAGGTGTAGATATAGACACGCTCAACGACCAGATTCGGCAAGACGAATCTCCTCAAGTGTCCTGGATGACTGCCATGTTTCATCGAGTCTTCCTATGTTCGATCGGTAAGAGATGTGCCATTGGCACGAGAGAAGAATAGCCAACCCCCAACGCGGTGGGGAGTCCTCGAAACATGGGTTCGTAGGTTCATCGTCAGCCAGTAACCTGATCTTTGTGGTGTTCATATACTGTGATAGGCTAAAATTTTAAAAAGAGATTTGTTTTGAAAAATAGAAGAATACAAATCAAGCACATTCAAGCTCTTAGATTCATTTTAGTCTTCCAAGAGACAAGATTTGATTCGGAATGGAATGATCTCAGATTCCAAAAGGCAAATGTTGAAGCACAGACCGTGAAGATAGTGACGGTGCAAGTTCTGATTGAATAAGAGGCCTTTGGTGGGACAAATTGACTGCCATGGTGGGATGAATAGCAAAGAAATGTTGCAATGGCCACAGTGGTGATAGAAATGAAAGATTTGAAGGCACAAGGTGATTACCGAACATGGTGGGATTAACAGACACGGTGGGATATTAGAAAGATCGGTGGGACAAACATGGTGGGATTAGAAAACATGGTGGGGTTTAGAATGATTAGAATTAGGATAAAAGATTCAGAGACTAGGGTAAGAAGGTGAAGATTATGAAAGAATGTATGCATTGACAAAACAAAATATAATGTAACTAATGCTACATGATGCATGTTGGGCTCAAGAAAATAAAACAAAACTTGTATAACAATTAGTTGAAGATATAGATTGTCTATGAGGTCAAGATACCCATTCGGGAACCATCGTCTCTCACAGCACAACTTTGGGCTTATCCGTGAGCACAAAGAATGACCCGACCGTCGTGGATTTTGATGAAGGGGATCTCGGGCCTGGTCTTCTTTGCATTCACGGTCTTCAACATCAATGCATAAAATAAATAGTAATGCACCTAACATATGCTAAGAAAGGAAATGATAACGGTGAGTTTTCAATGTGATGACATGCATTCTCACAAAAGAGTTCATGTGTCCTAATGAGGACACAGAGTGAAAATTCCTCGGCAAAGTTGAGGCCGGGGTAATGATGACACCTCCTCCTAAGAATCCTTGGGGGAGCGAAGTGGCGAGCATCGCCTTGCTGTGTAGTTCTCCTTGTTTGTTCTTCGTGCCTGAAACACTTAGAAAAGGAGATTAGAATGACAAGATGGCTTATCCCCCTTGCAAGTTGCAATCTACGTTGACCTTTGTCAAGGGGTGATAAGTTCTCCTTATGCCTGAAACACTTAGAAGGAAGAGATTAGAACAACAATGCGGCTTATCCCCCTTGCAAGTTGCAGTATGCCTTGACCTTTGTCAAGGGGTAATAGCTTTCTTAAGGGTGTAAAAATAAAGTAGCAAATATACAATGAATGTAAAAACAAGAATTCAAACCAAGCATGGTGATGGAATTTTTTTTAAAAAAATTTGTTGGAATTTGAAAATGAAGTTTTCTTTTTTTGAAAAGATTCAAATTTTTTTGTATTTTTGAAAATATTCTTTTTTTTGAGTTTTTTGAAAATATTTAGATTTTTTAGAGTTTTTTAAAATATTCAACTTTTTTTAGAGTTTTTTTTTGAAAATATTTTTTTGGGAGAGAAAAATCAGTATTGACACAAGTTCTCATCACTTGGTTGTTCTTCTAGGTTCGTTGGTAGACACCATGTGCAAAATGGGGTTCCTTGCCCAGAATCTTTCTAACCTTCAACCTCTGATCGGCTAGAGTTTAGCTTTGATTTGGTTGGTTCACCCACACCTTGGGGGTAAGAATGAAGAATTGAGGAAAAGTCCTTGATAGGCTTTGGAGATGTCAAGAGGGATTTATCTTTATTGACAAACCTATTTTTATGGCACACATTCAGACAGGTGCTTTGAACTGTGGGGTCATTGCCCATCTTTTGGTGCCTTTTTTCATTTTCTGCATTTTTGGGTACTCATTCAGACAGGCCCATATTTGTTTAAACCTGTGGGGTTCATTGCCCATCTTTTGGCACCCTTTTCTTTTGAGAAGTTGGACCTTTCGAGACGGCCTCCTACTAAGGCGGTGGATGCTTTCGATACTCTCCCCCTCTAGTCCCTTTTGCCTATCTTGGACCGAATAGAAGAGAGTAGGGTGAGGGTTTTCTTTCCACCTCTGAGCCTTGACTAGCTTCTCTCGGGTGTTGGGTCATCCGGATTCTAGGATCAGGACGTGTTGTGTGTGTAGTATGGTATCTACCCTCAACTCCTAGACAACAATCTAGAACATGTGGACTTAAGTCATACTAGTAGTTCTCTCCATTTTTTTGAGGTAGATTACATTCCATAGGTGAATCAATTGAAAACATGCCTTGTAATGTAAAGAATTTGTTTAATAAGAACAATGTAGCTACAAATATCGTCAATCATGAATTTCTCTCAATTAAGATTGTCATGAGAAATTCAAAATCATTTTTTAAAAATATTGCTTTGCATATGACATAATGATGATGAATGCAATTTCATGTAATACCTAAGAGAAGAAGAAGTTCGTTGCTGATGACGGCTTTGCTTGTGCTTGCCTTGCCTTGTCTATCATACCTTGCCTTGCTTTGCCCAATTGCTTCCACTGTTGATATGCACCATATTCCATTGGATTCAAGATTCATAGTCATAGGATGAAGTGAAAATGTGGAAGATCTGATTTAGCATGGCGGAGTCAAAATTAATGATGTAAAAGGCAAAGATTGTGGTATCACCCAAGAAATTTCTCTACCTTGATTTTTTCGTTGAAAGTAAAACTTAGAGGATAATTGAAAGGAAATAAACATGCTTGGAAAAAAAAGTGAGTTAAAATGGGCTCTTGGGCCCGTGAGTTGAAAGTGGGCTTGAAGACCTGGAAGTAGTTGGAATCAAGAGGCACGTGAGCCCAAGATTTGGATGTGGGATAGAGGGCCCGGTTGATGTTGATGGGCATGAGAGCCCAATTGGAGGTTGAGCCCGAGGGACCCAATGAAAAGAGTGGGCACATGGACCTGATTTAAATGGTTGGAAGCAAGATTGTGATTTGTGATGGGCTCGCTGGCGCCATTGAATAGTATGGGTGCGTAATCCAAAAGTTGAAGAAGTGGGTGCACGGGGGCCCGATTTCAAAGAAGTTTGGGCACGTGGGTGTAGACACGCAATTTTGGCCTAGTTCAAGAGCTTAGATTCTTGTTTTCATGAATAATATTTGAGTAATCTTTCAAGGGAACCGAGTTTTCCAGAAAAATCAAGTTTTTCGGTGCATTTCGAAGAGAATTGATAGACGTTGACCAGGGTCAAAGCGCCCTATATACAGGGCACCTGGCACCCTGTATATAGGGCACCAGGCGCCCTACTTATAGGGCACCTTGTGCCCTGTATATAGGGCACCAGGCGCCCTATATACAGGGCGCCTGGCACCTGGTCAAATTGACTTGACCGGCCGATTTGGCCCATCGCAGTGACTCGTCTAATCGATTTGACATATCTCATGATGCTAGCGCCTTATATATAGGGCGCTATGCCACGTGGCATTGTTTTTCAAAAATGGCCAAAGTACCCTCTTTTGGGCTATAAATAGACCCCCATTTGGAATTGAAAGGAGGTTCCAACTTTGTACCACCCTAGAGCTCATCCAACACCACGTTTTTAAGCCATTTTCACCCCCCGTAAGCCTTCAAACCGATTCAAAACTCTCTCCCAAAAACCCAAAAAAACCTGCAGTTTCCTTCTTCAGAAATATGATTTTTCTCCGACTTTGAGAGCCTCTACCCTCCATTTCCCTAACATGTAGTGCCAAAACACTCTTCCATTAGCTTCACTTGAGTATTGGCTGCTTGAAGAAGTCTTTTTTCCATCTTGGAGTTCTTCCTACACTCCCGGGCGACGTCGCGAAGAAGGGAAGAAAATATGCTAAAGCCAGTCCCTGGTGCCCCATAAATAGGGCGCTTTGACTTTGGTCAACGCGCCCCATCAAGGCGACACCTGCAGCAGGCGCCCCATATATGGGGCACTAGCAGGGGCAGACCCCGTTTTGCATTTTTTTTGAGTTTATTTACCTTTCCGGCCGATCCTTTACTCCCCCCTTTCATTTTAACTCTCATTAACATGTCATTTAGCATATATTGAGTCACTCATTTGCATTTTCATTCATATCTAAACCTTCTAAATAGGAGTTGGGATTTAGTCCCAATCCGGTTAGTCTCTTTCCTTTTGCATGTTTGAATTCAAATTTGAGCACGATACTATGCTTTCATTAGAACTAATGAACCTTTCACTTGTTTCTATGTTTTCTTATGGACATTTTTAGGTAAATCCGATTGAGGCGGAGCTCCAACCGGATCGAAGACGAAGGACTCACTAGGCTCTCTTCTTTCGGCCGGCCGAGAGAGGAGAAGTCGGAACCCAACAATCTCCCAGCTTCCAAAGGTACGATGGTCATTTCACCATTTCATTTCTTTTCATTCTACTATATTTTGGAGCCTTTGGCTCCTGGCGACCACACCCACTAACATCCCATCCACCAAGTCCCCAAAGCAAGCGTAGGGGCCGGAAGAGGGGAGATCTACGGATATCCCGTTTTGGGTGCTTACACCTTTTGGCGACCACGGTGGGACCGACTTTGCTTTAGTGAGTTCTTCTCTTCTTTCCTAAGAATGTCCACTTGAAAACATGCTTATTTTCACTTTAGTTCTCATTTAAGCCATTTCCATTTCCTTGCATTTCTATTTACTTGCTTACATGCTTGTTTATTTCCTTGAAGCATTATCTTGTTTCTTCTGATTTACTTGCCTTCCGTTGGTCCTTTTAAAAGCATACAATCTGATTTCTAGCTTGGTTTATCAACTTATTTCACCTTAGCATTTTAGATATCATCTTCTTTCATCCCTTGTTAAGTATACTTGTCAATTTCCTTCTAAGCCTAGTTTTCCTTTAGCAAATCTTTCAAATCATGCTTAGTTAAATTAGTGCTTTCTTCCATCCTAATTTGATTTCATATCATTAATCATTGTATGCTTTTATTTTCTTCTTGCTTGCTCCTTAATTCCTTGACATTTCACTCGCATTTAGTTTGCATTAGGGTTTCGTCTCTTTAGGTCATCCGAGAAGGGAGGCTCTCTCCTCCCAAAGCCCTACACACCTAAACATCCCTCTTGGTGGTTGCCAACTCCTCCTCCGGGGATTCCCTCTCGGAAAGACCGGGTAGCTTCCATCAAGACCTCCGTAAGTCCCCAGACGTGAAGGATTCCCTCTTCATTGATCGGGTAGGTTGTAAGAGCATAGGGTCCTATTACCTCTCAGAAGGACCGGGTAGCTTCCATCAAGACCTCCGTAAGTCCCAAAACCCGGAGTACCTATTACCTATCGTTGTGGAAAGAGTGACAACCTTAGATTGCCCGGCGTTGTGAAAGCATAGGGTCCTACCCATTTATTTGAGTGGACAATATTTCTCTTAACAAGCCATTAATTTGAGGTTGAAACAACAAAAAAATTTGCGTTAATCATTCCAAGTCTTTGCTATTACTTGTTTGCAAACAAAAACTGAAAATTAAACAAAAATTCCAAAATCACCTAAAAAAAACCAAAACAAAAAATTGCTTGAGGTTAATTTGCTTGATAACTTGCTTGTCCAACAAAAGAAAATCAAAACAAAAAAGGGGTCAAAAATCAAAACCAAAAAAATCCTTGAGCTTTTATTTGTCAACCTTCTTTTTCTGTTGTGTTTATGAATTTAACGTCAGGACGAGTTATCGGAATGGCGGATCAAAGATACGAGCAACTACAGTTGGAGTATGACCAATCTTATTTCTACCCTGATGCCGTATGTGCCATCAATGAACCCGAAATTCTCCCCGAGCCTAATCAAATTTCTCCTCAACCCAATCCAAATTCACTTTGGGAGGCATTCTCTCATGCCGACCCCACCCAAATTCAGGCTATCTAAGCCATCCTCAAGGGCAAGTCACCCGCCGAACACATCCCTCCTGAAGGTGGTCTTCACATCTCTACCCCTCGGTCGGTAGCACATCAACCCAATGTGCCCACTCATGGCCATTCTTATACCGGGCTCGTAGCCCCAATCTCTCCTCATCCGGTAGCTAATCTAGATCACCTAGATCCGAATGTCGTTGCTCCTTCTAGGCCACTAGTTCATTCCTCTAATCATCTCAACCCTACTCACCCTTTGGTGCATCCCCCAATGTACCCTTCTTATCCGGCCGCTTCGGCCCATCCAATCCAAGTTCTGGTGCACCGAGCACCCACTCCTCCTCCTCCTCTTGGGGAACCTTCTGTTGATCTGGCTATGATTAACAAAATCAATCGCATGGATGAGCAGTATAGAGAGCTTAAACGTTTGATCGACACCAAGGCAGTCCCTGAAATTTCTCTTCCTTCCCTCCCTACTTTTCATCTACCTCCCTCTGAGATGCCGGTATACCGTCGCTACAATGGAACCGGTAATCCATTCATTCATATCAAGGACTTTCTTTATGAGTCGGTAATGTGGCAAAATGATCCAAGGGCCCTTGCTTTTCTTTTCAGAAGATCATTAGAGGGTTCAGCTTTAGAGTGGTTCTACTCGCTTGACTCTTTGGAGGCGAGTAACTTTGTAATTGTCAAAGCTAAATTTTTGCAGAGATATCAAGACAGGGTCGGACCAACATATTCCATCACCGACCTCATGGCCGAAAGAATGAGAAATGATGAAGATTTTACTAGATATGCTGATAGGTGGAGGTCAATGGCAGAAAAGCTTACTGATTCCATTTCAGAACCAGAGCAAGTGAAGATGATCATCACTAATGCCACTCCGGCCTTAAAGAATATGCTGGCTTTGCATCACCCCACCTCCATGAGTGAACTCTATGAGAAGGCACGGTACATTCAGACACAGCTTAGGGACTCACCTATCATGAACTTGTTTGATCCTAGACCCCGAGCTGTCAAGAAAACCACTTTTACCACAACCGGCCCAGTGACTGAGGGCGTAGTGACAAACGAAAACCTCAATGTTGTAGGGAACCCACCTAGCAATTATCAACACCAGTTTAGGAACCCTCAACAAAATCAACCATTTATAAACCCTTGTCAACCTCAACATCAACCTCAGTTCCAGCCTCGTCAACAACAAGCTCCGATCCCTCAGCGATCTCAAGCCCCAGTTCCCCAACCACCACGGCAACAACTGGCCAACTACAACCAAGCACCCCCTCCCATGGCCTACGAACCCCGAAAGGTTGGACCCAAGAGGAACCATTACCTGCCATTGCCATACTCTCTCGTGGATATCTTTAATGCACTCATGGCGGCAGGGAAAATTGCATTGCCAAGGGAGAAGTTGGAGTGGCCTCAAAATGTCAACACAGAGCGATACTGCCTGTTTCACAGATATCCTGGGCACACTGTGGAAAATTGTTTTCAATTCAAAGACTACATCCACGACCTTAATGAGCAAGGTAGTATTGACTGGGACCAGATGGGGGAATACATCAAAACAGTGAAAGATCAACCTCAACGGCAGCACGCACCAGCTCAGCAGCAACAACAACAAAACCCCGGCCTGGGGATTATCCAAAACCCTCTACCTCCACATGCACCCGCACCGGGGAATCAACACGTTAATCCCATCTTGATCTCTTCCGAGGAGTATCATCATCGGGGCCAGAATTGGCAAGTTGAGGGAGCCACCTCCGCCATGCATGTCAACCGAACCGTCCATTCTATACCCCAAGCTACATCAGCCAACCCCATTACTCTCAACCGGACACCCATCATCCGAGCACCATCACGACCCATCATAACACCACCAGCCACACGACTCCAATCAGGACGGACCCTAATCCGCCCGGTTAATCCACCACAAACATCACCACCACTAGGACCCATCATCATCCCGCCCCGAGCAACTGTACCTTCACAACCTACCTACCCTACTATGCCTCAAACCACCATCATTACATCCATCGCAAGAGCTCCCATCATTCGACCTAACCCACCACCCACCACTACCACCCCAACTATAACTCCTCAACATGCCACAGTACTCAGGAGTGGGCGCATGTTCCAAAGGGTCTTTCCCTGTGTCGGTCGATCGGGTTGGTACCAGAAGTAGAAGAAGAACACATCAATGAACCATTGCCTGGGACATCCTATGACTTGCTGAAACATCTTGATAAAACCCCCGCACGGATCTCTATCTTAGAGTTGATCAAAAGATCCAGAGTCCATCAAGAGGTTCTCCAACAATACTTACAGCGAGTAATGGTAAATGAGAGCTTCCCCCCGGAAAAGATCTCATCGGTTTTGGTCCCAAGAAGTGAGTACCCGGCCCTTACATTCACAAAGGAAAAGTTGGCCGACTCGGAAATAAGGAAATGTGCCTTATGCATCACAGTCCACATCAATGGAGTAGGCATTAAGTCATGCTTGGTCGATACCGGAGCGTCCATTAATGTTCTGCCACCAGAAACATTACATCTTTGTGGAATCTCCGAGGAGGACGTCCGGCCATCTCAAATAACAGTGACCGCATATGATAATTCAAAGAAGCCCGTTGACAGCATGATTACATTGGGTGTCAAACTCAGACCTCAGACAGTCACTGTCAACTTTCACATACTAGAGATGGATCCGACATACAAAGCTATTCTGGGACGACCTTATTTGGAAGCATTAGAGGCTGTCGCCTCCACCAATCACCAGTGTCTCAAATTCCCTTAAAAGGGACAAGTGATTAAGGTGACAAGCATGCCCTTAGACCATCCATCTCCTCTACCGCCACCCCTTGGGTTGCCAAACGAGCCAATTTTGACAATCTTGGATCTTCCGGAAATAAGTAGGTAGCCCAGGCAAGTGTGGAGAATAAAAAGAGAAAAATGAAACTATTGGGTGGCATATAATGAAGAATTTGGGATACCAAGAAGGCCAAGGACTAGGCAAAGAACTGCAAGGCATAGCTGAGCCAATCAATCCAGTGAGGTTTCAACCAAAAAGTGGGGTTGGGTATGATGGAACTACTGCGAATGGTCAGAATCTCAAAAGTAGATACTTTTCTGTATGCTTACAAAAGTTTTTCATCAAGAAAGAAACCATTCAACTAGCTGAGAACAAGGAAGAACAAGAGCTGGAACAAGACAAAATAAGAAGAACTGACGACACTGAAGATGACGTGTATCCTGAAATATCTCTTTTATTTTCCACCGATGAAGAAGGGTCAAGCAATGAACCACTCCAGGTTGAACCACCTGTTGACCCACCCGAGGGTCATATTGCCAAACCGACTCGAGAAAAAGTCCAACCAACCCCACGAGGGCCTTCCCTCATTATGTCATTTTTTGGGGCCGACGCCCCAACTCACTGTGATGCTCTCCCCGGGCTTCTTGGACCAATCCCTATTTATGGGCCCCCAGGCCCAACTTACGGGTCCGCGTACCCACTTGTTGCTCTTGGGCCATCGAGCCCCTCTACTAAATCTGGGCCTTTGTGCCCATTTTCTCCAATTCTCGGGCCCTCGAGCCCATCTCCTAAACCTGGGCCTTTGAGCCCGCATCCTCCTCTTATTGGATCCATGAACCCACCTTCCTCTATGATCATCCGGCCTACTGTTCCATCACCTCTTTCTGTCAACATTGGGCCCGAAAGCCACCTCTATCAAACATTGCTCAAAGTCTTCCCCTCTTTATCAATATCTTCGCCTACTTTGGCTCCTGTAGTTGATCTCAACCCAAATCGGGCACCTAAAGCCCATTCTGTCTTTATGTTTAGCACTCCCCAAAAAACAACGTCCTCCTCGAAACTCAAATTTCGATCAAGGAAACATCTCAACTTGCCTCGGAAGGGCATTCGACCTAAGGAGCCACCAGATCCTTGATTGACCTTCTTTGCCCTCCATCCTCTCCAATAAATTCTACTCCATCCACCTCTTCTTCCTCCTCTTATTTACCTTCTTCTTCTTTAGGTTTAGTTTCCAATAAAAATAGAACAAACAACAGAGGTAGGAGAATTCTAGAAAGAGACCTACACCAGTTAGCTTAGAAAAGCTTAGGATATGCCAGACAACCGGAATATTTGGAAAATGCGATCCAACTAAATGAAATCCAATATGAGGAGAAGGATAACATTGATCAAACTTTGGGGGTTTCTTCCTCTTTCAGTTCAACATCACCTACATCCAACAGAAGGCAATCAAGGGCTATGCAATTGCCGAACATCTGGCCCATCATCCCATCCCAATTTTTGACCCTGTCCAATCAGAATTTCCCGATGAGGAATTGATATCCATTCGATCCTCCAATATTTGGACTTTGTACTTTGACGGGGCCTTAAACTCTCAGGGTAGAGGGATAGGGATTGTTCTACTTTCACCCGAAGGTGTCACCATTCCACAGGGTTTTCAGCTCCATTTTCCTGCAACAAACAATATAGCTGAGTATGAAGCCTTATTGGCCGGACTGGAGGCCACTCACTTCTATGGTGTCACTAAACTAAGGGTGATTAGTGATAGCCAGTTGATTCTCCGCCAAGTGCTTACCAAATACCACACATCTCATTTCGGGCTCAGACCATACCAAGAACTCACCACCTGTTACATCAAGCTATTCTCCAAACTCGAATTCATTCATGTTCCTTGTGCTCAAAATATTCTTGCCGATGCTCTCGCTTCTCTGGCATCTTCACTATCTGTCCCACTAGGCAGGCAGGTTAGGACAATCTATGTCCGCCGACGTACCATTACGGCAATAGAAGATGCACAATTCTTGAAGGTTAAAGAAAAGTTTGAAAGGAAAGAGTACATTGAGCAAAAGGAGGAAGTATCTTTGGTCGAGTTGGAGGAACTAGAAGAGGGTGAGAAACCATGGTATCATGAGATTGCGAATTACTGTCAGGATCAGACATATCCACCGGGATCAACTGCCGAAGAGAAAAGAGCCATAAGAAGGGTCTCCCAGAGATACACCATCTTAGGTGGAGTACTTTACAAAAGGAGCTTGGCCGGTGTTCTATTAAGATGCGTAGATGAAGAAGAGGCTGAATTGGAGCTTAAAGAAGCACACTCCGGAGTATGTGGAGGCCATGTAAATGCTCAAGCCCTCGCCAAGAAGATCATCAGGCAAGGGTACTATTGACCTACTCTAGAGGAAGATTGCTCGATCTTTGTCCGGCACTATCATCAATGTCAACTTCACACTGACAAGATTCACTCTCCCGCATCTTCCCTTTACCCGATTCATGCCCCATGGCCCTTCGCTATGTGGGCTTTTGATGTTATCGGACCCCTTGGTGACCCAAACTCCACAAACAAAACCAAATCCTTCATCCTAATGGCAACGGAGTACTTCACCAAGTGGGTGGAGGCGGAAGCATACGTGGAGATCAAGGCATCAACAGTCTGCACCTTCATCAAACGCAACATCATTGCCAGGTTCGGGATCCCGGGCGACATCATCACCGACAATGGACCGCAATTCATCTCCCAGGAGCTGCGTGACCTTTGCAAAAGGTATTGCATCAGATTGCATCATTCATCTCCATATTATCCTCAAGGCAACGGTCAAGTAGAAGCCACCAATAAAACCCTGATAAAAATCATTAAGAAAACTTGTAGGTCTAGCAAATTCGCGGATTGGCCAACGGGTTAGACCCCTATTCGAACCCCAACGGGTTAGACCCCCTATGCTTTGGCATTTGGGATGGAGGCGGTAGTTCCATACGAAGTAATCATTCCTTCCCTCCGAGTCCAGATCGATCGAGATATCCCGATGGATGAACACCGAGATTCTCTTCTCACGCAACTCAAACTCTTGGACGAAAGGATGAACCTTCAGATTGATTGAAGAAGGGAGGTTGAGGGGAGAAGAGGGCTACTCTGAAAGGGGTTGCGGTCAACTAGTTGAGGGAAAGAATTGGGAAGAGGGGTTGGAGCCTCACTGTAAAAAGAGGAACACCAAAATGTTGGAGAACCATCCCTTTTATAGGGAAGACCTTGAATCTTGGAGCATACCATAGAGATCTTGTGTTTGACTTCCATAACATAAATGCATCTTACCAGTGGAACATTTTTAGTCAATCATCATTAATGATGAAAAGCAATGGTGTTCAGATGATGTGTGAGGGCATCCAGAGACCATTCCCCTTAAAGAGTCTTGGTAGTGGGACGTTTCTAGTAGGATAACGACAACGCACAAGAAACAAGGTAGATTTCATGGAGGTCGGGTAGGAAAAAGTCCTGCCAAATAGAAGTGACTTATAAGAAAGTGCTTATAGCTATAGAAATGTCTTTTAAGTAAGGCGCTTCTATCTGTAGAAGTGTCTTATCATCAAGGTGCTTCTACTAGTAGGCCACATTTTAACATAGTAAGTAAAAAGTTGTTCCTTTAAGTACATTATTAAATATTATCCATAAACAAGGTTTTAAGATTTTAAGATCTCCATTAGACCAATTTGGCATGTCTATAGCTATACATCTTCACCAGCGTTGGACATTTTGAAACCTTAACTTGCTTAAGATAAAGCTTTTAACCCTTTTTCATATCCCATATGAAATAATTAAAAAAACTTAGTGGAAACTAGTTTAAGATAAGGATGCCTAATAAACCTTAAAACTTGACATACATTTTAAAATTAATTAAAAATTGTAGTATAACTTAATCATAATGATATTGCTTTTATTAAGTGGTATATATAAAGAGATTAAGTAAGGGTCTGTGAACATCTTAGACCACTACACCATCTGAACCAAGTGGATCATAGGTTCACTTAGGTGGATCTAGTAGTTGATTAGGTGGATCTCATGCTTAGAGAGATCCACCTCGGTCTACTCTTGTTGAGCCATCTCAAGCAAGTGCTTTTTGACCTACTCCTATGACACTTTCATCTGTAGGCAATCCATCTTTTATCACCTCAAGTATACATTTTACTGAATCTTTTAAAATCATTATATATATATCACTTTCTAATATATTGTTATTTTGTGGTTAATTAGTTACATCCGATAGACATGGAAGATGTCTACCCATGCTTCTAACATGAGAATATTGGACCCTGGAGAGACCTTGAATGATAAATTGGTATTGGGGTCAAGTGTAGGTCTGAATGGTCAAGAATTTATCTCCTACCTTTGAGTTTTCAATAGAGTATATTGTAATTTATGGCAACAAATTACATCACCCTTCCCTAACAAAAAAATGGCAATTTTCAATAGTTTGAGATAAACATAATATTCTATTTATAATTTTAATTTATACATGATGATTAATAATGTACAGTTAGTGATTATAAATATGGTCTTTGTGTAGTGACATTTTACATTTGAGTGTCCATAGTTGTAGATATCTTAAGACACATGGATGAGATGCAAAAAACAATAACAACAAAGGATCCAATTGAAAAAATGTGATAGCACATGTAATTATTTTTTCAATTATTGTCTATTAAAACTAATAAAATTTGTATTTCTTGTAGTTTAAAGGACGTTCAATACCTTCACACTATAATGAAGGTGACATATAGGCTAGATATGACAATAAGGTAAGAAAATAATTTTTATTTATCTTCTTTTTCATTTAAGCATAATTTTTTATCACTATTAAACTCTTTTGAATTTCTTTGTAAAGAAATAAAAGTAATAGAATTCATTTATCAATGTCTTATATAAGAGGAATGATGAATATTTATCAGTTGGAGAAAGAATTTGAATGTATTTCTTTCAAATGTTGTGTTCTTTAGTAGAGTTTCAATGTATTCTATATCTCTTAATTGCTTTGAACATGTACAGAATGAACAATGTCTCCCTACACATCCAGAGGTCTTCTAAATGATGCAAACATATAAAGAAGTGGATGGATCAATTATGTATAATAATGAGCATAGTCACCAAATGATGTTAAATGTCTAATTTTTTATCTTAATTTATATTTCAATATAAATAATTATTAATAAAATTTATGATTACAAGATATATATATATAATAATTGATGAATCCCTCAACATCAAAGGAATCATATGTTGGGGTGTCTGAATCTTCATTTAGTCTTGAGGATGCATTCATAATTATCTTTGGTAGAGATAGACTTAGACAAATCTGATGTGGTTGGCAAGGCCACACTTGCAACACGTGGTATGGTGGGTCAAATGGAGGAACTTTTACTTCCACAACTTAAGAAGTTTGAGAGCTCAAAAAAAAGGTGAACAATCTTGAGAAGCGAACATAGATGAATGTTTAATATCAATTTGAGATTACTTCTTGGAAGTAGCAGTTAAACGATCAACGAAAGTCATTTCAAGAGAAAATTGAACAAAAAACTCAAATTTATCGGTGTATAAATCAAAGACTCATAGGACTAGAACTTCAATCTACATTGATGCTGCCTCTAAGATAGAGAGAAAATGACGATGGGGATGATGACTATGAATAAGGGTCTTTTGGAGAGGATGAGTGATTATATCTCTTACCCCATTTCATTTTGTATAAACTCTTGATTCGTATCATTTCTAGCATTCTTGTTAGTTTTATAAATTTGTGATTGAATGTTATTTTAATTTTTTTTTCAATTTGTATAAACATATGATTGAAGGTTCTTATTGCCTCAATTGTCTTCTTAGGTTATGATTAAATGAATAAATAAACAGGTTGTGATTGAATGCATGCATGTGTTTCCATGTGAATGAATGAATGTATGAAATGGATGTATTTGTTTTCACATGAATGAATAGATGTGAGGAATATGTTTATGTTTCCATGTGGGTGTTGTATGAAATTGACTATGTAGATGAAAAAATTTTCATATTTCAAATGTACAATAATTTTTAATTTAAACTTATTTGAGACATCATAAGTTGTCACTAATACCATATTTGTGATGATTATAGCCATTGCAAATAAGTACTTGCAATGTCTAGGCCATCGCCAGTACCTCTTATTGGAGACAATTTGGAGCCATCACTACAACTATTCAATATGCTTCCAAACAACAACTGGAGGCATTTTGAATTGTTGTAGTGATGGCTTACTTGCACCCATCACCAACAACAAGTTTTAAGTAATAGCTTAAGCCATCGCCAAATAGTTTCTAGCAATGACTTTAGCTAACAACTTTGTCATCACCTATAATTAATTGGGGATGGCTTTTAGCCATCTTGCATAGCCTTATTGGAAACAACTTTAGGTAAGCAATCATTAATATCATTAGTGATGGACTTATTTGTGATGACTGGGTGAGGACTTTAAAACCCTCATAGAATATCTTTTGGCTTTGTGGCAATGGCTTCAAGTCGTCACCATTAAGTCTTTTTTCTTGTAGTTAACCATACAATTTTGATGATAGAAAATCATTATTGATAATTAGATAAGAATACCATTTAGGGTTTTAAGTTGGATTAATTTTGTAAACTAATTTTTTTATGAGTAATTGTATGCATGCCTCATTATCTCTATATTAATGACTAATAAGATCAATCATCATCATCCTATGATAAAATATATTACATACATTAGTTTGTTTGGATTATTATTGTTCTGACTCAATGATCTTACAACTAGTAATATTTAAATCATATACTTTTATATTATTGATCTTATTATCATGAACTCATTATGATTCAATCATTTATGTCTGTGATAAAGAATTTCATCATGGTATATACATCTAATAATACTATGTAATGAAGAAATAATATTTATATAAATTTATTAAATGAGATATGTCAAGAAATATTTAAATCATATCAAATATGATTGATTTGTTAGACACACATTTCTATCAATAGCATCATCATAGCATAAGTAGGTATACATACTTACATCCTTGGAGGAAGCTATTTCACTTCGATAATGAGAGCATTGCATAATAGATGTGTGAATTCTAATGTCTACAATTGTGATTTCTTAAACTTAACCATAGTTGGAAAACAATGGTGTAAGGTGATAGATAACTTTGTAATGAAGGAACATGTGTATCTTCTTCTTGTTAATGAATTTAAAGCAATCCAACATAATCTCGTTCAATTCGAAGATTATTCAAATTCCCCATCTACATAATATATGCTGCATCAAGGTAGGAGTGGATAATTTAGTAAAGATGAATGTCGCTGTCATCTATCCTTTAATTATCCCTAGATCTAGTGACATTTAATTATGTCATCTTGTGTGACTAAGTAGGGTGGATGATCACCTAGAAACATCACAAATTTTGTTTAATAATTTGTATAAATTAGAATATCATATATTTTATATCCTGATGTAGCACATGATTTATGTATGGGCCCCTCAACTCTCAATGAATAAGATTCATGCATATCTAAGAGTAAAACTATGTTAGGGAATTCTTAAAGAAATGGTTCGATACAATTGGGTGCTTTGGATGTGCCCCTAATGACTAGCCCACTTGTGGCTAGTCATTGGGCGAAGTTGTCTCAATCCGGATGACATTAGATCGACCATGCAATATGGGCTGATCTACCCAACTCAGGCCATTCTTGCCAACTAACCACTACAGGAAACTGGATCATGGGCGACGGGTTATTGGCGATGGCTTCATTAAGCCGTCGCCAATAATGATAAACGCGACAGCTAAGTTAAAGCCGTCGCTAATAAATGGTAAATAGCGACAGCTAAATCTAGCTATCACAAATAATGTTTGTGGCGACGGTCAAAGCCGTGGCAATACCCAGAAAATGAAACCCGTGCGGTTTTTTTCTCAGGAAATTGGCGACGACTTTAGACACCGTCGCTAATAATATTAGTGGCGACGGCCTAAGCCGTCGCCACTAATCCAAGCCGACCGTTGAACGGTCGACTTTTTTTGGCGATGGCTGTAACTTATCCTGTTATTGGCGACGGCCTCATCAACTGTCGCCAATAAGTTCATCTTAAAAAAACCCTCGACCCCCTCCTTTCTTTCCCCCTGCCGCTCACTCCCCCCCTCTCTCTCTCGCGCGCACGCTCTCCGTCGAGGACTCCCTCCTGCCGCCGACGCCGCAGCCACAGTCGCCGCCGCTTTAGCCGTCACCGTCGCCATCGTCGCCGCCGCCGCCGGCTTTTCTCCCCCCTCCCTGCGTAGGGCACTGTGAGGGGAAAGCTACCTCCGCCACCGCCATGGGTGCCGCTGACTCCGCCGCCGCCACCTCCTCTGTGCTGAATTTAAACCCTACTTAGGGTTAATCGAACCTCCTTTGAGGTATACATTTTCAACGAATGAATTTTTGTTTAATTTTTTTCCTATACATCACAAAGCATATATAGAATAGATATGTGTTTAATTTTTTTTCCTATACGTCACAACATTGTGATATTTATTTATATGCTATATTGTTGTTTCTTTATTCTTCACTAACATCTACCATCTCATCAACCATCTGATTTGCTTAGAGTTTAATGGGATGTTTAGATGCAAAAAAAAAAAAAATTCATACACCTTCGAACTCAAATTTATATTTCAAAATATATAAAATTAACATATCTCAAATTGTCTAATTATTCACATTTAATACGTACCCTGGATCTCTTTCGAGTACTAAAAATTGTATTATAGACATTTTGTATTGATATTCAGTCCATAAATTATCAATATCGGATTTGTGATGCAAATTATGAATATTTGTATTAGGATACGTACGTACATTGTTTACACCACAATTTTACAATCTTGGGTAGGGGTGGACACAAAACGGTTCAAACCGAGAAATCAAACATTTGCCTTTTGGAATTCGAGATCATTCCATTCTGAATTGAATCTTGTCTCCTGTAAGACTTAAATGAATCTAAGAGCCTGAATGTGCTCGATTGGTATTCTTTTATTATTTTTAAAAAAAAATCTCTTTTTAAAACTTTAGCCCATCACAGTACAGGAACACCGCAAAGATCGGGTTACTGGCTGATGATGAACCTACGAACCCATGTTTCGGGGACTCCCCACCGCGTTGGGGGTTGGCTATTCTTCTCTCGTGCCAATGGCACATATTTTACCAATCGAACATAGGAAGACTTGATGAAACATGGCAGTAATCCAGGAGACTTGAAGAGATTCTCTTTGCTGAATTTGGTCGTTGAGCGTGTCTATATCTACACCTTGATAACACCTTTTCAGTCCATTGCCATTTTGCTCCACTACATTCCACTACGATCCATCTCGCTTTTCTACACTTTCTCTACATTTCACTCCGCTACGCTACATTACATTCCCTTGCAAAGCCGACATCAAGGCAAGGCAAGCTGTAGACACGCCAATTTGACCTTATTTAGAGCTTAAACCATTATTCCATTGGCAACTTCTCTTTTAGACCATCAAAATCATGATGAACCACCCTTTTGGATGAGACAAGGTGCTTATTAGAAATATGAGGATGATTTGTTAATTTCTAATCAAATCCGTGTTTGCCGAACAAGAGACTCTTGGTGGTGTGCCAGATTATGTTTTTCTCAGCATATCCTCTACTTGAAAATTTTTCACAGGATTCTATGGACTTCCAATGAATAAGTATTCAACAACAATAATCTTCTTCTCTGAGTTATCTTTCCATTTCAACAAACGGAATTCAATTCCTATCTACCATTTGTCCGCAGCGCCTTTTAGAAGTTAGATGCGCAGTTCTGTCTGCACGCAGCACCAATCAAACCCAATTGCATGCAAGCACAGCCCATTTGGCACATATCTGACCAATTCACGACCTTACCTTCCTTTTTCATCCTCCATATCACTTTTTATAGCATCTGGAAGCTTCATGGTTGAAATTAGCATCATCAAATGATGGCAATCCAACTTGTTGTCTTATACATCAAAACTTTCCATTTTTAGACTAGATTTGTTTCCTCTTCAAGTGAAGACTTATTTTGAACATGGGGAAGGTGATCCACGGTTTTCAATCTCTCTCAATCATTTATGTAAGTTTATATATGCCTCAGTATGAAAATCAGAAACATTAAATGGAGGAAATCCAACCTATGGTCGGATGTATCAAAACTTGCTATTTTTTGACCTGGTTCTCATCCCCTATAAAGAGAGACTCATATGAACGACCTAAGAAGGGAATACACATCCTCCAGCACTCCTCTCTTCGTCCTACATCCACCCTAGGCTCTTCCCAACCTCCCCAAATTTTTCTCTCTTCGTCCCGGTGCCCGGAGATCATCCCAAATTGAAGAAGAAGCCGGTCTATGCTCTGTCGTGCTGCACTTCTGATCATCGGATTCTACAGATATTTATAGTCATTTTCCGGCCTGACTTCCTTCATAAGAAGTGTGGTTAATCAATATATATTTCATATACAACAAACTTAGATCAATTCTGACATTCCATTGATTTTTTACGGCTTCAACACCGGCGCTGCACAGACAGATCCGAAGTCTTCTCTTCTAAGTCATTGTTTTCTCAGTCAATTTCAGTACATTTAATGGTGGATACAGCTCATATATCCCTCATAGAAATTGTTCCCCGGTGAGTCCTATTTTATTTACAACAATAATCATTCAATTCAGATATCTGTGGTTCCCATAGCATGTCCTACATCGACATTGTGCTGGGAGTTTCCAGAACTTCATTGTCCAATATCCGGATTATCAGGTAAATTTAGATTACTTATCATAAGATTCAAGAAAACTTGTCTTCATATAAAACCACCCTCGGTGAGTCCTCTTTATTTTAAAACAAACATCACTTTATTCTGACATTGGTGCTGCTCGTTATGGTCTCTGCATCAGAGTCACGCAGTTTACAATGAATCTGTCCAACCCGGTTGCCACTTTGCCTGGGTTGTGTTATCTTTAACCATTCATATTCTCTTTTCTAACTCTTCATTCATATCATTTAGTTCATGTTTAAGCATCATTCTTATTCATTTTTGAATCATTTCATATATCACAAAAAACCAAAATAAAAATGGTTAGGGCTAACCCCGAATCCGGTGAGTTTGTTTTCAATTGCCGTTTTATGTTATTGTTTTTACAAGTTACTACACTTCACTCTGTTCTAATCCTTCTTCACTTTTTTTATTGTCTTATTGTCTTCTAGTTTCACAAATACATCAAGCTAGCATTGGTTGGAGATTCTTCTTCATCGGCCGGCCGAAGAAGAAGAAGGTTGAACTCACATCTCTATCTCCCATGCTAAGGTACACACGGTCAAATTCAACTTCTTTTCTATTTTTCAATACATAAAGCGGAGCCCGCGGCTCCTGGCGACCACCTCTTTTATGTTCTAAGTCATTCTATTCTTCACTCTTCTCCCACATGACCCGAACCGTTTCCGGTGCTCGAGCTACGCCGTGAGATGAAAGTTCGGGGATCAATGTAAGTGTGGGACCAAGGTGAGGAGTCTTTACCGCTTTCCGAGTGTCTTCCGATTCACTCCCCTTTTCCCCTATTCCATCTTTCACCTTCTCTTGAGGTGCCGATCTGGAACCCGTTTCCGGAGTCGACATTATTGTAAATGACCATCCTTAATCTGGTTGTGACGGTTATTATGGACGAATATTAGATATAATTGAGATATTGTTCCATAGGAATAGTCATTTAACACTTTTTGAATGTGAATGGTGGGATGTATATAATAAAGATCGAGGTTTTAAGGTTAACGAATATGGTTTTATATCAGTAAACGTACAGAGAAGATTAGGAACAGATGAACCGTTTGCACTGGCAAGTCAAGTGGAACAAGTTTTTTATGTAGATGATAACTATAATAAGGGATGGGTGTTATCAGTACGATCACTACCTCGTAACTATTACAACATTTCATAAAATGAGAGTGATGACGAAAATGAACCAAATCAGGAACAACTTATTAACGTACCAATAACATTTGGTGTAATCGACGAAGATGTACAACTTCAAGAAACTCAACCTATACAAATAGAAATTTAATCTAAAACTCCAAGTTCAAGATGAAATTCCACAATCCGGCTTCGGATTGTGCAATTTCGTCTTTTTGGCCAATCCGATGCCGGATTGCCCAATCCAAACCTAGAACGGGCCTCAGATTGGGCAATCCAGCCTCAGATTGGCCAAAAAGATGAAATTCCACAATTAGAAGTCGGATTGTCCAATCCAAACCCGGAACGGGCCTCAGATTGGCCAAAAAGACGAAATTCCACAATCCAAAGCCAGATTGCCCAATCCAAACCCGGAACGGGCCTCGGATTGGGCAATCTGACCTCGGATTGGCCAAAAAGATGAAATTCCACAATCCGAAGTTGGATTGCCCAATCCAAACCCGGAACGGTCCTCGAATTGGGCAATCCGGCATCAGATTGGCCAAAAAGACGAAATTCCACAAGCCGAAGCCGGATTGCCCAATCCAAACCCGGAATGGGTCTCGGATTGGGCAATCCGACCTTGGATTGGCCAAAAAGGCGAAATTCCACAATCCAAAGCCGGATTGCCCAATCCAAACCCGGAACGGGCCTCGGATTGGGCAATCTGGCCTCGGATTGAGCAATCTGACCTCGAATTGGCCAAAAAGATGAAATTCCACAATCCGAAGTTAGATTGCCCAATCCAAACCCGGAACGGTCCTCGAATTGGGCAACCCGGCATCAGATTGGCCAAAAAGACGAAATTCCACAATCCGAAGCCGGATTGCCCAATCCAAACCCGGAACGGGTCTCGGATTGGGCAATCCGACCTTGGATTGGCCAAAAAGGCGAAATTCCACAATCCGAAGCCAGATTGCCCAATCCAAACCCGGAACGGGCCTCGGATTGGACAATCCGGCCTTGGATTAGCCAAAAAGACGAAATTCCACAATCCGAAGCTGGATTGCCCAATCCAAACCCGGAACGGGCCTTGGATTGGGCAATCCGGCCTCGAATTGGCCAAAAAGACGAAATTCCACAATCCGAAGCCGGATTGCCCAATCCAAACCCGGAACGGATCTCGGATTGGGCAATCCGACCTTGGATTGGCCAAAAAGGCAAAATTCCACAATCTGAAGCCAGATTGCCCAATCCAAACCCGGAACGGGCCTCGGATTGGACAATCCGGCCTTAGATTAGCCAAAAAGACGAAATTCCACAATCCGAAGCTAGATTGCCCAATCCAAACCCGGAACGGGCCTTGGATTGGGCAATCCGGCCTCGGATTGGCCAAAAAGACGAAATTCCACAATCTGAAGCCGGATTGCCTAATATTTTTATGTGACAGAAGAAGAGAATTTTCAGCAAAAGTCATAGGACATCTCAGACTGCTGCACCATCTGAGGGCGGTGGACCTCGGGGTCAATCTCAGGCATCTAGGGATCGACCTTCCACCTCCAGGGGTGTTGCTTCCAAGCCAGTTAGGGAGGCACCCCATGAGCCTAGTCCATCTCAGACTCGTTCTCACCGGGTTCCGACGACGTCTCCTACAGATGGTAGTAGTCCATCTTCTCATGCTTCAGGTATAAATTTGAATATATGCAAGTAAAAAGTTTTCTTAGAAATTTTCATTGTCTAATTGTAATTTTTAATTTATACTTGAGTAGCTACATCAGTTAGACGTGGGAGAGGTCCAGCAAAGGCCATCAGTGTGCGAACACTCGGCCCTGATGAGTCATACAACGTCGATCTAGTAGGAGGATCTGGCGTTGTATCACACGGACAAGAGTTTACCTCCTACTTAGGAGTTATGAATAAAGTTCATTGCGATTTGTGGGAGCATAATTACATTGCTCTACCGCAGGAGAAAAAGGATGCCATATTCCATGATTTAGATGTAACATTTAAGTAGCTTCATCTTGTTTAAATTTTGATGAACTTTTTAATCATTTTTATATTAATGCAGCAACATTTTATCTTTGAGCGGAATCCACAATCCGATGCACAAATATTAAGGCATATGGGAGATATGCAAAGAAAACAAAGAAATCATTTGAAAAGAAAGGTAAAATATAATTTATAATGTAATTTCGAGATAACCAATTTTTTGTTAACAATATTTGTCTACATTATTTTACAGGACAATCGAATGAGGAAGCTCGTGCCAACATTCCTCCACAGTGCAACGAGGAACAATGGCATCATATGTGCCATTTATGGAGTCAAGATGAAGCTAGAGTAAATCAAAAAAATCTCTTCTCTTATAATTTAATTTTTAATGTCGATAAATGTTATTTCATTTGTATATATATATATATTTTTAATGTTATTTCATTTGTATATATATTTGTAGGCGTTGAGTGAAAATAATGTCGGTAATAGGCGGCAATTAACAATGCCATACATAAGAGGAAGAATAAATATACACCAGTTAGAAAGAGACTTTGTAAGTACTAAAAACTTAAAATTTCATATTAGTTGATCCTTATTTTCAAATTCTTTATTCTTTTAATTTTTTTGGATAGGTACGAAAAGAAGGTCGCCCTCCAACTCGTCTGCAGGTATTCCAGATGAGTCAAACGCATGAAGAGCTTGATGGAGCAGTCATTTAGGATAATGACCAAAGTTGTCTTATGATGGTAATGATTGATTGTCAAAATATTTTTTTCTTTATAATCCACAATTCATCACGGTAGGATTTTAATTTTTATCATATTATTTATAGGAAAATATGCAAGGATTGATGAATCCCCAGCATCTGAATCCTCGGATGCTGGGGTATCGCAGCCTCCACTCACTGCGGAGGAAGCTTTTATATCCGTATTTGGTAGAGATCGACCAGGACGGATCTGATGTGGTGGGCAAGGTGAAACTCGCCACACTTGGTATGGTGAGTCAAGCGGAGGTGCTTCTAGCTCAACTCAAGAAGTTCGGGAGCTTAGAGATCAGGTGGTGAGGCAAGGAGAAATCAATAAACGTTATGAAGAACAAATTACTTCATTGAAACAACAATTGGACAATCAACAGAAATCATTCCAAGAAAATTTCGATCGCCTCAATCTGATCATAGAAGGCTTGACTCAAAGGTTCTCGGCTTCTGATGTGCCATCCACATCAGGGCATCCTCCGCCTCAACAAATAGAGGACATAAATGACGACGACGACGAGGACTACGGGGATGTCGAGGAGAGTGAAGATGATGATGAAGATGAAGATGAAGATGAAGAAGATGAATAGATTGAGATGTATTTTCTACTCTCTTTGAATGTCAATATTCATATGTATCAAAACATTTTTGTGTATGAATGTGAATTTGAATGTGGTATGTGAATATGAATTTAAATTTGATACGTGAATGTGAATTTCAATTTGGTATGTGAATGTGTATTGTTTCACCCTAATTCGGTGCCCGTTCAGAGTTTGAAACGAGCAATCCGGCACCGAAATTGTTAATATAAATCTATTTTTGGATTGGTCGATCTGATTTTTGGTCTTTCTGGAAGTTTCAAGAATGATTGATTATTTTGATTTGATCGTATAATTGATCCAATTCGGCCAATCAAATTATTTTTTTCAGAAAATTATTATTGGCGACGGCTGTTTTAAGCCATCGCCAATAAGCTTATTTGGGACGGCTAAAGCCATCCTAAATATTAATTAAAGTCGTCGCAAAACCAGAGAAAAAAATCTGAAAACCCACCGCGGGGTTTCTGCCTACCATTTGCGACGGCCACATAAGCCGTCGCAAGTAAATTTATTGGCGACGGCTTACAAGCCGTCGCCAATAAGCTTATTTGAGACGGCTGAAGCCATCCCAAATAAGGTTAACGCCGTCCGAGGCTCCTAACCATTTACGATGGCTTAAGCTGTCGCCAGTAAATTTATTGGCGACGGCTTCGTAAGCCGTCCCCAATAAGTGGTCGTCTTATTAAATTTTTTATATGACGGCTTACAAGCCGTCGCCAATAAATTTACTGTCGACGGCTTAACTGTAGCTGTCGCTAATAATATTGGCGACAGCGTTATTTGCGACGTATTTGTGACGCCTGGAAAGCCATTGCTAATACATAGTTGTGACGGCTTTTGGATTTTTTGGGACGACTATAAGCTGTCCCTAATAACCTATTTTCTTGTAGTGAACCCAAGTGGATCTCCCGGTGTTGGAATGATAGGGCTGAGTCCAATCGGATCATCTCATCTAGACTGAATATTATCGAATCAGCAATTTTGGATAGATCTCCAGATCTGATAGAATCCGGCCTTCTATGCTTGGTGTTGATAGATCCTTGTCTCTCCATTATCAACTAATGTTATCTATCTGTCATTTACTTTTGCATTGTGTGTATGGGTTTAATCATCTCAATTGGTTTTGCTAACCTTAAGATATTTCTTAATCTCAACTTGTTTATCTTTCCTGTAGCTCAAGCACGCATTTGAGTATGGATAAGTAGACTCTAACTATTTTCGAGCTCGATTTGTCAACAGCTCGTTATGTTGTAGCTTGGTACGTCAAACTACTCATTCACCTCACCGAATGAGTTCGAGCTCAAGCTAGAATAAGAACTCAGACTTAAAATTTGTTAAAGATGAAGTTTGAGCATAATATGAACTCATTTACAAAACTACAACTTGAGCTGGAGCTAATTTCATGAAGATCTTACCAAGTGCAAGGAGCAACTTAAGCTAATTTGTTAACGAATCAAGCTTCTTTTCTTATTCAAGTTGCTGATCTAACGTAATAAATGACCAGCTTTTATCAGTCCAGTTTTGAGCTACTAATTGAGTGTATTAGCTCATTTACCCTTCTACTTTTACTTCATTAATTAGTAATTAAGTAGGATTATTTCCATGCATGCATGCTGCTAGTTTGATGTCCAATTATTCAAAATACACACTTGGTTCAATATTCGCGTCTAATACTTTTCTTGGCACTAGCTTTAGTTGGTGTGCTCTTTGATAAGTTTTCCTATCTAATGGCCTGTTTGGTTAGAGTATAAAAAATAATACTATATTAGTATTGATATTGATATTTTTAGAAGATGAAATATCAATATCAAAATTGATACAAGTCGACACTTGTATTACATAACATATATTGTTTACATTACAAATTTTAAAATTAATATTATTAACCAAACACCTCAAGATGATTACCAACAATATCAATTTTAAAATTAATAGTGATTGAGGTGTCTAATAGTGTTACCAAACATGGCATAATGTAGAATCATTATAGCTCTGACATGTTTTACATCAATCGTAATTAACCTATATATACAGTGAATTTCTATGAATTTCAAAACACTGGCCTTTATCTGATAAAGGTGGAGACAATTATGATGGTCGAACAATTTATATTCCTTTGGATAGATGATGCTTCTGTCTCCAAAATTGTGGATCAACGGCTTCTGCTTCCGAAAGATACAATATATGTATGTACAACAAATCAAAGAGTACAAGAACACCTCACTTGTAACGTTTTGAAAAAAAATTAAATTATTTATTTCTGTAACACCTTCCCCCCCTTTCTCTCACCGGTTACGCCCGCGCCCCTCCTCTCTTGTAAGTTTCACTGCCCCATCTCTCTCTCTCTATCTCTCAGTCTCTCTCTCTCTCACCATCCCCCTGCGTTGGCCTCCCCTTTCCTCACGCCTCCCACACTCGCGTGCGTGCTGCCTTGGCCTCTCTGCACCAGCGCCTGCGCCTGCGCTTGCATGTCCCCGTGAAACCCCGTCGGCCTCCAGCCTCCCACTCGCCCTCGGCCTTACGCCACCGCGCCCACACAGCCGCCACGCAGCTGCCTTGGCCAAATGCCTCCTTGCCGTTCGTTGCCGTCAGGCCCCCCCCCCCCCCCCTTCTTCTGTCTGCGCCCGCATGAAGCACCGCATTCGCTGCGCGCACACGAGGCCGCACACGTTCCACCGCCCAATTGTGGCTTCCCTCCGCATTGCCGCCCGCCATCACTGCCAACTGCCTCGCCCATGCAACCGCGCGCGGCTGCATGCCGTTGTCACCCCATCCATCGCCATGCAGCCGGATGCCCGGTCGGCTGCACTACGCGTGCGTCCTTGCCACGCGCTCGCCGCCGCTGCATCGCCCATCACCATCACTCCTCCCTCCCCCCGCCCCTCATGTGAGCATCCTCCAAATTTGATGGAAGTTGACACCGCAAGCCCCCCTTGTTCTACCGGAAACGCCTGGCCGTGGGTCCCTGTCCAACCACTGCCGCGGCCGCTACCTAGAGCCACCCCATTGCCATTGATTTCCGCCACTAGGCCCTCCCCTGTTCCAGCTGGAACTGCATCGAGAAGTCCACTCACTGCCGCCGTCGCCGGCCTTCGCCCTCCCCTCACCGTTGTCGTCGTGGCTAGCACCTCCCCTGCTGGTCGCCACCGCCAGAGCCCCACCGTCGTCGTGCGCCGTCGCGAGCACCGCCGCGCCCCGCCGTCGCGACTGCCGCTGATCGAGCCGGCCCAGTGCCCTGGTCCGCCTCCTTCAACCGCCGGTCCAGCGCCATCTAGCCACACCGGTTCAGCCGGTCGAACCGCCCAATTCAGTATTTTTTGATTTTTAAAATTATTAATTCTGGAAATTAGATTTAAGGCCAATAAAATTAGCATAAAAATCTATAAAATTCACAAGAGCTTCTAGGTAAGTTTTCTAGCTTGTCTATTTATTTGATTCTATTTTGATAAGAAAATATGCATGATTTAACTTATACATCATAAGTTGACTAGTTTTTGACTTTGGACTTGTAATTAACGATATTCTCAAATCTTTGAAATAAAAAATTTGAAATTGGTATTTTGTATATTATGAAACATGTTTAGCATGATTATGCTTGGGTATAAATCTTTGCTATCAGATTTGATACTATGAAAATTATGTACGTGATTATATGCTAGTTTGGAACGAGAATTGAAGGTTAATTATGTGTAGATTTGAAAAACCCATGAGTCATCAAATTGTACTTTTTAGAACCTGTTTAGGTTAGATTATGGCTGATTACATTAGAACTTAATTTGTTTAGTTTATGTCAAGCTTGATTTAAGTTGATTATCTTGTATATGTAAAATGTAATTAAGTATGTCTAGTTCGACTTGTCATTGCATGTGTGTAGATCATGTAAACTTTGATTAGTCTAGTTTCATATTATATATTATGTCATGCATGATATGATTATGTTCATATGGTCAAGTTTGGTATAGGTTTGATTTAGAATATGTCAACCAAGTCGTGTTACCATCTGTCTTATCTAGTTCGTTATGAATGTTATGTCTTGCATGAAAGGCTATGAAATTAGGTGGTTATGTCTTGTATGCATGTGGTCAAGTATGTCATGATTTGAATTTATGTTATGAACTCTTGATATGACATGCCATTAAGGCTTCACCAGCCTATGTTAGTCAATTGTCCGTGGGCAGCGGGTAACTTAGATGAATCCGGCCCTCCCACAGATCCCGGATTATCGCGGTTTTCCCTTAGTGTCACCACTGTCTAGATGCACTTTGGACAAGCTTATTATGTGTTACTACTATATATATTAGAGCTAGTGAAAGCATTTTGTACATGTGAAGCAAGATGACCAATTCCTTGCTATTTGGTGGTGTTTGGAAAGAATATGAAATTATGTTACTTATGTGTCATTTATAGATGTTAAATCATGTCATGTTAGAAAAATCTGATTTGTCTCATTTTAGTTTGGTCATGTTAAGTTAAGTCTTGAGGTCATTTAGATGGTATTTATCTAGCTTGTATGGTCTTGTGTGCATTGGTCAAGAATTGTGTAGCATTGGCATAATCTTTATCGTAAAGATAATCATGGTTTGGTTATGGGTTGTGAGATTAATATAGAAGGCATTCTATACATTTGTATTATATCTCAATTAAGATATATTATCTATCATTGCTTGATTATATGTTAGTTATCCAATTGGCAAGAAACGGGTGTAAATCCTACGGAGTCCCTAGACTCACCCCATTGTGGGTTAAGTTTTTCAGCAGATTTTGAAGATTTAGGAGCTTGAAGATGAGGTTCAGGTGGAACCAATAGAATCAAAGTCATTTGCACTTAGAGATGATTGATATTCTCTACTTAGGTAGTTAGTCTTGGTTGTTTTGAACAAGAATGTTGATAGACTTAATAGTATGGTTCTATTCTCTTGTTTTAATAGATCTTATGAAAATGATTGTTTGAGTTTGGTTTTGGAAATTCATGAATCCGTTGGATTTTAATAGAGGTTTTGTAGTATGTTTATTTTGGGTTATGAAATCTTTGTGTTGGGTTTGATCCCACTGTCACGACGTTGTGTATTTCTGCTGCATATTTGTAGTTATGTTATTCAAATTTTGGGTCGTGACATCACTAGATGGCATGCACCCCCTACATATGTTTCTTCTAGTAAACGCTACGCCAAATTCATCCTTTACCTATGCAAGAAAAGCGTAGATTTACCTACGCCCCCCCCCCCCCGTAGGAAGTCGCGTCGGGGTAGGACATATCGGTAAATGTTTTTCCTACGGTAGGTCCCGTAGGTATAGTACGTGCACTATACCTACGATTCAACAACACCCGTAGGTATAGTCCCTATGTATACCTACGATATATATACCCATTGGTAAAACATGATTACCTGTTTATCAAGCGTAGGTCAAGAAAACTGATACAAACGAGCATACCTACGGTTCCTCACGTAGATAAAAGTAGTGATAAAAAAATAATTGGATCTTTGGCAGCGTTTTACATTTACCTACGGCCAGAAACCGTAGGTATTCATACAAGTTGTTCAACCAATCGTATACACATTGTTCCACAACCACACTTTTCCATACAACCACTCATACACATCATTACATACACTCATTCATGTTCCATTCAATCACATTGTTTCATACAAGATGTTCTATGTTCCATACAACCTGTTTCATACATTGGTCCACCTCTTCACACTTTTCCATACATCATGTTTCATACAACATGTTTCATACAACATGTTTCATTCATATTTCCATTGAATCACATTGTTTCATACAACATGTTTCATGTTCCATACAACATGTTTCATACATTGGTCCACCTTTTCACACTTTTTCATACTTCATGTTTCATACAACTTGTTCCTATTTCATCTACACATTATTCCATACATCCATTCATGTTTTACCTCTTGACACATATTGTTCCATACAACATGTTCCATTACACATTGTTCCATTCAAATCTCAAATTTCAAATTCAGTTTAAGAAAAACAGATTTACACATACGAACCAAGGTGCTAAAATGAAAACAAAGAAATATACAGACCAGCAGGTGGATCTTTTTACGTACCTGGATAAAACCAGTCAACATTATAAAAATAAAATAAAATTACACAACATGATCTCCCAATAACAAAATGATGTTCAAAAAGCTAATAAAGAATTAAAACCATTTCAAAAACAAATAAAAATTAGGCCAATTGTCCGATTTTACTTTACAGCATCTCATATATGATGATATTTCAATATGAGTTGTTGATGTATATGGTTGAGCAAAGAATAAATGTTTTTGGTGGAGACACCACAATGTGAACATCAAAAATGAAAAACATGGCAAACATGATTCAAAAGACAATTAATGAATAAATTAATTAGCCCAAAACAGGTTAATAGTGACAATTTAATGCTATATATGAATTATATGACAGATCTGCATAAAACATCCGTTGAAGTTTACATTTTTGCACCAGCAAGTAAAAATGATGAGAAACTTCAGGTTCAAATGAAGGTCTTGTAAGCACCTCAGGAGAGTAAACGTCTCAACAACTAAAGAACCACAAAGATCAAGGTTACAAGAAAATTCAAGGAATCCTTGTAGGCTGTAATTAAAATGGAGGGGAATGGGAACACTTGTAACAAGTATCAAGAAATAACAAATTATCAGGCTCTGAAATAGAGCTGCTTGTTTTCATTTCTGTTACTATTTCTTATGCTAATTGATTATCAGAATTAGAAAATTATATTCATATAAACATTGTAAGACTAAAGGATGCTGGTATAAAAATTAGAAATTGTCAAATCTGTGAATAAAAATTATGATGATTAAGCATAGAACCTTGATTGAAAAAGTGCATAACAATTATATTCTTAGAATCAATTTAACTCTAGTTGATTCAATAATATAATAGTTTACAAGTATCAGTAAATTATAAGGTCCTTTGAACTAAAGGAAATTAATCTGTTGGAGGTTTCCACCACTGTATTTGACAACTAACAGGTATAGTTTGTGAGATTGGCCAATTCAGACAGGAATTGAATAGGGTCATTCTGATAACATCCCAATAATATAAAACTAATGCAGAGTTGTCTAGAATCAATTAGGAATCAGTGCAATTTAGGAAGCTGATTTGATTTCAAAAAACAAAACAAAACTGATAAGGACAAGGAATGTCAACTCGTATTTTGGAATCCTCTTGGGATGGTTGGTGAGGTTAGATCTTGTGATATTCTTGCAAAATAGGCTGGGTAAGATGTCTAGATGGGGGGAGATGGCGGCCAGCTGGCAGAGGGTGCTGGCAAGAAGCGAGGCTGCTTTGTGCTGCCTTTCATGCCCTATCAGATGGGAAAGATGGCCACTAGTCCAGTATCTTTGACCCAGCAATGGCCCAAAAGAGGCATGGATCTGCACCTAAGTTGTGGATGCAGAAATTGTAGCACATAAGACATAAAAAGACTCAGAAAAACATGATCTTTCCACCTTATTTTTACTTGCACCAACACGAAACATTCTTGAAAACTTGGGATAGCAAAATTACATTTTCTACAATTCCATATGAAAAGCCTCTTATTTGATTCCTTCTCATGTATAAAATGTGAAAAAAGTAGAGACCATTACTAATGATGCGAATTTAAAATGCTATATACCCAATCCAAAAAAAAATAGAAAAGGGTTCAACAACACTTCTATTCTAGATCAATTTTATTTTAGCCCCATGAGCATACATGGAAAGGTGACATTTTCTTTATCCGACCCTCACAAACTTGATATAGTGACAAGATGCATTAATTCATCCAAACAAGAACAAGATGTATTAATTCACCCTAACAAGATGCATTTATTGACGTACCACTAACAAAATCAATGTCCCAAGATGTAAGACCCCCCCCCTCAGTCCAACCAAGAGGATTATGCTTCTTATATATGTATAAATACATTTGTCAGAAATTAAAGCACAGGAAAAGTAAGTGGCAGAAACATCCACATGAATATAAAATGGTAGCACTAGATGATACTGACAAAAAAAGGAAGAGGCAATTAGATGTCAAACACTGGTAATTAGCAAGAGATGGACAAAATTTGTCCATTACTGAATAAAACAAGCACCAACCAGCATACATCAGAATTACATATTTCATTGAGTTGCTAAACTAAAAATAAAGAAGTCTAACACACTGTTAGAGTAACACAGTTACACATGTATGATACACCGAAGTGAGAAGAGACTTAAGTGTTTTCAGTTTTCCAACACAACCAACATACATCAGAATTACATATTTCAAATGCCCTTCATGGATGCAAAAGTAAGCAATCTTGGTTGAAGATAACCTTTGTGGATGCGAATGTAATCAATCTTGGTTGAAGATAACCTGCAATGGCCATAAAAGTACAAAAAAAACATAAGTATGCAACATGATAATTTGTGTGATGTATCTTCAATTGTAACGATGACTTACGTAATCTCTCCACCAGATTATATGACTTCCAATGGCATCCTGCATCTTCTTCCTATGATTGTCTTTCACAAACAAAGGGGCATTCGGGTTTGTGACAATGAGAACTGAGACCTCATAAAAAACTTCCCCAAGACATCTGTCCATCACCATTTTTGAAGGGTTGTCACTGAGAAAAAAACCTTCAGCAACACACTGACCCTCTAAATCCATGAGCTTCACCCTTCTCCCTACCTATTGATATTGTACCAGCAAATATGTATAGATTAGCATACTAAATGACCACATGAATTTAAGGGGGACAAAATGAACAAACAGACATCCTGTTTAACTTACACTTTTTGCATAAGTTAAAAAAACGTAAGTTCTTATTTTAACTTACAATTTTTGCATCCAATAGTGACATCTTGCTTGCAGCTGATGATCGGATTCCAGACTACAAGAAAATTTCAAGCATAATATTTTAAGGGTGCAAACCTGTCTCACTTATGAAAGTTCCAATAAATTTTGTATATAATCAAAATTGTATACCTCTTCTTGGGGTTTGTTCTCCAATTTGGCAACTTTCGATTCTAGAAGTTGGACACGTTCATATAACTCTTTCTTTAGAACGTTGGAGGATTCACCCTTCTCTCCCCAAATGTAAGTAGGGGATGAACCTGTGCCAATTCCCCTGACTCTTCCATTCTTGTCTTTTCCCATGACTTTTGAGAACACATCAGATTTAGCTGCCATGGAATGCATGCTGGTCGATGGTACAGCTGATTTTATAGCTTTGAGTCTTTCCTATAGTGGCAAAGGTATTTGTAACATGACATCAAATCTTGTAATGATATAAAAATTGATAAGTACTTACAATTGCAAGGGTACAATCATTGTTTACGGACTTTCCATCTTTCTTTGTGTGCGTGATGATGAATATGTCTACCCTATCCACATCCTTCTTAGTTTTAGCGACCTGAAAAGTTAACAAAATGACCAATGACTCCTAAGATGTGAAAAAGTCACGATCATATGTTAAATCAATATAGAGTTTACCTCTAGTTTCCTTACATCTGCAAAAGACTGAGTTCCAGCACAATGATAATTTTTATGCAGACTTTTGTTCTTTTGATTCACTTCGCTTTTCTTCTATTAAAAGGAAAAAAATTGTATTAACTTGTCTATACCTTTATTACTCACATCGACCCACATAACAAAGGAAAAGACTACTTTTATCCTAAATTGAATTGAATATTACTTGGAAATCAGGAGATGACCAAGATGCCTTCGCGGACTCCCACATCTCACTAGAAATATACAGACCAGCAGGTGGTTCTTTTTGTTCTAAATTTTTTTTCCTTGGGCAATACTTGTGATATCTCCATTTATGCCCAAGGTCTTTCATTATAAACATTTTCTGGGATACATCTCCCTCATCAACTTCATATTTTCTTTACATAAGATTGACAACTTAATGATGGTAAAAGACACTGAACGTTTATACAAATCAAGAAGATCTACTTTAAAAACATTACCTTAATAAATGCCCAGATGTCATCAACATTTTCTTGTGGCATATTATCCCAAGATGTAATTTTGATTGGGCATTTGTCAGCGTTCTTGGCAATTGTACCTAAGAAGGTCCTAAGTGACCTTCCACCCTTCCCAACCGGTTGTCTTAACTCATTCCACTCAACAGAAATAATTTTCCCATCCTCTAGCACATGCACATCTCGACAATATGTGCGGCCTCTCGTTTTCTTTTTTACAATTACAGGACTTTCAATTTCAGTGTCTTCCCCCTTAGAAGCAACTTCATTTTCCTCCCCATAGTTTGTGGTAGAGGGTATGGATGATGAAGCTGAAGAGACCCATAAGTTTCCTTGTTTAATGTATGTTATTACTTTCATAATGAAACCATCAATTTCCCTCGTGCTAAACCAATTTTCCGACATCTACATTATTGAGCAAATAAAAGCAATTATATTGGAAGACTAACATATTGGGAAAAAATAAGAAAAGGTTGAGATACGAGATTTACAAAAGAAGGAGATGACAATCGAGAAAAGGTCGGTGGAGCACTCTTTAGGAAAAGATATGCAAAATATAGTGTGAAAAACCCGCATTCAATGTCATCTCTTTGTTGTGGCACCTAGAAGAAGGCAATGTAAACTCCACATATTTCTCATGTAATCTTGTGAAAGTCTAGTTTTTTAATACCTTAGGAATGAAGAACGGAATGGATTTTAAGGTCTTCTTACTAAGCATCTTCCCTTATGCATTGTATATATCCTTGACCAACCTAAGAAGACAACAATCATAGATTAAGATCCTGGATTAGTGTACACAAAAGAAGAAAAATCATAGGGTGCAATTTGTGTTGGTGATTAATTTACAACCTAACGAGAGGTTCCTACCTCTGTGGTTAGGCCATCAGAAGTGAGTCTAGAACAATCATAGATGGTCCAAATTCGGACTCGAAAGAGGCAGCCAAGTTGCACAAAATCAACAGTCTCCAATGACCACTACAACATCTTTGGTTAGAGAGATGACGAATAACATTCATATTCTGCAAAGAACAAAATTTATTTTCCACTTACCCATCGACTATTGGAACAAGGATATAAGACTTGGAGAAAATCTCTTCCTTCTGAATATACTCTACAATCCTACAACTACTGTTAATATACATAGAAAACAATAAACAATCTATAATTGTAGCACTTATATTTTGGCTAATTTGAAGTTGGCCCCACATATGGCTGCACAATTCAAAGAAGTTAGAGTTAGCTATTATGTAGAAACATTCAAAAAAACAAAGATACGAAATAAAATATTATGTCTGAAGGGTCAAATGTTGTGAGACCAGCCAAATTGCACAAAATCTGTCCAGACAATCAAAAAGTAACATGCATCAGTCACAAATTAAAGAGAAGCTGACGGTCACCTAGCAATCCTAATGAAGTTTATAGTCTAAATCAAAATCTACATGTTTCAAGCAACATGAAATAGTTGAATCTAAATTGTATGCATACATCACCTTGAAACATGTGTTAATAAGGGCCTTTGCATTAAAATACACAAAAAGTACATAAGATTCTGAGTATAAAAACAATCAATAGTTTCATGCTTCCACAAAAATCTGTTATGTATAACCATGTTATGCAGTGGCTTTCTTTAAGTTGTACGCTGTAAGCACTTTCAATAATATACATAGAAAAGGCCAAAACAAAACATCGTAGTAGATAACATACTGTATGTACATCTGGAAAAGTTCCGAGTCCAACTTGTTCTTTGCTGTGGATGAGAGGTCATAGATGTCTGAAATATGTTTGATTTTCTTCGGTGGGAGTGGATTGGATAATGTATCAGGCCCCCACAGCCCCTTCTCCTTGGACTTGACACCATCAGATTTGTATGACAGTGATTCCATAATCTTCTTCCCCCTGAAATTGACACTTTCAGTAATTTTATCATCATTAGTAACCGAAAATAAAGTAGCTACAAACCTTTCCTGAATCAACATCTTTTAAAATCCCACCTATACAAAGAAATTTTGCAAAGAAAACAAAATATATGATTGTAGAATTAACATGATAATAAAAGATGAACGCCTAAAGTAAACAAAACCCTGAATAAGCAGATGCCATAAGTGAAATATGTGCTTTTCTAGAGTGATGTGAAATTGTCTTGCACTATGGTAGTGAAGTAGGTTCTTATCCACACAGAGTTGTACATGTCACCATCGGCTGTCACTAAATCGAACAACACTATCTTTATCAAAAATATGTAGCATAAACATGCATACATAAACATGCATACATAACAGTCTGACATAAGCATGTATGCATACTTGATTTAGTGAAGATGAAGCGAGGTAACATGAAGTAGAATATCAAAATTCAGGCAGAATGAGTTACATTAAACTTCAATCCCATCTATATCGGATCTATGACCAGTTATGTTCTAAATATCATTATCATCTTGGTAACTTTGTCTTTGCTCTGCTTGTGTTGGTTGTATGTCCAGAAAATCAGCCTTGTCTTTAAAACTGTGTCTTGATAAGTTGTAAAAATCTTGGGGAGTTGTCTTGCGAACAACACACCAACCAAGGTTCCTAGGATCCTCCACATACCAAACTTGCTCTGCCTGTGATGCTAGAATATAACATTCACTTGTTCTTAGCTTACATAAAAGATTTACAAGGGTAAGAGGTCCATCCTATTTGACACCTCTATGCATATCTACCCAAGTACACTTAAACAATATTACCCTCATGTGTCCATAGTAATCAACTTCAAGAATTTCGTGAAGAACACCGCAGTAAATAACATTATCTTCAGCGCTCAGCATAACACCCGAGTTTTGGGTCACTCGACGTTCTTCAAGACTTTTAGTGTGAAACCTAAAACCGTTGGCTATACATGATTCATATTTCTTAACCACGTCAATTGGCAAATCTTTAATCTAACGAAGATAAGATGACATGTCTCCTTTGGTCATCTCTTGTTCCTTGTGCACCTAAGCAAATTAAAATTATCATTTAACCTTAATTCACGTATACGATCATAACATCTTAAATTTAACCTTAAACCCAACGGAGCTAATGCTAGTTACCTTAAATTTAAGTCATTCTACAAAGATACGTGTATGAATCTGTTCCACATCACTCTCAGGCAGCTCAGGACAAGTTTCACTAACCTCATCAATGTGGACTCTGCATTGAAATCAACAAACAAACAATATTACTTTGGATGCTTGATGGAGATGTACAAATAGCATACGTTATTTTTATAAAAGTACACTGACTTAATCAAATTGTTCATAGCAGTACAGTTGAATAGAATATATTTATGAATCTCTTCCAACTCATTAGTTTGTAGTTGATATGTTGTAGCTACTCCAAGTGGGCGACATGTCTCCATGAAAATTTCCCATCCTTCCTCCACATCTTTTGGTCTATATTCTGATTGTCGACGTGGCTTATTGAACCATGTCTCTACATCATCATTTAGATATCGAGAGGCAAAAGTGATTGTCTCTGCAACAATATAACCTTCTGCAATTGAACCTTCAGGATAAGTCTTGTTTGTCGCATAAGACTTTAGTTTAGCCAAATACCTGAAAAGATATGAAACAATGATTACTACTTTCATTTTAAATGGCAATTAAAAACCTTCTACTATTGATAATACCTCTCAAATGGGTACATCCATCTATATTGGACCGGCCCAGCAATCCTCGCCTCCTCTGCTAAATGAATGAACAAGTGTACCATGATATCAAAGAAACTGGGAGGAAATATCATCTCTAGTTCACATAATACTTTTGCAATATGTATGTCTTGTTGGTAAAAGTCTTCAGCATAAGCAACTTTAGAACATATATTGAGGAAGAAGTGAGAAATGTCGCTTAGTGAAGAAGATAGATTAATATTTGGGAGTGCCCTAACGGCAATTGGAAGTAATTGTTGCATGATCACATGGTAGTCATGACTCTTCAACCCCTACAACTTTTTATCTTTGTTGAGAAATCGCTTTGCAATGTTTGAAGAGTATCCATCAGGAACCCTAACAGATTGAAATAGCTTGAAGATGATATCTTTCTCTTTTCTGCTGCAAGTGAAATGAGCTGGTGGTAACATTATTTTGCTTGATCCAAGTTCTTGTGGATGAAAACATTCTCTTATACCCAACTTTTGCAAGTCTTGACGAGCCATCAAGCCATCTTTGTTCTTCCCCTCAATGGATAGAAGGGTGCCTATGATACTCTTGCACACATTCCTCTCAATGTGCATAACATCTAAATTGTGGCGAAGCAACAATGATTTCCAATAAGGTAGAGAGAAGAAAATACTCATTTTCTCCACCCAAGGTACTTTCTATCATCTTTTTTACTTCTCTTCCTCTTTTTACCTTTCTTCTTGCTGTCATATTTTGCAATATGAGAGTTAAAATGCTCTAGCCGTTGTAAGATTTGATCTCCAGATAGCATCAATGGCTTGTCACCCCATTCTTCATGACCATCAAATTCTGTTCTCATCTTTCGGAATTTATGATTATTTCCAAGCCATCTACGATGACCTGTGTAACAAAATTTCGTACTACACTCTAACCAAGTAGAACATGTGTCTTTGTTACAGTTAGGACAAGCTAATTTACCTTTAGTACTCCAATCAGACTTATAAGCGTATGCTGGAAAGTCATTAATGGTCCATAATAAGGCTGCACGCAACCAAAAAATGTCGCCTTTAGCTACATCGAAGGTATCAATACCATTTCATAGGATTTGAAGCTCCTCAATCAATGGTTGCAACAGAACATCAATGTTGTTACCAGGACCTTTTGGACCAGAGATGAGAAGGGACAACAATATATTGGTACTTTTCATGCATTCCCAAGGTGGTAGATTATAAGGTACAACCAACACTGGCCATGTACTATGAGTGATGTTCATGTTTTCAGACGAGTTGAACCCATCAGTGGCTAATTCCAAGACGGACATTCTGACATTCTAACCCAAAATCATCAATGGCATCTAATGTTTTCCAGCAAGCCGAATCAGTGGGATGTCTTAACATACTGTCCTCCTCACGTTTGTCATGATGCCATCTCATGTTAAGTGATATTTTTGAACATGTGAAGAGTCTCTTTAGTCATGGAATCAATGGAAAATGACGGAGAACCTTTTGAGGTACTCTTTTCTTTTTTTTGAGCTACTCGATTTAAATGACTTCCACCGGGATTCCCCACATTTGGGACAACAATTACACTTCTCATATTCATTCTGATACAACATACAGTTGTTCGGACATGCATCAATATTTCTATAGCCATATCCTAACTTATCAAGTAGTTTCTTCATCTCATAAAATGATCGTGGTAATGATGACCCATCTGGGAGCAACTCATTCAATAACTTCAATAAAACATCAAAAATTTTATTGCTCATTTCACCCATGCATTTAAGGTTAAGCAATTAATGATGAAAGAAAGTTTGCTGAAATTTTTGCATCCAGGATAAACAGGTTGGTTGACTTCTTTTAACAAGTCCAAAAAAGATTTTGAGTCGTTATCATATACTTTATCATTACACGTCAGAAAGACATCGGCTAACATTTCATACATGTTTGATTCATCTACACTTTCTTCAAATCTTCCCTGACTTGATTCTTCACCCTAGAACTTTCAAAACTGTTTGTCCTTTATAACACCATCTATGTAGAGGTGTTCTCTAATAATATGCATTTCACATTTTTTTCAAGCATGCGCATTTCACACATAGACATCTTATCTTATGACTCGATGGTATACTTTTATATACAAACTTTAAAAAGTTCTCAACACCATCGTAGTAGCCACCCACATTTCTTGGCAAATCCATCCAGCTCCAATCCATATGACTATAGATTAAAACATGGATAAGAATTAAAAATGCATCCTACAATTTTGAAAAATGGATAGCATTGCATCCATTAATATTCTGAAACTTAACATGGAATGATGGAAATGACTAGTCGAATTTTCAAATAGACAACAAGTAATCCTCAAAAGTTAAAGTGAAAGTCAAACGTCATTAACAAGTTGGTCAATCAAACGAGGAATGGGGTCAGTTGCCTTAAAGATAGAGTAAGTATATAAAAAAAAGGGATGCAAAGTAGATTATGTTGTTAGTTGGAACACAAGGGGACATTTGGTAACTTTATATGTTATATATGTAATAAGTGGGATACAAATAAAATTATAACATATTATTGATAAAGATATAGTGAACATGTGTCTGATTGCAAATAAGAAGATGTATAGTTAGATATAAGGAAAAAAATACAACTACAAACAAAATCATTAATGAAAATATAAACTTCTAACAAGAGGATGAATGATTGACAAAATATAGTTAAAAATTTATGGCATAAGTGTTACCTCATTTTCAAAGTGACAAGAGGGTAATCCAATCAATTAACTCCAGATATTAGCATCAAAAAGTAAAGGCGTATGTATCATAGTTAAATTCAATTCATTCATAAATGTTTACCCTAAAACATTTAAGCAAATGTTCTACTTTATCATACTTTAATTTCATGATAATACTAATTAATTTCGATAGTTAACTATGGCATAACTACTTGATCTACCCTTTGTCCTAGCTAGCCATGTTCCTCGAGATGAAGAATTGATTCTGGTATTAAGACCGATAAGCTTAGGCAATTGTTCATGATATTGCAGAAAAAAAAATAATCAAGTCAATAAACTATTTGAACCCTAAAACAAATGCCCCTCGGTCCTAATTGTTCTACTTGCTCGCCCATTTTAACACTCCCCATCATAAGGAAAAGATGGGCAGAACATAGTTCGAATAACATCTTATAAAGCCCCAAATCTTACTGTACTTATTGAACGATCTAAGATATATGGAACCCAAAATCGTTCGAAATAAAGGAAAGGTGAGAAACACTTACAAGTAAGTCGCTCGGACGACTGCTCCAATCAACGATAGTTCCCCCTACGGTTCACTAGTCGACCGCCCCGCCTCACTATGTAGGTAATCGCTTCACCGGTACTTACTCACCCACGATGGAGAGCTTGGAAATGTCCATGATGGAGCCTAGAACAGCTAACGATGGACCGCCTGGAAGCACCGAGGATGGACCGCCTGGAAGCACCGAGGATGGAGAGTAGGAATCGCCGAGGATGGAGAGCGGGAAGGGCCGAAGATGAACCGCCTGGAAGTGCCGAGGATGGAGAGCAAGAATCGCCGTCGATGGACCGCCTAGAAGCGCCGAGTGGAGAGCGGGAATCGCCGAGGATGGAGAGCGGAAGCGAGCGTCGGGGGCTGTGCGAGGAGATGGTCGATCGAGCAGGATTTGGTATTAGGTAAAATGGTTGGATCGATCTCAGCCGTCCGCATATTTCAAATGGACGGATTAGATTCATTGATCACTTATTATATTTACCTACAAGATATCGTGCGTAGGTAATCCGTAGGTGTTGACACATTTACCTACGGGCAACTAATTAGTAGGTATACTATGTCGGTAAATGATACATATACCTACCAAATTCTCACCTACGCGATGGGTTCACATAGGTGAAGATGAGTTTTGGCGTAGTGAAATAAGGATGCCAATTTCAGCTCAGGCCCTAATGTGAGAATATATATATATATATATACAAGCAAATTTGTCTTTTTAAAATGTATCTATTGTGTTGAGAGAAGTGAAATTGAGAATTAATCTATTTCATATAGGGAGCTTGTTGTATGTTTAACATACAACGTAGAATTATCCTAAGCCCAACCCTACCACAATCACAAAATAAAGCTTTCAAGATTACTTAGTATAAATAAATGAGAAGAAATTTTACAAGCTTCAAGGATCTTTTTCTTGTCCACAAAATTTCGGGTATTTTTTTCCTGTTTGCATGAAATGGTCCCCTCGGGAAACTAGGTGCAGTGAAACACAAATGGAGAACACAACTTATAAGCATGTCAACATGGGCCAAACAAATTCAGCCCATATGTTTCAAGCCCGTCTCTCCGGTCTGAAGATTATATGTACCCATTTATTGTAGGTCCAAGGACCTGCCCCACAACTAGTGTTAATATAACTCTAAAGGAGATGAGACTTTATAACATTGTCGTGAACTTCAAGTTATTTCTTAGGATAAACTTTTACAGGCGTAAATCTTTTGGAAAACAACTTATAATATGAAGTGCAGATTGAATATAAGTAGAACTATAAATGGGTTGGATTCGGGTCGGATTCTTTAGGATCCAAATCCGAATCCAACAAGTAAAACCTAGATCTGGTACCTGATCCAATGAAAAAATGTTTTTTGGATCTGGATCAATACCCAAATTCAAAAACACATCTCTAGTTGAGGTCAACCCATTATCTCGCCATCAGAGGATCGCAATGGGTGCTCACGGGACTCGCGGCGGCTTGCGGGACTCGCGGTGGGGTGCTCACCATCGGTGGCTCGTCGGCAGCGGGGGGAAAACGGAGGGGGAAGGGGGTTTGCGCAGGGTGAAGGGGGGAGGGGCACTCGCCGGCCGAGGGGGTCGTGGGACTCGCGGCGGGTGCTCACCATTGGAGGCTCGCCGACAGTGGGGGGAAAGCGAGAGGGGGAAGGGGGCTTGCGCGGGCGAAGGGGGGAGGGGCACTCGCCGGCCGGGGGGGCTCGGAGGTGGCTCGCCGGGGGGTCACCGTCGGGCGGGGAGGGGGTCGCCGGTGGAGGGAGCTCGCAGGCAGCAAGGGGCTCGTAGAGGGGGATTGGGGGCTCGCCGGCAACAAGGGGCCCGCCGGCGGGGTGTGCTCGGGGGGAAGGGGGGTCACTGTCGGGCAGGGTGGGGGGTCAAGGGGGGTGGAGCTAGTGCCGCTGGGCTCGAAGAAGAGGCTGTTTGCGGTTCCGACCGCAATGATCGGAGTCCTCGACGATAATCGGGTCACTCAATTCCCCATCAGGTTCTCAGGTATAGCCCGATACGTAAATTTCAAAAAATTTTCAAATCAGGTATATTAGAACTCGAAGCTGTGGCCTGCTAGCTAGGGGTATCCATCCAATGCTCAAACCCATTTTTCAAAATCGGGTTCAGGCTGGATGATGAATTTACTGTATCCATTTATAGGTCTAAATATAGGAATGTAAACAAAATCCGGTATTTCAAAATTTCGATTTCATTTTGAAAAAATATAATGATTTTGAAAATTATTTTTGTAATCTATAAGTTATCATAATCAAAATCGAATATTTTGATAACTTATCAAAATCGGATGAGGTGATTCTTTTCTGTTTATTCGATTTCAAAATAAATAAATAAATAAAATAAAGTTAAATAAATTATAAAATATGATATCTAAATTTATAAAATGATAAAAAATATTAAAAAATATTATATTAAATTTTAGTAATCATACATAAATTATTAACTTATTTTAAAAAATTTATTTAGTATCAGAGTCAAAAATTATTAGATTTGATTCTGATTCCGATAACAAAATTTATATCAGATCAAAATCAGAACATAGTGATTCTAAAATTATCAGATTCGAAATTGAAACACCTTAACCCTTATCGGAATCTTTGATCTTGATGATTTCACTACCCAATTTGACCCCATTACACCCGTATTTGTACCCATTATTCGAATTTCTCTTATTAAGCTAGGTGAAATTAATAGGGGCTGCTAATTATTCAATTCAATCCAAAAAATCAAATCTAACAAAATAGTTCGACTTGGGTTAAATCAATTGTTGGACCAATGACTAGTTTGGTTTGATTTGGATGCGCATTAAACCAGATAAACTAATAAATCGCAGTACACTAAATTACTATATATATTTAATATTATATTGAATATATTAATACTGTATATTCATAATGAATAATGCAAATATTTGATAATTATCAATATAACATTTGTTACATATATCCTAAATATATATATACCATACTTAATTTAAAATGCTTTTTTTTGCTTTGTTTTGTGAGAGGTTCAGTTTGGAGAAAAAATCAGTTAAACAAATCATATCGAAGCATGACCGCCCCTAAAGGTTACTATATATCATAATCTACAGGCCCTCTCTACTCTAACTTTGATGAAGAATAACTAGGATAATCTGATCTTCCAAATCCCATTTAACAACTCTACTAATTAGAAGTCTTGGGAATACTCCGAATAAGGCAAGGTTAACTTTGAAATTCTTTTCAATTCAACCTGTGAAACAACCGAAGTTGTTCTCCACTGATTAATCTCTCAATACGTACATTCTCAAACATAAATATTACGACTCCAAAAAAGAAAAAGAAAACAGCTGAAGTGTCATTACAAGCTACTGGAGAATTAGGCACCATAATGCAACCACATTGCACGCCATGGATGGGAGCATGACAACTGGAATTTGACTCCAAAAGTATCACCCATCTTGTCACCTGTTTATTCAACCACGCACATCAAGGGTGAGAAACTTGAACCGACAAAACAAGAGGAGATCAGAGACGAGCATGCTTGTTGACTGTATTGGTGGTCAGAAATAATCATAGCTCCATGAAGAGAACTCCATCATAAATTAGGGGGTCCTGCTGACAGCCTGGAGATGGAGGACTCCCTCGGCCCCCTCGGCCCTCCAGGTTCATCTCCGGCCCCGATATATCACTTCAAATAGCAACATTATACAGCCACTGTTCCCTCTCATTGTTCATGTCAAATAAAAGAGTCAGGGATCTTCCGGTCACTGCAGATAACCTAAATGAAACCCTGGCGCCACCATCCAAGCAAAGCAAGCTGTGTGGGATCCTCAGGCTTTGTTACTCCTCGTGTCGGTGCGCAGTACGAACGGTCGAGCTCCGTGCAGTTTCTGCTTCTTCTTCTTCTTCTTCTTCTTCTTCTTTCTTCTTCTTCTTCTTCTTCTCTCTCTCCCCCACCGTCGGTCGTGGGCGGTCCAACTGCCCAGAAGATCATCTCATCTCCCTCCTCCGTGTTTGCAAGGGCTGGAATAGGCTGTCGGTTGAGTTAAACACTCGTCCGTGCGGGAGGGTACCCCTTTTGCGGTACTTTTGGGAGGGAAAGGACTGGCGATATCCAAGGGGCCCGGCCCTCTCTTGGAAACCTGGCGGCAGGCCAAGCCTGAGAATCTTAGGCACTGAAGGGAGGAGATCTTGATGGGGGTTCATGCAACGTCTCCGTTGATACTTCTGTAAGCCTGAGATCTTTGGCATTGAAATGAAGAGATCTTGTGGTCCTTCACATCTTCAGTCTTTTTGTTATCCCTTGTGTTAATATTTTTCAACTATCATAAATTTTATTCTAACATAACTTTTTATCATAAAAATGTACAAAAGGTTACAGTGCAACTTGAAGCAAACCGAAGTAATTAACGGGTGAAAGTTAATTATCAGCATTATCCATCATATGTAAGAGTTTTTGTTAAATGGTGTACCGCACAGCTGAAGTTGGAAACTAAAACTTTCCGGTATTAATGGCAAAGAATTATCTTCTAGAGTTGTTATAGTGTAAATTTGTAGAAGGATTTTAATCATTTTTAGAATCTTTAATAAGTCTAAAGTGCCACCAAATGCACTAGCGTTTTTAGTGATTGGCGTCAGTAAAGATTTAATGAAAAAAAAGAGATAAAGTCAAAGAGGAGAAATCCACGAGAAGTCGAAGAAAGTGTCCTCTTTAGAACATATTTTGGATTTCTATTTATGCCTGTCACCTTTGCCCTTCTTTCTTTGTAGTTTTGACGTTTCATACCCAGTGGGCAGTGTGTGCTCGCCTCATTCTCCCTACATCTTCAACATGTCTTTTTTGCTAACAATGCAAGAGTTGCAGCAAAGGGTAAAACAGAGCTTTGACATATGGCAATTCAACACTTTAAAACACCAAATCACACGGAACATTGTTTACAAATACTAGAAGCATCATGTAAGCGATTCTAACAGAATTCATACACCAAAAATCCCGTCCAAACGCAACCTCAGTCAAACTGGGGAAGCCATCCAGAGTAAAGCCAATCAAAGAACAATATCCTAAATGTCCCTATTTGGATTCTAAGTAAAAAGAAAATCACGTAATATGTTTTACATCACAACACAATTTCCAATATTTTGGAGAGAGTAAGTTCATATGAATTTGTTTCCAGGAAAAAAATTTCCTTCATTGACTACCCATCATTTCTCATTTTGAATTCAGCTATATTTCAGAAAACATTATTCTAATGTACAGAAACGTTAAATATTTGATAAAATAAATATTTTCTCAATAAAATATTACATACGATAAAAGGTTTCTTATATGTTAACTAATAATTTCGTTTAATAATAATGACCAAAATATAATAAAGATTTTAAAATTATTATAATTTAAAATGACTATTTTGGATATCTAAGATGATGTTAGGTAAAGTATTTATTGTGTAATTTATTGTCTAATGCTGGTGCATATATGTTCTTAAACTCCTATAAGAAGAGTTGTATATTTAAAGTATTTTTATTAATAAATAAATTTTTAAATATCTAAATAAAATTATTCTAAATAAATGTTAAGGTTTAATGTAAATCCAATATTCCACCTATGAGTTTTTCAATAATCTTCTCATGGATATGTAGTTATTGATAAAAATATATGTCCTACAAGTCAATCATACATGATATGATTTGATATTTTAAGAAATATCTCATTCAATTAAATATGTAAATATTCATTATTATCTCTTATTAGATGTGAATATCATATTGAAGTTCTTGATCATATATAATAATGATTGAATCATGATGAGATCATGATAATGTGATCGATCATCTAAAAGTATATAATCTAAATGTTCTTAGAGTCCGGATAGACTAATATATGTGATATCTTCTCATGTGATGATGATGATCGATCTCATTGGCCATTAGTGTAAAGACACTGAGATACATATACAAGTGTTCATTAGTCAAATGGATTCACTAAATTGACCAAATTAGAAACATTGAATAGTATCTTACTGAACTATTAATTATGGCTTTTTATCATCATGATTGCATAGTTGGACCTTTGACTTGAGTCGCCAAAGATGTCTTATTAGGCAAAACTTGTGCTTTGACTATTAACTTATGGATCACTATTTAAATGATCCAGTATAACGATATATTTGGTACAAGAAAAATCTAGTGAAGACAATTAAGCAGACAACAAGGGATCGTACACTCTTAGTAAGTAAGAGTGAATGTCATATGGGATAGTACTCTAAATCGCTGGTCAGGTAGAGAGGACAATTGAAAAAGGAGTTTTCCAATTGATCTGATTTTAAGTATAAGATCCTATAGAGTTGGTATATTAAGGAGTTGATAGTCGATGTCATACTCCTTTCTAATCGAGATATTGAATGTATAAAAGTTTATATCTATACAGTAACTAATGATGGAAATGCTTAATGAAGATAAAATTATACCCATAACCATTTGGAATCATGGGATATGACTTGCATCATTCATGGTCGTAGGTTGATTAATCTATTATCAGATAATGAAATTAATTTAATTAAATAGAATTGTTCTATTTTAATTAGGCCTAAACAAAATAGGTTATTGGGCTTAGTTGGTCACACACATAAGGACTTATCCATAAGTATAGGGGGAAGGGAGTAATTTATAGAGTTTCTAGTTTTTTGGGAAAGAACTCCAAATTCACTATAAAGATCAATGGCTCCAACCAAACCCTATCAAGCCAAGGGTGAGAACTATGTCCTCAGCCTTCTCCCTGTCTTCTCCTCTCTCTGAAAGGCATTCATGGGTGATGGAGCTCTATTCGGGAAGAGTTCTCGAGCCCGATGTGAAGGGAGAACCTGCTGTGGATAAAGTTCGTGTGAATACTACTAGAGATCAGACATTTGAGTGATTTGAAGAGCTTAAGTAATTCTTCTTATTTCTCTTTAAGGGATTAGATGAATCTCCATTAGGTATAATTGAATATGTTTGATCGATTTTTGGTTTTTGTCATTCAATTTCAATTGAGACAAGATAAACATGAACCCATGAGAATCGTTACTTTTGCTACACTAAATTTTATAGGATGATTTCTAACAATAGTATCAGAGCCATGATCAAGTATCAGTTGAAACTGATGTCAAATTGACATTATTTTATGCATTTGATGTGTTCCCGAATATGTGCAAGCATCTGTAATGTTCAAGCCTTCATAATCTAAATATGATGCAGATTAGAGATTAATTGATACTAGTAGAATATCATGATATATTGCTTTCCAAAATCACAAATCGTTAGAATTTTGGACATCTATAGAGTCTGGGAGAAGCCCCGAAACATGGTGATTTTGTCATGTTCAAACAATCACTCGAATTTGGGGATTTTGTGAAATCTCCATCCATTGAGGGAATTGAAAACTTGTGAAAAATTAAAATGATAGGTAATAAGATTACCTAATGTTTTCTTATTATCTCCTACTTAGAATGGCAGTGGAGGAAGAGGATTTGCTACTTTTTTGGTGATCTAGAGAGTTCTATAGGGTTCCATGGTGCTGCACTATTTTCCCCTGATTTCTCATCAATTTGAAATTTTTCATGAAGGTATATATATATATTTGGAAACTTCATGTGATGAGAATTCTAAATTATATTTTTTTAAAATTTGTATAATATGGGATATGGTGTTATTTCCCTAGATAGTTGGCAGTCACTATTTACTAATCTGGCGGCACCACCCCTATTCTTATCAATTTCCCTTCGATTAGAAATTTTCCATGGGATGAGAATTGATGATTTAGAAACCCTGTTGGACAAGGATTCTAACTAATATTTTTTGATATTTTTCTCACATCTAGAATGTCCAGATTGTTCAAGGATATTTGATGGTGTCTTGTTTCAAACGCTGTCGGTGTTGCCATAGTTCTTCCCCTATTCCTAGTCAATTGTGATTTTTTTTGAAGATAAGGCTGACTTTTTTAGAATACACATTTGATTAGGATTCAAACACATATTTTTATTATTTTTTGGAGCCTTGGATAAGGAGATATGGGCCCTAAATTTTAAGGCTTTATAAACACCCCCTGTGACCCTCTTATTAGGTGGGGAAGACAGATCTGGATCCAATTTGAACCAGATTCAGATCTATCTATGGTGGATCCATAGGCGGCACACACATAGGCACATAGGATGGCAGCATAGGTGCAATTGGAGGCTAGTGCATGCGAGGGTGCACACCAGTGCTACGCTGTATAGTGCGCACAGTACAATGCTCCCATCACATTTTATATTAATTTTAAATTGTTTAAATTCATAAAAAATCAAAATAAACTACCAACAAATTCAAAACAATTTTTGAAAAATTATACAATGCATCAGTGTTATTATGATTATGGTTAGTACATCATGTTGTGTACTTTGGTTAGCCTTGAATAGATGGTGTTGTATGATATGCATAATAAGTCTCAATTGTAAATGTTTCATTGCATTGTTTCATTTAAAAGTTGTATCCTAGTTTGATGTCTTCATTAGCTTGGTCTTTTAATAAGTTGTGGTTGTGTGGTTGATAAATTGGGGAATGTTGGATGATTTAATTGTGGTTTAGCTTATTACTATTATAGTTCAAGTGTAGGAATGGGTACTTATTTTTATATCATGATAGGGCCTTATTGGCTACCTGATCTGGCGAATGATGGGCTATCTACTAGGTCTTTGCGACTCACCCCATGATTTAATATTTTTTTTAGATGGTCTTGAAGACGAGTTTCTAGGAGTTAGACTTGAAGAGAATCCTTACTTTGTGTTTGAAGAAGAATAGGTGGAAGAACCAAATTCTGTTGATTCCGGAGATGTGTGACTTCACTTTGTTTAAGTACTATGTTATGTTTTCAATAAAGTGGCTATGTATAGTCAACTACCAGTTTAGTTGTGGTTTGCTTTGATGTGGTACTTAGACTCTTGGTCTTGTTTTGGTTGGAACTATATTGCCTTACTTTGGTGGTTGAAATTGTCATCTTGAATCAGGTTATTTTCTAAGTGGTTGAATCTTATGAAGTTGTACAAGTGAATGTGTTTTATTTAGTGTTGTGTTTTGGTTGCAAAACCTCCTTTAATCAGGTTTTATCCCACTGTTACATACTAAATAAAAAAAAAATGTTGTGTTTTTTTGGGCGTGACAGGAGTTGGTATCAAAGCCAAGGTTTGATGAAGATAATAGAAACACACACTTTACTTGGATTGATTAGATTATAAGTTGTAGTTTTGGCTTGAAGAGTCCATTTATTATTGTTTGGTTAATAATTTGGATTCATTAGACTTAGAGTAGTTATCTTTGTCCAATCAAGAGATGGATTCTCATGGATAAAACCATATGAGGGGTGATCTCCAGGATGTTCCTATTGTGAAGGGGATTTTGTGACATAAATATTGTGGGGAATGTCCTAGAAGTAGTGTTGTATGTTCTAGATATGAATGATTTTGATGTCATCCTTGGGATGGACTGGTTGGAGCAACATCATGCTTGTTGGCATCAAATTTTTCCGCTTAGCTTGCTTGATACAAGTTTCAGCAATGCCGAAGCCAGTGCAGAAAATCTGACCCAGATTCAAAAAATTCGTGAATAGATGATGTAAATAAGCTTTGGAAATGCCTTGGCATGGCCTTACATGCTACAAATGGCCAAGATAATGTGTTCATTACATAGCCCCGGTCAAGAGCTTCGCAACGGTGCCCAAAACATAAAAAACGGACACCGAAAGGCCGAAATGACCATTTTGCCCCTGACACTTTGGGACAAATTGGGACTCTAACATGGAATTCTAACTTTACCATATTGTCAAGGTTATATAGATCTAGGCAACTCTCAAAGCGGATCGAAAATCCGACCCCCGGATGAAGAGATATGCAAGAAAGAGCAAATCCAGACGGAAAGCCGTATGTTCTCGCACCAGGGGCATAATGGTCCGATTACCATGGGCTGAAAATTTCAATTTTCATGACCCAAAACTTTGATCTCATGAATATTGATGCATGAAAAATAAATTTGGCCAATGGGAGAAGGCAATTGCATTCAATTACAGTTTTCGGCATTATCGACGGCCGAGATCGCACCGATCGGAGAAACTAGCTAAATCAGAAGATCCGTTGCAATTCAAGTGATCTCAACCACACATCAGGATGGCGCATAAGATCAATGGCCATCAGGGCATGATCTGGAATTTTTTTGAAGTCAATTTGAGATTTATTTAATTGGTTTTAATTAATTAATGCTAGCCGTTGGATCGGGAGCACTTTGATTAAACCGTGGTTAAACCTAACCCAAGATGGGCTAACCCAACCTGTCATGGCCGAACCCCATCCTCCCTCACCTGATGTGTGCGCAAACAGCCCTAGAAAGTAGGGGAGGGTGCGCAAGGCTTTCCCAACTCTCTCTATCTTTGTTTGGTTTATCTTTATCTCATCCTCAACCACCTCAACCTCCCATGGCTTATCCCTATCTCTCCCTTGGTTTATCTTCATCCTAACTAATCCTACAACTAACCAAGCTTATCCTCATCCAAGCCTTGGTCGAACCAGCCCTCTCTCCACTTGTCATGTGCGCACACCTCCTTGAAAGGAGGAGATGGTGCGCACCCTTCTCTCCCTCTCTTTCTAGTTGGCGCATAATCATCCTCAACAACCAACTATGGGTTATCCTTATCATACCCAACCTCCCTTGGGTTATCCTTATCTCCTCTCAACAACCTCCAGCCTTATCTCCTCCTGGAGATGGCGCCCCTCAGCCCCTATAAAAGCCCCCTCAGCTGGCCATGTAAAGGACAAGCTGATCACACTGCGGAAGCCCTGCCTCTCCTCCCTCTACCCTGCGCCAAGAGAGCTTCTCCTTGCTTGGACGTCTTCATCAGCAATTCAGAAACCTCTCCAGCCCCCTGGTGGTGTTCCAAGTTAAGAAGAAGAAGGAGAAAAGGCCTCCCTCCAGCAGGTGCGCCAGCAGCAGCCCAATCGGTGGGGCACTGATTCTAACAGCAGGTGTTCCTTCTTGGAGCACTGATTGCAGCCCCATTTTCAGCAACAAAAGGAGAAGAGGAAGAAGGGTATAATGCTAGCCAGCTTCTCCTTCAATCTCCAACAAGGATTGTGCAAAAAAAGGTGGGGGAAGATGTAGTACTTTCTAGTTCTTTCCTCCCCTCTTCTTTCTCTTACCCTCGGCCTTCTCTATGGCCATTCAAGAAGCTCCAAAAACTCAGCCTTATTGGTACCACTTAAAGCCCCTGTTCAACTTCCCTACAACACCCAATCGGCCCTATTCTCTACACAGATCCCTTACCCATTGAGGAGGATGGAGTGATGTCCCGGGCATTCTTGGATCCACAAGATGGGCCAAGTCTCCCCGGGTGGGCTCTTGATCCCTCGTTTTGGCTGGAGGAGAGGGTGATGTCCTGGGAATTCTTGGAATCCGTACGACGGGCCAAGTCTCTCTCAGGCGGATTCTCAACTTCAACCAAGACAGCCCATTTGTGTGGCCTTCTCTATTTCAATACCAAACAGCCCCTTTGAGGCATTGAAATCCTTTTCAACATGCCCTTTGTGCAGCACCTAACCAACCCTTCCAAACTTGCCTTAAACATGCCCCTTTATAGCCCCTTTCCAACTCTTCCAAGCAAGACCCATCTCTACGCATCCATTCCAGCCCCTTTCCGAGGCTTCCGTTGCTCACCGCTACGAAGAAGGCAAACACTAGAAATCAAATTCTGCGTAGATTATCAAAGAAGGCCATTCTCGGCCCTTGGAGATCAAAACAGTGCTGCGAACAAGTGCAACAAACCGAGGCTACAACAGTCCTTGTAAGGACCAGGTTGGGGTGATGGCCTGATCCCCTTGGCTCACATGATGGGTCAAGGGCTTGAGAAGGTGGCTCTCGATTCGGTCTAAACAAGGTGTAAAACAGGCCAACCGGGCCATGGAGACATGAAGCTTGAATTGGGCCAACCGGGCCGACATGGCATGAAGCCACTTTCCTCGTTACGAGACATAAAGACCAGCCCATTGTGCTGATGAAGCTGGCCCATTGGGCCTTGAACACTTAAAATAAACTTTAATCAAATCTGAAGGTGAAATGCCAAAATTAAATAAGGAGTTAGTCCACAACTGGACGCTTCATTGGGCGGCTCATCCGGTATGCACCGGAACGTTGACCCGGGCGTAGGCATGGGACACGCTTCCCACTGCAGACGGACCCTTCCCACTACTTGGAAAGTCAAATGACTATACCTTGTAGGACGGGTAAAAATCCACACCGATTGGAAAATAAGGCGGCATGCTGCCAAAATTTTCCCAATCAAGTGGTATTTTACACCAAGGGAAGGACATTCACACATTTGCACCATCGACGATCGAACATGGCATATGAACTGCCACATCTGATGTACACCAGAATGAACATGAATATTCAATGAACATTTCAAGTGCCGAGTTGATTGCATGTGACTGGGCATCGACACTAGCCCAACAGACCGGATGTGATGCAAACCGAACAAGAGTTACTCAAATCTGAAGTTAACTTAATTAAATCTAAAAATACATTCAAACTAATCTTAAAACATGCTTAAAACATATCATTAAAGCCTTAACATTCAATAGAAATCATATTTAATACAATCTGGAAGAATTGATTCAATACACTTAATTCATTGGAATTCAATTTCCTAAACAAGTGCAAATCAAATAATCAAACCAATTGAAAAGAACACATAAAGAAAACATTAATGTATATGAAATTCATCTTAAAACATGTCAAATTCAGATCATTAACAATTTTGAAGTTCAAGTTTAATCACTTTAAACCAAACTTCAAAACATTTAAAACATACCGAACACACCCGAATTGGTATGAAAACACCAACCGACATGAGAAAACCACATTAAAATGACTCAACACATGTCATTGAAACTTAAGCAAGTCAAATTGATCAACACATCTAAAATATCAAGTTTAAACAAAAAAAATAAAATAAACTTCAACCAATTAAAGTAAAACAAACCAAACAAATCAAACAGGCTCAAAACACTTAACATTCAAATCCAAGTCTAATGGCAATCTGAAATCAACATTTCAAACCACATCCAAATCAATTCATAAATCAAACATAAAAAAACTTCAAACAAAATCTAATCAAACTTGTTTGCATCTCATCGGGCCTAAAAGGCCAGGGCCCTTTGTGTTCTTTATATGTTGTGGATGTGCACACTCTCGTCAAACAAGATCGTTATGGCAGTTAATCAAGGGTGTTCGAGTTTTTGTTCGATGTAAATGAACATTGGATATTCGCACCATCCAATGGAGAGAGGTCAAAAAATATTTTCACAGAACCCAAACCTCGGTTCTATACTCTTCTAATATCACCTGGACTATCTAGTAGTTTTTATGGTCTATCACCTATTTTACTAGAAAATTCAGGTACGATATTTTCAACATTCAAAAATAAATCTTTTAAACACATTTCCAGAATCAAAAAGAATCTCGAGGTTCCCACAATGCTCTACTTGATTGTCATAAGAAGAAAGTGATATTTTAAATACTTGGTAGTGAGTCTTTCTCTTATAAGTGTCAAGATTTCACTAGGTCCAAGTTACTAGTTTCTATCAAGAAAGTAGCAAAGTGGATGGGAGGTAAATATAAATTGTATCTTGCATGCATTACCAAGGTGAATGATTCTGAGAGCAAGAAGTCAGTAGAAGATGTAGAAGAATTTTGTGAGTATCTAAATATATTTCAAGACGAGTTGCCATGTTTACCACCTATGAGAGATATAGATTTTGCTATAGACCTTGTACCTAATTTTGTTCATATATCTATAGCACCGTATCGGATGGCACCAACAGAGTTGAAGGAACTTAAGCAACAGTTGCAAGAACTTCTTGACAAGGGTTTTATTGGTCCTAGTGTATCTCCTTCGGGTGCACCTGTGCTTTTTGTTAGGAAGAAAGATGGGTCAATGAGGTTGTGTATTGACTACAAGAAATTGAATTAGATAACTATCAAGAATAAATATCTGTTGCCCCATCTTGATGATTTGTTTGATCAGTTGCATGATGCAAAGATTTTCTCCAAGATTGACTTGAGAATAGGGTACCATCAACTCAGGACCATGGAGGAGGACATACCAAAGTCGTCATTCTGGACTCTAAATGGCCACTATGAGTTTCTTGTTATGCCATTTGGTCTTACTAATGCCCTTATAACTTTTATGAGTATAATGAACAAATAATCAGGGAGTGTTTAGACCAATATGTTGTTATTCTACCAGCAAAGAAGAACATTGTGAGCACCTTAGACTTGTTTTACAAATTCTAAGAGACCATGAATTGTATGCTAAGTTTAGTAAGTGTGATTTTTGGCTTGAAAGTATTAACTTCTTCGGGCACATTATATACAATGAAGGAGTTCTAGTTGACCCAACTAAGGTTGAAGCAATGCAAAAATGGGAACGACCCACAAATCCCACAGAAGTAAAACATTTTCTTGGTCATGTAGGGTATTATCACTGATTTATTAAAGGCTATGCTTCTATCTTAGCAGCTTTATCAACTTTGACCAAGAAATAAAATTTCAAATGGACTAATGAATGTGAGAAGAGTTTCCTAGAGTTGAAAAGAGGTTGACTACCACACCAGTCCTGACATTACCATCAAGAACAAGAGGTTTTGTTGTGTATACAGATGCATCCAAAATTGAGCTTGGTTGTGTGCTTATGTAGAATGAGCAAGTGGTGGCTTATGCTTCTAGACAGTTGAAGGCGCATGAGAAGAATTACCCCACTTTTGATTTAGAAATGACAGCAATTGTTTATGCACTTAAAGTTTGGAGGCAATATCTTTATAGTGAGGTGTTTGAGGCCTTTACTAATCAAAAGAGTTTGAAGTATATCTTTTCTTAGAAAGATTTCAACATTAGGTAGAAAAGGTGAGTGGAATTCTTGAAAAACTATGACTTTAATCTTAGTTACCACCCAAGCAAGGCAAATAAGGCGGCAGATGCTCTTAGCAAGAAGAAGTTGATGTCTATTAGATTGCATAGAAAGTGGAAGGGCATGGAAGCTATTACTAAATGTGCACCAAGTCAGGCAGTTGACAAGTTGTCATCATTCTTGGGTCAATTGACTATTGGCTCGGTGTTAGTGAATAGGGTAAAGGTAGCTCAAGAAGGCAACATAGATATTCAGAACTTATTTAAGTGACCAGAATTTTCTAGGCAACAATATGGAACTATTAGGAACCAAGGCAGATTGTGTGTGGCAGATGTTGTTGAGCTAAGGTAAAAGATTTTGGCAAAGGCACATACATCACAGTATGTTATTCATCCAGGAGAAACAAAGATGTACCATGATCTAAAGAGGCATTTTTGGTGGGAAGGAATAAAGAAAGATGTGGCAAAATATGTATCCAAATGCTTTATATGTCAGCAGGTCAAGGCAAAGCATAAGAAGCTAGCAAGACCACTGTAGCCACTAGAGATTCCACAGTGGAAATGGGAGCATAGTATTATGGATTGTTCACAGGTTTGCCAAGGAAAAAGAAGCATTATGATGCTATTTGGATTGTGGTGGACTAACTCACTAAAGCAACACACTTCTTGCCTATCAAGGAAGCATAATTGACCGAAAGTTTGGTGAGATTTTATTTTGATGAAGTGATTAAATATCATCGTGTTCTAGTTTCTATCATTTCAAATAGAGATCCCCGGTTTAAAGGAAGGGTACGGAAGGGTCTACAAGATGCTTTGGGCTCACAACTCAAATTCAGTTCTGCTTATCATTCTCAGACTGATGGCCATTCAGAAAGGACTATTCAAACTTTAGAAAATATGTTTAGATATGGTGCTTTGGAGTGGCAAGAAAATTGGGATCTACCATTGCCATTGATTGAGTTTGCTTATAAAAATAGCTATCACTCTAGTATCAGTATGGTACCTTTTTAAGCTTTGTATGAAAGGCCATGTAGATTGCCTTTATACTAGGAAGAAGTTGGTGAAGGAAGTCTTATTAGACCAGAATGGGTCCTGGACAACAATGAGAAGATCCAAGTTATTTGGTAGAAGTTACTCACCGCTCAAAGTCACCAGAAGAGTTATGTCGATTCAAAGAGGTAAGATGTTCAATTTAATGAAGAGGACCATGTAGTTTTGAAGATCTCCCCGATGAAGGGTGTGGCAAGGTTTGGTCACCGTGGGAAGTTGAACCCAAAGTATGTGGGACCATTCTAGATTGAGAAGATAATTGAAGAAGTGGCTTATAAGTTGGCTTTACCACCGTCTATGTCAAGAGTACACCCGGTATTTCATATTTCATTGCTAATGAAGTTTGTGTTGGATCCAACTCATGTTATTAATTTTCAGAGATTGAAGTGCAACCCAACTTTACTTTTGTGGAGCATCTGATTAGGATTATAGATCGAATGATAAAGCAATTGAGGAATCGAGTTATCTCGATGGTGAAGGTTCTGTGGAAGCATCATTCCTTGGAAGAGTCTACTTCGGAAGTGGAAGAAGAGAATAGACATCATCATCCTCACCTTTTCAGTAAGCCTTAACTAGAAATTTTAAGGTCAAAATTTTTTTAAGGGTGGTTGAATGTAATAATATGCATTTTTATAGTTTTATTTAGGTTAATCATGGTGTTTTAATTATTCATGTAGTGTGTTTATTTTATTTTTAAGGTGTCCATGTAGGTAAGTAGGTGTTTTTAGTTAATTTTAGAGTGACTTGTTAATTTTAAAGAAATGGTTGTATTTTATTTGTATTAGGTGTCTAAATATGTGTAAATTAGTGTTTTTACATTTATTTTTAGTATGTTTTAATCCCCCCTTTAATTGGTCTAACCCTACCTTAGTTAATCCCACCTACCCTTACTATTTTTCTTTCTCTTTTCTCCAATTTAGCAAGACGAGAAGAAGGAGATCCCATCCAACTTTTCCTATGTCGATCTTATTGTAATTTTAAAGTGCCAGTCCAGTAGACATCCTTGAGGTGTCTATTATTATTAAATTGTTATGTTAAAAATTTTCCATGGCATGTAGATTTTGATGTTGTTTTAGTTGGTGTGTATGGCTATGTTGTAGTTTGTTTGTAATTAACAAGGGCTATTTTTTAATTGTGATTAGCATCATAGTTTAGAATGTGGTTAGTTTATTGTTCCATATATGTGAGAGAATGATAGTGGTATATTATCTTGTAATCATCGTATATCTAGTTAGATATCAGTTTTCTTAGTTATGCTATCTTGTCACAAATTAAGTGATGTTAAATATGCTATTAAATCTGGTTTGTAGTTATTTCATTAATAGAAATCAGATTGCTAAGGTCTTAATTATGTGAGGTTTTGTCTTACTATATCATATGTTTATTATCATCAAGTTGGTGTTTGTTAAAGCATGTTGAGAGGTGTATTAGTGTCATGCATATGGTGTGTAGGTGGTGTATGATAGATGATAAGTGGCATTGTCTATGTGTGTGTGTTCATTTGATTATCATAATTGCAAGATGTTCATGTTATATGTGGATAGCAAGTTATTGCATGACATATCCTGCATTGTGAATGAGATGATGTGAATGGCTCATGGCAAGGCATGAGAAGAATGTGATGGACTAATGGCAAGTCATGAGTTAATGTGAATGCATGTGTGCATTGAAATAAATATGAAAATTGAGTTATACTAGATTACTTAGTCATGCCCATTGGCAACGGGGATTAAAATAGTCCAGTTCATCTTTCGATCCCGAATATTGCAATTTATTCTAAGTACACCCCTGCTTAGGTATACTATGGGATTTAGTTTAACTATATGATTATTGTTATATATATTAGATTTGGTGCTAACTAGTTGAAATCGCAAAACTACTCTTTTCTTGTGAAAATGAAAAGGTGTGTGTATGTTCCATTTAGAGTATGGATGCATTGGTGACATGCATGTTCCAATTATAGAATGGATGTATTAGTGCCATGTATGTTTTATTTAGAGAATAGATACATTAGTGCTATTGTGGTTGTGGTTAGTACATTATGTTGTGTACTTTGGTTAGTTTTAAATAGATGGTGTTGTACAATATGCGTAGTAAGTCTCAATTGTACGTGTTTCATTGCATTGGTTTATTTAGAATTTGTATTTTGGTGTGATGTCTTTATTATCTTGGTCTTTTAATAGGTTGTGGTTGTGTGGTTAATAAATTGTGAAATGTTGGAAAATTTAATTATAATTTAGCTTATTACTATTATAATTCAGGTGTAAGAATGAGTACTTATTTATATCATGATAGGCCCCTATTGGCTACCTGATCTAACGAATGATTGGATGTCTGCAGAGTCTTTATGACTCATCCCGTGATTTAATGATTTTTTAACATGTCTTGAAGACGAGATTCTAGGAGTTGGACTTGAAGAGAATCTTTACTTTGAGTTTGAAGAGGAACAGGTGGAATAACTAGATTATATCGATTCGGGAGATGTGAGACTTCAATTTGTTTAAGCACTTTGTTATGTTTACAATAAAATGACTGTGTAATCAACTACGGGTTTGTTTGTGATTTGTTTTGTTGTGATACTTACACTCTTGATCTTGTTTTGATTAGAATTATATTATCTTACTTTGATAGTTGAAATTGTTATCTTGCAACATTTTATTTTCTAAGTGGTCGAAGTTTACGAAGTTATGCAAATGGATATGTTTTATTTATTGATATATTTTTGTTGCCAAATATTTTTTAATCAGGATTTTATTTCGTTATATTTTTTTGGGCATGACATATTAGTTTATATATAATTAAATAAAAAGTTGAAATAATGTTTTAAAACTTATTACTTAAAACTTAAGTAACCGGTAATTAAACAGATCCTAAAAGTAAACATAATTTTATATTATTTTAGTAGTTTGTATACAATTAAATGATCTGATTTAATTGTAAAAATAATTGATTAAGCGTACGATCATATATTTAAAATTTTTTTTTAATTAAGCACTGGCTTATTGGCCGCATACACTCGCTGTATCGCGGGCAGTGAAAGTTAACCCGCGTTCGAACCTCACAGAACACCTCTCACGGAATACCTGACTTTGAAGCTGTCAGAAAACGAGGTCCCGACTTTGCACCCTCACGCGGCTGTGCCAACCGAGCGAAGCTCGGCCGGCACAGCGCGTGACCGGCAGTAGCTATCAAAGGGAAGCTGGCGTCTTGTTCGACCGGGTGGTACGAGGCGGGTCTATGGAACACCTTCACTGCTGTCCGGCGGCGGTCTGGTCTCTGACCTGGCGAGAAAGTAACAAAAATAATCTAATTAATAAATAAGTCGAGGATAAATATGCATAATAAATGCTGTCCGTTGGAGAGACACGTGGCAACAGATCCTAAATTGTCTCTGCCATTTCTGAGTCCCACGTACGAATGCTAAGCGGGACGACGTGTCGCCGTGTCGGTGGTTGAAGCCGACGTAAAGTCGTCGAAGCCCGGGGACATTTTTCTGATCAGCCCCTCCCGAGGAATATCTTACCTTGCTCACCAACCTACCTACATGCCGACGACAGGACGCACCGCTACCTTCTCGGCAGCTTCCGTCCGAAGATTCGATCTCAAACGGACGGCTGTGATGGGTATTGACCACCGTCGGTGCGTTGACCCATGACCAAGCAGAAGGAAGGGCGCTTGCCGCCCGCACGTGCAGGCACCCGGCGGCGTCGCGCCACCACCGGCGCAATCTCGCCGGATCCCGCGGCGGGGGCGCTGTCGAGCGACCCCCCGACACGACATCGGGACCGTCCATCCCGGAGTACCTTCCGCCGTCGGTGATCCACACGTGGGGGCAGCCACACCAACGCCCCGCCGCTCGCCGGCGATGTGGTTGATAGGACGAAGTTAACATCAAAAGGGTCGGATTCCGTAGTAATATTATTTAATTTATATTTCGATTTATCGTTTGATAAATTTTATTTTGATTTTGGTTGAACCAGAATTATAATATTTTAATCTTTACATGATTTTTTTATTAAAATCAAAATAGATAGAAAAATTTTTAAATAAAAAATATATCAATTTTATTAAAAAATTAAATTAATATTGTTTTAAAATTATATTTTTAAATATTTTTTATAGTTTTTAACATTTGGATAATATAAATTTAATAATTTATATTTTTATTTATTAAAATATTAATTTTTACTGATTTTTTTGGAATAAAACCAGCAGTTTATAAAAATTAACTATTCACGATTTTGATAAATTTATGTACTATTTTATTCTGATTTTAGTAATATATAAAAGATGAAAATACTTTCTAAATTTATTATTTTATCGGACCTAAATATCAACCTTCTATTTCTTCCCTACATTCGACGGGATTCGACGGGTCTCGTGTCTCGTCTTTTCCGCCGCAACTGGAGCGCGCGAAACACCTTCAACTTAAAGTTACCGAGCTGTCGTGCGATCATACTGTACCGAGTTGTGGTCCCGGAAAGTACACTCGTGTGCCGCTTACAACAATCGACAGTAGACAACCGTAACTCGCACGCTAACGTGCGCCTAGACGAGTCGCTGGTCCACTGGACCATTGCCGTGCGTCTTTAATTTGCGCCGAATTCCCTCCTAGGCTCATACTATATGTAGATATGGCCAGTCGTCCCCTTCCTCGGCATCAGATCACCATCTTCTTCTTCTTCTCTGTCGTGCCGACTGCCGTAGCAGACCAATGTCGACGGCAGCAACCTTGATGGAGCCGAGCTTCGACATGGACAAGCTGAGCTACGAGATCTTCTCTATCCTGGAGTCCAAGTTCTTGTTCAGCTATGACGACCCTAAGTTCCTCCAAGCTGCCGGTGCATCTCCTGCCACACCTCCAGCTGCCAACGCCAATGTGCCCCCTTCCTACTCCGCCGGCCGCGTCCGCGTGCTCTCCGTCGACGCTGGTGGAGCCACCGATGGCCTCCTGGCTGCTGCCTCCCTCGCCCGCCTCGAGTCTTCCCTCCGGAAGCTCTCAGGCGAGCCGTCCGCCCAGATCGCCGACTTCTTCGACGTCGCTGCCGGGTCCGGCCCCGGCGGGGTCCTGGTGGCGCTCCTGTTCACCCGCGGCCCGGGAGGCCGTCCGCTGCTGTCTGCCGGCGAAGCCCTCGACTTTCTGACGCGCCACCGCGGCATGTTTCAACGGCCTGCGAAGAAGACGTCTCCGACCATTTCTGCGGTTTTCCGCAAGAAAAAATCCGATTTTGCGACCCTGGACCGGGTACTTAGCCGGGTGTTTAAGGATTCAACCCTTCGCGACACTCTCAAGCCTGTGCTCATCCCCTGCTATGACCTCGCCACCGGAGCCCCCTTCCTCTTCTCCCGCGCCGGCGCCGTCGAGGCCGAGAGCTACGACTTCTTCCTGCGGGACGTTTGCGCCGCCACCGCTGGTTCAGCGACTGAGCTGCATTCCATCGACGGGAGGACTTCGATCGCCTCCCTCGACGGTGGCGTTGCGGCTGGCAATCCCGCCGCCGCTGCCATCACTCACGTGCTCCACAATCGTACAGAGTTCCCTTTCGCTGCCGGAGTGGAGGACCTCCTGGTCATCTCTCTCGGCAACGGGGAGTCGGCACCGGCAATGGGTGGTAGCCGACGGGTAGCGAAGACCGTCGCACCGTCCAACGTCGTTCGCATCGCCGGCGAGGGCGCGTCGGATATGGTAAGTTTCAGAAACCGACGTGGAATATTCAAAGGCGTTCTTCGCGGACTTCGCTCTTTTGGCCAAATTAACATATTAGATTTTGTTTACAAAATTAACACATGTTTTATAGAAGTCAGATTTTTCGATGCCAAATTAAAGTCAGAATTTGGAAGCATGATTTTAAAATAAAATGACACCCTTTGAAAATTCTACTTCTAAAAAGTAAGTTAATACTCTAAAAATCCAACTTTACGACGATTACTCTCGTATCCAATTAGTCATATGTTTTCTTTTTGTTTAGAGATGACCACAGTTCGAATCGATCGCCGACTTTTTAACTCGAATTTCATTATTTGAAAGTTCTTAAAATTCAACTTTATTTTTAACAGAAGTTGGTTATTCTTGATCCGACGTCTATAAAATGTGTTCGTTTGATGAAAAAAAATAGTAGGTTAGTCATAAAAGTAAAATTTAAAAATGCATTACTTGAAAAACCCGTCATTTTGGGAAGCTTAATAAAGCTTAAGTTCTTTTTCGTAAAATTAATGCTATTTTTTAATTGAAATTCAACTAGGTGGACCAGGCGGTCTCTTTGGCATTCGGAGATAACAGAGGAACAAACTACGTCCGCATCCAGGTGAATCTCACAAAGTAACTTTTTAAATCTTTAAAGTTTACGAATTTGTGAAATGTCCCTAAACGGGCCTCTTCTCCAGGCGAACGTTGGGGACCCGTCCAGGTTCCAGTCCTCCGACGCCCGGGAGCTCGTCGGCGCCGCGGGGGCCCTGCTGTCGCAGCGAGGAGCGGATTCGGTGCTGTTCAGGGGGAAGAGGGTGTCGGAGAAGACCAACGCCGAGAAGCTGGACTGGGCTGCGGCGGAGCTGGTGAGGGAGAACGAGGGCAGGAGGGCGTGCCCCATCCCGGTGGTCGTCCTCAGGCACGGCGGCCCTCGGTGCTCCTCCAGCTCCGTCCTGAGCTCGAGTGTTTCGGCGTCTCTTCTGGGGGTGGTCTCTCCTCGATGAAATCCGGTACCCGACAGCAAGTTTTTCTCCTTGCTGGTGGCGTTGCTAGCTTTTAACCACGCTTACAAGTTTGTGTATCTCTACAAATGTATGTAATGTAAGTGAGCATCATAAGCGAGAAGCTTGCTATTCGTATATTAACAATGAGTTGTGCTGCTGTGTGCTCGTACATGCGAGGTGAGATTTGGACGTCGAGTGATGTGTGTTGTGTATGCCTCCACTGGCCGGTGAAATATTGTGTTACAGAAATTAGAATAAGTGTATTTCTGTATATACGAGTGTATTTCTGTATATTTAGTTGCCACCTTGCGTAATGTAAATTGATGTAAATATTCTTGTATTTGGGCACTGGCATTTCAACGTATATATATTCGCATGGGTCACTTTCTGTGACATCCCGCTGAGCGCTAGTTGCTCATAACAGAGCCCTCTGTTTCTTGGTTCTTCTACCGCGTTTCATATTTTCCCTTGGTATCGGAACTCAAGATTTTGATGGCGTCTGGTAGAGGAGATTTCTCGGGAACTTCGCAGGCCAACGAAGTTTACAAGGTGTTTGGTTGCATGATAATTTTTTGTACATTTTCATGATAAAAAATATATTAAAATAGAAAGTGAACCAACTCATGATATAAAATTATCATGTTTGGAGGAATGTGACAACAAAAAAGAGTAATTACCATGCATGATCAAACAAAGTGGGGGGACTACAAGAAAAAAGAAAGAGGTGAAATCCTCTTTTTTGTTTAAGAAGAAAATTATTTTCAAAACATAAGATTATCATAGTTGTCAAACACCTCTTTCAACAAATTTTCTTACAATTTTTAAAAATAAAAATAAAAACCTCCATTATCATGCAACCAACCACCCTATTAGCTGCAGGATTTTATGCGAGAAGCGGGCCCTTATTTTCTGCATCTTCAGATAATCCGGAAGTAGTCTTGGTGTCTTCTCCTCGTTGGAGGTAATAATTTTGCTTGATAGGGAGTCATGATCATTGCGTTTTTGGCCAAAAAAAAATTAGCAATTTTTGGTGATACGATTAGCAAATCAGATATAGAAGATTCTTCTTTTGAGTCGTGGAGAATAGTGTGTTAAAATATTTTCTTAAAATAAAAAAAATAATAAGAAAGGAACGTGTCACCCGACGGATGCGTCGGGTGACCGTCCTACACGCGCGGGAAACGCGCGCCTATTTCCTGTTGTTTTTCTTGCCGTTGGAGAGCATCCAATGTAAGGAAATAGAAAAATAAAAAGGGACTCTCTCTCTCTCTCTCTCTCTCTCTCTCTCTCGTACGCTCTGCGTGGCTCGCACGCTTTCTCTTTCTCGGTTCCTGATTCCAGCGCTCCGACGAATCAAAACTTCTTTTCTTCTCGCATAGCTCTCCTGAAGGACGTGCTGACGGAAAAGAAGAGTTTCGCCTACCCGAGGGTCGTCGTATCTCTAGGAGGACGTTGCCGCGAAAACCGCACGTCGGTTGGCAATAGAACTCTTAGTTCTAACGATTACGCACTTCGACCCGACAGGCTATATTTTAACTTCATTTATTTAATTTTAATCTGTTCGTATAGTTGTGTTTTTGTCAATTTTCAGGAAGATGACCCAACAATCTAAGAGTTCTATTTTATCAGCATATCATGTTTATGTTAGAAACATGTATATGTGTGAAAAAACAAAACTAAAACATAGTTATTCATATATACGTTCACATACGTTTTTGCTTAATTTTTTTTTTACTTGAACATTCTTATTTGAATGTTTTTATTTTGATGTTTTTGCTTGAACGTTGATGTTGAAACGTTCTTATTTAAGTGTTTTTATTTGAACGCTATTATTCTGACGTTCTTACTTGAACGTTGGTCTTTAAACATTCTTATTTGAATGCTATTGTTTAAACGTACTACGTTCTTACTTGAACATTGACATTTAGATATTCTTATTTGAACATTATTGTTTAGACGTTCTTAGTTGAATGTTCTTGTTTAAACGTTCATATTTAAACGTTCTTGTTTGAATATTCATATTAAAACGTATTTAGACGATCCTGTTTGAGTATTTTTGTTAGGACGTACTTAGATGCTCTTATTTAAACGTGATTTGACATTCTTATTTAGATATATTTAAACATTACTATTTAGCCCAATTTTATGCATGGAATTTTTATTAAACTCCGTAGTCTGGGAGTAGCACTCAATCACCCCATAAGCGCCTTTATCGATGGTCGATTCTCATAAGTTAGAGGCCACAACATTTGGCCTTGTCCAGACATCGGCTAGGTGATAGTAGTTGACCCGTTCATGATATTGTTAGTTCACTTACGTAAAGAAAGTTGAGAAGTTGCAGACCCAACCAGATACTATCACACATTGTGGTATTTCTCAATTGGCATCGATTAAATTGCCCAAAGAAGTACTACTTTATAGTCCTGGAGAGCCAAAACAGTAAAGCACGTTCGTGCTGTATGTTGCCAAGGACTCTTCCCAATGATAGAAAGAAAGGAGATCATAGAATTATCTCAATTCTAATGAAACAGTTGTTTCTTTCGTCACATGTGGGCTCATTCAAAGGACAAATTTTTTAAAGATAATTACATTCATATTCCTGTCGATTGGATCCTCAATAGATACATAAGGATCCAATTATATAACAAATTGAATATGGCAGGTTATGGTATGAAAACGATATCCACGTACAGGTTATTAAAACCAGTTTTTTTAAAATCTGATATATAATCCCATTAAGTTTGATGGATCTCTCAAGATCATATGTTAATCTACCATGGGATCAAAGTATTACCTATTATTGGATCCGATTATGCATATAAATGTATTATGATTTTAATATACACATTCATCTATATTTAGTAAATGTATTATTGATACATTATGTGTATGATTGTTAATTGGATACCTTAGAAATAAGGCTTAAAATTGTATGAGTGTGCATGATCTTAACTTTTTAAGACTTTGATCTTTCGGTGTGTTTATTTACCTCCAAGATGTCTAATTTAATCTGATGAGTATATATGTTTGTAAGTGATTGATCATAAGTATTTAGTATGTTATAACTATTGATAGTGTCTCAAATATCAATTAACTTTTACTAGTGATATTTTCAATTGAAAAATAATACTTAATACATTATGTATTTTAATTGTATTAAGGATTTTAATGCACTTCAAAGATCAACTACATTCTTTCAATTCATTAAATTGGATTGAACTATAAAAATAAAACTTAATCTTATTGGGAGACACTTTTGTCTATAGAAATTATTCATCATATTAATATATAGAAATCATTTCATTTTATTCTATTTTTAAAAATGGCTACTTCACGTAGTTACATATATATAATTAAAAATGTACATATATATATGTATACAGTACAATGATTTGAAGCTTCACTGACTACTTTTTCTTTAGATTTGTATATCCCTAATCTATGCATGCATGCTATTAAATTCAGTTGCTAAGGTTTTTAATATTTAGATTTTAAATGGATATTGATGTATCCAAGTGCTTCAAGTAATTGGATTCAAAAATTAAAATACAAAATCATATCTATTGGATTTTAATATCTAGTCCCCTTAAAGATTTGTAAATCTAGAGTTTTATATTCCATACCTTTTACTCATTTATCTTTAGATCCAGAATTTGTAATTACAAATGTGACCATATCTCTTGTTGATACATGCATATACTCTAATTTCATGATCTTTTATTATGTATGTGTCATATTTTGATAGAATCATTTGTTAATAACTAAAATGGTTATTATTAGGCCCATTAACAATTTAATCATGGTCTTTATGAAAGTCTTGACATTAAACATCATTAATTGACATTTGACATGATTATACATGGAGGAAAAATATTATTGGATTTATAACACTATGTTGTCTATATTTTTTAAAGTTTTTTTTAATTACCTGCCAATTAATTTCCATAATGGTTTAACAGTGTTTATTGTATTTTAAATCATCAATTAATTAGTGTATTTGTGAAATTGATGATACAACTGTCCTTAAGCCTTCACTTAAGTTTTGAGTTCATGAGATTAAAAGTATATATAGACCTTATGTCTTCGTAATAGTATCTAGTTATTCTACTCATTTGTGTATTTTAATCACATTGTGATATTCTTTAATAGTTGTGACAAAAGAATTGAATATCTCATAGTGATTTTTATATATGCCTTACGTTAATGTCCTGTTGTGTGATGCGTGTTAATCATTCCTTTAACAAGTTTATGTAGTTCAAAAAGAAAATAAAAAAGGTAGATCTTATTTTTCATATAGTTATATACATGACATGGTGGCTTTTATCACCCACAAATTATTGATGAAGTTGAGAGGAAAAATAAAGTTAATAGATACTATTAATTCCATAATTTATAAGTGTTCAAGAACTTGTGGGGGGAGACTCTACATGTTATAAGCTAAATATGCTATGCTGAAAAAATGGTTACCCCACTTTATGTATGATGCATAATTTCAATTTTCTTGAAGTGTGGGGGTGTCTTGTAAAATTAAATACTTGAAATGAAATAAAAATTATTTGATCATACTAGACTAAGAATTTTATGTGGATAGATTTGAGGTTCTATTATTCAAAGTTAAATAATAATAAAGTGTGTAAGTCAATTAGAATATTGTATGTTTGAACCATGTAAGTATTTAAATAATGACGTAAAAATTATTTTTTGAATGTAATCTTTCTTCTTACTTAAAAATTAGCCTAATTGGTACATGTATGTGGCATAAAATATTTGGTAGACAAATCATTATATTGTCTTTATATGTTGACAAAATATTGATCTTTAGATCTAGTATGCATATTATTTGATGTTGAGATAATCATTTCAAAACAGGGCCATGAAATGATTGTAGTTGATATTTATTGCATTAAACTTGAATAAACTAAGAGATATTTTGAGTTGTTCTAATGATCACAAATTTTTTGTCTCTCATATATCTTATGTTAGTGCAGATCATGCATATGTCAAATTAAACAACTACTTGTAAGAGAGACAAAGTCTACAAAAGACAAAATTGCGATTGCATTTAAAAGCCTTAAATTTTGTGAAATCAAAAGAAGGATTCATGAAAGGCTTGCCCTGGTTCTAGAAGCATCGAGGGGGATGGGATTGAGCCCATAAATAAAAAGTTACCACGGTGGCAACCCAACCTCACAGAGGTTCAATGGGTAGAAACAAGCTGAAGGGTAACTACGTGTGGAGCACTTATATATAATGCTCCCATCTCTATGGCGATAGTGCTCATGTAGAAGCAAGTGGTAGGATGAGTTTTAAACTCTTAATGAATCCAATACACAAGTGGCAGGGTGGTTCCTTGCTCTCACCCTTGGAGGATTAACTGACATGTGTGGAGTCGTGAGGCCGCGACTATGAGATGTGGGCTATTTTCTAAAACACACATGAGATACCTGCGCAAGGCCATTAATAGCGCAAGCTGCATGAATTTGATCTTGCTATACTATGTGTGGATTTGGGAGAACTTGAATCATGAAACCCGATTCAAGATGAAACATCCATCGAGTGTTCTACAGGCAATCCCAAATATCACTAAGTGGGGTTCAAACCGAAAGGTACCTTCACCTATTACATAATATAAGAGTGCTCACTAGTATTTGTTTGTTGACATTATTTTCTTTTGATTTGATATACTTCTGCGAGTTTTAAGAAAATATGTGGGGGATTGTTAAAATATTTTCTTAAAATAAAAATAATAATAAGAAAGGATCGTGTCACCCGACGGACGCGTCGGGTGACCGCCCTACACACGCGGGAAATGTGCGCCCGTTTCCCTGTTGTTTTTCTTGCCGTTGGAGAGCATCCAATGTAAGGAAATAGAAAAATAAAATGGGACTCTCTCTCTCTCTCTCTCTCTCTCTCTCTCTCTTTCTCTCTCTCTCGTATGCTCTGCGTGGCTCGCACGCTTTCTCTCTCTCTTGGTTCCTGATTCCAGCGCTTCGACAAATCAGAACTTCTTTTCTTCTTGGCTAGAAGCACTCAAAGCAAGATCGGTTCACATAGCTCTCCTGAAGGACGTGTTGACGGAAAAGAAGAGTTTCGCCTACCCGAGGGTCGTCATATCTCTAGGAGGACAATGCCGTGAGAACCGCACGTCGGTTTGCAATAGAACTCTTAGTTCTAGCGATTACGTACTTTGACCCGACAGGCTATGTTTCTAACTTCGTTTATTTAATTTTAATCTGTTCGTATAGTTGTGTTTTTGTCAATTTTCAGGAAGACGACCCAACAAAGTGAACAACATGATCTTTTTCGTGACTGCTTAATTTTATGTTATACATCAAGATCTTCTTCCTTCGATCTTGTATGCGAAACTATTATTCAAGTTTGGGTTTAGGTGGTGGGAGGCCTCGGGCACAGTGCTCTGGGCACCCTATCATCAAGGTGCTAAGTGCCCTGATGATGGGGGCGCTAAGCACTTTGGAAACAACAAGCCCCTCACAACCCTAGAATACATGTAAATAGTAAAAATCGATTTATTGACAAGAATATTAAATATTATTTCTGAAAACAAGAGATTTGAACTCAACAACTTGGTTAAAATGGCATGCCTACATGTGCTTTTAGTATGAGCTCCTCATTTCTAAGTATACAAATTTAGTGCCAAGAATCTAAGGCTAATCTATCCCATTATATTATTCAAATATTTAGGTTATCACACACTTTCAGTACTACCCTATACCCAATAATGATCTTGAAAAATACGAAAGCAACTTGCGTTATTTTAAGATATGGTTAAAAGGACTCAAAATGTCATCTTTTGCATGCCATAAGAAATCAACTTATTGGTATAATAAGCAATACAAATTAATAACTTTTCTTAGGACACTTATCACTGAATTTACCCCATCCAAACATGATTAATTGTAGAGTTGTTAAACTCAACCTTCAAAATTTTACTAGTCTATCATATTAGAAGTTCTACAAGTGTTGCAATAACCTCATTAAATTTCTACACCCTTGACAAAGTCATTGTACACATCACACATTAGTACCTAACACTTTGTTTGGTAACAATAATATTAGGCATCACTAACTTTGAAATTGATATTGATATGAATCTTAAAGAGGTGTGTGACTAATAGTATCAATTGTGAAACTTATAATATAAATAAAAGCAATTTATATAATATAAGTGTGCACTTGTTTCAATTTTGATATTGATACTTTAGGCTCCTCTTGATAACATTATTAAACATCTCTATCATTATCAATTTTAAAATTGATATTGATAATAATCACCTAGAGATGTTTGACTAATAATATCAATTTTGCAATGTGTACTGCAAACAAATCATATTTTGTATTACAAATGTCAACATATATCAATTTTGATATTGATATTTTAGCTTCTAGAAATATCAATATCAATATTAATGTATTATCATTTTTGATACTCCAAACAAACAGGCCATTAACATCTAAAACTATCAAAATCGATATAATTTCATTTTCGATACTCTAACCACATAGGGTATAAGTTGGTCATAGTCGATTTTTGGCATTGGTATATATGATTCTGAACCACATGTAACCATGAAATTAACTAATTGGGCCAACAACTATTGTTAGTTATTAGTTTTTGAAAATGGTGATCCACCTTCATATTACTCTCAACAAAGTATGCTACTTTCCGCTTTTGGAGATTTTTTTTTTTGACACAATCTTCAAACAAAGACCACGGATCACACTCATTAAATGTGAGGGGGCGAGCGAAACCCTCCTCCAGCCAACCATATGAGGCAATATCTAAGCTTCCAAAAAATTGCTAATCCAACTTGTTAGTAGTATATTGACTTAATTTTAACATATTCTTACACAAAAGTGTTAAAAAGCCCAATCAGGAGATGATTAATTTGTTGGTACTCCGATAGTCATTACTGCCTATAATGTTGAGGAGTCCACTTTAAATAAAATGATTAGGGGTTATCGGCCCCTACTCTGAGTACACTCGTAGTTTCTAATTAATTAATGGGAAAATTACCACCAGGTCCATTTAAGAAAATCGGTTTACCAAAAACTCCGTTGACCACTTTTTCATCCCATTTAATCCGTTGACAACACATAATATTACCATTTGGTCCGTTTTGCCCAGCGACTGTCCCGTATCCCCATTTTGCCCTTCCCGCAGCGATGGTGGCGTCGGCGACGAGGAGGAGCCTCGCGGGGGGGGGGGGTTACGCGGGCGGGGGAGCGCCGTGGGGGGAGCCTCGCCGGGGGGGGGGTTCCGCGGGCGGGGGGAGCGCCGCCGGGGGCTCCGCGGGCGGGGGAGCACCGCGAGGGGGAGCCTCGCCGGCCCGGGGGAGCGCCGCGGGGGTGAGCCTCGCCGGGGGGGGGGGGGGGGTTCCGCGGGCGGGGGGAATGCCCCCGGGGGCTCCGCGGGCGGGGGGAGCGCCGCGGGGGGAAGCCTCGCCGGCCCGGGGGAGCGTTGCGGGGGGGGGGAGCCTCGCCGGGGGGGGTTCCGCGGGCAGGGGGGGCACCGCCGGGTGGAGAGCGTCGCTGCGGGGGAGGGGGGCCGGCGGGGGGCACTACCGCAAGGGCAAAAACGACATTTCAAATCTAAATTGGAGTGGGTGCGACGATATTTTGAAAAAACGGACCTAATGGAAAGGTGTTTTTGAAAACGGACCTAGTGGTAAAGTGGTTTCCTTAAAACGGACCTAGTGTGCATTTGCGCTTAATTAATTGATAAGAAACCATGCAAATTGTAACAATAAATTGACTATTACGTAGTAGGGTGTCTCTTTACAGTATAGACAGTAGGGCATTGTGCCAATCTCCATTGGGTTGTAGTCCGGAAACAAGTGATCCTAATCGATTTAACCAATGAATGATTCACTCTTCCGGGTCGTCTCCTTTCCGACCCTTCGCGGCCGACCAAATCTTGCCTGCCCGACGCCTTCAACTCTTCTGTCCTTTTCCTGGCAGAAAGGCGGAAAAGATGCACGCGTGCCTGCTTGGACGCCGCCGCACGCGCTGCCGCCGACGGTTTGAGCTCGGAGCTCGCACCAGCGCTGCCAACAGCAGGTGGGAATGGCAGACGTTGGCCGTGCCGACTACCACGACGTCGTCGTCGTCGTCGCCGGTGTTCCCATCTGTGCGCCCACTTTCAACGTGACATGGCACTGTGCGTCGACTTCTGCAGAGAGCTGGAATGCTTTCACTTGCGCCCGTGCCGACTGCCGGCTGGCTGGTAGGTGAATGAATCATCCCCATCAGCCGCATGCAGAGATGGGCAGCCCTCGGGCGCCGTATATGGTCGGAGCTACATGCAGGTGAAGACCATGGGGGAGGGGGGGGGGGGGGGCGGCAGGTGCGGTTTTCTTCGCCGCTGAAAATTTACTCAGGAAACAGATCAAGTCTTTTTTTTTTTTTTTTGAACAACAACAATATCCCTAATTCATTGATAACACAAAGGAGTACAAACATAACAATACAACACAAGACTCAAACTAGAAGACCACACGAACAAAATAGAGAAAATACGAGTTCCAATAGACCGAAACTTTTCAAGGTGACTCGACCATAGCCACAAACCGACCAGCACAAAAGCGTGCACGTAAGGTCGAACAGCAGGTAAAATGACTCCATCAAAGGAGTTTGATAACTGCCTCGAGATCGGAAGATCACACCAGAAAGGTGTGGATATCGCCCAGACTATCGATCTCGAAATAAAAGAAGTGACCACGAAGATAACCAGAAAAGAGAATATAATGGAACTCGACCCGACGACTACAAACAAACGTAAAGAAACTAATAAAACAAAGCAACATAAATAAGCCGGACTCCGCATTACCAGTGCAACAAAAAGAGACAAAAAATCTAAAAATAAATTTAGGCGAAACACTGGAAAGGAAGTATGGGAGGGAGGAAGGGGTTCCTCCCAAAGTAAAAACGACTACAAAATAACAAAAAAGAGCTTCACAGCCAGACCTCTGAGGCGACGAGGGTGTTGAACGAGGATGCTGCTGAGCACAAAAACTGCCGACTAAGTGCCACTGAGCGAAGTTTTCTGCCGGAAGGAACGACGAGCGGCTTCGGTACTGCCGAAGCTTCCGCTCGGTGGACTCCACGAGCAAGGGAGGAGCGGAAGATGAACGAGTAGCGCGCGAAGGACCCGCCAAGCAGACGTTCCGCCTAGAAAATCCGCCTAACTAGGAGTCACCGGTCTCAACCGCCGGAGCTTCGGCCAAGCTCAGCCGCAACTGAGTTGGGCGAAACTACCACTGAACATATCGGATGCAGCGAGTGGGGGGGGGTTGGTTAGCAGGGACGGATAGGGGGATGGGCTACCCAAGGGGGTGTTGGGCTGGGCGGGAAGGGGGTATGCTAGAGGGGAGGGATACCCGGAGGGGTCGACCGGGTGAAGGAAGCTGGAGGGGGTGGGCTTCCCAGAAAGGGGAGGGGGAGCCGGAGGGGCTGGGCAGGGGAAGGGAAGTCGGAGTGCGGGAAGGGCAAGGGGAAGCCGGGGGGGTAGCTGGGGGGGGGCTGGGCTAGATGGAATGGGAGGGGGATCCGGATGGGGGCCGTGCAGGGGAGGCTGGCCAAGCCGGGAGGGGAGGGAGGCGAGTTGGAAAGGAAATAAGGCACAGTAGGGCAGAACGGTTAGAAGGGGAAGGGGGAGCCGGAGGGGCAAGAAGAGAATGCCGGACCTGGAGGGAGACAGAAGGGTGGGACCGCCAAGAAAGGCGAGGGAGCCGGCCAGACCGTCGATCGACCGACGAGCCCGCCGAGAGTTCCGGCGAGACCGCCGAGGGTTCCGCCGAGAGAGACGGCGGACTATCCAGCTGCTGCTCGTCTGGTCCCAGGAAACAGATCAAGTCTAACGGGGGTGTTTGGTTGCATGATAATTTTTTGTACATTTTCGTGATAAAAAATTATTTTAAAATAAAAAGTAAACCAACTCATGACATAAAATTATCATATTTAGAGGGATGTGATAACAAAAAATAGTAACTATCATTCATGACCAAACAAAGTGAGGTACCACGAGAAAAAAGAATGAGGTGAGACCCACTTTTTTATTTAAGATGAAAATCACTTTCAAAACATAAATTTGTCAAGGTTGTCAAACACCTCTTTTAACAAGTTATCTTACAATTTTTAAAAATTAAAATAAAAGTCTCTATTATCATGCAACCAAACACCCCCCAAGGTTGAGTAATGTTTTTCGTTTAATCCGAAAATTGACTCTTGTGTCTAGTTTCTCAATGAGTAGTAAAAAATAATTAAATCTCATTAAAATATAAATGATTTAGTTTGTTTGATAAAAAAATAGGATTGATTCGGATGTTATTGGACTTCACCATCGTCGACAGCATCGACATTGTCCGTGCTCCGACTGCACGTGTCATGAGAAAATTTACTCAATGATTCCTCAAAACTATTAGAAATCTACCAATATCTCTACGACCATTTCCATGGAAACAAAAATAATATGCAATTCCATAAAGAAAAAAAATTAAAAGTTGACTTGGTCAACTTAAGAATTTTTTAGACTCTTCTAAATTTCTTCTAGACACATCTAAAAGTGTTTAAATATCTTCTAGGCAAATCTAAAAAGTGCTTAAATATTTTTTAGAGATATTCAAAAGGTATCTTCTAACCATATCTAGAGAATTCTTACAATCTCTATATAAAGGCACGTGGAGGGGACAAGAACCAACATAAGCAAGATAGGCCAAGTAAATAAGAGAGTCACCATCACATCTCTCACTATTCTTTTCCTCTCTTTATTTCTTGTATTCTCTCATGAGATATTATAAAGAGTTTGAGGATGTAGAAGGCTTTAAGTTGTGAAATATTTTTTTATCTTTTTGTACTTATTTTTCATATAGTGGAAGTCGTTCGTCTTCGTCCATGGACGTAAGAAGACATATCATCTCAGAACCATGTAAATTCTGGTGTGCTCTTCTCTATCTCTACTTCTTGTATATATTTTGTTACTTTACGAGTCGGCATTTTGTTCGGCACTATATCCATGATATCCATTGTGATTCTCAACAAAAAAGAAAAATGCACATGAATAAAGAGCTTAATAATCACAACCGAATAGCCATGGAATGTCAGCATTCTCAAAATACTCCAAAAGATCAAACAAAACTCCAAGATGTTAGACACATTGATATCCCTCCATGGTTTAAAAGAAAAAAAAACCCAATATGACCTTGTCAACAATTTCATAGTTGCTCAAATTCCCCAATAATTCAGCCACCGGCTACCCCCCGAGACTTTATCGGAATCCCTGATCGGTGCATAGTAGCACAAAATTGCAATACAATCAAGATGCACATGCACAAGAAAACCACAAACTTAGTTTTAGTCCAACAGAGAAACTCTACCCGAACCAAACGGACCTAATAAGTGACTACCGGGAATTCTACTCATCCACACCGAGGTGTCGCCAGTAAGGAAGTCCAATGGTGATTCGGAGTCTTCCCCTTATTTTTCGCCGACAACTACGGTGCGCTCTCCACTTTAACAGGCACCTCGACCCTATGAAGATTGCCAGGAAGATCGTCCTCTATATATGATCGTGGCGTCAGTGCAAGGGTGGAGAACGGTAGCATCGTGAAGCTCTCCAGTGGTGCTGGCACATCCTATCCAATATTGCGATAGCATCGAGGTGCTCGTCGCCGATGCTCATCTCGTTCATGCAACGATGGTCGTGGTAGAGGGCTATAGTATCTTTTGCTTCCTTCGTCGATACCTTTCAACATTGCCTTCACGCTCCTCTGAAATGCCAAGATCTAAGGGAAAAAAAAAGCTATAGAGCTATGATATGAAATATTAAAAGGCTTTTTATGACTTAAGAGATTCGTTTGTACATTAATTCAGATATGTAACCAAGCATTCATACGTATCGAATCTCTTGCGGAATTAGATATTAGCTAGAGGTCTATTCAATCGACATAAGACTTCGTTTATTTTGACTTAATTGATTAAAAAATTCTTCGGATTGTTTAGTAAGACATTTGCATTAACATATTAATTTAATAGAAATATTTTGAGAAATCACCTACATTATATATATTTTTAATTTTAAAAGTTGATATTTAAAATTGTGTTCCACGAGATCAATAATAGAGATCATATATAAAATTAAAATTTTAGATATGTTATTAAGTCAAATCAAATATCACTTAAGATGGTGTTTGTTTTGGTTTAATCTAAAATTTTAAAATATTAATTTTATTTCTAACCTTTTAATTTTTGAAAAAGAATAAATGTTATAAGCGAAGAGAAAATAATTCCATTTTGAAACCCATCCGCATAAGCTGCTAAGAGATATGGTAGGCTCTCAACATTTAAATAGAAAAAGATTATTCTCTTTGACTTATTTTTAAGAAAAGTTTCATATTTAAGAGATATATTCAGACAATAATTAAAAGTTCCCATGCCCTCGGTCCGAAAACTCTAATATCTGACAGAATTGTTAGGCATAGAGCTTCATTCATTTAACGTAATCAGTGAAATTCTTTGTGATTTGCGCTTTTGGATAAAAGATGTTCACTCCACTAGATAATCACTACTCGAAAACATTTCTTTACTTACTATAATAATATGTAAAAATATGCGGAAAAAATATTACCCAGCTACCAGATACTATCTTTTACAGTATAATATATGGATAGAAAAAATTATTCGCTTAGATAATATAAATTCAAAATTACGTATAATATTTATTCTCTTATGTAATATAAATTTATCATAAATATATGATTTAATTTCTTACGTGAACTTGGTAGACCAAATTTTGGCATCAACGTGCATTCATTCGATTCATACAATTATACATTTTGTTCTAGGCATGCATGTCCCATCCAGCATTTGACTCACATATTCTATTCATACAAACATATATATGCTTTCTCAAAACATACATTTTTATTTAATACATTTCATTAAGCTCATAAGAATCTTTTTTTTTTCTGTGATCGATACATCCAAAATATCAATATGAACGTTCATTTTAGTAAACAATCAAACATCAATTTGAATATTTATTTTCTCCATGATACATTCATATCGTTGTCAGTCAAAAATGATAAGAACGTATACAATGTTCTATTAAAATATGATTCCAAAAGGTTTAATGAGTGTAAGGTATTTAAGAACAAAAGAGTATTGTAAAAGAAAACATGCAACTTGTAATCATCATATGATATCTTCTCTCCTCCAACATTTATATATACAACGAAAAATAAAAAATGTAAACAAATAATATGCAATGTTTTGAAATAATGAAGTTTGATATCATCTAACTTGAGCTGCCTATGATAATAATATTTAGCCTTTTGTAATATCTAATGATAATTGCAAGAAAAACATATAAAAAATAAAATAAAAAATTCTATTTTTAATGGCATGAATGTTTGAATAAGATATGCTTACCTGAATCACAAATATGACTATAAAGTACGTCTTTCCTTTGAATATATATTTATCCCAAACAAATAAAAGAGTATTTATCATGCTTGCACAAGTGAAAACTACATCATAATATACAGTTATACACAATCAATAAACCTTATGTCACAAATTTCTTTGAGTCTTCATTAATAATGATGCTTTCACCTACTTATTGATTCTCTAAATTTGTTAACCTTTCATTTTTGGGTTTCATCTAAAAGTGTATGTATATAAACATAAGTCCATCCACATGAAAACTTAAAATTCATTCAATGAGGATCTTAAATGTTGATATATACTCTAGGAACATAAAAAGTGATATATTTAGTTGAAATAATAAAAAAGATAATAACTAGAAAGTTACATAATAAGTGAAATAGAATGGTTGGTTTTGGATTGTGATCCGAAGATAGCAGTAAGAAACAAGAATATTATAAGACATGCCTAAAAACCAAGAACTCATGACATGCTTAAAAAGTATTAAAAATCAAGAAATAAGTAGTAAACATCATCTTATACCTTCAAATATTATTAGTAGAAATATCCTTATGTTTGACATGATTTTCAGTAGCCTAAGAACTTTAAATAAGTTTTTGTTGGATCATATTTTCTAAATCTAAATCTATGATAATCTATAGAAGTGGGAATCCTTTTTTTGTCACTTTGTTTACTATAAGTCAACACAAATGACAACAAATAATTGTCAAGTAAAATATCTCATGCACAACCTTCTAAGTGCTGATATACATAGTCAAGCTAACATATTATGCAATGACACAAGTATCATATTAATTTTACATTATTGATCATATGTCATAATCTCTTAAGATTCATGTATGTTTGATTATCTTATATGTCCGAATGTTAGGTAATGATAACATATAAGTTTTTATTAATATAGTATCATAGAATTTCATAGTTACTCAATGAATTTTCACAAATAACTATGTCATCATACTTATTAAATTGAACAATTACTATTCTTTCTAATTTCATCACAATTACACATGAATATCATAACCCCTCATGCTTTCTCATTGATAGAAATGTATGCCCTACAAGCTAATCATATATGATATGATTCGACATTTCTAGAAATATCTCATTCAATTAATTAGGCAAATCTTCATTATAAGTTCTTATTAGATGCGAATATCATAATGAAGTCCTTGATCAAATATAATGATGATTAAATCATGATGAGATCATGATAATGAGATTGATCATCTAGAGGTATTTGATCTAAATGTTCCTAATCATAGGATACTTGAGATGGGACATCAAGGATCCGGATAGACTAGTATATGTGATGTCTTCTCATGTGATGAGGACGACCGATCTCATTGGTCATTAGTGTGGAGACACTGAGATACACATACAGGTGCTCATTAGTTGAATGAGTTCACTGAACTAACTGAATTAGAAACCCTGAATGGTATCTTACCGAACTGTCTATCAGGGTTTTCTATCATCGCGGTTGCATGGTTGGACCTTTGACCTGAGTCGGCAAAGATGCCTTGTTGGGTGGAACTTGTGCTTTGACCATTGACTTATGGATCACCATTTAGATGGTCTAGTATAGCGATGGATCGAGTACAAGGAAAACCCGATGGAGGCAATTGAGTGGACAACAAGGGATCGTCCACTCTCGGTTAGTGAGAATGAATGTCCTATGGGATAGTACTCTAAATCCCTGGCCAGGGTAGATAGGATAATTTAAAAAGGAGTTTTTCAATTGATCCAATTCTGAGTACAGGATCCTATAGAGTCGGTATACTAAGGAGTTGACAGTCGATGCCGTACTCCTTTCCGATCGGGACATTGGATGGATGAGGGTTTATATCCATGCGATAACTGATGATAGAAAGGCTCAATGGAGATGAGATTATCCCCATAACTATTTGGGATCATGGGACGTGGCTTGTACCCTTCATGATCGGTCGGCCAATTAATCTATTATCTGATAACGAATTTAATTAAATTAAATAGAATTGTTCTATTTTATTTAGGCCTCAACCAAATAGGCTATTTGGCCTAGTGGGTCACACACAAAAGGACTTATCCACAAGTACAGGGGCAAGGATGTAATTTATGAAAATTTTGGGTTTTTATGAAAAATTCCAAAATTCTGTAAATACTAATGGTTTCAGCCAAACCCCATCAAGCCAAGAGTGAAAATCACATTCTTAGCCTCCTCCCTACCTCCTCCTCTCTTTAGAAGGTGTACATGGTCGATGGAGCTCTGTTCGGGAAGAGTTCTCGAGGCTGGCGCGAAGGGAGAACCTGCTGTAGATGAAGTTCGTGTGGATACTGCTGGAGACCGGACACTTGAATGGGTTTAAGATCTTGAGAAGCTCATCTTATTCCTCTCCATGGGATTATATGAATCCCTATCAGGTATATTCGAACCCGATTTGATCGGTTTTCAGTTTTCGTCGTTCGGTTCTAATTGAGATGGATTCTAAAGGAACCCATAGGAATAGTCGTTTACGCTGCACCAAATTTTTATGGACGATTTATTACAGTGGTATCAGACCCCGGTTCAAGTCTCGGTCAAAACTGACTTTGAATCGATATTATTTCATGTTATTTATGTGTTCTTGAATCTATGCAAACGTCTATTTTGTCGAGGCCACCATAATCTGTATGTGATTCATATAAAAGATTGGTTGGCTCCGATAGAATCTCATGATATAGGGATTTAAAGCACCACAAACCGTTCTAATTTTCGATCTCTGTAGTGTTCGGGAGAAGCCTCAAAATTTGTTGTTACTGTCATGCCCGAACCGACACCCGGATTTGGGGATTTTGTGAAATCTCCGTCCACAGAAGAAATTGAGGCTTGTAAAAGGTTTAGGAGATGGGTAATATGATTTCCTAACCTTTACCTTTGATCTCCAGCTTTGAACGGCGGCGGAGAGAGAAAATTTTTGAGTTTTCCGGCGAACTAGGGTTCTGCGGAGTCTTGCGGCGTTGACCTGTTTCTTCCTGATTTCCTGTTGATAGAGAATTTTTCTATGAAAGGATATATACATATTTTAAAACTTAATTTGATGAGGATTATAAATTGTATTTTTGGAGAATATTTTGCTTCCAGGATAAGGATTTATCCTCGTTGCAAAATGGAGATCTCTGCTATGGAATCTCTATGACCGCCGCCTCTTCTTCCTCATTTTACAGTCTATTGGGATTTTTCCTTGATATAAGGCTGGTTGTTTTGGATTCCCTATTCGATAAAGATTCCAATGCATATTTTTCCAGATTTTTGGACTCCTGAATAAGGATATATGTCCGAGTTAATGAGATTAACTTTCTTCTGGATGAACAGTGCTTTATGCGGCTGTTCGGGCGAAAGCGATCGGCGCACGCGCCAACGCACGGCAGTTGGTGCACGCGGCTATAGATACCGGCGCATCCAGGGGCGCACGCGGGCACACGCGAGCATGGCACAATGCACCGAACAACGCAGAGCATTGCGCTAGACACCATATTTTATGATTTTAAAGTGTTTAAAATCATAGAAAAATCCGAAAAATTACCAAAATATTCCAGAAAAATTCTTAAAAATTTTATAATCATGTTTTAAATTGTTTAATGGTATGTTAGATAATTTTAAGTCCTATTTACATAGATTCACTCATGGTTAAACTATAAAATTGTTTTAAAGGTTTAACTTATATAATTAGTGTCTTAATTAATTCTGTAAAATGAGATTTTATAGAATATAAATTGGGACGTTAATTTCTGACTTTGCACAGTATTGGGAATGCATGAATGTTCTAAATAGTTTAGATGTGTATGTTTATTTTATATAAATTGTTTATATGTTGTTGTCAGGTTTTTTTCATGTTATTTATTTCATGAAAATTCGACATGCATGAAATTAAGAATTTAAAAAATAAAGTATATAATTTTATGCTGATATATATGATATATCTCATATGATTATCACGTATGCGCTCTATGTTCATGTGATGAATGTTAGTGTATATGGAGGTGATCATGGCCTTAATTATGCTTGGCTTGTGATTGCTTTTAATTATGTTGGTTATCTTATTAAATGGGGCTTGCGTGTGCCTCCTCTCTCTCTCTCTCTAAAATATGATTGTACATTCTACCTCCCTCCATTAATGTACTCCCCTTGGTTAAAATGAAGGTTTCTTATAAAGTTATGTATATTTGTGGGTTTGCGTATCCTTAAGCCGCTTGTAAGAGTTAGAAACTGGTTCGTGGAAGGTTGGAGAGCGGGACCACTTGGAGAAGCACCCTTATAAAGTGGGAGCATGCCAACTAAAGCATTTGAAGCAAGGATTTGCACCTATAGGGGTGTCTTAGGTGCATGCTTAGGGTTAAGTCTATGATCACCTATTTTTATGCATATTTGATATGTGGATGTGTGCTACAAGTTATACCTTAGATATATGATATTTTAAAGATATTATATATACTTAGCACATATTATTGATGAGTCTAAAATAAAATTCCTCCTTTTTTTAATTAGGTTGATAAACGTGTGACATTAAGAATGACTCACGTAGCCTTCCGTTGTTATGGTCTTGATGAGCCAATCTTAGATTGGATGGGTTTGTTGTGTTTCCCACAAGACTCATTCAGCAAGGGATTGGTGATCATGGCCAAGGCATTTGCCGAACTTTGGGGTGGACCATTGCATGGCCTTGTTGTGTTTCCCACAAGGGCTATGTTAAGAATTCATCATCATAACGTTATAAGCGGATTTGACCTAACTAGAGTATAAAACTTGTTGTGTTTCACACAAGGTTATAACTCTAGAAGCTAAATGACTAAGAATTGCAAGGGTTGCAATTGGTAAAAGTTACCTACCTATTAAGTATGGGATGACTTATTGTGTTTCCCACAAGGTTGTCACCATAAAGTTAGTAGGGTCTTAGTTCCCACTAGGATTTCATCGTGATATCCCGTCTTTGCATAATGAGGGTTATGCAAATTCGTCAAAAATTAGTGGGAGTATAAATTAGGATCAAAGACCATATCTTAATTTTAATGAATGTCTGCAATGTTATATTGATAAAATTATATCTCAGTTGTAGAATACAATAATAAACTACCATTATTATGACATATTAGATGCCAAATAGCTTAATGGCTCACACTTCTTAGACTGGTTTAGAACTAAGAGAATTGTTCTCATAGTTGACCAATTAACTATTCTACTTGAGAAGTAGGTGTCTCCTAAATTATCTAATGATATGAAAGAAAGATAAGATCTTATCTCATAGACAAGATGCATTGTTTGCCTTAAACTAGATGTTAGTCTCTATGAGACATAAATTATAGAGACAACATGGATAAATGGATATGAGATCCATCATGGCTCATAGTGATGAGCTAACTAAAGGGCAAGTTAGAACAACAATACATCTTAATTACTTCTTGTTGGTGAGACCAATAGTAAGAAGTAAAATCATTAGATAGAAATAGGAGAGAGTTAATAGTAAAAGAAGGTGGTCAAGATAATAAAGCCAGAATAAGACAGGATTCTTACACTATCATGATGATGATAAGTGGAAGAGAAGTACAAAGTGTTTTGTATATAATACAAAGGTGGAGCTTGAGAAACTTCATGTATCCAAGTCATTGACACTTGTTTTAAATATACACTTAATAGTATTAGAAACTATATGTGCATATCATAATATTAGATACTATGGATGCATCTAATGGTATGAGATACCAGATATGCATCTTATATCTACAAGGAGTTGTAGATGATGACAAGTAAATGAAGGCTTAATAAAGAAGATGTTGACCTACATATGAAATGGTGCAAAAGTTGCATCATTTTTAGTGGGAGGTGCAATTCTTTAATAGCCTTATGGAGATGTCTTAATAATTAATATTGTTATTATATTCTTCTACAAGAACATTATATGATTTCCTACTTGAATAAATGTTGATTTATTCTAAGCTGTGGAATTGATAGATGTTCTAATAGATTGAATGGCAAAGTGTTTGCCAGTGGGAGCTTAATGAATTATTTAATCATATTTGATATGTTAGCTCTCATGTTATGTGTGAATATTCCTTTTAAGAGTAAATGGGTTGATTCAGATCAATCTACACTTTAGCTTTATATAGACATGAAGAATGGGTTAATGAGTTATTAGAACTCGTACATCTAGATGTATGTTAGCCCATATCTAGTAAGGCTAAAGAAGAATATCTCTACTTCATTATTTCAAAGATGATGTCTCTAGGTATGGATACATGTACTTAATGAAGTACAAATCTTAGACCTTTGAGTAATTATGCGAGATTAAGAATGAAGTAGAGATACTAATGGAACAAGTATTAGAACTCTTTGATGAGATCAATGAGGAGAATACTTAAGTACATAATTCACATATATTTAAAGGATAATAGAATCTAATGGACACATATTTACACATTTTAGGTTAATTGAGTAGCTAAAATGAGAAGCCATACTATGTAAGACATAATATGAATAATGACAAGCTTTGCAAAATTCCTCTTTATCTAATTTTGGCTAAGTACACATTATAACCACTTGATCTTAAGAGGTACCTTCTAAGTCTGTTCTGATTATTCCAAATAAGATATGGAAAATGGGTTAAAACTTGACCTTAAGCAAGTTAAGGTTTCAGAATGTCTGACCTGGTGAAGAAGTATAACTCTAACAAGTTAGAATATATGACTATGAAGTGTTGGCTTGTAGAATATCCTAAGAAAACTTCTGGATATTAATATATCACCCTTATGAACAAGGGTATATGTTGCTCAGCTCACTATATTTCTAAAAGAAATGTTCCTTCTTAAGAAAGATAGTGGGAACAAGGTATATATGGAAGATGTTCCAGTCCCACAACCCAATAACACTTCTATTAAGGTGCTAGTTAATAATTACACAAGGACAATTTATAGGTCTTTACTTGTGTCCATTCAACCTAAGAGATATGTGAGACATATCTCTGATAAATGAAATGAGGCATAAGATAATAAGGATATTGATCCTAGAATCTATAAAGAACCAATATGAGATATTGATTCATATATGGAAAGATACAATAAAATCCAATATAAAATTTTCTATTCTAATCAAGTTTAGAACTTGATAGATCCACCTAAGGGTATAGTATCCATAAGGAATAAATGGATCACTAAAGAATAGATTGGAGTGGATTAGAAGGTAGAGACCTTCAAAGATGAGAATAGTTGAAAAGGATATCATCGAAGTCAAATGGTTGACTATGATGAGATCTTTTACCTATTCCATGGATTAATTCATTCGGATTTTGATTGTTACACACTATGATTATAAGATAAGCTAATTGGTTGTTAAGATAGTGTTCCTCTAAGGTATTTTAAGGAACATGTGTATATGATACAACTATAAAGAATCAAGTCTCAATAACATCCAAGAAGAGTGTGTTTTAAGTTCATTTATGGACTGAAGTAAAACTTCTCATAGATCATATATAAGGTTTAATGAGATTAAATCTTATGACTTCGTTAAGAACGAAGAGGAGCCTTGTGTTTTCAACAAGATAAGTGGGAGTGCTATTACTTTCTTGACCTTTTATGTTGATGACATACTACTCATTAAGAATGAAATAGGTATGGTATCATAAGTGAACCTAGATATCAAATTGATCCTCCAAACATAATTTGGGTTTTGAGATCTATGGAGATAGAACTAAAATCATTGCCCAATTAATGTACGTAGTCACCATAGTCAAAGGGTTTGACATGATAAACTCCAAGATAAGTTTCCTACCTATGTGGTATGGAGTTGATCTCACTAAAGTGTTGCCTTTGTAGACTTCTTGAGAGATAAAGAGATCACATGAGTAGAGCCCTTATGCTTTTGTCATAGGGTCTATCACATTTATGATACTACGTACATGAAATGATTAATGCTATAAGTGTTATGAGCATTCATCAGGAAGATCCATGTGAGAGTCACTAGATAGTTTAGAGATATATCATTTAGTACTTGAGAAGCACTAAGATTGTATCTCTATACACTGGAGGATAAGACTTGAAGTCTTGTTGTTTTACAAACACAAACTTTTAATCAAATAAATTTGATATTAAGTTAGAATAATGGTGGTGCAGTGAGCTGAAAGAGTTCTATATGATAGAACACTGTAAATTTTACAACATATGTAAATAAGTTTACAAAGTGATTGCACACTACTTGAGAAGTAGTATAGATGAAGATTCTCATCTAAGGTATGTGATTGTCCCAATTTTCTCATCAGAAGTTTAGAACTTCTGTGGCAATACCATACAATCAGAGAGATTGCAGCTTATAGAGATATAATTAAAGATAGAGTATCTACCGCTAATAATATTGCAGATCCACTAACTGAAGCAGTTACTCAAAGAGTGTTTGAGCTTCACCTTGAGCTGATACAGATCAGTCAGATGGGTGATTGGCTTTAGTCCAAGTGGGAGATTGATAGAAATGTATGCCCTACAAGCCAATCATATATGATATGATTCGACATTTCTAGAAATATCTCATTCAATTAATTAGGCAAATCTTCATTATAAGCTCTTATTAGATGCGAATATCATAATGAAGTCCTTGATCAAATACAATGATGATTAAATCATGATGAAATCATGATAATGAGATTGATCATCTAGAGGTATTTGATCTAAATGTTCATAGTCATAGGATACTTGAGACAGGACATCAAGGATCCGGATAGACTAGTGTATGTGATGTCTTCTCATGTGATGAGGACGACCGATCTCATTGGTCATTAGTATGGAGACACTGAGATACACATACATGTGCTCATTAGTTAAATGAGTTCACTGAACTAACCGAATTAGAAACCTTGAATGGTATCTTACCGAACTGTCTATCAGGGTTTTCTATCATCACGGTTGCATGGTTGGACCTTTGACCTGAGTTGCCAAAGATGCCTTGTTGTGTGGAACTTGTGCTTTGACCATTGACTTATGGATCACCATTTAAATGGTCCAGTATAGGGATGTATCGGGTACAAGGAAAACCCGATGGAGGCAATTGAGCGGACAACAAGGGATCGTCCACTCTCGGTTAGTGAGAATGAATGTCCTATGGGATAGTACTCTAAATCCCTGGCCAGGATAGATAGGATACTTGGAAAAGGAGGTTTTCAATTGATCTAATTCCGAGTACAGGATCCTATAGAGTCGGTACACTAAGGAGTTGACAGTCGATGCCGTACTCCTTTCTGACCGAGACATTGGATGGATGAGGGTTTATATCCATACGGTAACTGATGATGTTAAGGCTCAATGGAGATGAGATTATCCCCATAGCCATTTGGGATCATGGGATGTGGCTTGTACCCTTCATGATCGGTAGGCCGATTAATATGTTATCGGATAACAAATTTAATTAAATTAAATAGAATTATTCTATTTTATTTAGGCTTCAACCAAATAGGCTATTGGGCCTAGTGTGTCACACACAAAAGGACTTATCCATAAGTACAGGGGCAAGGATATAATTTATGGAAATTTTGGGTTTTTATGAAAAATTCTAAAATTCTCTATAAATACTAATGGTTTCAGCCAAACCCCATCAAGCTAAGGGTGAAAACCACGTTCCTAGCCTCCTCCCTACCTCCTCCTCTCTCTAGAAGGTGTCCATGGTCGATGGAGCTCCGTTCGGGAAGAGTTCTCGAGGCCGGCGCGAAGGGAGAACCTGCTGTAGATGAAGTTTGTATGGATACTGCTGGAGATCGGACACTTGAACGGTTTTAAGAGCATGAGAAGCTCATCTTCTTCCTCTCCATGGATTATATGAATCCCTATCAGGTATATTTGAACCCGATTTGATCAGTTTTCAGTTTTCGTTGTTCGGTTCTCATCGAGACAGATTCTAAAAAAACCCATAGGAATCGTCGCTTTCGCTGCACCAAATTTTTATGGACGATTCCTTACACTCATTTATAAACATGCTTTCATCAAAACTTAATTTCTAAAAAAATTAAAAACATGAAATATGATATCACTCTCAATATTAATCTCTTCTTCATGTATGGTAAGCCAGCATACCTACCTCAAACGTTGAAAAAAGATTAACAAATCAATGAGCACGAACTGGCTTAGTCCAAGTATGTAGTGTGGCAAGAATGGCATGTGGCAAACAGTGATAGGGAGTATGCAATGCTAGGCAACGTTGGGCATGTGGAAAAAAACATGCATAGCAAACGGAGAATGATTAAAATTTGATTGATGGTTGTTGAAGACATTAGGCAAAACTGGAAGAAAAAAGGGTGTTGATAATTCTAACCTTAATCTATTGAGAAGGAGAAGAGTTGAGAGCTTGAACGTTCACAAGAGACAAAGAGGGGAAACATTGACTTACGATGCTGAATTCCATGAATGGATGCGGCTGAATCCAATGATGGTTTAGCAATATGTTGGTGAAGGGAAGGACAATGGCTTTTGGTGAAAAAGGTAGCACTTGTCTTCGAGACGAAAATAGTGCTGATGAAGATGCTTACTAGCTCAACGGGGTGGCTGCATAGTAAAGAAAGAGAGAGGTAAACATAGAGGAGGAGAGAAAGAGGGAGGAAGAAGGAGTTGCTTCTGTAGTGGGGACCTTTGCCTATGAAGGAGGTGGGATGAGGTGGTCTAGGAGGGCCAACTGAGTGAGGAGGAAGGATGAGAAGCTGAGTATTAGGAAAAGTAGGGAGTGATGGGTGATGAGAGAGGGAGAGAGAGCCTCTTGGTGTGGGCTTGACTGCAAAGGGAGAGAGAGCATGATGATGAAGTGAGAAAAAGAATAGGTAGGGGTGGTTCCTCTTCTAAGATATACATATATATAGAGATAGATAGAGCTACAGAGGAGGCAAAAGAAGTTGGTGCTGAATGGGAAGGTGGGGGAAGCAATTACAAAAGGAAGGGTTAGCGACAAAGAAAAATTGATTTGTTTCTTTTTTAGATATGAGAAATAAGTAGAGAGAACCACGGATAGAGTTTGGTGGGGACACTGGTTCGAGATGACATTCTCGATCAAATTGGACTCGTCCACACCGAGATTGGGTAGTCAACACTATCAAGCTCGGATCCGATTTTACCTCATTATTTGTTTCTTTCAAGTAACGGTAGCCCACCACCTCTTATTGCCTAAAAGAATGTTCCATGATTAATTATGAGGGTTGGTAGCTATTAATTTGTATGTAGTTGTTTTTACTTTCATTCATTAGGAGGTTTGGAGTTAGTAGTTGGTAGGTAGTTGTTGATAGTCTTGTTAAGAAGAATAGTCCTTTGAGGACTAGTAATTACTTTAAGTTGGTAGGTAGTTGTTGAATTAAGAAGTGTAGTCTTTTGGAGATAGTAATTACTTAAAGTTAATGGGTAATTGTTGGTAGGTGAGGATGTGTTTGGAGAGAAATTTAAATATGTTTAAAAGAAATTTCAATTTTTTGAATGGAGCTTTGAGGGTTATAAACCCCCCTATGCATTCTTATTGTATTATGTTGAAGAGATCTTAACTTGAAGTAAAAGTGTATTCTCTTTAATTTCCATCGCCTTTGTGAGGGAGGAGCCAATGAGGGGTACCCAATCACCCGGTATCAAGAGCTCATGAGAAGCATTATCTGCATCTTCTCTAACCCCTCCCCCTTCATCTTCATCACCCTCTCACTTTCTCCCTACTTCGGTCTTGCAATGTCAAAAGTTGATCCATCACTTGCAACCTTCATCACCATCAAGGTCATCACCGCTTGGAGCTTCCAACACAAGGTCAACAATTCTTCCATCCACTTAGGCATCTCGGTGCATCTTCGACATCCATCCATCACCAACCAATCAATACCTATCAACATGAACGATCCCGAGGATATGTTGCATAGAGCCTATTACCCTCCTTCAAGAGGTGGGCATCTTGATAGATTTGTAAATGACTATTGTGAATTGTATTTCTCAAGATATGTGTCAGTTGAGTCCTCCTACAAGCGTAGAGGTAATTTCTGATCTTCTCCTCAGTTATTTACTTTGTTCATTTCATATGCGGTTGTGAATATTTATGCCAAACCAAAGTTAGACTCTCCTTTCACCTAGGTAGGCATCCCAACACCCATTGTAGTTTCATGACTATGCCAATCTATTACACTCAAATTGAGTCTAAGTACCAAATCCTTCAAACAAGATCATGTGTGAGAGTTTGTTTAGAGAGTCAACCTGGTCTATCCTGCATCAAAGGTTTATGGGTTACATGGTAAAGACAAGTTTAATTTTTTTAAATTTTTTTACAAATAATACAATCTTCTCCCCTTAAAATCAAAGTACTCCTCAAAAATTTGAATAACCTTACCAAGTTAACAAGGTAAAATTGTTATTCATTGTCATCCAAATAAATACTAAAATGAATTATATTCAACACATGCATGTGAGAACTCTTGCCATCCACTAAAATCATCCATATCAAAATTCTAAATCTTTATTTTCTTTGACTATATTATATCAATGCATTCATGTACACAATCTAAGTATGAAGTGCCCAAAAAAATCAAAATTCATTGAGATTATCACAACTCAACTCTTTATATTACTATCAAATTATTCCTATTCCTCCCTCTTTCCACTCTTCTACTCCCAACGTAGACATCAACTCCCCACCTCCGAGTGCTCATAGTTCCATCTTCCTCTCTCCGATTCCCCTCCCCCACCTCTAAAGCTAGATTCAAAGCCCTTTCTCCTCCCCTCTTTTAGTTTCCTCTCACCTTCCACAAACTCCGACTCCCCCCCCCCCCCCCCAAAATAAAAAGTCTTCTTAAGGACATGATGCAAGATGAATGCAACAACATCATAGGAACCGGATGTTGGAATATTTGAATATCCATTTAGTGTTAAAGAGACATTCATCAATGGTTTTAGTAGAGATAGGTTGGGGTAGATTTGACGTGTGGAGTGGGGATAACCTTGCAACACCTGGTATGGTAAAAGTAGTGGATGTGCTACCACCTCCATGGCTCTGCTAGTCAAGGAGTTAATAGATAAGTCAGAGAAGCAATCAACTAAGATTCATAAACAATCAATGGAGGATAGATTCTCTAAGTAGCAGATGTCCAATCAACATAAGAGTTTTGCAGAGACAATTAAATAGATAACTTAAGAAATGCTAGTCATAATTGATCAAAGACTCTTCCCATCGGTTGATCCATCGAGCTCAATGCCACCTTTGACATAGAGAGAAGAGGATGAAGAGGGACAAGGAAGACGACGAGGATAAGACATCCTTTGGAGAGCATAAGTGATCATCATTATCTTTTCATAGTTTTTCATGAATGTTTAATTGTATATAATTTTTTGAATAAATTTTATTTTTTCTAGTTTTTCATAGTGTGATTCTTCTATGATATGTGATATGTGGTTTTGTTTTTTGTTGTGTATATGCGATATGGTTTATGGTTGAATGTAACTGAATAGATGTAAATGTACAAATTAAAGATGTAATTGAATGAATGTTTGAATGTAATTGAATGAATGTAGTTGTGGATGAAAGGATGTAAACATTGTAGTATGTGAGAATTTTATTTGTATTTTATGATTTGTGAATTAAAGTGTAAATGATGACTTGTGTAAATTTCATGTTGGTTGTACAATCCACATATGCATAGATATATATTTTTTAATATTTAAATATATATTCATTAAATATTATTGGAGATGACTTTCAGCCATTGCCAATAATTTTTAATGATGACTAATGGGGTTGCATGATATTTTTTGTACACTTTCATGATAAAAACTTGTATTAAAATAAAAAGTGAACCAACTCATGACATAAAATTATCATGTTTGGAGGGATGTGATTACAAAAAAGAGTAACAACCGCACATGACCAAACAAAGTGGGAGACCACAAGAAAAAAGAAAGAGGTGAGACCCTCTTTTTTGTTTAAGAAGAAAATCACTTTCAAAACATAAAATTGTCATGGTTGTCAAACACCTCTTTTAACAAGTTTTCTTACAATTTTTAAAAATTAAAATAAAAACCTCAATTATCATGCAACCAAACACCCCATAAGTAAATATTGAGTGTTTGGATGACTACTTTGGTGACGACTTTAAGCGGTCTCAAATATTTGCGATGGCTTTTGAGTGATAGCTAATAAATTTAGTAGTGACAACTTGCATCATGTCATCACCAATATTGTTTTGTGACAGTCTTTCTTGTGACAACTTTGAAGCCATTGCAAAAAAATGTGTTGGTGAAGGCTTTTGCCTTATCGGCATCGACCTGAAGTTCTCATCAATAACCATTTTTCTTATAGTGAATCATAGTCTATTCCATGAATTGTTTCACTCTCAATGTATATATAGCATAAAGTAGAGTGTACTTAGACAAATGAAAGACAGCTAAGCGAGGATTAGGAAGAAGAAATTTATAAAAATCATAGATCGAAAGGATATAACAGAAGAAATTAAAAACATCTTACTATTTTGACATATTACTTTGTAGTAGATAAAGGTTAACACCTTTTAGAACTTAGAACTTTGACAATGAATCTTCCTAAAACATTCACCTTATATGAAGAAAAGTTGACTTAGGTGGCATTTGGATGCTCTAAACAAACATGTAATGTTTAGGTGTAAACGTGTTTGATTTTTTATCTTACTTATTCTCTAAATATGCCTCTTATCCTCATAAATATCTTAAAATTAAGTTTCATGTTTCTAGCTTACTCAAAATATACGATGCTAAATCTTATTTTTTAAATAAATTTTATCTTGAAATTTATAAAAAATATGTACATCTTACCAAATAGTTTTATATATTTCTTCTCATAATTTATTCCAACAATAAAATTACTTCTTTTGAAGAATGATTCTTTCTTACTTTTATAATTAGATTTCTTATTTTAGAGCTAATAAAATATGAAAGTTGATTGGAGCATAAATCAAGTTGCATCTTCATAAAGATAAATTTTAAAATGTGGTCGAAATCATATTTCTTTATGCGTTGTTTGAATAATGGCCCATTTGGTTAGAGTTTCAAATTTGATACTATATCAATATTGATATTGATAAGTTTAGAAGTTGGAGTATCAATATCAAAATTGATACAAGTTGACACTTGTATTACATAATGTGCTTTGTTTTCACTACCAATTTCAAAATTGATACTATTAACCAAACAGTTCTTAGTGATGATTAGCAACATCAATTTTAAAATTGATAGTGATAGAGGTGTCAAATAGTGTTACCAAATAGGGCCTAAAGTATCAAAAATGATACTATATCAATTTTAATATTGATATCTTTAATAGATGAGTGTCAATATCAAAATTGATATAAGCTGACACCTGTATTGCATAACATACTTATTTGTACTATAATTTTCAAAATCAATATTATTAGCTAAACATATTTAGATAATTTATATCAATATCAATTTATAGCATGTTTGGTCACATTAATAGACATCTCTATCACTATCAATTTTAAAGTTGATATTGATAGCAATCATTAAGAGGTGTTTGGCTAATAAGATCAATTTTGAAATTTATAATAAAAACAAAGCATATTATGTAATATAATGGGGGTGTTTGGTTGCATGATAATGGAAATTTTTATTTTAATTTTTAAAAATTGTAAGAAAACTTGTTAAAAAAGGTGTTCGGCAACCATGACAGATTTATGTTTTGAAAGTGATTTCTTCTTAAACAAAAAAAAGAGGGTCTCACCTCTTTCTTTTTTCTTGTGGTCACCCACTTTGTTTGGTCATGGATGGTTGTTACTTTTTTTTGGTATCACATCCCTCCAAACATGATAATTTTATGTAATGAGTTGGTTCACTTTTTATTTTAATATAATTTTTTATCATGAAAGTGTACAAAAAATTATCATGCAACCAAACACCCCATAAGTGTCAACTTGTATCAATTTTGATATTGATATTCCAATCTCTAGAAATATCATTATTAATATTGATGTAATATCATTTTTGAAACTTTAACCAAATAGGTCATTAAAAATTGATACTAATAAATGTGTCTAGTACTATTACAAACAAAATCTTATGGGGTGTTTGGTTGCATTTTATTTTTTTATATGATTTCTTGGTAAAAAATGATATAACACATAGAAACATGACAAATTTTAAAATTATAATGTTTGGAAAAAACATTTTCATTTTTAGAAATGATGGTAAGGTGTTTGGTGCATAAATGAAAAGTCACTTGTGTAGCACCTGGGCTAGGCTTATCCACCATGTGCTGTGGCTATGCACTTTTGAAAAAAATATTTGTTCAATATCTCCTTTTTTCTCTATCACGTGGAGGAGGGTGAAAAGAACTTTTAAGATAAGAAATTGTAGGACATGCCAAACACTTTTAAAATGTACTTTTGTTATAATTTTTAAAAATTAAAATAAAAGTGTTGATTATCGTGCAACCAAGCACCCCATTAGGGCTTGTTTGATTAGAGTACTATATTATGGCTTGTTTCGTTAGAATATTAAAAATGTTACTGTATTAGTATTGATATTGATATTTATAAAAATTAAAATTTTAATATTAAAATTGATACAAGTTGACACTTTTATCATATAACTTTCGTTGTTTGCACTACAAATTTTAAAATTAATATCATTAGTCAAACACCTCTAGGTGATTTAGATTAATATCAATTATAAAATTGATAGTAATAGAAATGTTTAATAAGTTAACACATGTATTACATATAACTTTTGTTTCCATTACAATTTCAAAATTGATACGGTTAATCAAACACTTCTTATTGATTGTTATCAATATCAATTTTAAAATTAGTAATGATAAAAATGCCTTAATTAATTTTCTTTTTTATAGTAGTGTTAGATATCTCTCTCATTGTCAACTTTAAAATTGATATTAATATTTATCGTGAAGAGATATTTGATTAATAATATCAAATTTGAAAATTATAGCAGAAGCAAAGTAGGTCTCGTAATACAAATGTGGGTTATATTAATTTTGAAATCGGTACTCTAATCTATAGAAACATCAATATAAATTTTGATATGGTACCATTTTTCATCCTCTAATCAAATAAATGCATAACATAAGAAAACATTTAGATAATTTGAAAAATATTACTGATCAATATTAAATTCTTCTCAACATCCGAGCCTACTCTTCCTGCACGGAGAAGGCATATGGACTTCGACCGCTGTCGTTTGAGGCCCACGACAGACCCACCCCATTACTGACACTTGGCCCCTTCTGTTACTATTGCTATCATACGCTTCTACATCCCGCATCTTTGGTAGCCATGGCGCAAGACCATCGAGGAAGCTCCTCCATGGACGTGCAAAGCAGCACCTAACGCAATTGTCGCCGTCATCCTCACCGGTCGGCGTCGCTGGGGCCCGCGTGCCGCCCGCTTCTTCTCCAAGCAACGGACGCCTTTTTTATAGGGAGAGACCTAGGGGGCGGTGAGGAGCGGAGCCCTCTGAGCAAGAGAGCCGCGGAGACAGCGCGCGTCTGCCCCCTTCGCTAGAGCGCCGAGACGGGAGAAGAGGAGATGGCCGGGTCTGGAGAGGTGATAGTTATCGGGGCGTGGGCGAGCCCCGTCGCTATGCAGCCGAGGATCGCCCTTGATAAAACCATGTCATATAACATAAATCCTGGTTGAATACATTTGTGTTTTACACCCTGTTGTATTTTCATCTTTAGATTCTGTACATCATTCATTCTGTAAATTGGGTATATCCCCATGGCATTGTAATTGTTCACGGATATATATCAATACAGAGAAGACAGGGGACAACATTCAGTTCCCGCGCTCTCACTTTCTCCTCTCCTCTCAGATCTGTCTTCTGAACCTCCGGCATCTGCAACCTCTTCTTCAGCACTCCAACTTGGTATCAGAGCTAGATCAACTATGGAGGATTCGTCTAGGGTTTCGCCAGGCAGTGCGGCTGGATTTTCTTTCTCGGCCAAGGCCGATCAGTCAGGTTCCATGTCTGATTTTCCGTTCGCAGCTTCAGGATTATTTGCCTCTGCTCCGAATGTCACTCACTGTATTTCTGTCAAGCTCACCAGTGATAATTTTCTGATCTGGCGAGCTCAGTTTATCCCCTTTCTTAACACATACAATCTGATGGGTCTTGTGGACGGATCTATTCCGTGTCCTCCTGATTTTACGCCTGATTCTTCTGGATCTTCTTCATCTGTTCCAAATCCTGGCGCTAGGATTTGGAAGCAATACGATAGTCTGGTTATGTCGATTCTCATTTCTTCTATTTCTGAATCGGTTCTACCTATGGTGGTTGGTCATACCACATCATCGGGTATTTGGCAAGCTATTACTGATACGTTTGCCAACACTTCCAAAGCAAGGGTTCTTCAACTGCGATCTGATTTACAGAAGTTGAAGAAGGGACCCTTAAAAATGGTCGACTATATTCAGAAGGCAAAAGGTATAGCCAATTGTCTGGCATTGGCAATGGAACCTGTTCCTTCTGCTGATTTGGTATTATATATTCTCGGCGGTTTGGGACCTGAGTACGATGCCTTTATTACATCTGTTACAACTCGTTTAGATTCTGCTACCATGTCGGTTGAGCAGCTACAAGGTTTATTATTCAATCAGGAGATCTTGATACTCAAGAGGCATCAGCAACTCACTGACATTACAGCCAATTTTACTAGAACTAATTTGCAGGGAAATCAACACGCTCAGAATAATAATTACAGAGGACGAGGCCGTGGGTATAGAGGCAGGAATTCTGGCAGATTTCGGAGTGACAGAAATCAGGATGTTCACAACTCTTCAAGTCAAGGTAACAGTACTAATTCCAATGATAGAAATCAGTATAATAGTCAAAGACCTCTACCTATCTGTCAATTGTGTGAGAAACGGGGCCATTCTGCACTCCAGTGTTGGAATAGATATGATTTTCAATACCGAAACTACTATGGTGAACAGTCCACACCGGTGGCTAATTCTCAGTCTCCCTATACTGCTAACATAGCTGCCAATGGAAATCAGTCTTATTCTGTGGCAGATCCGACCTGGTATCCAGATTCAGGGGCTAACCATCATATGACACCTGATCTCGGACTTTTAAGGAATCCAGTTTCCTACAATGGTGGAGATAAAGTACAAGTAGGAAATGGAGAAGGTTTACCTATCTCTCATGTGGGCCAAGCAGGTTTTAAGTCCTTCCAACTTCATCATGTTTTTCGTGTCCCTCAATTAGCTAAAAATCTGCTTTCAGTATCTCAATTTGCTAGAGAGAATAATGTTTCTTTTGAATTCTTTCCAACCTATTGTCTTGTTAAGGATCTCAAGACCAAGAGGGTGGTACTTCAAGGCAGCAGTATTAATGGCCTTTATCACTTCAACACGGCTGGTGACTCCTCTGCTGTACATATGGCTTTTTCGGCAAGTTCTCTTACAAATTGGCATCATAAGCTGGGTCATCCAGCACTTAGAACTGTTTGTCAAGTTTTACAAAGTTTAGGGAGTTCTTATACTTCAGATAGCTCTTTTTTCTGTCAGCATTGTGCTGTAGCTAAAAGTCGTCGTTTGCATTTTCCCTTATCTACACATGTTTCCAAGAGTCCTCTTGAATTAGTTACTTCTGATGTCTGGGGTCCTTCCCCACATGTGAGCAACAATGGATACAGATATTATATTACTTTTATTGACCATTACAGTAGATATTGTTGGGTCTTTCCTCTTACTGCTAAAAGTGAAGTATATTCTGTGTTTATTCGATTCAAGAATCAAGTTGAGAACATCTTTTCTAGCAAAATAAAATACTTTCAGAGTGATTGGGGTGGAGAATTCAGGACATTGAGCACCTTCTTTGCAACTCATGGCATTGTGCATAGGATAGCATGCCCTTATACCCATAACCAAAATGGTATTTCCGAAAGAAAGCACAGACATATCATTGAAACCACACTAGCTTTATTGAGCAATGCTCATCTTCCATATGTGTTTTGGGATGATGCTGTTAAGTGTGCGGTGTATCTTATAAATCGCTTACCCACTGTGGTACTTAATAACATTTCTCCTTTTGAAAAGCTTTTTGCCAAGAGACCGGACTATCAATTTCTAAAGCCCTTTGGATGTGCTTGTTACCCCTATTTAAGACCTTACAATCAACACAAGTTTACATATAGGTCTGAGTGTTGCATCTTTCTTGGTTATAGTCCGAATCATAAAGGTTATAAGTGTTTTTTACCTAGGCTTAACAAGGTATATACAGCAAGCAATGTTGTGTTTGATGAGCATTCATTTCCATACACTGTTCTTCAAGTATCTTCATCTGAAAAATCTGAAAACACTGCAATCACTTTGCCTGCTCCAATTATGTTACCCTCCATGGCTGTATGTTCTGGTTCTACTCAAAACTGCACCCCGGTACAATCAGCTGATCAGGTTTTCAGTAATGGCACCAACTTATGCTCTCCGGTTAATGGACAGCAGAGTGTTACTGTCTCATCTAACAGCACCTCTCCCTGTTCTGTTCAACGTCAACCACAGCCAGATTGTTCAGCTAACAGTACACAGGGCATTTCTGCTCCTGTTATACATGATGCTACCTCTGATACTCCTCCAAAGAAGTTCAAGTCACTCAGGGAAATTCTGCAAAAATCAGAACCGCAGGTAGCCTCTAAATCTTCTAAGTATGCCCTGATGGTTGAAAAGGTTTCTGAAATAGAACCTACATGTTTTACTACTGCAAATAAATATCAAGTATGGAGAGATGCCATGTCCCAAGAATTTTCAGCACTTCATCTTAATGGCACCTGGACTTTGGTCCCTCCTCCATCTCATGCTAACATAGTAGGTTGTAGATGGATATACAAATTGAAAAGAAAAGCTGATGGCTCCATTGCTCGGTATAAGGCACGGTTGGTTGCTAAAGGGTACACCCAAGAGTATGGAATAGACTATCAAGAAACTTTTAGCCCTGTGGTTAAACCAACAACAATTAGGATCATCTTGTCCATAGCTGTGACATCTCATTGGGACATACAACAAGTTGACGTGAACAATGCCTTTTTACATGGTTTGTTAGAGGAAGAAATTTATATGTCACAACCTCCAGGTTTTGTTGATAAATCTCATCCGAATTATGTTTGCAAACTTCATAAAGCATTGTATGGCTTAAAACAGGCACCACGGTCTTGGTTCTCTCGTTTGTATTCTCATTTGATGCAACTTGGTTTTCATGCTTCCAAATGTGACCCATCTTTGGTCATTTATGCAAAGCAAGATGTCATCATATATCTTCTTGTTTATGTGGATGACATTATTATTACCGGGAGCAAATCTTCTATGGTTCAGCAATTTATCACCAGCATTTCTACCACTTTCTCCTTGAAGCATCTTGGAAATTTGAACTTCTTTCTTGGCATTCAAGTGTTCAGGACACCAGATGGTATGCTCCTAAATCAAACTCAATACATTCTTGATATTCTTGAAAAAGCTCACATGCTGGACTGCAAACCCATTTCGACACCTATGGCGGCAAACACTACAGTTTCTCAACATGATGGTGAGCCTCTGTCTGACCCTTCTTTGTATAGAAGCCTTGTCGGATCATTACAGTATGTTACAATAACCCGTCCGGATATAGCATATGTTGTCAACAAGGCATGTCAATTTCTTGCATGCCCTACAGATACTCACATGGCTTTAGTCAAAAGAATACTTCGATATTTAAAAGGGACACACATGTTTCAGTTTTCTATCTCTCCCACAGAGTTCAATATTCACCTCTTTACCGATTCAGATTGGGCGGGTTGCCCTGATGATAGGCGTTCTACCTCTGGGTATGGCATCTTCCTTGGAAGTAATTTGATTAATTGGTCTGCCAAAAAGCAACACACAGTTGCTAGATCAAGCACGGAGGCCGAAATGCGCTCCATGGCTGTGGCAGTTCAAGAAATGACATGGATTCTTCAGTTAATTACAGAATTGGATGTGAGGCTCATTGACATTCCTAAGGTATGGTGTGACAATGTGTCTGCCATTTATCTCACCTCTAACCCAGTTTTCAGGGCCCGGACAAGGCATGTTGAAGTGGACTTCCACTATATTCGTCAACTAGTTGCAGCTAAACACATTCTGGTTCAACACATTTCCTCTGAAGCTCAAGTGGCGGACATCTTCACAAAACCTGTTTCCACCATGCAATTTGAAGCAATTCGGAACAAATTGAACGTCAAAGTCCCGCTCAATTTGAAGGGGGGTGATAAAACCATGTCATATAACATAAATCCTGGTTGAATACATTTGTGTTTTACACCCTGTTGTATTTTCATCTTTAGATTCTGTACATCATTCATTCTGTAAATTGGGTATATCCCCATGGCATTGTAATTGTTCACGGATATATATCAATACAGAGAAGACAGGGGACAGCATTCAGTTCCCGCGCTCTCACTTTCTCCTCTCCTCTCAGATCTGTCTTCTGAACCTTCGGCATCTGCAACCTCTTCTTCTGCATCTTCTTCAGCACTTCAACTGCCCTCAACCTGAAGAAGGTGGAGTACGAGTACGTCGCGGAAACGCTGAACCCCAAGAGCGATCTGCTTCTCAAGTCCAATCCCGTCCACAAGAAGGTCCCCGTCCTCCTCCACAACGGTAAGCCGGTCTGCGAGTCCCTCATTATCGTCCAGTACATCGACGAGGCATGGTCCTCCGGCGATGCCATCCTTCCCGCGGACGCCTACGACCGCGCCATCGCCCGTTTCTGGGCCGCCTACATCGACGACAAGGTCAATACCATCGAAACCAACTCTTTCCCCTCGTCCCTTATTTGCCGACTTCTGCGCCGATTCATTCGTCCGTGACCATCGGTCTCCTTGATTTGTACTCCGGCCGGCCGCATCAGTGGTTCCCGTCGTCCATGGGGTTGGCGAAGGCGCAAACGGAGGAGGAGAAGGCGTCGTGTGTCGAGCAGATGTTCGCGGGCCTGCAGCTACTGGAGGAGGCCTTCGGGAGTTGCAGCAAGGGGAAGCCCTTCTTTGGTGGAGACACGTTAGGGTACCTGGACATCGCACTGGGTAGCTTCCTGGCCTGGATCCGGGCCATGGAGAGCATGTCCGGGATGCAGATACTGAATGAAACGAAGACCCCGCAGCTTGCCGCCTGGGCGCTGCGGTTCTGCACGGATGAGGCGGTGAAGGAAGTGATGCCGGAGACGGAGAAGCTCGTGGAGTTCGCCCAGACGAGGTTGGGCATGTCGAAGGGAGCTCCCGCAAATTAGAGAATGACCTTGGGTCTACAGACGAAGGTTATAAATGCGTAGAAGCTATCTCTTTGTATCCTTTTCTTCCCTTGACCTTGTAAGTAAGTTGGAACCGTGTGGATGGCATGTATCTCTGTCGCGGGGTGCCGTCTCTTGAATTTGAGGTGATGAAATAAATCTCTTTACAAATTTTCTTGTAACTTATATTCTATCCTAGTGTTTCAAAGAAATATAGACGGATAGAGAAAAGAGCAAAAAAAAAACTATTATATTGTTGACCTACAAATAACAGGGTGCCAAGTAGGAATAGGATCACGGATGAATTTAGTAAAATTATCTGTTTTGAAGATGAATAGATGATTTAGATGGTCATGTCTGATCGTCCCTAACCAGCGGTCTAGCACGTTGCAAAGTTATTCCTTCGTTGGAAACCAAGGCGATTCTACTACTAGCATATGTTCATTACTTATTTGTCTTATTGGGTTAAACTCTCATCAAATCTTTCATCTTGATGGTCACAAAAGTATTTCATCAATTAGATAGGAGTAGAAACATTCATGATGGGCAAAGCATCAATAATTTGGTCTTTCATTAAACGTAATATCATTGTCGGGTTTAAGATTTTTGCAACATTATCATCGACAATAGTTTTCAATTTCTCTTTCAAAATTTGCAACATATTTACACCAAATATTACATAAAATTACATTAATCATTATTATACTATCCTCTAGACAATAGTTAAACATAAGTTTTTAATAAATCTTAATTACACCCAATAAGAAAAATGTGAGTCTAACAAATTTATAGATTGACCAGACAAACTGATGGATGTCATATCTGCCAATCGCATCTCAATCTAAACCCCATACAAATCAAACTCTATGATTTGGCATATATGATAGAGGTTGTAGTTTTATACAAAGTATTTCTTCTTTCTTTCAGAGTTCAACTCAATACTTATATTCTTATGAATGAAAGGCAAGAATCCTTTCTCGCTCAACTAGAGCTCTTGGACAAAAGAATATTAGTCACGGCTAAAGATACAATTATATATAGAAATAGACTCAAAACTTTTTATCAATAGAGGTGATCTAGAAAAATTTTAAATTGGAGACATTGTGATTAAAAAAATACTTGTTATGATAGACAGTCATCACTCCAAATTTCAATCTAACTGGGAGGGTCTTTTTGTAATGAAAGAAATATATCCTAAAAATGTTTACTAATTGGGTAATACAGAAGGAGAAGAATTGAACCATCCCTAGCATGGTCTTTATCTCAAAAAATATTTTAAAAAATATACATACAAAATGGAGAGAGTGAACGATATAACATGAAGTCCACTTGCTACTAGGTGCTCCAACTTATTCTCTGGAAATCAAGGGTAGACATTATATTATATGCAAAACATGCTTAGATTTCAGAGTCTCGATGACTAGATACCAAAAATAGAAGCTAGGCAGGGTTTGAAAATAGAAGATATACACTTATCCTATTATTTTCTTATCTAAGTCCAAGATAGATGGAAGGTATATCCACCACCTTATTAGGAGGTCACCTCGACGAGTTAAATTTTCAAGCCCTTAATCAAAAGAAGCAAAGAGAAAATTCAATCAAAAGAAAAGAAAACACAATAAAGATGGCAAGAACCCAACATTCTACAAAAAGAAGGTACCTCGTTGTACCGTGTCACAAAAATAAGATGACTCATCAATAATGAAAAAGAACCTAAAAAGGTCAAACCCCAATGGGTAATAAGATATAAGTAGAGAAACCTTTTAACATTCTTGAAGAGTTCCCAAGTGAAGGGTCCCCTTTGTATGTGGTGCATACCTTTCATTTAAAAATAATGACAGGTGACACCCATCCTTGTGAACCATGGCAATGATGGTAATCTCCTCTAATGAAATTGTAAATGCCAAAAACATAAAAGAATATGATAGATAAACAAAACTAAACATTCAGAAGACAATATATATAAATGGAAATGACAAAACACAAAAAATCATAAAACTAAAAAAATTCAAAAAGAAAACCTCTAAAAACCAAAAAGAAAAATTTTAATTGCATTGTACTTGATCATCATATTTCTTGTCTTCATGTTTAATTTTTGTCTTGCATATTTCCTTTTATGTACTGCATATCTAATTTTTTTATTGTTATATTTACCTCCTTGAAAAAGTTTGTCTCTTGACAAAAAAATCATTGCAACTTTAGCTCTCTTCTTGCAAGGGATTGAGTTAGAATAAAAGTTTAATCATCTTTTATTCAAACGAATGGAAAGAGTGAGTTCTCCGCACATGAAAATAAACACATGAACACTCTACTCTTCTCCCTATGCACTTGGTTCGAAGATAGCAAAAAAAAATCATAACATGACAAAAAGAAACATATTTTTTCAAGCCCTACTTGAGTATTGCATTAAACTCTTGCATCAAGTTTTACATCTTATATTTTTTCTTGAACAAAACATAACTAATATTAGACAAGCATCTCTTTACACAACTGTGAAGTAATGTCCTGCAGCAAAGGGTGTGGATATACAACCTCCACATTCCGATGCAATGTCCATTGAGCTAGTAGGTGTGCCATAGAATTACATGATCTATTTACATAGGAAATAAATAAATTTACACAAGTATTTAACAGAGTTGCACATTTAATAATAATGTGTTGAGCTCTCCATAACATTGTCCCAGATGTGTTGATGGCATCAATGACTCCTTTATCATCACTTTTCACAATAATTCATTTGGAATTGAAAGTTGCCCAAAGGCACGCCTCATAGATAGTTGTAGCCTCTAAGACTTCAGGGCGGTTAAAAGGATATAACTTAGACTTCCATAAAATCAAGTCTTCCCTTTCATCTCGAACCAAGAAAGGTACAACACCTACACTCAGGGAGGTAGCACAATCCATATTTATTTTAAGTTGATGTAAAGGGGGTGAAGACCAACCAGAAACCGAAGGCAGATGGAACATCGGAGCATTCTCCAAGCAAAACCCTATAGTATCCATAGCCAAAGAAAAGATGGTATTAGGCTAATCAACCTTTTGATGAAATTGAGTTTGACACCTTGCTTTCCATAATTGCCAAATTATAGAGCAAGCAATGACTCCTAAGTGAGCTAAATCCTTATCTTTTGATGACAACCACATCAGCCAAAGGAAGATGAGTTCAGTAAAAGAGGACTAACCCCATTCTCTATTACTACCAAAAGGACTCATTATCCTTACAGCTATGCTTCTTGGACAATTTAGAAAAAGTTGCTCTGTCGATTACAAATCCAGCTGGCAGATTGAACATAAAGGACTAATGTGAGGACAACGTTTATGTATGGCCATGTTAGTAGAAAGATTACCTGTTAGAATCTTAATCATCTTAGAGGACAAAAATTTAGCCATGTTGGGATGCCATAGTTTCCTCCATATTGCTTGATTTGATGGACCTGGTGGAAGATGAAATTCAACCAAAAACCTGTAGGCAGATTTAAGAGAATAATGTCTATTAGAAGTAAAAGGCCAAATCAATTGATCCTGATCTAAATAAGCATGTATAGGGGTAGCAAGAATCCTCTTAATAGAGTCCTCCGCAAACCATTGAGATAGTGTTGGTAAATGCCATGCGCCTTTTGAAATAAGGTCCTTCACCGATCCTGGGAAAAGAACACTAGGAACCTTTGGTAACAAAGGACCTTTATCATCCACAACCAGGTATGATACCAAGGAAGGATAGCCGATCCATCTTTAGCAAGCCATACTCCAACTTTAGCAATGCAATTATGGACTGAAAGCAAACAATTCCAAACCTTAGAATTAGAAGACTTAGGAAGAATCTGCCAAATATTTGCCTTTCTAAGGTATCTAGCTGAAAGAGTTATGGCCCACACAGAGTGCTTTTTATGAAGAAAATTCCAGAATAAGTGCATGCTAAAAGCAATGTTAAGCAGTTTCAGATCTCTAATACCTAAACCCCCTTCCCCCCATTAATTTTGTTTTGGTAATAGTTGTCCATTTAGAAAAATGAATATGCTTGGATTGGTCAAATTTGTGTGCCCACTAGAAATTACGCTAAACTTGGTCCAATTTATTGAGGAGCTGAAGTGGCAACTGTGAAATGGACATAGCATAAAGTGGAAGATGACTAATAGTAGATTTAATGAGTGTAGTCCTCCCCCCAGAAGAGAGTAAGTTTGCTTTCCACCCAGCCAACTTTTGTTGACAAATGTTAATCAGGTGATTACTCTGAGCCATCTTTTCCCCAGATAAATTGCAGGGAACTCCTAAATAAAAATCCTCCTTAGAGGCCATACGAAAACTAGTGAATTCACAGATTAATCATGCAAGACCAGTCAAAACATTTTGACTAAAGCAAAATTTTGATTTATGAACACTAACAACCTGACCAAACAGAAATTCATAATCTTTTAAAAACTGGATTAGATTCTGGATTTCTACCATAGTTTCTTTTCCACTAACAATCAAGTCATCTGCAAACATAAGATGGGAAATCAGGGGACCATGCCTAGCAGTTTTGACACCAGTCAGCTTTTTCTCCTTAACATCATTAAAAATCATACACGATAAGACCTCCGAACACAAAATAAACAAGTAAAGAGATAGGGGACATCCTTGCCTGAGACCCCTTCTAGGCAAAATTTTCCCTGTTAAATGACCATTCAGGTTTATAGGGTATGAAACAGAAGTATAGTTGTCAAGGCGGCCAAGGTGATCAAGGCGACATAGTACCACCTTGGCGCCTTGGCGATAAGGCGAGGCGTTAGGCGACGCCTTGTTTTATATAGTAAAATAGATAAAATAACAAAGATATATGTAAAAAATGATGCAAAATAACTTTGACACCATGCAAATCAATCAATAATGTGGGAAGTGCATAGTTACATAGACTATATAACTTGACAAATTAGTTAATTTTACTATTTAAATTATATCATCTATTAGTAAACACTTAAGAAATCATTTAACCCTATCTATTATTTCATCAAGATGTTAATTTATAGTCAAATTAACTATTAAAACTAGTTGTTTTTACTCTAAAACAACTTAATTATATGATATTGACACTTAATTAGCATTATTTATTATTAAAATAAATAAAATAGTTATTTAAGGTAATGGGCGCCTATGCGCCCATCGCCTTGCCCCCTCTGGGGGTGCCTTGTCGCCTAGGCGACGCCTTGAAAACAATGAACATAAGTAGTGCAAGACACAATATGTTGAAGTAAATGTGCAAGAAAACCCATGTTAAGAAGAACATAGTGCAAAAAATTCCATCTTAAGTTATCATAAGTCTTATGAATATCCAATTTGACCATAAAATATCCACACTTACCTCTGGTCCATTTGAATGCATTCCTTATCTCCTGGATAAGAATAATGTTGTCTGTACCTAGTCGGGCTAGCATAAACACATTTTGAAGTTCATATACCAAATCACATAACATAGGTTTAATTCAATTGGCAATGAGTTTAGTCAAAATCTTCATCAGGACATTACATAAACTAATTGGTCTATAATGCTCCGTAAGAAAAGCATCCTCCTTCTTAGGAATTAAAGTGATAACCGTATGATTCAACTGAGAGGGAATGTGAATAGTAAGAAATAAGTGATTCAAAAAAGTATGGATGTCCTCCTTTATCAGGTCCCTGTACTGCTAATAAAACCATGGAGGAAAACCATCAATTCCAGGAGAAGTATCTCCCTTCATAGAAAAGACAATATTTCTTACTTCTTCAAGTGATGGAGGGACAAAAAGAAGTTCCTTTTATACTTGGGATATAGTAGGTAAATGCAGCCCTACAAGCATTTGAAAATCATTAAAGGTGTCATCATCAAGAAATAACTTGTGAAAATATTCAGTAAACACAAATTGAATATCAAGCAAACTAGTTGACCATGACCCATCTACTTTATAAACACCAATAAGTCGGTTCCACCAACGTCTATGTAGGACCTTAGAATGAAAAAATTTGGTACACCTCTCCCCATCTTTATGCCAAAATATTTTGGCTTGTTGCTGCTAGTAAAAGCCCTCGAGGTCTTCCAACCAATGGAGTTGAGAAATTAATTCCCTTTCTTCCTTAATCTATTCATAAGAAGGAGGTTTGGATTGAGTGTCCAACAAGAGAAGTTGTGCTCCTCTATTCTATTTTTCAAGCTACCAAATACCTTCTTCCACCAAATAGACATGTCCCTGCTAAGATGCTTCATTTTAAGAGCATAATACTAGATAAGATCTAGAGAAGAATTCCAAGAAGATGATACTAGCTCATGAAAGGAAAGAAATTAAAGCTAAGTAGCCTCTATTCTAAACAAATATTTCTTACATCTAATTGGCAGAGAAGTATTAAGATATAAAGGGCTGTGATCGTTGAAATAGCTAAGAAGAACATGGATCTGGACAGTGGGATAAATTGAAAACCAAGAACTAGACCCCAAGCAATGATCTAACCTCTCTCTAACATGAAAATTATATGACCTTCTATTTGTCCAGGTATAAATAGGGCCATCATTTCTAACATCCATAAGATGCTTTGACTAAATAAAATACTCAAAATTGTTCAAATATGATCGAACTGGTTTTTGACCCCCTGTTTCTCCGAGGGATATCTTACACAGTTCTAATCACCAACGAGACATATCGGTAAAGATATATCATGAATAAGACTAGAAATATTAGACCACATAAGAACTTGTTCTTATCAGAGACTGTGGCATAAACAATAATTAAAAGCCAATGCCTAACAATCACATGGTCAAAAATAACACCTCCAATCTAGGATTCGTTAAGTAGATAATTTGAACTTGAATACTATCGTCCCACCACAACCAAAGACCACCCTTGTGGTTCATAGAGGGTACGATAAAAATAATTTGACTTGTTCATTAACATAAAAAACTATTCACTAACCATCGAGGAGCATTTAGTCCTAAATAAAAAATATTTGCGGTTTAACAGAATGGGCCAAACAATTAATATGATGAAATGTCGGGTGCCCATTACATCCCTGACAATTCCAAGCAACTATACTCATGTAGACTCTGATAGCTGTTTTGGGTCAACTGCCACAACCCTTTGGACCTGTTGAGTAGAAGATAAATTTTTTACTTTTAATGGAAAATTGTTTACATTTTATGAGTACACTCTTGGTTGACAACATGAGCTAGGGACCTCCACTTATGTTTGTCTCACAATCCTAATTTCTTCATGGGAGACTTAGTTGGAGAAACCAAAGATTTTGATAAAACTAAGTGTAAATCAGATGAACTAGAAACTACTGCAACCATAGATTGCTTAAAACCCTAATTTATGTTAGTGGCCTCTGTAGACACACAATTTTGGCCTAGTTGGAGAGCTTAACTTTTTGTTTTCACGAAGCATATTTGAGTATCCTTTTGAAAGAATCAGGTTTTTCGAAAAATCGAGGGCTTTCGATGCATTCCAAATAGGACTGAAGGGGCTTTGACTAGGGTCAAAGTGCCCCATATATAGGGCACCAAGCGCCCTATATTCAGGGTGCTAGGCACCTTATATATGGGGTGCCTAGCACCCAGTTAGACTGACTTGACCAGTTGATCTGACCCCTCTCTAATGTCAATCTTATCGAACCGACGCTACTCATAATGCTGGTGCCTCGTATATAGGGCACTTTGCGGCGTGTGACAGAATTTCGATTTTGACCAAAGTGCCCTTATTTTGGCTATAAATAGGCACCCATTTGGAGCTTTAAGTAGATCCTAGCTCTGTCTCACCCCTCAACCCATCCAATACCATGAACCTATAGTTTTTGCCACCCAGAAACATAGTTTTTCTCCAACTTTGGAGGCCTCTAACTCCCATTTCCCTTTCGTCCAATGCCCAAACCCACCACCATTAGCATCACTTGTGTATTGGTTACTGGAAAGAGCTCCCGTTTCGCTTTGGAAGCCATCCAGCACTCCGGGACGGCGCCTCAAAGAGGGGAAGAAGATTTGCACAAGCTAGTCCCTAGTGTTCCATAAACGGGGTGCTTTGATCTTGGTCAACGTGCCCCATTAACGGGGCACCTATAGCAAACCCCGTATACGGGGCACTAGTAGGGGCAGAAGCTCGTTTTTGTGTTTTCTGGAGTCCGATCACCCATCCGATCGAGCTTTCGTTCCTTTTTTTTATCTTAAATCCTATCATCATGTCATTTATCATGCATTAGGTTATATTTGCATCTCTCATACATTCGAAAACCTACCGAAATAGGAGTTGGGATTTCATCCCAATCCGGTTAGTTCATCCCCTTTTGCATGTTTAAGATTTGTGTTGAGCATGATGTTATACTCTCGCTAGAACTAATGATCTTTTTACTTGTTTCCATGTTTTCCTCTGAACATTTTTAGGTAAACCCGGCTGAGGTCCACCGGGTCGAAGACAAAGAACTCATTAAAGCTCTCTTCTTTCGGCCGGCCGAGAGAGGAGAAGTCAGAACCTAATTGTCTCCCCACTTCTAAAGGTGCGACGATCATCTGCTTTTCTCCATTTTATTTATTTTTCACCCTACTATATTTTGGAGCCTTTCAGCTCCTGGCGACCACTAACACTTTGCTCCAAAGCATCACCACCATTCGTCGAGTTTTGGGTGTTTACACCGTTTTGGCGACCACAATGGGACTACCTTGCTTCAATGAGCTCTTCTCTTCTTTTTCTTAAGAATGTCCGGTTGAAAACATGTTCATCTTCACTCTAGTTCTTGCTTGAGTCATCTCTCTTTTCTTACATTTCGACTTACTTGCCTATTTGCTTACTTGTTTTCTTAAGAACATCACCTAGTCTCTTCTAGTTTATTTGCTTTCTGATAGTTTTTTCAAGTGCATAACAATCGGACTGCTAGCTTGGTTTACCAACTCATTTCTTATTAGTGTCCTAAGAAATCATCCTTATTAAGCATACTTGCCCATTTTCTTTAAGATCTAGCTTCTTAGCAAATTTCCAAAACCTGCCTAGTTAAAACTAGTGTTTTCTTCCATCATAGTTTAATTTTATATCTTGGTCTTGCTTACTTCCTTTTTACAACATTCTGTTGATCATTGCATGCTTTTATTTTCTTCTTGCTTACTTCTTAATTCCTTGACATTTCACCTACATTTAATTTGCATTGGGGTTTCGGCTCCTTAGATCATCCGAGAAGGGAGGCTCTCTCCTCCCAAAGCCCCACACATCCAAACACCCCTTTTGGTGATTGCCAACTCCTCTGGGGATTTCCTCTCAGAAGGACTGAGTAGCTTCCATCAAGGCCTCCGTAAGTCCCCAGACATGAAAGATTCTCTCTTCATTGATCGGGCTAGTTGTACCTTTTTACCCCAAAACTCGAAGAACTCATTACCTATCGCAGTGAGAAAAGTGACAACCTTAGATTGCTCGGTGTTGTGAGAGCATAGGGTCCTACCCATTTATTTGAGTGGACATTATTTCTCCTAACAAACCATTAATTTAAGGTTGAAACAAAAAAAAATCTGCGGTAATAATTTCAAGTCTTCGCTATTACTTGTTTGCAAACCAAAAATTGAAAATTAAACAAAAATCTAAAATCACTTAACAAAAAAAACACAAAATCTTTTGCTTGAGGTTAATTTGCTTGACAACTCGTTTGTCCAACCAAAATTCAAAACCAAAACAAAAAAGGAAGAAAAAGATCAAAAACTAAAAAATTTTCGTGTGCTTTTACTTGTCACCTTCTCTTTGTGTTTATGAATTTGCGGTTAGGGCGAGTTATCGGAATGATGGACCAATGATACGAGCCACTATAGTTGGAGTATGACCAATCCTATCTCTACCAAGATGCCGTATGTGCCATCAATGAACCAGAAGTTCTCCCTGAAACTAGCTCGCCTAGACTCCATCCAGATTCTCTGTGGGAGGCCTTCGCTCATGCCGACCCAACCCAATTACAGGCCATTGAAGCCATCTTAAAGGGGAAAACACCCGTCAATCACACCCACGCCAAAGGTGGCCACCATACCTCCACCCCCCAATAAGTAATTGATCAGCCTAGTGCACCAATACCGGGTCACTCCCACAATGGACCCTTGACTCCAAACTCACCTCACCTGGTGGCTATCCTAAACCACCCCGACCCAAATAATGCCACACCTCCTAGGCCACCGATCTATTCATCCGCCCATTTTAATCAAGCTCACCCGCAAACACACCACCCGGCACCCCTCCTTGCCCGGCCGCTTCCGCCTATCCAATGGCCATGCCAATGAATCAAACATATGCTCTACCCCTCCCCTTGCTCGGGAATCCTCTGTTGATCAATCTGAGATAAACAAAATCAACCAAATGGATGAACAATACAAGGAACTCAAATGGTTGATCGACACGAGAGCTCTCCCCGAAATATTTCTCCCATTTCTCCCCGTGTTCCATTGACATGAGAGCTCTCCTCAAAATATTTCTAAGTGATGGCACTCTTCTTTACTCTTTTTGAGATGATGCGGCTCTTTGTACAGTGTATATTATTAATAGACTTCTGACTATGGTTCTACAAAACATGTCTCCTTTTAAGAAATTATATGGCAAACAACTTGATTACAAATTTCTCAAACCTTTTAGGTGTGCTTGCTATCCTCATTCACATCCACATCATCAACACAAATTCACTTTCCAGTTGGAATGTTGTGTTTTATTGGATATAGCTCCGATCACAAGGGCTATAAGTGTTTCTTACCTCGACTTCATAAGACATAGATTGCTTGGAATGTGGTATTTGATGAAGCTACTTTTCTATATAAGTAGTTAACCATATCTAGCTCCACTGCTTCTGCACAAAGTATCATCTCTTTGCCTATACCTATTCTTGAGCATACCATAGATCAATCATCTCACTTAGACATGTCTGAAACATTACTCAAGAGCCCAGCTATAACTGATTCTATTCATATAAATGTCCCTCTAGTTGTTACTGCACCTCCTATTACACCAGAGTCTATTGATAACATGGTTTAGAAGAATGTTGCTACAGAACATGATACACTAGCAGGTATTCTTACCAGAAATGGTCCTCCAACTATTGATATTTTGCCAGTTACAAGTCTTATGTGTGGTGACAAATCTGTCATGGTTTCTTCTCCTGATTCCTCTTCTTGGGGTAACTGCACTACCACTCCTCCAATGAAATTTAAGTCGCTTAGCAACATTCTGTTTAAGCCTCAAAGTTTTGAAGTTGCAAGACCCACAAAATATGCTTTAATAGCTGCATCTTATTTTGAGAGTGAGCCCACCTATTTTAGTCAAGCCAATAAACACACATGTTAAAGACTAGCCATGTTGAATGAATTTTTAGCCCAATAGAAAAATGGCACATGGTCATTAGTTCATCCTCTTTTTGGGTGCTAACATAATAGGATGTAGGTGAATTTACAACTTGAAGCACAAAGCTGATGGAACTATTGCAAGATACAAGGCTCGATTGATTGCAAAAGGCTACACACATGAGTATGGAATTGATTTTCTTGAAACGTTTAGTCCCGTTGTCAAACCTACGACCATCAAAATTATTCTTTCTATAGTTGTTACTTACAATTGGCACGTTCAACAATTGGATGTGAATAATGCCTTCTTGCATGGTAATTTAGAAGATGACATTTATATGCTTCAATCACTGGGTTTCATTGATAAAAACTTTCTTAACCATGTGTGTAATTACACAAGGCACTTTATGGGTTGAAGCAAGCACCTCGAGTGTGGTTCCACAAACTATATTTCTATCTTCTTCACATTGGTTTTCATGCATCAAGTTCTGACCCATCTTTATTCATGCATAGTAAACAAGGTGCTCTTATATCTTCTTGTCTATGTGGATGACATCATAATTATTGGCAATCAGCTCTCTACAGTTCAAAAATTTATTGCTACCATTGCTCAGGCCTTTTCCCTGAAGGATCTTAGCATTTTGAATTATTTTCTTGGCATACAAGTTCAACGGACTTCTGCAAGCATTCTTTTAACTCAAAAGCAATATATTTTGGATGTTCTCAGCAAGGTTCAACTACTTGATAGTAAGCCCATTTCTACTCTTATGGCTGCCAAAGCTTCTTTTTCTCAACATGACAGTGAGCCACTAACCAACCCCTTTCTATATAGAAGCATTGTGGGCTCTCTCCAATACATTATTATTACTTGCCCGGATATTGCTTATGTGGTAAATAAGGCTTGTCAATTTCTTTTTTGTCCATCTAATATTCATTTCTCGATGGTTAAGAGAATACTTCGGTATTTGAAAGCGACTTGTGAGCTTGGCTTAATGTTTACTTCTTCTACCTTTCATCTTCATGTCTTCGCTGATGCGGATTGGGCTGGCTTAATGTTCAAGGCCTCTGCAATTTGAGGGGGAGTAATAGACATAATACATTTAGGATCATTCTGGGTTAATTTGTGACATTATAATATACACCTTGTTGTACTCTTACATTTGGCATCTTGCCTAAATTCATTTTTAATTGCTGGCCTGTACATTGATTTATATATATACAAAGGGGTTACAAGGAGGACTTAGTTCACTAAGCTCCCACCCTATTTCTTCTCTGTGTCTTCCTGCATCCAGATCCAAATATCCTTCTCCCCTATTCTTCACTATGTGTTTAGTTTCCTCTCAATCAGAGCTCCAACTAGGAGAAAGCACCATGTATTGATCAGATGTTTGCGGGCCTACAGCTACTGGAGGAGGCCTTCATGTGCAGCAAGGAGAAGGTCTTCTTTGGTGGAGACAACTTGGGGTACCTGGACATCGCGCTGGGTTGCTTCTTGTCCTGGATCTAGGCCATGGAGAGCATGTCCAAGATGCAAAAGCTGAATGAGGCGAAGACCCCGCAACTTGCCGCCTAGCACTGTGGTTCTGCCCAAGAAGGAAGTGATGTTGGAGATGGAGAAGCTTGTGAAGTTCGCCCAGACGAGGCTGGGCATGTCGAAGGGAGCTCCAGCAAAATAGAGAATGCTATTCTTGGGTTTACAGACGAAGGCTATAACTGTGTTATCTCCTTGCATCCTTTTCTTTCCATGACCTTTTCGGGTGGAACCATGTGGCTGGGAATGTATCTCTATCATTGCATGCTTTTTTTGCTAATAAATGTCTCTAGAATTTAAGGTTATGAAATGAATGTCTCTTACTGGTTTTCTTGTAACTTATATTCTATCCTAGGGTTTCAAATAAATGTAAACGGATAAAATAAGAGGAAAAAAACTATTATATTGTTAACCTACAAATAAGAAGTAATGATTAGGAACAGGACTACAAATGGATTTAGTAAAATTATCTATTTTGAAGATGAATAGATGATTCAGTTAGTCATGCCTGATCGCGCTTAACCTAATAGTCTAACACGTTGTCAAAGTTATTTCTTCATTTGAGATTAAGGCGAGTAATGTTTGTCCTTTCTTTATTCAGTTTTTTACAAGCATATGTTGACAAGATATATTATTTATTTGTCCTATTGGGTTAGACTCTCACATGGCCTTTTCTCATGCAGATGTTATTGGACTACTTGGTGATCCCAACTTCTTGAACCAAACTAAATCCTTTATCTTGATGGCCATAGAGTAGTTTACCAATTAGGTAGAAGTAGAAACATTCGTGATGTTCAAAGCATCAATAATTTGGTCTTTCATCAAGTGCAGCTTCATTGTCATAATTAGGATTCTCAGTGACATTATTAACGACAATGGACCTTAGTTCCTCCAAAATTTGTAAGATCATTGCACCATATATTTTTTAAAATTGTATTATTCATCACCATACTATCCTCAAGAGAATAGTTAAGCATTACCCTCCAATAAACATTAATTAAACTCAATAAAAATTGAGTAACAAATTTTAATGTTGGCTAGACAAACTAGTGGATGTTATATGGTCTAATCACATCTAAGTCTAAACCATTCAAATCAAACTCTCTATAATTTGACATATGAGATAGAGGTTGTAGTCCTATACAAAGTATCTCTTCCTTCCTTTTGAGTCCAGCTCAATAATGATATATTAATGGATGAAAGGCAAGAATCATTTCTTGCTCGACTAGAGCTCTTAGACGAAAAAAGACCAGTCATTGCTAAACATGCAAGGATATATTGAAATAGAGTCAAAAGCTTTTATCAAAAGAGGTGTTCTAGAAAAATTTTTAAATTGGTGACATTGTGATTAAATAAGCATTTGTTATGATAGGCAGTCGCCACTCCAAATTTAAACCTAATTGACAGGGTCTTTTTGTAATGAAAGAAATATATCCTAAAAATGCTTACCAATTGGTTAATGTAGAAGTAGAAGAATCAAACCATCCCTAGAATAGTCTTTATCTCAAAAAAAAATTTAAAATATATACATACAAGTTGTAATGAAAGTTCAGTTGCTACTTGGTGCTCCAACATACTCTCTAGAAACCAAGGGTAGACATCATACTATATGCACAACTTGCTTAGATTTTAAAGTCTTGATGACTAGATACCAAAAAAAAGAAGCTAAGGCTTGGATATATAAGGTTTACCATTATCCTATTCTTATCTTGGTCCAAGATAGATGAAAGGTATACCCACCTCCTTATTAGGAGGCCACCTCGATGGTAAAATTTCCAAGCACTTAATCAAAAGAAGCGAAGAGAAAATCAATCAAAAGATAAAAGAACCCAGCATTCTATAAAAAATAAGGTTTCTGGTTGTAACATGCCACAAAATAAGAGGACTCATCAATATTGAAAAAGTACCTAAAAAGGTCAAACCCCAATGGGTAATAAGGTATAAGTAAAGAAACCTTTCAACATTCTTGAAATCTATCAAGGATTGTCTATTTTTTTCTTTCTTCTCCACCCTAGGGATAGGGTAAGCCATCCAGATTCGGGTAGAACGCTAGTCTTTTAAACGTTCAAGGTACAAAGGACTCCAAGTGAAGGGTCCCATTTGTATGTGGTGCATACCCTTCAATTAAAGATAATGACAGGTGACACCCATCTTGATGAACCATGGCAACGATGGTAATCTCTTCTAAAGAAATTGAAAATGCCAAAAACATAAAAGAATATGATAGACAAATAAAACTTAAAATTCAAAAGACAATATAAATAAATAGAAATGCCAAAACACAAAAAATTATAAAACAAAAAAATATAAATAAAATCTCTAAAAACTAAAAATTTTAGTTGTATTCTATTTGATCACATGTTTCTTGTTTTTCAGGTTAAATTTCAGTTTTGCATGTTTCCTTTTATGCACTACATATCTAATTTCTTTATTGTTTTCATTTGCCTCCTTGAAAAAGCTTATATCCCTTTACAAAAAAATCAATGCGAACCCTCTTCTTGCAAGGGTTGAGTTAGAATAATAGTTTAATCCTCTTTTATTCAAATGAATGCAAGAAACAAGGTGTCCTCCACACATGAAAATAGACACATCAACACTCTACCCTTCTCCCTAGGAACTTTATTCGAAGATAGCAAAATAAAAATCCTAACATAGAAAAATAAAAAATATTTTTTTCTAGTCTTACTTGTGTACTGCAATAAACTCTTGCATCAAGTTTTGCTCTTATCAAAATAAAGATACATGAGATGTTGGAAAGCTAGGCTTGAGAACTGTAGAGATGCAAAATTTGCATAGTTTTAGAGCTTAAAAATATGAGTTTATGGGGTGATATTTGATTTTACATTATTTAGAATCATGCTGGGTCATTTTCAGGATAATTTGGGCCAGCACATCCAAGTTTTGGGCAAAATGGGCAAATGGATGTGCATGAGTCCCTGACTGGGGCCACATGCACTTGTGGCCCATTCCTAAGGGGCAAGCCTTTGCATGCTAGGAGGGGGTGCATGCACCCAATCTTGTGGCATGTGAACATTTCTCAATTTTTTTGATTGTCATGATTACAAATCAAATTTGATTAATTTTATTGCTTAATTTTATGTGTTGTAAGAGGGAGACACATGCACCCTTGCCTGAGGATGCAAGAGAAATCTTCCAAAATTTGAAATCCAGTTAAATCTATGTGTTTCAAGGTCAGATTTGGTCCATGATGATGTGCCCTTGAAAGGGGACACACATCATTCAGTTGCCAAGTTTTTTATTCTGACCAAATCTAGGATGATCTTGGGTAAGATTTTACCCTAGATTGATGTACCCCAGGCTCCCTCCTCCATGGAGGCATCAGCCAATTTCTATGTTTTACTATTCCAATCCAATTTTGAGTAATATTTCCAATTCCCTATGTATAGGAATGACTTTTGCTCAACCAAAAGGAGGGCCTTAACATTTTCATAGACCAAGCAATGAATTTTATAAAGATTGAGAGAGATTTTTTTTTCCTTTTAGTGAGAAAGAGATTGGTTCATGCTTGTCAATGTTGGTCTACTTCTTGAGCTCATAGAGAAGATCTGACATGCAAGTCATCTGATATAGCTAAAGATGAAGTTTTTTTGGCCTCTTAGCTTGTGTTTTCAACAAACGGAGACATCATTAGATATCCTATTTGGCCATAGTGAGTTTCATAGTACAATCACACTATTCATGTTCTACGCACTACCGATCGAGCTCACATTCTCCTGTGCCATCGACTGGGCTCACAAGGCCCTATGCCCTCATTCCATTCTTCACTATTTTTGCTCATATTTGATTCTTTTCACTTCTAAACTCACTTTTTATTCTTTAACATCATTTGCACTCACTTTTTCATTGCATCTTACTCAAAAATCCAAAAAAAATAAGGGTTAGGGCATACACTAATGCTGCCATTTTTCTTTTGATTGTTGTTTTTATGTTTTTTTCTCTAGAGTTACTACACTACAATTAATTATTATATTATTTTCACTTGATTTATTGTCTTTTAATTGTGTAAAAATATATCAAACTGTATCTAATAAGGGCTCCTCTTTCTCTGCTGGTTGAAGAAGAGAAAGAACTCATGCATTGTCTCCTAGGAATGTTGGTCAAACTTCTCTTTTAATTCATTAAAATTTGCAGTTTCACGTGACCACACAGTTCACACACTTTCCCTCTACATTCTCTTTCTTTCTCTTTCTTTATCCTCAAACCAGACTGCCCTTTCTATCTTAGGAAGAGGTGGATCTAGTGAGGTAGTCTAGTTTCTAATTGAAAATCAACCCCGACGCTGAGTTTGCAATGTACCAAGGTCAGGTTTCCATGTGGAAGAGAGAGGTACTTGCCATTGGAGGAAGGGTCTCAGTTCCTCATCCACAAGAACCCCTTCAATACAAACAAAGGCAACCCCATTGATCTCAAGGAATATAGGAGGCAAAATTCGTACATATAGGGATGATGATTCCCCATTCATGTATGTTGACCTATTACATATGATCTATGTCTTCAACAATTTTACTATATACAATCGCATTTCTTTACATTAGTATGCATTATTTCATTCATATCACCAAGTTTCCACCATATACCACCATGTTTCTTAGTCTTATATTCAATCGTATTTTCATATTCATATCCCATTGTGTGCACCATTACTGCCATCCGACAATGTTTGCATTACACTTACATCCTACAGTATTTGTATTGCACTTGTTTCTCAAAGTGTTTTGCATTGTACTTGTATCCAACTGTATTTCTACATTGATCACCCCCACCATGGATATCATCATCATTCACCTTAGATTTTTTAGATCAATTAGCATCCCTGAGTGCTTTAACAAGGTTTTCTATAAAACAGGAGGTTATTCCACTCTAGATTGAACTTGGCATCCAAAGAAAACCTAGTGAACTTGAAGGCATAACCATTGGATGATTAGTATTTCTACTTTTAATCCTCTTAGTCCATCCTAGTTCAACACATCACACAACTTGAACCACTAACCATTGATGAATCCATGAGTTTGTGACTCAGAAGCCTCACTGCATGAGGCTGGCTCTCCTTATTCTCGTAGCACATTCCTTAGCAATCATTCAATGAAATGGCTTTGATGGAACATAATGGCAATCTTGGAACCTAATTACATCCACATAACTCAATTAGGACTCATAGTGTATGTCTAAATCTATATCTTGGCATCATCTTTTCGGTCCATTACCATTCCACTTTGCTACACTCATTTCCACTCCACTCTATGTCACACCTTTGGGAAGCCAATGCCAAGGTTAGGCAATCTGTAAACAAGCTAAATTGGCCAAGTTACGAAGCTTAAAACTTATATTTTTATGGGTAGTATTCAAAAATTCACTGGCAAGAATTGAGTAAGAAGGATTTTTGCCAACCGGTGCCAAAATTGAAGAAATTTTTTAAAAGTGCCCGGGCCAAGGATATTATTGCCTTGGGCTAGGGTGCTAGTACCTAGACTAGAGTCATCTTGGTGGGAATTTTTTTCTACTAGATCTGAGTAGTTTGTCAAGGCTTGACTTACCCCAACTAGAAGTGTCCCAACAAGAAACTTCTAATTGGTCTAAGGCACTTCTAATTGGTTGAAACTTAATCATCCGCAGAATCTACATCAGTTTTAGTAGGATTTAATGAACCCTGATCTAAAGTGCCTTAGACCTACATGCACCCCCTTAGAAGCACCCTAGGGATAGGGCACTTCTAGTTTGTACATGACAAACTCTGGTTTCTTGTTATTTCTACATATTTGTAGGCCTCCACCATACAAGGAGAGGCACTCTCTAAATTTGGAAGGTAACTAAAGGTATAGGAGCATATCATAGGTGATCCTAGAGCCTAGAGAAGGACTAGCAATCGGAGATCAATTCCCAAACGCTAACTCAATGCAAATCCTTTTCGCTTACTACCCCTTCTTGTAGATGCACCCTACTAACTGGTAGACCACTTCTACATAGATGCACCCTAACCTTGTCATGACCTGGAATTTAAATAACATAACCATAAATATGCAGCGAAAATACACAATGTCGTGACAGTGGGATGAAACCCAACACTTGTATTCCATAACCCAAACTAAAACAATTATTTTCATAAGATCCATCAAAACAAGAGAATAGAACCATACTACTAAGTCTAACAACACTCTTGCTCAAAAACAACCAAGACCATCTACCTAAGTAGAGAATACCAAGAATCTCCAAGTGCAAATGACTATGATTCTTTTAGTTCCACCTGAACTTCATCTTCAAGCTCCTAAATCTTCAAAACCTGATAAAAAATTTAACCCACAATGGGGTGAGTCTGGGGACTCCATAGAATTTACACCCTTCTTTTGCCAATCGAATAACTGACATATAATCAAGCAATGATAGATAACATATCTTAATTGAAATGTAATACAAATGTATAGAATGTCTTCTATATTTATCTATGACCTATAACCAAACCATGATTATCTTTAAGGAAAAGATCATGCCAATGTTATACACTTCTAGAAATGCTATACACTTCTAGACCAATGCACACAAGATCATACTAACTAGACAAATATCAAATAAATGACCTCAAGACTTAACTTAACATGACAAAAAAATGAGACAAATCTGATTTTTCTAACATGACATTGTAGATACGCGAATTCGGCCCGATTACAGGAAGAGCGATCTCGTTTCTATAGTTAACACTTGTTTTCTCCCGATCAGAGAGGTCGGTTTAACATAAAGACGATCAAATTTCAGGAAATTTTGAGGCGTCCCGACGCCGCGACGCCTGGCGTCGCAACGTCAGAGCGCCTGGCATCTCCCGCCTTTTCACCTTTTGACCGGCCGGACGACCATCGTACCCAGAGGCGTACAAAAGTACAAGCACTCCTCTGCCGGAGCGCCTGCAATTCCGCCCGTGACAGCCGGCTTTTCAGACGGTCAGCGATGCGTTGTCGAAATCGTACCGAGGATCCAGGCGCTCCGCCGTCGGAGCACCTGGATTCCCGCCTGACAACTGTCACCGCAGGCTCTGCATGCGCCGAACTTGCAGTCTGACGACCGACAGCCGTAGGTCGTAGGTGCTCTCCTGTCAGAGCGCCAGGATTTCCGCTGACAACCGCTGCCTGACACGCAGGGTGGTAGGTGGCGACAGGTATGGTCGGACGAGCTGACCCGCCGACTTGTCGGCGGATTTTCAGGCGCTCCCATGCCGCGACGCCAGGCGTCCTGAGGGCGGAGCGCTAGGGTCACTTTTGCGCACCTATAAAAGGAGACCCTTCTCCCACATTTAAGAGGTTCCAAGATTCCAAAAAAGAGAGAAAGGTTCCAAGTTCCAACCTTCCAAGCTCCCAAGAGAGAGAGTCTAAAGAGCAGAGAGAGGGATTCCCGAGCCTTAACTCCCCAAGAGCTTTCTTGAGCCTTCCAACGTCCCCCACCACCTTCCAAGCCCCCATCTCACTCCCAAGCCTCTCCATCCTCCATTACACCCTTCCACTCCGCTCATTCAATACCACTAAAAAAAACATTCAAGACCCCTGCCACCATACCATTGAAGGCCATTACAAAGAGTACCAAGAAACCTCCAAAACCAACTAGGAATCCGATCCCTCGTCATTGGAACCGGGAGAAGATTGCATTGAAGACTGCCGCGAGAAGGACCGGAGCGCTCCCCGACGCGACGCCGGGCGACTGTCGTCGGAGCGCTGCAATTTCCAGAAGCCAGAAGCACCGGGCTTCTCTACGATCTTCTTCCTTACTTTACTCTCTCCTTTATTGTTCATTTGGGTTTCATTATGCATGTTGCATTAGTATAGCATAACGCATCTTATTCTTAGGTCATTTAGATCTTCCCTTAAGAAGGGGTTAGGAGTTAGTCCTAATCCGGTTCGTTCAACCCCTTTTGTCATTGCTCTTCTTTCTTACGAATAGTTCTTGCTCTATCTTTAGTTCTAATCGTTGTGCTTTCATTCATACTTTCTTTTCAGGCAAGCGAGTTTCTCCAAGGCTCTTCTTCCCCGGCCGGCCGAGGAAGGAGAAGATAGAACCCCCTGCAATCTCCCACCTTATCGAGGTAACCGGTCACTCTCACTTCCTTTACTAGTTCATTTCTTTTATTTCTATCATCGGAGCCTCTCTGGCTCCTGGCGACCACACCATCCCTTTCTCTTTCGGTTTATAGGTTAAGTTAGTGTTGAAAATGCCACCGGCTATCTGATCTTCTTTCCCTTCGATTCTCCTCATGACCCGGACCGGTCCTTCGATGCCCAAGTGACATCAAGGGTTGAGTAGTCCGGGGATCAAGGTGAGTGCGGAGAAGGAAAGAAGGAAGAAAAGCAGGCAATAGATCGGTCCGTCGGAATCATCCACGACCGTGTCTATGGCGTGATTAACACGAACCCACCCTATCAAGACCGTAAGAAAGGAAGCACACACACACACCACGCGCGAGGAGATATCTCTCCCTCCTCCGCGAGCTCCCCCTCTCTTTCCCGGCGTCCACATCCTTTGGCGACCACGGTGGGACATCTAAAGCCAAGGGAAAGTCGCTTGCCATATTTCTTTGAATGAAAGCCCCTTCCATCAAGTAAGTCTTCTATTCACTCTCTTTATCTCCACGTTTATTTGTATTTCGTTCCCCTCCTTTAAAAAGTTAGAACCTCTCTTGCTCACCGCGTGGGCCACTACTCCTTGGCTCCCGCGTGAGCCACCACCCCCCATTTCCCCACTCACCGCGTGAGTGGTACATCATTGGCCCCGCGTGGCCCTCTCTTTCTGTTGATCCTATCAAAGGGGCACCAGCTGCTACCCTTTGCTAGGACGTTTGCAAACCGAGCTCCGCGAGCTCGAAGCATCTACAAGCACCGACTCCCGCGCGAGTCAACTCTACTTTTAATACCTTTTCATTTAAAAAGCATTGTCGTTTATTGCTTTCTCAGCATCATATCACCTTTATGTCCCCGCGGGACCCTTGCTTTATAGCTTTTCTTAAAATTTGCTGATTCCCGTTAAAAGCGTCCTGATACCGCGACGCCTGGTGGCGCGGTACCGGAGCGCCTGAAATTCCCCGAAACTGCTTTTAGTTCCTGCTTCTTGTTTCACTTCCAACCCTTATCACTCTTACTACCTTCTAATTTTCAGCATGCAAACCTGTCTTAGTGTTTAAATTTCTTTGTGCACCATCATCTCTTAAGTTCCTTTGTACTTCTCTCACGTTGTGTTGCTTTTATTTTATTTTTATTTTGCTTGCTCCTTTATCCTTGCTCATTCTCTTGCATTAGCTTGCATCGAGGTACCGGTTCCATCCGGCCTCGTAGGTCATCCGAGAAGGGGGCTCACTCTCCTCCCAAAGCCATACACATCCAAAACACCATTCTTGGTGGATCTCGACTTCTCTTCCGGGGATTCCCTCTCGGTTGACTAAGTTGGTTTCCGCCAAGGCCTCCGTAAGTCCCCAGACGTGAAGGATTCCCTCTTCACCGATCGGGTTGGTTGTACCATTTCCCCAAAATCCGAAGTTTACCCATTACCTATCCGTGTGAGAAATCGTTTCACCTTACGTTGCTCGGCGTTGTGCGAGCATAGGGTCCCACCCATTTATTGGAGTGGACAATACTTTGCTAAACAAGCCACTAATCTAAGGTTGAAACAAAAATTTGCGCTAAGCATTCCAAGTCTTTGCTTTAACTTGTTTGTGTAACCAAAAGAAAAAAGAAAAAAAAGGGGGGGGGAAGACTCTCTCCTACAAAAATCTAGAAAAGTCACCAAAAGAAGTTGTTCCTTTGAGGTAAAAAACTTCTCTGATCATGACAATCAAAGAAAATAACCTCTAAGAAGCAATCCAAAAAAATCTTTGTCAAAGAAAACTTTGCTTTCGGATAAAAACTTGTCTTCTAGAATTAAACGACCCAAAAAGAAAAATCTACTCAAAAGAAAACACACAAAAACAAGAAAACTTCGTCTTTTTTGCTTTATGCCTGTGTCGCTCAGGTCCGGACGAGTCATCATGGATCAACATTGCGAGCAAGCAGAGTATGAACAGGCCTACTTTGGGGCAGAAGGCGAGCCGTCACTCCTCCCCGACGCTGTCTATGCCGTTAACGAACCAGGAGCTCCCGCTGAGCCGGATCAAGTTTCTCCTCCACCCAACCCGGGTTCCCTTTGGGAGGCATTCTCTCATGCCGACCCCACCCAACTTCAAGCCATCGAGGCTATTCTCAAGGGCAAGTCGCCCGTTGATCATAACCCTCTCACCGGTGGTTTACGTGTTTCTACCCCTCGCTCAGTAGCACGTCGACCCGATGCGGCCGCCCAAGGCCATTCCTATACCGGGCCATCGCCCCCAAACTCCCCTCATCCGGTGGCTATCCTAAATCACCCGGATCCAAATTTGGCCGCACCATCACGGCCACCAGTCTTCTCTTCTAATCATTTCAATCTTCCCCGTCAAGCAGCTTGCCCGCCAACCCACATTCCATGTCCGGCCGCTTCAGCCTACTTAGCTCCCCCTCCGGTGTATCAAACACCCCCTCCTCCCCCAATTGTTCGAGAGCCCTCTATTGACCAGGCCATGCTAAACCGCCTAAGTCAGATGGAGGAGCAGTACAAGGAAATTCGCCGTCTGGTTGGCACCAAAGTTGCCCCTGAAATATCTCTCCCCTCGCTCCCTACTTTCCATCTTCCTCACTCCGAAATGCCAGTGTTCCGCCGTTACAACGGGTCCGGCAACCCCTTCCTCCACGTCAAAGACTTTCTATACGAATCCGTCACATGGCAGAATGATCCGAGAGCCCTTGCTTTTCTATTTAGAAGATCATTGGAGGGCTCGGCGCTTGAGTGGTTCTATTCACTTGATTCAACGGAGGCCGGTAACTTTGATATTGTCAAAGCCAAATTTTTGCAGAGATATCAAGACCGAGTTGGAATAGCCTGCTCCATCACCGACCTTGTAGCTGAGAAAATGAGAGAGAATGAGGACTTTACACAATATGCTGATAGGTGGAGGTTGATGGCCGAGAAGCTTGCATATACAATTTCTGAGCCGGAATTAGTCAAGATGATCATTGCTAATACCGTACCAGCTTTGAAGAATATTTTGGCCTTGCATTATCCCACGAATATGCATGATTTGTATGAAAGGGCAAGATACATTCAAACTCAACTTAAGGATACACCAATCATGGAGCTATACAATCCAAAATATCAAGCCCTTAATGAAAGTGGGAGTGCTAATGTTGTAGGGAACCCGATAGAAAACCCTAGGCACCGACCTAGGAGCCCTACACAACATAGGGTTATTTCTCAACAACTCCATCAGACTCATCAAAATCCTCCTCCTCAATTGATTGCTCAACCCATGGCTCCTTTGCCTCGACCAGTTCCTCAGCCCCAACCGGTCGAACGATTCATGGATCATCCTCCTCAATCGGTTGCACAACAAACCTTGGCTCCTCAGCCTCGATTAATCATTCAACCACCAACTCTTCAACCAATTACATCTCAACCTCAGCCGGTTGCACAACCCATTATTTTTCAAAATTATTCACAACCGGCTAAGCATAATCAAACTCTTTCACAAGTTTGTGCCCCTACCCCAGAATTAGAGTTGGCTCCCCTTATTTGCCAATCGGTCATGACAATCTTGACCGAGTCTCAAGAGCCAACCAATAATGAACCAGATCAACTGGTGGGGGAATCTGAGCTTGAAATCAATGATTCTCTGATATCTGACTCTCAACCTACCACTTTATTGCCCCTTGAGCCTGATTTATCCTCCATTCTTGAACAAACTCAAGAAGAAGTCAAGCAAGAACAGGATCTACATGTAGAAGACTATGAAATCAAAATCTATGATGATCCTCCTGAATCCAATGCTTTATCAATTATCTCCATCCCTCAGGAACCCTTAGAACAAGGCACACTCTCCATCATTGAACAACCTAGGGAGAAGCTGACACTTAACAACCTTGGGTGGAGAATTATGGAGATGCTTGGATATCAAGCTAGCAAGGGCCTAGGCAAAGAATTACAAGGGATAGCACGACCAGTGCAAACCCTATTTTCAGTCACAAGGCCAAGACTAGGATTTTATGAATTAGCTCCTAAGTCTCAAAAGGGGAAGGCAAGGTTAACCATCACAATTGGAAGTTTGAGTGATCATTTTACAAAGGAGGAACAATTTGAAGAAAAGGATTATAGCCCACGATCGATTCCCCGACCCTTGAGAATATCGGGGCCACCCACGAGGCAACCCATAAAGAAGGTTGAAGAGAAGAGAAAATCCAATCGCAAGTTGGCTAAGGCTAGAGGCTGAGAAACTGGGTATTCATTTATATGGCAACCTGTTAGGGCTGAGTTAGTCAACAATCAATCAAGTAGAGGGATCCAGGGGAATAGATCATTAGGACCACCTCTGACTAGGCAATCCCCCACCCCAACTTCTTTCTCAAGGTCATCTCAACCTTCTAAACTGGGCCCTAGAGCCCATTTAGGCCAATCGAGCTACAAAGCCCATTGTCAATGCTCGAGTTTACAAGCCCTCTCCCAACCTCCTAAACTGGATTATCAAATCCTCAATCATTTTCTGAAACCGGGCCCAAGTGCCCAATGCTCCTCTATATTGGGCCCATATGCCCATCATCCTTCCAAATCGGGCCCTTGTGCCCAACCCGCTTCTAAATTGGGCGAACGTGCCCATTGTCCTTCCAAATCGGGCCCAGGTGCCCATCATCCCTCCAAATCGGGCCCACGTGCCCATCATCTTTCTAAATCGGGCCCGTGTGTCTATCCTTTAGAATCAGGTCTGTGTGTCTACCCTTCTAAATTGGGCCCATGTGCCCCTTCTGCCAAATCGGGCCGACATGCTTATCATCTTCCTAAATCGGGCCCATATGCCCACCCTCTAGAATCAAGCCCCTATGCCTTCCCTCCCAAGTTGGGCCCTTGTGCCCAACCCTTTTCTAAATTAGGCCCACGTGCCCATCATCCTCCCAAGTCAGGCCCTCGTGTGCATCATCTTTCTCAACCAGGCCCACGTGCCTCTCCCTCAACACTCCCATCAATTCTTGGGCCATGGCCCTCACCCCACCTTTCCCAATCGGGCCCACGTTCCCACCAATTGGACCCATGTGCCCATCCTTATGAATCACGCCCAAGTGCCCGACACTTCTCTACATTCGGCCCTCGCGCCCAACATTCTCTTACATCGAGCACACAAGCCCTCACTCCCAAATTGGGACCATGCACCCATCATCAATTTCAGTCAGATTCATATACCCCTCTTTCTACCTCATCATTCATTCTCGGGCCACGGCCCCCACTTCATCTTTCTCAACCAGGCCCATGTGCCTCTCCCTCAACACTACCATCAATTCTCGGGCCATGGCCCTCACCTCACCTTTCTCAGTCAGGCCAACGTGCCTACCAATTGGACCCATATTCCCATCATTACAAATCGGGCCCTAGTGCCCGACACTTATCTACATTCGACCCTTGTCTTCTTACATCGAGCCCACATGCCCGTCATCCTTCCAAATCGGGCCCTCGTAACCGTCATCATTTTCAAACAGGCCCATGCATCCCTCCTTCAATTCTTGGGCCATGGCCCCCACTCTATCCATTTCAATTAGGCACATGCCCCGATCAACCCCACCAGTTGGGCCCACGAGCCCATCGTCTTCCCAAGATAGGCCCACATGCCCACTCTTCCATACCAAGCCCACGAGCCCCTCCTCCTAAATCAGGCCCATGTGCCCATCCTCAATCACCAGGCCCAAGCGTCCATGTCTCTAAATTGGGCCCACGAGCCCAACTTCCTCTATTATGTACCCCATTCCTTCAACTGGGCACACAAACCCAATCAGTTCCTCTTTTGTCGATTTCACGTGCCTTGTTTCCTTCATCGAGCTGGCATGCCCGTTCTCATTCCTTCAATCGGGCCCATGTGCCCAACTCCACTACTAAATCAGGTCGTCATGCCCACATCTTCAATTAGGTTGACACCCCCATGTTTTAATTCGGCCATTGTGTCCATTTTTCAAATTGGGTCATAGCACCCCTATTTTCAATTATGCTTTTTCAATCGGGCCTTCGCGTCCTTGGTTTATTCATGCATTTTCAATCGGGCCCTAGCGCCCATGTTTTCAATCAGGCCATTGTGCCTTTATTTTAATTATGCATTTTCAATTGGGCCTTAGTGCTCCTATTTTCAATCAGGCTATTGTGCCTTTATTTTAATTATGCATTTTCAATCGGGCCCTAGCGCCCATGTTTTCAATCAAGCCATTGTGCCTTTATTTTAATTATGTGCTTTCAATTGGGCCCTAGCGCCCATGTTTTCAATCAGGCCGTTGCGCCTTTATTTTAATTATGCATTTTCAATCGGGCCCTAGCGCCCATGTTTTCAATTAGGCCATTGCACCTTTATTTTAATTATGCTTTTTAATCGGGCTGTAGTGCCCATGTTTTTAATCATGCATTTATTATCGGGCCATTGTGCCCCTATCTTCAATTATGCTTTTTCAATCGGGCCATTGTGCCCTTGTTTTAATCATGTTTTTAATCAGGCCGTTGTGCCTTTATTTTAATTATGCATTTTCAATCGGGCCTTAGTGCCCCTGTTTTCAATCAAGCCATTGCGCCTTTATTTTAATTATGCTTTTTCAATCGGGCCGTAGCGCCCATGTTTTTTAATCATGCATTGCCAATTGGGCTGTTGGGACCTTGTTTTTAATCATGCTTTGTCAATCGGTCCATAGTGCCCATGTTCTTGATTATGCTTTTTCAATCGGGCCATCTCGCCCCTCATGTCTCCAGATCGGGCCATCATGCCCCTTATCTTTTAATCAAGTCATCGCGTCCCTCAACATTCTAAATCAACTCATCATCCCCCTTTTCATCTTTCAATTGGGTCATCGTGCCCCTTTTCGTCCAAATTGGGTCATCATGCCCCGCCTCCTTTTGTCGGCCCCACGGGCTCACCCCTTTTATTAGGCTCCCAAGCCTATTTGTTGTCTCATTCCTTTCAATCTAGGTAACAACCCTTTATTCCAATAAAGTGAAAATGTTCCATGATGGTATCTCAAACCTTTCTCAACATCATCATCAAACGCCAACCCTTGCAAACTTTATACATCTCCCCATCATCGCGTTACCGAATGGGAAAAAGTGGAAGTAGCAAGGCAGGTCAAGGCATGAACAAGCGCCAACTACACCGTCCTGGCAGCGCCGTCACCAACAACGAAGTTCATCCTCTCTCAGGTACTACATGCATGTATTCATCATTATCATGTTATCCTCGAGGCATTCATTTCAAAAGTATTTGCAAGCATAATCGTAACATGTCTTAAAAATGCTTTGCGTAGAGAGGATAGCTTGATGATGTTCAAGTATGTTTTCAACCAGGATGAAAATATTGGAAAGATAATGAGTGACGCAAGTTGAGGCATAGTGAATCATCCATGGAATCATCTCTTCTTAAAAATGTTTTTTTACAAAAAAAATCATAAATACTCAAAATTGAGAGGATGGCTATCATAAGCCAAATTCCACTAGTTCTTGGGTGCCCTAACTTGTTCTTTAAGAATTAAGAGTAGACACCATGCTTCACACACCACATGCCTAGATTTCGGAATCCTGATGACTAGACACTGGAAAGAAAGCTAGGCAAAGTCTGGAGAAGGAAGGATTGCCCTATCCTATTCTCTTCTTATTTCGGTCTAAAGTGGATGTAGGGGACTAGAAGGAGGAGTATCGAAAGTGCCCACCGCCTTAGTAGGAGATCGTCTCAGAAGGTCCAACTTCTCAAAAAGAAAAATGGTGTCAAAAGATGGGCAATGACCCCTCAGGTCAACAAAAGAAAAGACCTGTCTGAATGAGTACCACAAAAATAGCCCAAGAAAAGAAAATAAAAAGCTCCAAAAGATGGGCAATGAACCCCTCAGGTCAAATCAAAGAAAAAATATACAAGACCTGTCTGAATGTGGGCTACCAAAGAATATGGGCAAATCAATAAAAGAAGGAAGGACCCGAAGAAGCTGAACTCTAATGGGCAATCGGGCATTAGTAGAGAAACAAATTCAAAATCCCTGAAGTCTACCGAAGACTTGCCCCGAGTATTCTTCCTTCTTTAACCTCCATGGGTAAGGCAAATCAACCCGATCTAGGCAAAACCTAGCTGATGAATGGTAAAAGGTCAAAAGGATTCCGAATAAAAGGCCTCCAACCCATCACGTGGTGCATGCTCTTGCCCCTTGGAGAACAATTGGGGACACCCATTACAAGTGGATCAAGGCAAATGACAACCATCCTCTCTATAAAAATTAGAAATTTAGAAAAGAAAAACAAATTGAAAAGTCTCAAAAAAAAAAAAATTCAGGAATTTTCAAAACTAAAACATTTTTCAAATGATTTTCACATTTAGTCTTGCATGCACCGAAATTTTAGAACTCAAACAAACTTGAAAATCTTTAAAACAAAATCATTTTAATTGCATGCCCTTTGCATTTAGTTTCAATCTGGCATTCATCAAGTTCTCAAAATTCAAACAAATCAAAACATTTTCAATCATATGCTTTCACATCCGCATTTAATTTTGGTCTTGCACACAAAAAAAAAAAATCTAAAACCCACAAAATTGAAAAATCTTCAAACATTTTCAATTATGCATGCATATTTAATTTCAGTTGTGCATGTCTCTTTTATGTAATGCATACTTAATTTCTTCTTATCATTTTTACCATTTGAAGAGGCTTACATCCCTTGACAAAGGATCAAGGCAACTTCTGCCCTCCTCGTACAAGGGAACTAAGCCACAATAAAGTTCTAATCATCTTTGTTCAAGTCAATGCAGGAAATGAAGACCCCATACAAGGGAGCTCATGCATCAACTCTCTTTCTCAAGCACTTGAATTAGAGATGGCAAAACAACAAAAAAGTTAGAAAATAGAAAAATCAAGAAAGAGGGTTTCCCCAACCCCTATTAGGACTTGCATTTTAGTATTGCATCTATCAAAATAATAGTATTTGAAATGTTGAAGACCACAAGTTCTGAAAACACCGGGCCCGAGAACCCCTCCAACAAAAATCAAGGACGGAACGGTTGTTCAATGAACTTGCGGATAAGCCAAAATCACGAGTTATGGGGACGACGGTTCCTGATCAGTATCCTGACCCACCACTCGTGATCTATATCTTCAACTATGTTTCTTAATATTAATTTTTATTTCTTTCTTTCACCCAGCATGCATCCGCATACATCATCTGCATTTTATCATCATTATGGTTGTCTTCATGAAGATCATTCTCTCTGACAAAGCAAACGAGTGTTTATATTGAGATGAGAAGTTATTCCAATCCGAGCCAGATCATGTTCCCGCAAGGACCCGGATGAATCCTAAAGACTTAATTCCAATTGATTGGAGGTTCTTTTGATTTTTAAATCAACTTCTGTTCAGCCCTTCTTGGTACAAGCACACCACAAAGCTGGGACGCTAACCAAGATGAACTCACGAGCCGCGCTCGGAGGTTCCCCGCACGCAGGAAGCAGGCTTTTATTTTCCTCTCTCGTGCCCACGGCACATCTCGTCTCCAATCAACCACGAAAGCAGTCTAGAAGATACAAAAGGCAATTGCGGAACTTGAGAAGGCTCAATTCACCTGGTCAGGTCGTGAGTCGCGTATCTAAATCTACACCTTGACGCCAGTTTTTCAGTCCGCCGTCACTTCACTCCGCTCCACCTCGCTAAGTCACTTCCGCTACACTCCGCGTCGCTCCCTTGCAAAACCGACGTCAAGGCGAGGCAAGCTGTAGATACGCGAATTCGGCCCGATTACAGGAAGAGCGATCTCGTTTCTATAGTTAACACTTGTTTTCTCCCGATCAGAGAGGTCGGTTTAACATAAAGACGATCAAATTTCAGGAAATTTTGAGGCGTCCCGACACCGCGACGCCTGGCGTCGCAACGTCAGAGCGTTTGGCATCTCCCGCCTTTTCACCTTTTGACCGGCCGGACGACCATCGTACCCAGAGGCGTACAAAAGTACAAGCGCTCCTCTGCCGGAGCGCCTGCAATTCCGCCCGTGACAGCCGGCTTTTCAGACGGTCAGCGATGCGTTGTCGAAATCGTACCGAGGATCCAGGCGCTCCGCCGTCGGAGCACCTGGATTCCCGCCTGACAACTGTCACCGCAGGCTCCGCATGCGCCGAACTTGCAGTCTGACAGCCTGACAGCCGTAGGTCGTAGGTGCTCTCCTGTCAGAGCGCCAGGATTTCCGCTGACAACCGCCGCCTGACACGCAGGGTGGTAGGTGGCGACAGGTATGGTCGGACGTGCTGACCCGCCGACTTGTCGGCGGATTTTCAGGCGCTCCCATGCCGCGACGCCAGGCGTCCTGAGGGCGGAGCGCTAGGGTCACTTTTGCGCACCTATAAAAGGAGACCCTTCTCCCACATTTAAGAGGTTCCAAGATTCCAAAAAAGAGAGAAAGGTTCCAAGTTCCAACCTTCCAAGCTCCCAAGAGAGAGAGTCTAAAGAGCAGAGAGAGAGGGATTCCCAGAGCCTTAACTCCCCAAGAGCTTTCTTGAGCCTTCCAACGTCCCCCACCACCTTCCAAGCCCCCATCTCACTCCCAAGCCTCTCCATCCTCCATTACACCCTTCCACTCCGCTCATTCAATACCACTAAAAAAAACATTCAAGACCCCTGCCACCATACCATTGAAGGCCGTTACAAAGAGTACCAAGAAACCTCCAAAACCAACTAGGAATCCGATCCCTCGTCATTGGAACCGGGAGAAGATTGCATTGAAGACTGCCGCAGAAGGACTGGAGCGCTCCCCCGACGCGACGCCAGGCGACCTGTCGTCGGAGCGCCCTCAATTTCCAGAAGCCAGAAGCACCGGGCTTCTCTACGATCTTCTTCCTTACTTTACTCTCTCCTTTATTGTTCATTTGGGTTTCATTATGCATGTTGCATTAGTATAGCATAACGCATCTTATTCTTAGGTCATTTAGATCTTCCCTTAAGAAGGGGTTAGGAGTTAGTCCTAATCCGGTTCGTTCAACCCCTTTTGTCATTGCTCTTCTTTCTTACGAATAGTTACTGCTCCATCTTTAGTTCTAATCGTTGTGCTTTCATTCATACTTTCTTTTCAGGCAAGCGAGTTTCTCCAAGGCTCTTCTTCCCCGGCCGGCCGAGGAAGGAGAAGATAGAACCCCCCTGCAATCTCCCAGCTTATCGAGGTAACCGGTCACTCTCACTTCCTTTACTAGTTCATTTCTTTTATTTCTATCATCGGAGCCTCTCTGGCTCCTGGCGACCACACCATCCCTTTCTCTTTCGGTTTATAGGTTAAGTTAGTGTTGAAAATGCCACCGGCTATCTGATCTTCTTTCCCTTCGATTCTCCTCATGACCCGGACCGGTCCTTCGATGCCCAAGTGACATCAAGGGTTGAGTAGTCCGGGGATCAAGGTGAGTGCGGAGAAGGAAAGAAGGAAGAAAAGCAGGCAATAGATCGGTCCGTCGGAATCATCCACGACCGTGTCTATGGCGTGATTAACACGAACCCACCCTATCAAGACCGTAAGAAAGGAAGCACACACACACACTACGCGCGAGGAGATATCTCTCCCCCCTCCGCGAGCTCCCCCTCTCTTTCCCGGCGTCCACAGACATGACTTAACATCTATACATGATACACAAGTGACATAATTTCCAAGCACATAGCCAGATAACAAGGAATTGGTCGTCTTGCTTCACATGTACAAAATACTTTCACCAACTCTAATATATATAGCAGTAACATATAATAAGCTAGCCCAAAGTGCACTTAGGCAGTGGTGACACTAAGAGAAAACCGTGGTAATCCAGGATCTGTGAGAGGGCCGGATTCATCTAAGTTACCCACTGCCCACGGGCAATTGACTATCATAGGCTGGTGAAGCCTTCATAGCACGTCATATCAAGAGTTCATAACATAAATTCAAATCATGACATACTTGACCATACCATGCATACATGACATAACCATCTAATTTCATACCCTTCATGCAAGACATAACATTCATAACAAACTAGAGAAGACAAATGGTAACCTGACTTGGTTGACATATTCTAAATCAAACATATACCAAACTTGACCATATGAATATAATCATATCATACATGACATAATACATAATCTAAAACCATACTAATCATGATTTACATGATCTACACATGCAATGACAAGCCGAACTAGACACACTTAATTACATATACAAGATAATTAACTTAAATCAAGCTTGGCATAAGCTAAACAAATTAAGTTCTGATGTAGTCAACCATAATCTGAACTAAACAGGTTCTAAAATGTATAATTTGATGACCCATGAGTTTTCCAAGTCTACACATAATTAACCTTCAATTCTTGTTCCAAACTATCATATAATCACTTACATAATTTTCATAGGATCAAATTTGATAGCAAAGACTTATACCCAAACATAACCATGCTAAACATGTTCCATGATATACAAAATACTAATTTCAGGTTTCTGATTTCAAAGATTTTGATAATCTTTAAGCACAAGTTCAAAGTCAAAATCTAGTCAACTTAAGGTACATAAACTAAATCATGCATATTTTCTTATCCAAATGAGGTCAAATACATAGACAAGCTTGAGACGGTGCAAATGCATAGATGGGGCATCGACCATGACGGAGTGGCTCTCGACGGTGGCGAACAGCGGCGGCCGCGGCAACGGGCAAGTTAGCCACCTACGGCAGTGGTGAGGGAGGAGATTCGCCGCGGTAGAGACTAGGGAGGGGGTTTCACGCGGCGGTGCTCCAGCCCGGAACAAGGGAGGACTGGTGCGCGGATGGTGATTGACGGCAACGAGGGTGGTGGCCGCAGTGGTAGGGCCGAACGGCGACCACAGCGAAGCAAAGGGGTGGAAGGAGGAGGCTGCAACGGCTGGAAACGGAGGGAGACATCCGGTGGTGGAGGGGGCAGCGGTGGCAAGGGATCCCCACGATGGTGCTTCCGGCTGCAACTCCTCCCGGAACAAGAGAGGTCAGATGGTGATGGCGCAACGGCGTGACGACGACGAGGGAGGAAGAGGAGGAGGGCAGCGGCGTCGACTGGAAGCGAGGGAGAAGGAGAAAAGGAGTGCGGGGGGGGGTGGCTTCCGTAGCCGACGGGGAACTTCGCTAGAGTCTGAGGGAGAGCAGAGATCGACATAAGGGGAACCGCAAGAGAGAGAGAGAAAGAGGGAGATCGGGCGGAGAAGAAATCGGCGAGAGGGGGTGGCAAGCCTGCGTAACCTGCGAGAAAAAAATGTAATTAACTTTTTTTTCAACTCGTTACAAACCCTCACCACTTCTATGAGGAAGTATGCCAAATCCAATTTTTTGAGTTTCCATTATCTTTCTTATGTTCTTAAAATTATCATGCATTTAGTCATTTTTACTTCATTCATATATTCAAAAATATCAAAAAAGAGGGGTTAAAATCTAGCCCCTCTTGATTTGTTTCAATCTAGTTCTCATTTATGTTCACTTTCTTCATAGATGAACCATCTGTCAACATGTTTTCCTGTTTCTATGAGGTATATGTAGAAGCACCCTAAACCCCATTATGCCTATGATAGAAGTGCCTTAGGCCAGACCACTTCTATGATGGAGAACAATTTTAGGTTCCTTGTCTTAGTTGGCCGAAAATGAGGAAGTCAGTTTCCATATCATATCTCCACCATGCAAAGATGTCAATTTTAAACTTAATGTACATTTGAAACCCATGTTTTCTAGTGACCACAACTCATTTATCTCCTATTTGAAACCTCCGAATGAACTGGTCCTCAAGTGCCCGAGTGTTGCCAATACTACGTATTCGTGGGGCAGATAGGGGTGCCCATTTGTCTGTCTACATTAAGGTCAGGTCTACGAGACATTGTAGGTAGATTGTCCTTGTGTGGACAATTCTCTCCTGGTTCCCACTTGTACCTCGACTTTGTTTTGAGCATACTTTTTATCATATTTTATTTACATTTTGATCCTTGTGAGGACCTTTGACAAGCACACATTGTGCATAGATGTGCCATAGGCCGGGGTGTATTAACCTAGACATGCCTCAGGCGCATTTAAAAAATCTGGGTGATCTAAACTATTTTTTAGGGATTGAAGTCACTAGACAAAGTAATGGGTTGCATTTAAGTCAATGAAAATATATTATTGATATTCTTCAAAAATCACAACTCCTTGATGCAAAATTGTTCACAACACCAATTGCAACAAAAGACTATATTGTCACAGGCTGATGATGAGCTTTTGGATGATCCAACTTCTTATAGAACCCCTTCATCAAAATCCATGATGAGCTTTTCCATTCTTCGTGCTCACAAATAAGCCAAAATTAAATATCAAGGGACGATGGTTCTTGATTTGGTATCTTGACCTTTGATGTTCAATCTATATCTTCAACTATCTTTTATATAATTTTTGACTTTTTTAATCTAGCATGCATCATATAGTTTTGCATTAGTTCCATCGCATTCTTGCTTATCATCTCTGCATCCCTCTGTGGTCATCACATCCTCTAAATCTCAACGTATCTCTTCATCTCATCATTCATCCCAATTCTGATATTTTCAATATCCCACTATGTCTTTAGTCCCACCATCTCCATCATCTATCGTAATCACCTTGTGTCCTTCAACATCTTTCATTTCTATCTCACCGTAGCTATTGCAACACTTTCTTGATATTCATCCCACCGTGGCAGTCACCTTATCCCACCATGGGCACCATTTTGATCATCTTGTGCCAACATTATTCACACAGTCTATTGCTTGAGCTTAAACATTTGCCTTTTGAAATAGAAGATCATTTCATTCTGAATCAAATCATGCCTTTTGGAAAACTTAAATGAATCTGAGAGCCTGTATATACTCGATTGGTATTCTTTTATTTTACAAAACAAATCTTTTTTTAAACTTTAGTTCATCACAATATAGGAACACCACAAAGATCAGGTTGCTGGCTGATGATGAACCTACAAACTCATGATTCGGGGACTCCCCACCACATTGGGGGTTGGCTATTCTTCTCTTTTGCCCATGTCACATCTCTTACCAATCGGACATAGGAAGGCTTGATGAAACATGTCAATGATCTAGGGAACTAGAGGAGATTCACTTTGCCAATCTGATCATTGAGCGTGTCTATATCTACACCTTAATGCAACCATTTCAGTGCATCACTATTCCATTTCACTACACTCCACTACAATTCATTTCACTTCGCTACATTTCTTTATATTTCGTTTTGTTGTATTACATATCATTCCCCTACAGAGCCGACATCAAGGCGAGACAAACTGTAGACATGCCAAATTGGACTGATTTGGGACTCCAAACTCTTATTCCATTGGCAATACTCTTTATCTGACCGTTATCTGATCAAAATCACCTTGTGGAGATAAGCTAATGACGTCAGTGGAGAGCAGCATGAATTGAGAATGGACCAAAAGTTTTTGAAGCAATGTCGTAACCTTCAAGTGAGAGCCGCACATTAATCATGGAAACATGAAGCCTGCTCAATGATTGACCCTTAATAATCTACAATTGATAGTCTCAGAAGTCCCGTGTGAATTTCGAAACATCTGGGTTTCCGACAAGTCTTTTCGGCGGTCGCACATCTATATCGGCATTAATCACTACTTTCTGATCCGTACTGTCACGACTATCCCAGACCATGAGTTATGTCTTTTTGATCATCATCAGGCCTTTCTAGGTCTTCCAGGTCAACCCTAGCCATTTATTGTCACCAACTAGTGCCATACAGTCGTTTCGGTCAATTTTAGGGTTTCACGGATATTCCCAGGTTTTTTGAGGTTCATTTCGTGTTTACTGGATTATTCTTGGCTTTTTTTTGATGATTATGAGTTTTTGATAATATTGGACTTGTTTGGTCATTGTTTTAAGTTATCCTGCATTGACCCTTAGCTCCTTGATTGAAAATGTGTCCTTTTGGATCACCGCTCCGGCCTTCGACATCCTCAGAATCGTAAACTGAAGGTTAAAATCCTGTACATAGGTTTTAGAATGTTTCTCAGCTGGTTTACTAATTTGGGGAGCTACGGTTGTGAGTCATCTTTCATACACAACAAACGGGAGTCGAAACAGACATCCCATTTGCAAGTTATGGCTAGCAGACATAGGGTGTGCATGAGAGAGAACTGAACGCGCCCCCGAACCGGGGGTGCGGTCAGCACGCCCTCTGATCGAGGGTGCAGTCAGTGCACCCCTAGACTAAGAGTGTGGTTGGTTCCAAAAACTCAAAGTTTACTCCGTTATGTGCTTTCCAAACCGATTTTGGGAGGTTTTCGCTTCTTAAAAATGATTATTTTGACTATGCCCCTGAGTCGGAAGTGCCTTCATTTTGTCAACCCGATTTTTAGTAATTTTTTGGACTTTTTCTAATTTTTTTAGAAATGATGTGCTTAATGCACCGTCAAAGTGAGGGTGTACCCACTGTGCCCTCAGTCTGTGGGCACAGACTGTGCACCCTTGGGTTGAGGATGCTGGGGTGCATTCAGTTTGTTTCCATATTTTGCATTGGTTTTGATTCTCTATAAATTTTGGCCATTGGGTTATGATCCAGGGCTACTCTTCTCATTTTCCAGCCACCCTAAGCTTTTCCCAACCTCTCCAATTCATCCTCTCTTCGTCCCGGTGCCCGGAGATCATCCCGAAGTAAAAGAGAAGCCAATCTATGCTCCAACGTGCTGCTGTGCTGATCATCGACATTCATATAATTCTATAAGCATATTCTGGTCGAGATGTCTTTATAAGAAGTGTTATCATTGAGCTACCTTTCTTCTCCAACAAACGGTGATCAATTCCAACGTCACTATGGCTCGTGATGCCTTCTACATCGGCGTTGCACAGACAGATCTAGAGTCTCCTCTTCTCAATCTTCATGTTCTCAGTCAATTTCAATGCATTTACTGGTGGATTCAGCCTATCTATCTTTCTTAGAAACTGTTCCTCGGTGATTCCTCTTTCATTTGCAACAAGAATGATTCAATTCTGATATTTATGGTGCCCATAGCATGTTCTACATCGACGTTGCGCCAAAATCTAATTATCAAATAAATTCAGATCATCTCTCATCATATTCAATCCAAATTGTCTTCATCTTAAATAACCCTTTATAAGTATTCTTTATTTTAAATCAAACAAGAGTCCATTCTAACTTACGGATTGTTTGTGGTGATCTTTTCAACAAAGTCACGCAATCTGGTACTATTTCCAGTTTCTATATACTTACATAATTTTTATAGGGCTGTAATGGCATATTTAGGAGAAGTTATAAACATAGAAACTCTTCCTCTACAAGTCCTCTATCCATTTCAACAAATGTCACTCAATTCTGACATAGGGACTGCCCAAGGTGAGATCAGCATCAAAGTCATGCTAGACAGTGTCAACGTGCCCCCTGACCCAGGGTGCTCCCACCGCGTCCTCAAACCCAAGATACGTCCACCACCCACCGCGCCCTCAAACCCAGGGCATTCCCAACACACCCTCAAGTCAAGAGCACGTTCACATTTGTGTGCTGTCTTGCCAGATCGATGATATGCCACCCGTTTTAGCTCCGATTTGAGCCGTTCAAGTTTCTACTTCTTCACCATTCATCCAACATTATTTATAAATCATTTTTCTAGTTTTTGTATCATCTCATATATCATAAAAAAAACTAAAAAAAGGTTTAGGGCTAAATCTGAAATTGGTGAGTTTTTTTTCGATTGCTATTTTTCATGCCACGTTCTTTATAGTTACTACACTTCACTCAGTTCTAATCTTTGTTTCACATGTTTTCATGTCTTCTTTGTCTACTAGTTGCACAGGTACATCAAGCAAGCGGTGTTTAAGAACTCTTCTTCATCGGCCGGCCGAAGAAGGAGAAGGTTGAACCTGCACACCCGTTTCCCCCACTAAGGTACACACGATCAATTCTCTTTGTTATTTCAATTACATAAAGTGAAAACCGCAGCTCCTGGTGACCACATCTTCTAATTTCTTTTATACATTGAGTTCTACTTGCTCTGTCCTCACTCTCCTCCCACACGACCTGAACCATCTCACTGGTGCTCGAGCGACACCGAGAGATGAAAGTTCAGGGATCAATGTGAGTGTAGGATTGAGGTGAGAGTTTTTGGCATTTTCCTTCCTTCTTTCCCATCCCCTCTTAAGGTGCCAATCCGGATAACGACAAGCCCATTTTCAGAGTCGACACAGTTCACAATACAAAAGCTAGAAATGCCCTAGCCCTAGGTGCTTCTAGCTTAAAAGCATATACAATAGTGCTTTCATCTCGAGCTCCATGAGCTCCCTTTAACTCTAGTTTTGACATAGACAACTTGCATTTTCTTCTTATTTTACTACTTTAACACTTATTTTATTACATCTACATCTTAATTCCCTTGTGACCATTGCAATTTATTTTCCATTACTTTAAAACACCTTTTGTACATTGTGAGGACCTACACACATCTTTCATTCCCATGAGGATGACCTCATTTCACTTCCCACCTAAAGCCCAACTCTATTCTGAGCCTGTTTTCCATTGTTACTTTTCTTCCCACATGGAGCACCTGCAGTAGCACCCCCTGTCTCAGAAGTGCCATAGGGCTTGGCATTTTTAACTAAAAGCACCTAGGGTTTGGATGCTTCTATTCTATCTTTTAACAAAACATTGATTCTTCGTTCCTACATGAACTAGGTTACGCTTTTCATTCTAACAAGTTATTTACTTTTGTTTAGCTTACTGTCTTCATTTTATTGCATTGTTTATCATAGTTGTTTGCTCTATATCCTTAAACATCATTTTCTTGCATTAGAAATGCATTGGGTACTGGATCCGTCCGAACTGCAGGGAATCCGAGAAGGGGACTCTTTCTCCCATAACACATTTCATCTTCCAAAATACTCATTTCGGTGGTTATTAACATCTCTTCCATGGATTCTTTATTAGTTTAATTACTAGGTTTATTTTTGCTAAGGCCTCCAAAAGTTTTGATACGTAAAGAATTCCCTCATCATTGATAGGGCTAGTTGTATGCATTACCCAAAACCCAAAGTCACTCAAGTTGACCCAAACATGGTGAGATTGTAAACCTTAGATCACTTGGAATTGGTGGAGCATAGGTCCAAACCCACCCAATTTTGAGTGAACAATATTCTTCAATCCATTAAACAAAGGCTAAACCAAATAAAAAAAATCAAAACAAACAAAAATTACCAAAATGAATACTTGTGTTTGAGGCATAATATCGTGTCAATGTTATGATGCTCAGGATGTATCATTAGAATGGAAGACAACTACTTCGAGTAAGCAGAGTATGACCATACCTTCTATGAGACATATGATGTCTAGTCAATCTACCGTGAAGTCATGTTTCATCATATCTATGTTGTCAATGAGCTAGAAGTATGGTAGGAGTCCATTTAAGCTCCTCCCTCTATCAACCCTAACTCACTCTTGGAAGCTCTTTCATATGCTGATCTTGATTAATTCCTAGTCATTCTCAAGAACAAGTCACCCATTGACCATACTTCACCCGAAGGTGGTCAAAAAGAACATGTCATCCATTGACAATACTTCCCCTGAAGGTGGAAAACACATCTCAACTTATCAGTTGATGGCCTATCAAGCCGATGTGGCACTGTGTGTGGTCACTCCTACGTTGGGTGCATGTCTCTAAACTCCCCCATCCTATGGCAATCCTAAACCACCTAGATCCCAATCTTGTTCTCCCCTCTCAACCTACAATCTATTCTTCTAATCATCATTTCCCTATCCATCCTTTGGTCTATCCTATGACATACCTTCATCATCAAGCCACCTTGGCCTATCCTATTCTAGCTCTAGTTCCCTAAGCACCCATTCCCCCTTATCCTCCTGTCACCTAGGAACCATTAGTTAATCAAATGTTGAAGAACAAGCTCAACCAAATGGATATTAGTACCAAGAGCTTAAATGCCTACTAGACTCCTAGGTGACTCCCAAAGTTTTACTCTCTTCTCTCTCTATTTTTTTATATTTTCTATAGAAATGCCTATGTACAATGGCACCAGTAGCCCTTTCATTCATATCAAGGACTTTCTGTATGAGTTCTCTTTTTGGTAGGATGGTCAAAAGGCTCTTGCCTTTCTCTTTTTATGGTCCCTAGAGGGCTCAAACTTAGAATGATTATAATCACTTGACCCCTCGAAGGTGAGTAACTTTGAATTTATTAAATCTAAATTTTTATAGCATCATAGAGACAAAATGGGACTGACATATTCAATCATAGATCTAATTACCAAGAATATAAAGAATGGAGAAAATTTCATGATGTATGCTGACAGATGGAGGTCAATGGTAGAAAGATTAATAGATACTATCTTAGAGCTATGGAAGGTCAAGATGCTTATTGATAGTGCTACATCAACCTTGAATAATGTGCTAGCTTACATCACCCAACCACCATGAATGATCTTAATGAGAGGGCACAGTACATCCAAACCCATGTTAGGGACTCACCCCTCATAAATTTATTCGACCCTAGGCACTGTGCCACCAAGAAGACCAACCATACTACCACCGGCTCATCATTAAAAAAATTGTGATGAATAAAAATATAAACATTGTATGGAATACACGTCGTCATTAGTTTAGGGATACATCTATCATTAGTGGAATGAGTTCATTGAACAAATTTGAATTAAAAACCATTATGGTATCTTACGTATTTGTCTATTAAAGTTTTCTATTATCACAATTACACAATTAGACCTTTGACTTTAGCTGCAAAAGATATTTTATCAGGCTTATATTATGCTTTATCTATTAACTTATGGATCGCTGGTATGATGATCCAATATTGTTATTGAATCAAGTACAAGAAAATCCTGTGGAAGTAATTGAGCAGACAATAGGAAATCGTTCACTCTCTATAAGTGAGAGACATTATCTTATGGGATAATACTCTAAATCTCTAATCATAGTAGATAAAATAATTAGAAAATGATTTTTTTAATTAATTCAATTCTGAGTATCATATACCAAAGAGTCAGTCTATTAAGGGGTTGACAGTCAATGTCGTATCTTTATCTGACCTAGTCATTTGATGAACAAGAATTTATATTTGTTTGATAACTAATGATGAAAAAACTCAATGGAGATAAGAACATCTCCAAAGTTGTTTGGGGTTATAGGATGTGACTAATAGCTTACATGATCGAAATGCCATTCAATCTTTTATCTAATAAGAAATTTAAATTAAGAGAAGTTATTCTTGTAATTATGTATCAATCAAATAGATTATTAGGACTAATGTGCCACACACATTAGAAATGATTTGTTAGTATGGGACATGTAATTTATAAAAATTGAGAGTTTTTATAATTAATAGTGAAATGGGCATAATCCCGTCAAGGCAAGTGATGAAACTCCATTTAAGACAAGTAGGAAGATCCCATGTACATGAGAGGGTTTGTGGCAAGCTTTCAAGGGTTTCCTCTTCTACTTTTTTAATTAAAGAAGTTTCGTGAGAAGCTTTAAGAGTTTGTGGCATCATTGCTTCGTGATAGTTTGAATATTTGGAAGATGGTAGGATGGCTTATGCTAGACAACGCCTTTGAGTTGATGTCATGGTAGTTTTAGATAGAAAAATGGGGGAATCTTTTTTTCTCACAAGGGTTTATTCAGTTTGAAGGAGGGACAATGATGAAAGGGCGACGAAAAGTTAGTGCTTTGGGTTGACACCAGTGTGGCTTGGATAGGGACTTGGGTCAGTGGTGGAAGTGTGGCTATAAAGGAGTGCTTTCAAATCAACGAAGATAGGGTGATGAAAGTATTAATTTGCTTCAAATCTCTTCTTTTAGATGGAGCGAGGTTTTAGAAGGCTCATATCCATCAACAAAATAATAAAGCAAAATGCAAATGTCTATCTTTCAAGGGATGAGCTAAATTAAAGGCTTTCTTTCTCTCTTAATTAATGTTTATGAGTTACATTTGCAAATGTCAATCTTTTTGGGTTTTTATGAAAAGTTCTAAATTCTTTAAAAATATAAGTGAATTTGGCCAAACCCTATCAATCCAAGGAAGGCAAATTTGTGGCCAGCCTCCTCCTTCTCTCCCTCTCTCTGGAGCACGCTTTTCCATGGTGGAGCAGTGTCTGAGATGAGTCAGAAGGTTTGACAAGAAGGTGAACCCATCTACAGAAAAAGTTCATGTGGATATCACTAGAGACAGAGCATTTGAGCAGTTTGAAGAGCATGAGAAGTTCTTATTCTTCCTCTCCAAGGGATTAGATCAATCCTTATCAGGTATATTTAATCATGTTTTAATCGATATTTGATTTTTATAGTTTGGTTCCGAATGAGACAAAATCAACATGAACTCATAGGAATCATTGTTTCTGCTGCACCAACATTTTAAGGGCAATTCCTTACAATCTTAATATTTGGAAGTGTTACATTGTGGACAAACACTTTTACTTTTATTATCTCTTCAAAAAAGAATACAATCATTTTTGCATGTATGCATTTTCTCATAAGTAAGTTCTAATTTGTTAACTATTTTCTTAAGATCATATCAATTATCGAGAATACATGTACTATTAGGTAAGACTTCCTTAAATAAAGATAATATCATATCTATATATTTTCTAGTGAAACCATTCATCGACTTAAGTTGAATCAACTTTAAGAAATTTTAATTTAGATACATCTTTGACACCATCATATAAAGGTGTTTCTTAATATTTTAATAATTTAAAATATTATAAACTTTCTACATTTGGTTCATTCTCATTATATTGGATAAAAGATTCATTGTTTTAAATATCTTAGAGCATTTCTTTTAATGTATCTTCTACATGATCATCTTACTATTCATCTTAGTATATATTGGGTATTCTTGAATTATAATTTTGGTACTACTATCACAAATATGCCCAAGAATAAATTTTAAAGCAAAAATCATCTAATAAAAAATACAAACAACCTAAATTGGGAATGTAAGATTATTTTGTTTTAAATATTTTAAAATTTTATGTCATTTTTTTAAGTATGTATATTGCACCTTATAACATGTTTCTAAGAAAAAAATTTGTAACAAAAGCATAATTTATCATGAAAACAAACATCTCGTATGATTTCCTAAATGAATAAGAAGAAAAAAGAGCCTAAAAAGAGGAGATCCGCATGGCTAGTTAACCCTAGCTAGGCTGGTCGTTCCACTAGATGATGGCGACAGCGATGGCACTAGCAACTGACAGTGGCGGCAGCGGCGCTTGTCGGTGGCAAGAGAGGACGTCGATGGCGGCGAGAGTGAGAGGAGCACTGCACGAGAGAGAGTGACAATCAAGCGATCAAGAGGAGGAAAAGAGGGGTCGCACGGGATTAAAAGGGCAACTTATTGGTGACTTGTTATAAGCCATCGCCAATTGTGCAATAAGTTAAATTGGCGATGGCTTACACTATTGCCAATGAATGTCGACCATTGAACTTATTATCGATGGCTATAAAGCCGTCGCTAATTCTGCAATAGGTTACATTAGCGACGACTTGCACCGTCGCTAATGAATATCAATCGTTGAAGGGCCGAATCAATTTTTTTTCCTGCATTCACAATGGCTTTGATTGTCAAGAATATGCTTCTTGCGGCGGCTCTAAGTAGTCATTGCCAGTTTTCATGAGTTTTGCAACGCCTTTAAGAAAGTCATCATAAACATCGTTATCAATGACTACTACGAGAAGCCCCCCCCAATACCTTTTTTTTTCCTATAGTGGCCATTGCCCCTATACTTATGAATAAGTCTTAATGTGTGTGATCCACTAGGCCCAATAGCATATTTAGTTGATGTTGTTTAAAATAGAATACTTCTAACAGTCTACTGATCATGAAAGGTACAAGACTCATCTCATAATCTTAAACGACTATGGGGATAATCTTATCTCCATTTAGCCTTTGCATCATCAGTTACCACACGAATATCAATACTCGTCCATTCAATGCCCCGGTCTGGTAAGAGTACGGTATCGACTATCAACTCCTTAATATACCAACTTTACGGGATCCCATACTCAGAATTGAATCAATTGAAAAACCCTTTTTCCAATTATCCTCTCTAATGTGTCCAAGGATTTAGAGTACTATCCCCATAGGACATCCACTCTCACTTATTGAGAGTGGACGATCCCTTATTGTCTGCTCATTTACCTCCATCGAGCTTTTCTTGTACCCAATCCATCACTGTATAGAACTATCACATCAGTGATCCATATGTCAATAGTCAAAGCATAAGATCCACCCGACAAGGCATCTTTGGCAATTTAGGTTAAAGGTCCAACCATGTAACTGTGATGATAGAAAACCCTAAGTGATAGTTAGGTAAGATACCATTTAGGGTTTCTAATTTAGTCAGTTCAATGAACTCATTCAACTAATAAGCACCTGTATGTGTATCTCAGTGTCTACACACTAATGACTAGCGAGATTGGTCATTCTTATCACATGAGGAGACATCACTTACACTAGTCTATCTAGATTCTTGATGATTGATCTTATTATCGTGATCTCATCATGATTAAATCATCATTGCATGTGATCAAGGATTTCATTACAATGTACTCATCATATAAGAGTTAGTAATAAAGTTTTCCTATTTAATTAAATTAGATATTTTTAGAAATGTTGAATCGTATCATTTGTGATTGACTTGTAGGACATACATTTCTATAAAAAAGTATGCTCCTTATCACAAAGTTGTTACTTTTAATATGTTTTTTAATATCACATCTAGATTAATAAATATATTGCATCAATTTCCTCAGGAATTGGTAAAGATGACCTTGCTGTAACTCCCACTTTATTGTCTTGATACGGCTCATCATTCACAACAAGAGGAAGATTGTATATACATGAAGTGGGGTCACTCTAACAACAATATATCCACAAGGGATTTTTTATCTCCTTAGTGATATATATTTGTCCAGCTTGGCATGCTAAGACGTATGGTTCATTTTGTAAGAAATCATTATATAATAAAAGAAACATTTGATTCTTGGACTTTTGTACTTGACGAACTAGAAATTCAAATATAACTATTATCTGCATTAATTTTTAAAATTTGTAATTAATTCATAAAATTATATATTCAAAATTATTTTATTTACATTATATTTAAATATTAAAGATTTTATTTATAAATATATAGTAAGTTTTATATTTAATAATTTATTTGTCACAATTTTATATTTATTAAAATATTACTTAAATAAAAATTAATTAAAATTTGATTCAGATATTATCTGGATCTAAAAAATGTCTAAATTATAATGTTGGATTTATATCCATATTCCACTTAATTATAATAAATGTTATCAATTCAGTTAAACAAATGAGAATGATAATGTAATATCTGCATCCACTTCATTTTAGGCCTATTGGTGGATACTTGCATTGCAATTCATGTGTTGTTTGTATTATAAATTTCAAAATCAATAATACAAATTAAACTCATTGATTTATATCAATATCATTTTCAAGATTAATGCCGACTGAGGTGTTTAATATAGATTCCAAAATAAATAATAATGTCAAAAGTGATAATAAATTTATTACTATCCAAACATACCATTAACTATTCTAGTCATGGAATGTTGGGCCCCAAAAAGATTTGGTATGGCCTTAATTGATATGATTAAAGGTTAGATGGATATGTTGATCTGGTTGTCTGGGATGATTCAATTGGTCAGTCGGTTCAATTGGTCAAGTCGGGCTCCCAACAACTATTCAGGTGTATATATATTTCTTGTGCCATGCATGTTTGTTTAGAGTATCAAAATTGATGCTATATTAATTTTCATACTGATATTTGTAAATGATGGAGTATCAATATAAATATTAATACATGATAGCCACTTATATGACATCTCATACATTATTTGCACTAAAAGTTTCACTATTGATATTGATAGTCATACCAACATATATAATATAGTACCTAATTTAAGTATCCATTGGGTGGAAAGTTATCAGAAAAGCGGTCATTATTGTCACGACTGTGGCTGTCGTTGACCATTCCCCCATTGACTGTTCTTGGGTGTCATCGCCGCTAGTCATCATTGTTGCCGGAGTGGACAACAAGACGATGATGATCACATGTTGGATCAGTGCACTGTACGTATCTCATGGCTGACCTGGCCGGGTTCAATATTGCCTGATGCTGTGGGTAGCAATGTATGCAGGGCTGGCACTGGATCCATCAGAGGTCTGAGCCGGTGTCCATGATGACGTACATTTCCTGCGAGGGGTTGCCCACATAGATGGTTACCATGAAGCCAAAGTCACCTAACGACTGCATGTCCCTCGTTAGTATGCTGATCATTGTTGCCGATTGACCCAACTGCGCAGTGCCAGTGCTATGGTTGGCTGCAGTACTGCCACACTGCCCAAGTACTCATCTATACATATAAGCTAGTCTTGGAGAGTCACGGGCCAATAGTTTCGCGACGTCCGGGGGCTCTTGACGCGTAGGGGAACACAACCCGTATGCGTGCACAAGCTTCACCGAATTGTCTCTTAGGGTTAACTTTTTAAAATGAGTATCATGCATATACATATATGGGTGATTAACGAGCTAGTTTAGATCATCTCAATTCTTCGATAGAGCCATCTTGAAAGAGACGATGTCACGTCAAAAATGAACACATGAGCCCCTAATTTAGTTTTTTGTTTTGTTTTTGGAGACATGAACTCATTAACTGGCTAGTAATGTATTGTAAAAGTTAATAATAAAAAATATATGGGAATTAGTAACATATTGCTGTAGACACGCCAATTTGGCCTTATTTAGAGCTTAAACCATTATTCCATTGGCAACATCTCTTTTAGACCATCAAAATCATGATGAACCACCCTTTTGGATGAGCTGAGGTGCTTATTGGAAATATGCGGATGATTTTATAATTTCTAATCAAATCCGTGTTTACCAAACAAGAGACTCTTGGTGGTGTGCCAGATTATGCTTTTCCCAGCATATCATCTCCTTGAAAATTTTTCACAGGATTATGTGGACATACAATGAAGAAGTCCTGAACATAAATAATATTCCCCTCTTAGTCCTCTTTTCAATTCAACAAACGGCATTCAATTCTGATCTACCATTTGTCCGCAGAGCCTTTTAGAAATCAGATGCGCAGTTCTGTCCGCACGCAACACCAATCAAGCCCAATTGCATGCAAGCCCAGCCCATTGTGCACATATCTGATCAATTCACGACCTTACCTTCCTTTTTCCTCCTCCATATCACTTTTTATAGCATCTTTAAGCTTCATGGTCGAAATTAGCATCATCAAATGATGGCAATCCAACTTGTTGTCTTGTATATCAATACTTGCCATTTTTAGACTAGATTTGTTTCCTCTTCAAGTGGAGACATATTTTGAACATGGGAAAGGTAATACATGGTTTCCAATCTCTCTCAATCATTTAGGTAAGTTTATATATGTCTCAGTATGAAAATCAGCAACATTAAATGGAGGAAATCCAACCTAAGGTCGGATGTATCAAAACTTGCTATTTTTTGACCTGTTTTTCATCCCCTATAAAGGGAGACTCATATGAATGACCTAAGAAGGGCATCCCCATCCTCCAGTACTCCTCTCTTCGTCCTCCAGCCACCCTAGGCTCTTTCCAACCTTCTCAAATCGTTCTATCTTCGTCCCGGTGCCCGGAGATCATCCCAAAGTGAAGAAGAAGCCGGTCTATGCTCCGACATGCTGCACTGCTGATCATCGGCTTCTAAAGATCTTTATAGTCATTTTCAGGACTAACTTCCTTCATAAGAAGTGTTCTACATCAAGATATATTTCATCTCCAACAAACAGAGATCAATTCTGACATTCCCTCGGCTTGTTGTGGCTTCAACACCGGCGCTGCACAGACAGATCCGAAGTCTTCTATTCTAAGTCATCATATTCGTAGTCAATTTCAGTACATTTAATGGTGAATTAAGCCTATACATACTTCATATAAATTGTTTCCCGGTGAGTTATCTTTTATCTCCAACAAGAATCATTCAATTCAGATATCTGTGGTACCCATAGCATGTCCTACATCAACATTGTGCTGGGAGTTTCCAGAACTTCATTGTCTAAGATCTGGCTTATCAGGTAAATTCAGATTACTTATCATAAGATTCAAGCAAATTTGTATTCATATAAAACCACCCTAGGTGAGTCCTCTTTATTTTGAAACAAACATCACTCGATTTTGACATTGGTGCTGTCTATTACGATCTTTGCATCAGAGCCGCGCAGTTTACATTAAATATGTCCAACCCGGTTGCCACTTTGCCTGGGTTGTGTTGTCTTTAACTGTTCATATTCTCCTTGCTAACTCTTCATTCATATAATTTAATTCATATTTAAGCATCATTTTATTCAGTTTTTCATCATTTCATATATCATAAAAAACCAAAAAAATGGGTTAGGGCTAACCCCGAATCCGGTGAGTTTGTTTCCAGTTGTCGTTTATGTTATTGTTTTTACAGTTACTACACTTCACACAGTTCTAATCCTCCATTCATTTGTTTCCTTGTCTTCTTTGTCTACTAGTTGCACAGGTACATCAAGCTAGCATCGGTTGGACTCTTCTTCATCGGCCGGCCGAAGAAGAAGAAGGTTGAACCCATATCCCGATCTCCCATGCTAAGGTACATGGTCAAAACAACTCAATCTTGTTGTTATTCCATAAAGCGGAGCCCACGGCTCCTGGAGACCACAATTTCTTTTTATTCATGTTCTAATTTCATCTCCTCCTCACTCTCCTCTCACATGACCCGAACCATCTCCGGTGCTCGAGCGACGCCGTGAGATGAAAGTTCGGGGATCAATGTGAGTGTGGGACCGAGGTGAGGAGTCTTTACCGCTTTCCGAGTATTTTCCGATTCACTCCCTTTCCCCTCTTCTATCTTTCACCTTCTCTTGAGGTGCCGATCCGGAACCCATTTTCGGAGTCGACAATTGCAACCCTAATAACATAATGGACGGCTTAATGACAAAAACAAAATATCAAAGGTTCTCACGTGACCCCAAATGAGGGGGGGACGATGGTGTCACCTCCTTTGTGACCAATGAACATCGCCGTTGTTGTGCACCACAGCTCTCGGTCGCCGTCACCGGCGAGTGTCACCACCGCCCGCCGCGAACGTCGCCGCCGCCCTCCGTCGCGAGCGCCACCGTTCAAACCGCCCCGGTCCAGCCTCCGGCCCAGTGCCCTAAGCCACCCGGTCCAACCAGACGAGCCGCCCGGTTCAATGCCGGTTCAGCACCTTTGGATTATTTGATTTTCAGAGTTAAGGTCAGAGAAATTAGCAGAAAATTCAGAAAAATCCAGAAAATTCACAGGAGTTTCCAGGTAGGTTTCTCAAGCTTGTCTATGTATTTGACTCCATTTTGATTAGAAAATATGCATGATTTAACTTATGGACCTTGATTTGACTAGTTTAGACTTTTGACTCAAGATCAGTGATTTTTATCAAAATCCTTGAAATCAGAACCTTGAAAATGATATTTTGAATATTATGAAACATTTTTGGCATGATTCTGGATGGGTAGAAATATTTTTCATGAGATTTGACCATATGTTATTTATGTATATGATTACGTGCTAGAATGGACCTAGAATTGAAATATAGCTAAGTGGAGGTTTGGAGAAATCATAAGTCATCAAATTTCACTTTTTGGAACATGTTTAAGTCAGATTAGGGCTGATTACATCAGAATTTAATTTGTTTAATTATGCCAAGCTTGATTTAAGTTAATTGTCTTGTATATGTAATTAAGTATGTCTAGTTCGGTTTGTCATTTCATGTATGTAAATCAAGTAAATTTTGGTTAGTTTGGTTTCAGATTATGTAATATGTCATGCATGATATGATTATGTTCATATGGTTAGGTATGGTATATGTTTGATTCAGAATATGTCAACCAAGTCGGTTAGTACAAGTCTTGTCTAGTTATGGTAAAATATGTTTAATTTGATTTCAGATCATGGGCTATGCTATGCATAGTTAGTCATGTCAATTTGGTCATGATTAGTACGAGTTGTCATTGAGAACAGGTTCAATTATGTCGGGTCATCATATGTCATGTCAAGTTCGTTGTGGATGTTATGTCTTGCATGAAGGGCTATGAAATTGGATAGTTATGTTATGTATGCATGGTATGGTCAAGTATGTCATGATTTGAAATTATGTTATGAACTCTTGATATGACGTGCTATGAAGGCTTCACCAGCCTATGTTATTAAATTGCCCCGTGGGCAGCGGGTAACTTAGATGAATCCGGCCCTCCCACAGATCCCGGATTACCGCGATTTTCCCTTGGTGTCACCACTGCCTAGGTGCACTTTGGGCTAGCTTATTATATGTTACTGCTATATATATTAGAGCTGGTGAAAGTATTTGTACATGTGAAGCAAGATGACCAATTTCTTGCTCTTTGGCTATGTGTTTTGGAAAGAATATGAAATATGTTACTTGTGTGTCATGTATGGATGTTAAACCATGTCATGTTAGAAAAATCAGATTTGTCTGTTTTAATTTGGTCATGTTAAGTTAAGTTTTGAGGTCATTTAGATGATATTTGTCTAGCTTGTATGGTCTTGTGTGTTTTGGTCTAGAAGTGTGTAGCATTGGCATAATTGTTTTCTTAAAGTTAATTCATGGTTTGGATATGAGTTATGAGATTAATATAGAAGACATTCTATATATTTGTAATTACATCTCAATTTAGATATGTTATCTATCATTGCATGTTTATATGTTAGTATCCGATTGGCAGGAAATGGGTGTAAATCCTACGGAATCTCCGGACTCACCCCGTTGTGGGTTAAATTTTTCAGCAGGTTTTGAAGATTTAAGAGCTTGAAGATGAGGATCAGGTGGAACCAAAGGAATCATAGTCATTTGCACATGGTGATTCTTGGTATTCTCTACTTAGGTAGATGATCTTGGTTGTTTTTGAACAAGAGTGTGGATAGACTTAGAAGTATGATTCTATTCTCTTGTATGATGGATCTTATGAAAATAATTGTTTAAATTTGGGTTATGGAATTCAAGTATTGAGTTTTATCCCACTGTCACGACATTGTGTATTTTTGCTGTGTATTTGTGATTATGTTATTTAAATTCCGGGTCGTGACATATAAGACAATGCACACAACAACTATGACATGAAATAACGGATGGTCTATTAACATAATTGCATCTATGCCTAAAGGGGGTATAAGTGATCAACAATCATTAATATAAATCAGGTACTTGTTCAAATATAGTAAGAAATTTTGAATCATGAGATTGATTAAGATGTGGAGAAAGAAAATTGCCCATCACTAAGCGCTATAGATGTAAAATGTATCGCATAAATGAAACATACAAAAGATTAATAATAAAAAACAAGATGATGTGATAAAGTACAATAGAAATAACAAATGCTATATTTAGTTGTACCTTGTTGAATGGTACAATGAAATAGAATGAGATGGCATAAGTAGTTATAGGGGTAATTGAAAATGAAAAGAATACCATCAATCAACATCATTGATGAATATTGTGATATTGTCGTCATAATTTTTGCAATCTTCTTCAACATTTTAAAAATGTAAGGAATCTCCATAAAAAGTCATAAAAATATGATATAACATTTACATCATCAAAATACTATTCATAATTTTTAAATTTTTAATTCTATGTTTGTCGATTTTTAATGAAATAAATAACACGAAAACATCCTATAAATAATTTATATGAAATAAGCAAGCACATTTAAACTATTTATAATATTTATGCATTCCCAACACTATGCAAAGTTGCAAATTTATATACTAATTATTATTCTATAAAATATAATTTTACATAATTAATAAAGACATTAATTTAAATAAGTTAAGTCTTTAAAATAATTTTAAAGCTTAGCTAAAAGTGAATCTATATCAATAACACTTAATATCATCTAACATGTCATTAAACCTATCAAATAATATTATAAAAAAATTTCAAAATTTTTAGTGATTTTATCACAATTTATCTAATATTTTTTAACTATTTAAACCATTTAAATATCATATTAAATAATATAATAATATTATTCTATTACCAATCATAGGCACTTGTGCACTGCACACTGCACGCTCTGTGCCTCTATGCGCCGGAGTCTACGAAAGTCGGTCAGACGGCACCCAGAAGGGATCCAGTGCAACAGTACCTTATCGGTTCCCGACCCCTCCCTCCACCCGATATAGCCCGACTATCGGTGCGGCGAAGCAGCCGCCTTCTAAAACCAGTCGCCGCCAATAGAAGATCATATCTGCTATAATTTGCATGCAAAACAAATCCCAAAATATAAATATTCAAATATCAACGAATCGGGATTCCAAATCTAGTGCTATCTTCCCTGAGAAAAATGTCAATCGACAGGAATAAGGGAAAGAGTAGGGTTGTTGCCCGAATAGGAAACAGGGCACCGATTGATATCATTACCTATTTTGAACCTTTCATATGTGAGAAATATGATTCCAAATCCTCATCGTCGAATAAGGAATCTAATTCTAGCAATCTCTGCTCTTAAAAAAAATTTCTATCAACGGGAAATAGAGGAAGAACATGGCGGCACACGGCGAGAGTTCCCACATCGGAAAAACTCTAATTCCTTTCCTCTGCCACCATCCTAAGCATTATATTATGGGAGAACATGAGGTAATCTTATTACCAATCTTCTAAAACCTTCACAATGCATCAATTCTCTCCATAGATAGAGATTTCACGAAATCCCCAATTCTGGGTGGACTGTTTGGTATGATAGAATCACCTTCTTCTAGAGATTCTCTAAGATTGTACAAAGGTCAAAAATTTTAACGGTTTATGGAGTTTGAAAAACCTATGTCACTTGATTATATCAGTACCAACCAATCTCAAATCCATATCACATATGAATTATGGTGGCCTGGACAAGATAGACGTTTGTATAAATTCGGGAACACACAAAATACATAAATAACGTTGATTCGATGTGGGTTTTGACCGAGACCTCTAAAACCTTAGGAGAACATAAGGTAATCGTATTATTAATCTTCTAAAACTTTAACAAAGCTTCAATCCTCAACATAGATAAAGATTTTACGGAATCTACAATTTTGGGTGGACTGTTTGGACTATTTGTTATGATAGAATCACCATCTTCCAAAGATTCTCCAGGACTCTCCAAAGGTCAAAAATTCAAATGGTTTATGGAGTTGAAAGACCTATGTCACTTTATTCTACTTATACCAATCAATCTCAAATCCATATTACATACGAATTATGGTGACCTGGACAAGATAGACGTTTGCACAAATTCGGGAACACACAAAATACAAAAATAATGTCGATTCGATGTGGGTTTTGACTGGGACTTCTAAAACCTTGGGAGAACATGAGGTAATCGTAATACCAATATTCTAAAACTTTCACAAAACTTCAATCCTCTCCATAGATAGAGATTTCACAAAATCCCCAATTTTGGATGGACTGTTTGGTATGATAGAATCACCATCTTCCAAAGATTCTCCAGGACTATAGGGGTCAAAATTTAAATGGTTTATGAAGTTTGAAAGACCTATGTTACTTGATTCTACTAGTACCAACCAATCTCATATCCGTATCACAGACGAATTATGGTGGCCTAGACAAGATAGACATTTGCACAAATTTGGGAACACACAAAATACATAAATAACGTCAATTCGACGTGGGTTTTGACCAAGGTTTCTAAAACCTTGAGAGAACATAAGGTAATCGTATTACCAATCTTCTAAAACCATCACAAAGTTTCAATCCTCTCCATAGATAGAGATTTCACAAAATCCCCAATTCCAAGTGGACTATTTGGTATGATAAAATCACCATCTTCCAGAGATTCTCCAGGACTCTACAAAGGTCAAAATCTCAAACTGTTTATGGAGTTTGAAAGACCTATGTCACTTAATTCTACCAATACCAACCAATCTCAAATCCATATCGCATACGAATTATGGTGGCTTGAACAAGATAGACGTTTACACAAATTCGAGAGCATAAAATACATAAATAATGTCGATTTGACATGGGTTTTGACTGAGACTTGAACCTAGCTCTGATACCACTATAAGAAATCTCCATAAAAATTTGGTGTAGTAGAAGCAATCATTTCTATGTGTTCATGTTGATCTTTTCTTGGTCGGAACCAAACTACGAAAATCGAATGCCGATTAAAATAGGATCAAATATACCAGATAGGGATTGATCAAACCCTTTAGAGAGAGAAAAAGAAAAATTTCTCAAGATCTTAAAACTATTTAAATGCCAGTTTCTAATGATATCCACATGATCTTCATCCACAGCAGGTTCTCCCTTTGCACCGGGCCTAAGAACTCTTCCTAAACGATGCTCCATCACCCGACGACGACTTCCAAAGGGAGGAGGAGGTAGGGAGAAGGCTGAGGACATGGTATCACCCTTGGCCTGAAGGGGTTTCGTTGGAACCATTAGTATTTATAAAGAATTTGAATTTTTTCATAAAAATCTAAAATCTTCGTAAATTATGCCCACTACAGAAAAAAAGGATATTGGCTACTTCATTTCAGCCGTCGCCAATGAGCATCTAAACATCACCAATAATTAATGGTGAAGGCTTATAAGTCATCACTATGCCGTCGCAAGTAAGCTTGCCGCCAATATTATTTGCGACAGCTACCCCCGCGCTGTCCATATTATAGATATAGGCGACGCCTTATAGTCATCATCAAGAAAAATTACTAGATATCGCTAAAGCCTTGTTGCAAACCAACTTATTAGTGACGTATGACAGCTGTGCCCCATATTTTTTAGTATTGAAATATTATAGGTGACGGCTTTAAACCGTCGCCTCTAAGCTTTGAAGTGACGGCTTTTGGTCGTCACAGACGAGTCAGCGGTGACAGCCTATAGCCATTGTGAAAATAGTTATTTCTTATCCGCAAGTACTGTTGGCTGTTAAAATGTCTGTTTTAGTGATGACTTTAACCCCGTCTCCACTACAACATCACTGTCGCTAATTATTGTATTGGCGACGACTTCAAGAAGTCATCGCCAATACTTTTGTAATGAAAATAATATTTGATATTGTTGGGAGGATCCATGCAGGTTTACAACCATATATGGACTCCGAAAGATGGACCACCCTCGGGTTAGCACCTCAGGTTTAGGGGAAGAGAAGAGAGAAAGAAAGTGGAAGATCTCATGTCTCGGCTCACATTCACATTGATCCCCGAACTTTCATCACTCAGCATCACTTGGGCGTCAGAGAGATGGTTCAGGTCATGTGGGAGGAGGATGAGAGACTCACACTTCATCTCACACTCATATTGATCCTTGAACTTTCAGTCCTCGGCATCACTTGGGTGCAGGAGAGACGATTCGGGTCATGTGGGTGGAAGGTGAGCAAATAAATTAAAAATGGAATAACAACAAGGGTTGAGATAAGATAGGGTGAAGATAAGAAAGTTGTCTCCATGAACCATAGATTCCTAACTTGATAAAATAAAGTACTGAGTGCTTAAAGTTGATCGTGTGTATCTTAGCGCTGGGAGATGTGTGTGCAGGTTAACCTTCTTCCTCTTTAGCTGGCCGATGAAGAAGAGTCCTCAACCAATGCTTCCTTGACTTCCTTGTGTAACTATAAGAAAAATAAATAAGAAAACAAGTGAATGAAATGATTAGAACTAGATGAAGTGTAGTAAATGCAATGAATGAAAGCAAGAAAGGTAGAATCAGGTTAGAATTGACCTGATTGGGTTAAGTCCTAACCCCTTTTTTGTTTTTTCTCAAATTAAAGTATAAAATAAAATAAAATAAATGCAATGAAATATACTAAATGATGCAATCAGAAAGCAAAGAAATAAAATCTCGGTTAGATCCGTGTAGAAGCCGATACCAATGTAGAAATCCTGTCTGAAACTGCCTGTGAACTGTGTGACTTTGGAGCAAAGACCACCACGAGCAGTAAAGATGTCTGAATTAAGTCACGTTTTGATAACATTAAATAGGACTCTCCAAAGAATTTTTATGTAAAGAGAACTTGGCCTGAAACCGATTGGAGAAGGTTCGAAATTGAACTCAGATGTGATGGCCGAAAGTGGCAGAAATCAGGTTTTCTAGCGCAGTTTTGGTGCAGAAGCTGTATCTGACTGAAGAGAAGTTGGAATTGACTCACGTTGGTTGAAAATGAAGGTGGACTTACCGGGGATGATCTTTTATGAATAAATAGTTGAATTAATATGCCCATAAGTAGCTTGAAATTCTTTGAGAACTTTGATCAGAAACTGGGGACTTCTCAGATCCAGCAGCGCAATGTTGACGAAGAGGTCACCCCAAACAGCATGGACATCAGAATAGAGTGCCACTTGTTGCAAACGAAAGAGGTCGGAGAGAGAAAGAATTCTTCTTTGAACACCTAGGCCAGCAGAAGCCAAGATTTGTCTGTGGAAGCCAAAGAGGATCAGAAACCATAGTGCACAGCAACAGACATGGACCGATCTTTCTCTCTCTATAACTGAAGCAATTCTCTCTCTAAAATTCGTGGGAGGATGAGGAAAAAGAGTTGGGATGAGCTTCTGTCATTCTCCCAACAGCGGACGTCCAGAGGCTGTCCAAATATATAGAAGAAGAAGACATCAAACAGGACTCTGAAGGGCTCACATGCCCTCCATAGGCGCATCCTCCTGGTTAGTAGAATTAAATTCGATTTCATCATGATATATCCAAATTTGATAATTTAACCATATGTCATCTCATATTAGGTGTTCTTTCACAATATTTCTTTTTAGAATAAATGTATTACAACATATTTTACAAGGACATTATATTAAATCCTTACGTTACCCATGTCTATATTGTGTCTTAGAAGCATGAAAAACATAGTTTAAGAATTTTTTGATCCCTCAAAGATACCTAGAATATAATCTTTTAGGAATACGTATCCAAGATTTGTCTAAGATACTCATTTGTTCTAATAAAAAAATTATGCACAATAAAGAAATGACAACGTATTAAATATATTACTTTAACCGAACATCCTTCGAAAAAAGTAAGTTTCAAATGAATATCTCGTTTGAAACTTCTTAATAATAGAAAATAATCAATAAAACAGCATAAATTTCTCTTTAAACAAATCGTATGACTTTAAGGCCAAGCCAAACCGCTTAACCAGTTTGGATTGGATTCATTTGGTTTGAATTGAGTTTTAAGTTTTCGTGGCTCGGATTGGTTTGAACCAGTTTGGTTTGCACGAGTTAAGGCCAAGTCAAATGGGCCAAGAAAAGCGAAATTAATTTGGTTTTGTTCTCTGGTTCTTTAATTCATTCGGCTCAAACCATTTTTTATAGAATCTACTTGAATTAATTTGGTTTGTTTTGTAACTTAAATTATGTTAGTTTTTGCAAAGTATATATTGGGTATTCTTTAAATTTTAATTTTTTTAGTGCTATCACTATGTGCCAAAGAATAATTTTAAAGCCAAAATTATTAAATAAAAAATACAAATAAATTAAACTAGGAACATCGGATTCCTTTTATTTTAAATATTTTCAGAAATTATATCATTTTTTCCAAGTATATATATGGGTATTCTTTAACTATAATTTTGGTACTACTATCACAAAATGTGCCGAAGAATAAATTTTAAAGCCAAAATTATCTAATAAAAAATCCAAACAACCTAAATGGGAATGCGAGATTTTTTGTTTTAAATATTTTAAAAGTTATGTCATTTTTGTAAAGTATGTATATTGGGTGCACTTTAATTATATTTTTAGGCCATTATCACAAAATTTGCCCTAGAATAAATTTTATAGCCAAAATTATTTAATTTAAATATAAAAATAGTTAACAAACACTCATAAAACGTTTTCTAACAAAACTGTAACGTTCTATGACAAGAGAAACATTTGATTCCTTGGACTTTTATACTTGACGGAGTGAAAATTCAAATAAAATTGTTATTTGCATTAAATTTTATAATTTGTAATTAATTCTTAAAATTATATATTTAAAATTATTTTATTTACATTATACTTAAATATAAAAAATGTATTAATAAATATATAAAATTTTTATATTTTATAATTTATTTTTCACACTTTTATATTTGTTAAAATATTAATTAAAAAAAGTTAATTAAAATTTGATCCATAGATTATCTAGATCTAAAAAATGTCTAAAGTATAATGTTGGATTTGTATCCATATTCAACTTAAATTTGATTAATGTTATCAATCCAGTTAAACAAGTGAGAATGATAATGTAACATTTGCATTCACTCCATTTTAGGCCTATTGGTGGATACTTATATTGCAATTCATGTGTTGTTTGTATTATAAATTTCAAAATAAAAATACAAATTAAACTCATTGATTTATATTAATATCATTTCAAGGTTAATACCGATTGATGTGTTTAATACATATTCCAAAATAAACAATAATGTCAGAAGTGATATCAAAACATTGCCATTAACTATTCTAGTCATGGCATGTCGGGCCCCAAAAAGATTTGGTTTGGCTTTAATCGATATGATTAAAGGTTAGATGGATATGTTGATCTAGATGTCTAGGTCGGTTCAATTGGTCAGGTCGGGCTCCCAACAACTATTCAAGTGTATTGCTAGTGCCGTACATGTTTGTTTAGAGTATCAAAATTGATGCTATATTAATTTTGATACTGATATTTGTAAAGAAGGGAGTATCAATATAAATATTGATACATGAAGGCCACTTATATGACATATCATACTTTATTTGCATTATAAGTTTCAATATTGATATTGATAGCTAAATTGACATATATAGTACCTGATTTAAGGGTCCATCTGGTGGAAGGTGATAAGAAAAGCGGTGAATATTTTTACACGGCACCATATTTTCAAGGAAAGAAAAAAAAAATGTTCCACATTCTTTAGGGATAGTCATTACTCAACTTAGGTGTCAAATATGAATGAAGACTAATTGGATGGTTGGTTGCATACGAAAATTTTAGTATTTTTACAATTGTAATAAAATTGGTTTAACGGTGTTTTAACCATCATTATATAAACATGTTTTTAAAGAGATTTTTAAGTGGACAAAAAAATGTCAAGAAATTTTTTCTTTGTGGTCCCTAAATTTTTTAGCTATACATGTCCCACTCTTTTTTATTATTTTCCCAAAATATGACCATTTTACATTTTTAGCTATCTTAAATTTTTATTTTAATATAATTTTTTATCATAAAACTATTTAAAAATTTATCATGCAACCAAATACTCTGTAAAGGTTGAAGAAAATATATTATTTATCATGTTTTACAGTAGCATTTGGTTGGGATTATGAAATAATTTTAATTGTTGAAATCTATGAATTCACATAATCTCATTTGAGCATACTTGATTTCCTTTTGACTTTTAGATTTTAGTGATTAACTATAATGTTTAAGGAAGAGAGATACAGGCACACATATATTAATTAATTATCTTCTCTTTCAACTTTTATAATTATCTAGAAATAAAAATAGGGATTATTAATGATTACAAAATATATAGGTCGATAAAAGATAGGGACAGATAAACATTTTCCATAATTTCTTCCTCTTATATTATCAAACAAATGCAAGTGCTCGTATCAGCATTTGAAGAAAACAGAAGAAGAGAAAGAGTTGGAAGAATAGAAAAGAGCGAGAGGATCGAGTTGTCTTTTGTCAAGTGATGTTTAGGATAATATGAAATTTATTTTGTCCCACCTCCACTCCATCGTGCATGAACGGTAGCGTATATAACCAACTATATATATAGGTCAATGGTAATTGGTAATGACGGAAGAGAAACCGATCTTCTTGGCATTGAGATCGTTGATGACCTGCATCCCACGCTGCTGGATCACCCTAGTGATGGTCAGGACATTAAAGTTAGCCACGAACGCCAGAAAGTGTATGTGTTCACTATCCGGCTCGTTAAAGAATGTTTGAGGGAACCCTAGCTGTACGTCGCCGTCAGAAAAGTGGAGGGTGACCACCGGAGAATCCATCGTCGTCAAGTTGCTGAGGTCATAGCAAGTGTCCACTTGGTGGAGTGGTGGCGGCACAAGCCTAATTCTGGTCATGCTATTGCGGATAGCCTCCTTGAGGATGGTGCAGGCTAGCTCCAGAATGTATGCTATCATGGCCCCTGAGTCCATGATCCTCTTGGCCCCCTTGAAGGCCCCCGCTGGCACAGGCAACAACCGCCCATTGATGCTCATCCCCACATGTCGATGTAGAAAAGTTCTAGATGTTCGGGCTCTGAAATGATAGGCATGTATACAGCCGAAAGATATCCTCTGTTGCCCAGGGTCAGATGCCCCGTATCTCTATACGTTGGGAAATACAGTAGGCAAATATGTTACTCATATGATACATTTTCTTATTCAACGACCAGGCGATGTGCCCGAGGTCGATCAGCCCTGTAGTTCTGATAAGATCCCTCTGTTGTCATTGTAGACATGCCAATTTGGCCTGATTTGGAGCCCCAGACTCCTATTCCATTGGCAGTATCCTTTATTTAAGAATTATATGATCCGGATCACCTTGTGGATATGAGTTAAGGACGTTGGTGAAGACCCCCGTAAGTTCGGAGTGGACCGATGATTTTTGATGTAATGCGGTAACCTTCAAGCGAGAGCCGCGTGTTAATCGTGAAAACATGAAGCCTGCTCAAATACCGGGCTATTCCCAATGACCCGGAGTTACCACCCATGGTCTATCTCATCCTGAGGTCATCCAAGCTCCCTCCCGAGGCCATCCCAATGTCCAAATCCGATCCGACGTCGAGGGATCGATCCCGAAGCGAAGAAGAAGGCCCGATCCGTGCGCTCTACATCACCTAATTTAATCGACTTCTACAGAAAATTAGGGTTTTTTTATGCAAAAGTGGTCAAAAGAATAATTGTTACCCTCCTCGTCCTCTTTTATTTAAAACTGGTGGCACTTGATTCTGACTTATCGTCTGTCTGTGGTGATTGCTACACCGAGGGCGTACATCCAAGTTCTGTTTTTTATATCCGTTCACTAACATATTTTATACAGGCATGTACGGACGGATTCCGGATAAGTCATCAACAGGATATATCTTCCTCTCTGAGTTATCCATCCATAGAAACAATCGTAACTTAATTCCTACATCGGGGTCATCCATAAAATTCTCTGCACTAAAGTTGCACCAGAAGGGTGCAAGGCTACCCGAACCGGCCAGTTTCATTCATCTTGGCTTCAACTCAAGTCGTTTCATCCCATAAGTTTATCTTAACTCAGTTCATTTACTTGTTAGAACATATTTTAGTTAGTTTGTATCATTTTACATAACCAAAAATAAAAAAGGGGTTAAGGATCACCCCGAATCTGATGAGTATGAACCCGATTGCTTCTTTCTCATCTCCTCTCTTACAGTTTCTACACTTCTCACAAGTCTAATCAAACCCTTCACTTGGTTTATTGTTCTAAGTTGCGCAGATTGATCAAGCTAGCACAGGTTGGACTCTCTCTCATCAGCTAGCCGAAGAGGAAGAAGGTTGAACTCACACATTATCTCCCACGCTAAGGTACACACGGTCATCTCTTGTTTCTATTCCATAAAGCGGAGCCTCGGCTCCTGACGACCACAATTTATTTATTCATATCTTAAGTCATTCTACTCCTCCCTCTCCTCCCACATGACCTGAACCTTCTTCGATGCTCAAGTGATGCAGTGAGATGAAAGTTCGGGGATCAATGTGAGTGTGAGACCGAGGTGAGGATTTTACTGCTTTCCGAGTGTTTTCCAATTCACTCCCTTTCCCATATTCTATCTTTCACCTTTTTCTTAAGGTGCCGATCCAAAACTCGTTTCTGGAGTCGACAGCTTTTTGGTGAACACGGTGGGACAACCAATGTCTTCAACCATGCTAGCTTGATTCAACTATGCAACTAGTTATTTTCCGATTTGGTTCCCACGCGAACCGGCTTGTCCTTTACCTTTTCCATGTCGATTTACCTTTAAACTTGCTGTTTACTCTTCCTTTAAGATTGTCCCCCATGTGGACTTGATTTGCTTGTCTTTAATTTCAACCTGGTTCTTTTCCAACTAGGTTCCCGCATGAACCAACTTATTTTCAAATCAGTCCCTGCGTGAACCACAGCACCTTCATATTGGCCCCACATGGCCCTCTTTCTATTTTGTCATCTTTTACACCGGTTCCCGGGTGAACCACCTTTTTCTTCATAAAAATTGGTTCCCTCATGAACTAACCCCTTTTTCTAAACCGGTTCCCGTGTGAACCAACCCACTTTCAGATCAGTCCCCGCATGGACCACCCCTTTGCACCACTTTAGATTGGCCCCACGTGGCCTTCCTTCCTTTTTTTCCAATCAAACAAACCGATTCCCGCGTGAACCACCCATTTTCCTTCAAAAATCAGTTCCCGCGTAAACCACCCATCTTTCCAAAACTCAGCTCCCACGTGATCCACTCTATTTTCAAATCGGTCCCCGCATGGGCCATCCCTTTTACCTTTAGTCTTGCATACGTTCATAAATACACCTTTCATTTAAAGAAAAACAATTATCAAATCTCTAATTTTCTTTTAAAATTATTCTCTGTAATATAAAACTTTATTGATATTATATTGTTGTCAAATTGTCTCCAATAAATTCCAATTATTATAATAAAAATCGAGGTTCTCATATCCTTATACTATTAGATTATCAGCTACATTCTCATCTTTCTAATCAAGTGATAGTTGTTCCATGTCATACTATTAGATTATCAGCTACATTCTCATCTTCCTAATCAAGTGATAGTTGTTCCATGTCTTTCTTGTTAACGTCAAATCATTTAAAAACATCAACATCCTCTCTCTAGTATATATTTATACATATATGATATCAGATTAGCAAATCCTTAAATAATTATCACACTTCTATCATTCTCAAAAGTCATAATTGAAATCTTAGAACTATCATTCTTTTGATTCATTCCTCTTTAACAAGTATATTCTAACTTTTTTAAAACTCAATTTATCATTTCCTTTTCAAAATGAAATTTATCACTTTTTTCAAACTAACCAGTATAATATTTACTTTACTATCCTTTTATATCCCTTTTATCAAAAGAACATTTCTAATAAATTGCGGTCTAACTAAATATTTTATTTTCATCAGTCACAATCTGAATATCAACTCATAACCATCTAATCTTGTCTAAATTTATGTATGTGGGGCCTACTTTTAGCTAAGCTTGCTAATAATGTAGAGAGATAATGAGTTCTCAATTGGACGTGCCATGCAAGGTATAAGATGAGTAGAATAAATTCTTGGGTTCTTGATGGACAAATAATAGATAATAATACGAAGGATATTATTATATGCTCAATTAGATTATCAGTATCTTACAACTAATTATAACCCAATATGGGTAATTTTCTATCCTTCAAAATTTTCACTGACTATCTACTTATCTTACGATCAGTACCAAAAGAATAACAATGATACAGTCATATTTAATTTTTAAATAACTATTTTAAATTAGTTGATTGATAATTCTTTTTATAGATTTAATCTCTTCTCATTTTATTTTTATATGCTAAATAATTCTAAATATTAATTTTTGTAACTTTCATATTCAAGATTTTCTGACACCAACATCGCTTTCAACTGATGTTAGATCAACTGATCTCAACAGAGCTTCTCCAAAGAATAATAGTTCGGATGGAGCATATATATCTCTATATATCAAAATTGGTATCATCTACTTATTTCATCAATGTAATTATTCTTAATCTCTACAATTGAATTATATCATTCATATGCATAAAATCTATGATCTAATCACCTCATATATATATCTAAGTCCTCGAGATCATCATCATACATCTTATATATTCTACAAGATGGTCAAATCTCTAATATTCATTGAAAAATTTTTAAAGATCATACTATTTTTGACACTATCATCACTACTAAGCAATAATCATTCCCTTATTATCCAATTCATCTAAACATTAACAATCAATCAAACACAATATCTTCTTTATCTAAAGTACTTAACATCAAATCATAATCAAATAGTTTCTTTCCAACCTCCATCACATTATCAATTTCTATTTATCACCACATATAAATTGCAAATGATTCTCATCCTCGATAGGTTCTTGGAAGTCTCTTTTTTCTACTTAACAAGCATAATCCAATCTTTATAACTCTTAAGAATACATTTTCACGTATTCCTTAAAATAACAAGTTATAATTACTTCTAAACAACTACCAAGATCTCTTAACTATTCTTATACTATGATCTTATCTAAAATATCACCTTTAAAGAATCATGATATAAACAACTTTTTCTTTTTGCTATAACATAAAATCAACCTATGATTATCAAATGTAGCATATATTTAAGACTATCCAAAGTATAGATTTGGTTAAGTCCATCCAACATGATATAGAGATAATGAGTCCACAATTTGATAATCTAAGGTCATTAATAGATTTTATTTAGTTGTGAATAAAAGTGTAAGGAATCTAACTATGAACAATGAAAATGGTGATTCCTAAAATATCACCTAAAATATCATTGCCATTGTCTCGAACGGAATCAAACGGCATAACCAAAATTGAATTCAAAATAGTTTCAAATATACCTTTATAAGATTCAAGTAATCTTTCAAGATCGAAGAAGATCAAGTGTTTGCATGCTCTCTGAGCCACTCAAGTGTACAATATCTAGTGGTATTTACATAAACTACCTTTTGTAGTCTGGTTCTTGACAGCAACCTTGACCGCTCATGTCAAATGGAGCTCTAACATCCAATGGCAACCTCTTGAGTACGAACTGGCACTAGAGGTGGTTGGAGACTAAATGAGCACCCTTAACTTGATAGGGTTTGTGCTCACTTCACTTGTATCATAGAACTTGAAGTTTTCCTCAAAACCCTCTAATTTCTATAAATTATGCCCACACCGCCAAACTTACAAATAAATCATAATATAAGTGACCACTAGGCTCAATAGTCTATTTGGTTGATATCTAATTAAAATAATAACTTTCTTTAATTTAATTTTATTATCCAATAACGAATTTAACAGATTTTCGATCATGAAGAGTATAAAGCACATCTCCTAACCATAAATAAATTTGGAGATGATCTCATCTTCATTGAGTATTTTTATCATCAGCTATCACTTAGACATAAACTCTTATCTATCCAATGTCCCAGTTTGATAGTGGTATGGCACCAACTACCAACCCCTTAGTATATTGACTCTATGCCATCCTATACTTTGGATTAGATCAATTGAAAAAGTTATTTTATAATTATCCTATCTGTCTTGGCTATGGATTTAGAGTATATCTCATAAGACATTCTCTCTTACTTATCAAGAATGAACAATCTCTTGTTGTCCAATCAATTGCCTCTACCATGTTTCCCTTCTACTAGATCCATTAACTGTACTTGATCATCAAATTGGGTGATCCATGAATTGATAGTCAAAGCACGTGATATGATTGGAAAGACATCTTTGGCTACCCAAGTCAAAGGTCCAACCATGCAACCATGATGATAGAACACCCAAGTAGGCAGTTATGTAAGATATCATTCATAGCTTTTAAGTAGGTCAATTCACTGAATTTATCCCACTATGAACATTTGGATGCGTATTTTAGTGTTTTCACACTAGTGACTAATGAGATTGGTCAATCTCATAATATAAAAAGATATCACATATATTAGTCTATATATATCCTTAATGTCCTCTTATCAAGGATCATGTAACTAAAAATATTTAGATAACATACCTATAGATGATATAACAAGAAATGTTTGATCGTATCATATAGGATTGGCTTGTTGGGCATGCATTTCTATCAAAAAGATAGTGATCATGGAAGGTATGATTTGCATTATTAACTAATTTACTAGTACCTTGTAATATTTCAATATGATTCCACCCAGATAATCTTTTATCGATAAAATCACTCTTCGTAATATAGGCATCTTATACTCAAAAATACTAAATGTTATATATACAATCATATTTGATTTCCAATTTTGACTCCGAAATGTTAGATTGACAATATCATTTCTTTATCGAATATCTTTTAGTCCAAATCAATATCCTAATTATTTTTAATCTTGTATCAATTGTAAGATAGATAGATATTATATCCATAATAATACCTAGTATTGTCTCGTCATGCCACACTTTTTTATTTTTCTTTAATGGCTTACACTAATATCTCAAATTATTCTCATATAGATTATCTAGTCAAATTAATTTTTTATTTTTTCTTTATCCATTTATTTGGATATATATCTATCCATTCATCTATTAACCTTTATATTTGTATGATATAAGACAAACCAAGTTGACTCTCTAAAATGACTCCCGCACATAATCTGGTTCACTAGACTAGATACTCAAAATTGATTTAAGGGTTGCAAATTTATGTTATTAGGAAAGTACAATGTGGGTTAGGATGCTTACCTAGGCAAAATTTAGGTGGAAGAAGAGTAAGAAGAGTAGTGACTAACTCAAGTTTGGCATGAACATTCATAACTACATATGAAATGAACAAAGTAAATAACCAAAGAGAATATCAGAAATAACCTCTATACTCATAGGAGGACTTGACTGATATGTATCTTGAGAATTACAATCCAAAATAATATTTTAAAAAATTATGAAGATACCCATTTCTCATAGGAGGGTAATAGGCTACATGCAGCATATTCTCATAATCATTCAGGTTGGCGGGTATCAACTAAATCAATTGCTTGGCTTGCTTATTTTTTTAAGGAGTCTGTTGTCGATAATTAAGGTGGAAACTATTTAGTTGGTGGCAAACGGATATCAAATAGGTGCTAGGATGCTTAGGTGGATAGAAGAAGTGTCAACCCAGTGTTGGTAGCTCCAAGTAGTGCCAATCTTATCAATGAAGAAGGTTGCAAGTAGTGGATCAACTTTTAGCAATGGAAGACAAGAGTAGGGAGAAAGTAGGAGGAAGCAAGAAGATGAAGATGGTAGAAAATGGAGAGGGCAGAGTCGCCTTCTTTAAGGACATCAAGTTTGTTACAACATCGACATATCAAGGTGCTTAATGCAAATAACGCTTGTCATGCGCTCCTGATACTAGGGAATTGGATACCCCTCATAGCCTCCTCTCTCATAGAGGTGATGAAAAGTAAAAAAGAACACACTCTTACTTAAAGTTTAGATTTCTTAAACAACATACTACAATGAGGACACATTAGGGATTTTGCAGCCCATAAAACTCATTTCAAAAATTGTTTTCTCTCCAAACACATCCCCACTTGCCAACAACTATCTCCTAACATAAATTAATTATTAATCTTCAAAGGACTACACTTCTTAATTTAACAACTACCTACCAACTTAAAGTAATTACTAAGCCTCAAAAGACTGCATTTCTTAATGAGACTAAAAACAACTACCTACCATCTACTAACTCTAAACCTCATAATTAATAAAAATGAAAACAACTACCTACTACTAGCTAAAAACTACTAACCTTTTAAATTTAATGAAGCAACACTCTTCTAGGCAAGAAGGGATGGTTGAAGCACCCTTCTTATTAAGATTAAGCTTTATCTCCCTTCTTCCATATTTCCTATGAAATTATTAAAATAGACATAGATGGTACCTTACTTATGAAGTAAGTGGCAGTATCGAATGTATAGCCCTAAAGAGACAGATAATTTTGCAAAGGTCATCATTGCCTATACCATGTCATATAGAGTACAATCTCTTCTTTTCAGCGAATCCATTAAGCTAAGAAGTTTAAGAAGGTGTCAATTAAGATAATATTCTATTATTCATCAAATAATGTGTGAATTCTATATACTCAAGTATTTCCCTCTTCAATTCGATCGAAGAGTTCTAGTACTCTTTTCATTTTGTTTCACTACATTATTCTAAACTCTGAGAATTTCTCGAAGGTCTTAGATTTGTACTGCATTAAGCACATATGTCCATACCTAGAGAAATTATCAATGAAAATAATAAAATAGAGAAAACTACCTATAGTTTCAACATACATGGGCCAATATACACCTAAATGTATCGTTTCCAATAACTCATCGGCTCTCTCTCCATGTACACTGAATGGATAGATGGTCATCTTACATTGAGCGGTGGGTAATGATTCAAAATCATTTACCCTTATGTATCTATGATGCTACTTTATATCTTTTCTCATTACTATGACCAATCCGATAATGCCAAAGAATAAATTGATCTACATCAACCCATTAACTCTTAAGAAGAGCATTCACACGCATGAGAGGAGCTTTCATATCTAATATGTAAAAACAATTTATCAAGATCCCACTGGCAAACAGTTTTCCATTGAAATCAAAGAACAATAATCATTTCCACAAACTCATAATAAATCAACATTTAATCAAGTAATAAAAATTATAATGTTTTTAACTGTGAAATGATATAATGGCAATCTCTAAGATTAGGATATCTCCAAAAAGCTACTAAAGGTTTGTTCCTCCCAATGGTAATGATGCAACATTTGCACCAATTTGCACCTACAGGTAAACCTCTTTTTTTAAGCCTTTATTTGGTTGTCATCATCTGCAACTCCTAACAAATATAAGATGCATATCTAGTATCTAATAGTATGAGATGAACCTCTAGTATTTAATATTATGATACACACATATAGCATCTAATACCATGATGTGTATATATGTGACAAGTAAATATATTAATGAAAATTCTTGAAGTTTCTCCAAGCTCCATTTTTTCATTCACTGCAAGATAGTTTGCAATTCATCTTCCAATGACTATCATTATGGTAGTAGAAGAGTTATCCTTGGTTTTATTCAAGCTCTAATGTTTTGACCTCCTTCTTGACTTTTAACTTTGTCTTTCCTTCCCACCTAATGAATTTCCTCTTTTTCATTGTTCTCACCAACAAGAATATTGAAGATGTATCATTGTCTATTTTGTCCTTACATAGCTCATCTAGATGATCCATGATGGATCTAATATTCATTTATAGATGTTGCCTCTACAACTTATTTGCTAATAGAGTCTAACATATATTATAGGGCAAACAGTCCAACTTCTTATAATTGTCTAAGCCAAAGATCACATCTTACCTCTCATCATTAAATGATTTAGGAGGTACCTACTTATCAAGTAGGTTAGCTATTTAGTCAACTATGTGAACAATTCTCATGATGATAAACTAGTCAAAGAAGTTTAGCTTCAATGAGCCTATTGGCATCTAGTATTGCACACAACTAGTGGTTTATCATCTAATTCTACAATGGAGATATAATTAAATTATATTATATACATTTATTTATAATTAAGATATAGTATTTTATTCTAATTTATGCTTCCACTGATTTTTGATGAATTGCATAACCTTTAATATGTAAAGAAGGGATATCATAGCAACATCCTAGTGAAGATTGAGATCTTCTTAACCTTATGGTGATGACCTTGTGATAGCACAATAAATCACCCTATACTTAACAGGTAAGCAATTCTTGCCAATTGCAACCATTGCAACTATCAATCATATTCAACCTCTAAAAGTTATGGCATTGTGGAAGCACAACGAGTCAAATACTCTAGTTGAGTCAAACCTATTTGTTACTTATGAGAATGGATTATTCACATAGCTCTTGTGACAGCACAACAAAGTTATACAAATGGTCCACCCAAAGTTCGGCAAATGTCTTGGCCATAATCACCAATCCTTTGTTGAATAAGCCTTGTTAAAGGAAAACAATCTCATCCAATCTAAACTTGGCTCATTGAAACCATAACAATGGGAGGTTTAACATGTCATTCTTAATGTCTCATGTTTATCAACCTAATTTATATGATGAAAGATTTTATTTTAGTGTCATCAAAATATGTGCTACTTATATATATCTTTGGAATATCATATATTTAAGGTATATCATGTAGCACACATCCACATACCACATATGCAAGAAATTAAAATGGATGATCATGAACATTAACCCCAATTATGCAACATCAGAGATAGAACGATATGCACCAAAAGTAACTAGCATCTTATGTCAGAGTAGATGTGCCTCCACTTCTCAAAGAATGATTCTTCAAGTGGTCACTCTCTCCTCCTCTGTGAACCAACTTATTGTCATTACAAGTAGTTTAAGGATATGTAGACCATAAATATATATATATCAATAAGAAACATTGGTTTTGACTAAGGAGAGTACAAAAATGTAGGGAGGTAGAATTTACAAAAATGTTTATCAGATCTATCCGATCCCAAGTAGACCTAATAATAGGACCCACCTATTGAAGGCCAGCACATAACACTGATAAATGTTTTTTTTATTTGTAGGCTTTGTGCACCTCTAGCCTTATGTCACGTCAGATTCTCGAGTGGGGCAAGTCCACTAGACCCGCCTACTAGCTTAGGCAAACCAACTAGCTGATGGGCAAGTCTTGGTCATAATTGAAGCATTCAATTCCTCAAATATTATGGTCATTGTATTAGAATCGAATGGTGTAATCAAGAACCAAATTAGAATCAAATCGAGAATACCTTCATGGGATTCAACTAATCCCTCAAGGCTAGAGAGAAATGAACATTCTTATGCCCTCCAACCAATCCAAATCCACGACCTTTATCAATATCCACATGAACTTCCTCTACATATGGGTTCTCCTGCACGTCGAACCTTCCAACTGGTCTCAAATCGTGCTCCACCGGTCACCAATGACCATTGGCTAGGATAACGTCATAGAGAAGGCTGAGCACGAAATTTGGAACACTTGACTTGAGGAGGTTTTGCCAAATTCACTCATATTTGTAAAAATTAAGATTTTGTATAAAAATCACTAAATTTCTATAAATTATGTACATGCTTCCATATTTATGGATAAGTCCTTATATGTGGTACTCATAAGGGTCAATAGTGTATTTAGTTAAAGTTTGATTAAAATAACAACTTATTTTAAATTAAATTTGTTATCTAATTATAAATTAAATGGCTTCCCGATCATGAAGAGTATAAGCAACATCTCATTATCCCAAACAACTTTAGGGATAATCTCGTATTCATTGAGCCTTCCCATTGTTAATTATTGCACAAATATAAACCCTAGTCCATCCAATATCCTGGTTAGATAGGGATATAGCATTGACTACCAATCCCTTAGTATATTGACACTCTAAGATCTTGTACCAAGTATCGGATCAATTGGAAAACTTCTTTTCCTCTTATCTTCTCTACTATAGCTAGGGATTTAGAGTATTATGCCATAGGCATTCCCTCTAATTTAGCGATAGTGAATGATCCCTTGTTATCTAGTCAATTGCCTTCACTAGGTTTTCCCTATACTTGATGCATTAACTATACTAGACCATCGAATAGGGTGACCCATAAGTCAATAGACAAAGGACAAGATATGTTCAATAAGACATCTTTGGTACCTGGTTTCTAATTTGGTCAATTCATTAAACTTATTTTACTAATGAGCACATGTATGTGTATATCAGTATATCCACACTAATGACTAATGGGATCAATCATTCTCATCATAAAAGAAGATATCACATATACTAGTTTATTTGGATCCTTAATGCTTCATCTCAAGAATCCTATGACTAGGAACATTTACATCACTTACCACTAGATGCTTGATCTAATCATCATGATCCCATCTTGATTCAATCATCAGTGCATGTGATCAAGGACTTTATTACAATATATGTATCCAATAAAAGCTTGTAATGAAGATATGTCCATTTATGTTGAATGAGATATTTCAAGAAATGTCACAAAAAGTATGATTCACTTATAAGGTATACATTTTTATCAACAACATTATGCTACCATTTCTCATATGCATTAGCATATGCAAGTTTTCACAAAACTTGCACTAGATCTATCGTATTTAGTAGTAATCATACAACTATATTGAATCTCATTTGTATTTAGGTGGTGACACACTTTGAATAAATTTTGATATCTAGGATCAAATGATACATAGATTGCTCTAATCATCCACTGCCCTAAGGTCAACTAAGTTAGTCTAGTGAAGCATATATTACAAATCACATCTCAAAAGCACCATGTGCTTAAATCTTACCGAGTCTTTCTGGTATGTAACTATTCATTATATGAATGCACAACCATTTTACTAGCAATCATAACTAACTCAAATTGTTAGACTTTCCAATTCACAAAACTAAGTGCATAGCTCATGCATATATAATCTACCATAATTGAACACACATGACCATACAAATTTGTCATACAAAATGCCCCATGCACAACCTTTTAAGTGCTAATATACATGCCAAGCTAACATGTCATGTAGTGACACATGCATCATATTAAACTTACAATCATTGATTACTTGCCATAATCTTTTAAAACTCATATATGTTTGATCATCTTATATATTTGAATGTTAGATAATGTTGACATATGGGTTCTTATTAATAAAGTATCTTAACTTCACATACTTGCTCAATTATCATAAATTTTCGCATACAATTACATCATCAAACTTATTAAATTGAATAACTATTGATCAAGCTATTTCCATCACAATTACACATGAATATTATAATCTCCATTTAAAGCTATCTAATCATGCTTTTTTATTTCTAAGCATGCTTTCATCAAAAATTAATTTCTAATAAATTAATGACAAGAAATATGATATCACTCTCAATATTAATCACATCTTCATAAATGTATCTTAGTGTGTTCTCTTTTCATGGATCATAATGATATGACAAGCTAGGATACCTACCTCAATCAATGTCGAAGGACTAACTGAACAACAATTAGGGTTTAGCTAACTCCAAGCATGTAGTGGGACAATGACAACTTGCAATGTTTAACTATTGCAAGCGTGTCATGCTAAGCAATGTCGAGTGTGCAGAAAAAACATGCGTAGCAAATAAAGCACTGATTGGAAGCCAATTGGCATGGCTTGAGACATCAAGCAGAACCAGAAGGAAGGAGGGGTGTTGATAGTTCCAACAAGGTGTTGGGAGGCTTAATTTGTCGAGAAGAAGAATAGTCGAGCACTCAGATGTTCACATGTGATAGAAGGAGAGAAAGAGGAGAAATGTCGACCTACAATGATCATTGCCAATAATGGATGTGGCTTAATCCAATGACAGCATGGCAGGACATCAGTGAAGGAGAGAACAATGGCTATTTGTAACAAGGGTAGCACTAGTTGTCAAGGTGGAAATGGAGCCAATGAAGGTGTTATCCAACTTGTTGGGGTGGCAATGCGGTAGGGAAAGAAGTGATCTTTTTAGAGATATGAAAACAAAGAGAAGCACAGGTGGGGATTTGTATGGGAGAGAAAAGTTTGCTTTTTAATTTTTTATTCCTTTTACAAATATCACACTCTTCTTAAGTCAACTTGCTTATTTAAGAGTAACATGAAGATACAAGCCAAGAGTGTTAACTGATAAGTTTTAGTTGTCTAATTTACTTAATTTTGTTTCTTTAAAATAAATATTAGCAAATTAATACAAAATAGATGGAATATGATTGTGTATTTTCTTGTGATATTGTCTATGATCTAAAGAACTAGATAGAGATCATGCTCTATTTGCTTGTCTTTTTAGGTTCATGGGGCTGTTGTTGTCTTAATGGCATTGTCCACTTTTCTAAATTTGAATAACGTATCAATAAAGTGTGCTAGTAAAGTACCATTCCTCAATAGCATTTCTCCTTTTCTAAAGGCAAGTCAAAGTAAAGGAATATGTTGGATCATCTTATGAGCATAGTTGGTCAAAAACCTTCAAGTTAGTCTACTCCAAACTGCCAAGACAATCCAGGCATCTTCATTTTTTAAACAATACCCCTATTGAGAAGAATGTTGTACTTGGATATATATTTATAAATTGCATTTGTCATTAGTGCCATGCATTGGAGGGAAATATACGTAAGGAATATATCTGATGTTATAATCAAGAAAAATAACTTCTTAAATATGTTAGTTTGAAAAAAGGAAAACATAATAACAAATTTGATTCGATAGTTAAATAATTTTTATCTAAAAACACACAACAAATTTACAATCTAGCAACTCAAATACCAATCTAAACTATAGAATGATACTTGATTTAGTTCTTTAAAATTTCATGTCACAATGCTTCTGTTGCGTTAAACCTGATTACCTGAAAATGTTAAAGAATTGGAATGAGTCACAAGGAGTCAGTAGGCTCCCCCACAAAAAATCCTATTTATTGGCATTGCTAAAATACCATGCATGTATATTTCACGATAACACATGATAATATAGCAAAATAACTATAAATCAACAATTTCTAGGGTAGTCGATTTAATTATGGATGAAAAGCACAAACATTTTTTCATATTTTAGTTAGTTAGATGAAAAATCTAACATACATAATAATTCAACTAACCAATCTTTTGACCTTCTTATAAACCTACCATGCCAACATATGCAAGACCTTCATAGTCTTGTACAAAATGACATGACTAACATCCTTTTCACTCATCAAAATACAAGGAACACCATCTTGCATACACATAACATAAGTCTCATTGCACATGTAGCAATGTCAGGGAACTTATACCATACCTACCATTTATGGAAGTAATCATATAACTAAGCTAAATCTCATAGTGTATTTATGGAGGGATGCACCTAGGATGAACCACAGTATCTGAGATTAAAAGATACTCTGGACTGTTTTAACCCCCACTATCCATGGGCACAAACTCTAGTTTGGTGTAAGCGTAGTTACATCTTAGAATGTAGCACACTACATAAACCACATATTACAATTCAGAATCACATAAACTCATATATTTACCAACTCGACAGTTTATGAATGACTCAAAATGCATCTAATGCACATACTCTGATATCAAGCCATCACATTTAACTAGCTTTAAATGATTCTCCAACCTATAACATGGCTCATATACACATCTATTCTAGGTATAACCACAAAATATCTAAATGAGATATGCATACATTGATCTAGACATACATGTATCATGATCAAAATTAATGACATAAGCATGATATCTAAACAACCAATTGGTATGCATCTAGCCCTTGTACATAGGACTTAATCATACATGTATCAACTTAAATATCCATGATATCAAAACATATCTATTTTTCTTTGAATCGAGCACTTATCTTACATGTCCAATCATATGATAGCACATTCTTAACACATAATTTCAAGACAAAATAATTGAATGAAGCATAACTATACACAGTTCCAAATAAAAATACTTAGGGTAACATAAATGAAAGTAAGTAAGAAAAACCTACTAGTTTAATGATTTAGTTTTGAAGCCACGATCTCTTAAATGGCTAGAAGTCAATTATTTTGAGATGACATTGGAATGATCGATCCGCTACTAGTCCATTGATCTAGCAATGATCATAGTGCTTATCATACTATAGATGCACAATTAGTAGGGACTAGCTAAACCTAGACAACTTCGAATAAGCAGATAATAAGTGTAGCAATCACAGCACCAATCTAAAGCAGGACAACAACCGTTGGAGGGAGCCCAATATGGCTGCGACAAGATGACACAAAATAGTATGTAGTGATGATGTGGACACTGCCATGGTTGGAGGCATTGGAAACTAATAGAGTAGCAACATCATGCATAGGCAGACGGCAGCAAAGGCTTTAGCACCGAAAAATGTAACATGCAAGATCGACAATGGGAGGCAGGGTCAACGACGGTGATGGAGGAGATGACATGAAGTAGAGAAGAAGGACGGGCAGCAAAATCAAGAGAAGGGAGGCAACAGGGCTAGCAGAGAAGATAGGTGGTGTAGGTGACATAGGCGATCAGCACAGTGATGGCGATTTGTAACATAAGAAGAAGAAGGAGGTGTGGCAGTGCTTATGGGGTGCCGGCAATGTAGATCATCAAAGATGATTGGACATCATGTCTAGCTATAGCAAAGGAGTAGGAAAAGGTGGCAACTCAGGCATCGAGATGCAGCAGGGGCAACGGTAGCATGCACTTCTCCACTTGAGGAAGAGAGAATGAGAATCATCCCTATACTTAGTGTTTTATTTATAAAAGATAACCATCTTTCTTTAGTATCACTCTACATATTCACAACGAAATATTTCGAATATCACCATAATATAAATGATAAACTTGGTCAACTAGTTTACCATTTCAATTTGGCTCAAAGGAGTGTTAAACAGCATCAAATGGCACATTTAGACTATCCAACCTTGAGATAGGTGCCCATTAAAGTAGACACACTTAGTGAGATAATTGAGAGACACTATAAGCAGATTATGTCAGGCTTCAATTGAAATATCATATCGATCAAAGAAAAAAGTATTGTTCCATGCAACAAGGTTCCAACAAAAATTAGAAATCAATTCCATACTTATTTAATATCTATGAAAGAGGAGAAGGTAGAAAGTACACCACATAAGAGTTCAAGAAAAGATTTTTAGTTCTTCTGATCATATGGCCAATATTTTTACAAGAACAACCTTTAAGTAGAAGCAGTAGAGAAATACAAACTAGTCGCAAATTATTTGGAAATAAAGATATGTTTAAACAACTAGACCTAGAGATACATGGGTCAAGAGCTGAAGTAGTGAACAAACATTTTTCAATGGGCCTTCGTATGAGATCAATGATACCGCAAGAGATCATGATCCATATCTAACACTCTTAAACCATCATATTACATGTGGACCAGAATGACAACCAAGTATTACTATCACACTTAAGAACTTAAAATTTTGTAAGGAGAATATTGGAAGAGCCAGTTATAGATGATTTTCCTATAATAACATATTAGGAAATGCAACAAAGAGATCTTATTATGAGAATAAGATATACACAAATCTAAATGTTGGCAAGAAAATTCCTGGACACTTCCTCTTCAACGATGAAGAACAATGATACCAAAGAATATATGAAGATTTTTGAACATATATGGGATAAAAGATGATGAACATTAGTGATGGATGTTTAGACAGCTATCTTTAAAATTTTATCATTTTATTAAAATTTATTGTGCCAAAGTCTTAATTGTTTTAATCATATTATTACATTTTCTCTTTTCAATAGATAATACTAAGAAGATGATGATAAATTTATCAGCTTATTGTCAAGTTAAAATGATCTTACGTAAGTAATCAAGTAGACACTTACTGCAAAGTTAATTTTCAAGTACTTATTTCAATTGATAGATAGCATAATAAATGACATAGGGGAAGACCATATTATCCAAATTGTCATGGGCAATTATAGTCTCTTATCAAGAAGTTAGTCAAATGTTAATGGTTCATAGATCAAATCTCTATTGGATAATATGCTTTGTTCATTCTTTACAGGGTGTTTGGTTGCATAATAAAGTTTTATATGTTTTCATGATAAAAAGTTGTATTAAAATAAAATGTGAGCTATTCAATGACATAAAATTATCGTGTTCAGAAAGATATGATAACAAAAAAGAGTGGATCATGACTAAACAAGGTGGGAGACTACAAGATAAAAAAAGAGGTGACACCCTCTTCTTTTGTACAATAAGAAAAGCTCTTTAAAAATATAAAATTGTAATGCTGGCCAAGCACCTCTTTTAACAAGATTTGTTACATAAAACATAAAATTGTAACAAAAATCATGCAACCAAACACCCCCTTAGATTTAATATGAAAGGATAATTGTAAAGATCTGTAACGGTTAGGGTGTTTAATAAATTAAAATAATATTTATTATAATTAATATGAGATTAATTATATATTTTATGGGGTTCTATTATCTCTCTCTCATTCTTTACGTTTTCTAATCTTTCTCCTTATCGTTTTCTCTCCTCTCATCCGAAGCCCTAATCGCTCCCCAGCCGCTGCTCCTTCCTCCTCTCCTACGTCTACCGTTTTCCCTCTACCGCGGGCGTTATTTTCTTCACCCTCCGCGTCGTCGACTCCCTTCTCCACGTTGTCAGCCTCCACAGTCCTCCGCCGCTCGCCCGGTCGCCCGCCTCAACCGCGACTGCCGCCTCGGCCGCCCGCCCGGCAGCCGCCGCCCCACCTGCATGCGCCAGCGGCGCCGCCCGCCCTGCCACGTGTCGACCCCGCCCAAGCGCCGCCCGCCGCGCTCACTGTTAGGCAATGCACAATGAGGTGGCATCCAGGCTGAGGTTGACAAGCTGATGTGGATGTATTTGAATTTCATTTAGTTTACATTTGTTCTGTGTGACTCAATTCAGTCGCACATATGTAAAATGTACAATTCACACTGAGTATAAAAAGGAGAATACACTCTCGGGAGGAGACACCCAATTGGGATTGTCTTGCTCTTTTCCCGCTCAATTCCTTCTGTCTGGGTCTTCTCTTCTTCTCTGTTACAGGTTCGACTATCAGCAGATCTGAGGCTTCATCAGCATCATCTTCTCAGATCCAATTTGGTATCAGAGCGTCAGTCTGATCCTCTTATTGATCTTCCGCTGCTACTTCAGTTTTATTCGGTTTTCTTCTCCAAATGGAGGAATCAGCAGTAGATTCTGTCAACACGGCACTAATTGGTAACTCTACTCTTCCATTTGCTTCCGGATCGGCCTTCTCTTCTCTACCAAGCATTTCTTATCGATTCCCGGTGAAGCTCAATACGGACAACTTCATAGTATGGCGAGGCCAGTTTCTTCCGTTTCTTAGAATGTATGATCTGTTGGGATTAGTCGATGGGACTATTCCATGCCCTCCAGATTTTATCCCTGATCTGTTTGATACGTCTCAATTAGTCCCAAATCCAGATGCTAAAATCTGGAAACAGTACGATGGTCTTGTGATGACACTTATAATATCCTCTGTTAGTGATACTATTCTGCCTATGATTGTTGGTTATAACACTTCTGCCGAGGCTTGGAAAGCCATTGTTAACACATATGGATCCTCCTCTAGTGCTCGATTGTTACAGTTGAGGCTTCAACTTCAACAGCTGAAAAAGGGAAATCTCAAGATTACTGAATTTCTGCAGAAAATTAAGCATGTCTCAAATACTCTAGCGTTGGCAGGAGATCCAGTATCACCTAGTGACTTACTCCTTTATGTTTTTAATGGCTTAGGGTCTGAGTATGACCCGTTTGTAACTGCTCTTACAACTAGACCAGGAGGTACTCAAATTACCTTTGATGAGCTCCAAGGAATGTTGTTAAGTCATGAAATTTTTCTGACCCAAAGACAACAAAGTGTGACTGAGTTAACAGCCAATTTAGCTCGGACCACCATAAACAATAATTCTCAGCAGAACAACAATTACAATGCCAATGCTGGACGAGGAAGAAACACTAGGGGCCGAGGTGGATACCGTGGCAGAAATGATAGAAACTCTTATTATAATTCTGGCAGAAGTTATTTCCAACAAAATCAGACAGATGGACAGAACAATGGTAGTTTCGGTCAGAGTCAATTTCAATCTCAGGGCCCTATTTCTGTCTGCCAATTGTGTGAGAAGAGAGGTCATACAGTCCACACATGCTGGAAACGCTTTGATCATAGCTTCAGGACTGCTCAGAACACTAGTCCTTATCAGTCTCCTCCGCCTGTCAACTACAGTCCAGCTTCTGCAAATATTGCCAACACAGCTAATCATCAACTGTTTGCCGACCCATCTTGGTATCCGGATACTGGGGCCAACAATCACATGACACCAAACTTAGCTCTACTCCAAACTTCTGCAGATTACCATGGACAGGACAAAGTACACATTGGAAACGGAGATGGCTTAAATATTCAGCACATTGGTCATTCAGGTTACAAAAGCTTCCATCTCTACAACACACTGCATGTTCCTTTACTTACTAAAAATTTGCTATCAGTCTCTCAATTCACCAGGGATAATGCAGTTTCTTTTGAATTTTTCCCTAACTATTGTATTGTTAAGGATATCCGGAGCAAGAAAGTCTTGGCCCGAGGACATAACTTCAATGGACTCTACTGTCTCAACAATGAAGCGCCTGTCTCTCCGATGGTTCTGACTGCTGAGGTACCCAAGATTTGGCACAAGAGACTAGGTCATCCTGCGTTTAAGACTGTGTTGCACATACTGAATACTATTGGCATTTCTTCTACCTTTGATAGCAATTTTCTTTGTTCACATTGTGCACTTGCCAAAAGTCACAAACAGACATTTTCCTCTTCTACTTACATTTCTAAGTATCCTCTTGAGCTGATTGCCTCCGATGTTTGGGGTCCAGCTCCTTTTGTTAGCACAAATGGTTATAGATATTATGTTAGCTTCATTGACCACTATAGTCGATATTGTTGGGTATATCCCATTGTCTTAAAAAGTGATGTGTTTCGTGTCTTTATTGAATTCAAGAATCAAGTTGAAAATTTATTTTCTCGGAAAATACAATATTTCCAAAGTGATTGGGGAGGGGAATTTCAAGCTTTGTCTAAATTCTTCTCCGAATGTGGTATCTCACATAGAGTTGCATGCCCTTACACTCACCATCAAAATGGGATGGCTGAAAGGAAGCACCGTCATATAATAGAAACGTCATTAGCTCTATTGAGCAATGCAAAAATGCCATATACTTTCTGGGATGAAGCTGTCACTTGTGCTGTGTATTTGATAAACCGTTTGCCAACCAAGGTTCTAAGTGGTATATCTCCTGATGAGAAATTATTTGGAACACAACCTGATTATAGTCTTCTAAAGGTATTTGGATGTGCTTGCTACCCCCACTTAAGACCATATAACAAGCACAAATACACCTTTCGGTCTGATTGTTGTGTATTTCTCGGCTATAGCACCAAACACAAGGGATACAAGTGCTTCTCTCCTACAGCTAGGAAAATCTATATAGCCATAAATGTTGTGTTTGATGAAAACACCTTTCCATATGAAACTCTCCTTGGTCAGCAGCCTGTACATTCTGAGATATCAGTTTTATGTTTACCTGGTCCAACTATTATCCCACGGATTCAACACTCTGCTTCACAGATTTCTACTACACCCGACACTAATCAGGTTGTATCTCCTACTGCCAGCACTCAGGTTGTACCTGCAGAAGATTCAATTATGTCTCACACTAATGCCCAATCTTCAATGGACATCCCTGAATTAGTGTCTCACACTGGTTCCCCAGCTTCACCTGTTAACAGTCATATTGATATTACACCAGTCCCATTGTCTCATGATCATCCAGACAGCAACTCTCACAAGAAATTTTGATCTCTCAAAGAGATCTTGTCTAAGCCAGACATAGGACAGGCGTCCAAACACAGCAAATATGCTCTTATTATTGAGAAATCAAGTGAGTCAGAACCTACATGTTTCACCTCTGTAAATAAATTCCCTGCTTGGAGACAGGCAATGTCGGATGAGTTCTCAGCTCTACACCATAATGGAACTTGGGTTTTAGTCCCTCCTCCTAACAATGCCAACATTGTAGGGTGCAAATGGATATACAAAATCAAAAGAAATTCTGACGGCACAGTGGCTAGATACAAGGCCCGGTTAGTGGCTAAGGGATTTACACAAGAATATGGAGTTGATTATAATGAGACATTCAGTCCCGTTATTAAACCAACAACAATAAGGATGATACTTTCTGTAGCTATCAGCTCAAATTGGCCCCTTAGACAGCTTGATGTCAACAATGCATTTCTCCATGGTACTTTAGAAGAAGAAATTTATATGATACAACCACCCGGCTTCATTGATAAGTCTTTTCCGGATCATGTATGCAAGTTGAAGAAATCATTATATGGGCTGAAGCAAGCCCCTCGTGCTTGGTTTCAAAGACTATACTCACATTTGTTATCAATTGGATTCAAGCCCTCCATGTGTGATCCGTCCTTGTTTCTTTATACTATTGGTGGCACAGTCATGTACATTCTTGTGTATGTCGATGACATAATACTTACTGGAAATAATAAGCATGCTATTACAAGGTTAATACAGGACCTGTCACACACTTTTTCATTAAAGGACTTGGGTGATCTCACTTATTTTCTGGGAATTGAAGTCACAAGAACAGTGGATGGTTTACAACTTTGCCAACAAAGGTACATTCTTGATCTTTTGGAAAAAGCTCAATTACAAGATTCAAAACCTTTCTCCACACCTCTAGCATCAAATAGCAATGTATCTCAACATGATGGTGATATACTTGATGATCCTACCACTTATAGAAGTCTTGTGGGCTCCTTGCAATATGTCACTTTAACAAGGCCGGATGTTGCCTTTTCGGTAAACAAAGTCTGCCAATTTATGTCTGCACCTACAGTCACACATTTCAGTCTTGTAAAGAGGATCCTTAGGTACCTAAAATCCACTTACACTCTGGCTTTTACCATACGACCATCTTCTTTTCATTTGCATGCTTATTGTGATGCGGATTGGGGCGGATGTCCAGATGATCGAAAATCCACCGGTGGTTTTGCTATCTATTTGGGACAAAATCTGATTTCTTGGACAGCTAAGAAACAAAGGACCGTTGCTAGGTCCAGTACAGAAGCTGAGATGAGGTCCATAGCTCTCACGGTCACTGAGTTGATATGGACAATTCAGCTTACCAGAGAACTCCAGCTCTCTATGCAGCATACTCCCATTGTTTGGTCGGATAACATTAGTGCTATATATCTTAGTGCTAATCCTGTTTTTAGAGCAAGAACAAGACATGTCGAAATTGATTTTCACTTCATCCGACAGTTAGTTCAAGATAAGACTATTGTCATCAAACATGTTGCAAGCAAGGATCAAGTGGCAGATATATTCACTAAGCCTCTCTCTGTGAGGCAGTTTGAGTTATTTCGTAACAAGCTGAATGTCGAGACCCCCTTCAGCTTGAGGGGGGGTGTTAGGCAATGCACAATGAGGTGGCATCCAGGCTGAGGTGGACAAGCTGATGTGGATGTATTTGAATTTCATTTAGTTTACATTTGTTCTGTGTGACTCAATTCAGTCGCACATATGTAAAATGTACAATTCACACTGAGTATAAAAAGGAGAATACACTCTCGGGAGGAGACACCCAATTGGGATTGTCTTGCTCTTTTCCCGCTCAATTCCTTCTGTCTGGGTCTTCTCTTCTTCTCTGTTACAGGTTTGACTATCAGCAGATCTGAGGCTTCATCAGCATCATCTTCTCAGATCCAATTCTCACGACCGCCCGCCACCACGTCAGTCCCGCCGCCCGCGGCCGCGTGACCGCCCGCCCGCGGCGTCGACTGCGCCGCCACTCCCTCGTCACCGCGTCCCTGGCCCCCTCCGCCATCCTTCCTCGCCCCGGCGTCTCACCGGCGCGAACGCCACCGGCGTTAACCAGTCGCCCCCCCTCCTCCGTCGTCACCACGCATCTGCCCCACGCTCACCTGCAACAGCGCCATGCGCTGCACGTCGCCGCGCGGCGTCTCTCTCTCCCCCCCCCGGATGATGCCTCACCTGCCTCCACCCTCCTTCCGCGCGACAGCTGCCGTCGCCGTCTTCCCCTCTCAGCGCCCGCGGCGTCGCCGCATCGTCCTGCACAGCCGCTCGTCACCATGCCGCCCTCGTCCACCCGCGCAGACGCAGCTCTTTCCGCGTGACTGCCACCCCTGCCACCTGTTAACCAACCCAAAACCGCGGTACTGAGTTAGAGAGGCTCAGGCTTATAAGCATAGGTACCTCCCCTACCTAGCCAATATGGCACTATTCTAACTCGCCCCCTCACGTGCAAGCTCTTCTGACTTTGACACGTGTACATTGTTTACGGGTGACGGTTGACGGAGGGGGGTCCACAGCCCTTGGCTCTGATACCATGTTAACCAACCCAAAACCGCGGTACTGAGTTAGAGAGGCCCAGGCTTATAAGCATAGGTACCTCCCCTACCTAGCCAATATGGCACTATTCTAACTCCACCCAGTCGCCGCGCCGCCTCCTTCCACGCGCCGTGCCGCGGCCTCCGTCCCTGCGCTCCAACCAGCCGCCCGCCTACAGCTACACCCGGCCGCTGACCGGCCTCTCTCCGCGCGAATGCGGGCGGCATCAGCCGTTCGACCAGCGCCCGTCTCCGCGGCTTCTGCCGCCTTCGGCGCCCCCGCGCCACTGTCACTGCCTGCAGCCACCCCATCACCGGCCATTGTCCCGTGCGCCGCATCCAACGCCGCCTGCGCTCCCCCTCCTTGGCCAGTGCGCCGCCGTGCACCAGTGAACCCCCCTTCACACCGCGGTGTACCCCCTCTCTCTCTCCTCTATCCTCTTCTCTCTCCCATTGCCTCTCTCCTATTCTCTCCATTTCTTATTGTTAGATCATTTATCCTCTTTGTTCTAGCAGATTGTCGTGTCAGGATACCATTCGATTCGGTTTTGTATCGCCGTTGTGACCGCGGCATATTCGTCATCCGGATCGATTCTGTTGGAATTCTGTACGCCGTTCGTCGTCGCCGTAAAGGTTGGTGTCTCGGCTATTCTTAGCACTCTAATATACTTGATTAAACCGTAAAAAACATGCTTAGATCACCAGGATTAATAGATTTTAATTAGTGGGCTGTTTTTGATTTATTAGCATGATTAGATAGAGTTTAGATTAACTTGTTTAATCATACATGTTTAGATTGTTCAATATCCATGATTATTCATCATGTTGGATAATTATTCAATTATGCATGTTAGCATGTTAGGTATGTCTTTATAGTTGAACCTAGTTAATTTAGCATGGTTGCATCGCGGTAATCTTAAATATGTATATCCTGATTTGTTAAAAAGCCGATGTAAGGTTTAATCATAGTGTTTGTCAAAGTAGGTTGTAGCTTGCATGATCTCATTTATATGCATCTTATGATTGGTTGGTTATGGTTGTGATGTGGTATGCAAATATGTGGTGCATAGAACCATGGGTGTTCATCTATGTATTTCATGTTTGGATTGCCAATTTTATATTCATGGTTACTGTCTGAGTTATTTATATGCTTGCATTGTGTGAAATGTGGTTAATGCAGTGAACTGCATTGTGATGGAAATTTACTTCACCAGACTATGTTAGTGGCCCGTGGGCAGCGGAGATTAATTGAATCCGGAGCATCCTTCGATTCCGGATACCGCGGTTTATCCTAAGTACTCCCCTACCTAGGGGTACTATGGGATTTAGTTACTATATGTTACTTCCTACTTTATGGTAAATCTGGTGCTAGTTTTGTGATGTGGCTGCATTATTCAAATGGAGCGTGATATTTACTCAAATAGGTGTTTAGTTGTGCATTTTGGCATAGATATTAGTGGTCTAGTTGTGTCTTTTGGTTTTATGTCAGGTGTAGGTGTTATGAGCATACCTAGAGTAGTCTAATGTGCAGGATATGTTGGTTTTAGTGCATATAGAGTCATGTTATCATATGGGGTAGTAGAAAGGCATTGTAATCACTTAATTGAAGATATATAATTAGCTTAAATCCTATGTATTATAATCAAATTTTTAGGCTTAATATGTATTTTATATCAATAGAGAATCATTATTATAGTAGGGTAGTGCGGGTGTAAGACCTACTGAGTCTGTGGTGACTCACCCCTTCCGTTGTTAATATTTTTAGGATTGCAGGTTTAGCGCAGCAGAAGTGTAGTGGTGTTTTAGAATTCGAGGAGGTAGCGGATTAATCATTCAATGTTGGTATTGTCATGTTTAGATAAATGTTTGATTGTTATGTTAATAGGTTGTAATGTTTGGAAATGGTGATTCTGGAGTGTGAATTTTAGTCTTGTTTGGTTCCAAACCGATATTCTTTCCCGTTATGTCGCCGGATTATCTTCTGTTGTGCTTGTTAAAAATCCGGGTCGTGACAAGATCTAAGAATTGATAGGTAGTTAAAATGGCATAATGTGTACGTACTTAAATTTCTCTGTTTATGGAGAGTATGGTTGCACAATAATTCTTTATACTACTATACACTTTTATATTAAACATAAATCTAAGATGGCTAAAGACATGAAATTATCATGTTTGGTGAGAGATAATCAAAAGATTGAAGACTATATAAGGTCAAGAACCCCTAAGAATAAAAAAGTCTCACCTTTTTTTGTTTGATAAAGAATAATGCATAAAAAGGATTTATTGCAACGATTGTCAAATAGTTTTTAACAAATTTTGTTATAAAAATATATTTTATAATAAAAATGCGACTTGTCAACCAACCAAATTTCTCTTAACTTATTGTCATCGCCAACTAATAACGTTTGTTAAATTTAGCTATATGTATTAGTATGAGCAATATGTCAAAGAGAAAAAGGACCGGTGAACCCGATTTAACTGTGGACCAATCTTTCTTCTCGGTAATTCTTAGCTTATGAGATTCTTTTTCGTTACATAACATAAATTTTGATAGCTCTTTATGATAAAACATACTAACGTACCTAATGGGGTGTTTGGTTGCATGATAATTTTTTGTACACTTTCATGATAAAAAATTGTATTAAAATAAAAAGTGAACCAACTCATGACATAAAATTATCATGTTTGGAGGGATGTGATTACAAAAAAAGAGTAACCACCGCACATGACCAAACAAAGTGGGGGACCACAAGAAAAAAGAAAGAGGTGAGACCCTCTTTTTTTGTTTAAGAAGAAAATCACTTTCAAAACATAAAATTGTCATGGTTGTCAAACACCTCTTTTAACAAGTTTTCTTACAATTTTTAAAAATTAAAATAAAAACCTCAATTATCATGCAACCAAACACCCCATAAACACTTTAAATTGTGACGTTTGATTATAAAATTGATATATTGTAAGGTGAGAATCACATATAAAAAAAAGATGCAGGAAACCATAAAAATGCAAAATTAAATGTAGATCCCCACCACACCACTTTTTGTATCCAAGAAAATGATCTACAACTATAGTTTGTCTAAAGCACTTCTCCGGACATTTTTATTGCAAAAGCATATTTCTGTAGAGAAAGCACAATCTATCTTTATCATGCACACAGACACCATTGTCGTCATCTATTTGCTTTAGGGTACATCAGCTGGACACCACCATATTGCTTAACAATCCCTATATACTTTTCCTAAGTTATATATAAAGAGAGAGAGATATATATATGTATAAGAGAAATTATTTGAGAACATGCTATGCGACTCTACATATCCCTCACTGAAAGCTTGCCACATATTTCATAAATTATTTGGTTAAAGAATATTGACCAAATGCGTTCTTGGCCTGCCTTTGGTTGATATTGCATGGGCAAAAAAACGGAAAGATAATAAACTTTTCAGTCAATCTTGGAAAAAATATGATTTCGTAATAATCCAGCTTGGAGCAGCACATTACTGGCGTACCACGTGTACTCCAACGTGCCGCCACGTCTGCGCCACGATGTTCGGCGGTCGCCCGCGAAGGCATGCGGATGTCACGGACCGGTGATCACGGGGTTCGGATTCTTAGCCCGATCACCGAACCGGATCCGAAAGGCAAAATTCCCCTGGATCCTCGTCTGGCAAGACCTCCTCGTAGGGTCGTCCCGTCCTTCGAGCTCCTCCCTCCCGCTCTCTCGGAAAGCGTTCCTCACAGACTGCGCTCCGCTGCGTGCTCGGTCAGACATCGGGAAAGTAGAAAGCTGGTAGAACAGTCTTGTCGCACTGCTCTGGCAGAAATTCTAATCTCCGCGCCGAGAAGCGAAAAAAATATAGTAAAAGAATAGTTATGTTTATATCTTGATCACTTATTATATCTTTTAAGTTTAAATTTATTTATTTTTTTACTAAAATAAACTATTTTAAACTTAGTTTTTTATTTAATTGAGTCTCCAATTTAATTAAATTTAAATTTATGTTCAATACAAAATTACATATAAAATTTGAACTTCTTTAAAATTATTTAAAAATTATTCATTAAACTAGCCCTATGCATAAAGTAAAATTAAAATTTTAAAGGAAGAAGAATATGTACACAGTGCGAGAGAGAGAGAGAGAGAGAGATTATGTACACAGTGCGGAGACCGGATACTTGTAAGAAGAAAATATATACACAGTGCGGAGACCGGATACTTGGAAGTTGGAAGAAGAAAATCCGGAGAGCAGAAGTCTCTCGGCAAGATTATGGGCTAAAGTTTGGTCCTTGATCGTGTTACCTAAATGCCGGAAGAGGGCCGATAAAAGGACTCTGTGCTGTGGCTTAATTACAGTGGTTTTTGCTGCGGCGTCAACTGCTTCTCGTCTTGCTGATGTTTCGGAAGATATGGATGCCACCATCGATCAGTACTGACCAAGAACCAAAGGTAGAGCACGAGGTGATAATTACGCAGGATCGATGAGGCGTTTCGTTTCATGAACTGCCTTGAATGTGCGGTGCTTCTCGAGAACATATATAAGCATCCATCTTCAGCCGCGCGCCTTTGCACTCGTGCGAAATCAATCTCTGAGAGATATATATAGACGCATTAATTTACAGATCATAAGGATGTCACAGATTAGCGTGGGGGCAAGAACCGTGTACAATATGTATAACTTGTTTGCGATGGAGGATCTCTGAAGATGGGGGGAACTGGGCAGATGGTCATTCAAGTGCGCATGGAAATCAAGATAAATCTCCGCGAAGCTCCTGCTTATAATAACCTGGCCACCTGTGTATGGATATCATATGTCAACCTGATTGAGAGGGAAGGAGAGAGGGGAGAAGGGGGGAGATCGCTGTAAGATTATATGGAGCAGGGACAGAAGTGATTAGACTGGTTAATGCGTGCACTTAGAATTCTTTACGGCGCTCATCGCGCGAATGGTCAACAAAATGCTTCAAAACACACCAATCGAATCTTCACTGCTTTCTGTAGTACCTGTTGTGACCAGTTTCATACTGGGAATTCATCTGAGCACATGGATAGATATATAAATCAACACTGCTTTGCCTGGAAGGTAATTAAGCTAGCTAAATGCATATGTCTGGGATATAATATACAGCTTGAACATAGTTAGCATAAAATATGCAGATCGTATAGACATAGAGATGGGTTCCTTTTTTAAATAACACACTTTTAAAATTTATTTACAAGACTAACCTACCATATTTTTTTGGAAAACTAACATAGTGGAGTACTCTCAAATCCGACTTTCAAAATGGAGATCAAAGTCAAATTTTGAAAATGGACTTCTCACTTTGGAAATCCAGCTTTCAACAAGTGAAGTTGTTGAGTTTAACAATCTAGCTCCAATTCCCGGGGCCCATTGGTCAGATGTCTTGTCTAGTTTAGAGAAGGCCTGGATTTGAATCTTATTACTCCCAGAAGTTGGATTGTAAAATCTAACTTCAGTTCTATCAGAAATCTAACGTTGATTTGAATTCTGAAAGTCAGATTTGAGTACTCCTGTTAAAATGTGTTAGTTTGCATAAAAATCCATGTTAGTTTGCGAAAAAAAACTTCAAGTGATAGCCTTGCAATTGAAATTTAAAGAAAAATGGTACTTCAAGAGAAAACCCCACAGGCAGATAGAGAGGGAGAGAGGGAAAGTATGCTTGACTCCTGGCATGCCACCCGCTGTAGGCAATCCCAATAGATTGCTCTATGCGTGTGGCATACAGGGAGCCAGGCACAACTCAAACGCCGTTCTCTTTACCATCAACCCAATACCTCATCTGTGCGCATCGTCCTCCCGTGCAGAGAGAAGAAGCGCCCACGCACAACGTTTCCTCTCATATCAGCGTCTGTTCTTCGTAGCAGTAGTTAACTACTGTTGCCGGAGACCCTTCAGCCTTCATGACCTAATAGATCAGAGAGAGAGAGAGAGAGAGAGAGAGAGAGAGAGATGAAAGGGAGCAATAGCGACTACGTGTACGTGAGGGTAGAATTAGCAGGCTGATCGAGGTGTAGAGAGGAGGGGATCGACTGTGAGCAAAGGAAATTGAGGGAAGATAGATAAATAGATCCATGGCCGGATGCTGCGTTGAACAAGACATGGAGTTTGGGCGGAGAGGGGTTGAGGGGAGGGAGCAGCACATGGCCGTCCTTGTCTCCACTTTCCCAGGTTTTGACGCCCCCCCCCCCTCAGGAAGAATGTCTGCTTTTTCTTCCCCCCTACACTGCATACGGTGGTTTGTCTTGTGTTTGTCCGGAGCTCTTGGATTCGGATTAACCTGGGAGATTCTTCTTGCCGTCCTTTGCTGACCAATCAAATTTTATTCTTGCCTGCCTGCCTGCATATATTTATTTAGACTAGTTTGAATTTGAGAAATATCTGAGATGCTATAGGTAAACACCTAGTGCTACACGCCATCTTATAAGTTTAGGGGATTTGAGTGCATGTAGCGCAGCAATTAAGTTGTTTCCGATAATTTTTTAAGCGGGGGGTGTTTGTAACAAAACATGTTAAAAGATGTGTTTAGAAACTATTATAATTTTATGTTTTTAAGAAGATTTTCTCCTTAGAAGAAAAGAGGGCCTCTTTTTTAATCATGGGGTCTCCACCTTGTTTGGTCATATATGATACCCACTCTTTTTGTTATCATTGACTAGTTCACACTCTATTTTAAAATGACATTTTATCATGAAAAATATAAAATTTTCTTGTGTAACCAAACACCTTGTTAAGTTATTAAAAATCCTAATAGGAAAATTCTAATAATTTTATAAATTATTATTATAAAATTTTAGTTAATAAATTCTACATTATTACTAAAATTTGATCTAATACCTTTAAACTTAAATTTTTTATTTTTTATTTTTTATTTATAATAAAATTTTAATAATTTATATAATATTTATTTGTTCTTGTGTTCTTTTTCAAAACATACATTTATTTTTATCAAAATTAAAAAAATAAGTATCGAGTTGATTGTTTTTCGATCTCAATTTCGATTATCCAACTCTAATTTGAATAACTTATTATTAGAATACAAAAAATGATTTTAAATTAATTAATTATTATCAAAATAGAATCAAATTATCATCAAAATCTCATATTCGTTTGTACCCCTGCCTACATGCATAACTTTCCATGGTGTGTCTCATCATATATCTGCATTGGATATGAATTAAAATATCAAGGGCACAATGAGGACAACACATAAAGAGACCTTGAACTTGTTGGAACTTCACTTAGGGATCATTTGCTTCGAAAGCAAGATGGACAAGATGGGAGTCTAGATCACCTCAGTCCAATGGAGGAAATTCCCTCTTCCACATTGTGGTAGCTATGCACCCCACCCCACATGAGCCAAACCAACAAAAAGAAAAAAAAAATTCTATGCCCATGTGGGGTGGGGTGTGTGGCTATCGCAGCATGAAAGATGAGGGAGTTGTCTCCTCCCCCAGACTAAGGTGATCCAAACTTTCAAGATGGTATTGTTGAGTTTTTATCAATATGTATTGATTTTGATGGTTAATAAAAGAAAAGAGATGCATGAACTTGTATGAAAGTCAAATGTCGATTGAGACTTTAGGACCGATCACTACAGGAAAAAGGGTTGTAGTTGTTGCCAATACTCTTTAGCCATCACTGAAGGAATTATTGGCAATGACTATAAGTTGTCACTAATAATCTGTTTGAAGAACAAAAATTACATATTAATATAAATAATTCACATAAGACTACACCCATGCATTAATGTATGATACACCTATATTTTATATATATATGATAAACATTCACTACAAGAAATTCGCATTTTACCTACGCAAAAAAATCGTAGGTATAGGCTATTTTCCCGTAGGTAATGTCCTTTACCTACGAAGCTACCTACGGAACCTTCCGTAGGGCTAGTACATGTAGGTAAATGTTTTAACTACGGATGAATCCGTAGGTATAGTACAGGTACTATACCTATGGGTGAGCATACACCCGTAGGTATAAGTCATACTATACCTACGGAACCGTTCGTAGGTAAAAAATTACCTACATGTACTAGCCCTACGCGACCAATCCGTAGGTAGATTCGTAGGTAATGGTTTTACCTACGGAAAAATGGCCTATACCTACGATTTTTTGCATAGGTAACCTACGTAAATGTGGTCTATACCTACAGTCGATCTTCTCTTTACCTGCGTAGTAAAATCCTTAGGTAAATGTTACATAACTAAAACCTGATATCAATGCAGTCGACCTGAATACATTTCACTCATTGAAACTCAATACATTCCACTTATTCAATGAAAACACAATTCACACAAAAAACTCATACAACCTTCAAAATATGTCATCACTCAAAATAAACATTTTTATATTTCACAAAATAAACATGAAAAAACAGAGTCTGCTCATTACAAACAAAACATGATAATAAAAAAAACTTCACAATAAAACATTCCTATATACACCATTCACAAGCTGCTCATATATAGACCATCATTGTTTCAAAAACATACAAAGATCAATATTTGAGTGATCATGAAAAGACAATCTGATAAACCATGAACTGAGTGATGTCAAGTTTTATTGTTTAGAATAAATGAAGTTACAAAGTTTCAAGCATTGTTCCATCCAGATAACCAAATATGTAAGGAAAATATTTGATATTTGTGATGACAAGTGCACAACTGAAAACAATATATGAAAATGGAAAAGTCCGAAATAGTGCACCTGCCCTGAACTAATGAAACCAGTTTGCTTTCTCCACATCCAAAACCAACGCCCAACAAAATTAGCAACCCGAGTATCATCCACAAATTTGAAACAATCCTCCTCCTACACAGCAATTAACTTGTTAGTTCTATTTAATCTTCATTACAACACCCAATGAAAGCAAAAGAAAACATAACCACCGAGGGTGAAGAACTCAAATTAGAAATTATATTGCACTTGTCATAAACTAACATTTTAGATCATAAAAATTAACTTGAGAACATAAGCACGTGCAAAAAACATGCACATCTATACATAACATAAACTTGCTTGACAAAGTTACCATTAAGTAACTTGGAGGAGGGTGGCTTTGGGTTTCAGTTTCCAGGTCGTGCTACCAGAATTGGGCATTGAATTGATAAGACCATTCTGAAGGTTAAAAAAATACAGGGACTCTCCTTTCTGTAAAGAGATTAAAAGTTAGAAAATCCACATAAAGTTCAGAAGCCATGTTAATCTCTTTTCTTACCTCGAACTAGGAAAAAAATAAGGGCAACTTGAAGACAACATGCATACTGAATTTCGCAAACAGATGCCACCACAAACCACACAAAAAATCTAAAAAATTAAAACTTACTCATGAAACATTCATACATCTGTGAATATATGGATCAGACATATAGCTTCCTCTGATCAGTTTCCTGATGGGTTCACGAAACCTTTACCCACTCAACAGTTTATGACATTCAGGAACAAGTTGAATGTGTTTCCACCACCGTTCAGCTTGAAGGGGGGTGATAAGCACAAATTACATTTACATCATGGTTGACATTTCAGATGTCACCTTCTGTAATATTCATTTCATGTAATTGGCAAACTACCCTCAATGTACAATACATATATATATTGTCATCCATCTACAGATCAGAATATATGGATCCATACATCTACAGATCTAGATCCAAGAGATATTTAGAATGGCATCCATTCTAGAATATCCAAAAAAAATTAAATGGGAGACAAGGTAATAAGTTAGATTAATATCCCTAATATGTCAAACTAACAAGAAATTTAGATTTACTCTCATTCTTATCATTTTTTAGCAATAAATGATACATTTAGAATGAAAGAAGAGAGATAGGCTCATAAAGTTGAAGAACATTACCTCGGAAATGATGTATTATGCTGTAAAAGTTCCTCATTTCTGTACACTTGACAAACCTTGAAGAAAAGCTTTGGAAAAGTACATTAACAAGCAAAATTTACAAAGAAATAAGTACCTCACAGATTTGAGTTTGAATATGTCAGCTTCTAATTTAGTTGGTATGCAACTTGAATCTGGATGATAAGATAAAATTAAGTTTCTACATATTGCAAAAGTTTCATCCAAAACCAGGACCTTTCGGGCCAAGTGAAACTTGAAGGGCATAGATAACAGAAAATTAGACAGAGCGACCTAGTGCAGTTAATTAGATAAGCAAAGAAAATGTGTGATGTTTAGCAACACAATTTTCTTTAGGTTTCAAAAGGAGAAACACCATGCTCCAACAAACAAAGAACATGTCTGCAAAACAACATGCATACTCAATTTCGCAAACAGATGCCACCACTAACCACACAAAAAATCTAAAAAACTAAAACTTACTCATGAATCATTCATACATCTGTTATATACACCATTCACAACCATCCTATATATAGACCATCCTCAAATCCGAGTAATACAACAACCAGGTCTGATTTAAAAAACAAATTCATAAACAAAGTACACATCACAAAGTTGAAATATATAAAATATGAACATGAAACCATAACAATCACCCACAATCCATCAGAAGTTACATGACTTTGAAATATCACCACAAACATGACATGGCCTTCAAAACCACCACAACCAACCATCAATTTCAACGATAAAAGAGTTGGTTGTCAACCATCCATAGTCCTCATTGATCATTTTTCATCAAAAATAACCTGGAATTTAAAGTCAAAGACATTAAAAAAATATTTTTTTTTCTTAATTAATGATTGTGAGTAAAATATGTAAGTAGTATAACTTACATAATCTTTGAACCATATAATATGGCTTCCAATGGCATCACGCATTTTCTGCCTATGATCATCCTTAATGAACAATGGGGCATTTGGCTTATGAACACGAACAATAGACACCTCGTAGAATACATCTCCAAGGTGCCTTGACATCACCATTTTCTTGGCGTCGTTACTTATGAACAAACCTTCAGCAACGCAGTCCCCTTCCATGTCTACCAACTTAACATTCTTTCCTTTTCCCTATTAAAAACAAAAATAAAATTTGAAAGGACATGAAAGATTCATAATTGGCTGGACAAGAAAGGCGGATCATGTATGAAGCACAACTCATACACTGCAGCGATAAAAAAAAAGAAAACAACTTCACTTACATTATCTTCGGCCGAAGTTGACAACTTGCTGGCCACCGAAGATCGAGGTGCAGACTACACAAAGTTGCATAAAAAATAATTAACATGACTTACTAGTTTTGTGCATTTTCATAGACATCTTTGTATAATTTAAATTCAAAATTTTATACCTCGGCATTGGGCTGGGGAGCATCCTCAAGTTTAGCCACTTTTGATTCCAAAAGCTGAAGACGTGCATGTAGGGACTTATCTTCAATTTTGAACTTTTCAACTTTTCCCTCCCCCCATAGTTGCTTTGGTGTTGGCCCTATGCTAATACCCCTAATTCTCCCATGTTTGTCTTCACCAAGAACTTTGGCGAAGGCATCTTCCTTTGTGGCCATTGAATAAGAACTAGTAGATGGTTGACATTGTTTGATTGCCTTAAGTTTTCCCTATAATGGTCAAAGTATCTTAGAAAATACATATGAAATATATGTACAGAATGCAAAGGCATCAAAGTTACACAGTCCTCTACGAGGTACTTCATATATATAGGTAAGTGGTTCAGTATATGCTTACGATTGCTATAGCACATTCATCGTTGACAGCCTTGCCATCCTTCTTGGTATGACTGATGATGAAGATGTATGTTCTGTCCACCTCTTTACTAGTTTTCAACTTCTGAAATTTTAACAGTTATGGGCATTTAAGAATTGACACATAAAACATCTGTAATGCATAAAATAGTTGGTACTAACCTCTTTTGTTCTGATATCTGCATATGTCTGAGTTCCAGCACAATGAAAGATCTTTTGAAGGCTCTTATTTTTCTGATTCACCTCACTCTTCCTCTACAAGTTACAATTCACAAGATATGGTAATGTGAATTCACAAATTATGAATACTTATGATGAAAATAACAGTTTACCTGGAAATCATTAGAAGTCCAGGCTATCCTTGCTGACTCCCAGATTTCAGGGGTAATGTGCAATCCTTGAGGTGGCTCTTTGTCATTTGTGTACTTCTTCCTAAGTGAATACTTATGATATTTCTATTTCATCCCAAGATCTTTCATTATAAACATCTTTTGTAATTCATCTCCATCACTAACATCATATTTTCTCTAGAAGAAAAATTAAAAGTATGTTGTTTGGTAGTCATTGACAGGTTACATACATAACTATAACATACCGAGACAAGATAATTATTCAATTTACCTTGATAAATGCCAATATGTCGTTCACATTTGATTATGACATCTTATCCCAAGATGCCACATTGATCGGGCATTTCTCACAGTTCCTTGCAACTGTCCCCAGAAAGGTCCTTAGTGACCTCCCACCGGTCCCAATTGGCTGTCCAAGTTCATTCCATTCAACAGTAATCAGCTTCTCATCCTCCAATGCCTGCACATCACGGCAGTATGTGCGACCCCGAGTTTTCTTTGGAGGAGCAGAATCCGCCACTGTTTTGTCCTCAGTATTCTAGTCCTCTGTTTCAGCATCTGCGTTCTTATCACTGGAGGATGTAAGGGATGGTATGGAAGATGATGCAGAGGAGATCAAACAGTCTCCATCTCGACCATATTTTAAAACTTTGACAATAAAACTGTCAATATTGGATACTAGAAACCAATCTTCTGTCATCTACAAGAAAAAATGTTAAATACTTCATGAACATTTAAATAATACTTTATTTTCTAGAAGACATTGAGTTCACAGTGTGTACAAAATATGGGTACGAAGACCAAGAAAAGGCCTGTGGGGCACCCTTTATGAAAAGGTAGGCGAAATAGAGTGAGAAAAACCCACACTCCAATCCATCCCTTTGTTGTGGAACCTACATGAAGCAAATGCTCAAACAGTAAAGTAATTAAAATTCTATAAATAAAACAGAATACTCATAAAACATTAAATGCATACTGAAGGTATATAGTATGGAATGGACGCCAAACTCTTCTTGCTGACCAATTTACCATCACTCTCGTATAACTCTTTCAAAAACCTAAAGAAAAAACATACTCTTCTATGAATGTAGATATGCGAATAATGAAATTGAAAGTGGAACTCATACATTACCTTCTAACTGTTGGCTCTTGCCTTTGTGGCTCAGTCATGTGAAGTGAGTCCAGCATGATTGTACACGGTCCAAACTCAGAGTCAGAGGAATTTGCCAAGCTACATAATATTAACAGTCTCTAGTGTCCCTTGTAATAAATTGTTAGTAACTTAGAAAGAAAATAGCCCATCTTAGAGTGAAATGCCCTATTAATTATGACTTACCCATCAACTATGGGGACAATGACATATGTCTTGGAGAACACTTCTCGATCCCTAAGTACTTCTATAATCCTATTCCTACTATTAAGATACATAGAAAACAGCAAACAATGTACTATTGTGGCATTTATTTTGTGGGTCATCTGAAGTTGATCCCACATGTGGCTACAAAATTTGAACAACAAATGGTTAGATGAATAAGTAACACCAAAGGATTCTAATTCACACATAACACATCCCCATAGACCATGAGTTCTGTCACTTGCTGATAAGTCCCATCTGTCCAAACATAATACAACTTTCTCATGCATCAAAAATGTGAGGAACATGTGGATAAGTAAAGTCAACGATTGCATAAAACACATAAAATTAATACAAAGTTGTAGGTCACCAACGATCCATATATCCATAACAATCTGATTCTAGACAAGAAGCACCTCTACACCAAAAGAAAAAAAACAAATATGTAAGATTCTATAGTAGATAAATAATAACAACCTCTAGTGCAACTAACTGTGCTTGTTTAATACTACTCTAAATCCGGTAATTTCCTTTTTATTTCAAGTATCTGTATTATTGCTCCTCAAATTTACAATCTACATAAAAATAACAATCAAAACAGATATGCAATCTTCACACTATAAGCCACTGGTAACTGTTGTATGACAGGTTAAGAGCGATGTTAATTTTGCCATCCTAATTGAAGAAGTTCTGTAAGTAGGATACGAGGGACAATTAATCTAGAGCAAGTCTGGTGCATCCTGATTAATCTAGAGCAAGTGTGGACAAACATGAGAAAAAATTGATGAGCTTGATTTTATATATCTAGATACACATCTTAATTAGATCCATAGTAAATCAATCATCTACACTTGCAAGCTAGAATTGACAAGTATATGTGGATGACAATTATGTTTTGCTGATGTACTTAATTACAAGAATTTTTAAACAAATGGTATAGATGTGAAATTTATCCATCCACTTGATGCTTCTACCATCAATTTTAGCTGGTAACTGAATTTAGTCAGATTTACATCACATTTTTTATAATTTGCAGAGTTTGGGTTCTAACACATCATAATCGAAAGGCTCCAAGCAACTAACTGTGCTTGTTTAATACTACTATACAACCGGTAGTTTCCTTTTTTATGGGCTCTAACAGGATATCAGATTTGACTGAACGCGGCAGGTCCTTCAAGTTGGAGTCAGATACATTGAATTAACACATATAAAAATAGGGTGTAGTCCTATGAACTCATACATCAGATACATTGAACTAACACATTCCAAAATAGGGTGCATGCCTATGAATTCTGCCAAATAAAATGTTTTCTAGAAAACTTACTCCATGAACTGCCGAAACAAGTCAGAATCCAACTTCTGTAGTGCCTTTGGCATATCATAGATGTCATCAATGTGCTTTATCTTCTTGGGTTGTGATGGGTTGGATGAGTTACCTGGACCCTACAAACCTTTTTCCTTTGACTCCTTAGAGCTTCCACCGTCTGATTTAAAAGACAAAGCCTCCATAACCTTCTTTCCCCTGTTTGCATAAAACGCATCAATCAAATTTCATTAATTGATAAAGGAAAATTGATAAATGGCATGAGAGCATATAAATAGGACAGTATAAATAAAATGATCATATAAAGGCAACTTACATCACACTTCGATGGCATCTATATCTAACCTACGAACAAACATTTCATCCAAATCATTGTCATTGAGATTTATTGTTGTTTTCTCATGAGGTGTGGCATGTATGTCTAGGAATTCAGCACATTCCTTGGAATTATCATTTGTTAAGCTGTAAAAATCACGTGGGATAGTCTTATGAACAACAAACCAACTAGCATTCTTTGGGTCCTCTACATACCAAACTTGTTCTGCCTATGATGCCAAGATAAAGGGCTCATTTGTTCTTAACTTACATGCTAGATTCACCAGAACAAGAGGTCCATCATGTTTCACCCCTCGGTGCACATCTACCCAATCACACTTAAGCAACACTATCCTCATATGACCATAGTAGTCAACTTCGAAAATTTCATCAACTACACCATAGTAGGTAACATTTTCCTCCATGTTTCATGACTTTAAAGGTCCACTTGCAGTCAATACAATGCCAGAGTTTTGAGTAACTCGTTGTTGTTCAACCTTTCTTGTGTGAAATCTAAATCCATTAACTATACATGATTCATACTTCTTAACCACATCAAGCGGTAGATCTTTAACCCAAATAAGATAAGATGACATGTCTCCCCTAGTCAACTCTTGTAGCTTAAGCACCTAATGAAAACAAAGAATTTGTATGCATGTTACAAAAATATCGCCACATCCTACCACAAACATAATAACATACAAACATAATAATTACCTTAGCTTTTAGCCATTGTCTGAATTTAGATGTATGAATATGCTCAACCTCGCTTTCATTCAACTCAGGGTACATCTCTCTAAGTTCAGTGACATGATCCCTAAATTGAAGATGATTAGTTTGCATTTTCATATATGTTTGTTATAATCTAAAATTAAAAAATCAAATTTAAACTTACTTGGTGTACTAGTTCAAAGCTGTACAATTGAATATGATGTAGTTATGTACTTGTAACAAATCATTTCTTTGGAGTCTTTTGTTCTTAGATGCTCCACATGGACGACAAGTCTCCATGAAAATTTTCCATCCTTCCTCTACCACCTTTGGACGATATTCCACTTTCCGTCGTGGTCTATTTAACCATGTCTCCACATCATCGTTTAAATATCGGGATGCAAATATCATTGTTTCAGACATAACATATCCTTCAGCAATTGACCCTTCAGGGTATGTCTGATTCCTCACATAAGATTTTAATTTGGCCAGGTACCTGAAGAGTTAGTAGCAATAAACATTGATTTCAATCAATCGACAAAATTAAATGTATAAGTGAAAGTAATACCTCTCAAATGGGTACATCCATCTATACTGAACTGGTCCAGCAATCCTAGCCTCATCTGCTAAATGAATGATCCAATGAACCATTATATCAAAGAAACTTGGAGGAAATATCATCTCCAGATGACATAATGTCCTTGCAATATCTAAGCCTTGTTGGTAGAAGTATTCAGCAGAAGCAACTTTTGAACAAATGTTTAAGAAAAATTGACAAATGTCACTTAGTGATGAAGAAACATTTTTGTTTGGGATTGCTCTAACAGCAATTGGAAGTAATTGTTGCATAATGACATGGTAGTCATGAGTCTTCAACCCCCATAACTTCTTATCTTTATTGACAAATCGCTTTGCAATATTTGAGGAGTAGCCGTCAGGAACCTTAACAGATCGAAATAGCTTGAAGATAGTTTCCTTTTCTTTCTTACTACATGTGAATTGGGCAGGTGGTAGCACTATCCTACCTGGCTCAACTTCTTGTGGGTGAAGAGATACTCGAATGCACATCTTTTGTAAGTCTTGACGAGCTTTCAGCCCATCTTTATTCTTCCCTTCAATCGAGAGAAGGGTGCCTACTATACTCGCACACATTCTTCTCAATGTGCATCAAATCTAAATTGTGACGAAGCATTAAAAATTTCCAATATGGTAACCTAAAGAAATTACTCATCTTCTTCCACCCTAGATACTTATTATCATCCTCCTTACTTTTTCTTTTCCTCTTGCCTTTCTTCTTTTCAAGACATTTTGCAACGTGTGAATTAAAATCATCTAGTTGTTGTATTATTTCCATTCCAGATAACGCCAATGGCTTGTCACCCCATTCTTCATGACCATCAAATTGTTTACTCATTTTTTGAAACTTATCTTTGTTTGCTAGCCATCTGCGATGACCCATGTAACAAAACTTTCCACTACATTCTAGCCAACTTGAAGAGGTGTCCTTGTTACAATTAGGACAAGCCAATCGACCTTTTGTACTCCAACCTGACATGTATGCATATGCTGGAAAATCGTTAATAGTCCATAATAACGCTGCACGTAGATGAAATTACTCACAATTAGTTGCATCATATGTATCTATACCCTGCCAAAGAATCTCAAGTTACTCTATGAGCGGTGTCGACTCCAAAAAAGGGATCCGGATCGGCACCTCAAAAGGAAGGTGAAGATGGAATTGGGAGAAAAGGGGGGAGTGAATCGGAAAACACTCGGAAAGCGGTAAAGACTCCTCACCTCGATCCCACACTGACATTGATCCCCAAACTTTCATCTCACGGCGTCGCTCGAGCACCGGAGACGGTTCGGGTCATGTGGGAGGAGAGTGAGGAATAGATGAACTTAAACCATAAAGAATGTGGTCACCAGGAGCCGCAGGCTTTGCTTTATGGGATGTAAATTAAGAGATGAGTTGAATTGACTGTGTACCTTAGCGCGGGAGATCGGGATATGGGTTCAACCTTCTTCTTCCTCGGCCGGCCGATGAAGAAGAGTCTCCAACCGATGCTAGCTTGATAGACCTGTGCAACTAGAACAATAAACCAAGTGAAAGAAAACGATTAGAACTATAGGAAGTGTAGTAACTGTAGTAAGAAGATGAGAAAGAAGCAATTAGAATTGGACTCACCGGTTTAGGGGTGAGACTTAACCCCCCTTTTTTGTATTTTTGATTATGTAAAAATGATGCAAATGGACTAAAATATGCTTTAAAACAGTAAATGAACTGAGTTAAATGAGTTGAGGAAGCTTATGGAATGGATCGGCTTGAGTTGAAGCCGAGTTGGTTGAAGAAGGCCGATTCGGGTAGATTTGCACCCTTCTGGCACGACTTTGGTTCAGAGGATGCTACGGACGACCCCAATGTCAGAATTGAGTTCTGTTTGTTGGAGTAGACAGAAGACTCGGAGAGGAAGAGTTCCTATGTTGATTATTTCTCCGAAATCCTCCTGTAGAAGTCTGTAAAAATTATGAAAGTGGGCGGATAAAGAAAACAGAACCTGGATGTAAGCCCTTGGTGCAGAAACCGCCACGAACAAATGGCAAGTCAGAATTGAGTGTCGTCAGTTGGAGATGAAAGAGGATGAAGAGAGGAACAACTTCTATGTTTAATACTTTTGCAGAAGGAGTACCAGATTTTCTTCATAAGTCGATGAAGATGGTTAATGCAGAACGCCCGGATCGAGCCTTCTCCTTCACTTCGGGATCGATCTCTCGACGTCGGATCAGTTTTGGACGTCGGGACGGCCTTGGGAGAGAGCTTGGACAACCTCTGGATGAGCTAGGCATGGGGGATTAACCTTGGGTCGTTGAGAATGGCCCTCAATTTATAGGGGAAGGAAGCCGGTGCAAAAAATGGAAACTGGACCGACCGCGCCCCCGGTTTTCAAAGGGGACGAGGGCGCGCAGGGCGCGCCCTCAAACCAAGGGCCCGCAGGGCGCGCCCCCACTTCGGGGGCGCGGTCTGCGCGCCCCCCTGTTTCAAAGGGAGCGGGGGCGAGTTACGCGTCTCACTGCTAAAAATCGTCAGAAACTTCCGGAAATTGCTAAAAATCGACTTGACATACGTAACGCGCCCCCGAACCGGGGGCGCGGTACAAATAATCGAAAATCCTCCGCGGAAACCTTCCAAAAATCCGTTTTAGAAGGTGCTAATCGGGGTAATTTTTGATTTAAAGAAACTGACAGCGCCCCTGCTTTTCAAAGGAACCGGGGGCGCGCAGGGCGTGCCCCCAGTTTGAGGGCGCGGAGGGCGCGCCCCCGGGTTGAGGGCGCGCAGGGCGCGCCCTCCTCTTTCAAAGGGAGCGGGGGTGCGGTACACTCTCTCTCCTGCGCGCGTGTTCCGCGAGCCGTATCTTGCAAACGGGATGTCCGATTCGGCTCCCATTTGTCGCGTTGGAAAGAGGGCCTTCAACCACACCTCTTCAAGTCGGTAAACCAGCCGGCATGACTCCCGATATGTTCGTACGGGGCTTTCTACCGGTTTACCCTCTCGTGGAAAGCCGAAACCCGTGGCGAAGATCCGAAAGAGCACGGTTCCGGTCGAGAAATCTCAGGTCAACTCGGGATGACTTAAAATGATGACCGAACAAGTTCGGTACGATCGGAAAACCCAAAGTCATCGAAAAATCTGAGATTAACCCGGTAAACGTGGACCGAAATTCGGAAAAGCCGTGAAACCCTAAAATTGACCGAACCGGATGTATGGCCATGATTGATGAAAATATTCGGCTAGAATTGACCCGGATGACCCGAAAAGACCCGGTGATGACCAAAAAGGCCTAACGCGTGGTCCGGGATAGCCGTGTCAGCACATATCGAAAAAGCCGTAACGAAAGCCGTCATTGACCGACGCCTACCGAAATGACTTCTCGGAAACCCTGAATGTTACAGAACACATGCGGGACTCCCGAGAACTTCAATTATGGACCATTCAAGGTCGGTCATTGAGCAGGCTTCGTGTTTTTACAGTTCACGTGCGGCTCTCGTTTGAAGGTTACCGCATCATTCCAGAAATCATTGGTCCATTCTCAATTTGCGAGGGGCTCCACCCATGTCCTTAGCTCATGTCCACGAGATAATCCGGATCAGATAACGGTCAAATAAAAGATATCACCTATGGAATAAGAGTCTAGGGCTCTGAATTAAGCCAACTTGGCGTGTCTACAAGCGGTTGTAAGAAGTCATCAATTTTGTTACCAGGACCTTTCGGGCTAGAAATTAGAAGGCAAAGCAAAATATTTGTACTCTTCATACACTCCCAAGGTGGTAAGTTATAAGGAACAACTAACACCGGCCATGTACTATGAGTGACATTCATGTTTCCATAAGGGTTGAACCCATCACTCGCCAGTCCAAGTCGTACATTCCGACATTCTAACCCAAAATCATCAATGGCATCTAGTTGTTTCCAACAAGCCGAATCAGCTGGATGTCTTAGGATACCATCTTCTTCACGTTCCTCTTCATGCCATCTCATACCCACAGATGTTTTAGAGCATGTGAAGAGTCTCTTCAAACATGGAATGAGTGAAAAATGACGAAGAACCTTTTGAGGTACCCTTTTCTTTTTTACCACACTACTTGACTTGTATGACTTCCATCGGGATTCTCCACATTTTGGACAATATTCAGACGTATCATGCTCTTTCCAAAATAAGATACAATTGTTCGGACATACATGTATCTTTTTATAACCATACCCTAGCTGGTCAAGTATTTTCCTGATGTCATAAAAGGATGGTGGTAATGATGACCTATCTGGGAGCACCTCAATCAACAGCTTCAAAAAATTATCAAATTTTTATTACTCATACCACTCATACATTTAATATTAATCAACCTAATGAGAAATAAAAGTTTGCTAAAATTTTTGCGTCTGGGATAAACAGGTTGGTTGACATCGTTCAGCATGTCAGAAAAGCTCTTAGAATCCTTATCAAGATATCATCTAACATCTAATGCGTGTTTGAATCGACCCAACTCTCTTGGAGGTTTTCATGACTTGATCCTTCGCCATAAAATTTCCAAAAAATTTTGTCCTTTATAACACCATCGATATAAAGGTGTTGTCTAACAACATCCTTCTCACATTTATTCATACATGTGCAATTCACACATGGACATCTAATCTTATGACTCGATGGCATATTTGCATATGAAAATTTTATAAAGTTGTCAACACCATCATAGTAACCCATTACATTTTTTGGCAAATCCATCCAACTCCAATCCATATCACTACAAAGCAAGAGATAAAAATTAGTAATCAGTTTCGGAACAAAGCAATTATAACTAAAGGCTGACTTTAGTCCTGTGGAAACTAAAAATGAAGAGAGAATGATAGCAAGAACCTAGATGAATAATTGCTGCACATAAAAAGATCTAATAGTTGAAAATCATGAGTAAGACGTCTAAAGAATAACAAAGGAATCACCTAACAAAATAGGAAACTAAGTACACATTACTTGACAGCAAATTGTTGAAAATAGACTTCTTAATCCCACACTTTCGGATTGATACATCATAATAAAATCTGATGTATAAATGTGTTACCTCATTTTCTTCAATCTTCAAATAGTGATTCATAATCCCACCTATCACCTGATACATCAGAATGCAAATATGAGCAATGTCGTCACTGACGGCTTCCTCTTCCAAGAATAAGAACAAGGTAATAAGAGGATACTTATTTTGACAACATCATACGATAGGCTTACCTCTTCCAAGAACTCGTGGAAAATAACAACTCCTATGTTGTCACTGACGGCTTCCTCTTCCTCCGTCTGCAGAATAACCAACTGCGGTGCGGCCTAGGGCACAGAGGAGGCAATGTCGATGGTTGAAGATGCAACCGAGAAGGGAGGAGGCAATGTCGAGGGTTCGAAGTCGTTTGTGCGGAGGAGAAGCACAGAGGAGGGTTTGGAGGGCGGTGCTGTGTAGAGGGAGATGCTGTCGGGAGGGAGTGCTGAAGGCGGGCGCCGGTCGGTGAGGGAGAGCTGAAGGCGGGCGTCGAGCTGAAGGCGGACGCCGGTCGGGAGGGATAGCTGAAGGCGGGCGCCGAGCTGACGGGCTGAAGGCGGGCGCCGGTCGGGAGGGAGATATAGTTGACGGCGGGCGCCGGTCGGGAGGGAGAAACAGTGTCGAAGGCGGGCACCGGCGGTATTGGGGAAAATTGAAGGGGAGGCGCGCCGGTCGGGAGAGAAGTTACGTGGTCGGGAGGGAAGTTACGTTATTTTTTTATTTAAAATATTTTAGATTATATTATTTTAAGTTAAAATATTTGTGTAATATGGATCTTATAAATATTAAAATATTGAGTACATAAAAAATATATATACATAAATTTGTAAAATATTATTTGTACTTATATATAATTATTTAAGATATTAATCTGTTATTAATATTAATACATTATTTTAATTATGAAAAAATATTAAATTATATATTATTACATTTTTTAAAATTAATAGATTTATTATATTACATATTATAAAGTAATGTTAAATTAACACTAAATAAATTTTGTTATTATATTATTGTATTTATATATATTTAATATTATACTTAATTATTATTTAAATACTTTTATTTTTATTAATAACTTATTTTATATTCATATAAATATTAAATATTTGTATTATTATATTACTCTTTTTATTATATCTATTATACATTTTTTTATTTATTTATTATTTTATACTTTTTAAATATTAATATATAATATATTATTAATATTATTAATATCCATCTTTTAATTTTATTCAATGAGATTACACATTTCTGTAACAATGTAATTTCCTACGGAGGTGAATCCATAGGCATTTCGTAGGTATTGATAGTTTTACCTACGAATGATCAAATTAGTAGGTATAGCGAGTAGGTGAATGTAACATTTACCTACTAATTCTTACCTACGGGCAATGTTTTCGTAGGTAAAGCGACGATTTCTTGTAGTGATTCACACCGAACACAAAACATTCACATATTGTTTACATCCACATTCTCACCCACACAAACATTCAAATATCGGTTTGGTTCCACATTCACACCCACATTCACATCCATTCATAAAAATAAAAATGCTTCAATCCACATTCACAAAATCAAAATGTTTACAATTCATACATACATCTACATAGATAGAGATAACATGGAGAAGGGAATTCTCTTATTGATCCTTTCCAAATGATCTCTCTTCCTCATCCTCATCGTCATACTCATCCTTGTCCTCTCTTGGTCGTCGAGGAGGCCTCAAACTCGATGGATCCACTGGTTGGGGGAGTCTTTGATCTATTTTAGCTAACATTTGTTGTGTTAGCCATTCCATTGTTTCTTGAAAGTGTTTTTTTTTGTTGTTTAATTTTTTTTGGAGAGAGTCAATCATCGAGTTTTTCTTCTGAATTTGACTTGCTTAATAGTGGAGTAAACTACTTTGTCTCTCCACTTTCTCCAACTCTTGAATGACTAGACTCGCTACTTGCACCTTCATTGCTTATACAATACCAAGCGTTACTTGTTTGCCCTCTCCCCCACATCGAATCTACCAAGGCCTATCTCTACCAAACATGGTGACTAATGCTTCCTCAGCAAAGAATGGATGCTCAAAATTCCTAGCATCCGATTCCTTTGATTGGGGGCATTCATCAACTAGTGCATATTTATTGGGAATCAATCCAATTAGATTGGCGTAGCGGAAAAATTTTGATTCCACGTATATCATAGTCTTGGTCTCGATCGAAATCAAACGACGTCGCCAAAATTGATATTCGAACACGTACCTTTGTGGGATTCAAACAATCCCTATAAATCGGAGAAGATCGAGCATTCTCACACTCTCCAAGTTGCTCAAGCATGCGGCCTCTAGTCGTATCCACGCGAGCTGCCTCCATAGTCGGGTTCTCCTTCTCGTCGGACCTTCCGACTCGCCCCGGATGAAGTCCCATCGACTCTCGATGGCCTCCAACATGGGAAAATGTGAAGGAAAGAGGTAGGGATGAATTTTTCAGCTTTGGCCTATGGGGTTCATGCTCAATTTGCTATTATATATAGAATTTGAAGTTATTCACAAAAACCCCTCCTTACTCTATATTTACACCCTTGCCCCCAAACTTATGGATTAGTCTTTATGTGTGTGACCTACTAGGCCTAATAGCTCATTTGGTTGAGGTCTAATTAAAAGAAAAACTTCTTTTAAATTAAATCTATTATCTCATAATAGATTTAACGACCTACCGATCATGAAGGGTACAAGTCGCATCCTATGATCCCAAACGGCTTCAGGGATAAACTCCTCTCCTAAGAGCCTTTCCATCATCGGTTTTCACATGGATATAAATCTTCGTCCATCCAATGTCCCGGTCGGATAGGAGTACAACATTGACTGTCAACTTCTAAATATACCGACACTATGGAATTTTGTACTCATAATTAGATCAATTGAAAAACTCTTTTCCAATTATCCTATCTACCTTGGCCAAGGATTTAGAGTACTATTCATAGGACATTCTCTCTCTCCTACCAAGAGTGGACGATCCCCTATTGTTCGCTCAATTGCCTCCACCGGGTTTCCCATATACCTAATCCATTAACTATACAGGACCACAATACTAAGTGATCCATAAGTCAATAGTCAAAGTACATGGTACGTCTAGCAAGACATCTTTGGTGACTCAGGTCAAAGATCCAACCGTGCAACTATTATGATAGAATACCCTGATCGACAGTTCGGTAAGATACCATTCAGGGATTCTATACTGGTCAGTTCAGTGAACTCATTCTTCTAGTGAGCACCTATACATGTATCTCAGTGTCCACACACTGATGACCAATGAGATCGGTCATTCTTATCATATGAGAAGATATCATATACACTAGTCTTGCTGAATCCTTGATATCCCGTCTCGAGGATCCTATGATTAGGAACATTTAGAGTACACGCTTCCGATTGATCTCATTATCATGATCTCATCATGATTCAATCATCATTGCATGTAACCTAGGACTTCATTACGATAGACGTATCTAGATATCGCAAGTAATAAAGATTATGCCATTTATACTGAATAAGATATTATAAGAAATGTAAAATCATATCACATATGATTGGCTCGTAGAGCATACATTTCTATCAATCTCCCACTTGCACTAAAGCCAATCACCCACATGTCTGATCTCCATCAGCCCAAGGTGACCCTCAAACACACTTTGAGTCAGAGCCTTAATTAGTGGATCTATAATGTTTATAGTTTAAGATACTCTATTTTAATCATATCTTCTTGAGTTGCAGCCACTCTGATCAAGTAGTATTACCACAGAAGTGTTTAAACTTCTGATAAGACAAAGGGTACATTACATTATCAGAGATATTAGGGACAACTCCCTAAAATAAGATGAACTCCTTCATCTAGATTACTTCATAAGTAGTCAGCAGCCATTATAATTTATAAAATCTACAGTGTCTATAGCATGGAACTTTTCCAACTCACTGCACCACCATCTAAGTAAACATGTACCCTAGCTACCAATCATATGTAACTAGAAGTTTAAGTCTAACTCAAACTTTCAGTCCTTTTCTCCATACTCGAAATGCATCTTTGGTACTTCTTAAGTACTTAAGGATATACTTCTCAACTATCCAGTGACTCTCACTTGGATTTGCCTAATGATTACTCATAACACTTAGAGTACTCATCACATTAGGCTATGTACATAATATACATGATAAAACCTATGACTAGAGCATAAGAGACTATATTCATGTATTATATCTCTCTTTAAAAGAGATAAACTCCATATCATATAGGCAAGACACCTATATAGGAGTTTTCATGTCAAACCCTTTGATAATGGTGTCTATGTACAACAAATGGGTCAAGCCAAGCATCCCTTTTAGATCTATCTCCATAGACCTAAATCCTTAGGAAGTTTCTCCCAGAATAATTATGGAGGATTCATTTTATAGTTAGGCTTCATTGATAATAACATACCTACATCATCATAATGAGAAGTACGCCATCAAAATAAAATGTCTAGAATACAATAGCACTCTCACTAGCATTTTTATGCACACAAGATTCTTCTTCATTCCAAATGAAGTCATAAGATTCAATCTTATCAAATCTTATATTCCAATGTTGAGAATGTTGTTTTAGTCTATGAATAGACATTAACAACATGTACACTTTCTTTAGATATTTTGAGACTCACATCCTTCAAGGTGTATCATATACAATAGAGGTTGTATCATATACACCTCACTTTAAATTTCACCATTGGAGAAATATTACCTTAACATCCTTATTGACATATCTCAGTCAAAGTGTACACCAATAAAATCTAAATGGATTGAATTATGGCGATGGTTAAAAGATATCATCATAGTCAACTCCTTAACTTAGATGTTGCCTTTTCAATCATCCATACCTTGAAGGTCTCACCTTCAAATTCACTCCTATCCATCTTTTCTTTTCATTTACACTTAATGGGTACTTTACCCTCAGGTGGATCTATCAAGTTTCGAACTTGGCTAAAATAGATGGATATTATTATAGATTTTATTGTCTCCTCCTATTTTAGAATCAATATCTCATATTTCCTTTCATAGGTCTTTGGATCAACATCCTCACTTTATCGTGCCTATATTCTTCCATCAAAAATATATCTTACACATCTACAAGATTGAATGCGCACAATTGAAGACCTATGATGTGTGCTATTATTAATCAGTACCTTAATAAAAGTGTCTTTAGGTTGTGGATCTGGAATACCTTCCAGAAATTTCTTGCTCTCACTGTTTTCCTCAAAGAGGACCTTTTCTTCTAGGAATACAATAAATTGAGAAACACATACCCTTTATCTCATAAAGTGGTATATTTAAATACCTTGAAGCTTTTTTAGGATTTTTAGGATATCCCACAAGTCTACACTTCTATCTTATATTCTAATTATTATGGGCTACACATCTTCATCATAGTTGGACATTCCGAAATCTTAACTAGATTAAGATCAAGCGTTAACCCCTTTTCCCATATCATATAAGGAATAATCAGAATAAATTTAGAAGATACCAATATAAAGTGGTTATATCGAGTGCTTAGACTTAAATAGACAAGGAATATTTTGCAAAGCTTGTCATTACTTGTGTCATGTCACACATAACACAATCACCCTTGTTTCTACTACTCAAGTAAGCTAAAGGTTATAGGGAGATGTCCATCAAGACAAAGTTGTAATATCCTTCAAATGATGTGTGAATCTAGTACTTGAGTATTTCACTTTTTGATCTAATCAAAAAACTTTAATACTCTTTCCATTTATTCTTTACTTCATTTATAACCTTAGACAATTTCTCAAAGCCTCATATTTGCACTTCACAAGCACACATATCTATGCCTTGAGAAATTATCTATTAAAGATGAAGTAAGAATATCCATCTTTAGCCTTAATAGACACAGACCAACACACATCCAAATGTACAAGTTCTAATAACTCCTTGGTCCACCCTCCATTTCTAGTAAATGGAGAGATAGTCATTTTCAATGACATAGCATTCATATTTGGTTAATGATTCAAAATCATTTGCCTTCATGTTTCCATCTATATGGAACTCCTTAAATCTTTTCTCATTGATATGACCATGTTTATATTAAGTTAAAAAAATAGATTGATCTATATCAACCCATTTCCTCCTAAGAGGAGCATTCACACATACCATGAGAGCTTCCATATCTCATATGAGTAAATTATTTACTAAGCTCCCACTAGCAAACATTTTGCCATTCATAATTTTAGAACAATTATAATTTCCATAACTCAAAATAAATCAATATTTATTTAAGTAGGAAATATCGATAATGTTCATATAGAAGGATAAAACCAACAATCTTCATAATAAGGACACCCCAAAAAACTATTAAAGATTTGTACCTCTCACTATTAATGATACAACTCTTGCACCATTTGTATATGTAGGTTAATCTTTATATGCCAAGCTTTCATTTACTTGTCATTATCTGCAACCTTTGTAGATATAAGATGCATATTTAATATCTCATACCAATAAATGCATATACAACATCTTATAGAAGATATGTATATCTAATATCTCATACAAGATACACACATCTGGTATCTAATACCATAAGACAAATGTTATAGTATCTTATACTATAATATACACAAATAGTATCTTATACTTGATGTGTATATGTGTATGACAAGTAAGTCAATAACTGAGATGCCAGAAACTTCTTAAGCTCCTCCTTTGCAATATATATATATATATATATATATATATTCAATATACTTTCAACCAATCATCATCATGATAGTAGAAGAGCAATCCTATGTCTTATTTGGGCTTAATATCCTCGACCAACTTCTTGACTTTTATCTATGCCTTCATTTTCTCATCTAATGATCTCACTTCTTTTCATTGGTCTTACCAACAAGAAGTATTGAAAATGTATTGTTATTTTAATCTTGCCTTAAATTTACTCATCACCATGAGCCATGATAGATCTCATATCTATCTTTTCATGTTGCCTCTAAACTTCATATAGATACTAACATTTAGTGTAACGCAAACAATACAACTTTCTAATAATATGAAGATCTCATCTTCTCTTACTACATTAAATGATTAGTAGGCACCCACTTCCCAAGTAGGTTAGTCACATGGTCAATCATAAGAACACTTCTCATGATTCTAAACCAGTCAAGGAAGTTAATATAAATGAGCCAAATGACTTAAAGTATGCAAGATAACTGGTGGTTAAGAATCTGATTATATAGCGGAGATATAATTCTATTTAGAAAATATTACAGGCATTCAATGTAAATTAAGATATGGTCTTTTATTCTAATTTATGCTCCCACTAATTTCGATGAATTTGCATAACCCTCATTATGAAAAGACGGGATAACACGATGATATCTTAGTGAGGACTAAGATCCTATTAACCTTATGGTGACGACCTTGTGAAAAACATAATAAGTCATCCCATACTTAATAGGTAGGAAACTTTTGTCAGTTGCAACTCTTAGTCATTTAGCCTCTAGAGTCATGACCTTGTGGAAAACACAACAAGTCATATACTCTAGTTAGGTTGAATCCGCTTGTTACGTTATGGGTATGGATTCTCAACACAGCCCTTGTGGGAAACACAACAAGGCCATGCCAATGGTCCACCCCAAGGTTCTTACACCTTGGCCACGATCACCAATCCCTTGCTGAGTGAGCCTTGTGGGAAACACAACAAACTCATACAATCTAAGATTGGCTCATCGAGACCATAACAATGAAAGGCTACATGGGTCATTCTTAATGTCCCACGCTTATCAACCTAATTTAAACGAGGAGGGGTTTTTATTTTAGTCTCATCATAGTATGTGCTACATATATATATGAATACCTTTGAATACCATATATTTAAGGTATCTAGCACACACATATACATATCAAATATGCAAAATTTAAATAGATGATCATGAACTTTCATCACATTAATGCATGACTAGAGCCAGATCGGTATGCATTAAAGGATTCATCATCCTATGCTGGTGTTGACAAGCCATTATGCCTTGAAGAACTCTTCTCCTTGCATCTCGCTCTCTCCTCCATCTCGATTGGTCTTCTTGTCATATAAGAGCATTAAGAGTACGCAGACCTAAAAATGTATATTATTCAAATAAGAAACCTTGATCTTAATCAAGGGGAGTACCCTTTTAGAGAAAGATAGAATATACAATAAGAAATGGTAAGAGAGAATATTAGGCACGTAGGCCCTTAATTACATGCCAACATCAAACAAGCATTATCACATGACATACATTTAGTCCATGATCATCCAAACATTCACACATACATACCATCACATGAACATAGTGCGAATACATGATAATAATATGATATAACTATTATATCATAAAAATATACATCATATGTTTTGAAATTTTCAATTTCATGCTTGTCGAATTATTCATGAGGTAAATAACATGAAATAACATATAAACAACTTATATGATAAAAACAAGCAACTCCAAACAATTTGGACAATACATGTATTCCCAAAATTATAAAAAGTGCCAAATCAATGTCCTAATCATCATTCTAAAGAATCATATTTTACAGAATTAATTTAGACATTAATTTTTCAAGTTAAGTCATTAAAACAATTTTAAAAACGTAACAATGAATGAATCTATGGCAATGGGGCTCAAAACCACATAAAAGAACATCAGACACTTTAATAATCTAATATATTATATTATAGAATTTTTTAAAATTTTATGGAATTTTCATGGCAATTTTCAAATTTTCTTTTGATTTAAAAAAATTTTAAATCAAATAAAATAGTTTTGGCGCATTGTGCCGCCCCGTCCTACGTTGTCCGTGTGTTGGCATGTGCGCCACTGGCACCGATGCACAGCGCCTCCGGCACGTTGTGGGCGCACGCCTACAGTTCAATTTTTTTAATTTAACTGCAACACGCCAACCGCATGTGCTCCCGATCAAACCGGGAGTTGACCCGACGTTAAACGCCGGATCTACTACGACATCCATTATTGGGTCCCGATGGACCCGGTAAGATCATCTTCTCCACCCGATAGGTAGAGAAACGGTGCAAATGGAGGGAACAGTAGGACCTTCCAAAATCTGGACATTCCGATCTCAGAAAAATAGCCAAAAATAGTGGTTTGATTCTAAATCGATCAACGAATCCAAAAATACTATTTTATTACCATGAAAAAATCACAATCAACAGAAATATAAGAAAGAAATGCTGCTGGGCCTAGAACTTCTCCTCGTCGAAAAAATGCTCAATCGATCTTCAACGGCACTGTTCGAAGTCAAATAACGGTGGGAAACTCTTGGTAATCATATTACCTATCTTCTAAGCCATCTGTCAGATATCAAATGTCTCTGTGGAAGAAGATCTCAAGAAATCCCCAAATCGAAACGATGAATTCCTTATAACGAAATCGCCATCTTTCAGACCCTCTACCGGACTCTCCAGTGGTCCAAAATTCGAATGGTTTGTTGAAAAGCACTTTGTCACAAGATTTATTTAGAAGCAACCAATATCCAAAACGTATCCTACACGATTTATGGTTGCTCTGTAAAAATTGATGTTTGTACAGATTCGGGAAAACATGAAATATATAAAACGACGTCGAAACGACGTCGGATTAGAACGAGACTTCAACCTGGCTCTAATACCACTATTGGGAATCGGTCCAATCAGATTTACGTAGTAAAAAAATTTCAATTCTACGTATATCATAGTCTTGGTCTCGATCGAAACCGAACGACGTCACCAAAACCGATATTCGAACACGTACCTTTGTGGGATTCAAAAAATCCCTATAAATCAAAGAAGATCGAGCACTCTTATGCTCTCCAAGTCACTCAAGCGTGCGGACTCTAGTCATATACACACGAGTTGCCTCCATAGTCGGGTTCTCCTTCTTGTCAGACCTTTCGACTCGCCCCGGATGAAGTCCCATCCACTCTCGACGACCTCCAGCATAGGAAAATGTGAAAGAGAGAGGTAGGGACAAATTTTGCAGTCTTGTCCTGTGGTGCTCATGCTCAATTCGTTATTATATAGAGAATTTAGAGTTTTTCACAAAAACCCCTCCTTACTCTATATTTACCCCTTGCCCCCAAACTTATGGATTAGCCCTTATGTGTGTGACCTACTAGGCTTAATAGCTCATTTGGTTGAGACTTAATTAAAAGAAAAACTTCTTTTAAATTAAATCTATTATCTCATAATAGATTTAACGGCCTATCGATCATGAAAGGTACAAGCCGCATCCTGTGATCCCAAACGACTATGGAGATAATCTAATCACCATTGAGCCTTTCTATTATTACTTATCACATGGATATAAATCCTTATCTATTCAATGTCCCAGTGATAAAGAAGTATAGCATCGATAGTCAACTCCTTAGTATACTGACTTTATAGGATCGTGTACTCAAATTTGGATCAATTGAAAAAACTCAGTTTCTAATTATTTTCTCTACCATAGCCAGGAAGTTAGAGTACTATCTCATACAACATTCACTATCACTTACCAAGAGTGGACGATCACTTGTTGTTCACTATATTGGACCATCTAAATGGTGATCCATAACTTAATGTCAAAGCACAAATTTCACCCAACAAGGTATCTTTGATGACTCAAGTCAAAGGTTCAACCATGCAACTGTGATGATAACAAATCCTGATTAACAGTTCAATTAGATACCATTCAGAGTTTCTAATTCAGTCAGTTCAATGAATTCATTCAACTAATGAGCACCTATTTGTGTATCTTAGTGTCTTCACACTAATGACTAATGAGATTGGTCATACTCATCATATGAGAAGACATTGCACATACTAGTCTATCTGGATCCTTGATGTCTCATCTCAAGAATCCTATGACTAGGAACATTTAGATCACATATATCTAGATGATTGATATCATTATCAAGATCTCATCATATTTCAATCATCATTTCATGTGATCAAGGACTTCATTATGATATACACATCCAATAAGAGCTAGTAATGAAGATTTGCATCACAAAGTTAAATGATATACTTCTAGTAATGTTGAATCATCTCATACATGATTAGCTTGTAAGGCATATATTTCTATTAGGCACATTCTATGATTCCAAATTGCTATGGAGATAATCTTATCACCATTGAGCATTTCCAACATCAGTTACCACATGAATATAAACCCTCATCTATTCAATGTCTCAGTGGAAAAGGAGTAGGATATCAATTGACAACTTCTTAGTATACCAACTCTATAAGATCGTGTACTCAAAATCAGATCAATTGAAAAACATATTTTTCAATTATCTTATCTAACTTGGTCAGGGATTTAATGTACTATCTCATAGGACATTCACTATCACTTACCGAGAGTAGATGATCCCTTGTTGTTTGCATAATTGCCTCCATCGGGTTTTTATTGTACCCGATCCATCACTATACTAGACCATCTAAACGGTGATCCATAACTCAATGGTCAAAGCACAAGTTCCACCCAACAAGGTATCTTTGGTGACTTAAGTCAAAGGTTCAACCATGCAACCATGATGTTAGAAAATCCTGATTAACAGTTTGGTAAAATATTATTCAAGGTTTATAATTCAATCAGTTCAATGAATTCATTCGACTAATGAGCACCTATATATATTTATCTTAATGTCTTCATACTAATGACTAATGATATTGGTCATACTCATTATATGAGAAGACATTACACACTAGTCTATCTGGATCCTTAATGTCTCATCTCAAGGATCCTATGACTATGAATATTTAAATCACATACATCTAGATAATTGATTTCATTATCAATATCTCATCATGTTTCAATCATCATTGCATGTGATCAAGGACTTCATTACGATATACGCATCCAACAAGAGCTAGTAATGAAGATTTGCATCATATAATTAAATGATATATTTCTAGAAATGTTGAATCATATCATACATGATTGGCTTATAGGGCATATATTTCTATTAGGCACATCTCATGATCTCAAATGGCTATGGGGATAATCTTATCACCATTGAGCATTTTCAACATCAGTTATCACATGGATATAAACTCTCATCCATTCAATGTCCTAGTGGGAAAGGAGTACGACATCGATTGTCAACTTCTTTGTATACCAACTCTATAGGATCATGTACTCAAAATTGGATCAATTGAAAAACACATTTTCAATTATCTTCTCTACCTTGGTCAGGGATTTAAAGTACTATCCCATAAGACATTCACTATCACTTACCGAGAGTAAATGATCCCTTGATATCTACTTAATTACCTCTATCTGGTTTTCATTGTACTCGATCCATCACTATACTTGACCATCTAAACGATGATCTATAACTCAATGATCAAAGCACAAGTTTCACCCAACAAGGTATATTTGGCGACTCAAGTCAAAGGTTCAACCATGCAACCGTGATGATAGAAAATCCTAATTGACAGTTTGATAAGATACCATTTAGTGTTTCTAATTTAGTCAGTTCAATAAACTCATTCGACTAATGAGCACATATGTGTATCCAGTGTCTCTACACTAATGACCAAGGAAATCGATCATCCTCGTTATATGAGAAGATATCATATACACTAATGTATTCAGATCCTTGTTGTCACATCTCAATGATCATATGACTACAAACATTTATATCACATACCTCTATATGATCAATCTCATTATCATGATCTCATCATGATTCAATCATCATTACATATGATCAAAGACTTCATTATGATGTACACATCTAATAAGAGTTAGTAATGAAAATTTACCTAAATAATTGAATGAGATATTTCTAGAAATGTTAAATCATATCTTATATAATTAGTTTGTAGGGTATACATTTCTATCAATCTCCCACTTGTATTAAAGCCAATCGCCCATCTGGCTGATTTCTATCAACACGAGATGATAGTCAAACACTCTTTGAGTAACTAATTCAATTGGTGGATCTGCAATATTATTAGAGGTAGATACTCTTTCTTTAATTATATCTCTTTGCGTTGCAAACTTTCTGATTTTATGGTATCATTGTAGAAGTTTTAAACTTTTGATGAGACATCACCTCTACCCCATTAGTTTTTCAAAACAATATTACACTTTCAAAGAAAGTTGAAACAATCCCATATCTGAGATGAACACTTTCATCTAAACTGCTTCTCAAGTGGGACATATACGAGGAGAGTACCTGAAGCTAATGGTAACGATCAAGAAAGAAAAAGAGAAGGGTTAGAAATTTAGACTCATAGTAGCTACTTGGAGTGATGAAAACACAAGTGAAGAAGTTGATCACAATGTATGTTTCATGGCTTATGATTAAGGCATTCTTTGGGTAACATATGAACCAATGGAGATAACATTTGATCAATTGTCAACTACTTTTGAAAAAATCAATGAAAAATATAAGAAGTCTAGATGTGAGAATAAAGAGTTAAAAAAGAATTAATGCCCTTAAAAGAAGGACATAAAGATAAAAAAATTAAAGCTTATTTAACATTAGAAACTAAATCTTAAATAGTGAGAACTCATGTCTAATTAAGATGAACTCATATGTTGAGAAAGAAGTTGTATTGTAAGCTGATCAAATTGCTAGCATGAAAAGAATAATTGAAGACTTGAATAAGTCATCATCTAAATTTTTTAAAGGTAAAAACCCTAGATGGCATGCTAGGTGTGAATATCAATTATCAAAGTGAAGGTCTAGTTATCAACTTAACATAGAGAAACATATACATTATAGGAACACAATGAGATATCATGGGAACACACCTATAGTTGTAGGCACATCACAATCTATGGTTCTGTTTACAACAAGCAACTTCTATGGCAAACAAGGACAATAAAAGAGACAGTTGTAAAATAAGAATAAAATCACAAAATACTAGGATTATATGGATAAGAACAGTTGTATTTTAAAATTGTACTAACATCCATATACCCCAGATGGTTTGAGTACAATAGGCTTCCATCTAAGAATACTTGTATATAAATATTAACAAGAATTTCATGCAAAATAAATAGTATTTAAATAGTGGATTTTCAATGCATATGGTGGATACAATAACACAATTCTCAAACCTTGAAGATAAAGACAATGGCATGGTTATATTTGGGGGAAATGACAAAGATAGAATTGTCAGAAGTAAGGCTGCCTCGAACTCCATTAAGCATGTTCTTCTGGTCAAGGGTTTAAAGCACCACTATTAAGTATTAGTCACTTATGTAATAAGAGATATAAAGTAATATTTGAAAAGTCACATTATTAAATTCTTGATTAGAGAACCAATGAACTTAAGTTTAAAGGTTATAGAGAAAATGATGTTTACATGATTAATTTAGAAGAAATATTATGTGAAGTTGTATGTTTGATGGCTTACTCCTTTGATAATGCATAGCATTCTAGTGTTATGACTAAGTTATCAAAACAAGATTTGGGGGTTCGATTGCCAAGATAACCCTTCAATGTCAGTCAAGTATGTAAGAATTGTGGTCGAGGACATCAAAATAGAACACCTTTTTAATAGCAAGGATAAGATAACCATCATTCAACCTTTAGAAATATTGTACATTGATTTATTTACTCCTACTCGAACATATAGTTAGTAAGAACAATAATAGATAATTTCACAAAATTTAGTTGGATAATATTCCTGACTCATAAGAGTGAAGTAGCAAGCAAGTTTATAAACTTTACCAAGGAAACTCAAAATATTAGAGGGATGGCAATTTTCACCATTCAGAGTGAACATGGTGGAGAATTCTAAAATGAAGTATTTGAGACATTTTAAAATAAAGTTGGAATAGATCATATATTTTCTACACTAAAGGCTCCACAACAAAATAGCATGGTAGAGAAGAAAAATAAAGCTATAGTAGAAATGGCTATAACATATTATATGAAAATAACTTATAGAGATAATATTTTTTTGAATGGAAGCCATTAATACAACATGTCATACAATGAACTATGCCATGGTGAAGTCAATTCTCAAGAAGACTGCTTATAAATTTTTCAAGGGAACCAATGTCGATGATGGCAAGCATCAACAACTGTGCATCCAGCAACAACGACAAGCAACAAGGAAGGGTTTCATGAGGGAGAGAGCGAAGGAAGAAATAAGGAAAGGGAAAAGGGGTTGTACAACTTAATAATCTAAAACACAATTGGTGATAGGTTCTCAACTGTCACCACTAGTACATTTAATGTCATTGAGGATGGCTTTGGCCATTGCCATTGCCATCAGACCATTGATGGGTCAGTTTCTATTCAATAGCAATGGCTTGCACTAGTTTTTTCCTACTTCCACGATGGCCTCCACAATTACTAATATTACATATGTTGATGGCTTAATTATGTCATCATCAGTGCTTGTACAATTACGATAGCTTCTCAACGGCTGTCGTTACTAAGCTTGTTAAGGATGATGTTTTGAAGTTGTCACCATTAGCCCATCCCAATAAGCCTATTTTATTGTAGTGAAAATAAAAAGTAATTATCTTGTCTAATTCTCAGCCATGAAGACAATACCGCACTATAGGAATTGATGGTACAAGAGACGTGATAATGGTGATGGCTTCTAGCCACCATCGCTAATAAGCATACTAGCGATGACTACATAGAAATTATCAACAATGCACAAGTACTAGAGATGGCTGCACGAAAGCCATCGTCAATACTCTTATCAAGGAGGATTAACAACGTGAAACTAGTATTAGGTCATTGGCAACAACTTTTCAACACCGTCATAAATGAATTTTACAGTGATGGTTTAAAGTCATCACTACTAACTAAAAGTCGACTGTTCAATGGTCAGAAGACATTGTTGATGAATGAAGCCATCACTAATTACTTTAAGAGGATTAGAAGTTGTTACCAATGTTTTCTTTCTTTTTAACCCACACACACGACCCCATTTTCCTTTTCTTCTTCCTCCATGCTCTCTCCCTCTGTTGCGAAATCTACAAGCATGTCCCACTGTCATGGTCATCGCCACCATCATGGTCACTGCCCTCCACCATGGCTGTCATTGGCCTCCACCATCACTGCTACCATCATGCCAAATGTCATTGTTGGCTGTGAAGCTTTGGTTCTCTCTCTCATGAGAACACCATGGGTGCCAACATTGCCACCACCATCAGTTGCCACTACCTTTCTTGTGCCCAAATCTACCTTCCTTGTGCCCAAGTCTTCTCCTTTAGGTTCCTACCAACCCTAACTAGTTGTTTATCAATGTTCCAAGTATATTTTCTATGAATTTAGTTTGTTTAGAAATTTTTTGTAAATGTTTTTAACTTAATTTAGCCAAATTGTTGGTTTAGGGTTTATATGATCATGATGTAAATGTTATTTGATTATGTTGTTGTAAATGTTTAATTTCTTAAGACATGTTTACATGTTAATTTGGTTTAGGGTTTGTAATTTTAGCTTAGGGTTTGTTTGTGTATGTTTTAATTTAATTTGATCAATTGTTTGTTTGTTTATATGATCATGATGTTAATGTAATTTTTTAGTAAATGTTTAATTTATTAAGACTTCTTGAAATGTTATATTTATTTAAATAAATTATTGGTTTAGGGTACATCAATTGTGGAGGTTATTAGTTATCTTAAATTCACTTTAATAATTTAGGGACTAATGTAATGTAATTATGCTAAGTTACAAAAGAAATATAGTTAAACTCACGGTGAAAGGAGAAAATCTAAAAGATGGCTTGTCACCTGTTTGGATTGACCTAATGGCCACAAAACCAAAAAAATGGGTTAGAACCCAAACCACAACTAGTTAGGCTAATCCAAATTGATTACTAGATTGGATTGGCTTAAACGGCCATACAACCTCAAAATAAAAGATATACAACCCAAAACATGGCTAATTAGGTCAATCCAAACCAATTTTGGTTTGGATTTGCCTAATAGTCATAAGACCATACAAAAAAGAGTTAGAACCCAAAACACTACTAGTTAGATCAATCCCATTGGGTTTCCAATTAGGACTGACTTAAATAGCCATAAAACCTAAAAAAAGAAGAAAGAACTAAAAACACGATTGGTTAGGTCAATCTAAACAAGTTTCGTATTTGGATTGGCTTAAATAGATATAAAACCCAAAAAAGCTTGATATAACCCAAAACCTGGCCAGTTAGACAAATCTAAAAGGCCAAAAACCCAGAAAATGATAGAATCTAAAACATGGCTGGTTTCGAACGATATCTTCATTCAAGATTTGCTTCATCTGGAGGAGGTTCAGTTATAAATAATTATTTAATTTTATTGTATAATTGTTCAATTTTGCATATATATTTCTTTGTAATTTAAAAAAACATTATTCTAGATGAGTAACTTAAATAAGTCTTGAATAGATATCCACATTAGATTAGATATTAGGTATATTTAAGGAATACTAGAATTTTTAGACTTTGCTTATAATGAACGTAGGACTCATTTTAGACATGGCCAGAATAATAATTTAATTCATTGCTCTTGTCAAAGATGTTGCAATAATTTTGGTTTTAACTTAGATGTGGTTAAAGAACATTTAATAGTAGATAGCATATGGTCAAATTACCAAATGTTGATAAGTTACGGTGAAATCAAAGTTAATTTAATTAATAATTATTATGTATGATTAAATGAACCATGAGATGATAATGTTGAAGATATTCAAAATATTTATGAAACATTTAGACATAATGTAGATAAACCAAATACAAAGTAAAAAAATATTTTTTGCTTATCAAAAGATGTTAAAACACCTTTATATGAAGGTTGTAAAAATATCAAAGTTAAAATGTATTTTAAAATTGATTCAAAAATGATATTTTTTGATGGGAAAATGTATGAATATTGTACTATCCATATTTAAAGATGTATTGCCTAAAGATATAAGTGTTCTTGACACTTGGTATGAACTTAAAAAAATTGTTAAGAACCTAGGACTCAGTTATCAAAAAATAAATACATATAAGAATGATTATATTCTCTTTTGAAAAGAGAATTCAAATAAAATTGTATGTTCACAATGTGAGACTTCAAGATGTAAGAATGATCTCAAATATAGGAGTAAAAAAGTGACATAAAAAATATTACATTATTTTCTATTATGAGATAGGTTGTAGCATTTATTTATATCAACAAATACTGCTAAGTAGATGACATGATATAGCGAGCCACATTCTTATCAATCAAGTAGTGAAATGTGTCATCTTGTCAATTCTCCTTCTTAAAAAAATGAGTTGATGAACTATATCCCAATTTCACATTGGAGAAACGCAACATTCAATTTAGATTGGCCACAAATAGCTTTAACCCATTTAGTAATATGTCATCAAAGTATAGTATGTGGCATGTCATTATAGTTGTTTACAATTTAACACCATAGATGTCCTTGAAAGAGGCATACACAATGATGACATGTTTAATTCCAAGTCCAAGAGCTTCCAAAATTGATAATGATGTGTACTTACAAACATGGATGAGTTAAGATATTTATGAGAGATCGATCGGAGACATACAATATTTAAAAAATATAAAATTTTGTCGTGAGAATAATATTGCTAGGCATCATAAAAGATTTTTCTACATATATAAACATTTTTTGTTGGAGTACTAAAGAAAAATTAGCATGGCCACTTTGTAACAAGGAAACATATTCGATTTAATTAGTTCATAGTTAAAAACAATGTTACTTAGGACACTGTCGATTCTCACCGATAGCACATCAATGTAGAAAAAATTAATATAATCATTTGTTTGATGGCCAACTGTGTAGGAAGAGAGCACAAAATGTGCTAACAAGATATGAGATATGAAAACAACAACAAAATATGCATGTAATAAGATTTGGCAAATTGTTTAAGAATGAATTAGAGAACTTGAGAAAAAAAATTTCAAGGAACAACAATTAGAAGAAAAGATGTATTTTCATTAAGTAGCTACCTTATTAGGCTTCTTTGATTTTATATCATCATTTGAATGTCATGCTCATCGTGAAGAATGTATAAGACAATATTCTTGACATGTTCAACCTATCAGGAATGATAAAGACAATATGAACTCAAGAAAAGATTCGGTAGAGTTACAAATTCATCTAGAACTATATCCACACAAGGGTTCTTCTAGGTTTTCATATGCAGTTTATAAGGCTTAGCAATAAACAAAAGTCCCAAATACTTGATTTTGTGAAGAATATTACAGTGCCATATGGGTATTCCTTAAATTTAAGTAGGTGTGTAGATGTAAGCATTAGAGCCATTAGTGAGTTAAAATGACATGATTGTCATGTCATGATGTAGGTAATTATTTCTCTAGAATTTCAAGGGATCGTACCAAAGGATGTATGCAATCCCATTGTAGAGTTATGCTAGTATTTTAAGATCATTTATGCTAAGGTTTTGAACAGTGACATTTTGAGAAATTAGGAGTCTAAGATTACAATAACATTGTGTAAGTTGGATCAAATTTTTCCACCATCATTTTTTTATGTTATGATTCATCTAGTTGTGCATTTGACTTAAGAGGCCAGATTAGTGGATATGTACAATTGAAAGTTATTTAAAGATGCTTAAAGATTATTTGGGTAACAAAGTGAGTGTTGAATGTTCAATTGCTCATGGTTATTTGGTTGAAGAATGTACACAATTTATTTCTACTTGTATGCAAAATGTAGGCGAACATAGAAGGGATCTAAAATATGATGGTGGTTTGTATAATGATAATCATGAAAAGGTTTAGTGTTTAAATCAGTTGGTCATCCATTGAGATGTAAATGTGTGCCTACAATTTTGACAGAAAAAGCACAAAATTTAATCTATGTATATGTCGTGAATCAAATTACATAGATTATTCCATCAAAGGCATAGTGATGCTCTTAATAATGAATCAAATATAGAATAAAACTTTTCAATGTGGTTTAGATCACACATTTAGTATTTAAGAAATTTAGGCTCTTCTAGGTACACTAGGAGCTTGAGATTTTATCCCTTAGTCCATCAATATTTATCATTATATGGATATATAAATATATATGCAATGTATTTAGCTTTCGAACAATGGATTAAGATTCAACCAAATCATCTCAACTATGTGATATCATTTTGAACATCGAACTTCAATTTGCTTATGGTGGATATTATGGAGGAATATTAGATATACTTGAGATCTCGTTTGATAGAAATAGTCATTTAATATTTTTTGAATGTGAATGGTGAGACGTATGTGCATAATAAGTATAGAGGTTTTAAGATTAAGGATTAAGGATTTATAAGTATATAAAAATACACAAAGAAAACTAGGGATCAATGAAGCATGTGCACTTGCAAGTCAAGTGGAACAATTTTTTTGTAGATGATAACTCGAATAAGAGATAGGTTATACCTGTAAAATCCCTATCTCTTATTATTATAACATATCTAAAAATGAAAGTGGTGATGAATCAGAACCATATCAAGAATAACTTATTAATGTACCTATAATATTTGGCATAACCAATTAAGACATACAACTTCTAGAATGAAGGCACTTCTTGAAACTCCATGGTTCATGAATTAATAGATAAGGTGAAGAGGCTAAAAAAGCATATGAAGATGATTACATAGCATGAATTTTAGGTTGCCAATTTCCAGCAACAACTATTGGATCAGAAAGAGTCATTTGATGATAGGTTCAATTGGCTAACTCAACAACTTGGGCTAGCCCAATTATTAAGACTAACTGATCCATCGACATCGATAACACCGATCAGACTAAGAGAGGAGGAGGACGATGAGGAGAACAAGGAGTCATTTAATGCAGATGAATGATGTGTAATCTTCTCTTTTTATGGTCTTACGAACTCTCAGTTGTGTACATACTTTAATTAATTTATATTTGAATGAAATGTGATTGCAAGTCATTGTGGACCCATCTGAATTGTGTATGATCTAATATTATTCATTAAATTTTGAGAATGAATGAAATGGACAAATAGAATGTAAACAATATTTTTATTTAAATGACATGTGTTTTTTTGGTCATTATGAACCCATTTTAATATCTGCACACAAGACATGTTTGTGTAAAATCCATGTCATTATGACCTTTTTTATTAATTTAAATTATATTTTTATTTTCATCATTATTGTTGATGGCTACATGTCATCATTATTTATTATTGGCAACGACTTACTAGCGATGGCTATAGACATCACTAAACTAGATAAGAAAACCCCATGACATGGATTTTATTATATGCTTTGGCAATGGCAATTGTCACCAATATATAATGGGGTGTTTGGTTACGTGATAATCACCATTTTCTTTTTAATTTTTGAAAATTATAATGAAAGTGCTCTCGAATTTTTGTTTGGCACCTGTTTTCGTTTTTTATTTTTAAAACGTTTTTGATCGAATGGGCAACGTAAAAAAAAAAAGTGGTGGAGACCACTTTTTTTTTTGAAAGTGAAAGGGCGTCTCCCAGCCCTTGCGACCCTCGTGAAGCCCTCGGCGACCTCCCAGCGGCGGCACTCTCCTCCTCCTCCCGGCGCTCCTCCTCCTCCCAGCGGCGCGAGCTCCTCCTCCCAGCGGCGCCCGCTCCTCCTCCCGGCGCTTCCCAACGGCGGTCTTCTCCTCCCGGCGCCCTCTTCACTCTCTTGAAGGTAACATTCTCCTCCCGGCGCGAGCTCGGGCTCGTTTTCCCTCTCGTGTGACGAAGGCAAGGTGGAGGTTCGCCGGAATGGGAAGGAGGAGGATCCATCAGCCGCGACCGGGTCTTGGTGCGCGGCAAGGTGGAGGTTCGCCGGAACGACAGTTCGACGGGCACTTGAGGATTTCGGCCTCCCCGTGTCACCGGCTCCGGCTCCCCGCCCCTTGTGGCCGCTAACGCCGTGGGAATCCGAAGAGGGGCTACCGGAGCCACCGCAGCGGTGGCGGAGGGACCGCGCGGAGGGCTCTGGAAAGAGACGCGGAGCTCCCTGGAGTTGTCGATGGAAGGCCGGGGCGGGGGCATCTGTGCCTGATCCCGTAGCTCCTCCATCTCCATCTCCATGTCCAGGGAAATGCCCTCGCCGCCGGCCCCCTGCTTGAGGAGGAAAGCCGATATGAGCTTCGTCGGCGGATCCACGCTGGCTTCCGCCGCTTGCGGCATCTTCCGCGAGAAGATGAAACCGGCGCCGTCGTTGGCGGTATCGCCGTTCTTCCAGAACTCATAGCTGGAGCCCCTCCACAACCTGCCGTTGTTTTTAGTTTATTATGTTAGAGGTCGTAAATTGTAATTATATATTTTTAGTTGATTGAATTCTTGTATGACATGAATATTTTGTCATTTTTTTGATCTTCTGAATTTCTAAATTTGTATGGCATAAAATACTTGTTTTTCGATGTTTATGAAGTTGATGAAAATTGAATTTAAAATGCTACCAAACACCTCATTATCATTTTTGAAAATTAAAATGTTTTTGCCAAACACATTCATTGTCACGTTTTCACTTTTAAAAATTATCTTGTTTGGCATTATATTTTAATTTTTTATCATGAAACCTTTTTAAAAATTAAAATGCAACCAAACACCCCATAATAGTGACAGCTCGATAAAGTCATCGCTTATAATTTAATAGCAACGGTTTTACGTCGTCATTTATACACTTAGTAGTGATGGTGATTGAAGCTGTCGTTGATAAATTTAGTGGCGACAGCTATGAAGTTGTCACTAACATAATTTTGCAATGGTGTATGGGGTAGTGGTGACCGCTTGCCCATGTTGCCATCAACCTTGTGGTAGGGTAACTCTTTATGGCAGCTATCCTTCTCCTAAATGTTAAAGTAACAATGTCATGAATAAGTCTATGATATAGTTCATAGCTCAAAGTTGAGATAGCATTTGTTTGTTTTAATATATAAAAAATTTGAACTTTTAATTTCATATATATATTATTTTAGTGTATAATAAAATTACTATATTTGATTAGGATATTTATATGCTAATTATTTTAGTTTTTAATTAAATATTTATTATTTATATTATTACTTATTTTTTTAATTAATAAAGAGGTCATATCTTAAAAAATGTTAAACTATATAATTTATTTTTAAAAGTTTATTAAGATATAAGAAATGTGCTTAGAAGTCAATTAAGATATACAATCAACCAGTCTAAATCCTCAAAATCATGATCGTATTAAGACCAATCAAAAGTAGCTCCCATCACTTAAATATGATGGCCGACCAACAAAGCCTATAAAGATCATGTGTCAAGATATCTGAATTGAGAAATTGATTTAATTCTGTGATGTTTGGCGGTGGTGAAAAGAGTGAGATCTTTCTTGACTTGCAAAGTGAGCAACAATCATGACATCGCCAATTGACTAAGAAATAGGGAGCCAACACGAAGAAAAACTATTCACGGGCATCGACATCACTAAACCAAATAAGGAAACCCCATGTGCTTTGGCGACGGCCAGCTATCATCAATATGTAGTAGCAACGGCTAAATAAGTTGTCACTTAAATTTTAATAGCAATGATTTTACCACCATCATTTATACACTTAATAGTGATGGTGATTGAAGCCATCGTTGATATATTTACTAGTGACAGCTACAAGATAGACATCGCTAATGTCATTTGTGATAGGCCCTTTTATGATGGCAAGGCAACTGCTACGAAACCGTCACTAATATAGTTTTACAATGGTGTATGGTGTAGTAATTACGACTTGCCCTTGTTGCCGTTAACTTTGTGGCAAGATACCTCTTTATAGCAACTTTCCTTCTCCTAAATGTTAAGATAATAATGTCATGAATAAGTCTGATCTAGTCAATAGCTCAAAATTGAGATAGCGTTTGTTTTATCTTAATATATAAAAAATCTGAACGTTTAATTTCACATATAAAAATATATATAATGTTTAGTGTACGATAAAAGTACTTAATTTGATTAAGATATTTATATGCTAATTAACTTAGTTTTTACTCAAAGATTTATTATTTACATTATTGATTTATCATTTATATTATTACTTCTATCTTTAATTATTAAAGAGATGACATCTGATTAAAAAGAAGTTAAACTGTATAATTTATTTTAAAGAGTTTATTAAGATATAAGAAATGTTCTTAGAACTCAATTAAGATATAAAATCAAACCAGTCTAAACCCCCCCAAACCATAACCGTATTAAGACCAATCAAAAGTAGCTCCCGTCACTCAAATCTGGTGGCCGACCAACAAAGCCTTCAAAGATCATATGCCAAGATACCTGAATTGAGAAACGGAAGTAATTCTGTGATGCTTGGCGGTGGTGAAAAGGGTGAGATCTTCCGTGACTTGCAAAGCGAGCAGCAATCATGGCGCCGCCGGATGACCGAGAAATAGGGAGCCAACACGTGAAGGAAAACTGTTCATGGGCATCGACATCAGAATCCAACAGGTAGATTGGGACAAGATTATAGCACCCTGAGAATCGAGTCTGATAGATCCGCATACGACCTTTATATCGTCCACAAGCGCCGCCCCGGCAGAGGGCTTGAATGGTGCCACTCCCATGTATCATGTGTGTGTGTATATCTCTTCAAAAGATGGGCAAGATCCTTTTTGTTTTTGAGCGCGGGTATGTTAAGACATGTGGGATCTCTTGTTGATTCTGTTGCCGGAAAGAGACAGCGCCGTGTGGGGATCGGAAGAAGCAGATGCTGGAACATGTATCTTTTTCTGTTTTGCACTAATCTGAAAAAATGTGTTGAAAATCAGTGTCTGCAAGATAAACAAATCTCCTGTCTCCTTTCTCAGTTTCGATTACTAAGTTTATCAGATGGTATAAACATGCGTAGGTTTACATTATAAGACAGCGTACTACGAAGACACTCCGGAGGTTTCTTTTGAGACGTGAGGTTCATATTGCAGGAGGGAAGCGAAAGGCATATATATACGAGCTAGAGCGCTACTCATTCGAAAAAAAAAATGGAGTTTTTCGCTTTCAGTCCTGAATTGACCCTCAATGATTGCTAGATCTCACCATTTAAAAAATTTACTAGTTGGTCCCAAAAGGATGCTATCTTTGAAATCTTTAATCCATTATGTCATTATAATTCTTTGTGGCTTCTTCTTTTCTTTTTTTTAACCCTTCCCATCCGGGTCTTCCACATCCCATTGAATCTCATGGTCTCATCTATAAAAATAAATTAGAAAATAAAAAGTTGCAACTCAACAAATTAATTACTAGAATAAAATCAAGAATTCATTTTTTTATATTATTGAACTGCAACTTATGATAAACATAGAGAAAGTTGATTTTCAATCACTAATCTTAAAAGTTATGTCAAAAAAACTCTAAGACAAAATAAAATGGCAAAATCCAATTTTCATTTGTCAAACCACATTTGTATAAAGGCGGAAGTTAAAATAGAATTCTTTTTGGGATAACAAAAATAATCTATAAGGTTGATGATTAAAAAAAATAAATCTTCGTAAAGAAACTATAGGGAGATGTTGATTTCCATAAAAAAAATTTAAAGGCTGAGTGATCGTAAGCGAACAACAGTACATTGTAGTTGTATATTTTCTTCGGATCTAATCAAACAGAATCGTCTTCTATGACGTTCTATTTCTTTTTTATCTCATTACACTCTTCTCACCTCCGGACGCTTATTCCGGCTACGGTTGCCTCGTTTGTCCGACCCATAGTCGCCTTGGTCATCATCTTTCTTTTTTCATTCTTCTCAGCTTAATATATCACTGTTCAGAAAAATGCAACTGAAAAAAATTCATAAACATGTCAGCGGCATAAAAATCTAGTTTAAAAGAGATTTGATAACAAAAAAAACACAAGTTATTAAGAACACACCTCCACTTGTAAAGTTATAAGGACCAACCACAACTAGGTGATATATATTAAATCAAGAACAACTCTAAGGCCAAACAAGATAACAAACCTAACCGATCACAACCACAACATCTAAGTTAATCTCAAACTGGGAATCACAACTAGCTAGAATTAACTTCATGAAGTACTAAACAAAAAATCTCTAACACACAAAATGGAGAAGGTCACTCGCCTCCTAGGTCCATGTAGACTATCTACTCCATTGGCATCTCTTCCAATATCGCTTCCAGATCCTCACCTTCTTCAAGATTTGTCCAAATATATAAATCACGGGGTGAGTTATAATGACTCTAAGTAGGCATCCCATCATCCATCAATTTAGATAGCCAAAAGTTTTGAATGATAATTAAATAAATACTAAAACTTACACTCATTGTATACAAGTATAGAACTAAACAATATAATAAATATCTAACTTAACCACATATTTTAAACTACCAACTAGTCCTTATATAGACCCGATCAACACCTATAAGCACCAAAAGAAAAACCTAACTAAATGGAATAACCCATGCATGAATACCTATTACAAGATCTATATGATGAAACCAACACAAATGAGACACAATATGCTTATCATGCAAAACAACCTGATTTTGACAAACTAATATACATCATAAGACCATTTCCATAGAGTCATGCAACAAATGCACCTATCCCCTAATAGCATGTCACATGTTTTCTTAATTTGTAAGGAATGCATTGTCTTGCGATCCCAACTAACACCAGATCTACCATATATATAGCAGTACAATATAGTTAAATAAAATCCCATAATACACCTAGGTAAGGGTCGCACTTGCAGACAAGTTGAATTTCATAAAAAATAAAGGAAAGGGTAAGAGATCATAAGCGAACAACAATACATTGCAGTTGTATATTTTCTCCAGATCTAATCAAGCAGAATCGTCTTCTATGGAGTTCTATTTTCTTTTTATCTCATTACATTCTTCTCACCTTCAAACACTTATTCTAACTAGGATAGCCTCATTTATCCAATCATAGTCGCCATGTCATCATCTTTTTTCTTCTTCTCAACTTAATACCTTTTGGCCAGCTCGTCTGGACTTGCTTTCACCAGTCGCAAAATAGGTCGACCTGGTCCCAAACAACTTAGGTCACCCACACTCAAAGGCCATCGCAGAAAAATGTAATATTAGAGACAAGTTAATGGCAATGATTTGCTAAAGTCGTCCTTAATAATGAGTATTAGTGACAACTTACAGTGAGCCATCGTCATTACTGTGTACTTACAACAGTTGAATGAAGCTATCACAACTACATAATTACTAATGACGACTTTTGTCCAACTGTCGTCAAAAGAGTTAAAAGCAATGGCTAAAGTTGTAGTGAAACTAGAAAAAAAGCCAAAAAGTAACCTTTAGAAGGCCATTAGCGAGAAGCCATTGCTAGTGACCAACATTCAACTGTTCAGGATCAATGGTCGAATGCTAGGGCGACGGTCAAAGCCAATGATAGAAATTTATGCCCTACAAGCCAATCATATATGATATGATTTGATATTTCTAGAAATATCTCATTCAAATAATTAGGCAAATTCTTCATTACAAGTTCTTATAGATGCGAATATCATAATAAAGTCTTTGATCAAATGCAATGATGATTAAATCATGATGAGATCATGATAATGAGATTGATCATCTAGAGGTTTTTGATCTAAATGTTCTTAATCATATGATACTTGAGATGGGACATCAAAGATCATAATAAACTAGTGTATGTAATATCTTCTCATGTGATGAGGATGACCGATCTCATTGGTCATTAGTGTGGAGACACTGAGATGCACATACAGGTGCTCATTAGTTGAATGAGTTCACTGAACTGGCCGAATTAGAAACCCTAAATGGTATCTTACCGAACTGTCAATCAGAGTTTTCTGTCATCACGGTTGCATAGTTGGACCTTTGACCTGAGTGCCAAAGATGCTTTGTTGGGTGGAACTTATGCTTTGACAATTGACTTATGGATCACCGTTTAGATGGTCCAGTATAGCGATGGATCGGGTACAAGGAAAACTCAATGGAGAAAATTGAGCAGACAACAAGGGATCGTCCACTCTCGATAAGTGAGAGTAAATGTTCTATGGGATAGTACTCCAAATCCCTAGTCAGGGTAGAGAGAATAATTGGAAAAAGGAGTTTTCCAATTGATCGAATTTTGAGCACAGGATCTTATAGTCGGTACATTAAGGAGTTGACAATCGATGTCATACTTCTTTTTGACAGGGACATTGGATGGACGAGGGTTTATATCCATGTGGTAACTGATGATGGAAAGGTTCGATATAGATAAGATTATCCCCATAGCCAATTGAGATCATGGGATGTGCCTTGTACCCTTCATGATCGATAGGCCGATTAATTTGTTATCGGATAACAGATTTAATTTAATTAAATAGAATTATTCTATTTTAATTAAGTTTCAACCAAATAGGCTATTGGGCCTAGTGAATCACACACATAAGGACTTATCCATAAGTACAGGGGCAAGGGCATAATTTATGGAGATTTTATATTTTTATAAAAAATCCTAAATTTCTCTATAAATACTAATGGTTTCAGACAAATCCTATCATGCCAAGGGTATAAAACACATCCTCAGCCTTCTCCCTACCTTCTTCATTCTCTAGAAGGTGTTCCTAGGCGATGGAGCTCCATTTGGGAACAATTCTCGAGGCCGACGCGAAGGGAGAACCTACTATAGATGAAGTTCGTGTGGATACCACTAGAGATCGGACAATTGAATGGTTTGAAGATCTTGAGAGTCTCATCTCCTTCCTCTCCATGGGATTAGATGAATCCCAATCAGGTATATTCGAACCTATATTGATCGGTTTTTTATTTTCGTCATTTTGTTCCATTTGAGACATATTATAAAAGAACCCATAGGAATCGTCACTTTCGCTGCACCATATTTTTATGACGATTCCTTATAGTGGTATTAGAGTCATGTTCAAGTCTTGGTTGAAACCGACATCGAATCTACTTTATTTCATGTAATTTATGTGTTCCTGAATCTATGCAAACGTCTATTTTGTCAAGGCAACCATAATCTGTATGTGATCCAGATAAATGATTGTTGACTTCTGTAGAATCTCAGGACATAGGGATTTCTAACGCCAATCGTTTAAATTTTAAATCTTTGTTGAGTTCGGGAGAAGCTCCAAAAGTTGGTGTTTCTGTCATGCCCGAACCGTCATCCAGATTTTGGGATTTTGGGAAATATCCGTCCATAGATGAAATTGAGAGTTGGAAAAAGTTTTAGAAGATGAGTAATGTGATTACTTAACATTTCCTCATGATATCCAACTTTGAACAGTGGTGGAGGAAGAGAATTTGATATTTCTCTGACGAACTAGGGTTCTGCTGGGTCTGGAGGTGCCAGCCTGTTTCTCCCGAATTTCCCAGCATCACAGAATTTTTATCTGAAGCTATATATACATATTTAAAAACTTTATTTTGGATTCCATAATTTTGGATAATTTTTGGTTTTTGAGATAAGGAGTTACTCTCGTTGTAAGATTGTGATTTCTGCTATGGAATCCAGATGACTGTCACCTCTTATTCCTCTTTTTATGATCAATTGCACCTTTTTTGGAGATGAAAATCCTTATTCGATGAGGATTCCAATGAATATTTTTTCAGAATTTTTTGAGCTCGGGATAAGGAGATTAGGGCAATTTAAAGGGAGTTAAATCCTCCTGATGAATAGTGCCGTAGTGCTCGTAAAAGACAGTGCACAAGTGGGCACACATTGGTTGGCGCAGGTGCGTGTGAAGGCCGGCGCACCCAGCGGTGCACGTGGGCACACGGGTGAGTGGCACTATGCGCCGGAACGAGTGCCGGAACGTGCGGCACAATGAGCCCATCATATTTTCTAATGATTTTAAAGTGTTTAAAATCATAGAAAAAATCAAAAAATTGGCAAAAAAATTTGAAAAATTTTATATTATTATTTAACATGTTTTAAAATATTTAAAGTCATGTTAGATGATGTTAAGCCCTATTTACATAGATTCACTCATAGTTAAACTTTAAAATTATTTTAAAGGTTTAACTTAATTTTTTAGTGTCTTGATTAATTATGTAAAATAAAAGTATACATAATAGAAATTGGGACATTAATTTATGACTTTGCACAATATTGAGAATGCATGAATACTCTAAATAGTTTAGAAGTGCATGTTTATTTTATATAAATTATTTATATGTTGTTGTCATGTTATTTTCATGTTGTTTATTTCATGAAAATTAGACATACATGAAATTGAAAATTTTAAAAATAAAGTATATAATTTTATGCTGATATATATGATATATCTTATATAATTATCACGTATGTGCTCTATGTTCTTGTGATAAATGTTAGTGTGTGTATAGAGGTGATCATGGACTTAATTGTATTTGGCTTCTGATTGCTTTTTAATTGTGTTGGTTATGTTATTAAATGGGGCATGTGTATGTCTCCTCTATCTCTATACAATCTGATTGTACATTATACCTCTCTCCATTAATGTACTCCTTTTGGTTAAAACCAAAGTTTCTTTTAAAGTTATCTACATTTGCAAGCCTGTGTACCCTTAAGCCACTTGTAATTGTTAGAAGCTGGTTCGTGGAAGGTTGGAGAGAGGGACCACTTGGAGAAGCACCCTTCTAGAGTGGTAGCATGCCAAGTCAAACTTTTAAAGTAAGGATTTGCACCTGCCTTAGGTGCATGCTTAGGGTTAAGTTCATGATCGCCTATTTTTATGAATATTTGATATGTGGATGTGTACTACAAGTTATACCTTAGATATATGATATTCTAAAGGTACTATATATACTTAGCACATATTATTGAAAAGACTAAAATAAAATCTCTCCTTATTTTAATTAGGTTGATAAATGTGTGTCATTAAGAATGACTCACGTAGCCTTCTGTTGTTATGGTCTTGATGAGTCAATCTTAGATTGAATGGGTTTGTTGTGCTACCACAAGGCCCATTTAGCAAGGGATTGGTGATCATGGCTAAGGCATTTGCCAAACCTTGGGGTGGACTATTTGCATGGCTTTATTGTGCTACCACAAGGGCTATGTGAAGAATTCATTCTCATAACGTAACAAGCGGGTTTGACCTAACTGAAGTATATGGCTTGTTGTGCTACTATAAGGTCATAACTCTAGAGGCTAAATGACTAAGAGTTGCAACTGGCAATAGTTGCCTACCTATTAAGTATGAGGTGATTTGTTGTGCTACCACAAGGTCGTCACAAAGTTAATAGGGTCTTAATCTCCACAAGTATTTCATCGTGATATCCCGTCTTTTCATAATGAGAGTTATGCAAATTCGTCAAAAATTAGTGGGAGAATAAATTAGGATGAAAGACCATATCTTAATTTTATCAATGTTTGCAATGTTATATTAATACAATTATATCTCAGTTGTAGAATACGATGATAAACCACCATTAGTAAAGCATATTAGATGTCAAGTAACTTAGTGACTCACACTTCTTAGGCTGATTTAGAACTAAGAGAATTGTTCTCATAGTTAACCAATTAACTATCCTACTTGAGAAGTAGGTGTTTCCTAAACTATCTAATTATGTGAAAGAAAGACAAGATCTTATCTCATAGACATGATGCATTATTTGCCGTAAAGTAGATGTTAGTCTCTATGAGATATAAATTGTAGAGATAACATGGTAATAGATAGAAATGAGATCCTTCATGGCTCATAGTGATGAGCTAACTAAGGGTAGGTTAAAACAACAATACATCTTAATTACTTCTTGTTGGTGAGACCAATAGAAAGAAGTAAATTTATTAGATAGAAATAGAAGGAGATAGTTAAAAGTCAAAGAAAGTGGTCAAGATAATAAAAAAAGCCAAAATAAGACAAAATTCTTACACTATCATGATCATGGTAAATGAAAGAGGAAGTGCAAAGTATATTGCACATAATGTAAAGGTGAAGCTTGATAAGCTTCATACATCTAAGTCATTGATATTTACTTGTTTTAAATATACACTTAATAGTATTAGATACTATAAGTGTATATCATAATATTAGATATTATAGATGCATATAATGGTATGAGATACCAGTTGTGCATCTTACATCTACAAGGAGTTGTAGATGATGACAAGTAAATGAATGCTTAATAAAGAATATGTTGACCTACATATGAAATGGTGCAAAAGTTACATCATTAGTAGTGGGAGGTACAATTCTTTATTAGTTTTTTGAAGATGTCTTAATAATTAAGATTGCTATTACATCCTTCTATAAGAACATTATATGATTTCCTACTTAAATAAATGTTGATTTATTCTGAGCTATGAAATTGATAGATATTCTAAAAGATTGAATGGCAATATGTTTGCCCTTAATGAATTGTTTGATCATATTTGATATGTTTGCTCTCATGTTATGTGTGAATACTCCTTTTAAGAGGAAATGGGGTTGATTTAGATTAATCTACACTTTAACTTAATGTAGACATGGAAAATGGGTTAATGAGTTGTTAGAACTCGTACATCTAGGTGTATGTTAGCCCATATCTAGTAAGGCTAAAGAAGAATATTTTTACTTCATTATTTTCAAAGATGATATCTCTAGGTATGGATATATGTACTTTATGAAGTACAAATCTAAGACCTTTGAGAAATTATTTGAGATTAAGAATGAAGTAGAAATACTAATAGAAAGAGTATTAGAACTCTTTGACAAGATCAAGGAAGGGAATACTTAAGTACATAATTCACACATAATTGAAGGATAAAGAATCTAATTTTAAAGGACACCTCTTTACACATTTTAGCTTAATTGAGTAGTTAAAATGAGATGCGTATGGTGTAAGACATAATATGGACAATGACAAACTTTGCAAAATTTCTTCTTTGTGTATTTTTGGCAAGGTACTCATTATAACCACTTTAACAAATAGGTACCTTCTAAGTCTATTATGATTATTCCATATGAGATATGAAAAGGGTTAAAGCTTGACAATAAGTAAGTTAAGGTTTCAGAATGTCCGACATGGTGTAGTATAACCCTAATTAGTTGGAATCTAAGACTATGAAATGTTGTCTTATGGGATATCCTAAGAAAACTTAGGGATATTAAATATACCACCCTTATGAATAAGAGTATAAGTTGCTCAACTCACTATATTTCTCGAGGAAGAGTTCCTCCATAAGAAAGATAGTATGAGCAAGGTATATATGGAAGATGTTCTATTTCCACAACCCAAAGCCACTTCTATTAAGGTACTAGTTTATTACACATGGGCAAATCATAGGTCTTTACTTGTGCCCACTCAACCTAAGAGATATGTGAGACATATCTCTGATGGAAGAATTGAGGCAAAAGGTAAAAAGGATAATGATCCTATGATCTATAATGAAGCAATATGAGATATTGATTCTACAATGGGAAGAAACAATAAAATCTGATATAAACTCTTTCTATTCAAATCAAGTTTAGAATTTGATAGATCCACCTGAGGATATAGTATCGATAAGGTATAAATGGATCAATAAAGAATAGATTGGAGTGGATGGTAGAGACCTTCAAAGGTGAGAATAGTTAAAAAAGATATTATTTAAGTTAAATGGTTGACTATGATGAAATATTTTACCTATTCCATGGATTAATCCATTTAGATTTTCATTGTTACACACTATGACTATAAAATATGTTAATTGTATGTTAAGATAGTGTTCCTCTAAGGTATTTTCAGGAACATGTGTATATGATACAACCATAGGGAATCAAGTCCCAATAACATCCATATAGAGTGTGTATAAGATCTATTTATGGACTGAAGTAAAAACTTTCTATAGATCTATATAAGGTTTAATAAGATTAAATCTTATGACTTCGTTAAAAACGAAGAGAAGCCTTGTGTGTTCAAGAAGATAAGTGGGAGTGTTGTTACCTTCCTAACATTTTATTTAAATGACGTACTACTCATTATGAATAAAGTATGTATGCTATCATAAGTGAGCCAAGCTATCAAATTAATCCTCCAAATATAATTTGGATTTTGAGATTTATAAAGATAGATCTAAAAGCAATGCCCAGTTAATGTACGTAGTCACTATAGTCAAAGGGTTTGACATGGTAAACTCCAAGATAGACTTCTTACCTATGTAGTATGGAGTCGATCTCTTTAAATAGATGTCTCTATAGACATCTTAAGAGATAAAAAGAACACATGAGTAGACCCTTTATGCTTTTGTCATAGGGTTTATCATGTATGTGATGCTACGTACATAATGTGATTAATGCTCTAAGTGTTATGAGCATTCATCAAGAAGATCCAGGTGAGAGTCACTAGATAGTTTAAAGATATATCATTTAATACTTGAGAAGTACTAAGAATGTATCTCTATACACTAGAAGATAAGACTTGAAGCCTTGTAGTTTTACAAACACAAGCTACTAATCAAATAAGTTTGATAATAAGTTAAAATAATGGTAGTGCAGTGAGCTGGAAGGGTTCCATACGATAGAACATTGTAAATTCTACAACATATGTAAACAAGTTTACATAGTGGTTGCGCACTCCTTGAAAAGTAGTCTACATGAAGATGTTCATCTAAGATATGGGATTGTCCCAAATTTCTCTGAAAGTGTACCATTATTTTCTATAGAGCCAATGTCTCATCAGAAGTTTAAAACTTCTGTGGCGATACCAAAAAATTAGAGAGATTGTAACTTATAGAGATATAATTAAAGATAGAGTATCTATCACTAATAACATTGCAGATCCACTAACTGTAGCAATTACTCAAAGAGTGTTTGAGCTTCACCTCGAGCTGATAAATATCATCCAGATGGGTGATTGGCTTTAGTGCAAGTGAGAGATTGATAAAAATGTATGCCCTACAAGCCAATCATATATGATATGATTCGACATTTTTATAAATATCTCATTTAAATAATTAGGCAAATTCTTCGTTACAAGCTCTTATAGATGTAAATATCATAATGAAGTCCTTGATCAAATGCAATGATGATTAAAACATGATGAGATTGTGATAATGAGATTGATCTTCTAGAGGTATTTGATCTAAATATTCCTAATCATAAGATTTTTTTAGACAGGACATCAAGGATCTAGATAGACTAGTGTATGTGATATCTTCTCATGCGATGAGGGTAACCGATCTCATTGGTAATTAATGTGGAGATACAGAGATACACATACAAGTGCTCATTAATTGAAAGAGTTCATTGAATTGACCGAATTAGAAACCCTAAATGGTATCTTACCGAACTGTCAATCAGAGTTTTCTATCATCACGGTTGCATAGTTGGACCTTTGACCTGAGTGCCAAAGATGCCTTGTTGGGTGGAACTTATGCTTTGACCATTGACTTATGGATCACCGTTTAGATGGTCCAGTATAGCGATGGATCGGGTACAAGGAAAACTCAATGGAGGAAATTGAGCAGACAACACGGGATCGTCCACTCTCGATAAGTGAGAGTAAATGTTCTATGGGATAGTACTCCAAATCCCTATCCATGGTAGAGAGGATAATTGGAAAAAGGAGTTTTCCAATTGATCTAATTCTGAGTACATGATCATATAGACTCAATATATTAAGGAGTTGACAGTCGATATCGTACTCCTTTTCAACTAGAACATTAAATGGACGAGGGTTTGTATCCATGCCGTAACTGATGATGGAAAGGCTCAATAGAGATAAGATTATCCCCATAGCCATTTGAGATCATGGGATGTGGCTTGTACGCTTTGTAGACACGCCAAATTGGCCTAATTCAGAGCCTTAGACTCCTATTCCATTGACGATACCCATTATTTGACCGATTATCTGATCCGGATTACCATGAGGAGATGAGCTAAGGACGTTGGTTGAGCCCCTCGTGAGTTGGGAATGGACCAATGATTTCCAGAACAATGCCGTAACCTTCAAGCGAGAGCCGCGCGTGAACCTTGAAAACACGAAGCCTGCTCGATGACCGACCTTGAATGGTCCATACTTGAACATCTCGGGAGTCCCGCTTGTGTTCCATGACATTCGGGGTTTCCGACAAGTCATTTCGGTAGGCGTTAGTCTATAACGGTTTCTTCGTTATGGCTTTTTAATCTGTACTGACACGGCTATCCCGGACCACATATTAGGCCTTTCCGGTCATCACGGGGTCTTTTTGGGTCATCCGGGTCAATCCTAGCCAAATATTTTCATCAATCAGGGCCATATGGCCGTTTCGGTTGATTTTAGGGTTTTTCGATTATTTCTAGCTTTTTCGAGCTTTGGTTTACGTTTATCGGGTTAATCTCGAATTTTTCTATGATTTCGGGTTGTCCGATCGTACCAGACTTGTTCGGTCATCATTTTAAGTCATCCCAAGTTGACCCAAGATCCCTCGACCGGAACCATGCCCTTTCAGATCTTCGCCACGGTTTTTGGCCTTTTGCAATAGGGTAAACCGGTAGAAAGCCCCGTGTGAATGTCTCGGGAGTCATGCCTACTGGTTTACTGACTTGAGGAGGTGCGGTTGAAGGTCCTCTTTCCAACGTAACAAATGGGAGCTGAATCGGACATCCCGTTTGCAAGTTACGGCCCGTGGAACGCACGCGTAGGAGAGAGAGTGTAATGCACCCCCGCTCCCCTTGAAATGGTAGGGCGTGCCCTGAGCGCCCTCATACTGGGGGCACACCCTGAGTGCCCTCAATCCAGGGGAGCACCCTACGTGCCCCTGCTTCCTTTGAAACATGGGGGCGTGGTCAGTTTCCAAAAACCGGAACTACCCCAATTAGCACCTTCTAAACAGGATTTTTAGAAAGGACTCCCCATTTAAGATTGATTATTTTGACCGCACCCTCAGGTCGGGGGCGCGTTCATCTTATCAAGTCCAAATTTTAGCAATTTATGGAAGGTTCTGACAGTTTTTAACAATAAGACGCATAACGTGCCCCCGCTCTCTTTGAAACAGGGGGCGTGTAGACCATGCCCCCAGGGTGAGGGCGCGCCCTCACCTCCTTTGAAACTCAGGGGCGCGGTCGGTCCAGTTTTTATATTTTGCACCGGTTTCCATTCTCTATAAATTGAGGGCTATTCCCAATGACCCAAGGTTGAACCCCCATGCCTAGCTCGTCCCGAGGTCGTCCAAGCTCCCTCCCAAGGCCATCTCGATGTCCAAAGCCGATCCGACGTTGAGAGATCGATCCCGAGGCGAAGTAGAAGGCTCAATCTATGCATTCTACATCAACCTAATTCATCGGCTTATGTATAAAATCAGGGGCATCTTCTGCAAAAGTTTTTAACATAAGAGTTGTTCCTCTCTTCGTTCTCTTTCATTTTCAACTGGAGGAACTTGATTCTGACTTGTCGTCTGTCCGGGGCGATTGCTGCACTGAGGGCGTGCATCCAGGTTCTATTTTTCCACATCCGTCCACTTTATGAATTTTTACATACTTATAAAAGTGGATTTTGGAGAAGTCATAAACATAATATCTCTTCCTCTCCAAGTTATCCATCCATATAAATAAACTGCATTTGATTCTGACATCGGGGTCGTCCTTAGCATTCTCTGCACCAAAGTCGCGCCAGGAGGGTGCAAGGCTACCCGAACCGGCTTGTTTCAATCATCTCGGCTTCAACTCAAGCCGATTCACTCCATAAGCTTCCTCAACCCATTACATTCAGTCTATTTACTGTTTTAGAACACCTTTTAGTTTAGTTTGCATCCTTTTTACATAACTAGAACCACAAAAAAGGGGTTAAGGCACACCCCGAAGCCGGTGAGTTCGATTTCAATTGCTAATTTCACATCTTCTTATTTCAGTTACTACACTTAACTCAAGTTTAATTCATTATTTCACTTGTTTTCATTGTCTTTAAGTTGCACAGATCATTCAAGCTAGCACCAGTTGGACTCTTCTTCATCGGTCGGCCGAAGAAGAAGAAGGTTAAACTTACACACACTCTCCCGCGCTAAGGTACACACGGTCAACTTCTTTCTATTTTCATTATATAAAGCAGAGCCCGTGGCTCCTGGCGACCACCTTTTTATTCATGTTCTAAGTTCATCTCCTCCTCATTCTCCTCCCACATGACCCGAACCATCTCCGGTGCTCGAGCGACGCCGTGAGATGAAAGTTCGGGGATCAATGTGAGTGTGGGACCGAGGTGAGGACTTTTTACCACTTTCTAAGTGTTTTCCAATTCACTCCATCCCCCCTAATCCATCTATCTTTCACCTTCTCTTGAGGTGCCGATCCGTAACCCGTTTCTAGAGTCGACACCCTTCATGATCGGTAGGTCGATTAATATGTTATCGGATAATGGATTTAATTAAATTAAATAGAATTGTTCTATTTTAATTAAGCCTCAACCAAATAGGCTATTGGGCCTAGTGAGTCACACACATAAGGACTTATCCATAAGTACAGGGGCAAGGGTGTAATTTATAGAGATTTTAGATTTTTATAAGAAATTCTAAATTTCTCTTTAAATACTAATAGTTTCAGTCAAACCCTATCAAGCTAAGGGTGTAAACCACATCCTCAGCATCTTCCCTACCTCCTTCTCTCTTTAGAAGGTGTCCATGGGTGATGGAGCTCCGTTCAGGAATAGTTCTCGAGGTCAGCACAAAGGGAGAACCAACTGTGGATGAAATTTGTGTGGATACCATTGGAAATAGGACATTTGAACTGTTTGAAGAGCTTGAGAAGCTCATATCCTTCCTCTCCATGGGAGTAGATGAATCCCAATCAGGTATATTTAAACTCGTATTGATCGATTTTCGATTTTTATCGTTCGATTCCGATTGAGACATATTATAAAGAAACCCATAAGAATCGTCGCTTCCGCTGCATCATATTTTTTATGACGATTCCTTACTGCCATCACCAATAAAATTGAATGTACCATTGGCAAAAATTTAAAACCATCATCAATTTTTTCTAGTTTTAAAGACCCACTTCATCTCCCTTTCCCTTCTTCTTCCTTTAGTCTCTCTCACAATCATGAAAGCCTACCCCACCTTCATCAAATGCACTGCTACCACTACTTGCGGCCATTGCCATCATTGGCATTGGTCGTCATCACTGCCAACAATCTCTGTTGTGCTTGTGTGCCTCAAGCTGCTCTCTAGCGACAACACTTTCAACCTAAATCTCCAACACCACCGAAGTTCCCATCATCAGTTGCCACCATCTCCACTAGGGTTGTTCACTGTTCGGTTCAACCCGAAAAACCAAACCAAACCAGTACTTTGGTTCGGTTTGGTTTGGTTTGAACTACCGATCTGTTTGGTTTGGTTTCTAGGACCCTTCAAACCAAACCAAACCAGTAAACCGAATAACCCGAATTAGATTAAATATTTTAGTTTAAGTTATATATAAGATAGTATTTATGTATCTTTTCTTATAACAATAAATTTGTTTTAAGTGTTTTTAAGGTAAAATTAATGTAATCTATAAACATTTACACAAGATTTTAATAGAATATGATTTAAAACAAACAAAATAAAATTATATATTGATATATCTACTATTCTTTAATAAAATATGGTTTGAACCGAACCGAACCAAACCAAACCAAACCGAATTAATTTGGTTTGGTTTGGTTTGGTTTGGGAGATAGTTTGGTTTGGTTTGGTTTGAGGAAAAATACTCAAAAACCAAACCAAACCAAACCATGAACACCCCTAATCTCCACCACTATCACCATTGTGTTGAACCTTTCTTTCTCTAGATATGTGTAAACCCTAATTTTGTTATGATTGTTTAATTATGTGTAACTCATGATAAATTGGGTGTTTGCTTATAAGACTTAGAATTTATTTGAAGAAGAGAAATAATGCAATTTTAATCTTTGTTAATCTTATTTTACACACATTGAGTTTGTTAACTTTTGTTTAAATACTAATTAATCTTGTTTAAATACATGGTGTTTATTGATGATATATTGAATTTGTTTGAATTTTAAGAATTTGATTGTTTCAGTTTAGAACTTTGCGTTTTTTTAGTTTAAGATTTTAAATTTTAAATTTTTAAAGTTTTTATATAATTTTGATATATTAATTTTTAATACTATTGTTTAAGAAATAAGTTAAAATACATATTTAGAAATATGTTTAGCTTCTCATAAATACTTAATAAAGTGTTAATTGTTTAGTTAATTAAACACTTAAGATGATTAGGTCAATCTAAATTGGTTACCATTTTGAATTTGCCTAACAACCATAGAACCAAAAAATAGTTAGAATTCAAAACGCGTCGCTTAGGCCAATCTAAACTAGTTTCCAGTTTGGATTGTCTTGAACACCCAAAAACTAAAAAAAAGAGACCCAAATACATTCGGTTAGGTCAATCCAAATCGATTTCTAGTTTGGATTTGTCTAACAACTATAAAACTCAAAACATGACAGGTTAGGTCAATCTAAATTAGTTTCTAGCTAGGACTGGCCCTAACAGCCATAAAAATCACAAATATAATTTGGAACCCAAAGCATAGAAAAGAGTTAGAACCCAAACACAGTCAGTTAGGCCATTCTAAACCAATTTCCAGTTTGGATTGGCCTCAATGGTCAAAAAAAATCAAAAAAAAAGAGTTTGAATCCAAAACACAGCTAGTTAGGCCAATCCAAACTAGTTTTCAATTTGGATTGGCCCAGTTGATCATAAAAACCCTAAAAAAGATTTAGAACTCAAAACATGGCTAGTTAGGCCAATTCAAACTAGTTTCTAGCTTTGATTGGCTCAAATGACAATAAAAACTCCAAAATAGAGTTAAAACCCAAATGATGGCCGATTAGGCCAATCTAAATAGAATAAAATTTGTATTGGCTCAAATGGCCATAAGAACCTAAAAAAGGGTTAGAACCCAAATAGTGATGGTACTAGCAATCTAACTCCTTTTAGGCCAAAGACAACTTATTTGTAATAAGTTAATAATTACTATATTTGATTATGTTGTAGACAAAGAATTTTAGTATGAAACGATGAACATCTCAAGTTGTACACCATCTCAAGTAGGTGGTGGGTTGTAGGGTCCCTCAATGGATCTAGTGCTAGGTCAGATAGATTTCAGTCTTAGAGAGATCCACCTCCTAGTACATCTCGGCCAAGTGATTCTCAACATACACCAGTGACCCTGACTAAGCTTGGACCATCTCGAGCATTGGTTCTTTAACCTACTTTGACAACACCTACATCTGTAGGCAAAACCTATCTTTCATCACCACAAGTATATATTTTATTAAATCCTTTACTTTCATTTTAGACATATTACATTCTAATTTGCTCTAATTTTGTGTTTAACTAGCAATATCTAGTAGACATGGGAGAGGTCCATCCAAGGCGTATAATATGAGAACATTAGCGGCTGAAGAGACATTAAATTTAGAAATGCTATCTTTGATATTTTTAATCCGTCATGTCATTATAATTTTCTGTGGCTTCGTTTTTTACCCTTTCCATCCGGGTCTTCACATCCCATTGAATCTCATGGTCTCATCATCTAGCTATAAAAATAAACTAAAAAATAAAACATCTAAAATCAACAAATTAATTACTAGAATAAAATCAAGAATTCACTTTTTAACATTATTGAACTACAATTTATGATGAATATGGATTAATTTAATTTTCATTCAACTAATCTTAAAAATTATATTAAAAACTCTAAGACAAAATAAAATGGCAAAATAAAATTTTAATTTGTCAAACCATACTAATGTAAAGGCGGAAGTTAAAATAGCATTCTTTTTGGGATAACAAAAATAATCTTTAAGGTTGATGAGATCAAAAAAATAAATCTTCATAAAGAAACTATAGGGAGAAATTGATTTCCGTAAAAAAAATTAAAAAAAGGTTGAGTGATTAGCAAACAACAGTACACTACAGTTGTATATTTTTCCTAGATCTAATCAAGCAGAATCATTTTCAATGGCATTCTATTTCGTTTGTGTAAGCACCCGAAACGGGACATCCGCGGATCTCCCCCTTCCGGCGACTACGCTCACTTTGGGGACTTGATGGATGGAATGATGGTGGGTGTGGTCGCCAGGAGCCAAAGGCTCCAAAATATGGTATGATGAAATGAAATGGAATAGAGAAATGACCGTCGTACCTTTGGAAGTGGGGAGATTGTTGGGTTTCGACTTCTCCTCTCTCGGCCGGCCGAAAGAAAAGAGCTTAGCGAGTCCTTCGTCTTTGATCCGGTTGGAGCTCCGCCTCAATCGGATTTACCTAAAAATGTCCATAAGAAAACATAGAAACAAGTGAAAGGTTCATTAGTTCTAATGAAAGCATAGTATCGTGCTCAAATTTGAATTCAAACATGCAAATGGAAGGAGACTAACCGGATTGGGATGGAATCCCAACCCCTACTTTTGGTAGGTTTTTAAACATATATGAGATGCAAAATGCTCTAAGACATGCCAAATAACATGATGATCAATGCTAGGATGAAAGAGGAAGACGAAAACTCGATTAAACGGGCGATCGAAATTTGAAAATGATAAAAATGAGCTTCTGCCCTTCCTGGTGCCCTATATATAGGGCGCCAGGAGCAGGTGCCCCCTTTATGGGGTGCGTTGACCAAGTCAAAGTGCCCTATATACGAGGCACTAAGTCTGGTCCGAACAGATTTTCTTCCCCTCTTCGCAACGCCGCTCCGGAGTGCTAGACGGCTTCCGGGACGAAGTAGGGGCTCCTCCTTGTAGACAATATGTAAATGAAGCTAATGAAAGGTGGTTTGGATGTTGGATGAAAGAGGAGAGACGGATAGAGGCTCTCAAAGTTGGAGAAAAACAATGTTTCTGGGTGACAGGAACAGAAGGCTTTTAGGGTTTTTGGTGGACAATTTTGGATCAATTTGAAGGCTTGTGGGGGATGATAATGGCTTAGAAACGTGGTGTTGGATGAGCTCTAGGGTGGCACGAAGTTTGAACTTCCTCCAAGCTCCAAATGGAGCTCTATTTATAGCCCAAAAAAGGGTACTTTGGCCATTTTCAAAAAACAGTGCCACGCGGCATGGCGCCCTATATATGGGGCGCCAGCATCATTAGGTCTGTCAGGTCGACAAGACGAGTCACTGTGAGGGGTCAAATCAACCTGTCAAATCGATTTAATACGGTGCCAGGTGCCCTGTATATAGGGCGTCTGGCGCCCTATATACAGGGCGCCTGGTGCCCTACATACAGGGCGCCAGGTGCCCTGTTTATAGGGCGCCTGGTGCCCAATCAGTACTGAAAGTAAATAACTAAAATCCCACGTGGGGGAGAATTGTTATTGGCCAGGACCTGAACTGCAGTAAATTGCGAAAAGTAAAGAGGAGACAGCCAATCAACCAAGGTTGGGTTTTTCAAATTCATAAGGTTTACTTGACAGTACCGGTTCAGTTCGATATGGAGAAACTTCTTGTTTTGATGAAATCATCAAAACGCAGTTAAAATTGGGTCTTCCGGACAGGCCAAAACCTCCTTGAAAGGCCATGGAAAAGATGGTGACGGAAAGATGATGCATGAGATGATGCATGATGTATGCTGGGTTTTAAAGAAATACAAATAAATATAGGAAAATAGTTGAAGATATAGGTCAAATGTAACGGGTCAGGATATTCGTGAAGACACCGTCGTCCCCGTTTATTTGACTTTGGCTTATCCGCGGTCCTAAAAGGTGACTGAATCCTTCATTGATTTTGTTGAAGGGGTTCTCCGACTCAGCCCTTTCAGACCCGAGGTCTTCAACGATATATATATATGCAAGATTATGTTAGAAAAATGGTTCAGGCAATGATCGAGGTGCCCTGTTTATAGGGCTCCTGGTGCCCTATTTATAGGGCGCCAGGCGCCTTATAAGTGGGGCACCTGCGCATAATTCAAGTTCGCTTCTTCCCGATGCAGCCTTTTGAGCTCTATAAGAAGGGGGGACCTCCCCTTCTTTCCCCCACACCAGCTACAGTGCTCTTTGCTCTCCCTTTGCTCCGATGGCTTCCTCCTCCTCCCGTTCAACCGGCTTGACCGAGATGAAAAGTTTTTCCGAAGTGCCATGCCATATTCGGAATCGAGTGTCCATGGGAGTGATAGTGGCTTTATTAGGCATCCCTCTTGCTTTGTTCCAAGACCTTCTTTTCTGATTGCATGATTATTCTGCAGGACCTTCCAAACTTCCCCGGTGCTCGCCGTTACGGTCAAGTGCTGTGGATAGCTCGTCTGATGGCTGCTATCAACATCCACGTGCGGACTATTCTGAGCGGTTGGGGCTTCTCCAGCATCCTCGTTCACGCCAACCACCTCCTCAAATATTTCTGGGACTTTTCCCTGGCGGGTGCGCTTATCGAGATGTGGCATCCCGATACACACACTTGTTTTTGACTCTTTTGAATGTACCGTCCTCTTAGAAGAGGTGAAGCTGTTCCTGAGGCTTCGTGCCATGTCTGGGTACGGCCAGGCCATGTTCATTCCCGTTGGACCGGTCACCGGTTTAGACTTCCTCCGTGGCTTTATGACCACCGGAGAGGCTCGATCTATCATGGTAGGTGGGCGTATTTACACTGAGGCACTGGCGGATTGGTCCATTTGCGTGATTCAAGGCGCCGGTGACAATGAGGACCTATTGTTGCCCGGTGCCAAAGGTGTTGCCGCTTGCCTTGCCTCGGTGCTCCTTTACCCGTGTGAGGACGGGTGGCTTGATCTTACATGTCTTCCTTGTATCCAAGGTATCTGGTCCAACGAGTGCATAGCCCACTCGGTGTTGGGCTACCTTTATGACGGCCTGACCTCTGCTAGCATTGGTAGGCCCATGTACGGCAGCATCCTTCTGTTCATGTGCTGGGCTGACTGGCACTTCAAGTTTGACGTGTGCTTCGGACCGGCCACGGCTTCCCGGCTTTCCCCTCGGAGCCCCCTCCAGCCTCTCACCAACCGTCTCTGCATGGAATACAAGGTGATGAACAAGTGCCCTTCAGTGAAGACATGCGCTGACTGGCGCTTGTACTTTTCAGCTATGAGCAGCGGCGGCTTTGTCTGTCCCACAGAGGTGGTTATGCGCCAGAATGTTCGTGCCTCTCCCACCCCAGGGGTGGATCTTCGGTTGATTACCGGTACCTCCTTCATTATCTACAACCCACATCGATGTCCTCTCCAATTGGGCCAACCGCGGCTCAAAGTCCCTCGTCTCTCTCATATTCCGTCCGTCAAAGATCGTCAGACGGGCACGGCGGCTGATGTTGAGGAATGCTAGAGCATCCTTGCCATCTGGGGAATCTGCAAGAGTTTCTCGCCAAGTGCCTACATGGACGAAGACGAGGTCTGGAAGAGTCGGTACGTGGCGAAGCTGAGGAAGCTGCGCGGTGGGTGACTTGTATCTGCCTTTGATTGTGTCCAGTTGTACTCTGTTTGCTTTTGTTGTGTCCAGTTGTATTTTGTTTGCTTTTGTTGTGTCCAGGACTTGATCAGTGTAGGTCTAGGGTTTGCTTGATGCAGTTTCTTTTCAGTTGTGTCATTGTCCTGTCAGTGTCAGAAAAACAGCAAAAATATGCAAAAGGGAATTGAATATCAATGTTTTGCTGATAAATTTGTGTTTTTCATGAAGAATCTTGCTTGTAGACACGTTCTAAAAATTTTGAAAATTTTGACCATGGCACTTTATATTTTCACCCCTGCACCGTTCTTCATTTCACCATCAACTTTTTCTAGTTTTCTACTGAGCGGAACCTTCTTGGGGAGTGTAGCGCATCGTGCGGATTCCACAGTAAGTTTCTTCCAACTGCAAACTTGTAATTTACTTCATTATCTTCATTTTTGCAGAAGGGACCGAACCGATCCGGAGTCGTTCCAGATCAAAACGGGAAGAGAGAAGGGGGCCAAGCCCCCTCGCGCCCCCATGAGAGAGCGCTAGGCTCTGCCCGGCGCCCCATCAATGGGGCGCCAGGCGCCCTATCAAGGGGGCGCCTAGTCCAGGCACCCCCATAAATGGGGCACCTGGTCACCAGGCCCCCATCTTCCTTGTTTTGCAATTTTTGACATGTTCTAATACTTTAAAATGATGCAGATGACGAAGAGATCTCGCATCGAGCGTGGTGGCGCCTCAGATGCCGCCGGAGCCTCTTCCTCCGCCGGTGCTTCTTCTTCTGCTGATCCCGGCCCATCGGAGCTTCCTTCTCTCCATCCTCCTCCGACCGTCTCAGTAACCGAATCTTGACTTCTTCCCTATTTGAATTATTCATGATTGTTTCTGACATGATCGTTTGTTTGTGCAGGGGAAGATCAAGTCCCGGATATCCTGGGAAATGGTCTTCCATGCCTACAAGGGGTTGAAGGATTTCCAGAAGGTACGGTTGGATGCGATGGGTTTCGGCCCATTGCTCCGCTGCTCCGCCTTCTGGGAAGACCTCCCCCTGATCCAGGCTTTGAGGGAGAGATGGGATTCCACTACCCATTCCTTCCTCTTCCCCTGGGGGCATATGGTCCCTACCTTGGAGGATGTTTCCTGGATCACGGGTCTTCATGTCCTTGGTCGTGCCATCACCGGCAAGACCTACCGCGATTACTCGACCATGGTCTGGGACTTTCTGGGTCATCCGGTCCCACACTGCCCCGGCGGACTGCGCGTTATGAAGCGCACAGTCGTCGGGAACTTGCTCGGTCTGGGCAACGCCAGTGTGGGTAAGGATGACCTGGTGGCGGATGTACTCGACGCATTGATGAAACGCGTCGAGCGCTACTTGGTCGGTGAGGAGGGCACCGTCGAGGCCGACCAGGATCTCCGCCGGTTCCTTCTCTTCTTCCTCACCCGCCTTCTTCTGGCCTCGAAGACGGAAAGGGTGCACTTGCGGTTCCTCCCCTTTCTTGCTGATCTGTCGAAGTTCGGTGAGTATGCGTGGGGTGCCGCCATGTTGGCCCATCTGTTCTCCTTGCTGGCGATGGAGAGCGGTCCGGTTTCAGTAGCCAGCTTCACACCGTTCCTTCAGGTTTGCCTTGCTCCTTTGTCCATCATTAATTTTGCTTTATCTTTTTGGTGACTAACTGAGCTTTCATTGACAGGTATGGAGTTACTACCACATCCCCCTGGGTCGTGCCTTGCTGAAGGCTGACCCTGAGTACCCTCTTATCAGCAGCTGGATTGCCACTCGGTCTGCTTCTTCCCATCCTTACCAGGTGGAGAACCTGATGAGGCAACTGCTCTGCTTCCCTCACGATGAGGTATTCTGTTACTTTTCTCCTTCTTAGTTTTTGGTTCTTATTGTTTACTGTCTTGCCTTGCTTTTTCAGGTGGTCTGGTGCCCATATTCAGACCTTCACTTGGATCGGCAGCCGTGGGTATCGGAGGGTCGTCCGGCTTTTGGCCGTGACACCTTCTTGATCTGCCTGAACGAGATGGAGCCACTATGGGTGCGCCTCACGATGCACTCATTGGGGCTTCACCAGGAGTGGGTGGATCTCCCACCTTACCCACGACTGGGTCGTTCTACCCGCGGTCTGATCCAGGAGATCGACTGGAAGAAGGAGGGCCAATTTGCTGTTCGGATCTGGAAGAGGGGTGGCACCCCAGTGACTTCCAGTGCTTCTGACAGTGACGACTATCTGCGTCGCTACATGGCGACATTTGCCTACCTTTTCACTGAGGGTGGAGAGGTACGTTCTTGTCGTTTTCACCACTGTTCTTCCTTTGCTTTGATGTCTAACTATATGTTGCTTTCAGAGTATTCAGGCGGAGCTGTCTCGCTTGAGGGCGGGGACAGCATCTTTGGAGGCCGAGTTGGAGCGACAGGTACTTTCTTTGCTTTGTACACCTCTATTGCTTGTCAACTGATCTTTCTCTTTTCTTTCTTTCAGCGACATCGCTACCGAGGTGCCCGTTGACAGCTGCGCGGGCGTGATGATGAGGTAACACTCTTTATTTTTCTTTAATTCCTTGAGTGAATGTTGTTAACTGTTTCCTCTGCTTCTTTTCAGATCTCTCGGCTCCGCGAGCGCGTGGCCGAGCTGGAGTTGGGTTCCCATCCAGCTGCCCCTGAGCCGACGATTTTTGACGAGCCTTCAGAGCCTCCCTTTGAGCCGTTCGACTTCGGCCAGCCCACGGGTCCCGAGCTACCTCCTCACCACTTGCCGGTCGACCCTCCTTCCTTCATTCCTACCGATCCCGGGAGCAGTTCTTCAGAGATGGGCTTTCTTCTTGAGGTGATTACTGTTTCTTCCTTATGCTGTGTTCCTCCTTTGTTTGTCTTGCTAATCTTCTTTTCTTTTCTTGCAGATTGCCCAGCTGAAGGAACGGGTGGAGGCCCTTACTATTGAGGTGAATTTCCTTGACTTTCTTCTGTTTCACTTTGCTTGATTCTAACATTTTCTCTTTTGTAGAACAAGGATCTTTGGGCGAGGATCTCCGACCTTTCTGCAGGGGGTGCTCCGCCTTCTATTGGTGATCCCTCGGGTTTTCAGAACAAGGTATATAACTTTCTGCTTTGCTTGTCATCATTTTCTTTCTTTCCTGACATTTTTCCGGTAGGTGATGGAGCTACAGAGGGAGCTCGGGCTCGAGCCCCTCGTAGGCATTCCGGATCCTAGTCCTTCTACTTCCGAGGTGCGATGTTTTTATTATGATTTTAAACTGGGAATTCTTGGACTGACGCTTCTTTTGGTTTTTACAGACTGCTCAGAGGATAGAGGAGTTGACACAGGAGGTACTTGTTTGATTCTTTTCCTTAAACTGCTTTTTTGTGTAGCTGATGCATTTCTTTGTCACCTTGTAGGTCGGGATACTAGAGGCTCGCGTGGTCAAGTTGTCACGACCAGAGTTCGAGCAGCTTCTTCTTCTTCGCCTTGAGCACTCCAGAGAGCTCAATCGGGTGGAGGCAGAGCATCGTCAGCTGATGATGCAGGCATTGCAGTCTCGATCTCGGATCCACTCCCACCGCTCCGACTCCCGTGGGACCACGCTAAGGGGACCTACCCACTCGTGTTCCTCTCAGACCAGTAGTCATAGGAGGAGAGGTGAGGAGAGACTTGCCATGCCACATCCGGGTGATCAGGCTCCAGCAGAGGGAGGCGGCGATTTGTGATGTGCCGGCCCCTTCTATCTTTGATGTACTTTCTTTTTCATAGTGATAGTTGTTAACTTCTTTTCCTGACTCCCTGCGTTTACTCAAAAGGCGATTAGAACTTTATTTAGGCTTAGTCTCTTGCGAGAAAAGGGCGAAACTGCCTTGATCTTTTGTCAAGGGACATAGGCCTTATCAAGGTAAAATAACAGGAAAATATAAGTATGCACAAAAGGAAATATGCAAGACTGAAATTAAACATGAATGCAAAGGCAACTAATCAGTCTAGAAAGCAAATTTTTAAGTGTTTTGAAATTTTTGATTTGTTTGGGTTTTGATAGTTTTATAATGTTTTTGATGTTTTAGAACTTTTATGATTTTTTGGTGTTTTGCATATTCTCTTTTTAGGATTTTAGATTTGTTTGGTACTTTTTGAAATATTTTATTTTTTTGTTTGGTGTGAGGGACACGATTATCTCATCCTTTGCTTTGCTTGTTATAGGTGCCTCTCATTGTTTCCTAAGGGTTAAGAGTAGGCATCACGTGTAAGAGAGTGCCTAGTCCAAGTTCTTCTGACCTTCTGCCTTCGATAGGCTATGGCTCTTCTTGGACCTAGTCGGTCAATCCTATCCTTTGAGGTTAAAGAAGGAAGATGATTGGTGGTAAGTCCTTAGTAGAATTCAGGGATGTCGAACTTGTTTCTCTACTAATACTCATATTGCCCGTTCGGGTCTTGACCTCTTCGGGTCTTTCCTTCTAGCCCATTTTCTTTGATGGCCCACATTCAGACAGGTCTTTCTTCTTTTTTGCTTGATTTTGACCTGAGGGGTCATTGCCCATCTTTTGGAGCCTTTTTCTTTTGGGACTTTTGTGGGTACACATTCAGACAGGTCTATTCTTTTGCTGACCTGAGGGGTCATTGCCCATCTTTTGGCACCTTTTCTTTTAATAAGAAGTCAGACCTTCAGAGGCATTTTCCAACTAAGGCAATGGGCATTTTCGATACTCCTCATTCTAACCCCTTTTATCTATTACGGACCGAAACAAGAAGAGAATGGGATTAGGTTGACCTTCCTTTGCCAAGCGTTGCCTAGCTTTCTCTCTGACTTCCGATCATCGGATCTCAAGACTAGACGTGTAGTGTGTGTAGTATGATGCCTATCCTTATTTCCCTAAGTGACAAGTTGGTGCACCGAGCAAGCAAGCGTTAGATGTTATCACTATCCTTCACACCTTGGATTTTATAGATTTTTTGTGACTTTTATTTTTAAGGGAAATATTTTTTGAGGTATACACCATTCCAGGGATGAGCTAGTTCTTCTCCTTCTGCATTACTCAGCTTATATGAATTACCAGGATAAACAGCCGAAATTACATATGGACCCTCCCAATTAGGTTGAAGTTTGGAGCGGGGACCGCCCGGTTTAACGAATATTCTTTTAAGCACAACCTCACCGATTTAAAATTTTCTCTCCACCACCCTCTTCTGATAAAATCTTTTAAGTCTATTCTGGTAAGATCTAGCATGTTCGGCAGCGGCCAGCCTCCTTTCATCCAAAAGTTCGAGTTGCGCGAGAAGCGAATCTCGGCGTTCATCCATCGGGATATCTCGATCGATCTAGACTCAGAGGGATGGAATGATTACTTCGTATGGAACTACCGCCTCCATCCCAAATGCCAAGGCATAGGGGGTCTGACCTGTTGGGGTTCGAATAGAAGTGCGGTAGGCCCATAGAGCATCAACTAACTTATCTGACCAGTCTGCGAACTTGCTAGACTTACAGGTCTTCTTAATGATTTTTATCAGGGTTTTATTGGTGGCTTCTGCTTGACCGTTGCCTTGAGGATAATATGGAGATGAATGATGCAATATGATGCTATACCTGTTGCAAAGGTCACGCAGCTCCTGGGAGATGAATTGCGGTCCATTGTCAGTGATGATGTCGCCTGGGATCCCGAACCTGGCAATGATGTTGCGTTTGATGAAGGAGCAGACTGTTGATGCCTTGATTTCCACGTATGCTTCCGCTTCCGCCCACTTGGTGAAGTACTCCATTGCAGTTAGAATGAAGGATTTGGTTTTATTTGTGGAGTTTGGGTCACCGAGGGGTCCGATAACATCAAAAGCCCACATAGCGAAGGGCCATGGTGCGTGAATCGGGTGAAGGGGAGATGTGGGAGAGTGAATCTTGTCGGCGTGAAGTTGACATTGATGACAGTGCCGGACAAAGATCGAGCAATCTTCTTCCAGAGTAGGCCAGTAATACCCTTGCCTGATGATTTTCTTGGCGAGGGCTTGAGCATTTACATGGCCTCCACATACTCCGGAGTGTGCTTCTTTAAGCACAAATTCGGCCTCTTCTTCATCTACGCATCTTAACAGAACACCGGCCAAGCTCCTTTTGTAAAGTACTCCACCTAAAATGGTGTATCTCTGGGAGACCCTTCTTATGGCTTTCTTCTCTTCGGCAGTCGATCCTGGTGGATATGTCTGATCCTGACAGTAATTCGCAATCTTATGATACCATGGTTTCTCACCCTCTTCTAATTCCTCCAACTCAATCAGAGATACTTCCTCCTTTTGCTCAATGTACTCTTTTCTTTCAAACTCTTCTTTAACCTTCAAGAATCGTGCATCTTCTACTGCCGGAATGGTACGTCGGCGGACATAGATCGTCCTAACTTGTCTGCCTAGCGGGACAGATAGTGAAGATGCCAGGGAAGCGAGAGCATCGGCAAGAATATTTTGAGCACGAGGGACGTGAATGAATTCGAGTTTGGAGAATAGCTTGATGTAACAGGTGGTGAGTTCTTGATATGGTCTGAGCCCGGGATGAGATGTGCGGTATTTGGCCAGCACTTGGCGGAGAATCAATTGACTATCGCCGATCACCCTTAGTTTAGTGACACCATAAAAGTGGGCGGCCTCCAGTCCGGCCAGCAAGGCTTCATACTCAGCTATATTGTTTGTTGCTGGAAAATGGAGCTGAAAAGCCTGTGGAATGGTGACACCTTCGGGTGACAGAAGAACAATCCCTATCCCTCTACCCTGGGAGTTTAATGCCCCGTCAAAATATAAAGTCCATAGATTGGAAGATCGAATGGACATCAATTCTTCATCGGGAAAATCCGATTGGATAGGGTCAAAGATTGGGATAGGATGATGGGCAAGATGTTCAGCGATTGCGTAGCCCTTGATTGCCTTCTGTTGGATGTAGGTGATGTCAAATTGGGAGAGAAAGCTTTGCCAGCGTGCCAAACGGTCAGTCAGGACAGATTTTTCAAGAAGAAATTTGATGGGATTCATGCGAGCAATGAGATTAACCTCGTGGGCCAAAAAGTAGTGTTTAAGCTTCTGGACCACCCAAACCAAGGCGGCACAGGTTTTCTCCATGGTTGTATACTTCTGTTCACAAGGATCAAAGATTTTGGACAGATAGTATGTTGCTCGCTCTTTCCCTTCATCATCTATTTGTGCCAATACTGCTCCCAAGGATCCTTCCAAGACTGAGATGTATAAGATCAAGGGTTTACTGGGAACCGGAGGTTTGAGCACAGGTGGGCTTGACAAATATTTCTTTAAACCATCGAATGCCTCTTGACATCTCGAATCCCATCTAAATTCAGCCTTCGCCTTGGTTAACTCATAGAAAGGTTTGCACCTTTTGGAGTGTTGTGAGATAAATCGGCGAACAAACTGTAACCTACCAATCAACCCTCTCAGCTCTTTTAGGTTCTTTGGTGGAGGCATGTCAATAATGGCTTTGGCCTTGTTGGGATCGATTTCGATGCCTCTTTTACTGACAATGAACCCAAGTAACTTTCCAAATGATACTCCAAACACACACTTCTTGGGGTTCATCTTGAGCTTGTATTCCTTGGCTCGTTGCAAAACCCTTTTCAAAACGTCAGCATGCTCATCTTGGGTTCGAGATTTGACCACTAAATCATCCACGTACACCTCTACAAATTTGTGCATCATATCATGAAATATTGCCACCATGGCCCTTTAATAAGTTGCTCCGGCATTCTTTAATCCGAAGGGCATGACGACGTAGCAGTAGGTTCCCCAAGGTGTAGTGAACGAGGTCTTTTCTTGATCCTCTTCTACTAACCGGATTTGATTATACCCTGAGTATCCATCCATGAATGACATGGTTTCGTATCCAGCTGTGTTGTCAACAAGAACATCTATATGAGGAAGGGGGGAATCATCCTTTGGACACGCTCGGTGTAAGTCCCTGAAGTCAATGCAAATTCGAACCTTTCCATCTTTCTTCATGACTGGGACTATATTTGCCACCCATTGCGGATAGAGGACCACTCTAATGAATTTTGCTTGGTGTAACTTATCGACCTCTTCCTTCATCTTCAATGCTATGTCTGGGTGGAATCTCCTTAACTTTTAAAGTCAGTCGATGCTCTGCCAATGATTTATCTAACCCCGGCATATCTTCGTATGTCCAAGCGAACGTGTCTTTGTATTCTTGTAACACCCCCATTAGATTCTACTCTTCTAAAGGGGCGAGGTTGGCACTGATGAGGATATTCTTAGGATCTTCCGGTGTTCCAAGATTAAGTTCCTTAGTTGGTTCATCCACCGTGGCTGATGGTTCTTCGAATCTTCTTAAACCAGACGCATAAGCATCAGCCAAATCCTCCTCTTCATCCTCAGTATCAGGATATTTTTCCGATACAACCTCGTAGACCCCTAAAGTCGGATCAATATTGTCTCTCTCCTCATATCGAATTTCTCCTATCTGCATTGCATTTTCTAGATACTCCGGTAGCTTGGCACATTCTAAGCCTTTTTGAGCTAACTGATGCAGATATCTTCCTGGAACTCTCCTACCTCTTATTTTTGTTTTGCTTTTACTGGAAACTAAACCTAAAGAAGAAGAAGGTAAATAAGGAGAGGAAGAGGAGGTGGATGGAGTGGAATTTGTTGATGAAGGGCAAAGGAGATCGATTAGAGACCGGGTGGCCTCCTGATTCGGGTCATCCTTCGGAGCGAGTTGGAATGTTTCTTAGAGCGAAATTTGAGTTGAGAAGAGGACGTTTTTTTTTTGATCTTTTTGAGAAGTACTAAACATGAATACAGAGGGGGTTTGGTTGGTTGTAGTTTCCAACGCGGGTTGAGATATTGACAGAGAGGGGAACAAATCAAGCAAAGATGGGTATCCGTCTTTGTTATCTGGTGGATCTGATGGTGAACTTATTGGAAACGGGTTTAAAGAGGCGACATGGTGTGAATGCCCTGGATTCTGACTGCCAGAAGGCTCATTGCGGAATGATTCATCACTTGACCCTTCTTCTGAAAATAACCATGACACGTCGAGATATGGCTCATCCTCCGGGTTGTCCACCTTCTTCCTCTTTGCTTGTTCCTGCGACTGCTCTTCAATCATTTGTATTGTTTCTCTCTTGTCGAAGAACTTGTGTAAACACCCCTGGAAGTATTTTTGGCTGGTCTTTTGGCCATTATCATGTGTCCCATCGTATCCTATCCCATTCCTTGATGTTGTCTTTACTACCTGGATGGCTTCTGTGATACCCTGCAGTTCTTTCCCCAGCCCTCGGCCTTCCTGATATCCCAGATTCTCCATCATACGCCACCCAAGGGTTTTGGCGTCATCCTTCTTCTTTCTCCAAACTTGCCTGTGCTGCCTTCCATCCCTTGGCAGATCGAGGATTGTGAAGACCGGTTGATTTGGCAAGCCAGGAAGGAGAGTAACCAGGCAATCCACGGGCATACTTACCACCTTGACAACTTGTCCCTTAAAGGGAAACTTAATGCATTGGTGGTTGGTCGAAGCTACGGCCTCCATTGCCTCAAGGTAAGGCCTTCCCAAGATAGCTTTGTAAGTTGGGTCCATATCCAAGATGTGGAAGTCGACAATAACAACCCGGGGTCCGAGTTTGACTTCAAGTGTGACCATGCCATGGGCGGGCCTCTTGGAATTGTCATATGCTGTTACAGTGATTTGTGATGGCCGAATATCCTCTTCTGGAATTCCACACAACTGTAGCGTTTCTGGTGGCAAGACATTGATGGATGCATCGGTATCGACTAGACAAGACTCAACATCCGTTTTGTTAATACTGACAGTGATACAAAGTGCATATTTTCTCGCTTCTGGTTCGGCCAACTCTTCTTTGGTGAAAGTGAGAGTGGGGTGTTCACTTTTTGGAGTTAAGACCGATGCAATCTTCTCGGGGGGGAGAGTTTCATTGACCATCACTCTTTGTAGATATTGTTGAAGAACTTCCTGATGAACTTTGGATCTTTTAATTAGCTCCAGAATGGAAATCCGTGCAGGGGTTTTGTCAAGGTGCTTGAGCAAATGATAGGATGTTCCTGGCACTGGTTCTTCCGGGTGCTCTTCTTCTTCTTCTTGTGACCGTCCTGGTTGACCGGTCTGGGGGGAAATTCTTTGAAACATGCGCCCGCTTCTAAGCACCGTGGCGAGCTGAGGGGCTATGGTCGGTGTAGCGGAGGTAAACGGAGGACTAGGTCGGATGATGGGAGGCCTAGGTAGGGGTGTGGTGATGATAGTTCAGGTTGTAGGGATGCGGGTAGGTTGTGGTGGCATGGTTGTATGAGGCGGTACGATGATGGGTCCTAATGGCGATGGTATTTGCGGAGGCTCGACCGGGTGGATCAAGGTCCTACCCGGTTGGAGTTGTACGGCTGGTGGCGTTGTGGTTGGCTGTGATAGGGTGCGGATAATCAGTGGTTGGCTTCTTCTGGTGGGGATAACTCATGGTATGGAGTGAACGGTTAGGTTACTGCGGTTTGGAGGGTTAATGTTCATGAAGGAAGCTGGTCCTTCAATTTGCCAATTCTGGCCTCTATTGCGGGGTTCATCGGTGAAGGTTAGAATAGGGTTAACCCTCTGGTTTTCTGGTGTTGTTGCGGGTGCGTGCGCGGGTAGCAGGTTCTGAATAATCCCTAGACCGGATTCTTGTTGTTGTTGTCGGACTGGCGCCTGTTGTTGCTGCTGAGGCTGGTTCTTTACCGCCTTGATGTACTCGCCCATTTGACCCCAGTCAATACTTCCCTGCTCGTGGAGAACATGGATATAATCTTTAAACTGAAAGCAATTCTCCATTGTATGCCCCGGGTATCTGTGGTACAAACAATACTTGTCCGTGTTGGCATTTTGTGGCCACTCCAGCTTTTCTCTTGGTAATGAAATCTGCCCTGCCACCATAAGAGCGTTAAAAATGTCTGTGAGAGAGTACGGTAAAGGCGGGTAGTGGTTTCTTCTAGGCCCTGGTCTTCGTGGCACGTAGGCGGCGGGGGGAGGTGCCTGGTTATAGGTGGTCGGTTGGCGGGGTGGTTGAGGTGCAAAGTTTTTTACGGCCAGTTGCCGGGGTTGCTGGGAGACTGGTGTCTGCATTGGTTGTTGGGGATACTGATTTGGTGTTTGGTGGCGGAAAAGTTGGGGCTGAATCTGAGGGCGAGGTGCCGGTTGGGTTTGGCGGGGATTTTGTCTCGGGGGTTTCTGTACTGCTGTTGGTGATTGTTGGGCGGGTTCCCTATGATATTGACATGTTCATTAGTTACCACGCCTTCGGTTACGGGCCCAGCGGTGGTGGTGGTTGTCTTTTTGGTGGTTCGGGGCCTAGGGTCGAAGAGGTTCATGATGGGAGAATCTCGGAGTTGGGTCTGGATGTACCGCGCTCTCTCATAGAGTTCGCTCATCGTGACAGGGTGATGTAATGTCAATACATTTTTCTGAGCCGGAGTGGCGTTGGTGATGATCATCTTGACTTGTTCTGATTCTGACAGTGCATTTGTCAATCTTTCTGCCATTGCCCTCCATCTATCAGCATATCTTATGAAATCCTCATCGTTTCTCATCTTTTCAGCCATAAGATCTTTGATCGAATAGGTAGGACCGACTCGATCTTGGTATCTTTGCAAGAACTTTGCTTTGACGGTATCAAAGCTGCTAGCTTCCAAGGGGTCAAGTGAATAAAATCATTCCAACGCGGAGCCCTCTAGTGATCTCCTAAATAGGTATGCCAGGGCCTTCGGATCATTTTGCCACATGACAGACTCATAGAGAAAATCTTTGATGTGAATGAAAGGGTTCCCATTTCTATTATATCGGCGGTAAATGGGCATTTCAGAAAGAGGAAGATGGAACACGAGGAGAGAGAGAAGGGATATCTCGGGGAGAGCTCGTGTGTCGATCAATTGCTTGAGCTCCCGATATTGTTCATCCATCCTATTGATTTTGTTAAGCATAGTTTGATCAACGGAGGATTCTCGGATGAGAGGAGGGGAGAGGACAGATGCTTGATTTGCCGGCATGGCCGTCGGATAGGCTGAAGCGGCCAGGCAAGGAGGGTATATCGGGTGGTGCACTTGAGGACGTGCTTGATTGAAATGTGCGGAAGAATAGACCGGTGGCCTAAGTGGTGTGGTGTTGTTTGGGTCCGGGTGGTTCAAGATGGCCACCGGATGGGGTGAGTTCGGAATCAAGGGGCCGTTGTGAGAATGGCCCGGTACTGGTGCACCGGGTTGGTCAGTTGCTAACTGAGGGGTAGAAGTATGGTGACCACCCTCGGCATGGGTGTGACTGACAGGAGATTTCCCTTTCAGGATGGCCTCAATGGCTTGTAATTGAATTGGGTCGGCATGAGCGAATGCCTCCCACAGAGCATCTGGGCGGGGTCGAGGTGAACTAGTTTCAGGGAGCATTTCGGGTTCATTAACGGCACATACGGCGTCTGGCTGGAGGTAGGATTGGTCATACCCCAACTGCAACGGCTCGTACCCTTGGTCCGTCATCCCGATGACTCGCACTGATCTCAAGTTCATAAATAGAAGGGAAAGGTGATGAAAAACACAAGAATCCTTTTTTTAGTTTTAAAATTCTCCTTTTTTCGGCTTTTGATTTTTGTTTGAACAAACAGGTTATCAAGCAAATTAACCTCAAACAAAGATTTCTTTTGGGTTTTTGTTAAGTGTTTTCAAAATTTTTGATTTTTGGTTTTCAATTTTGATTTGCAAACAAGTGACGGCACAAACTTAGAATGATTACCGAAATTTTTTTTGTGTTTCAACCTTGAATTAGTGGCTTGTTAAGAGAAATAATGTCCACTCAAATAAATGGGTAGGGCCCTATGCTCTCACAACGCCGAGCACTCTAAGGTTGTCACTCTTTTCACAACGATAGGTGGTAGGTACTCCAGGTTTTGGGATAAAATGGTACAACCAGCCCGATCAGTGAAGAGGGAATCCTTCACGTCTGGGGACTTACGGAGGCCTTGATGGAAGCTACCTGGTCCTTCCGAGAGGGAATCCCCGGAGGAGGAGTTGGCAACCACCAAGAGGGGTGTTTTGGGTGTGTAGGGCTTTGAGAGGAGAGAGCCTCCCTTCTCGGATGTCCTAAGGAGACGGGCGAACCCGAAACTCCAATGCAAACTAAATGCATGTGAAATGTCAAGGAATAAGAAGTGACCAAGAAGAAAATAAAAGCATACAAAAATTAATGAGATGTTGTAGGAAGCAAGTAAACAAGACAATGATATGATATAAAATAAAATGAAAAGGAACACTTAACCTTGACTAGAAATGCTTAGCAAATTTACTAGAACGGAATTAGACATGGAAGGAAATAGGCAAGCATATTTGTTAAGGCATGAAATAGGATGATCTTCAAGATACTAAATTGAGACAAGATGATAAACAAAGCTAAAAATAAAATTGCCATGATTTTAAAAAAAGATAAAGGGAGGGCAAGTAAACTTGAAGAAAAGTAGATGATACTTCAAGGAAAGTAGCAAACAACGTAAACAAGAAACAATGAAAGGAAATGGAAATGACTCACGTGGAAGTGAAAGTAAACATGCTTTTCAAATGGACATTCTTAGGAAAGAAAATAGAATCTCACTAAAGCAAAGTCGGTCCCACCGTGGTCGCCAAAAGGTGTAAGCACCCGAAACGGGACATCCGCGGATCTCCCCCTTCCGGCGACTACGCTCGCTTTGGGGACTTGGTGGATGGAATGATGGTGGGTGTGGTCGCCAGGAGCCAAAGGCTCCAAAATATGGTAGAATGAAATGAAATGGAATAGAGAAATGATCGTCATACCTTTGGAAGTGGGGAGATTGTTGGGTTCCGACTTCTCCTCACTCGGCCGGCCGAAAGAAAAGAGCTTAGCGAGTCCTTCGTCTTTGATCCGGTTGGAGCTCCGCCTCAATCGGATTTACCTAAAAATGTCCATAAGAAAACATAGAAACAAGTGAAAGGTTCATTAGTTATAATGAAAGCATAGTATCGTGCTCAAATTTGAATTCAAACATGCAAATGGAAGGAGACTAACCGGATTGGGACGAAATCCCAACCCCTACTTTTGGTAGGTTTTTAAACATATAAGAGATGCAAAATGCTCTAAGACATGCCAAATAACATGATGATCAATGCTAGGATGAAAGAGGAAGACGAAAACTCGATTAAATGGGCGATCGGAATTTGAAAATGATAAAAATGAGCTTCTGCCCTTCCTGGTGCCCTATATATAGGGCACCAGGAGCAGGTGCCCCCTTTATGGGGCGCGTTGACCAAGTCAAAGTGCCATGTATACGGGGCACTAAGTCTGGTCCGAACAGATTTTCTTCCCCTCTTCGCAACGCCGCTCCGGAGTGCTGGACGGCTTCCGGGACGAAGTAGGGGCTCCTCCTTGTAGACAATATGTAAATGAAGCTAATGAAAGGTGGTTTGGATGCTGGATGAAAGAGGAGAGACGGATAGAGGCTCTCAAAGTTGGAGAAAAACCATGTTTCTGGGTGACAGGAACAGAAGGTTTTTAGGGTTTTTGGTGGACGATTTTGGATCAATTTGAAGGCTTGTGGGGGATGAGAATGGCTTAGAAACGTGGTGTTGGATGAGCTCTAGGGTGGCACGAAGTTGGAACTTCCTCCAAGCTCCAAATGGAGCTCTATTTATAGCCCAAAAGAGGGTACTTTGGCCATTTTCGAAAAATAGTGCCACGCGGTATGGCGCCCTATATATGGGGCGCCAGCTTCATTAGGTCTGTCAGGTCGACAAGACGAGTCACTGTGAGGGGTCAAATCAGCCTATCAAATCGATTTGATACGGTACCAGACGCCCTATATACAGGGCGCCTGGTGCCCTACATACAGGGCGCCAGGTGCCCGTGATTGGCGCGGCTGATCGCTTCATTGATCCTCTTCGGAACGTGCCAGAAACTTGATCCGTTCGGAAAACACGATCTGCTTCAAATGAAAACAAGAATTTAAACTCTCCAACTGGGCCAAAATTGCGTGTCTACAGTTTGTATCTTATCACACTCTTCAATGGCGTTCTTAGACTCCTGCCATTTTGGAGACTCCTACAAAGCAATCACAAAAAGGCAACTCACAACCATAAGTTCAATGTCACTACTGTCATCGATGGGGCCATATGAAACAAAATTGCCATAAATTACAATGTCAAGCAACTTGCCTTAACAAGCCCACTATTGCTATTGTTGATATTATACCACAAGTGACTTATGGTGATTCATCTACCTATGAGAATGCTATGTTGTCAGTCACTCAAGAAATCAAATTGCTTCTCAATTGCAACAACTACAACAACTCTTGCAATTTGTTGGTATCTTCTTTGAGTCTTTAGCAATGTCTGCCACTTCTGGTACTAACTCTACTTGTATTTTTGACTCTAGGGCTTCTCATCATATGAGTTATGATAGTAAACTACTTACAAATTGTTCTTCAATTCTAGCTCATTTATAAATTCACATTGCAGATGAAACACCTATTAGTGTTTCTCAACGTGGTTCTATTACTCCTAATTCTAAGCCATCTGGTCAGCTTGCACTTTCACCTAAGCTTTATGTTCCTAAACTCTCACTAAACGTAGTTTCTATTAGCAAACTTGTTGATGTTAGATATAATATCTTGTTTACCTCTTCTTCTTGTGTTGTGCAGGATCCACATACTAGTCTAAAGATTGGAACAAGTCATAGAATGGGCAATCTCTACTACTTAGAATCACTACATTTTCCATCTACACCATCATGTGTGTCTAGTTCAAGTTTCTCTACTGCTTACATTTGGCATCATCATCTTGGTCATCCATATGAAGCTTGTCTTAAATCCTTGGTCAAATCTAGTGTCTTAGAGTCCCAGTCTTTCTCTTTTCCCTTGTAAAATTGTGAAAGTTGTAAACTTGCCAAACATTCTACTCTTCCTTTTCTAGTCATGAGTCTATATCTTTTAGCCCATTTGATTTAGTACATTCAGACATTTGGGGTCTGGCTCTATTACCCTCTATGATAGGATTCCTTTACTTTGTCAATTTCATTGATGACTATACTCATTTCACTTGGGTTTTTCTTATGCAACAAAGATCAGCTTTCATCAAATATCATCAAGTTTCTAAAATGGTCTTCACTCAGTTTTATCGTATTAAAGCACTTCATTCTAATGATGCTCGTGAGTACCTTTCCACTTAGCTTTATAAAATTTTTCTTCTCATGGGACTCTTCTTCAAGTATCATATCTCTATACTCTTTAATATAATGATGTTTATGAACAATGCGAGGAATCAATCTATGGTAGTGGACAAATTTTTAATTCCTTAAAACCATAGTCTTTGCCTTTGGTGGATGCTAAACTAGTAAAATCAAGAACTAAATATGAAGTAGAATGAGAGTATATCATGGTATTTTTAAAATTCCTCACCATGGATGAAGAGAAGATGTTCGTTCTTGCTTAAAACCATTCAAGTGAATAGCCTCTAGCAGTATCCACAGGATCTACTTCAATAGACAGGTTCTTCCTTCCTCTAGGCCACAAGAAACCTTCTAGATCTAAGCTTGAACATGAGAGATCACATTTAGAATGAGAGAGGAGAAAGAGAAGGTGCTTGGGACGTATTCCAACCCTATGACTTGTTAGGGTTTGACTTCATAAGCCATTTATTTATATAAGATAGAATTTTTCACAAAAATCTAAAACTTCTATAAAATTATGCCCTTGCACTTATCTTATTTATCAAATCTAATATGTGTGACTCACTAGGACCAATAGTCAATTTGGTTGAAGTCTTAATTAATTTAAAACAATAAATTTTTTAAATTAAATTAAAATTATTATCCGATAATAGCTTTTATGGCTTTTCAATCATAAAAGGTACAAACCACATCCTATGATATCAAATAATTTTGGAGAGTTAAATAACATCCATTGAGTCTTTCCATCATTAATTATCACACGTATTTAAATCCTTATCCATACAATGTCCCAATCATTAAGAAGTTCGGCACTAACTATCAACCCCTAAATAATTCAACTCTATGAGATCCTGTACTTAGGTTCGGATCAATTGAAAAACTCCCTTTTTTATTACCTTAAGTAATTTGGTCAAGGATTTAGAATACTATCTCATAAGACATTCTCTCTCTCTCTCTCTCTCTCTCTCTCTCTCTCTCTCTCTCTCTCTCTCTCTCTCTCTCTCCTACCAAGAGTGAATGATCTCTTGTTGTCTGCTTGATTGCCTCTACCAAGTTTCTCTTGCACCCAATACATCAACTATACTGAACCATCAAGATGGTGATTCATAAGTCAATAATCAAAGTACAAGATATATCCTATAAGACATCTTTGACAACTAAGGTCAAAGATTCAACTGTGTGATTGAGATGTAAGAATAACCTGATAGACAGTTCGATAGAATATTGATCAGGTTTTCTAAATTGGTCAGTTCAGTGTACTCATTCCCTAATGAGTACTTATGTGTGTATCTCAGTGTCCCCACACTAATGACCAATGAGATCAGTTATTCTCATCACATGAGAAGATATCATACACACTAATCTATCCGGATCATTGATGTCTCATCTTAAAGATCTTTTAATTAGGAACATTTAAATCACATACCTCTAAATGATTGATCTTATTATCATGATTTCATCATGATTCAATCATCATTACATATGATCAAGGACTTCATTATGACATATTCTTCTAATAAGAGTTAGTAATAAAGATTTGCCTAATTAATTGAATGAGATTTTTTTAGAAATGTCGAATCATATCATACATGATTGACTTGTAGGACATACATTTCTATCAAACAGAAACATCATCATATTATTGACACAGCTTGTACACTTTTCTTTACTATCTTTGTTCCTTAGACTTTTTAGGCAAACTCTATTCTCACTTCTATTTATCTTATTAACATCACTTCCTCATCTATCTTACTTGAATCCTCTCCATATGAACGGTTGTATACAACCCTTCCAGATTATCAAGTTCTTCACACATTTGGTTGCACTACTTTGTTCCTCTTTCTCCTCATGACCTTAACAAACTAACACCTTGAGCAGCTACGTGTGTTTTTCTAGGATATAGCAAATAACATTTTGGATATTGTTGCTATGATCCAGTTGCTTGTCACCTCCAGCTGCTTGTCACCTTTGCATTTCTCAACAAGTTACATACTTTGTAAATGATCCTTATTTTTCCTCCTCATCTCAAGATCTCAACTTTATCTATGTCATGGAGCCTTCACCACCATCTATTTACCCTAGCCTTCCTATAAATGAGGTTCTTGAATCTCCAACTATGTCTTCTATAGCTCTTGCTCAAATTGTATCAAAGGTTGATGTTTTACCTATTTTTGGAGATGCTACTAATCCTAAAGACAAGATTCATCTTCTTCTACACCCACTCAATGTATGAGGATCCTCCAAGACGTAATTCACCCCACAACAAGCATCCTCTAGACAAACTTAGTATTGTTACTGTTAACTCCTACACTCAACATTTTTCTATCTTTCTTGTAGCTATTTTGCTTCACTAGGAGCCCAAGAGTTATTACAAAGAAATTCAATTCCTAGAATGGCGTCATGCAATCAATAAAGAATCGTAGGCACTCCAAGAAACTCAAACTTGAGATATTATCTAATCTCCAGCAAGTGTTGTTCCCATTAGTTGTAAGTGGATATTCAAAATCAAGACCAAATCTGATGGGACTATAGTTAGATGGAACTATTGAGCATTATAAAGCTCGACTTGTAACTTGAGGATTTTCTCAAGAGTATGACATTGATTATGAGAAAACTTTTCTCCTATCACCAAAATGACTATTATTCATATGCTTATTACTATTGCTACTATTCAACAATGGCCTCTACATCAGCTTGACGCTAAAAATGCATTCATTCACAATAACCTTTCTAAAGAGGTATATATGAAACCCCCACTAGGTCTTATTGCTCCACCTGGTCATATATGTTACCTTCAGAAAGTCATCTATGGACTCAAGCAAGTTCCATGTGCCTGGTTTGAATGATTTCGTCATGCTATTATTGTTGCAAGATTTCGAGAAAATATTGAAGATTACGCCATGTTTGTTCGAGAATCATCTCAAGGCTATTTTGTCTTACTTCTTTATGTTGATGATATGATTATCACAGGTGATGATGATCTTGCCATCTCTTTTCTTAAGCAATACCATCATCAACAATTTCAGATGAGAGCCTTTATGTTACTTTTTTGGATATAGAGGTGGATTATTCTGCATGTGGTTATCTTCTCTCTCAACAAAAGTATATTCATGATATTTTACAGTGTGCTACACTTTCTAATTCCAATAAGCAGATGCACCCAAGGAGCTTCATTTAAAATTGCACCCATCAGAGGGAGTACCATTGGATGATCTCACTCTTTTTTTTCAACTTGTGGGTGCACTTGTCTATTTGACTATCACTTGTCCAAATATTTTTCATGTCGTGCATATTATGAGTAAAGTTGTTAGTGCACCTACATCAGCTCACTAAGCTATGTTGCTTCATGTATCATGCTATTTACGTGGGGCCATTCGATGATCCTTATTTCTCTTCTTTACATCTGATTTAGAGTTTCATGCTTTCATTGATGCTAACTAGGTTGCAAATCAAAATGATCGCCAATCTATTATGGGTTTTTGCATCTTTCTTGGTAGCTCGATTATGTCTTGGCAAATTAAGAAGCAAATAGTTGTATCTCGCTCAAGCATTGAAGCTGAATATTGTGCTATGGTTGATACATCTACCAAAGTCATTTGGTTACGATGATTACTTTATGACTTTGGTATTAGTCTCATTGCTCCTACTCTCTTTTATTGTGACAACAAAAGTGCTCTACAGATTACGAGCAATCATGTCTTCTATGAACAAACCAAGCATATTGAGATTGGCTGTCATTTTGTTCATTAACACTATGTTGCCGGTAGTTTGTCTCTTCCTTATATATATCATCATCCGAGCAACTTGCTAATTTATTTAATAAAACACAAACTACCCCATGTTTTCAAGAACTTATTAGCAAACTCTTTATTTATGATCCAACATGAGTTTGAGGGGGTGTTGGAATAGTATGCATAGGATTCTATTTCTATATTTTGTACCTTCTGAAGGATAGACGTTGGTCATCTATGATTGTCTTCTATGCTTTTGTATATATCGATATCAATAGAAGAGGAGAAGGCATTTCTTCTCTAGTTTTCGTCACACTTTTTTTCTCTCATCTTTTCTTCTTCCTTCACTTTCTCTACACTGCCCTTTTTTCTTGATCTCCTCCTCTAACAAAACTAGATAAAAATGCAAATTGTAGAGACACACACATTTATTTATTTATTTATATGTTTATACAAAAAAAAGAAAGGTTGCATTTGGTTAGAACTTTTATCATAAATGGTATCCCGCATTCTCTGTTGTGTACTAAATGATCCTCTTAGAAATTTTTGAATAAATCTAGCCTACCACCAGAATTGCATTTTATTGAACATGGTTGTTAAGTTAATAATATCCGCAATGGATAACTAGTTAATTTAACATATTAGAAAATAGATGTCCCAAATCGAACATATTATCCGCTAACTATATCTATTAATTAAAATGTCTTGTCAGACAACTCATATTTTAGGATGACCCAACACTCAATTTGTATCAAAGATGAAAAATCAATTATATTTTTTATCCTTTGTTGAAAAAATTTATAATAGAGATTCTACTTAGTGCTATCTTAATACTTCTACGAGGGCTTTTTGTGGATTTATCTAATTAATAGGCATTCTCTTTTATACTTAAATTTTGTCTCTTAAATTAGTTTTGCTTTTTATTTTAATGTTATGGATAATTTTATACACTTTGTGTATATATACATTAATCATCAACTAATTGACTATAATTATTTCTTAGCAGATAGCACAAAGCAACTCTTGGTTGTCTATACATCCGATAATTAACAAGCAGCGACCAGATATAATTTTTATTTATAAGCTATGGTTAAACAATGTCACTATCCCACCTATATCTAACCCATTGACATCTCTAATGTTGACTAGGCACTTAAATATATGTAGGAGAATTTGAAAACATGAGAAAATTGGTTGTCAAGCCTAGCAAATTGGGATGCGGAGATGTGTAGGGGCATCTTTAGGTATGATGTAACCAAGAGCCCAGAAGTACCAAAATGTGTATGCAGATGGAAGTTAAATTTGATTGACCTTGTAGCATGCCGCAACTTTTATACTATGATTAGAGGGGCAGTTTTCATGTATTTATTGCTGCAGAATTTAAAAAATGAAATATGCTTGGCCACCTTAATACCTCCCTCTCAGATAAGACAATTTTGGAGACTCCATCATGGACTTCAATATTGATTTACAATAATGAAGACAAGTTAGCATAAAAATAGGGTAAGGAACAAGCACAAAATATTAGGTCAAGCAAGACCATAACATAAATGTGCCAGATGTGGAGGTGTGGACATCATGAATGCACATTGCACATAGGAAACCTTCGATATATTCTTTACTATTTTTTTCTTTATATACTCCTCAAATACAATTTTCCCTCTAAAATTAATTTGTACATGACACTCAATTTCTTACTTTCTTAGTATGCATGCCTAGAGTAGTGTTGCTAAAGTTTGGCATGTATATTTATGTTCAAAGTCGAACTTAGACTCGAAATTTGATAATTTTAAGTATGAACTATCAACTCATTAAGAGCTTGATATGTTCAAGCCTCGAGCTGCTCATTTATTTGATCGAGTTAGAACTCAAATACGAGATCAACCCAAATTTGATTTGAGATAGTTTATGAAGTTTAAATTCAAACTTGGCCTAGATTTATGTATGCATGAAACTTAAATTTAAACTCATTTACATTGGTGAAATTGAGCTCGGATTAACCTATCGATTAATGAATTACTGACGACTTTTATCAAGTCGGGCATGATCTTCTCAAGTTTCCTTGTTGACAAGTAGAGCTCTGTTTCTTGTCCAAATGTATTTGTTTTAACATAATAAAGATGTCCAGTATTTTCGTAGTCAACTTAAGGGTGCATTTGGATCCATGTAAAAGTTTGATCACTTGAAAATATTTGACACGTAGCCATTTTTCCGTGGAACCCTCGACTTGTGGGGTTCAACGGGTCTCGAACCCTCGCCACCCGCGTGCTCGGCGGGTCATCGGCCATCCGGGCCATGTGACCAAAAAAAAAGATCAAATTTTATAGATTTTTTTAACTTACTTTGTAAATTATTCCACTATGTTTTTGGCCTCTTCTACTAAAATTGTATTTAGTTGTAAGTAAAGGTTAAAAGTAAAAAATAATTTTATATTTTATATTTTAATTATACTTAGTTAAATAATATTTTTTGTAAAAATTAGTTTATTTTAATTCATTTTATAATTATTTTTATTTTTATAAATATTTACCGTTTATTATATACAGTAATTTAATTTTTAACATACATTTTTTATTTAATAAAACTGTGCATATTAATAGAAATTTAAATTTTAAACAAAAATATTATTAAATATCTAATACTTGATTTGCAATATGCGTACGGTGCAAAATAAAATGTGCATCGGAAGACGGCATCCGCTTAAATTCTACGGATGCCAAAATCCTCATTGCATAAAGGTCAAAGTAAAATGTTTTATATTGACCAGATATTTACATGCAATCAAACAAAGCTCCGTAATAATTAACCGGAAAAACATGATGCGTGCAGCATATTTTACGGTGAAACAAACAGACCTAAGTTGCTTTGACGTAATGTTTGTGTCTCGAGCTACAAGTTTATCAGCTTAAGTTTATCAGCTTATTAACTTGCACCCATTCTTTTAAATAATCTCTTTAAGTAGGATTCTGTCTTACTATCTTTTCGTAGTCCCTAGCTAATTCTAGCATTGATACTTGCCTGGTTCAAACTCTTGAAGGAGAAGGGCTCTATTCAATCATCTTTTTGTGTATATTTTAGTAGTTACTATATTTAAATCTTCAACCCTTCGACTATTGCCTTGCATTTAAACATCTTGATATTGAAAAAAAAAAATAAGAAGCACCAGCTCCGTTACTGCCGTCGATGAAGAGTTAGGCTATATAAATATAACTTGGTTGAACCATGTTAAATTTCTTTGGGTCCGTTTGACACCATAAAATTTTGAAGATAAATATGATTTATCTCTTAAATTTTGAAAAAAAAAATTAGATTTATCTCCAAATTATTTTCATACCGAACAACATCTTTTATGTCCAATCTGCGGCTACACTGCAATAGACACAGTTATTGTTACATGTTACCGGGGGTGTAAACTAACCAATATTCTACAAGCTGCTCAGAACTCTATATCAGACCTATTTATCATAATAAACAAAAAAATTTGAACAAAAAAAATAAAACTCAATATATTAAATTAATCAAGCTTAAACCAACTCTTACCCGGCTGATAAATTCACAAATAGTTTGAATAAATACTTAATTAAATAATTATTTTAAAAATAAATTATGAGTATTAATAATTATATATTATCACCTAAATATATAAAATATGTTGAAATAAATTTTGATTTAAATATAAACTTAGATTGAGTTCATAATTGAGTTAAAGTTAGAATTTCACCGGTGGATTTAGATTGATTTTAAATTATAAATGAGATCACATCTAGCTTTAAACTTGAATGTGAGATGAACTTAAGTCAAACAACTATTTGAACTTGAGCTCGACCAATGGACTATTTCCAATGAAACTGAAAACAACATTTCTAATTTGGTTGTCCATAGTTTATTTTATAAAACATTTTATCAAAAAAGTTAATGAAAAAATATCAGTCATAAATATTTTTATAAATTTTTATATAATTAAATTACTTATCTATAATAAAATATTAAAACAAAAATAAATTAAGTAAATTATTTTGCATAAAGTAATTTTTTTAAAAAAATTCGAAAACATAGTTTATTTTTTAGATATTAGTCAAATATTTTTGTAAAAAATAAGATCTATTATTTTGTTATTTTTAAATTACTTCCAATTATTTGGATATCTGCAAATGATTTTTCTAAATTTCAAACAAAGTTTTACCATAGTATCCTCATTTATTTACTTGAATATTTATAAATAATTACTAAATATGAAGTTTATATTTTCAAATAGAGAATATGATAAAATATTTGTAAAACTAAAAAGTTTCATGACAAATGGTTTACTTAAAATTTATATTTCAGAAATCTACAATGCATTGGCAACTAAATAAAATACACTACGTAATAGTTACAACGTAAAGTGCTGTAATTTCTATAAAATTAATTAAAAAATAATTCAAAAACTTGCAAACACAAGTTTGAGTTAATTTTTTTATCAATACATTTATTAAATGAGTAATTGGTATGATAAAATAGTTTTTCAATAAAGCAAGCTATTTGTCAAGTACATAAGAATAAAATAAAATTTTAATCTACTGATATATATGTTTTAAAAAAATTAAATAGTAAATTTATCAAACTTAGTAATATCTATTATTAGTAATTTAATTAATGACATGTTTTAAAAAAAGACCTGGGACTGTTCGCCGGAAATGGCGCATACCACCGGATGCCCAAATCACAAGTGCCACGAAGAGGTGTGTAATTTGTTTTACATACTAGTTTATCATTTACGTGTAACCAAAGGAAACCAACGGACATATTCATTCTCATATGAAATTTTAACAAGGGTTGAACATATTCATTCTCATAAAATAAAAGAGCCAAATTTCCACAGCATCATTTGCACCTAAAGAGAGTTTTTGAAACTATTTTTAATAATTATGAATTTTTTTTCCATAAGGAAGATGTGTGTTTTAAGGGTATATAGACTTTGGGCACAGCAGTAAATCTTTGGCGTCGCAGGGATGTTGTCAGGTGAAACCAGCGTAAGTTTCATCATGGCATTACAATGAATAATGAAGAAATCAATTGAATTCTCTTCGGAGAATAATGCTCCTACAATCTGGAGTTCAAAAGTGTTCGAATAGAAAGGAAAAAAAAAAAGATGACCTCAGTAAGGGTACCCATTTTACAGACTTTCAGGGCCTGTTTAGTACCATAAAATTTTGAGAATAACTCAAGTTTTTCCCTAAGTTATCTCGATACTAATCAGCCAAGTTCCAACAGTCAATTATCTGGCATTTGTTCTCACAAATTTCCCAAAATTTTCTAATTTTAGGAGGATGACCCTATACGAATTTTTAGCGGCCAGACCACCAATCCATCCATTCTTTTTAAAGGCAAAATATTGTCACTGCAATCAAATCCAAGCAAGTTGGAGGGCGGGAAATATAGTTCCATTCCCGATAAATTGACTGAAACATTTATTTATAACTTTAACTGCAAAGATCCACAAGTAAAATTTTCCTGCATGTAAAGATTGGATGCAAGAGATAAAAACAACTATCATTAGTGACGCATATGCCATGTTTTTTTATAGAATCAAAATGACACCTCAGTTTTGATAATGATATTTCTAGGAGATAAAATATCGATATCAAAATTGATACAGGTAAACACTTGTATTACATCTCAAACTGTGTTTGTGATACAATTTTCAAAATTAACATTAATAGCTTAACACCTCTTGAAGATTCATATATCAATTTTAAAAATAATCATGATAGAGGTCTTTAATACCGTTAGCAGAGAGAGATTAAATAGCGCTATTTAACTCTGGAAATGGAACAGAAAGTACCACACCAGTACCACTCTGGCTTTAAACAAAGTAGTAAACAAGATCTTAATCAATAAGAGGATGTCCGTGTGGGACTAAAAAGGTAAACAAAGTTAAAGATGGTGAACACAGCCACAAGAGATTGGAGAGCTCACGTTTAACGGGCAGTAAACGCAGACAGATGGGACCAACAAGGTTGGTAATGATAATTCCTCCAATACCATGACAAAATGTTGCGAAGAAAACAATGTCTTAGTTCCTAGTAACTGTACCATGGTTTCTCTATTTCCTCCCTGAACTTATACAATGCATTGTACATCACATATATCATTCTTGGTAGTGTACAAACTCAGGTCTGATTTCTCGTTCGTGTATATTTATTGACATGGTAGAAAACCAACCTGAGTTTTAATTTCTTCAAAAAGATAATGAGCCTTACAGAACCACCATCAAGTTTATGCCCAGAACTTACCGCACATCCGGCAATCCTCACAAGAACTCTTCTTGAGAGAGAAGGATTCTTGCACAAGGGATGCTCAAGGCTTGATCCTTCGTGAGAGAACGGCTGAGGCAACTAACAGCAAAACACTCGTTGGGAAGATGATGATAAGAAGATGACCAACATAAATAGATCGCATGCTCCAAAGTTAAAGAAAATCTTGTACTCGTTCTCCATTGGTTAGAACAAAAACCACATGAAATCTAGAAGCATTTCCTGTGAACAATTGCAGGTCCTGTTTCATCGTAGTCCCCTTTTGTTATGTGCTGATTCTGTGGGAAAACGACCTTTGCTAATATGGCACCACCCATCCAAGCAGAGTTCTTAGACAGGTTCTCAGGCATATATTCTGGAGGCTGCATGGAACCAATTGTATCAATCAACTTGTCTGAAAGTGACCACAAAACTAAAGCTCTACTGAATACCTTCACGAGACAAGGACGAATCGAGGAAGAACATAAGCTTGCTTCTTTCTGGAATCGGTCTTCAAAGCCTATGCAAGAAACAGAAAATCACTTACCTGAACCTTACAGAGTCGTGATTTGCATTTTCAAGAGGTTATCACAATAAGTGCACCAGGCTAAATGTTTCTGTTCAAGATAGGGGTGTGCACTATTCGGCCTAACCCAAAAACCTGAACCAGATCAACCCAAAAATGTCAGGTCAGTTCGGGTTGATGACTGCCATCGGATCCATTGGGTTCTAAAATGTCTAAACCGATTAAAACCAAACCAAACCACAACCTAAAATCAGGTCTCCAAGTGCAGCCCACCAGCCAGCGGCCCAATAGATTTTTGATAGCCTGTAATGGGATGGAGTATATAAACCAGTCAGGTCTCCCTAAAATAACCAATGTGGGACAAATTTCTTTCACTTGTGCAGCTCCTAATAATCCCATATCAAATGTTCCAATAGTTTGCTGTCCAGGATTTCTTTTAAAAGGCCTTATGCGGCCAAGCATACCCTTCACAACACAGCATACTCAAGGCAACATGAGTAACAGCTCATTTTTAAATTTTTTAAAACTTCTTCCAAATGAAAAGATTAAGTTGTTAATTAAAAAAATTATTGTGTTAAGCTCTTTGAGTAACAGAGATTGAAACATTAATTGTGTTTATGTTTTAAACCAGTTTAAACCATTTGGTTCGGTTCACATGAGTCTTCGGTTTGATTTGGTTTGAAATTTTTTGTTATAAACCTAACCAAACTGACCTGTGCACACCCCTTCGGATGTTGGCAAATTTAAATATGCACAAAGCATGATCTGCTAGTTGCATCAAAGAACATTATAGTCAACCAAAATTAAGAGTTTTAAAAAAGGGAGACAATTTGTTTGGTGAATTCACTGCTCACTCCACTTCAGCGATGAATGGCATACAATCTGCCATCAGGTCCATCACTGCAGTGGATATGTTTCACTTATCTGCAAAGACCAGAACAACAAAAACTATAAATTCCTTATCACTGTCACATGAACATCTTCCTTATATTTCTACGATTGGCACACACTTACCTGATGTTCCTCTTTTAAAATTTAAAAGGGAAAAATAAATCACAAAATATGAACAAGTTTCCCGATAAATGCAACAGACTTTCCACAAAAAGAATGCAAGAGCAGATCATGACCCTGTACTGGCCAGGGTAAATCTAATCTGGATTGGGAACAGATCAGCTGGAATTGGTCAATCCAAGGGAACCATAGAATTGGCTGGAGACTGGAGTCATCCAACACAGCCTGACTCGGCTGGAATTGGCCAATCCCATCGGATACAAGTTGATCCAAGCCAATCTTAAACCAGTTGGACAGTTGGAGACAGTTCAACCAGACTGGTTGATCCCAATCTTAATTGGCTGATCTGGCATGGAATCATCTGATCCTGTATCCTGGCTGACGTCAGTTGGAACCAGTTAGGTGGCTTTTACCCCCAGGATGGAATCAGCCATGCTTATCCCCAATCCAAATCAGCCAACCCCAACCTGGATCAGCTGATTCTGCATTCCTTGGGGGAATGTGAGACACGTGTGATGGAAACTCAAGAAAGGGTTAAAACCTGGCATAGATGTGGTACCACCACATAGCACAATATTTTCCAACAGTTGTCGATGGTTTTCAGATGTGACATTGGAGGTACTTCGAACCAGTTGCTCTACAACCCCGTACTCTTCTAAGCTTAGAATAGATGGTTGGAATAATGCTTCACCTACAATGTATCTCTCACGCTGAATGGTTATAACCTGACAAAAATAATGCAACAAACAAGGCATGCCAACTTAAGTGCATTTCCTTTCCGAAAAAGCATTGATACAAGACCACATGCGTACAAGAAGTATGTGCAGTATTGAACTAGGAAAGCAATACGACTGGACTCACCTTACTCTATACCTTGTAGAAAACTTTCCAGTAAAATCATAAAGTAATCTAAGTACAAACCACAGCATTCTCCAAACAAAAGATAAGAATATGAACAAAACATTAGTTGTATTATCAAGCAATGTTTCCAAAGTTGTAACAGCATCAACTTGATTATTTTTCAGTTCACAGCTTAATCAAATGAAAGAGAATTATCTTAAACTCAATTGACAAAAAAGGTATCAGGTATCCAAGATACTAGCAGCCTTAAACAAAAAGGTGAAATCATTGATGTCAGAATTAGAGATGGATAAAACCTACTATAGAATCCACAGTAAGGTCTTTTGGCCCTCCATGTGGACTCCTTTTAGTCTAGGATCTAGTTGTAGATTCATTTTGACCTTCCGCATTATGCCAACTCAGTTCTCATTTCGCTTCAATTGCAATAAAGAGATCTGGGAAAATTTTCTGGAAAATTTTAGATTGATTTGACACTTGGTGCATTTGCATACAATGTTACAAAAATAGTGATATGAAGCTCATTTTTAACATGCTCCAGCATGTACCTGTTAAGACAATTTATAATCATTGCCCCCATTTAACTTGACCTGCAGTGGCAGGAAGAGATATTGCATTCAGGTTGAAACTTGAAAGCTACTGTCAGCAACAAAAGAACTTCATAGACTTGTTTTACAAAGAAAAGAAACAGTGATCTAAAGGTGAACGATCTAAAGAAAAAAAAGGCATGAAAAAGCCATAAACTCAATACATCAAATATGAAATTATACATAGGCAAGTTGAGGAATTAATTTGGCACAATTAAGGCCATTGGACCCTTTAATGCCATCTCCTTAGCTTTTGGATTAATTTATAAAGAGTATGTACGGGATATGCCTCTTTACATATTATCCTCCATTTAATTCATCAACTTAACATGGTTTTGAGTATATTAGCATACTTAAACTTGCCACCTCAATATTAATGTCATGAATTTCGTAATAAGAGCATTTTAGCATGTCTACATATGCATAGCCCATTATTACTCTATGATTTAAATACTGTGAGCATCTTAGCATATTTATATATGCATAGCTCAACATTGTGTCATGTTACGTGATTTTTGATCATATTAACATTTTTAACATGCATAGATCACCATTTACGTATTTTTTAAATAGCATAGGTCCCAAACGCCTGTCCAGGACAGATCCCCAAATAACTTTAGTGGTTTTTATCTCCAAGATGTAGAGCCACTCCAGGACTGACCCCCAAATAGCCTTGAAAGTTTATGATTTCTTTTAAATTAGTGTTCATGGCCTTTGTGGCCTGTCTTGAACTTCATTGGGGCCTGCAATGGGCTTGCTTCAGAGCTGCTTCTCTTGCTTCTTGAGATGTCTTCGGCTTGTAAAGCATCTCAGGCTTCCATTAGGACTACTCTCGAGGACTGGATTTTAAGTTCTGGACTGGTTTCTAGAATTGTTCCAGATTTTTTTGTAGAGGTTTCTGGACTGGATTTCAAAAAATCTCAAAGTTTGGGAATTTCTGGATCTTTTTGAAGGTTGAAAATGTGCTGTTTATGGCCTGGTTTCAGGACCGAATGTATGAGTTTAGGTGCCTGTGCAAGATCTGCAATGGTGGCTAATTCCGGACCATCCTTTTTGGGTGAATTTTGAGACGTGTAAAGGCTGTCTCAAGTCTGGAATGAAGGGAATTCTCAGACTAGAAATAGGTGACAGATTAGGTACCAGTTTCGGAATATATCAGAGCCTGTATAGGGCTGTGCAGGACCAGGTATTTAGGGGATTTCAAAACTTTATGAAGGGGCATATCAAGCCTAGTATGTGTCTCACCGGGGGGCTTTTTAGAGGTTTGAACAGGGGTTGTATGGACCCGGACCATGGCTGCACAATGGGGTATTTGATGGCTGTGTGAGGCCTAGTATATGACAGTGCAAGAGAGGTATTTGATGGCATGTATGGAGGCCAAACAGTGTCTATTTCGAAGAGGCTGCGCAGAGAAGTTTGGAGACCCATGAATGGGATTTATGGGGCCATATAGGACATGATACAGGGCTGCGCAGAAGAGAGTATCTGATGCTTGTACAGGGAGCTGAATTCAGGCCTAGAACAAGAAGAGTTTCAGAGATTTTCTGTAGGTTGCACAGGGATCTTGTATGGGCCAGCCGAAGGGACTTCAGATAGGGAAAAGGGGATAGGAAGATGGCTTTTAATGAGGCAGGGGCACAGCCATGAGGACTGCTGTTGGCACTCAAAAAATTGATACGTATGATAAGAGATATGTCACATACGTGTTAAAAAAAAGAGAGAGAGAGAAAGCAGGCCAGCGATTGAAGGAAGATCGGTTGGGCCAGGGGCTGAAGTCTGAAACAGCCCAATCGGGCTAACCGTCCATAGAGCCAGCAATTAGCGGCCCATGGATGCCATCTCCTCTATAACCAATCCACGTCAAAAAAAAATGATGACAAATAAAAGAGGAGAGGGAGCTGGGTAGTCGCGACCAGGATGGCCCAATGAAGCTAAGCCATCCACGGATGTAACCCAATACTAGCCCATTCACGCCCATCTCTCCTGGCTGGCCCATTCAACAAAAAAAAAACAGAAAGAGAAGCTGTCGGATTAGGGAAGGGAACCGACTCCCGTCGGATTCTCCCCCGGAGCCAGAGATGGCAGGGGACTGCCGCGAGAAGGCAGTGGAGGATAAGAAGGGAAGGGGGGGGGTCGATCCCATAAAATCAGGGATTGCTCCGAGTCCTGTTTGGAGCCGCAATCTCCATTGCGGGAAGTATCCCGACGGAGGAAGGATACCGCGCCAAGCCTATAAGAAGACCCCCCGAGTGTGCGTGCAGGGACCGAAAAAGAGAGAGGACAGACCCCCCAAGGAGAGCCATCGAGAGACCGAGAGGAGGAGAAGAGAAAGAGGACTTACCGGAGTCGCCTTCCCCTTGCCGTCGCTCGGAACCACCTCAAGCTCGTCTGTCCAGAAGCCACAGCCGTTGGAAGCCCCTCTGCAGAGGCTCGCCGTCGCTGGAAGTACCTCCGAGAGCCGCCGCTTCCGTCGCCGGACCCCCGTCCGGGAGCTTCCTCTGCCGGAGTCCCCTCCGCCAAAGCCTCCGCCGGTAAGACCCAGCGCCGCCGTTAGAGTCTTGAGCAGCCTCTTCCGCCGTCGGAGGAGCCCGGAGCACCCGGTCCCTTCCTCTGCTGCCGCCGGAGAAGCCCAAAGCCTCCGCCTTCACCCGCTTCTGCCGGAAGCTTCCGCCGCTGCCGTCGCCTGGTCGGAGGGGGGGGGAGAGAGAGGGCCGCCGGGGTATTTTTTTTTGCAACTTACGTCCACCTGGCATGTATGAGGAGAAGGGGGAGGCGCGGGGTCAAAATCGGGTTCAATTTTGACCCGGGATTCCATGCTGCGGGGCCCACCAGGGAAGAAAAGAAAAAGAAGAAAGAGAAAATGGCACGCGGCCGCAGCCGTGGCCAGGAGCCGCGCACGCACGCGCGTGAGCCGAGAGGAGGAGGGGTTGACCTCGGGTCAAACTATGGTGGGGCCCACCAATGAAAGGTGTTCAAAAAAAAAGAAAAGAAGAGAGGAAGGGGAAGAAAGAGATGGGCTACGGCCCAATATCCCTCCGGTGAACAGTGCTCCGGAGCTAAAAAAATTAAAAAATTTTAAAAGGAACAATCAAGTTCAAACTTAAATAAAAATGCACCTAATTAATTCAACAAACCGAGGCGAGCATCCGGCCGGCTAAAAACCCGCCTCATGGTCTCGGCATAACTTAAAAGAATCAAAATAAATGGGCAAGCAGTAGGCCGGCTTTAAGCACGTCTATTGACCCATAGTGATTCAAAAAAAATAAAATAAAACAAACAATAAACAGAAATTAAATAACAATCTACTTAATTAATCAACAAACCGAGACGAGCATCCGGCCGGCTAAAAACCCGCCTCGTGGTCTTGACTTAATTTAAAAGAATTCAAAACAAAGAGGGAAAGCAATGGGCCGGCTTTAAGCACGCCCCTTAACCCTTTAAGGTGGACATACAAAGGTCTAGTTAAAAGACCCCAATGTCTTACCATGCCCCAAGAGGGAGTTGTTTTGCCTATTATGCCATGGGGAGGCTGTGCATGATCAACATGCCAATATGCCCAAACCATAGGCTAATGAGGTAGACCAACCATGGGAAGAGTACCCACAAGCTTTTCAAAAGCCGGGTATGCTCAACCTTGAACCGGTTGGGAGAAGACTTCATGTGCCTATCAAAGGCAGGACCATGCTCAAATTTTTGAGATGACAAGACAGATTTCCATATGCCTATCAAAGGCTGGGATGTGTTCAAGACTATACTCAAGACTGGCATACACTTGATCCCAAATTGAGGGGATGTCACAGTTGTTGTAAAAGAGAGGAAGCAGGAGGACTTGTGAACCTCAAACAATGAAGAATTCAATATTCAATGCAAGAAGAAAACAGTCCCTGCCGGAATGAATGAATGCAAGCACATTAAAAACTGAATTTTAAATCTGAAATTTCAATAAAACAAAACATTTAAAAAAAACCTGAAATCCATCAATCTGTAAAAATCACAAATCAAAAACAAACTTGAAACTGAAATCTAAAACTGAATTTTCTTAAAACTGAATCACCTCTGAATTTCAGAGATTAAAAATCTAAAAAAATCTGAACCAAGGAAATCTGCAATTGGAGAGTCCGAAATCTGAATTGGTGCAGAAATCCATCTGCAATCTGAAAATCAATTACATACAGAGGATCCGAACTAAAGTCTGCAATCTGGAAATTGGTCTGATTTTCGGGAGTTTCAAAGTTTGAGTGCTACATTTCTGAAATTTGAAACATGCAGCAAAACCGAATTCAAAAAAATCTGAACTTTGCAGGGAGGGGGCCGAGGGCTGTAAACAGGTTTCTGCATAAGGTAAAAAAAACGAAATCTGAAATTTGAATCTGAAGTCTGAAGTCTGAATTCAATCCACTTAAAAATCTGTAATCTGAACTTAAACCCACATAAAAAATCTGAAATTTGAGAATTGAGGTGCAGAATCCACATAAATCTGAAGTCTGCAGGGGAGCCGAACACTAAATCTGAAAATTGAAGCTTCACCAAAATCTGAATTTCACATGTTTCTGAAATCTGAAACATACAACAAAAAAAACTGAAATAAGAGATGGGGTTTTAAAATCTGAAGCATATGTAAAATCTGGAGTCTGGACCTGAAAATTTTGGAATCTGAGTTGAGATCCGGAATTTGGAACAGAATCCGAATTCAGAATCTGAACTTCACATTTAGAAATAAAAAATCTGAACTTTACTCAGGTAACAAACAGAAAATACTGAAAGTGAACCTAAACTGAAATTGGAGAATCAGAAACCCCAATCCGCAAATTTTCAACTTGTCCCAAATACCATCTTCAACAAAAATCAAATGACAAGCCAATTTCACAGGTCGAACATTAAAGCAAATTAACCTTAAACTAAAACAAACCAAACTCAAAATCAAACAATAAATAAACTGTCCCAAACTTAAACCAAATCAACCCAATTCAAACTTAAATCAATAACCCAAATCAGGTCATAAAATCCATAATTCCAGAAACTGTCAAATTCATTCAACCCAAATCAATCAAAACAGCAAATCTGAAAATCTGTAAAATCCAAGGTCAGCCCATTTCGAAAAATCTGAATTTCAGAAGTCTGAACTCTAAAAATCTCTGAAAATCAGAATCAAAACTGAAAATTGCGAAATCCCAACATGTTTAAACTAAAACAGACCCCATTCAACTTCAAAAGGAACATCAAATAACCCAAGTTCAATTAAATCTCAAGCTCCAACAACTCATATTCTAACCAGGACCTAAAAACAATCCAATTGCATAAGTGAAACTTTTAACCAAACTCTAACCAAACAAGTTAAGATAAAAACAAACAAACTGAATTAATAAACAATCTGAACCCAGCCTTCTGTTAAATTCATGAAAGTAAAATTTCTGAACTTAACAGAAACCTGATTTAACCCATCCGATAAGGCCAATTCAATCCAAATTAACCCAATTCAAATTGAATCCCCCACATCAAATAAAATTCAACCGAATTCCAACAAATCCAAATAAATTCAATTCACCAAATCCAATCAACTTGAATCAACTCTCAAATAAAAATTCAACTCAACTTAATGAAATCCAAATGAAACAAACAAGCCAAATTCAAATTCCAAACAAACTCATTCCAAACAAACTTAAATCAAGTGATCAAATCAAACTCCAATCCAAACCAAAAGTAATCAACAAACTAAAATCAATTAAAACAAATCAAATTTCAACCCCAAACTAAAAGCAATTCAACCCATTAAATTCACTCAAACTAAATTCAACTCAAATCAATTCAAACCAACAAATTTAATTCAACCAATTCAACCCAAACCAAAATTCAAACTAAAATTGAGTGCATGCATTCCATCCAGTTCACGGGATTGTTTTCTCCTATGTCCATATGTGTGTGAATTGTTTATTTTATGGATGCATGTTTTCTGTTTCAATAGATTGCTATGACGCTTAATCAAGGGTATTCGAGTTATCTCGATGTAATTAATGTCGGATCTTCGCACCATCCGACGGGGAGAGGTCAAAACAAATTTTCAAAGAACCTAACAACCTCAACGTCTAATTTTGACCCTAGCTAGTACTTTTATGGAATACCATCTATTTTCCTAAGAATTCAATGCTAAGGTCTAATTCAAAATTCAAATGGAAAATGAATTTCTGAAACAAAAAGAATAAAATTCTTTTGAGATTTTGAGGTTACATCAACTGCCTTCTCATCTTCTTTTCTCCTCTTCACCTTTTCCTTGGCATGGCAGTATGGGAGGCCCGAGATGGGCTTCCTTCCTTCCTTCCTTCCTTTCTTCTTCCCCATGTTTCCTCCTGGATGATGGGCCTTCTTTCTCCTCTTCTCCTTCTATTTTCCCAAGAGCTGACGGTGCTAGGGCAGAGAGGGTGTCCTGACAGGTTCAAAATTGCCCTTTTCAGGTCCTTGCTGGCCATTAGCTGGGCAGACAAGGGCTCTATTCTCCTCCTCCCTCTTGTGGCACGATTTGAAGGGGCACTCCCCTTTGCTTCTCTTTTCACCATCGACTGTAAGACAGTAAGTTTCCATATTACTTCCTTTGCTGTCTTGGCTTTGTTGGACCTGTGTTATTGAATTTTTTGCTGAACACAGGCTTCAGATCTGACAGATTCCAGACTTCCTTTTCTTAACCAGTTTCTGCAATAGAGAGGTTGCAGGATTTGCTGTGTTTCAGACCCAGCAGGTCCTCCTTTTGCTGGTTCTCAGGTCCAACAGATTCCTGTGTTTTTCTTTGGTCCCTGCTTCAGTAGATGCTTGTTATTTACTTTTATTTTTGTTGTAACAGGTCTCCCATAGACCTGAGAATTCCCTGGTCTTGCTTACTTCAGGTTTCTGAAAACCCGTTAAATTTGCTGTTTTCTTTTGACTTGTGGGGGTCTCTTGGACAGGTGGCCGATTGCCCCATGTCCCTTCTCCTTGGTAGTATACTGCCCCCTTTTATTCTTGTGGAATCCTAGTTGGAGTGGGATTCTTAATTGGGATGGGGTTTCATATTTCACTTGTAGTGGGTTTTAAAATCCCAATTTGATTAGGATTTGGTATCCTAGTTTGATTAGGATTGTAATCCTATTGTGCTCAAGATTTAAATTTAATTTCTTTAGGATTTGAATACTACTTGAGATATGATTTGAGTGGGGGTAGCTCCCTACCTTTTTGTGTGGGCTGTCCACTGCCCTTTGCATCTTTTGTGCTTTTTTTTTTGATTTCTGCTACGGAAACATTTCTCTATTTCCCTTGTTGGAGTTCCGAAATCCCAATTGAATGGGATGGGCCGGCTTCCTTTTCAGGGGTTTTGGAATCCAAGCTCTGGTTGGAATTCCCCTCCCCTCCTCTTTGACTTGCAAAATTTTAGGTGCCAACACTTGGCAATCCAAATTAAGTCACAAGGTACTCCAAGAGAGCAAGACACACAAGGCCTGTTATGCTACATCAAGGCCCAATGGGCATTTGAAGACACAAAAACATACAAGGCCCATTATGCAATAAGAGGTCCAATTAGTCTACACCAAGTGAAGAAGCCAAGACATACAAGGTTCCCTTGAAGGGAACAAAGCTCACTTCAAAGAGTCAAGGCCTGATAATCTTCAACATGCAAAGCTACAAACTGACATTAGGCCCATTAACAAAAGGTCAAGCCCATTATGCTAAATATCCAAAAATACAATTCAAACAAAAATTCAAGGGCCCATTAAGATGGTCAAAACCTTAATTGGGGAAAATGTCTCTTAGTGGATATGAGGCCCAAAAAGATTAAATAATGCCCAATGAGATGGCCAAGTCCCAACTTGGGGAAATGCCACTTAAAGAAAATGAAGCCTAAGAAGATTAAAGAAGGCATATTAAGATGGACAAGCCCCAATTCGGAGAAATACTGATGGGGACCGGTACGGACTGGATCTTCCATTTGTTCGGAGATAGCGCCTTCCAGATCCTCAGGAAACGACATAGTTATTTCTTTTATTTCGTAGTGTTAGGATTTTATTTTTATGCATTTTATTTGAATATTTAGAGTCCTTTGAGTCCTTTTTATTTTAGGCCTTTAGAGGACATTGTTGGCGCCAAAAATTTGCAAAAAAAAAAAAAAGAGGAAGAAAGAAAAGAGGAATAGGGCAGCTAGAATTATCGATTGAAGAAGACAGGACTGAAGCCCATTTGGAAGCAGGCCAGCAGCTAAAAGAGGACCGGTTGGGCTAGGAGCTGGGTAGTCACGCCCAAGACTCAATCCGGCAGAGATGGCATAATGAGGCTAGCTATCCATGGATTTAATCAAATGTTGGCCCATTTACGTTCTTGTGGCAAGCCCGTTCAAGAGAAGTCCATGTCAAAAAGAGGATAAGAAAAAATAAATAAAGGAAGGAAGAGAAGCTGTCGGAGCAGGGAAGGAAACCAACTCCCCGTCGGATTCTATCCCGGAGTCAATGCCAGCGACGGGAGGGAACCGCCGTAAGAAGGCAATAGACAGATAAGGAGGGAGGGGGATCGATCCCGTCTACTTCGGGATAGCCCCGAGTCCTTCTCGGAGCCGCAACCCCTATTTCGGGAGATTTCCCGGTGGAGGAAGGACACCACCGAGGCCTATAAAAAACCCAGCATCTGCCGACTGAAGGGGGTGCGAAAATACACCCAAGAGAGAAGATCGAGAGGCCGAGAGAAGGAGAAGAGAAAGAAGGCTTACCGAAGTCGCCTGCCCCACGCCGTCGCCAGAAGCCACTGCGGAAGCTGCTGTTGCCGCACCCCCTCGCCGGAAGCTCCCCTCGCCAGAAGCTCCCTTCGCCAAAGCCCCTGCCGCAGGAGCCCCTCTCCGGAAGATCCCGTCGAGCCCCTTCGTCCGCTGCCGTCGTCTGGTCGGGAAAAGAAAAAACGGGGGCGCCGGTTTTATTTTTGCCAGGACTTACATCCACCTGGCACATGAGCAGGAGAAGGGCACGCGCGGGGCGGCCGCGGGGGGTCCATTGACCTGCGGGTCAAAGTTGTGCGGGGCCCACCAGAGAAAAAGGAGACAAAAAAAAAAGAAATGGCGCGGCCAGGAACCGCGCCCGCGCGCGCGAGCCACAGGAAAGGGAGGGGTTTGACCCGAGGTCAACCCATGGTGGGGCCCACCTTATGAAGAGGTTAAAAAAAAGAAAAAAAGAAGGGGAAGAAGAAGATGGGCTGCGTGAAGGCCCAATAGTCCTCCGGTGAACAGTGCTCCGACAGGAGCTAAAAAAAGAGATCTCTCTTTTAAAATGCACAATCAAATAAAAATTTAAATAACAATTCATTAACTAATTTCACAAACCGAGGCGAGTATCTGGCCGGCTAAAAACCCGCCACATGGTCTCGGCATAACTTAAAAGAATCAAAACAAATGGGAAAACAATAGGCCAGCTTCAAGCACACCTCTTGACCCATAATTCAAAAACCAAATAAAACAAACAATTCACAGAAATTAAATAAAAATTTATTAATTAATTTCACAAACCGAGGCGAGCATCTGGCCGGCTAAAAACCCGCCACATGGTCTTGGCTAAACTTAAAAGAATTTGTGGGTAGGTTTCAAACCTTCCCCTTAACTTTTTAAGGTGGACATACAAAGGTCTATTGAAAAGACCACAATGTCTTACCATGCCCCAAGAAGGAGTTATTTACCCATTATGCCATGGGAAGATTGTGCATGATCAACATGTCGATATGCCAAACTATGAGCTAATGAGGTGCATCAATCATGAGATGTGTCCCCACAAGCTTATCAAAAGCCGGGTGTGCTCAATCTCAAATCAGTGAGTTGATTGCCCATAAGCTTGTCAAAAGCCGGGTATTTTCAATCTCAAATCAGTGGGGGATGCCCATAAGTCTATCAAGACCGGGTACATGCCGCCCATGAATTGACAGGTTCATCAAGGACTGAAAGGACCGAATTTCTGGTCAAGATGTAAATCATGTCTCGTTTTGAGAGAACAAGTAAAAAAGAGAAGAAATTTCATGTTTGGTGCAACGGACTTATGTTACAAGGAGAGAGCCGCTGCATGAAGTTTTGGAAGGCAAGACAATAAGAAGAAAATTCTGAAAACAAAAATCTGAAACATATATAAATCTGAATTTAAAAATCTGCAAATGTGCACAAATTTGAAAATCTGTTTTGGTGCAGAAACCTGTTTAAGAAAATGAGGGACCTGCAGTCCGAAAATCAATTAAAGTGCAGAATCTGCAAGAAAACTGAAGTCCGTAAAGTCTGCAGAATTTCAAATCAGAAAATCTAAAACCTGTTAAGTCTGAAATTCAAAATCAAATCACATAAATCTGAAACTGCTACCTAACTCAGAAAATTCATGTTCCGACAGAATCTGTAAAGAAAAAAATCTGAACTTAAAGAAATCAAATGAACCGCCAATCTGAAATATAACTTTGGAACCAAAATCTGGAGATTTAGAATCTGAAACATGTGTAAAGATCTGAAATCTGTCTGGAATCTGAACTCCAAGAATCCGAACATCTTAAATTCAAGTTGAACCAAGGTTTTAATAGAACTATAACCAATCCAGGATAAAAAAAAAATCCGAAGAATATAATCTGTCAAAGTTAAATTTTTTAAAAAACAGGACAAATTTAAGTCAACCAACAAGCCAATTCATGTTTCCTGGACCAAAATGAAAAATGCAGAATCTGAGCTTAAAAATCTGAAAACCTGGGAGGCACTTAATTCTTAAGAATATAAAACCCCAAGTCTGAGATCTGAAACCCAAGCAAAAATCCAAAACTGTAAAATCCGAAGTCTGCATTAGGTCCAAGAGCTTGAACTGCACGTTGAAAATCTAAAACCTGAAAATCTGAAATCTAAAATTTGAAATCAGCAAATCTGAAATCTGTAAAAATCCGAAACCTGAAAATCTGTGATCTGTACAAGGTCAGCCCATTTCAAAATCTGGATTTCGGAGAATCTGCAAGAAATCTGAGGAGACTGAACTCTAAATTTCTGAAATCAAACTCAAATCAAAATCTTTAAATCAATCCAAATCAATATTTAAGTCAGACAAACTTAATTCAAATTAGGTGGAATCAATCAAATAAACAGAATCTGAACCGAGCCATAAAGCAAACCACAAATCCAAATAAATCTTGATAACAAATCTGTCTCCAAATTTAAACAATCTGTCAAGCATCAAATTCAATTCAATTTCAACTAAATAACTTCAAATAAAAAAATTCAATTCAAACTAAATCAAATTGAACTTGTAAACCAATCCTAATCAACAAATTTAAATTTCCCAAATAATTTCAACTCAAAACACACCAAATCCAAATTTCAACCAATCTAAACAAAACCCAAATTCAAACTAAATCAAATCAACTCAAATACAAATCAAAACATTCCAAATCAAACCAAATTCAAATTTATCAAACCGAAATTCAAATCAAATCAACTCAACTAAACAAAAATTCAAATCAACAAATTTAATTAAATCAATTTTAATCAATGCAATCCAAACTAAACTCAAAACAAATTAAGTGCTTGCCTTCCATCAAATTCATGGGGTGTTTTCTCCTGTGTATGTGAATGTTTATTTTGTATGGATGCATTGTCTTCTACTTCAATGGATTGCTATGACGATAATCAAGGGTATTCGAGAAATCTCGATGTAATTAACGTCGGATCTTCGCACCATCCGACGGGGAGAGGTCAAAATAAATTTTCAAAGAACCTAACAACCTCAACATATAATTTTGACCCTAGCTAGTACTTTTATGAAATATCATATATTTTCTTACAAAGTCAATGCTAAGGTCTAATCAAATCAAATTCAAATTCAAATGGAAAATAAATTTCCAAAATAGAAGAGAACAAATCTTTTAAGATTTTGAGGTTACATCAGACATATATGTAATTAGGATTTTTAGGAGTCCATCTTGTAATGTCCAGCTCTATTTAAAGAGCACAAACCTGATGAAAGAAAGAGAAGAGATGGATGTTTTGAAGAAAGGAAGAAGCTCCTCCCGTCTTCCCCCTTTCCCCCTCCGACGTCGGCATCGTTCCCCCACTTCCGGGTGCTCCCGATTCTCCCCTCCCCTTCCCGGTGTTCCTCCTCACCTCCGGAGCTAAGTCCGGTTCCCTCTTCCCCTATCCTGTTCGATTTTCCCGACCTGCGTCGACATCTCCGTCGATGCTGCCCTAGGTCCGTCCAGACCTTCTCCCACCCAGCCCCTCACCTCACCTCGACCCCTACAGCAGCCCCTTCACCCCTCCACGGACCCCTTCTCCTGCTGGAACCCCCCCTGCGACAGACACCCCCCATTCCGGTCCGTCCGCACCCGCGCGGACACCACGCGACCCTAAACTCCCCATTCCACCTAGTGCGACTCCCCTACCCCGCAAGCACCCCTCCCACAGGTCCATTGGCCTCCCACGGAACCTCCCGACAACCCCTTCCCTCCTGTTAGTCGCTGCAAGCCCGCACCCAGTTCCACCTACCGCCGATCATCGAATACCCACGAACTCCCTCAATCTAGAGTACCTAGCCGACGACGACGAAGGAGGAGAGAAGAGGAGGAGTAGGCTCAACCGTCAGAGCCTCCGGCCACCATTGTCGAGGGACCTCCCCTCCGTTCCAGCTCCTGCAGCCACACAATCGCCGGAACCCCCGCCGATTTCGAAGCCCCCGGAAGACCTCGCCCGTGCGAGGTTTCGAAGACCCCCCCCCCCGACGGGGTACGCGGCGAGCAGCCGATCGCCCACGACACCGCCCCTGGCGGCCACCCCGCGTTGCCACGAACCCCCACGGGGTAAGTCGCGACCAGCCGAGCTCGCCCTCGCCGCCGGTTCGCACACCGGCTCAACCGCCCCCCGGTCCGGTCCGCAGACAGGTTGGTTCAGCCTGGACCGACCGGTTCGCACCGGTTCAGAGCCCAGACCACCGATTCAAGGCCGGTTCAACGCTCCAGAGGCCGGTTCAAGCCGGTTCAGGCCCGGTTCACCCATCCAGAGGCTGGTTCAGGGCCGGTTCGGTGGGTTTTGACCCGGTTCAGGCCTTTTTGACCCCGGTTCAGCTGTTCCAAGGCCGGTTCAGGACCATTTTGAACCGGTTCAGCACTTGTGGGCCCAGTTCAGCGGCCATGGAGACCGGTTCGGTGGATTTCAGGCCCGGTTCAACAGTTTCCAGCCCATTTTGACACAGTTCGGCGCTGTCCGGGGTCGGTTCAGCACCTTTCGGACCGGTACAGCTTGGTTCGGTCCGGTTCAGCGCCTGTCAGCCCCGTTCGGGCAGCTCTCAGCTTGGTACAGCTTCCTCGAGCCTGCCGACGTGCACGGGAATGGCGGCACCTCCTCTCCCGTCCCGCATCAAATACCTCTTAGAAGGTATGAAGCCCAAGAAAATCCATGAAAGACTATTACCAAGGGTAATGCCCCTAATGAATAGAAGACTATATAAACCATATGAAGGTTCATTAAGCCTGCTAAGCCCCCCTCACATAAATAAAATGCTTCTAATGGCTAAAAAGTCCATCAAGCCGAATGAAGGTTTAAGCCCCCAAGTGGGGATCAAAGATTTTCGGATCAAAATTGGCCCCCAAATCGTTAGGGACCTATCCGAATCAGTCTGATTCGCACCGATTCACAAGCGGTTTGAATCAGTTTTTTTTATTAAAAACACTTCATAAAAAACAGAAAAAAAATCTGAAACACTTTAGAAAATTGTTTAAAATATAAATTTACTATCTAACATGTTTTAATGCCACAATAATGATAACACACTGATGTAACCTCGAAATTCAAAAGATTTATTTCTTTTTGTTTTGGAAATTCATTTTCCTTTTGGATTTGAATCAGACCTTAGCATTGACTTCTTAGAAAAATAGATGGTATTCCATAAAAGTACTAACTAGGGTCAAAATTATATGTTGAGGTTGTTAGGTTCTTTGAAAATTTGTTTTGACCTCTCCCCGTCGGATGGTGCGAAGATCCGACGTTAATTACATCGAGATAACTCGAATACCCTTGATTAAACGTCAAAGCAATCCATGAAACAAGCATCCACAAAAATAAATAAACATTCACACACATATGGACATAGGAGAAAACAATCCCATGAAATTTGATGGAATGCAAGCACTCAAATTGTTTTGAGTTTGGTTTGAATTGCATTTTTTATTTAAGTTGAACTGAATTGATTAGAATTTCGGTTTGATTAAATTCGTTTGTTTGAATTTTGATCTGTTTGATTAATTTGAATTTGTTTGAGTTTAGTTTGAGTTGAATTTGATTTAATTTGAGTTGATTAATTGATTTAAGTTTGTTTTAGATTTAGTTTGAGTTGATTAATTGTTTTAAGTTTGTTTGGAATGAGTTTGTTTGGAATTTGGCTTGTTTGTTTCATTTGGATTTCATTGAGTTTGAGTTGCATTTTATTTGGGAGTTGATTCAAGTTGATTGGATTTTGGGGAATTGAATTTAGTTTATTTGGATTTGTTGGAATTCAATTGAATTTTTTTGATGTGGGGGATTCAATTTGAATTGGGTTGATTGGATTGAATTGGCTTTATCGGATGGGTTAAATCAGGTTTCTGTTAAGTTCAGAAATTTTACTTTCATGAATTTAACAGAGGGCTGGGTTCAGATTGTTTATTAATTCAGTTTGTTTGTTTTAATCTTAACTTGTTTGGTTAGAGTTTGGTTAAAAGTTTTACTTATGCAATTGGATTGTTTTTAGATCCTGATTAGAATATGAGTTGTTGGAACTTGAGATTTAATTGAACTTGGGTTATTTGATGTTCACTTTGAAGTTGAATGGGGCCTGTTTTAGTTTAAACAGGTTGGGATTTCACAATTTTCAGTTTTGATTCTGATTTCGGATACTTAGAGTTCGGCCTCTTCAGATTTCTTACAGACTCTCCGAAATCCAGATTTTGAAATAGGCTGACCTTGTACAGATCACAGATTTCAGGTTTCGGATTTTACAGATTTTTAGATTTGCTGTTTTCAGATTTGATTTAGTTGAATTTGATTGGTTTGGAGTGAATTGAATTGAAATTGAGTTTGATTTGAGTTCAATTTTAATTAGATTGAATTTAATTCATTCAAATTTCAGCAGAATTTGTATTTCATAAATAGACAGTTTATGGATTTTCTTTTATGCAATTTCAGGTTTATGTGATTTGATTTGGGGTTTGTTTGTCTGTGAATTAAGATGCCTTTCGATAAATGGAAGGAATTGATTAAAACCTGATGATCTTAAAGTCTTCAGTTCCGGTTTCCTGATTTTCAGGTTTTACTCCAAATTTCAGATCTCAATTCAAGTTCAGAATTCAGATTCTATATGTTCCAAAATTTTCAGGTCCAGACCTCAGATTTTACGCATGTATCAGATTTTTAAAACCCCAGACCTTATAGATTTCAATTTTTTGTTGTATGTTTCAGATTTCAGAAATGTGGGGTTCAGATTTTTGTGGAAGCTTCAATTTTCAGATTTAGTGTTCGGCTCCCCTGCAGATTTCAGATTTTATGCGGATTCTGCACCTCAATTCTCAAATTTCAGATTTTTTTTATGTGGGTTAAGTTCAGATTACAGATTTTTAAGTGGATTGAATTCAGACTTCAGATTTCGGTTTTTACCTTGTGCAGAAACCTGTTTACAGCCCTCGGCCCCCCTGCAAAGTTCAAATTCTTGATCCTCTTCAAATTTCAGACTCCAGAGCCTGCAGTTCTGCACTCTTAATTGATTTCCAGATTTTTTTTTTGAATGGGTTCTGCATGAATTCAACTTTCAGATTTTATCTTCAACTTTCAGGCTTTCAATTTCAGATTTTTTAATCTCTGAATTTCAGAGGTGATTCAGATTTCAGATTCTGCTTTAGATTTCAGTTTCAAGTCTGTTTTCGGTTTGTGATTTTTTTACAGATTGATGGATTTCAGATTTTTAAATGTTCAGAAATTTTTCAGGCTCTTGCCTTCGGATTACAGATTTTTCCCATTCAATGTTTGCATTCCGCTCATTTCATGAGGTCATTGCACTCCCTTTTTTCATTGAATTTGCACCGAACATAATACAACATCATGACATCCATTCTATCAACTTGCTATCAAGCATCGGTTGATCTTGAGATCAATTTGTTTTGAACATGTCCAGCCTTTAATAGGCATCCCGGAATTTGTTCAATGTCTTGAATTTGAGCATGCCCCGGTCTTTGATAGACTTGTGGGAAATTAGCTCATGTCGATTCCTTCGACTCCTTCATGAGTTGATGAGCTGCTTGTCAAACCGGTGAGACATTGGGGTCTGTTAATGACCTTTGTATGTCCACCTTAGGAAGAGGGTCAGGAGATGGGTTTAGAACCAGCCTCCTAGTTTCCCTTTGTTTTTGAATTCTTTTAAGTTGAGCCGAAGCCATGAGGTGGGTTTAGAACCGGCCTTATGCTTGCCTCGGTTTGTTTGAATTAAATGAATTTTTTTATTTAATTTAAATTGATTGTTTATTTTATTATTATTTTTGGAATTAATCATGGGTCAGGAGGTGGGTTTAGAACCGGCCTCCTGGTTTCCCAATTATTTTCTTTTAGATTATGCCGAAGCCATGAGGTGGGTTTAGAACCGGCCTTATGCTTGCCTCGGTTTGTTTAAATTAAATTGATTTAAAAATTTAATTTTCAAAGCCATGGTACTGTTCATGTGGGGCAAATGGGCCCTTGCGGTCCACCACCTCCTCCTCTTCTTCTTCTTCTTCCTTTTTTTAACAGCTTTTCCTCTGTGGGCCCCACTGCCCCAGTTGACCCCGGGTCAACTGACCACCTGCGCGGCCACCTCCTTCTCCTCTTCTTCATCTTTTCTTTTTCTTTTTTTCAACACCCTTTGAAGGTGGGCCCCACCACCTTATTGACCCGCAGGTCAATGGGGCTCACACGCGCCCTCGCGCGACTGCCGTGCGGGGCCCGGGGGGGCCTTTTCCACCGTGGACATAGGTTCGGGGGGTATTATTTCCCCCCGACCTCTCCCTCCTTCGCCCCGGACGACGCCTGCAAGCCCGACGGCCCGTGCCTCCTTCCCCGACGGCAGCGGCGACAGCGGACGAAGACGGCGATTGCTCCCTACCTCCGAAGGGGACTTGGCTACACCTGCAGCCTCCGGCGACGTGGGCGGGAGCCTCCGGCGACGATTGCGGCGGCCTAGGGAGGAATTGCGACGGCGGCGCTGCACGAAGGGGGCTAAGGGCCTTACGTCTGCACAGGGGGCTCGACGGTGGTGTCCGGTGGAGCTGGGACCTTCGCCGGCTGTGCAGGAAGAAGAGGAAGAGATTGCCGGTGCGTTCGGCAGAGGTAGGCCTCCGCCCTTTCTCCTTCGACTCTCGCGGTCTCTCTCTATCTCTCTGTTGATCGATTTCAAAGTAGCTCCTCTCCCTCTCTCCTTTCTTCTTCCTGCTCTTCCTTTGGTCTCTCCCGCGAGATGGCCTGCGACGGGCTTTATAAGCCCCTCCGCTCTTCTTCTCGTGTTCGGACTCCTACCGAACAACGCCTCCACTTTTGAGGCGGACCCGGAAAGGTCCGGGATTTTGTGGGATTTACTCCCCCGTCTCCTCCAGATCCCCTTACCGCGATAGAACACTTCCATCAAAGAGGATTCCGATCCCCTTTCCTCCGTAGGAAACCTGTCGAGCAGGAGGTTCCGGCCTCGAGTCAGACTCGGAGAAGTCCAGGATTTGCGGGATCGACTCCCTTCCGCGATTGAACACCTGTCGTAGTGGCATCCTAGTCCGTGAAGGACTCTAAACAGCTCGGGACTAGGAGACGACCCACAGAGGTCTGCTTAGGCAGTTTTCCTCCGCCCACTGGACTTCTTCCCCTCGGGTAAATCCAGCCAGCGCGGGAGATTGATTCTGCCACCGTTAATTTCCTCTCTCTTTTTTTTTCCCTTTTTTTTATCGACCTGCCATAGACATTTTATCTCTCCCAAATCTTCAATATGAACAAAAATGGGTGTCAACACACACTAACATTACAACATGTGTTTTTCAATCAAACATAAGGTGACACAAATGATATATCTTTCACTAAAATTGGTTAAATTGATTATCATACTTCTGTTATTCTTACTCTCGAGTACTCTATGGATTGTTGCCTCTCATTACTGACTCATATCCATATGAAAATAAGAACTCAACCATCTGTGTGAAGTCATAAGTGGTGCCATGGCAATGACAAAAATTATCCTGAAGAAGAGTTTGAAGGAACTTAGAGATCTACTAAGTTCATGTGCTAAGCTGGATGCCATTGTTATCTTAAATTTGTTATTCAAGGTATTAGAATGGGTGATGTAGTTTTGGGTCACAAACTGACTAACACAAGCTTCATTCATAGAATACCATTTTAACTTGAAGTATGTTTATAATCAGTTGTTTAGCTTGCAAGCAAAGAAACTCTGAAGGAGAAAAATGTGATTCGTAGAATGCTTGAAGATGATGATTGTTTCATCATAACATGCACCAACTTGCATGATTAAAGAACACAATATCAGTAATTTTGATAAGCCTTGCTACCTATCTTTATATTTTACAACAATTTAGGTGACATAATTTCATTTGTTTTTATGCAAACTGATTTTTGTTCTAACATTTCTATTTGAAGGATGAATCATGCAGAGTCACCAAGATATGAAGGCTTGGCGTGGGTTGTTATTAGGGTGTTGAGTTAGATGACACCTGCTCTGAGGTGTGTACAAAATGGATCAACATTTAGCTTGATCCATATCAAATAGAGGAACAAATTGGCATTGTACAAGTTAGAGCTATTGGTCTTTTACCATTAAACATGTGTATGTGGTTAAAGAGCCTTGAATGGTTGCAGGAGTCACAACATGAAGAATAACGTTAGAGAGATAAAGCCATGGGATGCTCATGTCCACCTTCCACCATTGCCAAAGAATTTTGTTCATAGAATCAGCTGATTTCAGGTCAAGATTAGCATAATTCGATCTAATTAAGAGAGGAAAATCCAATCCACCCCTAGATTCCCCCCTTGAATCAGCCAAAATTGACTGGATCATCTCAAATCAGTCGCCAATGGCAGCCACTTAGGTTGGTCAGGAGTTGGTGGCTGGATAGTAGTTGGATCCGATGAAATCAGATTCTGGTTGCAAGGCAGGGGACCTGATATGACTACCTTACTTGCCTGATATGGCAGGGAAGGCGCAGCCCTGTGTTGCTGCCAGGCTCTGGATCGGTGACTGGTTAGCATAACATGAAGTCCTTAGAAGAAGTGGGTTCTAGATAATATGATGTCGCATAGTAATCAAAGAACCATTGGTTCCAACACTGACTTCTCTCACTAAAATGTTGACAAGACTCCAAATCAAATGCACCTACACCACTAGTACATGCACTTAGAAGAACCACCACTATCTCCTCCTACACCACCACCGGTCCATGTAGATGTAGGTTGGGTGGGTGGTATAAATTCACTGTCATCCTCAAGTGAGGAGGCTTGTGTACTATCTCCTATACTTAAAGAACCTCACATAATGTCCAACTTCTTCATTTTAGGTTCTTTTAACTTGAATGAAGTGTCAAATCCCAAGCCATACTGATATACATTCTTCAATGATGCAAAAGACTTGTACGGTCTATGTGCCACATTTTTATTTTTATGGTTGTGCAGCTGGATCTAGGCTTAAGGCTAGGGCTATAGGTGGGGATGGGGCTCAGGATACCACTGAGGTTGAAGCTGGGGGTGGTATATATTGAGTAGCAAGAACAACCTCCTCCATGAGTTCAACCTCAACACAGTCAAGCTCTCCTTCAACCCATACACAATTATCTGAGTCAAACTCTGAAGGTGCCCTCTCTTCCCTCTCCTCCACCCAAGCAACAAATGGGAGCTCCTTAAATAAGCAGTTCACATCCACCTTCTCTGGTGGCTGGAACTCTACAGTAGCTCTCTCCTCATAAAGCCCCTTGTAAATTGACCAAATATCTCTTCTGTCAAATTCTGGTGGGCCTTAATGTTCTTGATCTGCAAACGCATGTTGTAGTGATAGAATACTAACTTCTCTAGCCTATCAGACTTCAGAATGTTCTTTCTCTTGATGTGAATAAAGCTGAATATGCTCAAGTTTCTCTTGTAATGGAAGAAACTAGTGCTCTGATTCAATATACACACAATAATAGAAGTAAGTGAATTATATCCACTTCTTATACTCACTTGCATGCACCATGTAGTCATAAAAAAATAATAGAAAACTATTAGTGTTGTCATATGAGAATATTCTTATCAATAAATTATTACAACTTAAATGTACATAATAAGAAAAACATTGTCACAAGAGTATATCAGATCTAGATCTTACATTCCAACTCTCGTCCTGTGTAATTGCATCTAAAAAATGATAATGTTATAGAGTTAGTATCTTTTTTTAAATAAGTTAAAGGATTCATTTGTCACTTACTTCTAACTTAACCTATGTCCTATCCCACTGAATCTTTGAAAACCTTTTAATGACAAATAATGTACCCCTCAGGACCTCACCATCATTGCTCACACTTTCTCCGCATTGGATCTTGGGGTTTTAGAAATATCTTACATTCAAGACATGATATAAGAGAAGAACAAACATTTAACAATGAACCAACATTTAAATTAAAGAGAAAAAAATGTGCATCATGTGCAATATCATGTCTCATCTAGGGGTGGGCACTATTCGGTTTGGTTCGTTTTGGACCATTTCTTTTCCAAATCGAACCAAACCGAATCACCCTCTCAAACCAAACCGAACCAAACTGATCGGTTTGGTTCGGTTTGGTTTGGTTTAAATCAAAAATAATAAAAATATTTAAATTAATTATTTTTTACATATATATACTAATTTTTAAGTTAAAAATAATGAAAATAAATATTATTTTATTATAAAAATATAAAAATATCATTTTTATTAATACTATAAAAGTTTTTTATATTTTTTTATTAAATCGGTTTAAACAATTTGGTTTGATTTAAATCAGTTTGGAGATTTTCTAAACCGAACCAAATCGAACCGAATGGGCTGGTTCGGTTTGGTTTCTCGGTTTGAACCGTTTTGTGCCCACCCCTAGTCTCATCTGGCATCCACAATTTTTCACCACTTTTTGTAGCCTCTAGGATTCTCTTTGCCCTATCCATGGCATCATAGAGATTATTCATCTAGTTCATGTCATCTAAGTCCACTAACTTTAACACATTTACCAGTGACTCAATGATGGACAAATAATATTGGATCCTTTCCCAAAAATACTTGTCCACGATCAACCTCTGCATCTATGTCAGGATCTCTAATTGGTCCATCTATCATGCAAATAAATCATGTACATTATATATTCATGGGATGAAATGAATTGCACCAGTGCATATTTATGTATATGTAAACTCTCTAGGGCAATGAACTTTGTAGAAAAACTTGTAGGCCTAAAGCTAATGAAATCATGCCCTTTATATATTGTCTTGTGAAATAGAGCAAACAAGGATATGAATAAATAAAAAATGTGATAAGCTCAACGAAACTGACAAATGTAGGCACTAATGGCTCCTTACCAATATCCTCCAACATAAGATCAACAGAATGCGCAGCACAAAGAACTAATAAAAGGTGGTCCCTTCTCCATCAATTTTTCCCACAACCTTGTAAGATGGCTCATTATTAGTCACAATCTGAATCACATTATCCTCCCATATTTCCTCCACCCCGGTGTCCATTAGATAAAAAATATAGTCAATATTTTTTATTTAACCAAATGCATCTAACTTTAAGAAAGTGGTGTCCTTTGAAAAGTAAATCAAAAAATTAATCATAAACCGCTTTGTAATCCCAATCCATCCATCGCATATAATTGTGCACTCTCTCTCTCTCTCTCCATCCACACCAACGTGAAGCCTTCTATCCAAGACTTCGACTCTTGCACCTCTTTGAGGCCGACTCCACATATATATAGACCATAATTATCTGAGACGCTTGCCTCAATTGCCTAGGCGGTTGAGGCTAGAGAGGCACTGGCAAAACTCCTCACCTCGCCTTGAAACACCCCACCCGCTGTTGGCACCTAAAAAATGTAGAGCGAGATCATATGAAATGGAAAGGGGAGGGATCGCATGATGAGCCTCCTAATTGTCCATTTGATTCATACCGGACATGAGGGCAGTTAGCATTCATGCTGAAATGGATTTAGCATAGGAGCACAGGAAAAATTTAAAAGAGAAAAGAGAGAGAGAGAGAGAGAGAGAGAGAGAGAGAGAGAGAGAGAGAAGAAGAAGAAGAAGAAGGGGGAGACATATGACAAGGTGATTTAAAGAGCAAAAAGGCACATAATAGGGTGACAGAATGAAGACACAAATCAGGTTGTAGTAAAAATGGATAAATCAGGCACCCTGATGATTCAATAATATGACATAAAATTTGTTGAACCACAAAGAAAGCTAATGGCAGTAGACACTTAGGTCAATCAAAGACGTCTTTGACGTTGGGATGGGCTGGCATAGCATACGGGTAGCTCCAACTGGGATTAGAGCTTAATCGAACATCCTGGAAACAGAAGGTCAGTCGAAAAAGGGAAAAAAAAGAGGAAAAGAAATGAAATGAGAATATACCATGGGATAAGCAAACTCACCATGTCCGACGGGTCAATGCACACTGCTTACGGAAGACAACCTATAGTTGGATGCTATTTAAGATGAAATGTCACCGACCTTCATCCTGCGAGTTCTCGTAATCATGGAAGGCACCAAGATCGATTTCCCTAGCAAGCTCCAATAACGGCAACTAGCGTCGAAGATTCTATCTGGTGCCTTCTAAGACCAACAGTCTAACTGGGGCTTGGTCTCGGGTATTAGGGAAACCTCCGAGTCCCACTCAAAGACGAACCATGCAATGTCACGGCCTATAAAGCCTCATCGAAGTAAGTCATCGGGGCAAGGATCGCGGGATCGAAATAGGAATCGGGATTGGTGGGTACCGATCCAAATCGGACTGATTCCGACCGATGCAATGAAAAAAAAATTGATCTAGAATTGATAAGCAAAAAAAAAAACGATCCGATCCCGATTCCAGACCGATTCCGGCCGATTCGGATCGATTCTGGCCGATCCTAGTCGATCTAACTGGAATAGCAAAAAATAAAAAAATTTTGATTCAATTCCGATTCTGATTCTGATCCCGACCGATTTGATTCTAATTCCGATCCGATTCCGACCGATCCAGCCAATCCCGACCGATTTTGCTAGAACTTTTTTCCAAATCGGTCCTTCAGCCAAGAATCGGATCGGCAATGGCCGATCCGATCCAGGAATCGCGGGATCGGCCGATTCCGCGATCTATGTGTCGGGGAGATAGAGGATAGAAGAGGGACGAGCAGAGTATAAAAGAAGAGAGTACCGAAGTGTTGCTTCAGCCGACTAAACCTGCCTCTCCTTCCCAAATTGCCGTCTCCTATTCCAGTTGCACCGTAGGGTCCGGTGTTTCCTGCAAGCAGTGCCGACGGGCCCGTCTCCTCTTCCTATCAAGGTCATAAAGCCCCTTCCCCCCTTCCTATTGACACAGTGGGACCCCGGTTCTCCTTCAAGCAGTGTTGTTGTCCCCCCGGATTCTCCTTCAAGCAGCCCTGTTAAGCTCGTGTACCATTGGAGACCTCGCCTATCCCTACTATGGAGATCCTTCACCCTTCCTGCCGTTGTCGCAGACACCAGAAGCCTCACCTACCGCTATCGTTGAAAGACTTGGAGTTGTCCGCCATCATCGAGAGCCCTGTAGGGCCGCGAGGTCGTCGCAGGAAGTAGGTTTGTCCTACATTGTCGTACATTCCTCGAGTTCACGGCTGCATGAGAACCCAATCACAAGTGTTCAATCGGGCCAATCTGACAGATTTCTCCCCAGCCGGTTCACATTCGTGTGGGGCCCACAGGAAGAAAATGTGACCAAAAAAATGAGCCGGCCTCGTTTGGACACCGCCATAAGACCAGCGATGGGCTGCAGGCTTAAAATTGGCCCAACAAGTTTCGACGAAAAGTGCTCCAAAAAGGGTGATCCAAATTGGCAATAAAAATAAAAAACAAACAATCAACATAAAGTAAATAAAAATCCACAGATGTAATTTTACAATCGGAACTAATTAGGGGGTCGGCTAAACGCCCGCCCCTACGTCTTGGCTTAACCAAAAAAAAAAAAAACAGACTAGTTGGGGAGTCGGTTTTGCGCCAGCCCCTGTCTTTAAGGTAGACATATAAAGGTCGATAAAAAAGACATCAATATCTTACCATATTCATTAAGCTATGCAAGGTTGTGCACATTTAATATCCCGTCATGCCGATAGTATGCTAATGAAATCTACAAAAACAGTAGAAAGAATGCCCATATGCCTATTAAAGGCCGGGTGTTTTCCATCCCAAATCGATCAAGGCATATTCCATCAAGGATTCAGTGGGCCTGATTTCAAGTCATTCAAGTTGTAAAATCATGTCTCAGATTGAGCAAAAATAATGAGAAGATCATGTCCATTGCACATGTGATCCAGTGAGGGACGTGAATAGTCCTATGAACTTGGAATGATGCAAACAGCACTATTGGAATTAAATCATGGACCATCAGTTGTCTACTAATAAAAAAATCCACTAATCTTCAGACCTGAAACCTCAAAATCTGAAAGTTTAATCTAGAAATTCCAAGATCTGAGAACTTGAGAGTTTGAAGAAATACAAAATTGACAAAATCTGGAAGCCCAGAAAACCTTAAAGACTTGATTATCATGCTCGGTCTTGTGTCATTAACTCATCATTAGGCACCCTTTGCTAGTCAGAACCCAGCCATAAGAAAGCCATTTCGGTCAGAGCATACCCACGTCCATCACACAGCCAATCAGGTGCGGGTATAAATGATTTTAAATAAAAAATCAAAGTATCTTCAAAGGATGACCCAGTTCTGAAGGGTTGAGAAAGAGTGAACAGGCAATTGAAACATTAATAAATCAAAGGATCTTCCAAGCATAAAAATTGGAGACATGGGTAATTGAGCAGGGGAGCCAGTTGTCAAAACAAAACAATTTAAAAGAGTGAGCGGTCTGCAACATTCAAAACTAAAGTAAAGAAAAATCAGGAAATGTGGAGAGTTATTCCATCGAATTCGACCCATGCAGCCATCAAACTAAAATTTCAAGTAAAGAAGTTTGAGATTGAATAACTAAATTCAGAGCCAGGAATTAAAAGGAAGGCCAATCAAAATCCTGAAGCTCAAATCTAAAAAAAATCAAAAATCAAAAGCTGAAGTAAAAAGAATATAAATGAACTCCAAAATCTAAAAGGCCGAGGCAAGTCTCAAGTCCATAAATCCAAAATTCAAAACCAGAAAACTTGAAAGTTGAGTTTAAAATCCACAAATGTGAAATACGAAGATTCAAAATTGAAGTTTAATCAATTTACAATTCAGTCATTCCCAAACTCCAGAAATGGAGCCTTAATCAAGCTCAAGATACATTTTCATAAGCCGTACGTTAATCAACTCTCAAATGGACCTCAATCAATCAGCAGGAGGGATGCCAATTCATAGCCAAAGGTGAACCAAAAATCTCCAAATCCCTCAATCAAAACAATTCAAGATGAGCACAATAGAAAAATTGTCATCCATTCTCACAAACAGAAGGTACTCATCCAATCCAAATCATAACAACTTCAAGCCAAATAAAAGAAATCAAATATAGATTAAGCTCTGTAAATTCCCAGCACATTAAATCTTGTTTGATCAAATTTCCAAAGGGTACACTTAGGCAGCAAACTCCAAACCAAAACATTCTTAAACAAGCCACAAACATAATCAAATTCATAAACAGAATCTGAATTAAGTTTCAACCAAGCAAAAATAGGGTGGTAAAACTCTCAATCACAAAAAGGAACTCCAAGTTTGGATAAGATAAACAAATCAAATGCAAACCAAAATTCCAAATCAAATCATCAATCAGGTTAGGTTCACAACAAAGCAAAATAGACTTTGAAATGAACTCAAACCAGATAAAGTTGAAACAAATCGGATTAAATCCCCAAATAAAGCTTGATCCACTTACATTGAATCCAAAAGTAACCTCCGATGAAATCCATTCCATAAAATAAACTTTCGGAAAACTCAAGTTAATCCTGATCAAATCAAATCCAATCAACAAACTCCTAAATCTTAATTTAAAACAAATTCAAAATCCACACAAATCAAACAAATCTGCAATCTGAAAATTTTAAAACTTGAATAAATCAAACTCAAATCAATTTTCAAACAAACTCAAATCAACTTTAAATCAATTTTAATTCAAATCAAACTAAAATCAAAACAAATTAAGTGTTTGCATTCCATCAAGTTCATGGGTTGTTGTTCCCGTGTGTAAGTTTATTTTTGTGGATTTATGCTTTCTATTCCATGGAATGTTATGGCGGATAATCAAGGGTGTTCGAACGGTTGTTCGATGTACTTAACATTGGTATTTCGCAAGTCTAATGGGGAGACATCAAAACAAATTTCAAAGAACCTAACAGTCTCAATCCATATTTATATATATATATATCATTGACTTAACTAGAACTCCTATGGAATATTACCTATTTTCTTAGTGGTCAATGTCATAGTTGTCAAGGTGTACGCCTAGCAAGGATTGTCGTCTCGGATCTCGGCTTCGTCTCGGAAGCGTGAAAGAGAAGAGATCTCGTGAGATTCTCGAAAAAATCTCGAGAGATCGGATCACGGATTTCATTTATGCAAGTATACTTTACCCAATGATTGCCATCTCACATCTATATTTTATCTCACGAAAATTGAAGATAAAAGATCTTGAAAAAATCTCAAGGGATTAGATCTTGGAAATACCAATTAATGTGCATGTTTAAATGTAGAATGTCATATAATCTCTTTAAAAAGGACAAGAGAACTCATATCAAATATTAAAATAAGTTGTGAGAGAATTAAAAACGTAATACAGAGATGATGAACTATTGTTAGCATGAGACATACAAAGGATCTTGTGTCAGACCAAAGTTTCATCTTGAACAATATGGATAGAAGATTAATAACATTTTGGGTCAATTATACATATATAGTCATTAAAATATTAAGCTATGAAATTTTATCAAACAATAATGTTTAGATGAATATTTAGATGGATTTCATAATAAAATTGGCAATATAAGAAGAAAACTTAACAAGATCATCTAACAAATTGGGGATAATAATAGGCGGATAAGATCAAGGTATCACAGGTACTACATAGATATTCTCGTTTCGGCGTTCTCGTTTCTCGGATGCACAAAAGAAAAGGGATTCTCGGGAGATCTCGAGAGATTCTCGGGAGATCGCATTCCACGACGCCTAGGCGCCGCCTAGGCGCCGCCTAGGCGTAAAGGCGCAAACGCACGCCCGCCTAATTTGTTCGCCATGCGGATGGGAGAAAAAGCGGCCGCCTTGGCCGCTTAGGCACACAAGGCGCTTGAAGAACGCCTTGGCGCTCGCCTGGGGCGGACGACACCTTGAACCGCCTCCGGTTCATTTTAAAGAGCGCCCGGTTCTCTTCACCAACTCAGCCCAGCCGGTTCGAAGCCCCTTATGTTCGAACCGGCTCCCCCGCGGCCCGCACGAAAGAGCCTGTTGACACCTGGAATTTCAAAAAAAAAAAAACAGAGAGGAACAGGAAGAGAAGACGACGAGGAATGGAGATTGACCGGTAGGCAAAGGGAAAAAAAGGGAGGCCAACATAATTGGGAAGGCGGCAGGCTGCTTTACCAGAGCCGACTAATGGTTGAGTGCGCAGGAGGGGGGATCCCATTACGGGATCTCCAGAATAGGGGGCCAGCCCCTTTACCAGACCCTACGGTGGTGCCTTGCACCGACCGAGAGCTCGTCCAAGCTCCCACGGACACCGGAGATGCCACGCACCCGGACAACGGCTATAAGAAGGAGGGAAGGACTGCGCGGGTGAGGGGGCAAGGCCAGGAGAGTGACCGAGAGAGTGGGCGACAAGAAGGGAGATCAAGAGAGAAGAAAGAGAGAGAGAACTGGAGCCGTCGGAGTTGCTGCCCTCGCCCCTCTTCCCGCCGGAGCTGTCCCCTCTTCCACGTGAAGCCGAAGCCGTCGAGCCGTCGCCGCCTACCGCAAGCCACCGCGGACGCCGTCGTCACCGGAGGAGGTTTCAACCTTCCCCAACACCGCCGCGGCCGAATCCCTCTTTCCCCTCCACCGCTGCCGCCGGCCTGCCACTATTGCCGGAAGCCCGCAGCCGCCGCGGGGCAGCGTCGCCGCGAGGAAGAAGCCCGTCGGGGGGAAATAATGCCCCCGACTTTGATCCACGGTGGAAAACCACCATGGGGCCCCGCCGATAAAAAAAAAAAGAGGCCGCGCGCGCGTGAGACGGCGGCCGCGCGCGTGAGGAAGAAGCCGCGCGCATGAGGAGGTGGCCGCGCGTGAGAGCCGCGGGAAAGATTTTGACCCGCGGGTCAACTTATGGTGGGGCCCACATTGAAGGATGTTTAAAAAAAAGGGAGAAGAAGAAGATAAAGAGAAGGGCACAGCCGCGGTGGGCTGTGCGTCCAAAAGATAGAGGCCCAATAACCTCCAAGGGACAGTGCTCGACCTAGGCACATTCAAATAAAAATTTTAAAACAAACAAACAAATGAAATTAAATAAAAATCTACCTCTTTAATCAATAAATCGAGACTAGTTAGGGGGTCGACTAACCATCCGCCCTTACGTCTCGACTTAACCTAAAAGAAATTAAAATTCGGACTAGTTGGGGGGTCGACTAACCATCCGCCCCTACGTCCTTAAAGTAGACATCCAAAGGTCCATAAAAAAGACCCCAATGTCTTACCATGTTCATTTAGCTATGCAAGGCTAGAGCATAATCAATATGCCGTCATGCCGGTCATATGCTAATGAAATCATCAAAACAGTGGGGATACCCATAAGTCTATCAATACCGGGTATATGTCACCCATGAACTGACAGATTCATCAAGGATTGAAGAGGCTAGATTTCTAGTCATGATTGTAAATCATGTCTCATATTGAGAGAACGAGTAAAAAAATTCATGTTCGATGCATTGATTGATGCTACGAGGAGGACAATCACGTGAAACTTTTGGAAGGCAAGGCAACAAAATTAAACAAAATTCTGAAAAAATCAGAGGCTGGAACCTGCGGTTGAAAGTCCAGGATCTGTCATTTGAAGAAAAATGTGAAATTAAGGCCTATGAATCTAAAATCTGGAGAATCTGAATCTGCAATCTTTGAGAAATGCAGAATCTGAACTCCGAGGTCTAAAATCAGAAAATCAATTTAATGTGCAGAATCTGCAAGAAATCTGAAATCTGCAGGAGAGCCGAACTAAAAAAATCTGCAATCTGATATTTGAAGGCTAAAATCTGCAAATGTGCACAGAATCCAGAAATCTGTAAGGTCCGAAAGCTGAAAAATCTGAGATCTGTACAAAATCGATACATTTCAAAACCTGTAAGGTTCAAGGGAACCGAAAATACTTAAAATTTCAGGTTCGGTTAAATCTGCAACAGAAGCCCAAGTTGGTTTAAATTAAATGAAACATGATCCTAAAAAGAGACTTCCGAATAAATCAAATCAATTTAAAAGAACACACATTTAAATCACAATCAACACATAAAAGATCAAATCCAAACTGATTCTGACAACAAACGTTCAAATCAAATCTTCCTCAACTCAATCAAACCTAAATCAATCCATACAATCTGAAAAATCCAAGTTAATGAATAAATAACAAATTGTAATCAACTCATCAAATCCAAAGATAAAACAATCAGTCAAATATCAAAACAGATTTAATCTCCCCAAATCAAATTCAATCCATTCTCAATCAAACAAACTCAACCCCAAATCAGTTTATATAAATCTGAAACTTACAAAATTCCATAAAAGAAACCCAAAGAATGTCAAATTCATGGAGCACAAACTCTGCAGATTTAACTGAAATCCAATTTAAACCAATGAATCAAATGAACTAAACTCAAGCTAATTAGAAATTAAACTCAAATCAGACTCAATTTTAATCAATTCAATTCAATCCAAATCAATCAAAGTCAACCAAATAAGTCTCTCAAATTAAATTCAAATAAATCAATTTCAAACAAATTCATCTCAAACAAATTTAAAAATCAATCCAATTCAGCTCAAAAACAAATTTAAAACACATTTAAACCAATCAAATTCAAAACAAATTAAGTGCTTGCCTTCCACCAAGTTCATGGGGCTTTCTGTTCCTCCTATTACGTATGTGCATGTTTATTTTTGTGGATACATCATTCTCCTATTCAATGAGTTGCTATGACGGATAATCAAGGGTATTCGAGTATTCTCGTTGTAATTGACGTCGGATCTTCGCACCATCCGACGGGGAGAGGTCAAAATAAATTTCAAAGAACCTAACAACCTCAATCTATAATTTTGTACATACCATTGACCCTAGTTAGTACTTCTATGGTATACCATCTATTTTCCTAAAAAGTCAACGCCAAGGTCTAATTCAAATTCAAATGGAAAATAAATTTCCAAAACCAAAATCTTTAAAATGTTTCGAATTTTGAGGTTACATCAGAGCCCCAACAGACGCTTCGCTTCGATGGCCCGCAGCGACCTCCCAGTCCCGGCACCGGAACTCTCGCCGCCACGGACACCGGAGCCCCTCGCCGCCACATCCAGTGGCCTTGGAAGGAGGCTCCGACGCTTCTTCATCGTCATTCACCTCCTCCTCCACTGATCTTCTCATTTTACAGAAGATATCATCTTCTTTCCCCTCCGCGACCGGTAAACCTAGTTTGTAGAGTTTGATTTTTTTGATTCTTCTATCAATCTTTTCTTATTCCATCCTTCAAGTTTAACCTTCTAACATGTATTAAGCATCTTATACACTTCATTTATTCAATATCAAACAAGTTTCAAGTTCGAACGTGTCAAGGACCTGGTTGTTTTGATCTACTTGTTAACTTCACCTTTCTTTTATTGTTAATGTCTAGATGGTGTACAGTTTATAGTACTTGATTATAATATTGTTAGACTTAATGATATAATTTATTTAATTTGTTCATTTCATTATTTGGCAGTTTATAGTGCTTTATTTAATTTTTTTATTTCATTTATTATAATATTGTTTGACTTAATTTATCATTTATATAATTTGTTCATTTCATTATTTAATTTTTTCTTAATACATGTCAATTTTATTGCATTTTTAGCATTTTTTAGAATTGTTATATAATGTTTATGATATGTGAGACTTACATTCTTTATCCCTCTTCATACTCCGCCTTATCACCTAGGCAACACCTAAGCGGGCACCTTGTCGCCTAAGCGGGCACCTTGTCGCCTAAGTTGTAAAAGGGCCGTCAAGCACCTTAGGCGCCTTGTCGCCTTGACAACTATGATCAATGTTAAGTTAGAAAAACAAAAAAAATCCAAACCAAAATTCTGAAATTTTGACGTTTTGAGGTTACATCACTCGCTCAAGTCAAGCAAATCTGGTCAAACATGATCCCTTTCTTAACTTAATTATGATATTTGTCTTCTTTTGTTATTGATTTCTACTTTCATTAAGTTGTTATGTTATGTTATACTAGATTTGTACTCTACTCTTGTTAGTTGTTATGAAATTATGTTTGTCATTGACCTTCTTTTATTATTATAACATTATTTATTGATAGCTACAATATATAGTTAATAAAATGACATTATTTCAAAATTACAAGTATTTTATTAGATTTATTTCAACTATTTATATTATATATGTATTATTAAAATGATACATTATTTCAAAATTACAAGTATTTTTTTAGATTTATTTCAACTATTTATATTATATATGTATTATTAAAATGATACATTATTTCAAAATTACATGTATTTTTTTAGATTTATTTCAACTACTTAAATTATAAATATATTATTAAAATTAAAATAATTAAATAATATAAAATATCTTGGGTGCATGAGGCACCCGCCCCAAGTGCCTAAGGCAAGGCGCCAGGTCCCTCGCCTCAGGGGCCTCATACCTTGGATAACATAGATATCGACTGTTCGGAATTTGTAGTCCCAATCTAGTCTCAGCGGCATCCACCATAATCTGAAAATATGGACCAATGGATACATATGCAGGGATACCCGCATTAAAATAGATGAAATTTGTTAATACTCTAATAGATAAGAACTTGAACAAAAAACTAAACATTGTTAACATTCTTACCTGAATGCAAAAAAAAAAACTTCACAATGTGTTTGACTCCACTCTTAGCAGCCGTGTTCATTGCCTTGATGCCCTTGAATGTTTACTTCATTGTTTATTAGCAAGCACTATGCTTCCTAAAACAATAAGGCTTATCCACTACTGGTGTGAGATTTGTGGGTGTGGTGGCTAGGAGTGAGGAAGTGAATCAACGATACGCCCCAAACCCCTTTCATAATCTCATACCCCCACGGCCAAAGGGTCTACTAGAATGTTAACGCCAGAATGAAATATCTCTAATGCCTGAGCCTCCTTCTCCCTTCCTCTTCTCTTCCTATTCTCTATATGCATGCTTGCTAGCATCTCTCGCTCTTAAGGATTGTAGGATTGGAATCGGCCACCGGATCGATGAGTACCGATCCGATCTGATCCGGTCTGATTACAAGCAATCTACCGGAAGAAATAACGATCTAGAATCACTCCGGATTGATTCTTCAAAAAGTACTAAAACCTAAAAAATATCAAAATAAAACTCTAGATCATATTCCAATCAAATCTAGGCCATTTTGGGGGCAAAATCAGTCCAAAACCCCCCTAAAATGGCACCCGTCTTCCCTGTCCCAGGACTACCAAGTCCATTAGAACCTGGTAGCTAGGATCCGGTGACTTAAGTCACCGAAGTCACCAGTCCGGTCTAGTCAATCCGATGACTCTAGGTGGACTCAGTAGGGCAGGGAAGATGGCCGCGACAGCTGCAGGGTCGCCACAATGCCATTTCTGGTCGATTCTGGCGAGGAATCACCGGAATCGTTCCAGAATCAACCGATTCAAAAGATTTCAACCCCAATTCTGACCAAAAAGATCGATTCCGATGAATGTTTTATCCAGATCGGTGATTCTGTCAAGAATTGGATTGTCCATGGCTGATTCGATCCAAAAATCAACTGATCCCAATCTAGAATGGCCGATTCTGCAATCCATGCTCGCTCTCCTCAACTCAAAGTCTGTGGACAAGTCATCCTCATCCTCGGGCTCAACTGCAGCCCTCTTCTTCCCCTTTCCTTTCTGGGTCGGCAAATGGTCCTCTCTTCTCCCATGAGCTCATCATACAACTCATTCCTCTGCTCAATCCGTATCTCCCTCTGCGAAACACTTCATGTCAGGTAAGCCCATGTAGCCTCACTGCTCTCCCTATACACCTTGTCACATTTTTTCATATTACCACCTACCCCACATATGTGTTGTTTCAATTAAAACACTTCTCCATTTATTTATTTCCTACGTCACTTGCATTATACCCTCTTCTCCATATCCACCACGTGACCGTGCTCCTACCAAATGTCACGGGAAGTCGATGTATCAAAGACTCTTTGCTATGCCATTTAAGCTCCTTATTCTACAACATTAACAACTTAAAAATATTAAATAAAATATTAAATAAACCAAAATGTGGTAATCGAGATGGGGGGAAGACCGAACAAGTCCCCTTAGGAGGTTGTTTGGTGTGGACAGCCCCCAAGGGAGTTGTTCTCCCATGAGAGGGACGGGGGACTAGAACAACCCCTTACGGGGCAGTTCCAGTCCCTTCGGATGTGAGCATGCAAAATCGCAAAATTCAGCTGTGGAGTCAATCGGAGCTTAAATTCATTCAAACTAAATTTCGGAGGAGGGAGGCTTACCAACGAAGATAAAAAGCAAGAATCGGATGAGCAAACATTGAAACCCTTGAAGAAATTGTCAGAATTGCCTTGGAATTGACCGAATCGGTCCTGGATCATCAAAATCGATGTTGAATTGCCTAAATCACTGCTGAAGACACAGGATCAACACTAGAATCACCTGCAAATGGCTAGTATCATAAGAAGGTTACCAATATCGCCAAGCCCTAGGCAAGAATCACGATAGACGGCCCCGGAGGGCCGATATTGACCATAAGCAACCAATATCAAACCTATAAAGCCCGAGACTTATATTGTCCCAACCAAATCAGTCGGATAGATCCATTCTAGGTCTGAATCAGTTGAATCTGATCGATTCAAGCTAATTCGACTAATTTCACCGAAATTCTAACTGGAATCGATCCTTCAAGCACAAATCGGATCAAAATCAACCAATCCAATTTCAGAATCGGTTGATTCCAATCCACTTCAACCGATTTTGCAATCCATGGTGGGGATAATGCCTCTAATGGGTATAAAGGGCAAGAAGTAGATTGAAAACTCATTAATATGGCTAAACTCCAATCAAGGACAATTCCTCTGACGGGAAGAAAACAGACTGAAAACAAATGAAGACCCATAATGTCGGTTAAGCCCCAACTGGGGATGATACTACTTGAGGGCAGGAAGATACAAATGAAAATTCGTTGGGCAATCAAACCCAGTCCGAGTAACACACTGATGTAACCTCAAAAATTAAAGATTTAAAGATTTTGGATTTGGAAATTCATTTTTCATTTAGATTTGGATTAGACCTTAGCATTGACTTCTTAGGAAAATAGATGGTATTCCATAAAAGTACTAACTGAGGTCAAAATTATATGTTGAGGTTATTAGGTTCTTTGAAAATTAATTTTGACCTCTCCTCGTCGGATGGTGCGAAGATCCGACGTTAATTATATCGAGATGCTCGAATACCCTTGATTATCGTTATAGCAATCCATGGAAATAGAAGACATGCATCCACAAAAATAAACATATAGGAGAAAACAACCCCATGAAATTGATGGAATGCAAGCACTTAATTCACTTTGAATTTAATTTGAGTTTAGTTTGGATTTGATTTGAATTGAATTGGTTAAAATTGATTTGAGTTGAATTGGTTTGATTAATTTGAATTGTTTTGGATTTAGTTTGAGTTGAATTTAATTTAAGTTTGATTAGTTAAAGCTGATTTGAATGAATTTTGTTGGGATTGAATTATTTAAATTTAGATTAATTGGAGTTGAATTTATTTGGAATTGATTTATTTGAATTTAATTTGAGAGATTTATTTGGTTGAATTAGATTGAATTGGTTTGATTTTAATTTGAATTTGAGTTTGTTTTATTGGTTGAAATTTGTTTGGGAGATTTGAATTCTGAATTTTGAAAAAAGTTGGATTAGATTAGTGCTTGACAGTTTATTAAATTTGTTTAGTTTGTTTGATTTGAATTTGAATTCAGTTTATTTGATTTAGATTTGTTTAGAAAAATTGATTGGAATTTGGTTTCAAGTGTGGGTTCCTACTAAAGCCTTGGCTTTAGTAGATTCCGGAGTCCGCTCCTGAATGAATTAATAAGTCTTTGAAACTTGTTATGGGTTCATTCTGATTTCATTTTTGAGTTTAATTGATGAAATTGACTTGAATATTCTTGGGTTGGGTTTGATTTAGAGCGGGCTGACTCACAGATTGCTGATTTGATTTGTTTTGTTTGGAATTTGGTAAATGATTTTAATTATTGTCCAGGGGTTAATTGATCTTCATGTTGATTGAGAGTATTCTGATTTCTTTGAATCTCCCGACCTACAGATTGCAAACTCGCTCAAGTTTTTGATTTGGCTTGGTTTTGATTGAGGGATTTTTGTTTGCAAATGGTCGAACCTGCAATTTGTGAAGATTTTCCTTTTTGAGCCTTACAGATTTTAGACTTTCAGCAGATTTTCAGATTTTTCAGACTTTGGACTTTTACAGCTTCAGATTTGCTTGGGTTTAGATTATCTAGAGAAATTTGATTTGTTTTAACTTGAATTTAAGTTCATCTTGGAAGTTTGGTGAGAATACTAGATTTTGATTTATGATTCCGGTTTTAAGGTTTGATTGACAGGTTATGGCTTGTCACCTGATTTGTTGGAGTCGCATGGAATTTGTTGGCTGAATTTGGAACAAGTAGGGGCTGCTGTACAGATTGGGGTTTACGGTTCTTCAATTCCAGTTTTTTTAGTCCTGATTTTTATTTGTTATGAAGTACAGATTTTGAATCTTTGAAATGCAGATTTCAGATTCTACATGTTTCAGATTTTCAAACCTCCAGATTTCAGACTTCCTTACGGTGATTCTGCACATTACAGATTCCAATTTCAGTTTGTAAATTTCAGTTTTTTTCTGTATGTTTCAGATTTTTATGGGTTTCAGATTTAAGAATTTTACGGATTTTTACAGGTTCAAATTTCGGAGTCCAGATTCTGCACTTTTCAAAGATTTCAGATTCTGAAATTTCGATATTTGTTTTGGAACATGACAGTTTCAAATTTGGAGGAATTTTGGGATTCTGTTAAGGTTTGATGCTCTCTGTATTTTCTGTATTGCCCGGTGTAGTTTCAGGTTCTCAAGAAGAGATTCCAGTCTCATTTCAATTTACAGATTGTTTGAGTTTTACTTTTTTTTCTTCCTTTTTTTTTGTTTGCCTCCCTCCATGTTCATGAGGCTGTCCACGCCCCTCACAGAACCATATGTGCACCGAACATAACATTCTCAATTGTTTTTGCACATTCCGAGACATGATTTACAATTTGAGTGACCAGAAATCAGGTCCTTTCAGTTCTTGATGAACTTGTCAATCCATGGGTGGCATGTACCTGGTCTTGATAGACTTATAGGCATCCCCCACTGTTTTGAGATTGAATACACCTGGCTTTTAATAAGCTTGTGGGCGATCGACTTACTGACTTGAGATTGAGCACACCCGGCTTTTGATAAGCTTGTGGGGACTCATCTCATTATTTTGAGACTGAGCATATCCCGGTCTTTGATAAACTTGTGGAAAATTAGCTCATGTTAATCTTCATGACTCCTTCATGAGCTGATGAACTGCTTGCTGCACTGGTAAGACATTGGAGTCTGTTTTTATAGACCTTTGGATGTCTACCTTAGGAAGAGGGTCAGGAGGTGGGTTTAGAACCGGCCTCCTGGTTTCTCTTTGTTTTGAATTCTTTTAAGTTATGCCGAAGCCATGAGGTGGGTTTAGAACCGGCCTTATTCTTGCCTCAGTTTGTTTAAATTAAATAGATTTTTATTTAATTTAAATTGATTGTTTGTTTTATTTTATCTTTTTTTTGAATTAATAATGGGTCAGGAGGTGGGTTTAGAACCGGTCTCCTGGTTTCCCAATTGTTTTGAATTCTTTTAAGTTAAGCCGAAGCCATGAGGTGGGTTTAGAACCAGCCTTATGCTTACCTCGGTTTGTTTAAATTAAATCAATTTCAAAATTTAAATTCCAATGTCGAAGGACTGTTCATTCATGTCAAATGGGCCCATCGTGGGCACCTGCGGCCCAACAGCACTGCGTCCGCCGGCCTCCTCTCTTCTTCTTCCTCTCTCTTTTTTTACATCTTTTTCTGGTGGGCCCCACCGTCTTTTTTTTTTTACATCTTAGCGGCCACCCGCGCACGACTGCCTCCTCGCAGCTGGATTCCCGCGCGGTCAACCGCTACGACAATCCCCCCCTTTTCTTTTATTGGCGGGCCCCCCTTCTCCTGTTCATATATCCTCCGTAGATGTATGTCGGGGGGGAAACAACGACGGCGGCGACGGCGGACAGCTCTAGCCCTCCCGACAACCGCGGCAGTGGTGGAAGATCTCAACGGCGGACGGCGTAGGCTATTGGCAAGCTCTCCTTCCCCGCAGCACTGTCGAGACTTAGGGCTTGTACGAAGCTGCTGGAGAAGGCTCCGCGGCGTTCGAAAGCAAGAGCCGGCTGTGTAGACTAGGGAGGAAAGGGGAGAAGACGAGCTCGCAACCTGGAGAAGTGGGAAGACTTGGCGACGTCGTAGCGATTCCACGGCAACTCCCGCTCCTTCCTCTCTTCCTCCGCGCTGGTCTGGCACCCGCTTTTTCTCGGTCTCTTCTCCCTCTCTAAGCCTCTCTTTCTATTCGTCGATCTCACGGCCGCCCCCCTTGGCCCGTCGGGCCTTGCAGTGCTTTATAGGCATCCGAGTCCCCTTGCTCCGATAGGAAACCTGCCAAACAGGAGCGCCCGCCCTTGCGTCGGACTCGGATGGGTCCGAGATTTGTGGGATCGACCCCCTCTTCTTCCGATTCTTCCTTTTTTCCTTGGCGTTCGGCAGCTACAGCCACCTTCATAGTGTGGATATCATCCGTGAGTTGGGAACCTCCCGCAATTGGGTGTCCTGCTCCGAGCAGGACTTGTACGAGTCCGGAACTTGCGGGATTTAGTTTCCCTTGCCCTCAACGGCTCCGAAGATCACGTTTATGCAGTCTTTCTATTTTTCCATAAGATTTCCTATGCTCGTAAGTCCAATTCGGTGTGAAACTGACCGAAAACCTTTCCCAACTCCGTCTCCAACTGCTGGAAACACTGTAGTCACGGCTTGGGCCTAGCATGCCCATGTGCTGGCCGCTCCAAATGGGCTTCAGCCCCGTCTTCCCTCAGTCGGCAATTCTGGCCGCCCTTCTCCTCTCTCTTTTTTTTGCTCCATTGTCTTCCAACACACTAGCCGGCCTATAAGATGAAGATTTTTCTTTAGGCACTGTGAGCTGCTCTGGACTATATTTCTTTTGCTGAGTGCTGACTCCCTATCCTTTTCAAGCCAACTCCGGTGAAGACTTTTGTCATGAACACTATCCGAACAGCACTATTAACATGAATTAACATGCCCAAAATTTGACGGATGATGATCCGACTTTGATCGATTTTTTTTATCGACTTGCTATAGACATTTTATCTCTTCCAAATCTTCAATATGAACAAAAATGGGTGTCAACACACACCTAATGGGAAAGAAGACCGGTCAATCCGGATTCCTGGGATGATGAATAAAGCACAAAGCCCTTGATGCCTACCCCAACCAAGGCCCAACCAAATCCAAGCAAAAGCTGTAAACAGGCCCAAGACTCCCATCCCAAAAAATAAATGCGCACAGACAGAGTCATTAGGGATATCATTTATGCTTATCTTGTTATGTAAAAGAATCAAATGCATGTTATTAAATGTATCTAATCTTCCTCTTATGTTAAGGGTTGTTGAGACACCACCCAACGTAATTAATATTGAATTCATCCAAGAATTGATACAGAAACGCCTAACCATAATTCAAAGAACATACATCATAACCTCACCACATCATATCAAACCCACATGCCCCCTCTCCCCAATAATAAATTAATGTTTTCTTAACATGTGAGGTTTCAACCGGATGATTGAATAAGAGGGGATAAACCCTTGTTGAGCCCATTAAAAGGAATTCAATGGCCTTAGGCCTACATCGAGGCGATGAGCCCCTATTGTCCCTACTGGCCAATGGAGAAAAAAGTGAATTTAACCACTCCAAAAGCCTGAAACCTCTTCCGGCCCATGTTGTCCAAGAGAAAGGGAAAGAAGAGAAGATAAGAAAAAGAAATGGATAGAGTTGTAAATAGATCCATATATTATCCAGATCTTGTTAGAGTTCACATCCAATTAATCGGATATTATCTGATGATAACGCTCTGCTAGATTTTTTTTCCAGGTACAGAGAATATCTAATTTCTAAACAGAGTGGATTCAGAAAACAAGATCTACTCTATTTAATATCTTCTTTGACGATGATCATTATCGTAGATTCCAGGGTTGACAAAAAAATCTTATATCCGGACATACCCGATACCCACCCTACCTTCAAAGCAAAAAACTAACTACTCTTAAAGTAGTTGTCGCACGACGAAAACTCAAGTCCCTCCCACTTCCAACTCTCTGATGGTAACATCTCCTCAAGCTCCCTCCCAACGATGTTTGGTGACAGGGAGCATGGGAGTAAAAAGAGGAAGCAGAGTAGGCGGTGGTCCAATGGTGGATGGGCTGGTGACTGTTCTGATGGATCCAAAATAGGTAGATGGGAGCAGCCAGAGAAGAGGAAGAAGACAGCGATAGAGGTGGGGGAAGGAGGTGACATGAAGGTGAACGGGGTGCACATGGGGTTTTGTGGAAGGAAGAGGGTATTGGATGGTCGTAGGGAGGTGGCGGGGCTCCGTGGGGTTTCTGGACAGATCCTAAGGGAACAATGAGCATAGAGGTGATAGCGGGAGTGGTGTTTTGAAGGCAGAGGAATCTCAGATGGTTCCGACAGAACCAGAATAGGGGTGCGAATGCAACTGAAGGAAACAAGGTGATCTAAAAGGTCATGGGGGCTCCGATAACCCCGGAGAAGCTAGAGATGGTGCAAAAGCCAGTACAATTGGGTTTCCTATTGATGTCAAGCCGTTGATGTCAGAGAGACCAACCGAGTGCACAAGAATAGCAAGACTCAACTTGATGGCGCCGATGCAAAACCGAGGTGAAGGGGGTGTTGAGACTGCGGAATTGGAAAAGGGGAAGGGGAAATGTGAACAGCACAAAGACCGGAAGGAAAGAGAGGAAGTGAGAGCTTGGAACCAGTCTCTCTGACAGAGGTGGTCAAAAGCCGGCCGGTGCTAGTGAGGAGAAAGAACCAAGTTCTCCCAAGGATGAAGGAGCTACCTACATAGGGCACAGACCCTTTTCCAAAAATTCCAATGTTCATTCTTTCATTACATCAAATGGAGTATGGATATTCTCTTATTAAAGAGGAGCCAAATTACAAAAAAGAAAAGACCCCATTTATAAACATGTCCATCTAAGGATTAAAATATAAGGAAAGACTCAAAATAGACTATAAACTTTAAAAAATTACAGGAAATTAATTTTAACACTACTAAATAAAAAAATAAATGAGATGTCATCTTAAAACTCGAATGATGACATCCTCAACCTTTTCTTTTGTCGGATCCAATTTGGTCCTCGTCACTTCTTCCATGGCCAGTGGGGAAGATGGGACTGCTGCCCTTTGCGGCGGCGGCGGCGCCACTCCCCCCCTTTGTTCTCAGGCCTCTTAGATCTCGACAACCTACCGAGATCGAAAATCTCACAAGATCTTGCCGAGATTGAAAGTTATGATCGCTTGTTCTTGTATTTTGATGCTTACAAACGTACAATAAGTTATATATTAATCCTGGTTATTTCTAATTTTATATTTAAAAATAACCGCCTCTTAGGGGCCTACATATATTTTTTGAGACTTATGGGAATCGAAATATAAATACTGAAATGCATGGAGATATTCTAAATTTCTAATACATATTACGGACACGGAAATAAAAAATTAATGATTTTATTATAAAACTTTAATAAGATACATACATGAAGCACATTTCATCTATACATGAAATGTGAAACAACAATTTGAATTCGGCCACTCTATATCAGCAACATGAGACATTAAATCAATGCAGAATTCACCGTTGTCAATGTGAACTTAGATGATAAGGTCAACTTCCCTAAGAAAGGATGATGTTTCTCAAAGAAAAACTTTCAGCATAATATTCAATGGAAAAGTTTTAGTAAATGAAGATGAAAACAAATAGGCAAACTATTGAACATCGGGAAATAGTGTACCTGACCATCTGGAAGAGTGTGCTTTTCTGCCTGGCAAGATGTCTGCGTGACATTATAATAAAATGAATCTTCTGCACATATTGCATACTGTTCTTTCAATTTCTCAACGTCAGATAAGTCAAATTTCACCAGTGGATTGGACTTATGAAGTTCCTGAGCTAGCAACATTGTCAAATCGATACCTCCTATTGCAAATCTTTTCGAGGCAATGTGTTGAACAGCACCTTCGAGAACTGGTGCTATATCTGATGGTAACATGGACAAGATAAGTTATTAGTTCCAACAGAACAGTGCATCTAAATTTACGGTGTATAATACTAGATAGACAGTAAAAAAAACTGAATTGATTCTTCTAACTGATGCATAAAAGAAGAAACAACAATTGATAACAAGAAAATTATCAATGCTCAAGCTTTCCAACTTCCAAGAGTTTCTAAGATTGTTTTCTAAGCGCGTGAGGCGTCATATAAACATCCAAATGTAAGGCTAAATAAGAATAGGTAAAGAAACTAGCCTAGTAGCAAAGCAAGATAAGTTTGAGAACATACAAAGACAAATAGACACTATTGTGAAAAGAAATCTAAAAAGGAGAAAGCTAGAATAATGACAAGAACATGTACTTGGAGTCTCGGAATATTGGGTCCCTTGATTAACCGCCATAGCAATTCGATCATACAAGACATACAACCACAAATTAAACACTTGGGAGCAACGACCCCATGAACATGATGGAAAACAAACATTGGGTGTTTAAAAGTAGTTGGATTTGAGTTTTTTATTTAAGTTTGTTTGGGAGATTAATTGGTTTTGGTTTGTCTTTTATCTTTAGGTTTATTTGGATTTAATTCAAGTTGATTGAGATTTACCTAAGTTTGATTTGAATTAGTGATTCATTTAATTAAAACTTGTTGTATTTTATCCTTGAGATCATATCAGATTTGACTTAAGTTGATTAGAACTCACCTTGGGGGGTTTTGCTTTGTTTTTGGATCAACCGTTCATTTTCAACTAAGACTTGATGTCCTTTCGTTCATTTTTGCATTTAATTTTTTATTCATTTTAATTATGTTTTAAATTAGGTTTCAATGTTTTTCACTTTTGTCAACTATCTTTCTCAAGTTGAAAGTTTCAATGAATTTCTTTGGTTTCTGGATTTTTTGGATCTTTTATTTAAGAATTTGGATTTCAGATTTTTGCATTTTTATTCAGATTTGCATTTTTTCTCATTTGTTAGGTATGGATTTGAACTTAAAAGAATTTCTTTTTTTATTTCACAACCTTAAAAAAATTGAGAATTTTAGTGTTGGGAATTTGCATTTAATGAATTTAAGCTGGATGTTTTGACCTTGAGCAATCTTACCCTTTTTTAGTTCATCTACTAAGCAATTCTGTTAAGTTCGATGGTTTCTTGACTGGGGTCATTTTTTTAACATTGGGCTGTATGTGTTCGTTTTAATGTATTGATCCCCTTTTTAGATTAGTTGTGAACATGAACTTCCCAGTTTTGGAGTTTGAGAAAACTTTGAACCATCAGATTTTGTCAGGTATCCTAACAGTTCTTTGTACTTAAGGATGGGCTTGTGCTGTTGACTCTCTTTGATTAAAGTTCAAACTTCCACGACCAACATTCCCTTTTCTCTCTCCTTTTTTTAGTTCTTACCTCCAAGATCTGTTTCCTTTGATCCCCTTTTTAAGACCGTTTCTTAGGTCCCTGATGTAACCTCAAAAATCTCAAAAGAATTTGTTTCTTTTGTTGTTTTGGAAATTCATTTTCCTCTTGAATTTGAATTAGGTTTGACCTTAGCATTGACTTTGTAAGAAAATAGATGATATTTCATAAAAGTACTAACTAGGGTCAAAATTATGTGTTGAGGTTGTTAGGTTCTTTGAAATTAATTTTGACCTCTCCCCGTCGGATGGTGCGAAGATCCGACGTTAATTACATCGAAATTACTCGAATACCCTTGATTAAGCGTCATAGCGATCCATTGAAGTAGAAGACATGCATCCACAAAATAAGCATTCACATACACACATAGGAGAAAACAGTCCCATGAATTTGACGGAAGGCAAGCATTTGATTTGTTTGAATTTTGTTTGAATTGTATTTTGATTCAAGTTGAATTGAATTGATTTGAATTGAATTGATTAAAATTGATTTGAGTTGAATTGGTTTGATTGTTTTGAATTTAGTTTGAGTTGAATTTAAGTTTGATTAGGATTTGATTTGGAGAGTTTGATTTGACTTAGTTTAAATTTAAGTTTCACTTAAATTGGTTGAAATTTGGATTTTAGTGTGAGTTTTAATTTGATTTGAATTTGATCCAATTTGGGTTGATTAATTGATCTTTAAGTTTGTTTGGAATGAATTTGTCTGGAATTAATTTACTTGAATTTAATTTGAGAGATTTATTTGGTTGACTTTGATTGATTTAGATTGAATTGAATTTGATTAAAATTTAATTTGATTTGAGTTGGATTAACTGGAATTCAGTTTGAGTTGGATTTAAATTGATTTGGGTAGATTTGTTTGTTTTTATTGAGTTTAATTTGAACAGGTTGGGATTTCAGTGAATTATCTTCAGATTTCAAGTTTCAGATTTAAGTGATCTGGCTTCGGACTTAGCAGACTTTAGATTTCACATTCTGCAGATTCTTAAATTTGACCAGATTGTGGATTCTGCAATTTTACAGGTTTCGACCTCTCATATTAAATGTGAAGTTCAAACCTGCAGATTTGTGTGTTTTAAGTTCAGATTTCAGATTTTTCTTTGTTGAAGCTTCAATTTCCAGATTGCAGATTTCGATTAGTTGATGGTTCAAGTGAAATGATTTTTAATTGTCTTGAATTTGTTTAAGTTAACAATGATTTGATTTTGAGTTTGATGAATTTATTCAGAATCTGATTTGTTTTAAATTTAATGGAATCTGCTTGATGACTTATTTTGTTGATTTGGATTCATTTGACCTGCTTTGTTTTAAGATTGGATCTGACAAGGCTGATTTTGACTCGGATTTAGTTTGCAATGGATTTACATATTAATTTGCATTTTAATTTAGTTGGAGTTGAGTTTGGCCAAAACTGATTTTGATTTAATCTGAGTTAGTACGTTCAGATTTCTTAAAGCCTGCAGATTTCGGACCTGTTTGGGTTGTGTGGATTTGGGATTTGACTTATTCAATCATTTGATTTGAGTTCTGTTTTAAATTTGGCTTGAGGGTTTAGTGAATTTCAGGCCTTTATTTCCGGATTTTGATCTCGGGGTTCAGATTTCAAACCTCCAGGTTTCAATTCCAAAGTTACATTTCAGATTGGTGGTTCATTTGATTTCTTTAAGTTTGGATTTTCTTTCTTTACAGATTTGGGCTCTTACTGAATTTTTTACAGTTTTTTGGATCTTACAAGTTCAGAATTACAAATGCTGTATTTTTTTTATTTCAGATTTTGGTTGCAGGTTTTGAATTTGGGTTTATTTGGTTAGAATTGATTTGAGTTAAAAGTTGTTCATGGATTAATTCAATTTCAGTTTGTTTTAAATTTGTTTGGTTAAAGTTAACTTGTTTTGAGGGTTTGAAAAAAAAAAGATTTGGATTGATTTGTTCATTAAAATTTGTTTGAGAATTTGATTTGGTTTATTTTTGAGAAGTTGAGTTTATAATTTATTTATGGGTTGTTATTTTGGTTAAAATTGGTTTACATGTGTTGTGATTTAACTTGATTTGGTTTAAATTGAATTTATTTAATTTGGAATCCCTTTGAATTCATTTAGTTGAAATTAAATTGGATTTTGGGATGTGAAAAGAAAATAAGAGCATATGAATACTATGCATGTATAGAGATATTCCACAAAACTTAACTCCGAGCTAATTTTTCATGGCCACTGCGTAGGCATAAAAGAATAAAATTAACTTACATAATAGCTCTCCTCTTTTTTTTTTTTAAGATTAAATTTCTCATAGCTCTTTATGAGCATCAAGAAATTTATCTCGAATGAATTTTGGGTATCGAAAATCGACCCCACAAAGAAAATTGAATCTCATATGGCCTTTTATAGGCATTAAGAGACTTAAAATTGAATGGATTTTGGGGAAATTGGAAATTAACCCCACAATGAAGATTAAATCTCATACGGCCTTTTATAGGCATTAAGAGACTTAAAATTGAATGGATTTTGGGGAAATTGGAAATTAACCCCACAATGAAGATTAAATCTCATACGGCCTTTTATAGGCATTAAGAGACTTAAAATTGAATGGATTTTGGGGAAAATTGGAAATTAACCCCACATTTATTATTAACCAAATTGAGGGAGAGTAGCCCCGGGCCAGAAGGACTTGTGGAGGATCTCCCGAGGATCCCACCTCGTCGGCCTATGGTTTAGCACGTGGCTATCCCAAGACTCTGGGTGAAGATCCTTTTAATTTGATTTTTTTATTTGTTGAATAGAGGTTCTGCATTGTGTGCGTAGGAGCCTTGTGCGCGAGAGGGGGGTTCGAGACGCGTTCGGGACCGGCGGTCCGGCTCCACCCGGCAGCAACAGGAGAGGAGGAGGGGCCGGCCGGCTTCGCCCGGTCGCGCCTCTCTTCCTCCTTTTTTTTTGTTTTTTCTTCTCCCCGGTGGGCCCCACTTGGTTTTCCACGCTGGCATATGATCCGGGGGATATATTTCCCCGGTGCTACAGTGTCGATCCGACGCTTCCCGGCATCCTGCGGCACCGCGACGGCCTTTGCGGGGGGCTTCCAGCTTCGTTCGGCAGCGACGGCACCGGGAGAAGAGGGAGGAGGCCCCGACGGCAATAGGGGAAGGGGGAGGAGGCCTCTCCGGCGGTCTTGGAGGGTCTTCCGGCTTCTACGGCACCCGCGGCGACCGGCTGAGAGGCTCGCGGCGTCCGGAGGAAGAAGAAGAAGAAGGAGATGCTTCGTGCGGCTCCGACGGGTCTTGCGACGTCGAGTTGCTCCGGAGGGGATTCCGGCAGAGGTGGCTTCCGCGTGGCCTCCCGGCCTTCAGGAGAAGGTCCGTTCTCCCTCCCTCTCCTCTTTTCTGTCATCCCCCGCCCCTTTTTTTTTGCGACATGCCTGCTTCTTCTATAGCCCTCCCCCCCGGGTCCAATTCTGGAAGGGACTCGGGATGGCAATCTCCGTCCGATTAGGGGTCGTAAACACCGTAATATGCTCGGGGCTTCCTTCGATAGCCCCTTCTATGTTTATCCCTTCCATCTAGACTGTCCCGATTGGGATTGGGATTGTGGAATTGTAGTCGGTCGGGACTCTTATCGCGGAAAGACTCCCGTCCTAGGCGAGCACCTCTCCTTCCGCCTCCTGTTTATTTCTTTCCCCTCTTTTTTTGAAAAGGACAGAGTCTGTGAGCCTGGGCCAGCTGTCTGACGTGGGCTTCCTGATTCAAAATCAAGCCCAATGAAAAATGGGCCGCGTGGCCACTTGTGGGTTACATTCCACATCTTAAAACTAAAACAGGTCGATCTGTAAGCTGAATCCATCCTAATAAATTGAACTTGTAATGTGCTTCAACCGTAGGGCTTCGGTAGAGAATTGAAGGTGGGGGTTTGAGTGGGCCAACCATGCTCTTATTGCTCATTTAAATCACATCTTTTTCTTCTTCTTTTCTTATCTTCTTCTTTCTTCTCCTTTTTTCTGAAAATTTTAGGTTGCAACAAATGCCCCCCACGGGTGTTTTCCCAGAGACGAGAGTCGTCGGGGAATTGCCGTGCAAAAATATAGTTGTAGCACTTTTTTTTCGTCACCTGTGATTTGCTTGTTGCCTCATGACTGAAATATTCGAAGTTGCCTATACAGAACTGTATCTTTCTTTCTGTCATTCGCTTGTTGCTATACGATTTGAAAATTTTGAATTGTTCGTGCGAAACATAGTTGAATTATTTCTTTTGTGCCATCTCATATTTATTGTCGTCCGATTGCATTGTTTTGTTGTCGACGAGCAAATACGTCATGGTTGAGACGGTGATCCCCGTGCTCGTGCTTTTCGGTGTGGTGTTGATGCTAGGAGTGTCCTGAGCAAGAGGTCTCATGAGCAGACAAGGATAACCTTGGAAACAATGTAGCCTACTCCAAGCAAACCTGGGCCCCGAGGGTTGTTCGGGCACACTGTACTCTTTGTGTAAAAAATGATTGTGCAATATAATGTAATTCATTTTCTGTCAAGGTTGCACTTGTATACTGTACCCTTTTGTATGTGATCATATAATAAGATGTTCTTCCCAACTTCCCTATGTAGCATGCTTCTCTTTTGTGATGTTCTTGCCTTTGTCCTCAGTTTGATTAATCAAAATTTGCCAGGCTTCTCATTATTCGCACTGCCTTGCTTGATATTAGTGTTGGAACATATTACCCATTTGCACTGCTCCTTTGTTTGGCCAAGCATCCTTGGGGCTAAGAAGGGCTTGGGCCCTCTTGTCGACTTTTAGATGTGACGGCCCATGAGAGGGTATTTTCTTTCACTTGCTTTTTCAGTGCATTTTACACCCCAGGCTTGCGTGCCATTCCGGTGCTTCTGAGGGAGCTTAACTGCAAATCATCCTTTGATAGGTTTGTACAGGACTCCCAGCCAGGTGACTCTCAAGGTCCAACTAGAACTTCCTTTGTTTGTGTTTTCTTCTTCTTCTTTCTTTCTTTTTTTTTCTTTTGTTTTTCTTTTGTTTTCTCTTTTTTTTTGTTTTTTTGTTTTTTTCGATCCGACTGCCCTTTTCGGGTTTTCACCCGGATCAGCCCCCTTCTGCTTTTTGCCTACATGCCTCAAAAGAGGTTTTCATGTAGCGGGGTTACCCAATTTTGCCTAGAGCGCCCTTTCAGGTTTTCACTCTATCCAGGCTTTCTTTTGACATTCTTACCCTCAACCAATCAATGAGGTTAGATCGGCTAAGTCCGTCGGGCATCTCTATTTTTAGCCCACCTTTTTTTCTTTTTTTTTCTTTTTTATTTTTTTTGTAGGGAATTAAGGCTTCCCTCAAGCCATGAAGTTATTTTGGGGCGGTGAGGAATTAAGGCTTCCCCTGGGCCATAAAATTTTGGACGGTGAGGAATTAAGGCTTCCCCTGGGCCATAGGGTTTGGTGGCTTTGTGCCGGTGGAACCCGTAGACTTGTGAGTATGAAGAAGTCATACTCAGTCTATAGGGTATGAAGTTTGGGTACATGAACATTGCATTGGGCTATGGGATGTGCTTTGAGGTGGCATGATGCCATTTAACTTGTAGATTTGTGAATGCAAAGAATTTGCATTCGGCCCATGGTATGACATTGAGGTGACTTTGTGCCATAGGAATACGTGGGACATTTGGGTATGAAATGATCATGCCCGGCCCATAGGGTTTGAGTTTGGGGTTGAGAAGGGCTCGTGAGACATGCGAGCATGGAAAGATCATACTCAGTCTCTTGGGTATGAGAATGATGGCTTGATGCCAAGAGAGTATGATGGCTTGATACCAAAATAATTTGTTGGACATATGAGCGTGAAGAAGTCACACTCGGTCCGTATGAACATTAAGGTATTAATTTTGGGTGACTTTGTGTCATTAGAACTCGCAGACTTGTGAGTATGAAGAAATCACACTCGGTCTATGGAGTATAAAATATTGGGTGGCTTGATGCCAAAATGACCCGTAGGACATGTGAGCGTGAAGAAATCACACTCGGCCTACTAGGTAGAATTTGGTAACTTGATGTCAAAGAGGACCCGTAGGACATATGAGCATGAAGAAGTCATACTCGGCCTATTGGATATGAGTTTGATGGCTTAATGCCAAGATGAACCCATAGGACATATGAGCACGAGGAAGTCATACTCGGCCTGTTGGGCATGAATTTGTGGCTTGATGCCAAAAAAGATGATGGCTTGATGCCGAAGGAATATGTTGGCTTGATGCGAGAGAATATGGTTTGTGGTGGCTTAATGCCGAACGTGGTGTTATGGCTTGATGCCGAAAAGTGAGATGATGGCTTGATGCCAGTTTGGTTATGGTGGCTTAATGCCAGAGAAAAAAAAAAGGCGTTGTGGCTTGATGCCAAAAGGAGTTGACAGCTTGATGCCGTGACGGGGTATTATGGCTTGATGCCAAAATGGTTTGGTGGCTTGATGCCGAAAAAGTGGTTGTGGCATGGAATGACTCCATGCTGAATGTGATGGCTTAATGCCGCAAGATACAGCTTATTGTCAAAGTAGTATCATGGCTTGATGCCAAAAGGTCACGACGGCTTAATGCCGAATGGTGGCTTGGTGCCAAAAGAGGTATGATGGCTTGGTGCCAAAAGAATATTATGGCTTAATGCTCAAGAGGAGGTGATGGCTTAATGCCGAATGTGGTGGCTTGATGCCGAAAAGTGACAAGATGGCTTAATGCCACTGAATTTAAAGACTTATGAATGCGAAGGAGTCGCATTCGGTCTAAAAGATGAAATATGGGATGGCTTGCTGCCGCTTGAAGAGTTGTAGGACATGCGAGTATGAGATGATCATGCTCAGCCCGTGAAGTATGAATTTGGGGCAAAACCCAAACTTAAAGGCTCAAGGCCCAAATGTTGCCGGTGGGATTTGGGACATGAGAATGGTTCCATGTCCCGCCTTGGTGGCATAGGATCCAAACAACATTTAGACCAAAGGGCCATGGTGGTATGGGATTTATGAAAACCATATAGACCGAGAGGGTCATACTGGTATAGAACTTGGCAGTCACATAGACCTTGCTGGTCATGATGACGTAAGAACTTGGGGACCATGTAGACCGGAAGGGCCGTGGTGGTATGGAGATTTGAAAACCATATAGACATGAAGGGTCATAATGGTATGAATTTTTTGAAAACCATATAGACCTGGAGGGCCATGATGGTATGGATTTATTGAAAGCCATGCAGACATGAGAGTCATAATGGCATGTGATTTTTTTTTTTTGAAACCATACAGACCATGAGGGTCATAATGGTATGAAAGATTGAAGGCTATGTAGGCCAAGAGAGTCATGATAGCCTGGGGATTTATTAGCAAACCATATAGACCGAGAGGGTCATAATGGTATGGAGTTTGAGAGTCATGTAGCCATGAGAGACATGATGACATAAATGAGTGAAGCCATGTCGACTTTAGGAGTCTTGATGGCATCAATTGATGAAGCCATGTAGACTATGAGGTCATGATGGCATGAAATTTGACATGTTTAGAGGGGAGGTGAGTCCCCTCTTTCTCGAACTTTGAATTTCCAGAGTTTCTTACTCTTCTTTTTTTTTCTCTTTTTTTTCAAACTAACTTGACTGCCTTTTGAAAGGTTTTCACCCAAGCTAGTCCCCTCTTTCTTTTACTGTACGCCCTTTTGCGGGGTTTTCGTACGACGGGGTGATCCATTTTGCACGAGGCGCCCTCGTCGGGTCATCACCTCAATTTGGATTTTTTTCTCTCTTTCTTTTTTGTTTGACATATTTTGCCCTTGGTCAATTAATGGTGTAACTAACCAAGTCTGTCAAGGTATTTCATTTTTCTTTTCTTTTTTTCTCTTTCTTTTTTCACAGGGGAATTCAGGCTTCCCTCAAGCCATATGAACTTCTGTCATGCTCCAGCTAGAGAGTGACACATGGTGGACACCTCAAGCTCCTGACCTTCTTGTGCCTCTTTTTGGTTGTTGAAATTTGAGGCGTGATAAACACTAACCAGCATGTTGCCTTGTGTCAGTATATTCTGTCTTTCTTGAGGTGGTTTAAGTGAGGGCAAACTGACCCCATGCTAACCTCCTTAGAGACTTCCTTTTCTCGATCAACAAGCAGTTGCCTGAGATTGCATGTCCAGCTCAGTTCAGAGATTTCTTCCCTTCTGAGAGTTGCTAGTGTCAATTTGAGAATTTATTTCTCTCATTGCTTGAGTTGGGAGTATCTTCTCCATTCAACCTGTTTTCTCTCCCCTCTTTTTTCTTCTTCTTTTTCTTTGAACTTCCTTTGGAGTCCACACAAGGGAACCGTGTAGGCTGATCATAGGAATATTGGGGGCCTTGGATGGCTTGTATGTGGGCATAGGCATGTCACAGCCATTAGCATGGGTTGGGATTTAGGCATGTCAGAGGCCATGGAGGTTGTTGTTTTTTTTGTACGTACGGGCATGTATCGGAGGCCATGGAGGTTGTTTCTTTTGTGATATGTGAGGGCACATGAGCAGTTGTTTTGGGCATATTTGGGGGTAGGTTGATGGCCTACTTTGGGATTGAATTGAAGGGTTGTGGAGGGCTGTCCTATGGACTCTTCATTCCCCCGACTCAATTTTGTGGCGGGTGTCGGATTTCTTCCTTGCCCAAGTTTTATGCTTTGTGGTGGACTAATGGCTGGCCCTGGCATGCTGACATGTTTGTCAAAAGGCATAACTGGGTTGAGCTGTTGTCCAGCAAAACTGATTTGAAATGTTGAGTTGAGGGTTGGTCCCCCACTGAATTGTAGCATCGGGGGCCGCTGTCCAGCCTGATATGCTAACTTGAAGGGTGTAGGGTTGCTCCCTCATCCTGATAACAGGACTGACTTCAATTAGTCCCCTGTTGAGACAATGATTTCTTCCTTGTCCCTCTTCATAGTTAGTGCATACTGGTGATTTTCTGGGGCTTTATTGATAGAGGTTGGTCCTCTTGCCCCCTGTTACCTTCTTAGGTGGAGAGTTCTCTCTCACACCTGTTTGATATGACATGGCTTAGGGGCATGCCCCCGGCCGGATGAGTAGCTCCCAGAATCAAGAAACTACCTGATTTTTTTGATGTATAATGGGCCGAGAATTGCTTTCTCTCCCGAGCGTAACCTTATCAGGTGATCATTCAGCGAGGGCATAGGATTTGTTCTGAGCCCAAGTCTTTATCGTGATTGCATCTATTCGCCAGATAGAGGATTGATTCCTCACCTGCATGTCGGAATTAGAAGATCGGACCATTGGTTGGTCATCTTGGTTGAGAGAAAGGGCAAAATGCCGATCTCTCTGTAGTATCATAGGCCGTTGATCGGCTGGCTTCTTCAAACTGAAGAATGTAGGGTTGATCCCTTGCTTCACTGAAAGCCATGTTTTCGACCATTGATTGGCCAGATTTGTTGAAGTATGGAGGATTGCTTCCTTTCTTTGTGACCAGAGGACCGGTCACTTTTGGTTGAATGCATTTCTTTCGTAGCAAAGGATTTATTCCTTGCTCTTTACCAGTATGATGGGCGTCCGGTTGATCCATAGCCTGAATTGTACTGGAGTGACCTGGAGGCTTGCCCCCAGTTGGATGGGTGACGTTGTGAGTTGACCAGCGAACTGACCAACACTAGATGTATACCGAGTGATGGATTGATTCCGAACTCGAGCATGGAAAAGGCACCACATCTGGGCTATCTTTGATGTGGTCATTGGATTTGTTCTAGGACCAAGGAGTACTTTGAAGTTGCACCGATAAGCGGGCAGCATTTTTTTTGCAATTGGCAAGCATAGGATTGATTCCCAGCTCGTCAACTTGTCTTGGTGGACGGAACCGTTGATCGGTTGTCTTGCTTGAAATGATGAGTCGAGGGTTGACCCCTCACCCGGAAGATGACATCTGGGGATGGAACCGTTGATCGGTTGCCCCGGTTGAAGTCATGGGTCAAGGGCTGGTCCCTTGCCCGAGAAATAGCGTGGCTAGCCGTTGATCGGCCAGATTTGTTGATTTTCAGACATGAGGACTGATTCCTCTTTCCATTAGTAGTTGAGACCACTGATTGGTCAGAAATAAATTGACGGGTGAAAGATTTCTTATTTCCCCGAATGTGCCTTGCAGCAGTGTTAGTGGAAGACTGGGAAGAAACTTTGTCCCTTTTGTCCAACCGAGCCAGAGTGGCATAACGGTTAGCAATAAGAAATCTTGAAATCTGTACTGGCTCTCCCTTTTAGGTGGAGGATTGCTTCCTCCCTGATCGTTTGATAACATATCGGGCATGTGGTTTATCCTTGGCCCATGATGTTATGGTGCAGTTAGGCAATTGCCCCCAGCCAAATATAAAATTCTGAATTGTTTTTTTTTTTTTTTTTTTTGAGTTTGGTGAGCCTTCCATCAAGTCGGCTGCAGCATAGGCACCTGATTTCTGCTTTGCCCAAAGAATTTTCTTGGGTTCAACTGAGAATTGGTTGACCACAACACATGAGCAGACAAAGGATTGATTCCTTGTCTGAGGGAATGCATAAATTAACCAAGCCGTTGGTAGGCCTGACTTGTTGGAGTGTTGAGCTGAAGCTCAACCCCTTAGTTGATCAAGAACTTCACGGACCGTTGATCGGCCTGCCATCCTTGGAACGAGGAGCAGAGGGCTGCCCCCTCATCTTGGTGGTAGCGGTTTGACTTGTTGTCGTAGCGTGTGTAAATGAGCATCTTGCCCCCTGAGTAGAGTGCGTTGTTGCCCTGTACATGCAAGTTTCATTGTGAGCATCGGATTTATCCCTAGCCCGAGGGATATCTTGGAGTTGTGCCACTAACTGACCAGCCTGGGCCATGAGGCAAGTATGGGCTTATTTCCCAACTGCTGGTTGATTAGGCTTGGTTGAGATTGTGAGTTGAGGGTTGGTCCCTCACCCTGGCAGCAACATGGTGGGCCATTGCTTGGCCCAAGTTGTCAATTTTCAGACTAGAGGGCTGATCCCTCACATAACTTTGATGCTGTTTGTCAGTTGGGTAGCCACAATGCATAGCATCTCGGGACTGTGCCTATGATTGCTAGCCCTTGGCATTTCAAGAGTAGAAGATTGATTCCCCTACTTGGTTAGCCTTCCATAAAGACTTCATGTCATGGAGTGAGGATTGATTCCCCATGGAAATGGCATGTGGCATACGCCGTTGTCAGGCTCCCCATTGTATGTTGTGGACGAAGGCTGGCAATGGCGGCATTGTGAATTGAGGGTTGCTCCGTTCTTGAAGCAGTTTTGGCACGGGTCATTAACCAAGCATTATGGTAATCCCCTGAGATTGAGGGTTAATCCCTCCTTAGAAACAACTTTGGCATATGTCGTTATTTGGGCGGCCATGCTTTGATGATTTTTGTTTTCTTGGGCATAAGATTTATTCTTCACCCAAAGTGGCATTTGAAATTTGAAATGAAGCCACATTATTTTTCCCGAGTCAAGGGTTAATCCCTTACCCAGTTGAAATACCTCATGATTTGAGCCCTCAATTTAACCAGCCATGGTAACATGGTGAATTGAGAGACGGCACCTCGATGAAATGCGGGCCACCAACCAGTCTTAACATCTTTCTCTCGGGTGATGGATTTGTTCCTTACCCAAGTAGCATTTGTTTGGAGCCACACTAAGATTCGGTTGGCCCAAGTGTGTTTTTAGTTCGGAAATGCAGGATTGATTCCTTGTCCCTGAATATGCTGAGCCTTTGGTAGGTCAGCCAATGCATTGAGAATTGATTCCTTCTTGATTTGTTATTTGGCATGGTCATTGCTTGACCAGTTATGACTTTTGGGTGAAGGATTTGTTCCTTGCCCCCATTTGATTGACGGAGTTCATCCGGATTTAGGGATTTATTCCCTGCCGAATAACGACATCACCAGCTTGAGTGTGAGAGATTTCTTTGCCGATTGGCCAGCAATGATGATCTCGTGAATTGAGAATATGTCTTTGGCATGGCCATTGCTTGACCAGATATGACTTTTAGGTGAAGGATTTGTTCCTTGCCCCCATTTGGTTGATAGAGTTCTTTTGGACCAAGGGATTTGTTCCCTGCTGAACGACATCTTGCCAGCTTGAGTCCGAGAGCTTTCTTTGCCGGTTGGCCAGCAGTGCTAATCTCACGAGTTGAGAATATGTCTCTGGCATGGCCATTGCTTGACCATATATGACTTTTGGGTGAAGGATTTGTTCCTTGCCCCCATTTAGTTGATAGAGTTCTTTTGGACTTAGGGATTTGTTCCCTGCTGAATGACATTGTTGCCGGCTTGACTCCGGAAGCTTTCTTTGCCGGTTGGCCAGCAGCCCATTTTCTTTTCTCCCTTTTTTTTGTGGTCAACATTTTCTTGTTGTAGTTGCCCCGGTGCTTTGCACTTGTTGGAGATGGAGGAGTCAGACTTTGCTCTGATGTTGTCCTCCTCTTGTCTTGATCGGGTATGAAAAACCGATTTTGGTGTTTAGTTGCATGGGTCTTGAGACGGCATGGTTGATGCCTCTTTGACTTCTTTGAGGGTTGGTGGTGACTGATTCCATAACCACATGCCCCTGGAGTTGTTTGTTGGGGAGCTTCCATGGTAAGCTCTTTGAAAGTAGGGTCAAGTTGTTTAACCCTTGAGATATTCTCGGTGCTGGATGAACTCCGAGAGTGGCTTCTTGAGATGTTTGCAACATCAGGATGAAATCTTCATGGCGGGATCATTGGACCCCACCGGGTCTCATCCTTTGACATTTTTCGCCTCCTCCTCGCACAAAAAGGAAAGAAGCATGTGTTAGATATATGACATTCGGGATGTATGTCTTCTTGAATTGCTATGACGGAGAGATGAAGGGAAAGAGAGGTCCCACCGGGCGTGCCAATTGATGTAACCTCAAAAATCTCAAAAGAATTTGTTTCTTTTGTTGTTTTGGAAATTCATTTTCCTCTTGAATTTGAATTAGGTTTGACCTTAGCATTGACTTTGTAAGAAAATAGATGATATTTCATAAAAGTACTAACTAGGGTCAAAATTATGTGTTGAGGTTGTTAGGTTCTTTGAAATTAATTTTGACCTCTCCCCGTCGGATGGTGCGAAGATCCGACGTTAATTACATCAAGATTTCTCGAATACCCTTGATTAAACGTCATAGCAATCCGTTGGAACAGAAAACATACATCCGCAAAATAAGCATTCACATACACACATAGGAGAAAACAGTCCCATGAATTTGACGGAAGGCAAGCATTTGATTTGTTTGAATTTTGTTTGAATTGTATTTTGATTCAAGTTGAATTGAATTGATTTGAATTGAATTGATTAAAATTGATTTGAGTTGAATTGGTTTGATTGTTTTGAATTTAGTTTGAGTTGAATTTAAGTTTGATTAGGATTTGATTTGGAGAGTTTGATTTGACTTAGTTTAAATTTAAGTTTCACTTAAATTGGTTGAAATTTGGATTTTAGTGTGAGTTTTAATTTGATTTGAATTTGATCCAATTTGGGTTGATTAATTGATCTTTAAGTTTGTTTGGAATGAATTTGTCTGGAATTAATTTACTTGAATTTAATTTGAGAGATTTATTTGGTTGACTTTGATTGATTTAGATTGAATTGAATTTGATTAAAATTTAATTTGATTTGAGTTGGATTAACTGGAATTCAGTTTGAGTTGGATTTAAATTGATTTGGGTAGATTTGTTTGTTTTTATTGAGTTTAATTTGAACAGGTTGGGATTTCAGTGAATTATCTTCAGATTTCAAGTTTCAGATTTAAGTGATCTGGCTTCGGACTTAGCAGACTTTAGATTTCACATTCTGCAGATTCTTAAATTTGACCAGATTGTGGATTCTGCAATTTTACAGGTTTCGACCTCTCATATTAAATGTGAAGTTCAAACCTGCAGATTTGTGTGTTTTAAGTTCAGATTTCAGATTTTTCTTTGTTGAAGCTTCAATTTCCAGATTGCAGATTTCGATTAGTTGATGGTTCAAGTGAAATGATTTTTAATTGTCTTGAATTTGTTTAAGTTAACAATGATTTGATTTTGAGTTTGATGAATTTATTCAGAATCTGATTTGTTTTAAATTTAATGGAATCTGCTTGATGACTTATTTTGTTGATTTGGATTCATTTGACCTGCTTTGTTTTAAGATTGGATCTGACAAGGCTGATTTTGACTCGGATTTAGTTTGCAATGGATTTACATATTAATTTGCATTTTAATTTAGTTGGAGTTGAGTTTGGCCAAAACTGATTTTGATTTAATCTGAGTTAGTACGTTCAGATTTCTTAAAGCCTGCAGATTTCGGACCTGTTTGGGTTGTGTGGATTTGGGATTTGACTTATTCAATCATTTGATTTGAGTTCTGTTTTAAATTTGGCTTGAGGGTTTAGTGAATTTCAGGCCTTTATTTCCGGATTTTGATCTCGGGGTTCAGATTTCAAACCTCCAGGTTTCAATTCCAAAGTTACATTTCAGATTGGTGGTTCATTTGATTTCTTTAAGTTTGGATTTTCTTTCTTTACAGATTTGGGCTCTTACTGAATTTTTTACAGTTTTTTGGATCTTACAAGTTCAGAATTACAAATGCTGTATTTTTTTTATTTCAGATTTTGGTTGCAGGTTTTGAATTTGGGTTTATTTGGTTAGAATTGATTTGAGTTAAAAGTTGTTCATGGATTAATTCAATTTCAGTTTGTTTTAAATTTGTTTGGTTAAAGTTAACTTGTTTTGAGGGTTTGAAAAAAAAAAGATTTGGATTGATTTGTTCATTAAAATTTGTTTGAGAATTTGATTTGGTTTATTTTTGAGAAGTTGAGTTTATAATTTATTTATGGGTTGTTATTTTGGTTAAAATTGGTTTACATGTGTTGTGATTTAACTTGATTTGGTTTAAATTGAATTTATTTAATTTGGAATCCCTTTGAATTCATTTAGTTGAAATTAAATTGGATTTTGGGATGTGAAAAGAAAATAAGAGCATATGAATACTATGCATGTATAGAGATATTCCACAAAACTTAACTCCGAGCTAATTTTTCATGGCCCTGCATGGGCATAAAAGAATAAAATTAACTTACATAATAGCTCTCCTCTTTTTTTTTTTAAGATTAAATTTCTCATAGCTCTTTATGAGCATCAAGAAATTTATCTCAAATGAATTTTGGGTATCGAAAATCGACCCCACAAAGAAAATTGAATCTCATATGGCCTTTTATAGGCATTAAGAGACTTAAAATTGAATGGATTTTGGGGAAATTGGAAATTAACCCCACAATGAAGATTAAATCTCATACGGCCTTTTATAGGCATTAAGAGACTTAAAATTGAATGGATTTTGGGGAAATTGGAAATTAACCCCACAATGAAGATTAAATCTCATACGGCCTTTTATAGGCATTAAGAGACTTAAAATTGAATGGATTTTGGGGAAAATTGGAAATTAACCCCACATTTATTATTAACCAAATTGAGGGAGAGTAGCCCCGGTCCAGAAGGACTTGTGGAGGATCTCCCAAGGATCCCACCTCGTCGGTCTATGGTTTAGCACGTGGCTATCCCAAGACTCCTGGGTGAAGATCCTTTTAATTTGATTTTTTTTTTATTTGTTGAATAGAGGTTCCTGCATTGTGTGCGTAGGGCACTGTGCGCAGAGGGGGGGTTCAGGCACTGTTCCGGACCGGCGGTCCGGCTCCACCCGGCAGCAACGGGGAGAGGAGGAGGGGCCGGCCGGCTTCGCCCGGTCGCGCCTCTCTTCCTCCTTTTTTTTTGTTTTTTCTTCTCCCCGGTGGGCCCCACTTGGTTTTCCACGCTGGCATATGATCCGGGGGATATATTTCCCCGGTGCTACAGTGTCGATCCGACGCTTCCCGGCATCCTGCGGCACCGCGACGGCCTTTGCGGGGGGCTTCCAGCTTCGTTCGGCAGCGACGGCACCGGGAGAAGAGGGAGGAGGCCCCGACGGCGATAGGGGAAGGGGGAGGAGGCCTCTCCGGCAGTGCTTGGAGGGTCTTCCGGCTTCTACGGCACCCGCGGCGACCGGCTGAGAGGCTCGCGGCGTCCGGAGGAAGAAGAAGAAGAAGGAGATGCTTCGTGCGGCTCCGACGGGTCTTGCGACGTCGAGTTGCTCCGGAGGGATTCCGGCGAGAGGTGGCTTCCGCGTGGCCTCCCGGCCTTCGGGGAGAAGGTCCGTTCTCCCTCCCTCTCCTCTTTCTCGTCATCCCCCGCCCCTTTTTTTGCGACATGCCTCGCTTCTTCTATAGCCCTCCCCCCGGGTCCCGATTACGGAAGGGACTCGGGATGGCAATCTCCGTCCGATTAGGGGTCGTAAACACCGTAATATGCTCGGGGCTTCCTTCGATAGCCCCTTCTATGTTTATCCCTTCCATCTGGGATCGTCCCGATTGGGATTGGGATTGTGGAATTGTAGTCGGCCGGGACTCTTATCGCGGAAAGACTCCCGTCCTAGGCGAGCACCTCTCCTTCCGCCTCCTGTTTATTTCTTTCCCCCCTTTTTTTTTGAAAAGGACGAGTCTCGCGAGCTGGGCCGTTTGTCGACGTGGGCTTACGATTCAAAATCAAGCCCAATGAAAAATGGGCCGCGTGGCCACTTGTGGGTTACATTCCACATCTTAAAACTAAAACAGGTCGATCCGTGCCGAATCCATCCTAATAAATTGAACTTGTAATGTGCTTCAACCGTAGGGCTTCGGTAGAGAATTGAAGGTGGGGGTTTGAGTGGGCCAACCATGCTCTTATTGCTCATTTAAATCACATCTTTTTCTTCTTCTTTTCTTATCTTCTTCTTTCTTCTCCTTTTTTCTGAAAATTTTAGGTTGCAACAAATGCCCCCCACGGGTGTTTTCCCAGAGACGAGAGTCGTCGGGGAATTGCCCGTGCAAAAATATAGTTGTAGCACTTTTTTTTCGTCACCTGTGATTTGCTTGTTGCCTCATGACTGAAATATTCGAAGTTGCCTATACAGAACTGTATCTTTCTTTCTGTCATTCGCTTGTTGCTATATGACTGAAAATTTTGAATTGTTCGTGCAAACATAGTTGAATTATTTCTTTTGTGCCATCTCATATTTATTGTCGTCCGACTGCATTGTTTTGTTGTCAACAGGCAAATACGTCATGGTTGAGACAGTGATCCCCCGTGTTCGTGCTTCTCGGTGTGGTGCCAATGCTAGGAGTATCCTGAGCAAGTGGTTTATGAATAGACAAGGATAACCTTGGAAACAATGTAGCCTACTCCAAGCAAACCTGGGCCCCGAGGGTTGTTCGGGCACATTGTACTCTTTGTATAGAAAATGGCTGTGCAATATAACGTCATTCATTTTCTGTCAAGGTTGCACTTGTATACTGTACCCTTTTGTATGTGATCATATAATAAGATGTTCTTCCCAACTTCCCTATGTAGCATGCTTCTCTTTTGTGATGTTCTTGCCTTTGTCCTCAGTTTGATTAATCAAAATTTGCTGTGCTTCTCATTATTCGCACCGCCTTGCTTGATATTAGTGTTGGAACATATTACCCGTTTGCCGCTTGCTCCTTTGTTTGGCCAAGCATCCTTGGGGCTAAGAAGGGCTTGGGCCCTCTTGTCGACTTTTAGATGTGACGGCCCATGAGAGGGTATTTTCTTTCACTTGCTTTTTCAGTGCATTTTACACCCCAGGCTTGCGTGCCATTCCGGTGCTTCTGAGGGAGCTTAACTGCAAATCATCCTTTGATAGGTTTGTACAGGACTCCCAGCCAGGTGACTCTCAAGGTCCAACTAGAACTTCCTTTGTTTGTGTTTTCTTGTTGTTCTTTCTTTCTTTTTTTTTCTTTTGTTTTTCTTTTGTTTTCTCTTTTTTTTTGTTTTTTGTTTTTACTGATCCGGCTGCCCTTTTCGGGTTTTCACCCGGATCAGCCCCCTTCTGCTTTTTGCCTACATGCCTCAAAAGAGGTTTTCATGTAGCGGGGTTACCCAATTTTGCCTAGAGCGCCTTTTCAGGTTTTCACTCTATCTAGGCTTTCTTTCAACATTTTTACCGTCAGCCAATCAATGAGATCAGATCGACTAAGTCCGTCAGGCATCTCTATTTTTAGCCCACTCTCTTTTTTTTCTCTCTTTTTTGTAGGGAATTAAGGCTTCCCTCAAGCCATGAAGTTATTTTGGGGTGGTGAGGAATTAAGGCTTCCCTTGGGCCATAGAACTTTGGGCGGTGAGGAATTAAGGCTTCCCCTGGGCCATAGGTTTTGGTGGCTTTGTGCTAGTGGAACCCATAAACTTGAGAGTATGAAGAAGTCATACTCAGTCTATAGGGTATGAAGTTTGGGTACATGAACATTGCATTGGGCTATGGGATGTGCTTTGAGGTGGCATGATGCCATTTAACTTGTAGATTTGTGAATGCAAAGAATTTGCATTCAGTCCACAGGGTATGACATTGAGGTGACTTTGTGCCATAGGAATCTGTGGGACATTTGGGTATGAAATGATCATGCCCGGCCCATAGGGTTTGAGTTTGGGGTTGAGAAGGGCTCGTGAGACATGCGAGCATGGAAAGATCATACTCAGTCTCTTGGGTATGAGAATGATGGCTTGATGCCAAGAGAGTATGATGGCTTGATACCAAAATAATTTGTTGGACATATGAGCGTGAAGAAGTCACACTCGGTCCGTATGAACATTAAGGTATTAATTTTGGGTGACTTTGTGTCATTAGAACTCGCAGACTTGTGAGTATGAAGAAATCACACTCGGTCTATGGAGTATAAAATATTGGGTGGCTTGATGCCAAAATGACCCGTAGGACATGTGAGCGTGAAGAAATCACACTCGGCCTACTAGGTAGAATTTGGTAACTTGATGTCAAAGAGGACCCGTAGGACATATGAGCATGAAGAAGTCATACTCGGCCTATTGGATATGAGTTTGATGGCTTAATGCCAAGATGAACCCATAGGACATATGAGCACGAGGAAGTCATACTCGGCCTGTTGGGCATGAATTTGTGGCTTGATGCCAAAAAAGATGATGGCTTGATGCCGAAGGAATATGTTGGCTTGATGCCAAGAGAATATGGTTTGTGGTGGCTTAATGCCGAACGTGGTGTTATGGCTTGATGCCGAAAAGTGAGATGATGGCTTGATGCCAGTTTGGTTATGGTGGCTTAATGCCAGAGAAAAAAAAAGGCGTTGTGGCTTGATGCCAAAAGGAGTTGACAGCTTGATGCCGTGACGGGGTATTATGGCTTGATGCCAAAATGGTTTGGTGGCTTGATGCCGAAAAAGTGGTTGTGGCATGGAATGACTCCATGCTGAATGTGATGGCTTAATGCCGCAAGATACAGCTTATTGTCAAAGCAGTACCATGGCTTGATGCCAAAAGGACATGACGGCTTAATGCCAAATGGTGGCTTGGTGCCAAAAGAGGTATGATGGCTTGGTGCCAAAAAGAATATTATGGCTTGATGCCAAAGAGGAGGTGATGGCTTAATGCCGAATGTGGTGGCTTGATGCCGAAAAGTGACAAGATGGCTTAATGCCACTGAATTTAAAGACTTATGAATGCGAAGGAGTCGCATTCGGTCTAAAAGATGAAATATGGGATGGCTTGCTGCCGCTTGAAGAGTTGTGGGACATGCGAGTATGAGATGATCATGCTCAGCCCGTGAAGTATGAATTTGGGGCAAAACCCAAACTTAAAGGCTCAAGGCCCAAATGTTGCCGGTGGGATTTGGGACATGAGAATGGTTCCATGTCCCGCCTTGGTGGCATAGGATCCAAACAACATTTAGACCAAAGGGCCATGGTGGTATGGGATTTATGAAAACCATATAGACCGAGAGGGTCATACTGGTATAGAACTTGGCGATCGCCACAGACCTTGGCCGGTGATGACGTAAGAACTTGGGGACCATGTAGACCGAAAGGGCCATGATGGTATGGAAGCTTGAAAACCATATAGACCTGAGAGGCCACGATGGTATAAATGTTTGAAAACCACATAGACCTGGAGGGCCCTGATGGTATGAATTCATGAAAGACATGCAGACATGAGAGTCATAATGGCATGTGATTTTTTTCGAAACCATACAGACCGTGAGGGTCATAATGGTATGAAAGATTGAAGGCTATATAGGCCAAAAGAGTCATGATAGCCTGGGGATTTATTAGCAAACCATATAGACCGAGAGGGTCATAATGGTATGGAGTTTGAGAGTCATGTAGCCATGAGAGACATGATGACATAAATGAGTGAAGCCATGTCGACTTTAGGAGTCTTGATGGCATCAATTGATGAAGCCATGTAGACTATGAGGTCATGATGGCATGAAATTTGACATGTTTAGAGGGGAGGTGAGTCCCCTCTTTCTCGAACTTTGAATTTCCAGAGTTTCTTACTCTTCTTTTTTTTTTCTCTTTTTTTTTTCCAAACTAACTTGACTGCCTTTTGAAAAGTTTTCACCCAAGCTAGTCCCCTTTTTCTTTTGCCTGTACGCCCTTTTGCAGGGTTTTCATACAGCAGGGTGATCCATTTTTGCCTGAGGCGCCCTCATCGGGTCATCACCTCAGCTGGATTTTTTTTTCTCTCTTTCTTTTTTGTTTGACATATTTTGCCCTTGGTCAATTAATGGTGTAACTAACCAAGTCTGTCAAGGTATTTCATTTTTCTTTTCTTTTTTTCTCTTTCTTTTTTCGCGGGGAATTCGTGCTTCCCTCGAAGCCATATGAACTTCTCGTACGCTCCGTAGAGAGTGACACATGGTGGACACCTCAAGCTCCTGACCTTCTTGTGCCTCTTTTTGGTTGTTGAAATTTGAGGCGTGATAAACACTAACCAGCATGTTGCCTTGTGTCAGTATATTCTGTCTTTCTTGAGGTGGTTTAAGTGAGGGCAAACTGACCCCATGCTAACCTCCTTAGAGACTTCCTTTTCTCGATCAACAAGCAGTTGCCTGAGATTGCATGTCCAGCTCAGTTCAGAGATTTCTTCCCTTCTGAGAGTTGCTAGTGTCAATTTGAGAATTTATTTCTCTCATTGCTTGAGTTGGGAGTATCTTCTCCATTCAACCTGTTTTCTCTCCCCTCTTTTTTCTTCTTCTTTTTCTTTGAACTTCCTTTGGAGTCCACACAAGGGAACCGTGTAGGCTGATCATAGGAATATTGGGGGCCTTGGATGGCTTGTATGTGGGCATAGGCATGTCACAGCCATTAGCATGAGTTGGGATTTAGGCATGTCAGAGGCTATGGAGGTTGTTTTTTTTTTGTACATGGGCATGTCGGAGGCCATGGAGGTTGTTTCTTTTGTGATATGTGAGGGCACATGAGCAGTTGTTTTGGGCATATTTGGGGGTAGGTTGATGGCCTACTTTGGGATTGAATTGAAGGGTTGTGGAGGGCTGTCCTATGGACTCTTCATTCCCCCGACTCAATTTTGTGGCGGGTGTCGGATTTCTTCCTTGCCCAAGTTTTATGCTTTGTGGTGGACTAATGGCTGGCCCTGGCATGCTGACATGTTTGTCAAAAGGCATAACTGGGTTGAGCTGTTGTCCAGCAAAACTGATTTGAAATGTTGAGTTGAGGGTTGGTCCCCCACTGAATTGTAGCATCGGGGGCCGCTGTCCAGCCTGATATGCTAACTTGAAGGGTGTAGGGTTGCTCCCTCATCCTGATAACAGGACTGACTTCAATTAGTCCCCTGTTGAGACAATGATTTCTTCCTTGTCCCTCTTCATAGTTAGTGCATACTGGTGATTTTCTGGGGCTTTATTGATAGAGGTTGGTCCTCTTGCCCCCCTGTTACCTTTTTAGGTGGAGAGTTCTCCCTCACACCTGTTTGATATGACATGGCTTAGGGGCATGCCCCCGGCCGGATGAGTAGCTCCCAGAATCAAGAAACTACCTGATTTTTTTTGATGTATAATGGGCCGAGAATTTCTTTCTTTCCCGAGCATAACCTTATCAGGTGATCATTCAGCGAGGGCATAGGATTTGTTCTGAGCCCAAGTGCCATCATGACAGTTGTATCCATTCGCCAGATAGAGGATTGATTCCTCACCTGCATGTCGGAATTAGAAGATCGGACCATTGGTTGGTCATCTTGGTTGAGAGAAAGGGCAAAATGCCGATCTCTCTGTAGTATCATAGGCCGTTGATCGGCTGGCTTCTTCAAACTGAAGAATGTAGGGTTGATCCCTTGCTTCACTGAAAGCCATGTTTTCGACCATTGATTGGCCAGATTTGTTGAAGTATGGAGGATTGCTTCCTTTCTTTGTGACCAGAGGACCGGTCACTTTTGGTTGAATGCATTTCTTTCGTAGCAAAGAATTTCTTCCTTGCTTTTTACCAGTATGATGGGCGTCCGGTTGATCCATAGCCTGAATTGTATTGGAGTGACCTGGAGGCTTGCCCCCAGTTGGATGGGTGACGTTGTGAGTTGACCAGCGAACTGACCAACACTAGATGTATACCGAGTGATGGATTGATTCCAAACCCGAGCATGGAAAAGGCACCACATCTGGGGCATCTTTGATGTAGTCATTGGATTTGTTCCAGGACCATGGAGTACTTTGAAGTTGCATCGATAATCGGGCAGCATTTTTTTGCAATTGGCAAGCATAGGATTGATTCCCAGCTCGTCGACTTGTCTTGGTGGACGGAACCGTTGATCGGTTGTCTTGCTTGAAATGATGAGTCGAGGGTTGACCCCTCACCCGGAAGATGACATCTGGGGATGGAACCGTTGATCGGTTGCCCCGGTTGAAGTCATGGGTCAAGGGCTGGTCCCTTGCCCGAGAAATAGCGTGGCTAGCCGTTGATCGGCCAGATTTGTTGATTTTCAGACATGAGGACTGATTCCTCTTTCCATTAGTAGTTGAGACCACTGATTGGTCAGAAATAAATTGACGGGTGAAAGATTTCTTATTTCCCCGAATGTGCCTTGCAGCAGTGTTAGTGGAAGACTGGGAAGAAACTTTGTCCCTTTTGTCCAACCGAGGCAGTGGCATAACGGTTAGCAATAAGAAATCTTGAAATCTGTCTTGGCTCTCCCTTTTAGGTGGAGGATTGCTTCCTCACGATCGTTTGATAACATATCGGGCATGTGGTTTATCCTTGGCCCATGATGTTATGGTGCAGGTAGGCAATTGCCCCCAGCCAAATATAAAATTCTGAATTGTTTTTTTTTTTTTTTTTGAGTTTGGTGAGCCTTCCATCAAGTCGGCTGCAGCATAGGCACCTGATTTCTGCTTTGCCCAAAGAATTTTCTTGGGTTCAACTGAGAATTGGTTGACCACAACACATGAGCAGACAAAGGATTGATTCCTTGTCTGAGGGAATGCATAAATTAACCAAGCCGTTGGTAGGCCTGACTTGTTGGAGTGTTGAGCTGAAGCTCAACCCCTTAGTTGATCAAGAACTTCACGGACCGTTGATCGGCCTGCCATCCTTGGAACGAGGAGCAGAGGGCTGCCCCCTCATCTTGGTGGTAGCGGTTTGACTTGTTGTCGTAGCGTGTGTAAATGAGCATCTTGCCCCCTGAGTAGAGTGCGTTGTTGCCCTGTACATGCAAGTTTCATTGTGAGCATCGGATTTATCCCTAGCCCGAGGGATATCTTGGAGTTGTGCCACTAACTGAACAGCCTGGGCCATGAGGCAAGTATGGGCTTATTTCCCAACTGCTGGTTGATTAGGCTTGGTTGAGATTGTGAGTTGAGGGTTGGTCCCTCACCCTGGCAGCAACATGGTGGGCCATTGCTTGGCCCAAGTTGTCAATTTTCAGACTAGAGGGCTGATCCCTCACATAACTTTGATCCTGTTTGTCAGTTGGGTAGCCACAATGCATAGCATCTCGGGACTGTGCCTATGATTGCTAGCCCTTGGCATTTCAAGAGTAGAAGATTGATTCCCCTACTTGGTTAGCCTTCCATAAAGACTTCATGTCATGGAGTGAGGATTGATTCCCCATGGAAATGGCATGTGGCATACGCCGTTGTCAGGCTCCCCATTGTATGTTGTGGACGAAGGCTGGCAATGGCGGCATTGTGAATTGAGGGTTGCTCCGTTCTTGAAGCAGTTTTGGCACGGGTCATTAACCAAGCATTATGGTAATCCCCTGAGTTTGAGGGTTAATCCCTCCTTAGAACAACTTTGGCATATGTCGTTGACTGGGCAGCCATGCTTTGATGATTTTTGTTTTCTTGGGCATAAGATTTATTCTTCACCCAAAGTGGCATTTGAGGCTGAAATGAAGCCACATTATTTTTCCCGAGTCAAGGATTAATCCCTTACCCAGTTGAAATACCTCATGATTTGAGCCCTCAATTTAACCAGCCATGGTAACATGGTGAATTGAGAGACGGCACCTCAATGAAATGTGGGCCACCAACCAATCTCAACATCTTTCTCTCAGGTGACGGATTTGTTCCTTACCCAAGTAGCATTTGTTTGGAGCTAAACTGATATTCGGTTGGCCCAAGTGTGTTTCTAGTTCGGAAATGCAGGATTGATTCCTTGTCCCTGAATATGCTGAGCCTTTGGTAGGTCAGCCAATGCATTGAGAATTGATTCCTTCTTGATTTGTTATTTGGCATGGTCATTGCTTGACCAGTTTATGACTTTTGGGTGAAGGATTTGTTCCTTGCCCCCATTTGATTGACGGAGTTCATCCGGATTTAGGGATTTATTCCCTGCCGAATGACGACATCGCCAGCTTGAGTGTGAGAGTTTTCTTTGCCGGTTGGCCAGCAATGATGATCTCGTGAATTGAGAATATGTCTTTGGCATGGCCATTGCTTGACCGGATATGACTTTTAGGTGAAGGATTTGTTCCTTGCCCCCATTTGGTTGATAGAGCTCTTTTGGACCAAGGGATTTGTTCCCTGCTGGACCACATCTTGCCAGCTTGAGTCCGAGAGCTTTCTTTGCCGGTTGGCCAGCAGTGCTAATCTCACGAGTTGAGAATATGTCTCTGGCATGGCCATTGCTTGACCATATATGACTTTTGGGTGAAGGATTTGTTCCTTGCCCCCATTTAGTTGATAGAGTTCTTTTGGACTTAGGGATTTGTTCCCTGCTGAATGACATTGTTGCCGGCTTGACTCCGGAAGCTTTCTTTGCCGCTTGCCCACCAGCCCATTTTCTTTTCTCCCTTTTTTTTGTGGTCAACCTTTTCTTGTTGTAGTTGCCCCGGTGCTTTGCACTTGTTGGAGATGGAGGAGTCAGACTTTGCTCTGATGTTGTCCTCCTCTTGTCTTGATCGGGTATGAAAAACCGATTTTGGTGTTTAGTTGCATGGGTCTTGAGACGGCATGGTTGATGCCTCTTTGACTTCTTTGAGGGTTGGTGGTGACTGATTCCATAACCACATGCCCCTGGAGTTGTTTGTTGGGGAGCTTCCATGGTAAGCTCTTTGAAAGTAGGGTCAAGTTGTTTAACCCTTGAGATATTCTCGGTGCTGGATGAACTCCGAGAGTGGCTTCTTGAGATGTTTGCAACATCAGGATGAAATCTTCGTGGCGGGATCATTGGACCCCACCGGGTCTCATCCTTTGACATTTTTCGCCTCCTCCTCGCACAAAGGAAAGAAGCATGTGTTAGATATATGACATTCGGGATGTATGTCTTCTTGAATTGCTATGACGGAGAGATGAAGGGAAAGAGAGGTCCCACCGGGCGTGCCAATTGATGTAACCTCAAAAATCTCAAAAGAATTTGTTTCTTTTGTTGTTTTGGAAATTCATTTTCCTCTTGAATTTGAATTAGGTTTGACCTTAGCATTGACTTTGTAAGAAAATAGATGATATTTCATAAAAGTACTAACTAGGGTCAAAATTATGTGTTGAGGTTGTTAGGTTCTTTGAAATTAATTTTGACCTCTCCCCGTCGGATGGTGCGAAGATCCGACGTTAATTACATCAAGATTTCTCGAATACCCTTGATTAAACGTCATAGCAATCCGTTGGAACGAGAAAACATACATCCGCAAAATAAGCATTCACATACACACATAGGAGAAAACGGTCCCATGAATTTGACGGAAGGCAAGCATTTGATTTGTTTGAATTTTGTTTGAATTGTATTTTGATTCAAGTTGAATTGAATTGATTTGAATTGAATTGATTAAAATTGATTTGAGTTGAATTGGTTTGATTGTTTTGAATTTAGTTTGAGTTGAATTTAAGTTTGATTAGGATTTGATTTGGAGAGTTTGATTTGACTTAGTTTAAATTTAAGTTTCACTTAAATTGGTTGAAATTTGGATTTTAGTGTGAGTTTTAATTTGATTTGAATTTGATCCAATTTGGGTTGATTAATTGATCTTTAAGTTTGTTTGGAATGAATTTGTCTGGAATTAATTTACTTGAATTTAATTTGAGAGATTTATTTGGTTGACTTTGATTGATTTAGATTGAATTGAATTTGATTAAAATTTAATTTGATTTGAGTTGGATTAACTGGAATTCAGTTTGAGTTGGATTTAAATTGATTTGGGTAGATTTGTTTGTTTTTATTGAGTTTAATTTGAACAGGTTGGGATTTCAGTGAATTATCTTCAGATTTCAAGTTTCAGATTTAAGTGATCTGGCTTCGGACTTAGCAGACTTTAGATTTCACATTCTGCAGATTCTTAAATTTGACCAGATTGTGGATTCTGCAATTTTACAGGTTTCGACCTCTCATATTAAATGTGAAGTTCAAACCTGCAGATTTGTGTGTTTTAAGTTCAGATTTCAGATTTTTCTTTGTTGAAGCTTCAATTTCCAGATTGCAGATTTCGATTAGTTGATGGTTCAAGTGAAATGATTTTTAATTGTCTTGAATTTGTTTAAGTTAACAATGATTTGATTTTGAGTTTGATGAATTTATTCAGAATCTGATTTGTTTTAAATTTAATGGAATCTGCTTGATGACTTATTTTGTTGATTTGGATTCATTTGACCTGCTTTGTTTTAAGATTGGATCTGACAAGGCTGATTTTGACTCGGATTTAGTTTGCAATGGATTTACATATTAATTTGCATTTTAATTTAGTTGGAGTTGAGTTTGGCCAAAACTGATTTTGATTTAATCTGAGTTAGTACGTTCAGATTTCTTAAAGCCTGCAGATTTCGGACCTGTTTGGGTTGTGTGGATTTGGGATTTGACTTATTCAATCATTTGATTTGAGTTCTGTTTTAAATTTGGCTTGAGGGTTTAGTGAATTTCAGGCCTTTATTTCCGGATTTTGATCTCGGGGTTCAGATTTCAAACCTCCAGGTTTCAATTCCAAAGTTACATTTCAGATTGGTGGTTCATTTGATTTCTTTAAGTTTGGATTTTCTTTCTTTACAGATTTGGGCTCTTACTGAATTTTTTACAGTTTTTTGGATCTTACAAGTTCAGAATTACAAATGCTGTATTTTTTTTATTTCAGATTTTGGTTGCAGGTTTTGAATTTGGGTTTATTTGGTTAGAATTGATTTGAGTTAAAAGTTGTTCATGGATTAATTCAATTTCAGTTTGTTTTAAATTTGTTTGGTTAAAGTTAACTTGTTTTGAGGGCTTGAAAAAAAGATTTGGATTGATTTGTTCATTAAAATTTGTTTGAGAATTTGATTTGGTTTATTTTTGAGAAGTTGAGTTTATAATTTATTTATGGGTTGTTATTTTGGTTAAAATTGGTTTACATGTGTTGTGATTTAACTTGATTTGGTTTAAATTGAATTTATTTAATTTGGAATCCCTTTGAATTCATTTAGTTGAAATTAAATTGGATTTTGGGATGTGAAAAGAAAATAAGAGCATATGAATACTATGCATGTATAGAGATATTCCACAAAACTTAACTCCGAGCTAATTTTTCATGGCCCTGCATGGGCATAAAAGAATAAAATTAACTTACATAATAGCTCTCCTCTTTTTTTTTTTAAGATTAAATTTCTCATAGCTCTTTATGAGCATCAAGAAATTTATCTCAAATGAATTTTGGGTATCGAAAATCGACCCCACAAAGAAAATTGAATCTCATATGGCCTTTTATAGGCATTAAGAGACTTAAAATTGAATGGATTTTGGGGAAATTGGAAATTAACCCCACAATGAAGATTAAATCTCATACGGCCTTTTATAGGCATTAAGAGACTTAAAATTGAATGAATTTTGGGGAAATTGGAAATTAACCCCACAATGAAGATTAAATCTCATACGGCCTTTTATAGGCATTAAGAGACTTAAAATTGAATGGATTTTGGGGAAAATTGGAAATTAACCCCACATTTATTATTAACCAAATTGAGGGAGAGTAGCCCCGGTCCAGAAGGACTTGTGGAGGATCTCCCAAGGATCCCACCTCGTCGGGCTATGGTTTAGCACGTGGCTATCCCAAGACTCTGGGTGAAGATCCTTTTAATTTGATTTTTTTTTTATTTGTTGAATAGAGGTTCCTGCATTGTGTGCGTAGGGCACTGTGCGCAGAGGGGGGGTTCAGGCACTGTTCCGGACCGGCGGTCCGGCTCCACCCGGCAGCAACAGGAGAGGAGGAGGGGCCGGCCGGCTTCGCCCGGTCGCGCCTCTCTTCCTCCTTTTTTTTTGTTTTTTCTTCTCCCCGGTGGGCCCCACTTGGTTTTCCACGCTGGCATATGATCCGGGGGATATATTTCCCCAGTGCTACAGTGTCGATCCGACGCTTCCCGGCATCCTGCGGCACCGCGACGGCCTTTGCGGGGCTTCCAGCTTCGTTCGGCAGCGACGGCACCGGGAGAAGAGGGAGGAGGCCCCGACGGCGATAGGGGAAGGGGGAGGAGGCCTCTCCGGCAGTGCTTGGAGGGTCTTCCGGCTTCTACGGCACCCGCGGCGACCGGCTGAGAGGCTCGCGGCGTCCGGAGGAAGAAGAAGAAGAAGGAGATGCTTCGTGCGGCTCCGACGGGTCTTGCGACGTCGAGTTGCTCCGGAGGGGATTCCGGCAGAGGTGGCTTCCGCGTGGCCTCCCGGCCTTCAGGAGAAGGTCCGTTCTCCCTCCCTCTCCTCTTTTCTGTCATCACCCGCCCCTTTTTTTTTTGCGACATGCCTGCTTCTTCTATAGCCCTCCCCCCCGGGTCCAATTCTGGAAGGGACTCGGGATGGCAATCTCCGTCCGATTAGGGGTCGTAAACACCGTAATATGCTCGGGGCTTCCTTCGATAGCCCCTTCTATGTTTATCCCTTCCATCTAGACTGTCCCGATTGGGATTGGGATTGTGGAATTGTAGTCGGCCGGGACTCTTATCGCGGAAAGACTCCCGTCCTAGGCGAGCACCTCTCCTTCCGCCTCCTGTTTATTTCTTTCCCCCCTTTTTTTTTGAAAAGGACAGAGTCTGTGAGCCTGGGCCAGCTGTCTGACGTGGGCTTCCTGATTCAAAATCAAGCCCAATGAAAAATGGGCCGCGTGGCCACTTGTGGGTTACATTCCACATCTTAAAACTAAAACAGGTCGATCTGTAAGCTGAATCCATCCTAATAAATTGAACTTGTAATGTGCTTCAACCGTAGGGCTTCGGTAGAGAATTGAAGGTGGGGGTTTGAGTGGGCCAACCATGCTCTTATTGCTCATTTAAATCACATCTTTTTCTTCTTCTTTTCTTATCTTCTTCTTTCTTCTCCTTTTTTCTGAAAATTTTAGGTTGCAACAGTCCCATTTTTAAGTTTCCCTACGAATTGGATCCTGGTGACATCCTGATTCAAGTTCCAGCTTTAGATTCTCATTCATTTTCTTTTTTTTATTTTTTAAGGAAGGATTGGTCTGATTCCTAGATATTTCATATTTGGTTGACTCCTTTTGATTTTATTCATCCTTCTATGTTCTGTTTTTGCTTTTTTTTAGGTTCAAGGGAGTTGATTTCAGCCTTTCAGGATTCTGATTCTCTCGGACAGACCTGACTTTGGATTTTTTATAAAAGGGCTCCCAGAAAACCTGGACTCCCTTAGCTTTGATTCTAACCAATACCTCTCCTTCCTTTTAGTATGCTATATTTTTTTAATGATCCACAGTCCTGCCAATTCCTTATCCCTGCTGTTATCAGAATGCTCAAGGTCAGGCTTAGGTCAATTTTGATCGAACTTTGTTATTCTCTTGTTGAATTTTAATAATTTGGTATTCTTTCTTTTCGATTTTGCATTCCCTCAAGATCATTGAGCTATTGAGATTTTCCTTCCATATAGACATCAATGATGAGCATCAATGTTTTTTCCATTGCTTGCATTCTTTAGATATGCATTGGGAAAGGCATAAATGCCATAGTCCCTTGATGAAATTAGTATAGAATCATCCATAGTCTTTGATAGACATATAGGATATTCTTCCCATTGCATTGGCATAAGATAGGGTCTCCCTTAACCTTTGATAAGCATTAGGGGCTCCTCCCTTGATTGATTCCCTCATCGGTTTATGGTTTGGCATTTTGGCATATTAATATGCATTGTCTTTCCATGGCTTGATGGGTTCAGACCTCCCTAAGTTCATTACATGCCATAAGGGGGTGGATAAGATATGACATTGGGGGTTTTATCCTTTGTGAAATTACCCTCCGAATGTCATCCTCGTGTTTAATTTGATTCTCTCGTGTCTTTGCCCAAAGCATAGGACTCATTCCCATATGACCAGCTCTTGGTCAGCCTTGGATGTTCTTCGGTTAGGTAAATTTTTATTTGATTTCAACTAAGACAGGAGGGTCCAGCATCAAGCCATCCCCATGAGTTGTCTTAGTTAGGGACCCTGCATGTTTTTCATTTACCGATCTCCTTGGATCCAAGAAAGTGGCTGATTGGGACTCCCTGCCATTACTGATATCAGGTTATCCTTTGGTGTGTTCTCCATTGAATTCCACCATCGGGAGCATCCTCCAGTTCTTATACTGTCTGCTATCCACTCTCAGATCTGAATCTGACCATTTCTCTTCAACAATGTCTGATCGGTTGACTGTATAGGCAGGTGAATGGACAGTTGGCCAGTGTGGTGTGGCAGCCGGGTAGAGATGCTTCTGTTTGGGCTAAAGTTGGTTTCTAAGGGCCTGATAACCGACTAGATACCCAGCAGAAAGGGGCTTGTGTAGCCAACCAGGGTCTTCTTCATGAATTTCTTGGAATAGAAAAAGTTTTTTAGGGGATAAGATCATGATGTCAGGACATTTCCTTTCACCTCTCTTTGTTTCTTGCTTTCTCTTCCCCCTTCAGGTGCAAGAGAGGCATTTCAACTCCAAGCTACATTGATGGAATCAGGCTTCGATTCTCAAGGAAGATTTGGGGTACAAACTATCAACTAGGATGATGTGGAGACTATCTTGCATGGGACAGAATGGGGATTGTGTAGGCGTGATCGTGGGTCAGTGAGGATTGATTCTCAAAAGACATAGAAATTAACATGATGCATAATGGGCAGGCTTGGTTCAGCCAGCCAAAGCCTAGAATGAAATTGGGGAATAAGGAGGGGATGAAGTTAAGCTATCATCTGTTGAACCCCTTTTCTTACCTTCGGGTGCAAGATATGCAAATGACTTCTAGGTTGGCCTTGGTAGGAGAAGACCTTGACTCCCAGTTGTACCCTTCTCCTTGTACTTCAATGGACACCACCGAGGAGGAAATAGCTCCCTTGATGTACTTCAGAAAATGACCTCCTCCTCCTTTTTTCTCAAGCCTCTGGAGCATCCCACCAGCCCCCTTGCAGTGGTCGAGCAGGCCTGTTTATCAGCTTTGTTCTGAGCCTTTTCAGTCATCCTTAACAGGGCAGGTATGGCGGTGTTAATTGAAGGAGAATCGACCGGATTCCTCCCCCATTGAAAACCTTCCCTTGATGCCTTCTTGCTATCCCAGTAGGTGGTATTTTTACTAGTGATTCAAACCTCTCCTTAGGCAGGAGGATCTGACATTTAACTGAGGGTCCCAGCAGGCTGTCTTTATTGAAGTAATTTGAATTTTCTTTTGGTGAGAAAATGTTGCATTAAAGGGGGGCTTGTGCCTGCTATTACCGCAGATTCCAAGGATGGTAAGGCTGCATTAAATGGAGAGAATCTAATGTCTCGGCTTTCACCATCCGGGCAGGGCTATCCTTGCTTAGAAAACCACATTAAATGAAAGGATCTGATGGCATTACTCTCCATGGATGACTTTCCCGTGGTCCCCCCTTATGCTGCCCTGGCAAGTTTAGAAACTTTTCCAAATCTTATTCTAGGCAGGAAGACCAGCATTAATGGAGAATGTACCAGCTGTGAAAGCAGGCTGCCAATAGAGTGATGGCTGATCTTGGCCTGGGCTAGGATAGCCTGCACTTACCCCCATTGACATATGTAATCCCCCTCGCCAATCTTCATTGATTTCCAGCTTATCTTCTTCATAAGTCTTGTTTGACCAATTGAGGGAAGTCTTCAGCCGCTGGATTAATCAGAGATTGGCTGGATCATTAGCACCTGCGCGCAGGTGCTTGTGGGCCCAAATTTGTTTAATTGGGCTTCTCTTCATGGAGATCGTCCGGCTTGTCTTCATAAACTCTTGTGGACCCATAGATCATTCTGAATGTCATCCCATTCAATATGGCAGTACCATGGCATAAAGGGTAATGATGAGTGGGCCATCCCTATCATCCAATTGGGCCCACAGGTTCAAGACGTACAGCCCATTATGTGCACAAACTATCAGTGGGCTTAATGGGCTATGCTCTTAATCAGCCCCCAATTAAAACCACTCTTCTTTAGAGCACTGAAATGGGCTATTTTGTTTAGAGCTCATTAGGTCTGGCCCATTTAGTTCATCCTTTTCGTGCCATGAATATAATATACAATCCCCTTGAATTAAGCTCATAGTAGCCACCGAATTGGGCTCAATTAGGATACCTAAGCCACATCCCTCTCTCTTCCATGTATACATTGTTTTTTGAAATTTCACGTGTCAACACTGCAACAAGTAACAACAAGGAAATGATACCATTATCAAGATGATAGGTGACCAAGAAAGAAAATATACATATACATATGCATATACATAAAGAGAAAATGGGGAACCACTGACCAGTAAAAAAAGATTTACAACCCCTTGGAACAGAAAAAAACCGAGTAAGAAAGGAAGCAAACAGCCACTCTTTAAACATATTGACCAGAATTCAGAAATGTCTTCTATTGACAAGTATTATTGTTGAAAGATTCTAGCTTTCTTATTCTCCAAATAATCCATAGCGGGCCAATGCTTCAGATATAAGTTTCATGCTAACACAGATTTAGTTTCTTCACTGTTGAATAACCTTCCATTTTAGTACCAGTTTAGACCCCAAAAGGTTAAACCGTAAATAATGTCCCAAAAAAGGCTCAACCATATCAGTTCCACAAAATAAGCCAGCCTAGACCACGAAGAAGCAACCCTGTCGCCAGTGGAGACTCAAGATGACAAGACTAGGATGCACCCCACTCTAGATGAACTTTGACCATGCTGGGTGGCTGAAGAAGTAACAATAATGGCTCAGCATAGCTCATACTAAAGTCCAAGAAACAAAAAAACTCCTAGAGCAGATCTAAGTCATCAAGGAGGCCAAATATATCAAGTGAATCCAGGCAACCCCTGCTCAATATGCCATGGTTACTACAAGTACAAAATATCTGTTTTTTCTACAGACAACGCCACACATCAACAGAAAGGAACATAAAAGGATTAATTGGAAGGGTCACAAAGCCGTCAAGAATACAAGGATAAACAATGTCTACACATACAAATTCAAGGCTCCTGTAAAAAATCGAACTATAAGATGGTCCGATGGAGAAAATGATCCTTCATGAGCTGACAATCCCAATGCATTCTTTCCCTAAGAAAAGAAGAATAGCATGTGATGCCTTACATCATATATGCATATATGCATGCCATGCACAACTCCAATCATCGCCCCACCAAAGACATGCAGGAGGAGCTGATTAAGGTGCCTGTGCTATAGCTGTGCCCAACAACTCACCAACTAAAGTAGATGTTGCAACATTGCAACAAATAGCCACACTGGCAGAAGACCTCTTCTCATAGAGCTAGCCCTCTTCTTGCGCTTGAGGGACCTCAAATACAGGAACTGAGAGAGAGAAACAAGTCCTCAAAGCCACATTATCAGAGACCTGAAATGTCTACAAAACCCAGATGCCAGAACTTGCAAGACTGCTAGGTTGCTACATCCCATGCAAGGGGCAGCATAACCAGTAAACCATGCACTTCCCCTGTCAGGATGCCAACACAACTGATACATGAACATGGAACCAATTTGATGCACAGGGAAGACCAAAGGTGTTGCAATGACCCACAGGTAAGCATAAATGCTAAGCTTGCTAAAAATTGTGATACCAAAACTATGGTGGACACCATTTTTGCTGCCATGTATTCCTTATAAATTGCATTGTTACTACATTTTTTACAAAATTCTGTATCATTTTTTTTATTCTCCCCTCATTAGCAAATTCATGTCTTATAGTGCTAAGATTCTTTATAGAATTAGATAAGAGGTTAAAAGTTAATAGAAAAGTTTACACTTTCAGATTAGTCCCCAAAAAAGGGCATCACGGCCTCTACTACTGCTTCTGGTTTAAACTATTATGGGTCAAATAGTCAATCCTTAAAAATCATCCACGTCAGAGCAAACAGTTTTGAAGAATACCTATTTTTCCATGCCCAATATCAACAGTACATCCAGATATACGCCCCACTGCATATAGTGACAATACTGCCTGCTCAGATGCATAGAAGCCTGACACATTGAAATTTTCAAACATCAATTGAACCAGTTGTTCTCTAAGAGCCTGTAGAAATTGCAAAGAAAATGATATCATTTGAATGCTTATGAAAGTTGGGCAATTGTATCTCTTCAAATAAGAGAAAAAAAAACTTTATCTGATATGCCATCAACAGACACAGACACAGACAATATTAACAACATAACCTATTTACATGAACCGCTATAACAAGATGTGAAAGGTAACTTTTATGTATGCTCTTTAAAGTTGACCAAGAAAAAAATGTATCAAGAATAACCTAAAACCATACTTGATAAAAAAAACTTAGTAGTGTATAGGATTGATTTTCCACACGATGTGCGGATACACGTTACTATATCCAAATGTCGCTTCCAAACAAAACAGGGACAAAATTCAAGCATCACAATTACCACCACCGAAACCATCCAAAAGAATTCATCGACGACCCAAGAGCAAAATACACTTTGCCGGCACGTCAAGGAGGATCAAGACGAAGACTTGATACACTTGACCTTGGGCGTGGAAAGTGGCTCCGTGAACAATATCTGCCCTTCGTTCCCCTCCTCCCAGCCAAGTCCAGTGTACAGGACATGGCGGAGCAGGTCCTCCATAGCCTCCCAATCCTTAATAAAGCCCCTCACCACCGGGTCCACCATAACTTCCTCGAAAGCCGAGCCGTCCGACATGTCTCCGTCCTCATCCGGCACTCTTTTCATCTTCGTAGGTATTACCTTCAAGAAAGATCCAAGTGTATCACAACTTCTTAATTATCTCCTACCAAAAAACAATTTTTAAGTACACAATGAGAAGGGGAAAAAAGGAGTTTGCACAATAGAGGGTCGCACCATGCCAGGGTCTTGATCTGGTGACGCGAATCCCGCTTTGAGAAGCTTCGAACCCGCGTCCACCACTACTGCTTCCATGGCGAAAAGGGTGGTGAAGCCAACTGAGACAACGAACAGAAAAGGTGAGCTGCAAGATTCCACGGAGGAAAGAAACAGAAGAGCGAGACCTACAGACAGGACTTGGAAGTTGGAACAGCGGCAGGCGGCAGCAAAAAGGGGGCGAAACAGAATATCCCAGAATGCGCAACGTTCTGCAGAAACCCCCGGGGATGCTCCGGGCAAGGTTTTTGCAACTTCACTACTTCGTAGTTCGTACTGCACATTCCTGACATCCTGTGGCGACGAAAAAAAAGTTTTTTATATTTTCGCTAAAATTAAAAATGACGTTTTTGTAATTAAAAATGACGGTTTTTTTGTAATTTTTTCAAATTAAAAATTTGAGAAAATTTTGTTTTCTTTTGGAAGAGTACATATTTCTTTCCATTCATTAATCTGCGGAGTGCAGATGACTTGATTGCAAAGAGGCCTAACTTTGTAGTGGTCAAGTACAGTAATCTTATTGCTAAATGTTACAACCATTTTCATTCTATACCAAATACTTTAAACATTACAAATGTTTAGGTGAATCAGCTTCAATTAAATACGCCTGCAAATAAGCCAAAGGATATGTTATGATACATTTGGATTGTTGTTCACTACCATTTTAACATTGCACTTAAGAATATAGATCCATATAAGCATGATTAACAGACACTAGTTTTACTCAATAAATACATATTCCAATATTCATAAACTTTGAATTTTGGATCTTAATCTATTATGTAAATTATTTTTATTAAAAAACTGATACCCCACAGTAGATGTTGCTGCCAACGGGTCACTTCAACCAAACTGGGTATGTTTAGGGAGCTGCTGCATGGAAGAGAGTTGGGATGTAGGTTGGTATGGGGGCTTTATCTTGGGTATACTTTTGCTTCATGAAGTGTAGAGGTGAGATCAAATCAGTTTACCTCCTGTTGATGGGTTCTATTCTATTTCCTAACCAAAAACAAATTAAAAGGTGCAGCCAGAGCCAATTCAAATCAAATCAACCGGTCTAATTTAGTTTGTTTCAGTTCGTTCAGGTTCATAGATAAATAAAATACTATGTAAAATAATTTATACGACTAAATTATTGATGTATGGGTTAAAATATCTAAAAACTATATTTTGCCATCAATTATATCACATAAAGGTTATTACGCACCAATCTTCTTAACCGTCTGTATTTTTACATATGCCCCTAAAATTAAAATATTAAAATCATGCGTTCTTGAAAATTAACTGCATCCATAAATAAATACCTCATAGACAGCATTGGCCAGATTTTTTTTATTTTTCTGGCAAACATATCCTAGAGAGATAAAGGGAGAGTAAGAGAGAGAAGAGAAAGATAATACGAAAGAAATATTTTCTTCAAAGATTTAAATTTATTTCAATTGAGTTACATCATCGATCTACAATAAGTCATTTTCACTGTGTATTAGTTACATGTGAATTAACACAAGAACAACACTTTATGGTTTAGTTTGTGACAGAACAAGCACTTAATTTGATTAAGATTTTATGGGGGCAATTCCACCTTTGAGCACCTGAAAACGAAGAGGCATGTTTAGGACACGGGCTGTGTGGTACAAGATTAATAGGGTGTTTGGTTACGTTTTTTTCCCTCTTTTTGATCTAAATTTTAAAAATAAAAGAGATAAGGTGTTTGGTTGCAACTTTTAACTACTATCTCATTTTTAAAAGTGAGATAGGCTATGTACATAATCTCTTCTAAAATAAAAACAAGTCAGGACTTGTTTTATTTTTGAGATAGACGCGGAGGGAGGCGAGACGTGCGGAAGGGGGGGTGGGAGAGCGCTGTCGCGGGGGGGGAGGGGGAGGGCTTCGCCGTGCGGCCATCGGCGGCGGGGACGCCGTCGGCGAGGGGCGCTTCGCGGCGGGCGGGCGGGCGGGTTTCGTGGGCCGCCGGGGGAGCATCGCAGGGGGGGAGGGCTTCGGCCGTGCGGAGGGCCGCCGCCCGGGGGGGGGGAGCACCGCGGGGGGCCATCGGCGGCGGGGACGCCGCCGGCGGGCAGGCGGGCGGGTTTCGTGGGCCGCCGGGGGGAGCATCGCGGGGGGGGGGAGGGCTTCGCCGTGCGGAGGGCCGCCGCCCGGGGGAGCACCGCGGGGGGCCATCGGCTGGTGGTGTAATACCTCGGCTTTTAAAAAAAAAATCAATTTTTCGTAACCGCCCCCCCCTTCCCTCCCCGTCCCGGACCCCTCGCCGTCATCCCCGCGATAACGCCGGCCACCCTCCCCCGGATGCGTCGCGATCTTCCCCCCCTCGCCGGTTGCGCAGCCCCCCGGCTGAATCTCTCTCCCTCTCTTCCTATCGTCGCCGCGCACCCGGCGCTTGGGCTGCCTCCGCCATGCGCACCCGGCCGCTGCCCTCCCAAGCGACGCCGCCGCCGCCCGCCGCGGCATCAGCCCCGCCGCCCGCCTGCACCGTCCAATGTCCAGCCGCCTCCCTCTCGCATCGCCACCGCCACCCGGCCGCTGCGTGAGAGTCGCCGGCCACCCTCCCGCGCGACCCACCGCCGGCCAACCGCCCTCCCACGTCACCTGGCCACTGCCACCGCCCCCGCCGGAAGCGAGCGCCGCCGGACCTCCCCTTGCCGTCACCGCCTCCGGCCCTCACCTCGTCGCCGTCTCCTCCCTCCGGCGCCTCCCTCGCCGGCGAGAGCATCGTCGTCCCGACCCTTCTTGCGCCGCCCGCCGTCATCGCTGTCGGAAGCCGGCGTCGCCGTCGACTTCCCCTGTTCCGGCCGGAACCGCCGCGGGAGAGCTTCTCGTCGCCACCATCGCCGGCCGTCGCCTTCCTCCCGCCGTCTCCGTCGTGACCAGACCCTCCCCCACCCATCGCCGTCGCCGTCGAGCGCCGCCGGCTGCCCCCGCCGTCGCGAGCGCCACCTCCGCCGTCGCGAGCGCCGCCGCGAGCCGCCGCCGCCTCCGCCGCCCGCGAACCGCTGCGTGAGCCGCCGGTCCAGCCGGTCCAGCCGCCGGTCCAGCCGCCGGTCCAGCCGTGGTCCAGCGCCTCCGAACCGGCCCGGTTCAGCCGGTCGAACCGGCCCGGTTCAGCCGGTCCAGGAAATTCCGATTTTTCGGATTTATTAAATCCGGATATTAGAAAAGGCCAAGAAAAATAGCAGGAAAATTCTGAAAAATCCAAAAAATTCACAAGAGCTTCCAGGTAGGTTTCTCAAGCTCATCTATGTATTTGATCCCATTTTGATTAGAAAATATGCATGATTTAACTTATGGACCTTGATTTGACTAGTTTAGACTTTTGACTCATGATTAGTGAATTTTCTCAAAAATTCTTGAAACCAGAACTTTGAAAATGATATTTTGAATATTATGGGACATGTTTGGCATGATTCTGGACGGGTAGAACTATTTTTCATGAGACTTGACCATATGATTTTTATGTATATGTTTATGTGCTAGAATGGGCCTAGAATTGAAATATAATTATGTGGAGTTTGGAAAAATCAAAAGTCATCATATTTCACTTTTTGGAACCTGTTTAGGTCAGATTATGGGTGTTGACATCAGAAGTTAGCTTGTTTTGATTATGCCAAGCTTGATTTAAGTTAATTGTCTTGTATATGTGATTAAGTATGTCTAGTTCGGTTTGTCATTTCATGTATGTAAATCAAGTAAATTTTGGATAGTTTGGTTTCAGATTATGTAATATGTCATGCATGATATGATTATGTTCATATGGTTAAGTTTGGTATATGTTTGATTTAGAATATGTCAACCAAGTCGGTTAGTACAAGTCTTGTAGTTATGGTGAAATATGTTTAATTTGGTTTCAGATCATGGGCTATGCTATGCATAGTTAGTCATGTCAATTTGATCATGATTAGTATGAGTTGTCATTGAGAACCAGTTCAATTATGTCGAGTTATCATATGTCTTGTCAAGTTTGTTATGCATGTTATGTCTTGTATGAAAGGCTATGAAATTAGATGTTTATGTCATGTATGCATGGTATGGTCAGGTATGTCATGATGTGAAATTATGTTATGAACTCTTGGTATGTCGTGCTATGAAGGCTTCACCAGCCTATGTTAGACAATCGCCCGTGGGCAGCGGGTAACTTAGATGAATCCGGCCCTCCCACAGATCCCGGATTACCGCGGTTTTTCCCTTAGTGTCACCACTGCCTAGGTGCACTTTGGGCTAGCTTAGTATATGTTACTTCTATATATATATTAGAGGTGGTGAATGCATTTTGTACATGTGAAGCAAGACGACCAATTCCTTGCTCTTTGGCTATGTGTTCTGGAAAGGATATGAAATATGTTACTTGTGTGTCATGTATGGAAGTTAAACCATGTCATGTTAGAAAAATCAGATTTGTCTGTTTTAATTTGGTCATGTTAAGTTAAGTCCAGAGGTCATTTAGATGATATTTGTCTAGCTTGTATGGTCTTGTGTGCATTGGTCTAGAATTAATTGACTTTGGCATAATCTTTTCTTTGAAGATAATTATGTTCAGATATGGGTTGTGAGATTAATATAGAAGACATTCTATACTTTTACATTACATCTCAATCTAGATATGTTACGTACCATTGCTTGTTTATATGTTAATTACCCGATTGATGGGTGAAGGGTGTAAATCCTACGGAGTCCCCGGACTCACCCCGTTGTGGGTTAAATTTTTCAGCGGGTTTTGAAGATTTAAGAGCATGAAGATGAGGATCAGGTGGAACCAAAGGAATCAGAGTCATTTGCACATGGAGATTCTTGGTGTTCTCTACTTAGGTAGATGATCTTGCTTGTTTTTGAACAAGAGTGTGGATAGACTTAGAAGTATGATTCTATTATCTTGTTTTGATGGATCTTAGAAAAAATTAATTGTTTAAGTTTGGGTTGTGGAATCCAAGTGTTGGGTTTCATCCCACTGTCACGACATTGTGTATTTCCGCTGCGTATTTGTGGTTATGTTATTTAAATTCCGGGTCGTGACAGGAGTGGTATCAGAGCATTAACCCGGCCGGAAGGTCTATATTGACCTGCCCGGGTGTTTGATAGTGATTTGGGTGAATTAGATTTGATACTTGGATTATCTATTTGAATCAATTAGATCTGATTTTTAGACTTTGAAGATTGCATTATTGGATGTCTAGATTGGATGATTGATTGTATATGTTTATGAGGATCAATTTTCAGATTTTGGTAAATCTTGAAGATTCGATTTATGATAATAGGAGGAGATTATCAATTTGGGTCAATTTGATTTTGATATTAGATTTGTGATTTGATATGTAGAGATTTAAATTGGATAATCAATCAATGTATGATAATCAACTTTTAGATTTGGTTGATCTTGAAGTTGAATCAATCTTAAGGCAAGATTTTATTGGAGTATGGAATTTTAGTGTTGAACAGTTGATTAATATTATATGGTTTAGTATTTTTATGAGATGAAGTTCAAATTTTGTGTAACCGGTGAATTATATTGATTAAATGAATATGATTAAGTCATGATGATATGATTTCTTATTTAAGTGAAGATAGAAAGCTAGATAGATTGGTAGATTTTTTCGTATTGTGAAATAAAGTGAGTTTTATAATGATTTCATAGGATGATCTTCATGAGAATAATTGAATTATTGAGGTAAGTTAATTGGGATATATTTATGATAAGAGGATATATCATGTATTATTAGAAGGAATGAGATCAGTCAATCATAGAATTGAGGATGAAATATCTAGAAGATCAAGTATTGATGGTTGTTTAAGTGGTGCTTTGCTTAGATATTTATAGGATACCACAATCTAGTTTATATTATGACCATAGTATCTAGAATCTTAGTTATTATTTGCCGATCTAGAATCTGAGTAATTGCTCTACCAATCAATATCCTTGTCTAAGGACTTGAAATCTTTGATCCTTGAATTTCCAAATCATAGGAAGTATATAGGCTCTAGGTGATTCAGCTTGATAATTATGAGTTGTTAAATTTGTATCGTGGACAATTTTGTTAGATATAGATTTGTTGAGACTTTGATTCGTATTAAGAGTATTATTTAAGTTGTTTGGAGTAATTTGGAAATTGTGATTTAACTTCTATTGAGAAAGTAATTAGAGATCGTGATATACTTGTTGAGGTTTAAATGAATTGGATGTCTTTGGCATTAGATTATGGCTCTTTAAGTATGGGAATAATTTGATTGTTAGTTAAGATGATCGTAATCTAGATTTCAAATTATAAGAAAGTGAATGTTGGTGATAATTTGATGATAATGGTGTTTAGGTCTATCATTTATAAAAAGAAAATGAATGATGAATTATGATTGATACTCTTGTTTTAGAAGGATAATAGAATTTCAGTCGTTTTAGATAATGGTCAGATATGTATGATATGAGGATGATATCATTTGATAGATTGATGGAAGAGAGATTGTTGAATCATTATGAAGATTTACATTGGGTAATATATGTGGAATAGTGAATTATTCAATTTTGTCTATGTGAGAATAATCGATTTATGCATATGTATTTGGAATAATACTTATATGCGGTACGAGGTTAGAATGGCATGTATTACTTGGAGTATGATGCCGGTGTATCTAAAATAACGATGATGATTGGAATATTACTTGATTAAGTGGTCCGGATGGAAGGGTTGGATATCGAAACGAGATTATATATCTAAACTTTGAAGAAGAATTAAATTGTTTAGTGTGATTGTATCAGTAGTATTCTTGTGTTATTAAAGATAAGATATTGCAGTATAAGTTTTGAGGATTGGCACTTGTTTTAGTAGGGTTCTGATCACTTGTAAGTTATCAAATCTAGTTGATGTTATCGCATGACATCCAAGATTATAACCTTATTCTTTATGAATCATGAACTTGAGAATTATTCTATCTATCTTCATCGTTGCATAACCTCTCCAATCAAGGAGTACTTGTTACCACTCATCCCTGATTTATCAAGTTTTAGTGGAGTTGTGTTTGGAGCAAATATTGATTATGTTAGATGATTATGAATATTTAGTTCGAGACTTTGGTTTAGTTGAGAAAATCTTCAAGTCAAATATAGATAGAAGAATAAGTTGGTGATATCTTACTAGTTGTTTGAAAGTGATTGGAATTTGATAAATTTATTAAACATACGAAGTGTTTAGAGATTGAGTTCCAAATTTGGTGGAGATTAAATGAATATATGAGAATCACAATAGAATAGTTATGGTTCCTTGAGATTTGGAATGACTTGATAATTGAGGAAGTGCAAGGCATGACAAATAGATCCCAAATGTATTAGAAAGAAAATATTAGAGATCTTTGTGAAAACTTGATAATTATTTAGAAGATATTAGGGGATTATCATTGGAAAAAAAAATGGATCAGAGGACTAGGTTGATAACCTTGTCTCATATGGAAAATATAATCTTCATTGTTTTAGATAATTTTCAATGATGAGTATGGCATGTTTGAGATATGATAATAAGGATGAGATTTAAGTATTATAATTGCTAAGAAGATTGAAGAATATTGAAGTATAAGGAGATTGGAATTGTAAATGATGATCGGTGATAATATTTGAAGATCAAACTTTTGGATAAAGTTAGAGATTGGAGAGTTAATTATTATGAAAGAATGGTATAGAGATATGATTAATTAGAGGAAGATGAATATGATAATTTTGTTAAAGTTGATATGGGATAATTAGATTATCATGCATGATATGATATAGAAGGAAGAGCGTATAACTAGAAATTTTGATATGGATAATATTAGTGGATGATGAGAATTTTTGCACATATATTGTGTATCGTGGTTTGAGAATCTATTTATGAGTGTATGAGAATTAAATCATCTTGACTTCCCCCTTCGACTAGATAGTAAGAATTTGAAATTTCGAGGGCGAAATTTATTTTAAGGGGTGAAGAATGTAATACCTGGCTTTTAAAAAAAAAAAAATCAATTTTTCGTAACCGCCCCCCCCCTTCCCTCCCCGTCCCGGACCCCTCGCCGTCATCCCCGCGATAACGCCGGCCACCCTCCCCCGGATGCGTCGCGATCTTCCCCCCCTCGCCGGTTGCGCAGCCCCCCCGGCTGAATCTCTCTCCCTCTCTTCCTATCGTCGCCGCGCACCCGGCGCTTGGGCTGCCTCCGCCATGCGCACCCGCCGCCGCCCTCCCAAGCGACGCCGCCGCCGCCCGCCGCGGCATCAGCCCCCGCCGCCCGCCCGCACCGTCCAATGTCCAGCCGCCTCCCTCTCGCATCGCCACCGCCACCCGGCCGCTGCGTGAGCGTCGCCGGCCACCCTCCCGCGCGACCCACCGCCGGCCAACCGCCCTCCCACGTCACCTGGCCACTGCCACCGCCCCCGCCGGAAGCGAGCGCCGCCGGACCTCCCCTTGCCGTCACCGCCTCCGGCCCTCACCTCGTCGCCGTCTCCTCCCTCCAGCGCCTCCCTCGCCGGCGAGAGCATCGTCGTCCGGCCTTCTTGCGCCGCCCGCCGTCATCGCTGTCGGAAGCCGGCGTCGCCGTCGACTTCCCCTGTTCCGGCCGGACCCGCCGCGGGAGAGCTTCTCGTCGCCACCATCGCCGGCCGTCGCCTTCCTCCCGCCGTCTCCGTCGTGACCAGACCCTCCCCCACCCATCGCCGTCGCCGTCGAGCGCCGCCGGCTGCCCCCGCCGTCGCGAGCGCCACCTCCGCCGTCGCGAGCGCCGCCGCGAGCCGCCGCCGCCTCCGCCGCCCGCGAACCGCTGCGTGAGCCGCCGGTCCAGCCGGTCCAGCCGCCGGTCCAGCCGCCGGTCCAGCCGTGGTCCAGCGCCTCCGAACCGGCCCGGTTCAGCCGGTCGAACCGGCCCGGTTCAGCCGGTCCAGGAAATTCCGATTTTTCGGATTTATTAAATCTGGATATTAGAAAAGGCCAAGAAAAATAGCAGGAAAATTCTGAAAAATCCAAAAAATTCACAAGAGCTTCCAGGTAGGTTTCTCAAGCTCATCTATGTATTTGATCCCATTTTGATTAGAAAATATGCATGATTTAACTTATGGACCTTGATTTGACTAGTTTAGACTTTTGACTCATGATTAGTGAATTTTCTCAAAAATTCTTGAAACCAGAACTTTGAAAATGATATTTTGAATATTATGGGACATGTTTGGCATGATTCTGGACGGGTAGAACTATTTTTCATGAGACTTGACCATATGATTTTTATGTATATGTTTATGTGCTAGAATGGGCCTAGAATTGAAATATAATTATGTGGAGTTTGGAAAAATCAAAAGTCATCATATTTCACTTTTTGGAACCTGTTTAGGTCAGATTATGGGTGTTGACATCAGAAGTTAGCTTGTTTTGATTATGCCAAGCTTGATTTAAGTTAATTGTCTTGTATATGTGATTAAGTATGTCTAGTTCGGTTTGTCATTTCATGTATGTAAATCAAGTAAATTTTGGATAGTTTGGTTTCAGATTATGTAATATGTCATGCATGATATGATTATGTTCATATGGTTAAGTTTGGTATATGTTTGATTTAGAATATGTCAACCAAGTCGGTTAGTACAAGTCTTGTAGTTATGGTGAAATATGTTTAATTTGGTTTCGGATCATGGGCTATGCTATGCATAGTTAGTCATGTCAATTTGATCATGATTAGTATGAGTTGTCATTGAGAACCAGTTCAATTATGTCGAGTTATCATATGTCTTGTCAAGTTTGTTATGCATGTTATGTCTTGTATGAAAGGCTATGAAATTAGATGTTTATGTCATGTATGCATGGTATGGTCAGGTATGTCATGATGTGAAATTATGTTATGAACTCTTGGTATGTCGTGCTATGAAGGCTTCACCGGCCTATGTTAGACAATCGCCCGTGGGCAGCGGGTAACTTAGATGAATCCGGCCCTCCCACAGATCCCGGATTACCGCGGTTTTTCCCTTAGTGTCACCACTGCCTAGGTGCACTTTGGGCTAGCTTAGTATATGTTACTTCTATATATATATTAGAGTGGTGAATGCATTTTGTACATGTGAAGCAAGACGACCAATTCCTTGCTCTTTGGCTATGTGTTCTGGAAAGGATATGAAATATGTTACTTGTGTGTCATGTATGGAAGTTAAACTATGTCATGTTAGAAAAATCAGTTTTGTCGGTTTTAATTTGGTCATGTTAAGTTAAGTCCAGAGGTCATTTAGATGATATTTGTCTAGCTTGTATGGTCTTGTGTGCATTGGTCTAGAATTAATTGACTTTGGCATAATCTTTTCTTTGAAGATAATTATGTTCAGATATGGGTTGTGAGATTAATATAGAAGACATTCTATACTTTTACATTACATCTCAATCTAGATATGTTACGTACCATTGCTTGTTTATATGTTAATTACCCGATTGATGGGTGAAGGGTGTAAATCCTACGCAGGCCCGCGACTCACCCCATTGTGGGTTAAATTTTTCAGCAGGTTTTGAAGATTTAAGAGCATGAAGATGAGGATCGAGTGGAACCAAAGGAATCAGAGTCATTTGCACATGGAGATTCTTGGTGTTCTCTACTTAGGTAGATGATCTTGCTTGTTTTTGAACAAGAGTGTGGATAGACTTAGAAGTATGATTCTATTATCTTGTTTTGATGGATCTTAGAAAAAAATTAATTGTTTAAGTTTGGGTTGTGGAATCCAAGTGTTGGGTTTCATCCCACTGTCACGACATTGTGTATTTCCGCTGCGTATTTGTGGTTATGTTATTTAAATTCTGGGTCGTGACAGGTGGGGGACGCCGCCGGCGGGGGGGCGCTTCGCGGCGGGCGGGGGGGCCGCCGGGGGAGCATCGCGGGGGCCTTCGCCGGCGGGGGGCGCCGCCGCCGGGGGGGGGGGGGCATCGGCGGCGGGGGACGCCGCCGCGGGGGGAGGGCCGCCGGCGGGGGCGCTTCGCGGGCCGGGGGGGCCTTCGCCGTGGGGAGGGCCGCCGGCGGGGGCACCGCGCGGCGCCGCTGCGGGGCGGGGGGGGGGGGAGCCTTCGCCGGCGGGGACGCCGCCGCGGGGGAAGGGCCGCCGGCGGGGAGCGCTTCGCGGCGGGAGGGGGGTTTCGCCGGCGGGGGACGCCGTCGGGGGAGCACCGCCGCGGGGGCCGACAACGCGCAGGCTTCACTAGCCGGGCAGACGACGCCACTGGGGGGTTCGCGGCCGACGACGACACGACTTTTTGCTAGCCGCCGCCACCGCCGGAGGAGCGCCGCCGCCGCGGGGGGAGGGAGGCAGACGACACTGCAGTTGTTCATAACCAAACAATACTATCTAATTTTTAAAAATTATGATAATTTTGCCAAACACCAAATAATTAGCCTGCTTTGATTTTAAAAATAAAATTGAGAAGTCAAATAATTTTGATTTCAAAAACAAGGTTATCTTAAAATTAAAAACGTTACCAAACACCCTATAATATGGGGTAGGGGAGACAATGAGCCTGGCCGACCCATGGGTTTATGAGCCAGGTTGATCGTAAGCTATAACATGAGTCAAAGTTTTGATTTGCAGGCCTTAATCAGGCTAACACACAGACCAAAAAGGGCCAAAATAGGTTAAAGCGGGTCGAAACTTTTATGTCAAAACTTAATTAAAAATATCATTTTACTTATTAAAAATATAATTTAATTAGGTTTTTATCAATTTTATAATGTCATATTAAATAATTAAATTTATGATATTTGACAATTATATATTTATTAAATAAAAAGTTAGATCATGCTTAATCGGACAAAGTCAAGTTAATAATTTTTGCAAACCAAGCCGACAATATAGTACGGGTTGGATGGGCCCAGCCCAATATACTTTGGACCAGGTCTTCGGGTCAAGCCGGGCCCGACCCATTGACACCCGTAAGATAACCTTGGTCTATCTTCTAAATTTTGAAAATAAATCATGTTTATTTTCAAATTAATCTCGTACCAAACAGTCCCTCAATGTATAAAAATGATATTTTCTTAACTTATTTTCTAGGGGTTTCAAGTGACATCGTCCGTCAAACAACAATAAAATATTTAGAGAGTGAGTAAAACTTTTATTTTTTAAAAAAATTTAAAATTTACTGTGACAAGGACAAATTGTCCAACAAAATAAAGATTTTATAGAGTGAGTAAAAATTTTAATTTTTATAAGGATATATTAAAATTATGAATAATTATACTAGCCAATATTTGAGAAATATTATATATAAAGAGTATCGCTATCTATTATCAATAATATTTTTAGCATATTATATTTTAGTTTTAATCTAGGTTGGTGGTTTAATTTGGTTTCGTAACTTTATACTTTTTTGTTTAGCATATTATATTTTAGTTTAATCTAGGTTGGTAATTTAATTTGGTTTCATAACATTATACTTTTTTGTGAACAAAACAATTTATACTAGAATACCAGATTATGAATTAGTGAGTATAGAAAATGGGAGTCTGAGTGGAATAAGAAAATTATCATTTCACTTATCATTGGATAATTTGATTACTTAGAATAGTTGTTCTTAGAATAAAGTGTAAAAATGTAATTTAATCCTTGCATTAACTACTAAAACATATAATTATAATTATGATAAATGTGAATTTAAAAACTATAAAATAAAAATACATACATATTATAACAATGCTAAAAATTATGATACTAAATGTATTATTAATACTATGACTAAGATCAAACACAAATAAAATTAATAAAACATGTAAATTCAAGTTAAGAATTTTAAATAAAAAAAACAAATATCAATAAAATTTTAAAATTAAATTTAAATATTAAATTCAAAAATTGTAATATTGAAAGTAGATCACATATAATATAAAATAATTAATTTAATATGCAAAGTATAATATCTTAATATATAAATTTTTCAGCAAGTACACCCTAAGTCTTCTTTAAAATATCTACTTTCACACTAGATCCATTTTCAATACCACTTTAACAATAGGTTCATTTTAACAAATATTCATCAATCCCACTCCATTTCGAAGAACTGACGTTGGAGGGGTGTTATACTTAAATCAAAATTCCTAAAATACCCCTTTTAGGAGAATATATCATAGGTGGGTGTTAACATGCGCACTTTATGCATTTGCTATCTTGTGACTGTTAACATGACGTTGGAGGGGTGTTAACAAATGCACTATATGCACTTTCTACCGGTTTCATATGCTGCTGTTAATAATATATAGACTGATTTAATAATATAGGCTCTCTTGTGACTCAACGAAAAATTGATCACTCCAGATTATTTTGATCGCATTGTAGTCAACCTCCATGTCCAAAAAGAGGATGCTTATTTCACCGGCCAACTTTGCCTCCATCTTCACAAGAAACAATAGTTTTCTAACGAGAAGACTACCTCATAAACTGCCGCATTGTATGTCATAAACTTCTACCAAGTTCAGCTGTGGACGAACAAAAGGCACTTTTTCCATGTGGATCATTCAGATTCAGAAGATGCATACCGAAAAGTTATTAAATTTGGGTTGGAGTCAATCCAACTTCTGCTAGTCACAAGAGAATCCTCGATTCCACATGCTGTTGTTTCTTGTAAGTTATTCTGATTCAGAAAATGCATATCGAAAATAGTTTCTAAGGTGGCACTATTTTATGAAAACGGAAGTTTTAGTATTTTGAAATGCAAACATGAGACTGATCAAATTAAACCAAAAGGCAAAGGCATTTTTGGAGTGCCTAGGCCTCTGGCAGCTTCTCTGGTCATGACAGCCACTTGCAAAGCCATTCAGCCTCCCGAAAATTCTTCTACTAAATTCTTCTAGTCATTTCACTGGTCCCCGACCAACAAGAAGAGATTGATACATTATTGAACATCAAATTTATCAGAGAGGCGATTGACTTCTCCAATATGAATCATGAGATGCTAACTAAACTCACAACAAGCTGACAACAAATCATAGAACACCTGCTAAGAACACAAGACTGTAAAGACAAGCACTTGTTAAGATCACAGAACATGTGCCAAGAACCCTTGGATCTTGACAACTTGCTAAGACTGTAAATACAAGCACCCGTCAAGAACACAACAAAATCTTACATAGAAGCTGATATAATGTCATACACAATAATATTACCTAAGAGATGATAAACATACCATCTAAACTTTAACGTGACGTACAAGTCATGAAGTGTAATATCCAAAATACATAACAAACAAATAATAATGATAACATAGAAGTCTTAATCATCCCAACGACACACTCATGACTTCATTAGAAGCATCATCACTACCATCACCATCGATAAAGTAACCATTTTCTTAAGACTATTTGCAATTATCTTCACTTTATATCTAAGTTACTTCTCCCTTCTTAACTCACTCTCTAAGAAAGCTATATGCCTCTCCAAATGCCGATTGCAGTCCGCCCACTCACGACAATAAGAAGTACATGAATCCACAAAATTAAGTAACTCGTCACACCACATAAAGAAATCACAATCTTCTATCTACAAAAATCAACATAAAATGGCATATATATATCAGTACATATTATTTAGAAAAAAAGTAGTTGCAAGAACACTATAAGAATGGCTAATCTTGCATTTATTAAACTTTTTATCAGGGTTTCTTCCGGTATGACTCACTCTGATAGCACAATAGCCATGTCTATGAGAACAATGCATCGACAGAATTGAAGAAGTACTAGCTATTGCTAACAAATAAGAACAACAGAAGATAGCATCAATTCATAAACTTAAAAAAATGGTTAAGAAATGATTCATATTTCATACCTATTTGGCTATAGGATTTTTATAAGTTTGTCGACTATGACCAGGTTGTTTGCACCTAAAACATGTATAAATTGCTCGATCTATTTCTAATGCTCTTTGTGAAGGAATACTCTTATTCATACTTCTCTCTTCTCTTTTCTTTGTCAATGGGGGCTTCACTTGAATATTCTCAAAGTTTGGTACAGTTTTAGTCATATAAGATATCAGTGCAATTATCTTCTCCTAACACTTTCTGTAGGCATTTGAAGTATAATACGAGGACAAAAAGTTTTCTATGTTTCCCCTTATTTTATAAATTACGGAACATGCATGCTTACATGGTAACTTAATAAGTTGGCATCCTCTACATCTACATGTATCCTCTAAAAGATTAACCACATGTGATGGCTTAGTGCATACTTCATACGTTATACCGTCAGAAAGATTTACTCCATACCCTCGAGAGTCATCCATCAATTTTTTTATCTTTTTGTCACTTGTAGGACATAAAAATGTCTCCCATAACCCACTACTCTCTTTTCTTTTGGCGGTCATGTTCATTATCTTCATTCGTATCTTGTCTGAGCATGTGATAAATGGGAAGGTGTCGCTCCTCTAAAACTCATGCATTAAATGACTCAGCTGGATTTGAATACATCTTCCTAAATCTCTCACCTGAGAAATAGGCATTTGTCCAATGATTTGGATTAGAATTCATTGCCCATATTTTAGCTTTTTTAGAAATAACACCAATACTACACATGACACTCTTATGATCCTCTAAACATATGTTGCTTTATCAAACAAAGATAACAATTCATTTTTCATTGTTCCTTTGTACTTTACTACCAGTTGTTTCGCAAAGTTAGCTTTCAAGTGACACAAATAAAAAGCATTCTTCGCATCAATAAATATATTTGTTATAGCCTCAATAAGTCCTTTGCTCTTATCATATATAAATGTTAACTTCTTATAAGGTGCTATAACATTTCTTAAACATTTCATAAACTATGCCCAATTATCTTCATTTTCAATATCACAAATTGCATATGCAAACAAGAATAACTTATTCTCTCCATTCAAAGCAGTTGCACATAGAAGAATCATTTTGTATTTATCTTTTAAAAATATGCCATCAAGAAACAACATTGCTCTGCAACCAGCATCAAAACCAACTTGGCATGCATGAAAACATACAAAAAAATGCTTGAACCTTCCCACCTCTGTATTCTCAAAGATAACAATACTACTAGGGTTAGAAGTTTCTATTGCATTCACATACCACTGCAAAGAGTCATAAGAACAACGTTCATCACCAAGCACATCTTTAGTTGCCACCTCCTTACCAAGTCAAGCTTGATGATAAGAAATATCAAGTCTGAAATCTCTTAAAATATATTTTTTAATGTCAACAGGCCGTTACAATGAAGAAATAGCAACCTTATCTATTATAAGTGATCCTACAAACTTTCTTGATGCCCTTGGGTGTTGTTGTGTACTAAGACATCCTCCACATGTGTGTTCATTATGCAATTTCTTTATGACGAATGTTGAACCACCACCAAATCTAAGTGCATGCAAAAACCATTGACAATAACCAAATCTACATGAAATTATGAAATGTGTCAACTCATTTCTAATAAAATTATAATCAAACCCTCTTACTATAGCATATTTAATGACATCTTGTCTCAAGTGCTCAACACTTTCAAATATTTGACCTTTGGAATGAATTAAATCATTCCAAAGAGAACTCATTTTTTCGCCGCTACTACTACTTGAAGGAATGTTAAAAGAATTATTCTTTGTAATATTATTACTCCCTTGATGATTGCCAAATGCTTGACATGCACATCTGTACAACCAATTGACACACTTATATGAGTCAAATTTGACACTATACAATGACCTACTTTATATGTAAATATATTGACCTACTTTATATGTAAATACATGAACATTGCCTTTGAGACACACCTTTTGAACTTGGAAAGGTAACTTGTACATTCATAATCTTCTTACCAAAAGACATGTATATGTTTATGGCATTGTGCATATCTTCGTCACTCATAATACAAAATAACGTCGAATCTTGCTCAAGTATAATATACCTAAGGTCCAAATAGGTATCATCCAAAGCCCATCTACTTGATATAGATTGAATGACTTTTTCTAAAGTCATACTTTCTATATATTGTATAATATGTCCTTCCCCATTGAACTTGAATATAATTGAAACATGATCCATAATCAAGTCATGTTGAATAATTTGTGTATAACGACAATGTAAGAAAGAAAGAATATAAAGCTTGTAAGGAGCTATACAGCACCGTGTTGTAATAATATAAAGCTTATATTGATTTATAATCAAGTCCTCTATGGTATGGTCCATTATAAGATGTACTATGTATACAACAAATAGCGATGGTCATAGCAAGCTTTATAATTCATTTCTTCTCTACCTTATCAAACATGTACCCAGAGGGCAAATAGTTTTCTTAGTAGGTAGCTTGTAAGTGGAAACATTAGCTCAGTTGAAGTCTAGTTTCCAATGGGGGAATCCTCAAAGAGGATACCAATGGAGGCAGATGCATATGGATCAGAGTTGATTGAAAATCTTACATAGAAGTCTTAGAGAAATTTAGAGGTTTCACACAAACTAGAGTCCATCGGAGAGTTGAATGAGAATCAGCCTAGCTCGTCAGATGAAACTAGTCATACGGCCTAGGAACAACAACTGTTTAAACATGTCTCCAACAATTGGAGATGATGGAAATCTTGTCCTAGTGACCTAGGAAGCCGATATCAGGCATGGTTTGTCTTTGCCCTCTTCTTCCCCTACCCTAGAGGAGAGAACGTCTTACCTTTGACAGCATGTCTACCTCGCCCCTCTTCTTAGCCAAGATACTGCTTCTCCTTTGCTTTGCCATGAGGAGCAGGAGCATAGTTGTCAAGGCGCCCGCCTAGGCGGCGCCGCCGCCTAGGCAGCAAGGCGCCTTGCCAGGGCGCCTTGTCTGGGGCCAAAAAGGCGCCCAAGGCGCCCAAGGCGCCAGCCTAGGCGCCCAAGCAAGGCGCCTTGGGTATTTTTACATCATTAAAAATGTTTTTGAGGGGTTTTTCTCCCTTGATACCCCTCACAAGGGACACTTATTTAATGATAGTTTGAATAAATTAATATATTATATTATCACTTATACTATCATATATATTTAAGATTAATGATTATAAACATATATTATATACTTAATTACGTTCTTTTTCAGCTCTTTCTTCTCTCTCTCTGTCTCACTTATACTATTACACACTTTTTTGGGTTCGGGGGGCTTCGCCCCCCTGACAACCCCCCACAAGGGGCGCTGCCCCATTGACCCCCGCGACCTGACCGCGCAGGTCAATCCGCGACTACTCTGCGCTCCCCCCATTTAATAATATTATAAAAATATTTTACCATCACTTATACTATTGCACATATATAAATTTTATAATCATAAATGAGTTATATACTTAAATTTTATAAAAATTTATTTAACTTTCTTCTCTTTCACACACACATCATATTTACTTATGTGCATCGATAAAACACTCATATTCAATTATAACATAACAAATATAATTATATTTATGTTTTGTTTATATATAACAACCTCCCGACTCAGCCTTCCTTGAATACCGCCTTAACCGCTTAGGCGACGCCTAAGCGGCCGCCTTGTCGTCTAAGCGGAATTGGTACCCTTCAATGCCTTGGGCGCCTTGTCGCCTTGACAACTATGAGCAGGAGCCATCTCCTTTGCCGAGAAGAGGAGAACCGCTGCTTTTCTTAGAAGGAGCACATGCTGTTCACTTTGCACCTTTTCTTTGTGGCAAGGAGCAGGAACTGAATGCTTTGCTAAGAAGAGGAGCATCGCCACTTCACCTCTTTTCTTTGTTGTAAGGAGCAAGAGCCGTTTGCTTCGTTGAGAAAAGTACCATCGCACACCGCCAGAAGGAGCAAGGCAGCAACTCCACTGTGCGGCATGAGGAGGATCTAAAGTTGTTGCATCCGCAAAGAACCTCTCTCTCCTAAGCGTTGCGAGGAGTAGGGCCGAGGGTTAGGGCATGATGGGCATTGTTGTAATAAACAAAAAATTGTTAATGGTGTTACAATGGAATGGACTGTGTTAAAATTTTTTTGGGTCAATGAAATATGTGTTATATATATTTGATCAATGGATCTAGTGTTATAGTGATTTATTTAAATAAACCTATTATTAATTCTCTTTAAATATTTTGTTTTCAATGCTATACTCTATGATGTAGTCCAAGTTTATATATAAATTTATATATACCATAAACTTATAAAGATTAATGCATAAATATATAATAATATAATGCACATATAATATATTTTATGTAATCAATTGTTGTAAATCAATAACTAATAATAAGAAGTGCGAATAAGTGCTTTGGTTACTCTGTCGGCCTCTCCTAAACACCTTTTCGTCTTCCTCACACCTTTCCGCTAGCCGTCTGTTGGCTACCCTGCCGCAGCCCTCGCAGCCGACCGTGACACCACCATGCGATGTTTAAATATCAAGTATACATAGCAGAGTTGTTATTCATAAAAATATATGACGTTGAAAAAAAACATATATGAATAATCAAGTTGTGAGCGCTGAGTATAATAACGTATCATTTCTTTTATTCAAATACGTTGGTCACTCGTCGGCATCGACCCTCTTCCGAGTTTACGTTCTTAAACGCCTCCTCGCGTCTCGCTCCCCCTGCTTCCGCCCTCAACAACACATCCTCGCACCACCTGCTTCCGCCCTAAACATCTTTCTCACACCTTTACGCTTGCACCTCGTCGGCACCGGCCCTCTTCCAAGCTTGCGTTCCAAACGCCTCCTCGCATCTCGCTCCCCTTGCTTCCTCCCCCGACAATGCCGTCTCGCACCCCCTGGTTCCACCCTAAACACACTGCACTGGCACCGGCCATCGCTTGCCCCTCACCGGCACTCACTCTCTTTTCCATTTACACCTTTCCGTTATTATCATACGCACCTGCTCGTCTCTCCCTGCTTTACCCAAAACCCGCCTTCTGGCTCCCACGATCCAATCTGCAGTTTCTACACAACCGCGATGGCTTGTATGCGCAAACCCACTCCTACTCTTTCAGTTAACCAACTGTTCGAAACAAACCCTTCTTTAAAAGCCCCCATCCCACTTATTTCAACCCATCTTGCTATCACCTTGTTCGTACATCACGAGTATCAACAGGAAACGATCGCCAAGAGTTATATTCAACAATGAATTGTTCCAGACTTCTTAGGTATGCCTTACATTTTTTCCCCTCTTTTAACATTCTGTATTGAATGAGCTTTGCAGTATTTCAATTTTTTTTTCATTCAGTCTGAGAAACGCAACTGAAATTCCAACGGAAACTTTGGACGATCGGCAAGAGTTGCATTCAACATCGAACTGTTCCATATTACTAAGGTTTGCCATACATTTTTCCCTCTTTTGACATTCTGTATTGAATGATTTTTTAGTCGTTCCAAAGATTTTTTTTCAATCAGCCCAGAAACGCAACTGGATGTCCAACGAAAATTGTGGATAATTGGCAAGAGTTGCATTCAACATCGAATTATTCTAGACTTTTTAGGTATGCCGTACATTTTTTCCTCCTCTTTTATCATTCTGTATTGAATGGGCTTTGTAGTATTTTTAAGGTTTTTTTCACATGAATGGGCTTTTATTTTAAAAAACGTTTCTTGTCCAGTGACTTTGTGGTTATATAATGACCATATCTGAGGCATTTCAAATATGAGAATTTTATATGTTCACTCTAGCGCAAAATCTGACTTTAATAAATCAAATAGAAAAAAGAAGCAAAATTTAAACATGGCACCATGTTGTCAAAAAATCCAAAGATTCTACAAATAATCAGCATGGTTATTGAGGTTAGGAGAAACATGTTGCTTATACACAGATCCCATAATGATATGAAAGATTGTCATGGACCCTATGACATTTGAGACAAATTTAACTCTTTCCTCTCCTTTTACTGATGTTATTTAGAAGTAAGATTACAACTCAGCGGAAATGGAGGATCAATGAGTCTACCAAAGTGGTAAAAAAGAAAAAAAAATGCTTCTTACAAATTACAAGTCAGAGGAAACCCAAATGAAACAAATAGACTCCCAAAGAGAACTCGTTTCTTTCTAAGAGTATTCCTATAATTACAGTGATTTCATTTGCTTAACAGAACAATAAATAGAAAATCAACAAAGAAAAGTATCCCATCCTGGGATGCCTTTTGAGTTTCCTCTCATTGGCCACCGACCACCTCTGCCACTTCCTTATTTTTTCGAATCACCAAGGACCAACTGCCTTAATGTCCTCTCAACTAGAGCTCCTTTGACAGCCGGCAAGGGTGACCGACACTGCTGTGCATGTTCGGTTAACTGCCTCGATCATGGAATCACCAGAGCTCTGCATCAGTAAAAAGATGCAATGTTTAAATTAAATGAAGCTCCGACACATGTCCCCACACACACACACGTATCATGCACATTTTATTGGTACTCTAAAAATGTCTCCTCTCTTTTTTATCCTAATTTTTTTTCCTACTCTGGATAAGGTGTTGATGGTCAATTTAGTATTTAGAGCTGTTTTTTCTCATCACTAGCCTTATGGATCATTATGCACTAAACAGGGTTTTGAAATCATTGAGTTGATTGTGGACGTCCAGAACTGCTTACAGGTTAAACTTTCTCCCCTTTAAGACTATTGAGCATACTAATGATTTTTTTTATGCATCTTTTGAAGAAAACTTAAGTGAATGATTTATCTTGTTCAGGCTTTTGTTGGAGTGGCTGAAAATCTGAATTCCATCCTAATTGCATTTAGGGGTACTAAAGAGCACAGGTAAAAAGGAAATGGTGATATTCATAAATTTGAATGTATGAATGTTAAGTTCTCTCATAGAAATCTTCAATATGAAATATGAAGACAATGATTCTTGATAAAGTGGTATGGCCTTTTCAGGCCGACTCTGATTCAAATTTCTTGTTGTGTTCCTTTTGTATGCCCAAATAACAAAGACAACACTTGTTAAATTCCTTACCAGATATGGATCCTGTTCAAATAACATGTTTTATTTCTGCTGAAAGCATTTTATGACCTTGTAATTGTAAGGAATCAATACATGATAGCGGAAAAATTTTGATTCCATAAAATCATGATCTTTGCCTTGATCGATGCCGAACGAGTAAAATCGGGAATCGAATATGAAGTAGAACGAGAGTACCTCATGGGATTTCTAAAATTCCTCACCATGGATGAAGAGAGGACATTCCTCCTTGCTGAAATCCGTTCAAGTGTCCAGTTTCTAGCGGTATCCACACGATCTACTTCAATAGACGAGTTCTCTCTTCCTTCGGGCCTCTAGAAACCTTCCAGATCCAAGCTTGACCGTGGGAGATCACCTTCTAGAGGAGAGAGGAGGAAGAGAGGATGCTTGGGACGTGCTCCAGCCCTATGGCTTGTTAGAGTTTGGCTTCATAAGCCATTTATATATAGAAGATGGAATTTTTCACAAAAACTCAAAACTTCTATAAAATTGCATCCATGCCCTCATCTTATTGACCATATCTATTGTGTATGACCCACTAGGCCCAATAGTCAATTTGGTTGAAGCCTTAATTAATTTAAAAGAACAATTCCTTTAAATTAAATTAAAACCGTTATCCGATAACAATTTTTAAGGCTTTCTGATCATAAAGGGTACAAGCCACATCCTATGATCCCAAATGACTTTGGGGAGTTAAATAACATCCATTGAGCCTTTCCATCATCAATTACCACACGCATTTAAATCCTCGTTCATACAATGTCCCGGTCGGTCAGGGGTTCGGCACTGACTGTCAACCCCTAAGTATTCCAACTCTATGAAATCTTGTACTCAGTAATGGATCAACTGGAAAACTCCTTTTCCAATTATCCTATCTACCTTGGCCAAGGATTTAGAGTACTATCTCATATGACATTCTCTCTCTCCTACCGAGAGTGAACGATCCCCTATTGTCCGCTCAATTATCTCCACCGGGTTTCCCATATACCCAATCCATTAACTATATAAGACCACAATACAAAGTGGTCCATCAGTCAATAGTCAAAGTACATAGTACGCCTGGCAAGACATCTTTGGTGACTCAGGTCAAAGATCCAACCGTGCTATTGAGATGTAAGAATAACCTGATAGACAGTTCGGTAAGATACCGATCAAGTTTCCTAAATTGGTCAGTTTAGTGAACTCATTCCACTAATGAGCACCTGTGTGTGTATCTAAGTGTCCCAACACTGATTACCAATGAGATCGGTCATTCTCATCATATGAGAAGACATCACACACACTAGTCTATCCGGATTCTTGATGTCCCGTCTCAAAGATCCTATAACTAAGAACATTTAGATCACATACCTCTAGATGATCGATCTCATTATCATAATCTCATCATGATTCAATCATCTTTGCATGTGATCAATGACTTCATTACGATATACGCTTCTAATAAAAGCTAGTAACGAAGTTTTGCATATTTAATTGAATGAGATATTCCTAGAAATGTCGAATCATATCATATATGATTGGTTTGTAGGGCATACATTTCTATCAGTAATTTTTTCTGAAAGACCTGTTTTATTCTGATACATGTTTGTTATAAAAATGTCAATTTTCTATTGTCAATGGGACATGGGTGTTCATCAGTTAGTGAGTGATTGAAATCGGGGACTTGTGAAAGCATCTTAAAAGTACGCCAAAAACCGACATATGAGGATTTTATAGATTGAGCTTAAAGACAGGTTATCCTACCATCCTGGATGCTAGGTTAGAGACTATATAAGTGATGTTGCTACTTCCTTAGCAATAGGTAGGATCATGGTTTGCATGATAGGAATGGGAAGTCCATTGAACATGCAATGATAGTATTTTTGTATGTTGGTTTGTCATCAGCTTGTGTTGGGAATAAAATATTTGGGAGTATGATATTATTACAAATGTGGGTAGACATTCATTTTAAGTATCACTTTTCATCTGATTGCTCTCAAGCTTCTATAACATTTCAACAAAGCCCACTATATCCTTTAAGAGAGTGCATACATTTTGAAGATAAGATGCAGAATTTGACAGAAGATATTGTTACAAGAAGAGGATGGCATAAATATTTATATTGTTTGGATGTTGAAGGGTTCATCTCTACACCGTTAGCTTTTTATGGAGTTGAATTTCACATAAACTCAAATGATCGTTTCCATCTACGATTAATTGGTGCTGTTGTTTTGGCTGTGTACAATATACGAAGAAGTCACCCTCAAATAGGACTACCACGTTCTATAGTAAGTGATTTGTCTTACTATCCACCATTGAAATTGAGGCATTTGGGAACAGATGATGAGATTGAAGTTAGAAATGCAATTTCTATGTGGACCATTGGTACAATTACACAGAAACCTTCACTCACCGTTTACGAGCAACCAGATGATGTGAAGATATATATCAAATGGTTAACAAATGTCAAGACAAACTACAAATAGGATTTTTTTATTTTAAATTTTTTATCTCTTTCTGTGTTTTGTTATTCTACATTAAATGTTGTAATAGTTGATATGATGGTTGTAGGGAAAAATATATTACTGATGTGGGACTAAACATATTTAAAAGTTGCATTGGTTAAACTTTTGTGAATTGTCCTAAATGATGATATATTTATTAGTCATAGGTATATTTTACTTCATGCGTTTTTTAAGAGAATTTTGAAAAAAAAAGAAATTTCATAGTTGTTTACAACCTTAAATCTGAGTTTTGTCTAACTTTCGAAATTTTCAAGTTTTATCGTGCAACGAATATTTCTCGGTTCTTCCAATTATCCAACATTTTAAAAATATTAAAAACTCAAATATCTTTCAAATTATGATTTTGTACAGATCACTTAACCTTTAATAGTTTTCCTTTACCTTAGTTTTTTTTTAAAAAATTCAGATTTTTACATTATCTATCATATGATTTTTGAATTTCTTCATAGTATTTGATTTTTGGATTTTTATAGTCTTAAATCTAACTTTCGTCTAAAAAAATTGCATACTTGGTATTTGTCACTTAAAAATTTTATATCCGTTAAATGCACACACTTTCAAAATTCTCAAATATTTGAGGTCGTGATGTTATGTCTTTTGTATGATGTTATTTATGAACAAATGATGTAACAGTTATGTTGTTATTTTGTTAACATCTGGTTTTAAAGGAGACTTTATTTCAACATGTTTAGGCACATGATGATTTTTTTTTATGATTGCAAATGGCAAGAATATTGTATGTTTAACTCACTATCTCTCTCTCTCTCTTTCTCAATCTCAAATTTTTTTATGAGTCTCGAAATGACTTTGTGCAAATTAAAATAACCGGTGAAATTGATTATATTTTTAAATTGCTAAAAATTTTGGATAGGAATATTTCTTATAGAAACAATATAATTACGTATTTGGAGAAATAAGTGAACTTTTATTAGCCTTTATCTTAATAAACCATGATGTATTTAATCATATTTTAAGAATTAAGTTTACGTATGTCAAACAATAAAAAATAGGATGGTAGACATGTATTTTAATGAATACATTAATATTTAATATGAAACATGATAAGATTTATACTTTAGTTATCAACATCACCCCCAAACATATACTAATTACATCATTTGGTCAAATGCCACTCCGATCTTCGTCGTCACCATCCTATTATTTTCAAAGTTTTAATTAAACTTGATATAAACATTTTTGCCTTTTCCCTAACCACCTTCTCTTTCCTAGAGTCGGTCTCAAGCAAAGCAGTGTGTTTCTAGACAAAACGAATATCGATCTGTTTTGGTATGTGTAGGAGCACTTTTAACATTAAGTTAACAAAGTATGAAGAGAAAATCTCAAACTGGTGCAAAACATGCAAGACTGGGTTGTGGGGGCGTTTTAACACTCGTCCAAGCATTTCCCTCAAAATTGAAATCTTTAATACTCCAACCCAACATGCCATAGGATCAACCATAAAAATTATAAATATTTAATTCACGAAATGACTTAACCATACAAGTTAAATTAACTGGTGCATTTGATTGAGTTTTAAAATTGTTAAAAAAAGTTGAATGACGGCTGATTTACGTAGACACTACAACTCCATACAACTTAAATACGTTTTAAAACACTATTTCTCGGGAAATAGCCTATGTATCAACTTTTACGAGATTTCCTAAATTAAAATTAAGGAATAAGTTTAACATCATAAGATTTATTTAATTAATTCAAAATAATTTAAAAGACTATAATGGTATTTTTAAAATAAAATTAACGAATTAAAAATTACCATCAGAATTCCTAAATTAAAATTAACAAACTTAAGAAAATATAACATAACCATTATCATTTACTTTTTAAAGATATATTATTTATAATTTACTTACTATAACTACATAATTACATTCAAAATACAACCTTTAAATGAACATAATTTAAATTCCTTTCCAACTTCTATGGTGAAATATATATATGTCATGTTATGAAAACCCATGTTGGTGGAGAATTATCTCAACAACGTTAGGAAAAATTTACGATATAAAAAATGAAATAAATACATAAAATAATGTTTAAAACATAAAAATTAAAAAAGCCAAATATAAATTAAAATAACATCAAATTTTCTCACTTAAAATTTAAAAGATCAAAAAAATAAAGACTTTTAACATAAATAAAATGGTAGAAATAATTAATACAAAATTTTAACTTTAATGAGTGAAGAATCCTTGAACTATGTAAACAATTTTGTACATAAAAAATAAATATCATTAAATAATACTTACTAAAGACTTCTTGAAGAGGCAATTGATTGATGGTTTTCAATATAAATGCTTATATTTATCAATTTGGTTTCAATAAAATTAAACTAAAATAATTAATTTGTGATATTTTGTTTTTAAAATTGTTGATAAGGATTGTTTTAAAACAAAATATGCATTACGTTATATATTCTTGCAATAATACATGCATTAATGATTTTTTTTGGTTTTTTAGATTTATATATTTATAATTGGTTTACCTTATCTTCAAAAATATAATCATAATACATTAAGAAAGTTTCCCTGCAATCTAAATTTTAAAAGATTAGTTTTAAACTATCTTAACTACAAATCATTTTGATCTTAATTTGTAGATTTTACAAGAAAAACTAAAGCACGATGAGAAACACCTCCATCATTATACAAGAAACACACCATAATTTAGGTATGTAAAACATCTTATCAGGTTTGTGTTTTAATAAAATTGTCTAACTTTGTCTTTTCTTTAAAAACAATCAAAGGAATACGAATAAAAGAAAAAGGGAGCCACAAGCATTGCAGAGAAGGGATAAAGCTTTGCAACTTCTATCAGCTACACACTATGTAAAAACCGTAGGAGAGTGTGCATATTGTGGGGCTATCAAATTTGAGCAAGAGCCACCTACATTTTGTTGTTACAATGGCGAAGTACTATTGACAACACCAGAATTCCCGGAAGAATTATTGGCCTTGTATACTTCGGATGAGGAACATTCCAAAGAATTCAGAACATCAATTCATGGGTACAATAGTGTGTTTGCATTTACATCATTGGGAGCAACTTTGAATCATAAGGTTGCAAACATGTTAAGTGGATGTTACACTTTTCGAGTTTTGGGGCAAATGCACCATCTACTACCTTCATTGTTGCCAACTGACAAGATTGCAAGATATCTCCAATTATATTTCTACGACGTAGAGAATGAAGTTACAAACAGACATTACCATGCTCCTAATTTGAACAAGGCAATAATTGAGAAGTTGATAAGAATCTTGGCAGTCAATCCGTATTCCATTTTCTTGAGAAATCTAAGTTCTTTGCCTTCACTAGAAGACAAATCAATTTTTATTATAACAAATCCTTGTTTGGATCAACATGTATATAATGCTCCAACATCTGATCAAGTGGCAGCTATTTGGGTTGAAGGAAATAATATAGAAGGACGATACGTAACAAGCATACTTGTTCATGAAAATGATGGAAAAAGTCACAGAGTACAATCTTATTTTGGCTGTTATGATCCACTACAATATCCTTTACTATTTCCTAAAGGAGAGAGTGGTTGGCATAGAGGAATTTTAAGAACAAACTACATTGCACGTGTTGAAAGTTCAAGCAATGCAACTCTTGATTAACATGGATCCTTTGAAGCCATGATTCAAAGAGAAGAAGGTACGTAGTATACTATTCACTGTTTTACGTGTTAACTAATTAGGTTAAATATTAGCTAATTATGTTTATGGACATTACAGAACATGCCGAAGAAAGAAATAAACAATGTTTTGTGTTGACAAGGGAGTATTATGCGTATCATTTGCAAATGCGAAGGAATCGTCCAAATTATGTATTACTTGGAGGAAGACTACTTTAACAGTATGTTGTTGATATGTATGTAAAAATAGAAACAGACCGTTTAGATTTCTTCTATAAAAATCAACAACATATTAGAGCTGAATTGTACCAAGGAGTTGCAAATGCTATGAGACAAGGTGAGGTTGATTCTCAGAATATTGGAAAGCGAATCATATTACCAGCTTCATTCATTGGTGGACCGAGGGATATGAGGAAAAGATATTTAAATGCAATGGCTCTTGTACAACAGTTTGGGAAGCCTGATATATTCCTTACTATCACTTGTAACCCAAATTGGGAAGAAATAAAACAGTTGCTACTACCATGTGAAGTTGCATTTAACAGACCATATATCATTGTTCGGATGTTTAGATCAAAAATTCAGGACTTGAAACATTTGTTGTATAAGAAAATTTTTTTGGAAATGTTGCAGCACAAATACATGTTATAGAATTTCAGAAGCGAGGATTGCCCCATGCACATTTTTTGATTGTGTTGAGAAAAGAAGAAAAGATTGAAGATCTCGAAACATATGATAGAATAGTCTCGGCAGAAATCCCAGATCCTGATGTTGACAAAGAACTATATGAGTTGGTTTTGAAACATATGATGCATAGTCCTTGTGGATCCATGAGGCCAAATTCTCCATGTATGAAAAATGGTACATGCAAGTGTAAGTATCCACGAAGTTTCAGTGAGTTCTCAATGAAGAACAACAATTCGTATTCAATTTATCGAAGAAGAGAAGATGGCAGGAGAGTTCAAGTTAGAAGACAATATTTGGACAATAGATGGGTAATTCCTTATAATCCAACATTGCTTAAGAGGTATAACTGCCATATAAATGTTGAGATATGTTCTTCAATATCAGCTGTTAAATACTTGTACAAGTACATTTACAAAGGTCATGATCGTGTGGCAGTGCAAATAAGTGAAGGCGAAAAAAAACAAATTTGTTGATGAGATAAAGAACTATCAAGATGGGAGGTGGATTTCACCACCCGAAGCAATGTGGAGGAATTTTCAATTCTATCTAAATGAAATGTTTCCTTTAGTTATTCAATTGGATATACATTTACTAGATAAGCAATTTGTTACATTTAGACATGGTGAGGACTTGCATAACATATTGCATACAGCTCGATCAAGAAAAACAATGTTAACTAAATTTTTTACAAGAAACCAAATTGACAATGAGGCACGTTCTTTACTGAACCGAGAATTCCCCGAGAATTATATATGGAATAAATCACAACTTTGTTAGGCAAAAAGAAAAAAAAGGATGGTGATAGGTCGAATTATTGCAACAAATCCATCTGAAGGAGAAAGACATGTGTTGAGAATACTTTTAAACGAAGTGCGTGGACCAACATCATTTCAGGACTTGCGCACTTTTAACGGTGTTGTCTATTCTTCTTTCAAGGAAGCTGCACTTTTTAGAGGTTTATTAGAAAGTGATCATGCAACTGTATCTTGTTTCATAGAAGCAATTATGTATCAAATGCCATACTCTTTACGACGCTTATTTGCTATCATCTTGGCATATTTTGAACCAGCAAATGTTATTGCACTATGGTTACAATTCCACAAATATATGTCAGAGGACTTTGAACGATGTGAAGATATGTCACCATATGATACAATCATGGCTACTTTGAAGGACATCAAGGTATTTTTGGAAAGCATGGGCAAAGATATCGATGACTACGATTTACCAAAATTACCAACATTGGAGAATTATTCTTTAAGTCATTCAAAAGAAATAATGGGTGAATTATTGATAGAAACTCCTCAAGAAGATTTGGACTCAATTACTTTGCTAAATATGGATCAAAGAACAGCATTCAATATCATTATGGATCGAATCAAGCTGGAAAAAATAGGTCTTTTCTTTGTGGATGGTCCTGGAGGTACCGGTAAGACTTACCTTTATTGAGGTTTGCTTGCAAAAATCAGAAAACAAGAAGATATAGCTTTAGCAACCGCAACATGCAGAGTTGCAGCATCTTTGATGCCTGGAGGAAGAACAACACATTCCAAATTTAAAATCCCTTTAGATATCAAACAATCATCTATGTGTAACATCCGTAAACAAAGTGCTCTTGCAAATTTGATCAAGAAAGCAAAAATTATTATATGGGATGAGGTGCCTATGTGCAAAAAATTTGCAATAGAAGCACTAGATCGATCATTACAGGATATCATGGATTCACAACTTCTGTTTGGTGGAAAATTAATGTTATTTGGAGGAGATTTTCGACAAGTCTTACCGGTAGTTCCCAATAGCACACGACAACAAACTATTGATGCATGTTTAGTCAGTTCATATTTATGGTTGACAATGGAGAAATTGTATTTGACTGAAAATATGCGCGCCAAAAATGACAGAATTTGCAAATTTCCTTATGCGTATTGGTGATGGAACAGAACAAAGTATTGATCATGACTTAGTTCATATACCAGGTGACATGTTAATTAAGTATGATCAAACTGAAGATATGAGAAAACAAAATAATTGATGCCGTGTATCCTGATTTGTACGAGCAATACACTTGTTCAACATATGTTACTGACAGAGCAATTTTGTCAACAAAGAATGAGTATGTGGATGAAATAAATGAAATCCTCATTTCAGCATTTCTTGGGGAAGAATACATTTATCATAGCTTTGATAGTGCAATTGATGAGACAGATACACAATATCAAGTTGATTTTTTAAATAGCTTAACACCAAGCGGCATGCCTCCTTTTAAGTTACTCTTGAAAAAGTTTTGTCCTGTCATGTTATTGAGAAATTTGGATCCACCAAATGGTTTATGCAATGGAACAAGATTGATTTATCTTGATTTCCAAAGAAATTTCCTCAAAGCTAAAATTTCAGTGGGACAACATGTTGACTCTAAAATTTTAATACCTAGAATACCTTTATACCCTCATGAAATGGATAGTTATCCATTTAGATTTAGAAGAAAATAATTCCCAATATGATTATCATTTGCGATGACTATAAATAAAGCACAATGAAAGACTATATCAAACATCGGGATTTATTTGCCAGAGCCAGTTTTCTCTCATGGACAATTGAATGTTGCTTTATCAAGAGGAGGATCAAGAAGTACTACAAAGTTATGTGTCGGTCCATACAATAGCAATGACAAACAAATCTATAATTACACTCGAAATATTGTGTACAAAGAGCTTTATGAAGTTACAAATTGTATGTACTTTGTAGGGGTGAGCACGGGTCGGTTTGGTCCGGGTTGAAGCCAAAAAATTTCAACCCGAACCAAACCGAGAACACCTCCCAACCCGAACCAAACCAATCCAATGCATTTCGGGTTGGTTCGGGTTAACCCGATTAAACTCATTAATTAATAATTTATATTAATAAACAATTCTCAAAACATTGTCATCAACCAAAATCTTAATTTGTTAACTTTAATGAAGTATCCAACTTTGTTTACAGTTGCCTTCATCACGTGTAGACATGCAATGTACATTGCCTCTCCTTTTAAAGACTTCTTTGAAGGTAGAGAAAGGTGAACAGCCGATATGGGACAAAAGGAGGAGTGAGGTTGGAGTTTGAAAAAAGTTATCTTTTCACTTTTATCCCACATCGGACCATGCAGGGGCCTTTTGCCCTTTATATACCTTACTTTTTACCCCTCCTCAAAGTGAGCTACGCGCCTGCATGTGCATGACCGTTGGCCCATTACCCGCTGGCCCACTTAGCGATGGTTGTTATTCAGTTTTTGGTTTGGGTCGGGTTTAATCGGTTTAAAATTTTTTGAAACCGATTAAACCGAATCCCAATGCTAACCCGACCCAAACCGACGTTTTCGGTTTGGATCGGTTCGGGTTCTCGGGTTGAACCGAATAATGCTCACCCCTAGTACTTTGTGTTTCATAATTGCAAAAATTTATACATCTTATTTTACATGTTTTAATATTTAGAATGTGCTTGTGACAGGAATATGACTTCGGCATATACCATGTTGAAAGAATTGAATACAGAGTCAACCAATTGATGTATCAAATGCCAATTAGTAGAAAAGAGGGAGCCTTACATTTTCTCAAAGAATAACAACACAGGAAAGTGATCAATATGTGCTTAATGGATGAGCAGGTAAAATATTATCTTGTTTATTTACTTAGCACATTTACTTCATTTTCATTATATCTAATTCTTGAAATGTATTAATCCATAGGGTACTCAAATGCAAGCTACCATGTTTTTAGAAACAATAGTCAAATTCCATGAAATGCTATTAGAAGGGAAGTACTACAAAATAACAAATGGGCAGATAAAAATTGCAAATCCAAGATACAACATTGGAGATGTTGGTTACACAATAATATTCAACAAATCTACAATGGTCTCAGAGATAACACCATTTGAATGCATTCAAAACAAGGAAATAGAGCTAGACAAGTCAAACTCTATACATCATTTGTTGACAACCAAACCAGAAGAAGATGTCATAGGTATGTATTTTTCTTCTTACTCTATTTCTTTCCCATTTACCAATTAATCAAGTTGTTTTTTTAGACTTAGTATGTATCGTTATCAACATGGATGGGGCTACTACTGTTTTTCGAAGAACAGATGGAAAAAGTATTCAACGTCAGAATTTAACGCTGATTGATGACATGTATTTACATCTAACTTAGAAATGATCACGCACTATTATTTCACATTTTAAATTTGTTTAATTAAATTACAGTTGTTCGAGTATTATACTTTTAACATTATGGAAAAATCACGTGAAGAATGAAGGTGAAAAGTTATCAAACATAGTTAAAGATAATCCTGTCATCTTAGCCACTTCTTTACGAACTCATATGTATCAATGTTAGTATTACAAATATGAATTGTACTTAAATTACTAATTTCAAAATAAATATTTAATTTAAATTTCATGTTTTCAATCAATGCAAGATGTTTTGGATTAAAGACAACATACAAAACCAAGATATAAATCAATCCAATAACAAAAAGGGCTACCTTGCTACAAAGCTGGTAAGTTAATTTACTTTATATACCATTAACTCTTCTTACCTGATGTAAACATCTTCTACACTACTCTCTTTACATAATACACATGGCTAAAAATAATATAGATGAATTGTCTCGTCGAATACTAGAAGAACCTACTAGAGACAATATCACTATAAAGTCCGAAGAAATATCTTTACAACAACTACTCGACAACACAACACACTCTGGTAGCGAAGTAAGTTTTAATTAACTGCATATTAAACCACATGCATACAGAATTTTCAATTCCTATCACAATAATCTGACAAAAAAATTATTGCTATAATGATATCATAAATCAAAAGTAATTTCATTCATTGTCAATGTACGAATACAAGATGTTCTTCACAATAAAGACCCAAGGTGCAAAGCATGTTCTCTATGTGCTCGTCTTGTCAAAGAGGATGATAACGTTTATACATGTACAAAGTGTTCTAACAACAACATCAAGGCAATAGAAAGGTATGATATCCAACATAACAAATATTTCTAATTATACACATAAAAATGTTGTGCTTAAATTAACCATCATTTATTTGTTTGCACTATGTCATCCATTGACAGGTATTGTTTGAGATTAAACATTACCGACAACACAGCAAACATGTGGATTACGTTGTTCAACCGCCAAGCTGAAGATATTTTGGGTGTCCCAGTGCACATTCTTAAAGAAAAAAGGTTGGTTTAGTTTTTCTTGTTCATATTCTAATTGTACCTAACTTTGAACTTACCAAAAAAATCATCTTGCAGAAAACAAATTTGACTTCTTACTTTGATATTATGGAAAGTTTTATCAACAAAGAATGCAAACTTACTATCAAGTGCACAAAAAAGGACACAAATGATGGAGTCAATTACATTTGCACCAATGTTGTGCACAATAGAATCAACGAAGAAGCTGAAGCTTTAACTTCTCAACAAGCTACAAAATTGCGGAGTAGAGCAACAAAGAAACGAAGACATGATTAGCACAATAGATTATTTTTACATACATTTTGGTTGACTTGATTGTTTTAGTGTACGTTAACTTGACTGGTTTCATGCATTTCCAAACCTTATGGCTTAGGTCCAACAAATTTATCATTTGTTTCAGCACGGGATTAATTATTTTAACATACATTTCAATTGACATATTTGACTAATTATGCACAAATTTGTTAATTACGTAGTTACCAAAATCTGAAGCTTACGTATTGTAAACTTATCATTAGTCAAAGAAACGTTGGATTCAAAAAAATAATTTTAAGTAATATAACCAAAACTAAAGCTTTTCTTTCTAATAAGATACTAAATTAATTTTTTTATTAATTAAAAAATAAATTTATAAATTTTTTAAATTGATACGCACACGTGCGATGCACGCATCTTTTAACTAGTATGTAATATAGATAAGAATAAGCGGGGCATAATGCATTATAGTTCTCAAATTGTCTATTATAGGAATTAGTAGTAAGGGTATTGAAACACCCAAATTTGTGAATATATTGAAATATTAAATCAATAGATTACTAACAATTTCAGTTAACATTCATTTGAAGGTTAAGTTGAAAAAACTCTAAAATTAAGTATATTTGCGGGTAGTAGCCTAGTAATGAATGGCATCTTATCATTACAAAAAATTACTAATTAGTTTAATTGTTGAGTGAGTCAAGTCAACTGATTTAATTGTTATATGTGGTATCGAAGACCCAATAAAAAACTCCATTGTGACTTGTCTAAATATATGATATGTGTGCGACCCTGATGTCATGTCTTTAAATGGGTATGTTATAACATTGATATTTGTTAATATATTAAATATTAAATTAATGATAGGGTGTTTGGTTGCATGATAATATGAGTTTTTGCTACAATTTTCTATTTTTGAAATAAAACTTGTTAAAATATGTAGGTGTTTAACAACCATGACAATTTTATATTTTTAAAGTGATTTCGTTCTTAGACAAAAAAGAGGGCTCATCTCGTTTTTTATCTTGTGGTCTCCCATTTTGTTTGGTCATACGTAATAGTTATTTTTTTATCATGTGTCTCCAAATATGATAATTTTTTGTCATTGGTTAGTTCACATTTTATTTTAGTACAACTTTTTATCATAAAAATGTAAAAAAATATTGTGCAACCACACACCTCGTTAACTATCAACAACTTTGATCAACCACTTTCAAGTATGGAGTTGAAAGAACTTCAAATTTTTATTTGTTGAAATCAGTCACATGATAAGTAACCAAATAGGAAGATTGCTAAGTAGTGCGCTTGGTAGGTTAGATTACTAATTTAGCATGGACTAATTGGTTCAATGTAGTTCATCAGATTGAATGGAAAAATAATCAACACCGCCTCTGTGGCAAGCAAGAGTCCTACTTACCTTGCTATTAGTTACCTATTGCCTTCCTCTTTAATGCAAGTGGCTGATTGAATTTCATATAAATGAACTTTGTTTATTTTGTTACGAGGTTATGTAAAAGTAATAGGATGTTTGTAAATAATGTTTTTTTTTGCATTTCTTTCTCTTAAAAATAAAAATTAGAGCAAAAGACAGATTCATACGAGTTTGAATCTCAGCAGTGTCTTTGCTTTCTCATTCTATCAATATTATTATTTTCATGATCATCACATTCTAGCATCGTTACTGTTATGTTATTTCAGGAGTAACAGAGAATTTTAGATCTTTAGTGGTACGATACCTTTCATATTCAGATCAGTTTTTTAGATATTAAAATAAGAGTTTTTGTTTTATTAAAATTCTAAAATAAGTAGGAGACTAATATATAATACTCTTATATCCCTCTCTCTCGGTTAGATATACAGATATATATATATATATAGTGTATAACATGTACACAATTTATATGTGTACAATTGCATGTAGATCATGTACGTAGAATTAAGCGGTCAATGATAAATTTATTTCTTTAATATTTATTCTTTAAAATATTTTATTTTTAAAATTTGTATAACATGTGCACATATTTATCTTTATACATACAATTTTTATACTTCATATAAAATGTCACGACCCGGATTTTTAAATATACGGGGTATTACAATCTACCCTCCTAACAAAAATTTTCGTCCTCGAAAATTCAACCGACCTCACCAAACAATTGCATCCTTCAATCAATCTGACTATTCTCTCCTTCTTCTAATCTACTCAAAATCTAACACTCACCCTAAACACATCTATCTATCAAACTATCTATCTATCTATCTAGCTATCTATCTAATTATCTAACAAATCAACCCATTAACTAACAATTCCTTCATCAATCTACCTATCAATTATCTATCTATCTATCTATATATCTATCCATCTAGCTCATTCTAATCTATCTAAAATACCCATATAATATCAAACTCCAATGTCATCAAAATTCTCAATCTAATAGACAATCTAAATTACTCTCTCTATCTAAGATCATGATCTCCCAATCATCAATTCCATCTAATCCAAACCGATATCAAGAACCCGGGCATGTCAAAGTAGACATTTAGGCCGAGTTAATGCTCTGATACCAATCTGTCACGACCCGAATTTTTAAATATACGGGGTATTACATAAAAAGGTGAAATTTATTCAATATGTTATATTCATAAATATGTTATTTTCATATAATCTTTGTACAACTTGTATATACAATCTTTTTACCCGTGTGAAGTATTGAATTCATACAACTTATTATGTACACATACTTATAATTCATACATTTGGTGTAAAATTTGTACATATATTTTTTATTTTATAGAAACTATAAAATTTGTACAACTTTTTATATACACATGTTTACAAGTTATATAATCTACGTACAACATGTATTTCATACAACTTATAATAATATGCGTATAAAACCTGCAATAAAACTCCTTATATGTGATTTGACCTTTTAATAGCAGTTGTGTTGTGATCATTGGGAGAGCGATCAAGAGAGACAAAGAGTGTGGATGATCATCATGATTAAGATGGTTTCCATTCACCGGTTACAAATGTTTATGTGGTGTTTGATTGCACGATAATGGAGATTTTTATTTTAATTTTTAAAAATTATAAGAAAACTTGTTAAAAGAAGTGTTTGACAACCTTGACAATTTTATGTTTTGAAAGTGATTTTCTTTTTAAACAAAAAAAGAGGGTCTCACCTCATTTTTTTCTTGTGGTCCCCGATTTTATTTGGTCATGAATGATAGTTACTCTTTTTTTGTTATCACGTCCCTCCAAACATGATAATTTTATGTCATGAGTTGGTTCACTTTTTATTTTAATACAATTTTTTATCATGAAAGTGTACAAAAAATTATCATGCAACCAAACACCCCTTAAAGAGTATATTTTTAATTTAGGTCATATGTGCCTAATTGCTTATAGGGTGTTTGGTTGCACAATATTGTTTTGTAGATTTTCATGATAAAAAATTATATTAAAAAAATGTGAACCAACCAATTACATAAATTATCATGTTTAGAGGGATGTGATAACAAAAAACCGTAACCACCACATGTGACCAAATAAAGTGCATGGGACCACAAGAAAAAAAGAAAGAGGTGAGACCCCTTTTTTGTCTAAGAAGGAAATCACTTTCAAATCACTTTCAAAATATAAAATTGTCATACTTGTCAAACACCTCTTTAAAAAAATTAGTACAACTTTTAAAAATTAAAATAAAAACTTCCATTATGATGCAACAAAACACCCCATTATATCGTGCAAACTTCAAAATAAATTTTTTATTTAAAAACGTTACCACACACCACTTTACAAATTTTAAAAATGGTATCAATTTTGCCAAACACACAAAGTCTTTGTTTGTGTAAATATAAATTTAAAACTAATGAAAAAGATGATCTTTTTTTTTCAAAAATAAAACTAGCTAAAGTAAGAAATAGTAACCAAACACTCTATAAATCATCTACCACAGTAGGCTCTTCCTTGCAGAGGTGTTCATGATTTCATTTGATATTTATATGTTACCAAGTGTTTTCTTTTCAAACCAAATTAAACCAAACCTAACTTATCTTTAAAATCAAGTCAAATAAACACTATTTGATTAGGTTCAATCTGCTCTAAATTAAATATAATATATGCTGATAGTGTGATTAATTTTTATGTTAAAATAATTAAATACAATTCTTTTGTGTGATAAACATAGCATCTTATTCAATTATTTAATATTTAACATAAATGTTTCTATTCATTTTATTTATCAGTTTTGGTTTGTTTCGGACAAGCTTCAAACCAACTAAACCCAATGCTTGTCCATATAAGATTTGATTTTCTTGTTGAAGCAAATAGGGAACACCTCTATTTTCTTGTTCTCTCTTCTTTTCAATGCAACTAATCATCTTCTCGGGACTCCAACAACTTTTGTTGCCTAACATTTAGGGCACTTAGGCCTGTTTGATAAAAGGATAAGTAGGGGTAAACCTATTTATCCTTAATCCACTGTTTTTTTACAAATAAAATAAAACTTAATCTGGGTTAACTTAATCCTAATTTATCCTAATTTATCCCCTTTATCAGCGATAAAGTAGGGATAAAATATATATGGTTCTTGCACTTCTATGCTCTTCGGAGAGTGATAACCATAAATAATTTGGCGGTGCATGACATCTAAATTTCTCTTTAACCATGCAATGAATATGGTTATCCAAAAATTTATCATTGTTATATCAAATATAAGATAGAGTTACCCTCAAAATTAATCTTAACTCAAAAGAGATAAACTTGATAGAAAAAATAAGGAATTTTTTATTTTTGGTCCCATTTTGGGACGTGATTTATTTTTTAATCTCACTGTTTGATTTTTTATTTTTAAATCCCATATCTTTTAACAATAGTTTATTGTATCCTCTCTTCCGTCAAATTTTCCATCTATTATTTGTTAATTCCAAGTAGACCGTCACGTGACAGTTGGTTTCCCCCCCTAGTGAGGAACAATGGCAGCTTCCATCCCCCATGGTGAGGAACAAAGTTGGGATTGCAGCAGTTGGCATCCTTACCTGGCAGCATCCGTGGTTGGCATCACAGAGTCCTTACTCGGCAACATTGCGAGGCATTCTTCCATGGCTAAGAAAACGACAGTCTTTCTCATAGGAACAACAATGTCATTGCAGCGTCCATCCTTACAACGACAGTTTTTTCTCTTGAGAATGATAGCTGCATCGCGATGTCTATCCCTACGATGATGATCTTACTCACGGGAATGACAATGCGCATTGTGGCGTTCTTCCACAGCTAAGAAAACATTGTGCTTTCTACAGCATCGCAATGTCCTTCCATGGTGAAGTCACTCTTTCTTATAAGAATGATGACAACATTCCGAATAGTGGTTGTGTCCTATCTTGTGGCATTAGGGCACGACGGGGAAAAAGCAAAGACAACAAGGTAGATCAAGGCATGAATAAGCACAAATAACGCCATCCTAGCAACTCCACCACCAACAATAGACTTTTTCTTCTCTTAGGTATTACATGCATCCATTCCTTATCATTATACTTTCCTTGATGCAATATTTTTTGAAAGAACTTATGAGTCTAACATTTTTCATCCTAACATGACATGTCAAAGTTGACTAAAAATTTTCTGATAACTAAGAGAGTTCAATTTAATATCATTTAAACATAATTTTGAATATGATGAAAGATCAAAAAGATAATGAATGGCGTAAGACACGACAAGAGAGTAAATCATCCATGGAATTGATTCTACTTTAAAAATATTTTATTAATGAAGATGATAAACAAGGATGGTCATCCTAGCTTGAATTTCATTTGCTCTTAGGTGCACCAACTTTCTCTCTAGGAGTCAAGAGTAGGCACCATACTTTACACATAACATGTCTATATTTTAGAATCCCGAGGATTAGATAGTAGAAAGAAACTAAGCGAAGTTTGAAGAAGGATGGTCCATCCTATTCCATTCTCTTCTTGTTTCGGTCTGAGATAGATATAAGAGACTAAAATAGGGAGTATCGAAAGTGCCAATCACCTTAGTAGGGGATCATCTTAGAAGGTTTTATTTCTCTAAAGAAAGTAGGTGCCAAAAGATAAACAATGATCTCCTTATGTCAAGAAAAGGAAAGACTTGTCTGAATAAGTGTCATAAGAATAGCCCTAGAAAAGAAGAAGAATTTTTTTTCTTCCAAAAGATAGGCAATGGACCCCTCAGGTCAACAAAAGAAAAGACATGTCTAAATGTGTACTAAAAATATGAACAAGTCAATAAAGAAGGAAGGATCTGAAGATGCCGAATCCTAACGGGTAACTGGACATTAGTAGAGAAACTGATTCAATGTCCCTGAAGACTATCAAAGACTAACCCTAAAATTTTTCCTCCTTTAACCCTAACATAGGGTAGACTGACTGAATCTAGGTAGGACCTAGCTAATTAAATGTTGAAGGTCTAAATGACTATGAATGAATGGTCTCTTCTTGCACGTGGTGCATACTCTTGCTCCTTGGATAACGATTAGGGCATCCATCTTAAGTGGATCAAGACAATGACAACCATCCCCTCTAAAAACTTAAAAGTTTTCAAAAAATAAACAAAATTGAAAAGTTCAAAATCCAAAATTTATAACAATTTTAAAACCCAAACAAACTTAAAAAATTTTAAATTAAAACATCTTTTTATTATATGCTCTTCTTATTGCATAGTTAAAACTCAATCAAATTCTCAAAATAAAGAAACATTTTTAACTACACTTTACCTATGCATGCAAATTTAATTTCAAACATGCACATTTCCTTTTATGTAACACATATTTGTTATCATTTTGCCTATTGAAAATGCTTGTGTCCGTTAAGAAAGAATCAAGGCAACTTTAACATTACTTATGCAAGGGACTGAGTCACAATAAAGTTCTAATCACTATTTTTAAGTGAGTGTAGGAAACATGAATGACACAACACAAGAATTATAATTGCGCTAACTCTCCTTCTTAAACACTTGAAAAAAACAAAACAACAAAAACTCAATAAATGTGAAAATCAAAAGGATTACCCCAACCCCCGATAGAACTTGCATCTTAGCTCTACATTAATCAAAATAATATTATATAAGATGTTGAAGACCTCGAGTTTAGAGGGGGTTGAGCTCAATCACTCACTAGGCTTGCAAATAGACCAAAGTAGTACAAATGGAGATAGATGTTCTCCTTTAGGTATCTTGACCCATCATGTATAACCTATACCTTTAACTATTTTCTTATGCTAATTTATATTTTTTTAAACTCTACATGTATTGTTTTATACATCATTTTCATGTATTTCATATAACATTATGTTTTAAAGCATCAAGGTAAGTTTGTCCCACCTTCCATGTGTTACACCATCCAAGCTCAACATCCCATCGTGATAACTTGCCTCATCATCCTACCATGGCTATCCAATTGCCATACGTCTTACCAATAATATTACCATGGTCTTATTCCTCGTTCTATGATAGCCCTATTGTTATCCCACCGTATTTCATCTCACCGTGTGTCCTACATGCCACATCCCTATTGTTTATCTATCCCATTGTGTTTTACCATTGTGTCCACCTATGTCTTGTTGGGTTTAAATTCATAAGTATCATTGCATCCACACCTTGTCTGTATCCCAGATTGTTTGCATACTTTCATCCCATGGCATGCATCTTCCATCATTTTTTTTTTTGACTTCACCTATATGGACTATCCACTCCTCATTCCCACAAGGATGACCTCGAATCCAGTCTCCATGTGGACCTTCAAACATTTTTGTCCCTACAAGCACAATATCATTGAGCGGTACCCATATGGATCTCTTCATTTTCTATCCTTGCATAGGTAACCTCCCTCCAATTCCCATAGTGGTAGCCTTCACTTTTCAGTACCCCCGCCCCGTGTGGACCATTTCACACTTTTCGATCCTTGAATGGACCATCTCATCCTTTCTTGAGGGAATTATATGTGCCTCATCTAGGGGTGCACCACCATGAAGGAATTGTATTACAAGTAATGTGCCTCTAGTTGGGGTGCATATGCTCTAGATGGGAACATTTCTAAGGTTAATCCATGGGATTGTTGCACAAACAACTTTTTAATGAAAAGTATTTCTATAGATTTTTGTTGATCTTGTCTTGATTGAAATTGAATGTCAAAAATTAAATATTGAATAAAATGGATTCAAATATACATGTTAGGGATTCATCTAATCCTTTGGAAAGAAAAAGGAAGAACTTCCAAGCTCTTCAAACCATCCAAGTGCATGGTCTCTAATGGTATCCACACAAACTTTGTCAGTAGACAAGTTCTCTTTCAAGTTGGACCTTCCAACTTGTCCTAGATGCATCTCCATCATGGAAAAACATGCTTTAAAGAGAAAGATGAGGTAGGAAGAGGCTGGCCATGAAATTGACTCTCTTGACTTGATAGGATTTGGCCAAATTCACTTATATTTATAGAGATTTTTTCTATAAAAACCTAAAATATCTATAAATTATACCTATACCCCATACTTATGGATCAATCCTTATGTGTGTGACTCACTAGGTTCAATAACCTATTTAGTTGAGGCCTAATTAAAAAAATTAGATTTAAGTAAATTAAATATGTTATCCGATAACAGATTTAACGGTCTACCAATCGTGAATGGTACAAGGCACATCTTCATGATTCCAAATGATTATGAAGATAAAATTCTCTCCATTTAGCATTTTCATCATCAATTACTACATAAATATAAACTATCATCCATTCAATGTCCTAGTTAGATAGGAGTATGTCATTGACTGTCAACTCCTTAGTTTACTGACATTACGAGATCCTGTGCTCAGAATTGAACCAATTGAAAAACTCAATTTTAAATTATCCTCTCTACTATGGCTAAGAATTTAGAGTATTATCCCATAGAACATTCACTCTCACTTACTGAGAGTGGGCGATCACTTATTATCTATTCAATTACCTCAATTGTGTTTCCCTTATACCCAATCCATCACTGTATATGACCATCGAATCAGTGATTTATAAATTAATGGTCAAAGCATAGGTTTTGCCCAACAAGGCATCGTTTGCAACTAAGGTCAAATGTCCAACTATGAAACCATGATGATAGAAAGACATGATCGATAGTTAGGTAAGATATCATTTAGAGTTTCTAATTCAATTAATTCAATGTACTCATTCGACTAATAAGCATCTATATATGTATATCAATATCTCCACACTAATGACCAATGAGATTGGTTATCCTCTTCATATAAGAAGACATCACATTTGTTAATCTATTCGGATCCTTGATGTTACATCTCAAAGATCATATGACTAGAAATAGTTAGATCACATATCTTTAGATGATTGATCTTATTATGATTCAATCATCATTGCATGTGATCAATGATTTCATTACGATGTACGCAATTAATAAGACCTAGTAAAGAAAATTTCTCTATTTAAATAAATAAGATATTTCTAAAAATGTCGAATCATATTATATATGATTGACTTATAGGGCTTACATTTCTATCACATGGCTATGTGATTAGACCAATTTGGCGTGATTACAACTTGTCTCACCTTAATGTTGACTTTGTAAGAGAGCATCATGGAGTGAAACATATATAAGTGTAGTAGAGCACAACGAGGTGTAGTGAAGAGGAATGAGGGTGGACTAAAAATGTGACACTAAGGTGTGGATATGGACATGAAAATTAAGGCTTAATCAAGTAAGGTAGATGTTACCAAATGCCTAAGATTGCCTTCTAATTTGTCTATACATTTTATATGATCGATTTGTAGAAGATATGTGCCATGGGCATGAGGGACGAGTGCCTACCCCCATATGGTAGGGACCTATGAGTTATAGACTCACGAGTTCATCATTAGTTAGTGGTATAGTTGTGTGGTATACTTATACTGAGACAAGTTGATCTAAATACTAAATTGAACTAAACTAAGTGAATCCTTCAATCGATTAGGGTTTAGTCCTTCAGGTTCACTTGGTTTCCTAAAAATGTTGGTTCGATCTAGAATGAAATAACCTCTTGTTTTATCGTAAATCATTGTGAACTACTCAGTGAAGTGTTTGATCAAGCCAAGCAAATTTGAGAGAGAGAGAGAGAGAGAACCTCGTGGAGTAGGTGTGGTGTAAGACTTGATGGGACATTTGGAAAAGAAAGTGTTAACGGTGGGAGAATAATACTATAGGACACAAATCAACGTATGAAATGTAAAATGCATGCATGGGATGGTTTAAAGAATTGCAAATGTACTATGACAACATAGTTGAAGATATATATTGTGTAAATAAGTCAAGACACCCTATGAGAATCGTCATCCCCATGCACAACTTGGGATTATCTGCAAGTTCATAAGAGAATTAGGGTTGTAATTGTTTTTGTTGAAGGGTTTCTCAGATCCAACTTCCTTTGAGCTCGACGTCTTCAACATCATTTTTTCTATTTTTATAATGCAATATTTGCCATACCTTGAGCCAGATAATTTTGTTTAGTATTTCATGCTAAAGCTTTCAGAGTTGGCCTGACCCACAAGCCTGTGGGCTGACATGACCCATTGCCACCCTTAGTAGTGGTGGCCTCTATGGTGGTGATGTAATGTTTCCTCTTTTACTAGTAATTGTAACTATATTTTTGGATAAAAATGAAAAATTTAGAGTTTTAGCTGTAGCAAGATTTATTTTTCGTTTTTTGAGATTTTTTTGTCAAACGTAAAGCTCAATTTTGGCAAGGAGAAAACACTTTCCACAATTATCCTCCCTCCTCAATTATCGGGTTGAGAGGATGGTGCTAATGGGTTCTTTGAGACCCAATAATGAAGGCACCACATTGGATGCTAAGGCCCAATCGTGTGCATAGGTCTACAAACTTGCTATTGAGTCCTCAGACTCATCAAGATTCAATAGTGTGAGATCCTTGATAAAAATAATTTGCAGGCCAATGCATTGCATTGAGCCCTACATATACTAAATGAGATCCGACAAGCCATTTATTATTAATAATTTATTTTTAAATTGTTAAAAAATCAAAAAAAGTTTTCAATAATGCCAAAAAAGTTCAAAAAAATTAAAAATTCTAAAAATATATTCAATAGATTACTAAAGAGTTTAACAATCTGTTAGTTGTTTATGAGCTATGTAGTCACATAATCGAGCATAGTTAAATTTTTTTTAAATCTTAACTAATGAAATTAATGTCTAATTTAATTTTTTAAAATGTGATTTTGTAGAATGGTGATTAGGACACAAGTTTTACACTCCATGTAGTTCTTTGAATGTTTGAATAGTCTAAATAGTTTAAATTTGCTTATTTGATACATATAGATTGTTTGTATATTTATTTCATGACATTTAATTCAAATTATAACAAGCATAAAATTAAGAATTCCAAAAATTATAAGTTACAATTTTTTTGTATAAATGTATATTATATAATTAACACTAAATCACACTATATACTTATGATGTTTTATGGTGTGGATGAATAGTGATCAGGACCTAGATTTATTATCATGTGATGATGGTTTTTTATGTGGTTGTGTTTGTTAGGTTTGTGTGTCTCCTCTCCTCTCTATCAAAATTTTGATTGTAAATTTTATCTCCTTCATGTTATGTATTCTCATTGGTTAAAACCAAAGTTTCTTATTGAGATAATATACATTTATAAGTTTGCATACTCTTAAACCACTTGTAATGACAAGAAGAAAGTTTGTGGACTAGGAGAGAGTGAAACCACTTGAAGAAACATTCTTTGGTAAGTGAAGAGACATCTACATCGCATCAGATAATGATTCCTTTTAATGCACACCAATCTAGCTCTAGTGTTGTATGATTAAGATTAAGCTCATGATCATCTATTTTAATTTTTATATATGTGATATGTGGGTGTGTTATACTTTATACTGTAAATATATGATATTCCAAAAGTGTATATTTATACAGAGCACATATTTTGATGAGACTAAAATAAAATCTTTTATTATTTACATTAAGTCAATTTACATAAAGTATTAATAATGACTCCACGTAGCCTTACACTATTATGGTCGGGATAAACCAATATTAATTTGCAAAGTTTTGTTAGTTTGTTGTGCTACCACAAAACTATTTAGCGAAGGATAAATGATCAAGGCCAAGGCTATTTGCCGAACTTTGAGGTAGACAATTTGTATAGTTTTGTTGTGTTATTACAAGAGCTATATAAATAATCCATTCTTATAATGTAACAAGCATGTGTGATCTAACTGGAGTATTTGATTATTGTGCTATCTCAAGGTCATAATACTCTAGAAGTTAAATTTGACTGAGAGTTGAAATGGCTACAACTGACAACAATTGTCTACCTATTAAGTATAAGATCATTTGTTGTGCTACTACAAGGTCATCACCATAAGGTCAATAAGGTCTTAGTCTCTACTAGAGTGTCATCATGACATACCATCTTTATATTTTGAGAGTTATACAAATTCATAGAAATTAGTGAGAGTTTAAATTAAATAAAAATTATATATTAATTTTACTTAAATGTTTGCAATATTATCTTATTAAAATTATATCTCCTTGTTGATCTTGAATCTATTCAAATATTATTTTTGGTTACTCTATTCAGTTTCGATCGAGACAATGACATTGAAATTGAAGGAACTGACACGTCTATTTATAGATCATTTCCTTACATGGATATGAATTGGTTCGACGACTTGGTTAACGATTGCTATCTTATTGAGATCGTGGATGCTAATTTGGATGTCATGTGGTTCAACTATTGAGCTAAGTCCAAACTTGATAGGTTCCTAATTAATGTTGACTCAAGGGCTTAAGTTTTTGCATTCCATAGGATTTTCATTTGCCGATATTGTTACTTTTCTATTGGAATAAGGCATGGGAAGTTTTAAAAGTCCCATGGAAAATTCATGATCAAATTAACTTGGTGCAAGGATCTAGATTTGTAAATCTAATATATTAATAGTGGAATGCTGCCATGGACAGATCTTCTCCTACAATTACTATTGTGATTGTAGGCCAATCAACTGAAAGTGTGGGCCAATTCATATGATAGTCAAACAGTTGTGAGAAGGCAAGATTTTTTTGGACAACTTTAGGTATTCGAACTATTTAATGATAATGGTCCCTTATTTGATAGCCAAAGGCAAGAATGATTGTCATTGAACTAGGAATTCACAATGTGGAATCTACTAGAAGAGATTAAATGGGAGCAAAGATCCAAATAGAGGATAAGAATACTAAATTCTTTCATATTCAGACCTCACTTAGAAATAGAAGAGAGAACTTAGATGTATTGAGCATCAATGGAAATACTGAAATAGGCACGGAGTAGATTGCAAAGTACTATGAGGCTTTATTCACCAATAATGGTAAATGGAGGCTATTATTAAATTTTGACTCTTGCAAAAAAAAACTTAATAAATTTGAAGCTGATTCTTTGGTAGAACCTATTTTAAAAGGAATGTGTGACTTGCAATTTAACCTACGGATTGATTTAAAGCTCTATGTTCTTAAGAGTCCTTTGCAAGGTTCTTAACAAATTGTTGAAAAATCATCAAATATAAATTTATGGTAATGGTGGAAGAGTTAAAAGAGGCAACCTAACAATTTGACAGCTAAACTTGTGTTCCTTATGCCCGAGGAGGAGTGTTTTAGATATCAGAGACTTGAGACCAATCAGTCTCCTCAATTGTTGTTTTAAAATACACCAAGATCTTTGCTAATAGATTGACCAAATTTATGACTAAGTGGGTGAGGGAGTCTTAGCCAACATTCATCAAAGAGAAGTACATTTTGGATAACCACATGATTGGTTTTGAATGTATTCATGATAAAAAATATGGGAAGAAAGAATGTTTGTTGATGAAGCTTGATTTTGAAAAGGCATGTGATAGGGTGAATTGGAATTGTTTGGGTATAATTATGTGACATATAAGGTTCAATAAAAAATAGATTAAATAGATCCAATCATACGTTGGTACAAACAAGTTTTCAGTGGATATCAATGGAGAAATTTGGGTTCTTTATCAACTCTAGAGATCTTATATAGGGGTGACCTATGCCTCCCCTTCTCTTTGATTTAATGGGTCAGGTCTACAGCACGATGTGGAACAGAGCATTATGAACTTAACTAATTGAAGGCATTGATATCGGCCCTAATTAATTGCACATTACTCATTTACAGTTTTCAGATGACATGGTACTATTTTTTTCAACGATGTTTGATAAATGTATCAAGTCCAAAATATTACTTTATATGTTAGAAGCGGTGACTGAGATCAAGATTAACTTAGACAAAATTGAATTGCTAGCCATTAATATTACTGATGACATCAAGAAGAATATTAAAAAACTGTTTGACATGCATTGGGGATCGTTTCCTATCAAGTATTTGTGCCTTTAGATAAAGGTACTAAGGCTAGTGATTAGTAGCCAATTATCCAGAAGGTCGAAAGAAAACTATAAGAGTGAGAAGGAGAGATTGTTGATTGCTATAGGAAGATGAATCTTGTTGCAGATTTTTTATTTTTTACCTATATTTTCTAATTTATTTCTTCAAGTTTATATCTTGTAACATCTATTAGAGGTTTTTAATATATTTTTGAATTTAAATATAAGAAATCCGAACATCCCTTCTTATCTGATTTTGCTTTAAGTTTTTTTATTCTTGTTCTTCATACAAATTTTGTTTCAATGCATGCTAATTTTATTACATTTTGTAATGTTATTTTTAATTTTTATATATTATTTATGAGATGTAAGACTTGTCGGTTCACGACTAGGCGGACATCTTCTCGCATAAACTGTAAAAGACCTTTTAAGCACCTTGGATGCCTTGTTGCCGTGACAACTACTCATCAAAGACAATTTTGTGGTATCGGTGGAAGAGTTAGAGAGGAAATCGCAATAGATTTGAATGCTAAACTCATGTTCCTTAGTCTTGTTGCCTGATATGGAGCATGTCTCGGATATCAAAGCCTTTAGGCCAATCGATCTTATTAATTGTTGTTTTAAAATATTCACCAAGTTTCTTTGGTAACACTATTAAGTACCTTTATCATTATCAATTTTAAAATTGATATTGATAGGAACCATTAAAAGGTGTTTGGTTAATTGTATCAATTTTAAAATTTGTAGTACAAATAAAGTATATTATATAATACAAGTGACAACTTGTATTACTTTTGATATTGATATGCTAACATTTGAAAATATTAATATCAATATTGATATAGTATGAAAAATAAAACTCTAACCAAACAGGGCATAAGCTTGTGAGGGAGTCTTAGTCAACGTTCATCAAAGGAAGGTACATTCCGGATAACTTCATGACTACTTTTGAATTTATTCATGATTAGAAATGATGGAAGAAAGAATGCTTATTGATGAAACTTGGTTTTGAATGGACATATAATAGGGTGAATTGAAACTATTTGTGCAAAATTATGCATCTTATAGGGTTCCATGGAAAGTAGATGAAATAGATTCAATCATGCATTAGTACAACTAGGCTCTCTGTGAATATCAACGGAGAATTGTTTGGGTTCTTTGCCAGCTCTAGAGGTCTTATACATGGTGACACTCAGTCTCCCCTTCACTTTGATTTGATGGGTCAAATCCTTAACATGATGTGGGATAGACCATTGCAGGCTCAACTGATTGAAGGCATTGACGACAACCCTAATTGATTACACATTACTCATTTGAAGTTTGCATATGACATGCTACTTTTTTCTTCAGCAGCACAAGATAAATGTATTAGTCTCAAAATATTGCTTTAAATATTAGAAGCCAAGACAAAGCTCAAGATTAACCTAGACAAAAGTGGATTGCTAAGGATTAATATTACTTATGACAAGCATTGGGAATGCATTGGGAATCCTTTTCTATCAAGCATTTGGGCCTTCCGTTATTAGATAGAGGTACCAAGGCTAGTGATCAATAGTAAATTATCCAAAAGGTTAAGAGAAAATTGCAAGGGTGGAAGGAGAGATTGTTGACTACTAGGGAAAGATGGATCTTGTTGAAGAGTGTCTTGCGTAGCATTTCCCTTTACATTCTGTTGGTTCTTAAGTATTTGAAGTGGGTGTGCAACAAAATTTACAATTTGTGTGTTTCCTTCTTTTGGCATGGAAAAGGAGGCAAGAGCCTCTATTTTGTCAAGTGGAATCATGTTTGTAGAGATGTTAAAAAAGGAGAGTGTGGGCCTCACTCCTCTTGAAATCTTGCATAAAAGTCTTTCAACTAAGTGGCTTTTGGAAATTGCAGAGTGATAAGGAGTCTCTTTGGCTTAATATTCTATGTGCTAAATATAGGTTTAGCGGATGTTTTCTTGAGTTCAGGGACATCAACACCTCTTACCGGTTATCTCCTATTTGGAAAGGCATCGTCTAAAAGGCATTTTTTTCATCCTCATAGACACTAGCCTTTAGGCAATGGTAAGAGAATTCTATTTTAGCATGATAGTTGGGCCTACACGGGTGGTTTCCAAACTTGTTTAGGCTTGTCATGAACAAGAATACTTGTGTAAGCTCTCATTGGGATAGCTCAGTTTTATCGAGTAACTAGTACTTCTCCTTCAAGAGAAATTTAAAGGAGACTGAAGTGATAGAGTTGATTGATTTGATGAGCCTTCTAGAAAGGTTTTCATGTGTAGATAAGGAAGACTTGCTCTTATAGAACCTTGATGGGGATTATTTATTTTTCGGGAATTCAGCTTGTCATAGACTTTAATTTTGGGAGGTGATAGTGGGGTGTTGGAAGTTTGTTTGGAACATGGGGGTGCCTTTCAATATTAGATAATTCTTGAGAAAAATTTGCAAAGATGCATTACCAACGAGATTATATCCACAGAAATTGTTTCCATTGGAAAAGAACAACTTTATTTATCGTGGTTATGGGAATGAAGACATCGGTCACTTGTTCTTGCAATGCAGGGTTATTGCACATCTGGAATGTCTTATTTTGCAGTTGTGGTACAGGTTAAGTGGAGCCGTAAGACATTTTAGCCTTGCTTCAGCAATGGAGTGCGAGCATACCATGGAACGTGGAACTGTTGCTTTGGAAGCTATTGCTGCCAGCAATGTTATGGTCTATATGAATATCTAGAAATAGAAGAATCTTTGAAGATCATTTTAATAACACAATTAATATAGGGCTGTCAATGGGCCAGGCCCGGCTCGGCCCGAAGCCGACCCAAGCAAAGCCCGTCTAATATATAACGGCCCGGCCCGGCCCGCATTGTGTTAAGAACTTAGTCCGGCCTGGCCCATATAAAATATAAATTTGGCCCGGCCCGACCCAGCTCAACACATCTTATGCACTTGGGAAACTAAACGTGTTATGAACACATTAGAAACTTAACTATGAGGTTATTTCTTCATTTTAGGTTTAGAAGATCACATACAATCTTACGTGTGAAATTCATGACATTCACAGTAGTATGTATAATTTAATATTAAATTCTGGTATTATATTTTAATTTTTGACTTAGAGTTAAATTCAAACTTGCTGAATATTTTAAGGTCCAACCAAACATATCAACTAGATAAAAGATGAATTAGCTATGTTGAGTTCAATTTTCAACGGCAAGTTTCTTAGATTGGATGCTTGGTGATTTAAAAATAATGCACATATCAATTAATTAGTGCATATCCGCACATATCTACTCAATTATTGCATATTATTCAGATTTACAATTAATGTATATATTGGGTACGTAAATAAATTTACAATAAATTTACAATTTCGCACCTCTTAAGCTGCACTTTGTTGTTCATACATACGGTAAAGAATAATCAAAATTACCAAAAGTTTTAGGGCCTTACATTTAAAATTTGATTTTTTTATCTCATCCTCTTTAGAACACCCGCTTGTCCGAATGGTGGAGCTCTTGTACTAGACCAAACAATGCAATAGAAATATCTAGTAAACAAAAAGAAAATTTCACACCACGTGGCGTCTTCCTACTGGCTGGTCTTGATGTGAAACGTGTGTATGCGACCGAACAACAAACGTAGCAGGAAGCCCCTCTCTTTATTAACAGCTCGCTTGTCGGCGATTCTCCGTGATGCAGGCAGTTCCTCCAACGACGAGACCTCCCATGGCGACCACACTTGGCATCTCGACCGCGAGGATTATTGCCCTCGCATATGTCGCTAGCTCTGGGGCCTTCACTCCCAGGGCCACCTCGTCACCGAGCTTCCCGGGATGCTGAGCCACGCCGCCGCCATCCGTCTCCCATAGAGTGAATTGAAGAAGCATCCCACTGGCGTCGGACCGTCGGCTCACCCTCGGCCCGAACATAACCCATCGCAAGCCCGCAGGCTCAAATAGATGGCCCGGTTTCAAGTCCACATTTGACCTGGCTCGAGGGCCCGCGGGTCAACCCAACCCATTGACACCCCTGATTAATATCCTTCATTTACATGAGCAAATGGTAAAGGATTGATTTTACATTGCTAAGGGCCAAACACCATTGAAGGATGTATTTAGAGAATAGTTTTTTGTGTGGAGATATTTCTATCTCTAATTGTTGTTTATTTCATGGTTTTTTGTATCCTAGACTACCATCTTGATAACTGGGGTGGTCACTTGGGCCCATTTGTTTTGACTTAATTGATATCTGATCTCTGAATTGGTCAAGATTATACATTGAGTTTTTTTATAAAACAACTGAATATAATAGTAACTTTTTTATAAACCGCTTCATTTTAGGTGGCTCACTATATTTTTTATTTTGAAGGTGAATAACTAAGATTTGTGTTCCACAAGAGCAATTCTAGATGAAATCAAGAGTCATGACAATCGGCTGAATCAAATAAAATGCCACCTTAGTCATTCTTTTATGTCTTGGGCACTAAAAAATTCTGTGCTGTAACTTTTCCTTTATGTTTAATAAAATGTGGCTTGGGTCACCTTCTAAACAAAACAAAGAAGCTAGACGAGCTCAAGATAACATGCCAAAGCCTCTACAGCCGGCCCCTAATCATCCTCAAACTGTAACAAGCTTTCAACATCCTTATAACAGGATTAACAGCTGTCAAAAGAGTAACGAAAGACATGAGAAATGAGAATATGAAGCTCTACCCAATTTTTTCTAAGAAACAAAAATAGTAAGTGCTAGTATAAAAAACAATATTTTGACCAAAACAATAGGTAAAAGTCAAACTGTTGCAATTCTCCTTTTTATGTAAAGTTTTCTTAGTTCTTTATTTTTCTCGTCATTATTTCTGTAATGGTCTTCTACCGGCAGGAAAAATGTTAAGTCTAAGAAAGAATGCACATATTGTCATTTGGAAAGCCACACTAAGGAGCATTGCTATAAATTAATTGGGTATCCTTCTCATTACAAAAATGTTTGGAGAACTTCGGAGAAGAGCAATCAGCAGCAAGCAACACAACAACCTGAAACTCCTACTTACTGTCCTGTTTGGTTGGAGTTTCATTTTTGGTACTATATTAATATTGATATTAATATTTTCGAATGTTGGGGTATCAATATCAAAAGTAATACAAGTTGACACTTGTATTACATAATATGTTTTGTTTGTACTACAAATTTTAAAATTGATACAATTAACCAAACACCTCTTAATGGTTCCTATCAATATCAATTTTAAAATTGATAACGATAGAAGTACCTAATAGTGTTACCAAACAGGGCGTACATGTTGACAAGCGAGCATTACAGTCAGCTTCTCAAGCTTCCTAGCTCCAGCAGTATGGTTAGCCATCAAACCAACATGGCAGGTAAACTCATTTGCTCATCTGACTGCATTGTCGATTCTGGAGCATCTGCACACGTAACCTCTGACTACATTTTATCTGAAAAAGGTGTAGGCAAGCAGCAAGTCCTTCTTCCAAAGAATAGCACCCTACCAGTTAGCAGCACATGTTCAGTTTCCTTGACAGATTGCATCAAGTTAACCAATGTCCTTCATGTTCAAATTCAAGTTTCAATCTATTATTTGTCAGCCAATTGACTAAGAGTGACAATTGTTCTATAACCTTCTTCTCGACACACTTCGTCATACAGGATTTGACCTCGAAGAAGAGGACTGGGTAGGGTCATGAGCATGGAGGTCTATACTTCTTCAAGGGAAATAAACAGGAAGTTTGCTCGTTCACTATTCAGTCCACTAAATCTGAAAATTGGCATAGACATCTTGGGCATTTGTCTAATGCCAGACTAACTGGCATAGAAAGTTTTTTACATTGCAAAATTGATAAGAATTTTAGTTGTACAATTTGCCCCTTGGCAAACAGTCTCGTCTTCCTTTTGTCCATGGCACAAGTAAGACCGCACAGTTTTTTGAGCTTCTTCACATGGACATGTGGGGTCCATATCATATAGAGTCTAGAATTGCAGCCCGGTTCTGCCTTACTATCATTGATGATTATAGTTGTTTTACTTGGATATTTCTCATGAAGTTCAAGTTTCAAATATACGATATATTTGTCAACTTTGTTGCTTATATACAACAACAATTTGTATGCTTGATAAAGAGAATAAGAACCAATAATGGTTCAGAGTTTTTTTTAATTCATTTTCAAAGATATGTTTGTTCAAATAGGATTTCTCATGTACACACTTGTGTTGCTACATCCCAACAAAGTGGCATAGTTAAAAGGAAGCAAAGACAAATATTTAATATTGCTAGAGGACTACAGTTCCAAGTTAATCTACCAAAATCATTTTGCAAAGATTGTGTCTTGACATCAATTTTTCTAAGCAACTGACATCCTTCAGTTTCTAGTGAAGGAGGCATACTATACATGAGATTATATGGAAAAAAATCCAGACTATAGTCAGCTTAAGGCATTTGGATGTTAGCTTTTGCATGCATTGGGCATCTAGATCTTGACAAATTCAATGATAGAAGCAAGCACTGCATTTTCATTGGGTACCCTGGATCACAAAAAGCATATATATTATATGAAGTTGAAACAGGGAGGATCTTTACAAGTAGAGATGTGACATTTTTCGAACATGAATTTCCTTTCCATGGTGGAGAAAAAAAATTCAGGCAGTTTATCTATTCCAATCTGTTGAAAAGAGTCATCTTGTCCAAAACAGTCATTCTGATCAGCCCAACATCCTGCATGAGACTTCAATCACTGAATCACAGCATGAGGAACAACGAGAAATGCCTACTGCTGATGTTCAACAACATAGTAACCATAGTGCTCCTCGTTTTAGAAAGTCTCTGCACAATTTAAAGACCATGTAACTTTATTCAGCATGAATTGTAAATAAAGTGACATTGGTCCCAAGGTTAAATATCCAATTGAAAGGAACATTATGAGGCTTTCAAACCACATCATGTCAACTTTCTAAACAAATTTGAAATAGCTAGGGAGCCCAATTCTTACCTTGATGCTTGCAAGGTACCCAAATAAAGCAACTATGTTCAATAAACTCAATGCTTTGCACAATAATAAGACATGGAGTATAGTTGAATTACCCAAAGAAAAAAGGTTATTGGATGAAAATGGGTTTACAAATTGAGATTTCACCCCGATGGCACTTTGGCTAGGCACAAGGCTCGGTTGGTGGCTAAAGGAAACTCCTAGCTAAAGGCTACTCCCAAGTCGAACGACTTGATTATAATGAAACATTTGCACATGGCCAAACTTACCATACTTTGGATCATGTTAGCCTCAACAGCCATTAAGGTTTGAAAGATACATCAATTTGTCGTCAATAATGCATTCTTGCATAGAGAACTAGAAGATGAGGTTTACATGGAAGTTCCACCTAGCTTACACATTGAGGGGGAGAGTATGGCATGTAGATTACATAAATCCATATATGGTTTAAAATAAGCATATATAGTTTGGTTTCAAAAACTAAATCATGTCATCACTCAAGCTGGTTTTATACAGTCTCAGGCAAATTACTCTTTGTTTACTCATGTTGAAGGAGATTTTTTTACGGCTATCCTCATATATGTTGATGATATTCTTGTTGCCGGGAATAATGCCCAAGTTGTCCAATACTTAGAGACTATTATGAGGAAGCAATTCAACATTAAGAGGATGGGTGCTCCCAAATACTTCCTAGGACTAGACATAGTTTGGTCTAACTCTGGCATTTTCGTGAATCAATAGAAATACATACTTGATTTACTGAAAGAAACATGTTTAATGGGCGCTAAACCTACCCTTACACCTCTTGAACAGAGGCATAATCTCCACTGTGATGATCAGGTAAAACTCAAAGATGGATCTCAATATAGAAGGCATGTGGGAAAGTTGATTTATCTTATCATTACCAGACCTGATATATCCTATCAGTAAATGTGTTAAGTCAACATATGCATGAGCCAACTGAGAGACATTAGAAGGCTGCAACGAGAGTGGTTCAGTTCCTCAAATACTTTCCATGCAGTGGTATATTTTTTCTGCAGATAGTGACTTGTAATTGCACGTTTATGCAGATGCAGATTGGGCCGCATGTCCTAAGACCAAAAGGTCAATTACAGGGTATGTAACCTATTTGGGAAGATCACCTATATTATGGAAAATTAAGAAACAACCCACTATTTCGAGATCCTCTGCGGAGTCAGAGTATAGGGTACTTGCAGTGGTGTCGTGTGAAGCATAGTGAATTACACGTCCTTGGTGATTTCAAACTGGATCCATGTGTAATTAATCTCTACTATGATAACCAATCTGCCATAAATCTATCAGCCAATCTAGCTTTTCATGAACGCACAAGACACAGGGAGATTGACAACTATGTGGTGAGAGAGAAGGTGCACAGGGGTGCAATTAAAATCATACATGTCAATACAAGAGAACAACTGGCAGATGTGTTCACCAAAGCATTAGGAAAGTTAGATTTCAGACGATTGCAAGACAAGTTGATACTCAACATGTTCACACCAACTTGAGGGGGTGTTGCAATTATCATTTTATGTAAAGTTTTCTAGCTTTTTTATTTTTTATGATAATTATTTCTGTAATGGTCTTCTACCGAAGGCCCACTCTGTTTCTGATTTTCTCTTTTTTACCTGTTCGATCATCACCGGATAGCGGAGGTCAAGTGTTTTAACAGTGAGCCATATATTTGTCTTACGGAGGTAGCTCATCAGGAGGACTCCCTTCCGGAATCGCTGGTGTTCTGAGAGTCTCAAGCATACGGGCTCTGTTCCCTTTCTCCTCTATTGCTTTCTGATTTTAACTCGAACAAGGGCAGTTGAAGAGGAACAAAGAGAAGCGCACAAACGTCACCGATCACTGCGAAAAATTACATAAATAAAAACGGTATTAATCCAAGAAAGGAAGCAACGCTTAACATTCCAAACCCCGTGAAATTCAACCCGATGAATTGAACGGGGTTCACTGCCCAGTTCAGAAACTCATTGCAAGAGATCCAAAGCAATGCATAGATTATCAAATGAAATTCACAGAAACAGCAGCCATTTAGCGATAGTAGCAGGAGGAACAACACCAAACAAATCATCAGAGACGAAGAGAAGCTGTTCCCGACCATCTACGGCAGAAGGCACCCAAAAGAGTCGAAGATAGAGCAGACTCTGGCGGAGCGAAGATTACCTGGGAGCAGAAAAAGATGGGCATGAACTCGCGAACGACCACATCATCTGTTCCTTCCTTCCGTCCGAGAATCTGTGTTACCGCAAGCTACCGTTCCCTCCCCGCTCCCGAGATGCGGAGGCTCGCAGGCGACGCGAGGAGCGCTCGGCTATCTTCTTTTTCCGATCACAGAGCCAGACCTATCCGGAACCTGGCAGCACAGCAGATGCAGTGCCTTTCAGGCAGCAGCAACCTCTCTCTTACTCCTTTCCTCCTGCACTCCGGCGCCGCCGCGGGGCTTAACGGCGTAGCGGAGAAGGAGATTGACGCGAATGCGGCGTAGCCGCGTAGGCCCGGGGGGGGGGGGGCTCGGTTGCCGGCGGCGACGGAGGTTTGAACTTCCGAATATCCTGCGGGGCTTCGATCCCGAAAATTCAGCACAAGTTTGTGTTGGTCGATATTCCGCCGGTTCGGATCCCATCTATCCGAACCGATTCGCGTCCTTGGTAACCTGCAACGTTGTCACAGTGCCCGATCCAGACCTCTCTCTAGCCCAGCCCGCACCGGCACCACCGGCGGCACAAATTTGGGTTGGTCGAGATTCAGTCGGTTTGGATCCGATCTATCCGAACCGATTCGATGTCAGTGCCCGATCCGGACCCCTCTCTCTCTACCCCAGCCGCATTGGCACCGCCGGCGCCGGCTATCTCGTTCTGCTCTTCTCTCTCCCACTCGTCAAATGCCATCACAGTGATCAAGCGGCAACGAAGGGAAAACGAAATGCTGTCTCGGTGGGGGAAGGCGGCCTCCCGTCTCTATGCTCTTGGTTCCAAGAAGGTGGAGCGGCACCCAGGCGGGGATTGTTTCAATGACTTTCTTCTCTTTCGCAACTCTTCCAAAGTAGCCGCCGCCGCCGCCGGCACCACCGTGGCAGCGGCACCACCACGGGATACGGTTCCGAAGGTCTTCCCTCCTAAAGCAGAAGTAAGTAACATCGCATGCTGCCCGAGTTTTCTGTTGCCATTTTGCTGACGGTGTTGTGTGGATCGTCGTAACCTGTGTCTGTCGCTACGTATCAGCTGATAAAGTATCACGGCAAATAGTTTCTTTCAGCCTTACTGTTTTATACATCAGACAAAACGTGTTCATTCTGTCTGGCAGTTGGTGGGCATGAATTTTCGTTATTTTATTGGATGCCTCCATGGACGATGTATCCAAATAGGATCGTGATCTTAAAGAGTTGGAACTTGGCAGGAAGCTCCCAATTTTTGTGCAATTCAAGATCTAGACAATGACTTGGGAACATCTTAGGTTATATTTTTCTCTGTTCCGTTTACATCAGGCAGACTGTTCTTTCTTCGACGGTGAATTACATAACCGATTATTGGAAAATGTTCAGGAGGCAATTCCTTGTATATTTTCTACTGTGCTTCGGTTCCTGAGAGCAATTATTCTTCTCAGATATACTAAATACGAACATTAAGATTTCTCTTAAAATATATAAATTATGGATGTGATGCATCTACGACACATGGCATATTTGTCGTTATAAGCTAATTTATAATTCTGAATTATGTTTCTGAGCACCTGGTGCTAGCTAATTTATATTGTCTACTGTGCTTCGGTTCCTAAGAACCATTATTCTTCTCAGATATACTAAACTACAAACATTAAGATTTTGCTTTAAATATAAAAATTATGAATGTGATGCATCTAGGACACATGCCATCTTTGTCGTTATAAGCTAATTTATAATTCTGAATGATGTTTCAAAGTATGTCAGAACACCTGACGTGCTTTGATAATTGTAAAAAGCCTATCCTACTCTCGTTCAACAGCCATGGACTGAATCTTGTTAGCATGCGTCTTAAATCCTGCTTCTTGTCCATATGCAGTGTGGTTACCTTTATTTTCCATCTCTCCCTTAACTCTGCTTGACCTGCATTGGGTGAAGATTACAGCTCATGAATTTTGACAGGTTAGGCTGAATGCACTTTTCTGGTCTAAGCCTTCTTCACTGGAATTAGCTCTTGATTCACCAATGAGGATGGAAGAGCCACATTATGAAGGCATCAAGCGAATAATGCTAAAGTTATTATTATTTTATAGCAAACAGAGCAAATCCATTAGAGGAGCAAATGTGATATACAAGCGTGTCATTATGCAAGTTGATAGGCCTGCTATTTATGATGGTAAGAATGTTCTACTTGTATCAGTCTTGTAACTCATTCCTGATAGCTCTTTCTGTAGGTGCATCAGTCTGTAAATGTTTACTCTATTTTAGCAACTTGGATGTGTTACTGAAACCCTCATTTCTATCTAATGCTTTATTAATAACCTTAAGATGTATGGATATTATAACATAATAACTTATCTGTTTTCTTGTTTTACCACATTTTTTTTTTTTGGTTTTTGAACAATTTCATTAGCTATTTGAGCAATATCTAATATGACATGCTACTACAAAGAACTAAAGTAATGCCATCTTGGCACATAAAGATGCATAAGCGATGACACATGATTTGTAAGTCCTTGACTGCCTTCATGTCCAATTAGAATTGGTTTCAAATATATTGAAAGAAGATGATGGTAGCATGGTTCTTAAGATTACATTATAATACTATATGAGAAGTTGCTAGTGGTGTAATTATAATGGATGAAAATAATAGTTAATGGAGAAAACAAAGAAATGTAGCCAAGCATAAAGGTTTTTGACAATAAATAAGAAAATGATTTTTTTCTATGCTTTGTAATTTTTTCATTTGTACTGCATTAATGAATTGTGATTTTCGCTACCTTCAATAAAATATAAGAAAATAGCAACTAGTGGCTCAGGTTGCTATTCACACTAATCAGAAAAATAGAATTACTAGTTGATAGAAGATCAGACATTTCTAATTGCATCTATCTTTGTGCTTTATTTTTTATGTTATTTTTCTCTATCTTTGATTGGTGCTAATACTTGTCTTCTTTTGGACCACTTGCACGAGTATTATCAAAAAAATCTTGAAGCTTTCCTGACTGATTTTGTGCTCTTACAGTTTTTCTTAATCTACATCCGAGTTCATCATAAAATTTTTTATGGTGGTGGTCTAATATGCTTAAGAAGGTGATTAACAAGCTGATGGACCATATAAAGGTTGCTTTTTGTTTGGGGATAGACATCCTTGATAACCATATGGACAATTGATGGGTTCTCATACCTAAAAGTATCCATGAGCAGATGATGATATTTGATGTTTAAAATTGACTTTGAGATGGCTTGTGAGTTGTGAGAGTACGCTAAAGTGCCATTTCATAGTGTTGTCTTTAGGATGCAACCAAACCAATATATTCTACAAGTAGCTCAAAACCTGGCTTGATAAAAGCTTGACTCGACTTGTTTATTAAGTTAAACAAACAAGCTTGAAGAGAAAGAAAAGAAGAAGCTCAATTTATTAAGTTAAGGGGCCAAATTTGAACAGACTCCTATTCAACTTGATTAAATAGTCAATTTTATATTTATTTAAAAAATAAATTATAATTACTAATAGTTATATCGTGCTTTTTAAATACATGAAATATTTTAAAATTGAATTTAATTTGAGTTTAAAGTTAGATTGAGTTTCATAAACGATCTTAAATTTTTGAGGAACAACTTTGGTACTTGAGTTTTATTTTGTTTTTCCTTTTTATTTTTGTTGCTGTATTCCTTTTCAATTTTAATTAAAATTTGGTCTTTTGACAATTCAAAAAATAAAAAAATGATCTCAAATATAAGGGTCTTGAATGAGTTGACTTGAATCAGCTGGTCTAGTGCTATGATTGTTTTCATATCAACTGCTACTTAGCCAAGATTGGAGGATTCCAACTTGACTCAATCATCTCAGATTAGATTCAATCTAGGTTGAGTAGAGTCATGGCTGAGTTTGATTGAGTCATGCACTAAAGGATCGCGGGATAGGAATTGGAGTCGAGATCGGTGGGTACCGATCCGATCCCAACCAATCCACTGGAACAAAATTGATCCATAATAAAAAAAAGAACACCAATCCTGGGTGATCCTGACCGATTCTATTGGAACTTTTTTCTAGATCAGTTCTTTGGTTGAGAATCGAATCGGTCTAGGAATCGGCCTATTCCGCAATCTATGCATGCACTTTAGTCATGGTCTAGTAATGGGATCGGCCTTGGCCGATCTAGGGTCCAATTCTAATCTAGATCGGTTGAAAGTTAAAGACAGTTCTTATTTCATATTATTTATTTGCGTACCATGGAATTCAATACCTCTCTTTCTCTCTCCAAGAAATGAGATTTCCAAATTGTCTGCTGATCACTCAGGTCCCTCTTTTTTCCATCTGCATTGCTACCTCTTTGACTAATCAAACTTTTGATACTCTTGTCTTGTTATTTTTCCATGTTATGGTAGATTTGATTCTCTAATACTTGCAACTGGCATGTCAAATTTTACCCATGCTAAGAAATTCCAATGTTGTGTCCATCTTGAACTATTTTTTTTTGGTTATCACATCTTTACACTAGATCCTATAGGTCATCAACTTTCTATCCTTGTGCATGTAAAAGTGTTGTCTAGATGTTTACCAATCTTCTAGGATTTGTACAGATCCCTTTGAGGTTTCTTTTCTTCATACTCTCTAAGAAGAAACTAAGAACTGAGTTTCTTATTGGGTACCTGTTGGCACCAAAATTTTTCGCTTAACTTGTTTGATACAAATTTTAGCAATGTCAAAGCCAGTGCGAAAAAATCTGACCCAGATTCGGAAAATTCAAGAACAGATGATGCAAACAGGCTCTGGAAATGCCTTAGTATGGCTATACATGCTACAAATGGCCAAGATAATGTGCTCATTGTATAGCCCCGGTCAAGAGCTTCGCAACGGTGCCCAAAACATGGAAAACGGACACCATTAAGGCCGAAATGACCATTTTCCCCCGACACTTTGGGACAAATTGGGACTCTAACATGGAATTCCAACTTTACCACATTGTCAACGTTGGATAGAGCTAGGCAACGCTCGAAACGGATCGAAAATCCGATCCCCGGATGAAGAGATATGCAAGAAAGAGCAAATCCAGACGGAAAGCCGTATGTTGTCACACCAGGGGCATAATGGTCCGATTAGCTCCAGATCGACCCATGGGCTGAAAATTTCAATTTTCATGACCCATAACTTTGATCTCATGAATATTGATGCATGCAAAATAAATTTGGCCAATGGGAGAAGGTAATTGCACTCAATTACAGTTTCCGACATTATCGATGGCCGAGATCGCACCGATCAGATAAATAGGTAAAATTAGAGATCCTGGGCAATTTGGGAGATCTCAGCCACACATTTGGATGGATCATAAGATCAATGTTCATCAATGATTGTCCCATATTTTTCTGATTTAATTTTGGCTATGTTTAATCAATTTTCGGCCGAAAATTATGATAGCCGTCGGATCGGGAGTCTGTTAGATGAATGGTCTAGATTGAATCACTCTCTCTCTCTTCCCTCCACTTGGCTGGCCGAACTCCTCCCCATCTGCCATGCGCACAATCCCCTACAAGTTAGGGAGCTGGCCGAACTCCCCATCTGATGGCATAGCTAGCAACTTTGGCTTATCTCCCTCAACCACCTCAACAAGCTCAACAACCCCCATGGTTTATCCTTATCCCTCTCAACAACCAACTATGGGTTATCCTTATCATCCTCAACCTCCCTTGAGTTATCCTTATCTTCCCTCAACAACCTCCAGCCTTATCTCCTCCTGCAGATGGCGCCATCAGCCCCTATAAAAGCCCCCCTCAGCTGGCCATGTGGAGACAGGCTGATCACCCTGCGACAGCCCTGCCTCTCCTTCCCCTAACCATCTCTGGTCGAACCAGGCCTCCCTCATCTTGCTTGGACGTCTTCAGCATCAAGTCATCAAGCTTTCCTATCCATTTTGGGTGTGCCAAGTGAAGAAGAAGAAGAAGAAAAATGCTTCCTCCAGCAGCAGGCGCGCCAGCAGCAGGCGCAACCAGCCCACCTGATTCATGTGCCAACTTCAGCAAGTGCAGCAAGCTATCTTCATCCCTTTGCTCCATCCATCAACATCAGCAAGGAGAAGACCCCCTTTCCTCATCCAACAGCAAGAGAATAAGGGTTTGGTGGCACCTTCAGCCCATCATCTTCAACACCACCTGCAGTGCAAGAGAGAATAAAAAAATCGGTGAGTTGGAGAAGTGTGCTCCGATGTAGCCCTTTAATTCTACTCTTCCTCTTCTCTTCTCTACCCCTCTCTATGGTGGCATACCCTCTGAGTAATGCCCATTCAGCCCCTTTGAGTGCCCTTCACGTTGGTCTACAGAAAGCCATCCTTTAGCCCCAAGGGTACCCTCTATTTGGCCATCACAAAAACAGCCCCTTGATGTCCCTTAAAACAGGCCTCTGAACCAGCCCCCTTGTGCACCCTTTTGGCCCTCCATTTCGCCCCTAAACCTTCCACTATCATGCCTTGTTCGACCCCACTTATGGTCACTTGAACATGCACCTCCTGCCTCCCCCAATCAGGCCTCGAATGGCATCCCAAACAGGGCCCCTTGCTGGCCCAAGTTCTGCCCCCCTTGTGAGCACCCATGTCAGGCCCCTTTAATAGTCACTTAGTTTGCCCTATGTGCAACACACCCAATATAGCTCTTACAGCACCCCCAAACAAACCAAACATCCTCTTTGATGTGTGGAAGGAGGGGTGACAGACCGGGCCTCTTGGAATCTGCCGGACGGGCCAAAAAGTTAAGTCGGGTGGCCCTAATTTCCACTCATCAAATACCTTTTGCGCAGCCCATTGACTTCCCTATTTGGCCATCTAAATAGTCCAAGCTCTGCCCACCTGAGCAGCATCCGAACATAAGCCCCCTTTCAGCACATGTTTGGCCTATCAAAACACACCTTAATCAGGTCCTTGTGTGCCCCTTGATGGCCCTTTGACATAGCACCTAAATGGCAAAAGAAGTCAGCCCATTGGCAGCTCTCAAAAGTCAAAACAACACCAAAACAGGCCCCTCTTCAGCTCTCTACATGGAGGCTTACATCACCTGCTGCTACTGCAAGAATAAAAAAAAATGGCAAAGGCATACAGGGTTTGAAGCTGGCTATTTTGGCCTTGAAGTGCTGCAAACAGGCCATGCTGGCTCTTGAAGAGCAAATCAGGCCGCCAGGGCCCAAGATGTTCAAAACAGGCCAACCAGGTTGACAAGATGTTCATGACCGGCACCGGCCTTACCAGGCTGACATAGCATGAAGACCAGCCCATTGGGCCTTGGACATTTAAAAAGCACACTTAACTAAATTTGAAGGCAAAATGCCAAAATTAAATAAGGAGTTAGCACCACCACGTGGGCGCTCCCCCTTGGGCGGCTTATCTGGCTTGCACCGGAACGCTGACCCGGACGTAGGCACGGGCCGTCTCCCGTTGCAGACGATCCTTCCCACTACTTGGAAGGTCAAAAGACTATGCCATGTAGGATGGGTAAAAATTCCACACCGATTGGAAAATAAGGCGGCATGCTGCCAAAATTCACCCGGTCAAGTGGGATTTTACACCAAAGGGAAGGACTTTGACACTTCGACAAGCATTATTCATGGCATATGAACTGCCACATCTGATGTACACCAGCATGAACATGAATATTCAATGAACATTTCAAGTGCCGAGCTGATTGCATGTGACTGGGCATCGACACTAGCCTGACAAACCGGATGTGATGCAAACCGAACAAGAGTTAACCAAATCTGAAGTTAACTTAATTAAATCTGAAAATACATTCAAACCAACCTTAAAACATGCTTAAAACAGATCTTTAAACTTTAACATTCAATAAAAATCAGATTTAATATAATCTGGAAGAATTGTTTCAATATATTTAATCCATTAGAGTTCAATTTCCTAAACAAGTGCAAATGAAATAATTCACAACCAATTGAAAAGAACACACAAAGAAAACATTAAAGCATCTAAAGCACATCTTACGACATGTAAATAAGATTCATTAACAATCTGAAGTTCAAGTTTAATCAATTTAAACCAAACTTCAAAACATTTAAAACGTACTGAACACACCCGAATTGGTATTAAAACACCAACCGATATAAAAAAACCACATGAAAATGACTCAACACATGTCAATTGAACTTAAACAAGTCAAAATTGATCAGCACATCTAAAATATCAAGTTCAAACAAAAAAAATAAAATAAACTTCAACCAATTGAAGTAAAACAAATCAAACAAATCAAACAAGCTCAAAACAAATAACATTTAAATCTAAATCAAATTGAAATCTGAAATCAACATTTCAAACCACATCAAAATCCATTTTTAAATCAAACATAAATCAACTTCAAACAAAATCTAATCAAACTTGTTTGCATCTCATCGGGCCTAAAAGGCTAGGGCCTTTTGTGTTCTTTATATGTTGTGGATGTGCACGCTCTCGTCAAACAAGATCGCTATGGCAGTTAATCAAGGGTGTTCGAGTGTTTGCTCGATGTAAATGAACATCGGATATTCGCACCATCTGATAGAGAGAGATCAAAAAATTTTCACAGAACACGAATCTCGGTTCCATACTCTTTTAATATCAGCTGGACTATCTAGTATTTTTATGGTCTATCACCTACTTTACTAGAAAATTCGGATGTCGATATTTCAAAACATACAAAAACAAGAAATATTTTCAAAGAATAAAAAAAAAGATTCCCGAGATTCCCACAGTACCAAACAACATGCAAATATGGTGAAGAATTTTGATGAATTACACCTATTTCATAAGCTTCTATCCAAAATTCCAGATACCAAGAATAGTTTCAACATTTACATGGTCTTATACTCATTAAATCATTATTTTATTTATTTAAACTTTCTAGAAGTTTGCATTTTCATTGTTAATTTGTAAAAAAATATTATTTGAATCACCTTTGTAAATATACGTGCTTGTCTCTTATCCAACATTGTACAGATCCTATTGATATAGAATGTTTATTAATATGAAAAAGCCCATTGTCAGTGAGGTTTATGCGTTACAATTTTGTAAATTGATGACATAAACTTTGATGGAGATAAATGCATTACTAATTTTGGCTGATCTGGTGTTTGATCTCTATCTGGAAATCCTTGCTATTAACCCTTTGACAATGCTTTCCTGCAGGCCTGCCAATATTTGCCTGATTGGGCCTTGGCTGTTGAGAGACAAGCAACAAGTTCTTTTTGTAATTGATATTTGGAAGGGTTTGGACCACCTTGTTTCCTAATGTCTTTTCTTGTTGATGGTTTTCCTATCATGCACTTGTATGTAGGTCTGAGTATTGTGGGGGTGGACCATTTTTTACATTTTTTGACTGCTTTTTGGGATTGGCTTTTTGTACTTTTATCTTTTCTTTCACTTTGAGTCTTTCTTCAGTTTTGTACCTATGTTCTCATAGGCTATTTGTGGTTCAGCATTGTAATCTTTTTTTCTGTCGTTTTCAATGAACTGTGGCTTTTGCTGAGCCACCTTCAAAACAACAAAGAAAAAAAGGGAATGAGAAGGGCAGTAAATGCAGTTTAATTCAAATGACCAAGAAAAGTACACTTTTTATTGATACTTAAGTAAAATGTCAGAGAAAATTCAAGTAAATAAGTTCTACCTAGAGGGCAGAACCACAAGGGATAAGCAATGACAAGCAATAGAATAAACTGACAAGACCATTTAAGAAATATAATAAACCCAATCTTCCTTTAATAAAAGGAGTTCCAGTCTTGCAATCTTCCCTGTAAAGAAGTGAACTTACATGACTCCCTGATGTAACCTCAAATTTAAATATTTTATGTTTTGTAAATTCATTTTCCATTTGAATTTGAATTTGATTTGATTAAACCTTAGTATTAACTTCTTTAGGAAAATAGATGATATTCCATAAAAGTACTAACTAGGGTAAAATTTATATGTTGAGGTTGTTAGGTTCTTTGAAAATTTATTTTGACCTCTCCCCGTCGGATGGTGCGAAGATCCGACGTTAATTACATCGAGATAACTCGAATACCCTTGATTAAGCGTCATAGCGATCCATTGAAGTAGAAGACATGCATCCACAAAATAAGCATTCACATACACACATAGGAGAAAACAGTCCCATGAATTTGATGGAAGGCAAGCATTTAATTTGATTTGAATTTGATTTGAATTGAATTGGTTGAATTGGTTTGATTAATTTGAGTTGAATTGAATTGATTTGAATTTCGGTTTGATTAATTTTGAATCTGCTTGAATTTAGTTTGAGTTGAATTGAATTGCTTTTAGTTTGGGTTGAAATTTTACCTGTTCATTTTAATTGAATTTATTTAAGTTTGATTCAATTTGAATTCATTTGAATTTAAGTTTGGTTCAAGTTTGATTTTAGCAAATTGATGTGTTTAATTAAAATTAATTTGAGTTTGTTTATTATTTGATTTTGAATGGGATTTGGGCTTAACTTGGGAAATCTGGCTTGCTGGAATTGGTTTGTTGATTAATTGATTTTAAGTTTGTTTGGAATGAATTTGTTTGGAATTGATTTACTTGAATTTAATTTGAGAGATTTCTTTGGTTGACTTTGATTTATTTTGAATCTGGTGGATTCAATGTGTTCGGTGGATTGTTTGATTTAATTTGAATTGAGTTTTTCTTCTTAGAATTCATTTGAATTTGTTTAGTTAAAATTGAATTTGACAGATTGTTTTGAACTTGGAATTTCTTTTTTTTTTAACAGATTTGTTATCAGTTTTGGTTCATGTTCTGTTTTCATTTGAGTTTATGTCTTGCTAGAATTTGGGTTGCAGATTTTAGGTGATCATTGTGAGTTGGATTAAATTACAGATTCTTGAACTGTGTTGATTTTTTTTTTTACGGGTTCACAGATTAAATTTAGTTCAGGTGATTTTATTTATGTGATCTACCGGTTGAATTCTGTTTGAGAGCTTCCGTGTGTTTGGAGTTGGCTTGATCGGAATTAAAATTTGATGTTATATTTCAGACTTAATTTTACTGTTAAGATTTCAGGTTCGGAATTCAATTATGGTTTGATTCAATTTGACTTGGGCAAATTTGTTTGTTTTTACTGAGTTTAGTTTGAACAGGTTGGGATTTTAGTGAATTATCTTCAGATTTCAAGTTTCAGATTTAAGTGATCTGATTTCTGACTTGACAGATTTTAGATTTCAAATTCTGCAGATTCTTAAAATTTTCAGATCTTGAATTCTGCAATCTTACAGGTTTAGGCTTGCTATCTTGAAGTTTGTTCAGTATTTCAGATTTTTATGTCAACTTGGGTCTGATTGATCGGTTCTGTTCTCTTCAAAGTATGGGTTTTAATTTCAATGTTATATTTCAGATTAGTGGTTCATTTGATTTCTTTAAGTTTGGATTTTCTTTCTTTACAGATTTGGGCCCTTACTGAATTTTACAGTTTTCGGATCTTACAAGTTCAGAATTACAAATTGCTGTATTTTTTTTATTTTCAGATTTTGGTTGCAGGTTTTGAATTCTGCCTAAGGAATTTGGTTTGAAATTGAGTTTATTCAATATGGTTTACTTGATTGAAATTGGTTTGAGTTTGGGTTTATTTGGTTAGAATTGATTTGAGTTAAAAGTTGTTCATGGATTGATTTAATTTCAGTTTGTTTTAAATTTGTTTGGTTAAAGTTAACTTGTTTTAGGGTTTGATTTAAAAAAAAAATGATTTGGATTTGTTCAAGTCAGATTTGGCTTGAAGTTTGTTTGGTTTAATTTTGTTTGATTATCTTGAGTTTAATTTAAGAGTTGGATTTGAATTGAATTTGATCAGTGTTTAAATTTAATTTAAGAAGTTTGATTTAAATTTGCTTGACTTGAAAATTTGTTTAGAAATTTGATTTTTTTTTGTTTATTTTTGAGAAGTTGAGTTTTATTTATGGGTTGTTATTTTAATCATTTGGTTAAAATTGATTTACATGTGTTGTGATTTAACTTGATTTGGTTCAAATTGAATTTATTTAATTTGGAATCCTTTTGAATTTATTTAGTTGAAATTAAATTGGATTTTGGGATGTGAAAAGAAAGAAAGAGAAAAAAAAATATTAATAGGAACACATGAATACCCTGCATGTATGGAGATATTCCACAAAACTTAACTCCGAATTTATGACTTTACATGGGCATAAAACTTTGGAGTTCAGGTATTAACTCGCATAACAATTTTTTAAGATTAAATTTCTTGTAGCCCTTGGTGAGCATTAAGAAATTGATCTCAAATGAATTTTGGGTATCGAAAATCGACCCCACAAAGGAAATTAAACCTCACACGGCCTCTTGTAGGCGTTAAGAGATTTAAATTTGAATGAACTTTGGGGAATCAGAAGTTAACCCCACAATTATTAAAATTTTAAGGGAAAGTAGCTCCGGTCCATAAGGACTTGTGGAGGACCTCCCAAGGACGTCACCTCATTGACCTATGGTTTAGCACATGGCCATCCCATGGTCCCAGGGTGAAGATCCTTTTAATTTGAATTTTATTTTTATTTTTTGTTGAAGGGCCCTGCACTGTGTGTGCTGTTGTGTCCAGCAGACATGCTCATCGGATCCACCATTGGAACCGGCCTGGTACTGCTCTGAACCGGCTTCCATCTCTGCCGGACCGGCCGGCTTCGCCCGGTCGGTTCCCTTTTTTTTTTTTTTCCTTTATCAGATGGGCCCCACGTCTGTTGACCCTCAGGTCAAAGTCGAGCCGGGTCTTCATGCGACTGTAGCCGGCGCACACGCGGCTCACGCGACCGGTGTCTCCCCGCGGCCCCTCTCCCTGGCAGGCCTTTCCTCTTTTTTTTTGCATTTTTCTTGTCGGCTGGGCCCCGCCTCTATTTCCACGCTGGACCAATGTCGGGAGACATTATTCCCCTCGCTACAGCATCTTCCTAGCAGCCTCCGGCTCCCGACGGCACTCGATCGCGGCGGAGGTGGCTCCCGGGGGGAAAGGATCCGGCGATGGCGGTTCTCGGAAGGGGTTCCGGCGATGGTGGTTCTCGGAAGGGGTTCCGGCGACGGCGACTTCAGGAGAGGGCTCCGGCGACGGCTCCGGCAGCTCCCGGAGGGGGTTCTGGCATCGGCGGCCTCGACAGGGGGTTCCAGCGGTGGCGATGGCAGCTCGCGGAGGGACCTGCGGCGACGGCGGATGGAGCTAGGCCGCTTGTCAGCGATGGCGCTGGCGGGGGGAGAAAAGGGGCTACGGCAGTGCCGGTGACGCAAGTAGAGGTTGGAGGTGAATCCGGGTAACCTTTCTCTCGAATCTCTCTTTCCCTCTCCCACCTTCTGGCCTTCCTCCCTCTCTCCGGACGTGAACCCCCGGCTGATCCCCCTCCCTTTTTTTCCCCCTGCGGCCTCTCCGGCCCTCTCCCTTCACGACGGCGGCCCAAGAGATGCTTATATAGACTTGTGTGCTTCCCCCCGCCGTCTGAAAAACCTTCTGGGAAAGGAGCCCGTCTTGGAGACGAAAGCGGGGAAGATGCGCGAATCCTGGGATCCCCCTCCCTCCTTTTGCGATTCCGGCGGATATATCCAGGAGCATTTATGGAACCCCTTGCCTCCGAAAGGGTCCGATTTAGAGTAGGGAACCTTCGGGAGCCCCCTTTCTTTACCGTGAGAGCCCACGGGAGTACACCCTTGACCATCCAGATAAGATCTGGATTAAGCCCAAGGAATGCGAATGAACCTTACGTGGGCCTATATCCCCAATGAATTGAACGTGGCCAAAACACAGCCCATCCACCCTCCTGGAAGGTGGTTCGAGCAAGCCATTTGACCTCTTTTAATTGGACGATCAAAATTTGAACTGTCGAGCCCACTCTTTAGCACTGATCATGGGGCATGGTATCCCCATAAGCCTAAGCATGGTCAGCCAACTCTCCCTTTTTTTTTTGTAAAAATTGTGTGTCAACACTCCCATTTTCTAGCAATTGCACAGTTGTACAACATAGCTTCCATTAATATATATTTTACCAGAGTGAAGTAAAGGTGCAAACGGAATCTGAGATTCTGATCAAGGAATGCCATCTCATCTCTCTGTTTCACCTCAGATGGGCCAGAGATATGAGATCTCATGAGATTCTTGCAAGATGGATTGCATAGGGTGGCCAGAGGTGGAGGCAAAGGCTGCCGGAGGGAGCCAGAAGCGGTTTCCCTGTCTTCTCTGCCCGACCTTCTATATTAAGATGGCGAAGACCACACTGGGTCGGATTCTTGGACCTGGTGTGGCCCATTAAATCAAGATTCATAACTTACAAACTAATGCACCATTAACAGGTTCTGCAATTTACATTAGATCGAGATCCATTACTTACAAACGAATGCAACCATTAATGGGATCTGCAACTTAAATTGCAGATCCTGGTTTGATAGGGCTGCGCAGATCCAATAAAGGGACCAACACAGCTGTCTTCCCCGCTTGATGGGGCAGGGTGAGCAAGATGGCACCCCACAGTGCAGCCACACTCCGGCACCATCCACCAGTTGTAGCCATAGATTACGGAATCGGTGGAATCGGACCGATTCCGACCGATTCCGGAATCGGATCGGTATTCCTGGCGGAAGGACCGATTCCGGGAATAATTCCGCGGAATCGGTAAGAATCGACTGGAATCGGTCGGAATCGATCCGATTCCGACCGGATTGCTAGGAATCGGTCGATCCGACTGATTCCGATGGAAGACCGCCGGAACTGCCCCGGTTCGATTCCCCGGCTCGACTGACCGAATCGAACCGATTCCGGCCCTGGGGTGGCCTAATCGACCGCCGCGTCGATTCCTTCGATCCCGCGGCGGGTGGCTCATTTCCGGCGATTCCATGGCGATTTCCGCCGATTCCAGCATCGATCCGGCTGATCCAGCGTCGATCCGAGCGATTCAGCGGGATCCGTCGATCCGGAGCGATTCAAGACCGATTCGGCGATTCCACGATTCCGGACCGGGCGATTCCTGGGCGATTCCGGGGATTCGGACCGATTCCTTCTGCCGATTCCGCCGATCCAAGTCCGATCCGCCTTGAATCAACGTCTTCTTCGATCTTTCGACCGCGTAAGATTTCTTCGCCGAACACTTCGTACGTCCATTCTTACGCGTTTCCGACGAGTCCGAGCGTCGTTAAACCTTGCGATTTCCGATCGAATTAGTCCGTCCAAGTTTTAAACTATCCGTTTAAGTTCATTTTCAGACGGGAAAAATTCCCGGATATCCCGTACGTTATTTCGCGACGATTTCCGCAACTACGTAACCCTTTAAACATACCGAACGGTGTGTTACTTGGGTTGTCGCTTTCCCGACAGCCGTTCAAAATCATTTTTTATGTTATCTAATCAATTTTAAGGCATTGTTTACAATTTCGCAGATATAAGCAATGGCCGATCAAGCGCACGTGCTTCCGACGCGGGTCGGGGAACACGGCATACGGTAGACCTAGTCGCAAGAGGGTGCAAAGGCAAGCGCGCGGAAGGAGATGAACGGGGGTGTTCCTACCGAAACAACATATCACGAACAGCGGTAATGTAAAGAAACGCGACAAGGTGCCCAGGTGGAGAAGAGCGAGGAGACGAGAGGATACATGCAGTGCAGCCTCTCAACGGGCTGTTCGGATCGAGCGCAGAGAGGAGGCAGACGAGCTACTCGAGAGGAGTGAGGGACCGCGATTCGCCTCACCTCCAAAGTAAAAGGCGGGGAAGGCAAGAACATTTCGGAGAGAGCGATGACGAGTCCACGGCGACTCCGAGCCGAGACGTGCTACCCACGCTGCGCCGCACGGCCGAAGAGGAGGACAGGAGGAGGGGAGCAGGAGGGTCTCGGGTCCAGCCGACCCGGGCCTTTGGGTCGATCAAGATCGGGCCGCCCTACGGACCGAGAGCTCCGACCTCAGGAGACAGAGCTCCCACCGCCGTTCCACTTTCCACCAAAGACTCGATTTACACCGAGCGACGAGTATTTATTTAAAACAGAGTGTTGCGTACGGGGACAGCTGCAACGAAAGGGGCGATACATGCGAACGGCCGCAAAGAGAGCCGTTCGCCACATCGTTGCTGTTTTACACGCAGTATCACTTTTTAAATTAAATTTGACATTATGCCTCGTTTCATTTACTAAAACTTAATTTTACCCTCGATCCCATTTTTTTTAACTCGATGTAGGCATCCCAACATTACGCAGCCTACCCACCCCTACTTCCGTACGACGGTGGATGCCGGGGCGAGGGCCGGGACCGGCTCGAAGCCTCGGCACAGGTGCACACATATACGGCGCCGGGCCCTGGACGAGGAGGTCCAGAGTCGAGGGAGGGACGGACGGTTCAAGTCGATGCGAAGGAGGGGGTTGCACAATCATACGCGACGGGTGACGAGGTATCACCAAGAGGAGTATGACAAAACTTCGGTGTACCGTTCAGGGACTACATTCTCAAGTCTGTGAGCTTCGGGAAGATTAAAAATGCCGACTTCATTTTTTCTCTCACGCGACGGATGAGTGCGAGGAGAGTGGAGAATGCGGTTCAGTTGTCACCGACAACGAACCATCATATAAGGCGGCATGAGGAAGTTGATGGAGAAGAGGAAGCACATCTTCGGGTGCCCCGTGCAAAGACATTCCATAGATCTCATTTTAGAGGATATGTGCAATATGAGGGTGTATCTACACTTGTCTGGGCGTGTAAAGCAGACCACGCTCTTTATTTATTCGCATCCCCGCCTCCTACATATCATGAGATCTCACACGAGGGCACGATCTTGTCGTGCCCGGTCCGACACGATTTCCGTCACGAACTTCATCATACGTGAGAGTTTACACCGGCACGTATTGCATTGGTTAGTTCACACCGTCGAGGAGTATTACAACTATACGGTGGACAACCCGTACGACAAAAAGAGCGGAGATTCTGTCAGTCCGAGAAGCGATCACCGACAAGAGGTTTTCGTGAGAGGATTGCCTACTATTCCGCAATCATCGAGCCACCGTAGTTGTCTCGAGGTTGGAGACTCTGACAGGGACCCGACGGGCACACCGTATGATGCTACGGACCGGGCAAAGCTGAAAATTAAAGAAAAAAATCCCGTGAGGTTACAAAAAGTGGTGGAAAATCATTGATGACGATGGGACAAGACCTCGCACCACGATGTCCATGCCGCAGTAACTGTTCTTAAATTATTTTCGATGTATAATTATCTTATACGCACAAGGTTAACTAATAAAATTCACAGATACTAACCCCCGCATCCACATGGAGGACAAATGTGTGGTGAACGACAACGAGGTGATGCGGGTACATCATAGCTATTCAACAATGCGCTGATCTCAAACAGATGATGTAGGCCGAGATGTAAGTTGAGTTCATTAAATACACTTGGACTAGCATTACTAGTAACTAAATTTTTTATTTAAATGTTTCAGATGCAAGTATGACAGGTGATTTAGGGTCGTGTATACTCGCATGCCGACCGAAATATTCAAATGACAAAGTGTCACCCGGCATAGTAATAGTTCACGAGCAATTTCTTTTCTTTTCATACAAGTTATTCTTGATGATGGGCTAATTGTTTTCCTTTTCTCTTCGTGTTTTTCAAGGAATGAGTGGTGGACTCGTGTGAACACCGAGAGTGGATGGAATCCACTGCGGCCATCATCGGACTCCGGACAGAGCACCAGCTCCTCCCATCGCGAGAGGAATCGAGTACATTCAACTCGATACATACCAAAAGGAGGAACAGTGTGACTCGCACCGGGCCGGGAGAAGCCGGTCTTCCGTCATTATAAATACGAGGCCGCGCATAAAGAACATCAAGGATCGGCGAAGATCGCCGAGGAGCGATTTCAGCACGCCCGCAGTGGCCCGTACGAGCAGGCATTCCTCCGCCACACCACCACCCGAGGAGGTGGACACGGACCGTATTTTCCGGGTGAGATGTACGCACTTGCCTCCCGGACAGAGGAGAGGAAGCCAGGATCACGCAACCGAGTTCGATCCCGATGACCGTGTACGGCGTAAGGAGAGTTGGATGGTGTTGAAGCCGAGAGGATGCTCCTCCACCTCCATCTACCACGACTCGGCAGGCCTTCTTTCCGCCCCCAAATCAGCTATGGGGCAGCCCACCGTCGCTACCCCGGCTCCAGCCTTCCTGGGCCTCCAGTCTCAAGAACCTGCATCAAATTCATGGCAATCTGGGGAGAACGAAAACAAAGGTGACCGCACGGAGAATGGGAGGATTCGCAAAGTTGAAAAAACTTTGGGGTTCCGGACTTTCGGTAGTTCGTAGATGGTCGAAGAGGTAAAGAGAAGGAAGTTAGAGGTCGGGCGTCCGTCGGCCTCAGATGACAAGACGCAGTTCTTCTCACTCCTCAGTGGTGATTTACGACGGAGTGTATACTGTGTCGACGCAACACGCAGTAGCCGAGTCACCCGATTCACGGTTTCAAAGCCGTATTACACGCCGGATGAGCGTACACCGCAGCCTTATATTACATGGAGCCACAAGATTCAAAGATTGGCCAGTTGACCAAAGAAATGGATTACACCACCAGCTCCACCATCCTCTCGCTTACGTCCTTGCCGTCTCCGCGTCCGATCCATACGACCTCGATGGCATGGCATCGGCATTATTTTCATACGGATACGGTCCCATTAAGATTCAAGATCGAGCACGAGGGAGGAGCGTCACGAGCAAAATTAGGGGAGAAGAGGACGACCCACATCTTTATCCTAGATATCGGTAGTAGATTGATACGATGTAATTTTTTTCGATGATGTATCAACTCTTCGATATTCGAATAAATGGAATTGGAATATGTACTTAACTTTCAAGTCTTCAAGTCTTCAATTGGTGTTCATTAGTATTTGTATGATGTGGTTTTGTGGATATCATGCATTGGTGATTTTTTAAATTTTTTCTAACTCATTTCCTATTTTTTTAGAATTTTTTCTGAATTTTTTGAATTTTTTTGACGAAAAAAAAAATCCAAAAAAAAAAACCGATTCCGACCGATTCCGGAATCGATTCCCTTCCCAGGAATCGGCCGATTCCGGCCGATTCTGGGAATCGGAATCGGAATCGGTCCCAACCGATTCCGATTCCGATTCCGATTCCGGAATCCTTGGTTGTAGCCTTTTCCTGAAAAGGCATTTTGCCTACCTCAGATCTCAGCAACCCACTGAAACCAAGAATCTTGTGAGATCTCGCTGAGATGGAATTCTATGATTCCGATTTGATTTCTATAAAAATTAACAGATTCAGCGCATTTTTTTGTATCTTATAAGCATTGAAATCATGTGTTTCGATAGTTTATCAGCATTAAAATCTAAAAGAGTCAATTCTCTATCTGTTTATCCAATTTAAAAAAAAACAATATATGTATAAATTAATATAAATAAGAATTTATAAAATTATTAAAATTATGATATATAAATGATAAAAAATTTAAAGTAACATTTAAAACATATTATATCAAAAAGTAACAGTAAAATGAGATTTATTTTCTGGTTTTTTTGATAAAAATTAATATATTGTAGACTTTGGAAATTATCAGATTATACTTATTCTGATAACATAATCAGAATCGAATTTGAATTGGAATGCCATGGTCGCAAATTGGAATCAATTAACCCTTATCGGAATCAGAAATAGGTATTACCACTACTGATTCCAACCTATTTGCAGCCCTAGTGTGAAGGCATTCTCTTTGCTGTCGGATGATTTAGGCACTTGAGGCATGGGTTGCCTTGCCTTTGGCACCCCAGGCGACTGCCTAAGGCAAACGGTGGGGTAGTGGCCAAAACAGGGTTACTTCCCTCCTAGGAAGGGTGGAGGAGTTAACTTTTGGAGGGGCATGCCCACTGTGGCACTCATACCTGCAGTGAGACAGGACCTTTATAGGGTCCCATGATCCGGAACTGTCAACCCTTGACAGTTTAATTAAATTGGATCTGAAACTTTATACTCCATCCAACTTCAATTAATTCCCTCCATACTCCCTATGAGTTGCTTGATGCCCTAACGGTGTTGGTGCTAGTAGTGATTGCCTAAGTAAGTTCGCTTGATATAGGGAGGGGCTGCCTTGGCTTGCCTCATTGCCTAGACTATCACCTCAGCCATCTTTGATAACTTAAAACACTATTAGAAAGCCTCCTATTACGAGCTAAGAATACAATGCAAAAAATACCATTTCAAATAGCTAATCCAAATATACTGATGGATCTGTAGTGCTCTTAAAGCATAGTATGCAATTTAACATTGCATCTTGTGTTGCATCTCCATGGGCTCGATTGTTGTGCAGTTTGACATTGCACCTTTCTTGCATCTTCTTCATTTCCTCAAATGCACATATGCTATTGAACTGTGTTTCTATGGGGGAAGGGTGGAATAAGCATGGAACAAGAGAGATCAATGCCATATATACTGATCTTTAAACAATTTCATTGCATAAGAGAGATCGTGATTGCCTTGTGTTTTGAGTGGGGGTATTTTGTCTTCTTTTCTTTTTGTTTATGGGCTCTTTCTCCTTGATATATCTTTTCTTCTTTCCTGTACCTAATCCAGTTCTCAATTAATTGTGGCATGCTCGTCTCTTTCAAAATAACAACAATGAGAATAATGGTAGTAATTGGTAAAACATTTGATATTTATTCTTATCAGTCAAGTTGTAGATTGGTGTATCCAGAATTACTTTTTGGATGCTTAGCGAACATTCTTGCACTGTTTACTTCACTATCCTATTATTGGCTAACTGTTGAATATTTGTGATTGTTGCAGTGTTTCACTTGGAAAAAACTTTTAAAACCACATTTTCTTTGCTTGTACTTCATATGTGGCTAATCCTACGGCGTTTGAAAGAAGAAGGAAAGGAAGGTGTTGATTTTGGGCAATATTTATATGAGATATACAATCATGATCTAGAGCTAAGGGTATCTAAAGCTGGGGTAAGTAGTTGTTTTTATAATCATCCTCATAAAATTGGTCTACGATGAAGTTGTTTTTGTTTCAAGTGAGCTTCCCTTCATTTATCTGAAAGATTGATTCTAGACAATTACACTGAGATCATTCGTGAACTAAAGGGGAAGAAAAGGAAATGCTTAGTATATAAGATTAACTACAATTAACTGAGTTAACGGGCAATGTTCATATTTATTTGTTTTGGTCAGTCAGTGATGTGGGAGAAAGTTTGGTCTGCGGGTCACATTCAAGGAATTCAGGTGGGGAACAGAAGGTCAGAGCTGCTGCCTTCTTGAATAGGGCTGGGAAGATTGTGCTGATGGTGCCATCCACTGTCACTGCCCTCTGTAGCTGCTCTGGCATCACAATGGCAGTGCCTATCGGATCTTGGTAACCCGCAAAGACTGAGAATCTCACCAGATTTTGTTGGTATCGCAAACAATGCATACGTAGGCACATACTATTTATAATACATATATATATATATATATACATATGCACATGTTTAGAGTGAGAGGGGAGGGAGGAAGAGGTGGGGAGGGTATATAGTAGACTTTAAAAGCTTTAGGTCTATATATTATTTATGTATTGTCGAATATGTGTATCTTCTTTTAATGGCCAAATGCCACAAGTTCTATCATGCGAAAATGAGTACAACCAAATGGTAAAGAAAGATAAAAAACAAGTAGGAAAAAAAACAATCAACTACCAAGATGATAGATGAGAATGGGAGCTACAAAAAAGGGATCTGAAGTGAAGGAACATGTCCCTGAATATAGTCTCTTTCAACCTCTTGCTGGAGTGATATTGTTTTTATTTTTTTTTGAAGTCATCACCTGGATGAGCTCGGGATTGAATCCCAAGGAAGCCTCTAGTGTAAGAGGTATTGATGCCTCCGAAATAGGCACTGGCGACGACGGGACTCAATCCCGCGACCTCCCAAGCAAAGGAGGTAAGGATGTCCACTAGACTACAAGCTAGGGATTAAACACCCAATCTTTAACATTGGCTAACATTAGATGAAGGATCATCATTTTTTTCTCAAAGTGCTAATCAAAGATCCATCTTTTCCTAGTACATCATATAGACCAAAGAACACAATTTAAGTTCGTGGGGCAAGGGTTTAGATGTGGCCAAACATGTAGAAGGTAGATAGTATTGACATGTTCCAACCGCTGCATCTTCCAACTATTGAACAGAAATCTCCAGAGTGAATTGATGACCCCACAATTGATAAAAATGCCATCCATACATAGATTGTAAAATCAGTCAAATCGGATCGAAATCAGCTAATTCTGGAATCGGATTGGTCGATTTCGATCCGATTCTTGGTTGAAGAACCGATTATGACCTAATTCCACCGAAATCGGTTTGAATCGGTTGAATTGGATCTGATTTGGAATCGGAATCCTGATTATTTTAAAAAAATTCAGGCCGAATTGGCCGGAATTGGACCGAATCAGCCTGAATCAGCCAGAATCGGTCCAAATCGGAATTGAAATCAGAATTTTTAATTTTTTTTAAAAATCCTGATTTGGGTCGGTTTCTTTTCTTGAGAAGCGGTCCAATCTGATCTGTTTCAAATCAGATCTGTCCCCACTGATTCGGTGACCGATTCTGATTCAGAAATCCTTTCATCCATAGTTTCTTCTATAATAATGTAGCAAACACATGCTATGGAGATATCTGAAAAAATCTTTTTAAGGTGACACCTTGTTGGCAGTCTCTATTTGCCAATCTTTTATAAGACAAGCTTAATTTTGATCAGCAGAGGAGGCCCAAACAACTTGGTACCATGAAAATTTCTCACCTCCTTGAGAGAGGCTTCACATAGCAAACTTCACTATGAAAACAATTTTTTTACAAGGTAGCCAAATAAGTTTATCCTCCCGGTTCTTGAAGCACTTGCAGTCTTCAAGGAGCATCCACAAAGTAGAGAGCTCACTAATTCCTTCATCTTTTAGATTTTTTTAGAAAGTTAGACACCACTTTGCTATGTGATCTTAGTTGCGACACACCTTAGCTTGCTGATTGTGGTAATAGAGTGGGAAACATTTTAGCCAGGGGAGCATATCCAATTGATCAGTCCTCCCAGAATGAGGTTCTTCTACTGTTTCCCAACTTAATAGTTGTTGATGATGAGAACTCCCAACTACACTAAATGCCTCTCTATATGTTAGAGACTATATCACTACCCCTTCTTGCATCATTCTTCCCATTGGCATACTTAGAGCATACTAGTCTAATGCATAGAGCATCTCTGTTAAGATTCAACTTCCAATGCCATTTTGGAAAGAATAACATCATTTATAGTTTTCAATGGAGCAAAACCCACACTCCTTTTTTTGATAGATCTGCAAAAGTGGTCCTACTTGATAAGATGTAGTCCCCTTTTCTCATTTATTCCTTGCCTAAAAACCTTGGTCCTTGTTCTCTTCAAATTGTTGCAAATAGAGAAGAAAAATAATGGGTGTTTTGTAGCATAGATTTAGATGACAGTCATCTAACACCAGCAGGTTGCTTTCTACTTTTCTATCCTTGTAATTTACTCTTCATCTTGTGAGCCATACATTGCCAATCCCTACTATTGGTACCTTTGTGTTTGAGATGGGAAACTGATGTGGCACTGCATGGTGGAACTGGGTTGAAAGCTGCAAAAATGGAATTATTAAAGTCAAAATGAACTAAAAAGATCGAAATGAAACAAACTGGATTTAAGCCTGTCTAAATGGGCTTGACCGCAAGGATCGCCGGATCGGGATCGGATCCTGGATCGGTGGGGTCCGATCCAGGCCGATTCTCTTGGAGCCAGACCGATCCAGAATCGGTCTGGATCGGTTTTTTTTTTTTTTTTTTTGCTTTTCGAAAAAATATGGAAAAATCGCCAAAAAATCAATAAAAATACATAGGACTCAGGAAAAATGTGAAAAAATATAGGGAACACTCATTCATATAACAAATTAACAATCAATCATATAGAACACATATCATATCCAATCACACGATAGAACACATCATGCATCGAAATAAGATACATGTTTTTACCAAACAAACAATCATACCCAACTCCACAAATCGTACAACACATATTCTTCTTACCACTCATATTACATTGCGTGAAATAAACAAAGAAATACATTATACGTATGCATCACCACCAACTATGGTAACGTCCGGAGTAGGATGGATACGGATACGGATCTCTGTCCCGGTCATTCTGATTTTCCGCAAATCTCCGTTGATTGGGGTCGGCCTAATTGGCCCGTATCCATAAGAAAATAAACTGTGGCCGTATGGTAAACTCATAAACGCTCCCGATCGGTCGGAGGTGGAGGTAAAAAAGATGGTGGAGGTGGATAGCCGTGCTACCGAGGGCGGTGCTCAGATGAGAAGATGCAAACTCGTCGAAAAACATTCAACCTCGTCCACCGTCCGCGTGCCCCTCGCCACTCGAGCACGAGTGTCTTTTATCGCTCGAATCATGCGGACCCACTCCACTCGTCCGAGCACTACTAGTAGAGCCACCCTCGCCTCTGCCACCCCCACCTCCACCTCCACCCCCGTAGCCTTGTTGTTGTTGCGTGGGTGGCGCAAATTCTTCTTCATCCTCGTCCGATGAAGGTGTGCCGAGTGGTCTCGGTGTCGAGAATGATGTCGCCGTTTCGATACTTATCTTCTTCCTCTTCAATGTAAGATCTCCTTGACTTGCTTCTTTGTGAAGGTAAGCATACTTTCTTTAAAGCCCCAAATAATCCACCGGTCTTCTTGGTGGTGGTGGTGGTAGAAGGACCCGAAATCGGAATCCCGGCGAGGCGCGTAGCGGCCGGGGTCGGAGCCGGATGTGTCTGGAGAAGGCTGTAGTCCGGGGTGGATCGGGGAAGTGGAGCCGTGCACGGAACTTGACTTTCTTCAACTTCTGCATGTCTTCATCCTCACCAACAACGCTCGTCAAGCTCTCCTTCGGCCCACGTGATACGTCGTTCGGGTCGAACTCGGCTCTCCTCGGCATCCTTGTCTTCCACCCATCTTTGCAAGTGGATGTTCTTCTTGGAATAGATATTCCAAGTCCACATCCGCCTGGGACAAGCCCTGAGTAGCTTGGGCTTGTGCACTTTCTTGGTACAATCCACCCGCAACCGCAGAATCTACCGCTTTGATGTCTTCCGCCTATCTTTGATATTCTTTATCCTCACCATATCGTGAATGGCGGTAGACAAGCTTCTCGTCTTGTCTTTCTGCCTTCAACCTATTTCTCCTCTTCGTATTTAATAAGGTTGAAGGTGCTCCAATTTCTCTCGACTGGGATGACGATGTGCTCGACTTAGCACCCGAATTGCAACGGCGGCGAGTGGATTCCATCCGATTCTACATTTTTGTCACCATAATCCACCACTCAAATTGTAAAGAAGACGAATTACGTAAATCGATAACGTTATGTAAAAAAAAAATCAATTAACCAGAGTCATTAATTCGGTAAACATATTACTAGGGGGACCCTATCGTATGAGTACCGCAAATCTGATCCCCGTACACCCCAAATCTTATGAAGTCATCTGAAAACACAAACTAAAACAATTATCTTCTCTTCTTGAGATAAAGTTAAAAGTTTAATTAATATGAAACGTATTACTTACTTCAACCTCAGTGCACGTTCTGTCTTCTTGGGTCTTACATAGTCATTTAATTACAGATAGTGTGCCTGATAATACTTCACCATCATTACATACTTGACCACCATACTGTATCCTTGGGTTCAAGAAGTACCCTGTAACAACATTATTACTCCATTAGTTTAAAGACAGTGGGGGTAATACACAAAATATAACTTGTAATAATTAGCATATTACACTTACTAAATTATACCTGCGGCATGAATGTCGTGGTGTAGGGTTTTCATTCCATCATTGTCAATCACCTTCCACCACTTTTTGTAACCCTTGGGATGCTTCTCTTTAATTTTCAACTTAGCTTTATCCATTAGCATCATACAAAATTCCATCCGATTTTGTTATCAATCCACCAAACTAAGTACTGCACCAAAGGTTCTATGAATAAATAGTACCGCACCTTCTCCCACCACCTGTTATCTTCTATCGCCTCTGTCTTTACAGGTATCTCATAATTGATCCAAAGGAGCTCTGTATGTATCCATGTACTCGATAGCAGTGGAGAGAATGAACCTTTTTAAACTAGCCTTGTACATATGTGCTCTCACAATGCAATAAAATGAGTGGTAATCTTGTGGGACCCGGTCGATCAAATTACGACCATCGGTGTGCTGCCTCTCATATGTAAAAGTCGTGGATGGCCATAGATAAATGAGGTGATAAGTTGTCCTTGGTTGACCGAGGACTTGACATAACATCCCTACCAATATCTTCTAACATCAGTCAATAGAATGTGCCGCGGGGCACTCAAAATAAGTGAGGTCAAGCCTCCATTAGCTTCTTTCTGTGACCTTATATGAGGCCTCATTGTGTGTGACAAACTGCACAATGTTGGCCTCCCCTATCTCATCCACCACATTGTTCATCAAGCCAAATAGGTAATCTGCATTTTTCACCTGGCCTGATGCATCAACCGACTTCAGAAATACGGTGCCCTCAGAACAATACACAAGTAAATTTATAAGTGACCTCCTTGTGATTCCAGTCCATCCATCGCACATTACAGTGCACCCCCTCTCCTTCCAGATGGTTTTGAATCCATCTATCCATGAGGTCAACTCATCGACCTCCTCATCCAAGCCTGTTTCATATATATACTTTGATGTAGGGGCTTTCAACACCGGCCCGGCCTCACCAATCGTATCAACCATGGTAAAATATGGACCGGTGTTTGCATGTGCCGGGACACCTACAAATTCAAAAACAAGATAAGGGAAAAGAGAGGGGTTGTTAATAATAGCTAACTTTAATAAGAAATTCATATCGACAAGCAATAACCAATCCAAGAAATCTTTACCTGCGTGTAGAAAGAACTTGACCATATGCTTATGGCTTTCTTTGCGCCGAGTCGATGCCTTCACTCCTTTAAATGCTTGTTTTATACCCTTCTGTCCTCTGTCACTCTCCCTATACATGGCAAGTGTCTCTGTCGGCATCGGTCGAACGAATGTGTCCTCCGAATTTCGGACTCTCGAACGTGGCGTGTCCCCGCCCCCACAGTCGGATCGTCCCAGAAGTTCGAACCTCCTCGCTTCCTCATCTTCGTTCCTCATCCTCACGGGCCCGAGCCCTACTCTCGTGAACAACTCTCCAACTTGGGCCTCTTCCTCGTGATGAAGATGAAGAATCAACTTGGACATTTTCATGTGTTGGCCCTTTCCCTTTCTTACTCTTTCCGGCCATAAGATCGGCGTCTCTCCGACCTAGCAACTCGTCATGTAGGTCTTGTCTCTGACCAATTCTCACCTCCCTCTGTGATGCCCTTCCAGTTAAATAACCCCTCATCTCCTCCCTCGCCCTCGGCCGATACTTTATCACACTTCTTTACATTGCCACCCGTCCCGGCTATATGTTTTCGAGCCGATACACACCTCCATTCATCTCTTTTGGCACCACTCGCATCTAACTCTCTTCTTCTTCGAATCGAGGAGATGGCCATGTTGCCATCCAATGTCACGAAACCGGGTCCGGTGCCATGCTCCTCGTCCGACATCTTATCTACAACACAAAATCATACACAATATTGGGCCAAATAAGCAATTCGGCCCCCCCACCTGGGGGGAGGCTGTAGCAGTCACCCCTTCGGGGTGATCAAGTTGAACACTCTGCCTCTTCGGGGGTGCAATTCCACCCCCGTTGGGGGTGAAATAATCCCCGATGGGGGGATTTTATTCCCCCCCCCCAGGGGGGCAGAAAAAACCGATCACCCGGGGGTGACTGTTCAACACCCCGGGTGCTAATCACCCCTTCGGGGGTGCAATTCCCACCCCCATTGGGGGTGAAATAATCCCCCAATGGGGGGATTTGCAGCCCCCCCCACCTAGGGGGTGGGACGCAGAAAATGATCACCCCGAGGGGGTGACAACACCCCGAAGGGGTGATATCACCCTTCGGGGTGCCCACCCCCATCGGGGGTGAAATAATCCCCCCAATGGGGGGATTTTATGCCGCAGCCCCCCCCCCACCCGGGGGGCGTAACAGAAATGGGGCCACCCGAGGGGTGATCACCCCGAAGTGCTAATCACCCCTTCGGGGGGTGCAATTCCCACCCCGTTGGGGTGAAATAATCCCCCCAATAGGGGGATTTTATCTGCAGCCCCCCCAGGGGGGGGATCGTAAAAGCAGTCACCCCCTCGGGGGTGATTTGTCTCAGCACCCCCGAAGGGGTGCTAATCACCCCTTCGGGGGTGCAATTCCACCCCCATTGGGGGTGAAATAATCCCCCCAATGGAGGATCCCATCCTGCAGCCGGCCGGGGGCCAAGGCCGGGGGGGGGGGGGGGAAAGGAGATCGAAAACCCCCCCTTACAAACCTTGTGCTGTTTAGGGTGGATCGTCCCTCCCCAAGCCTTGAATAGGCTGGATCGCCCCTCCAAATGCTGGATCGCCGGATGCTGAAGCCCTAGATCTCCAAGGCACCTTGGGGGGGAGGAGAAGAAGCAGAAGGGGGCAAGTGGGGAGAGAATCGGTCCGGATCGACCCCAAATAGGGGTGATCGGACCTTAAAACGGGACCGGATCGATCCCGGAATCGGTTCGATTCCGGGTCTCCCGGTTTTCCGGCGAATCGGTCCGGATCGACCGATTTTGGGATCGATCCGGGTGGATCGGTCCGGGATCGACCGATCCTATCGATTCCGGCCGATCCAGCCGGGACTCCCGGCTGGATCGCTAATTCCGATAGGAATCGGATCGGTAGGTACCGATCCGATCCAAGAATCGGTCGATCCCGATCCGGATCGACCGATTCTGCAATCCATGCTTGACCGCCCTAAACCATGCTTAACTAGCCTGAACCGGTTAAGAACCAACCTGAACCAGTCAAGAACCAGCCTGAATTGGGTTGAACCGGGGCTAAAACCTTTCCAATCGGCTTTAGATCACCTGAACCGAGCAGTCTGGGCCTTGAACCGAGTGGTTCTGATGCTGCACTGGCCAGGGTTGGTTGGACTGCTAGCCTGATCGCAACTTAAGCCCCTCCGGGGGTCATGGTAGTGTGTGGCAATGGCTCTGCTGGGAGAGGGTCATGGCCTTCATTGGCAGCATCCGGCATGGGTAGGGGTTGTGGTGGCTGTGAAGTATGCCCAATGCCCTTGGCACTTGCAGAACCTGAGAAATAGTTGGGGTGGGGCCTTTTTGTCTTTGGGGTTTCTCCTTCCTCGCTCATTTGGATGGCGGGGAGGAATAGGGAAGATGGCTAGGGCAGTCAGGCATGAAGGCGGGGGCATCCTCGTGCGGCTGGAGAGTACGGAGGAGGGGGGAGGATTCCTAAAGGAGGCTGATGGTGCCCTTGATGGCAAAGAGGTCTCAACAGATCTGGATGGGCCAGTTCTATTGGAGGAAGAAGGTCATGCAGAGAAGAGGGAAAGCCCAGACAGTTGTTGTGAAGCCGCACATGGTATCATCAGAGGGCCCTGGCAGATCCAGCAAGGAGCAGATGGGAGGGGGGGTTAAGCAGTCGGAGTTGAATGGTTAGAAGGCTTCGTCTGGTGCTGTGGGGAGGGACCGAGGGTGGTTGCTGTCGACGCTGTGACAGCTGTGATTTGGGGATCACTAGAACTTGGTAGACATCATGGAGTTCGATGGCTGTGGCACTGGCGGAGTCCCTGTTGGCTTTGACAGATGCAGAGATGTGATGCCATGACCATGCAATGATGATGATTAGCATATCAGGAGGCTGATGCTCATGTGATGGAGCTGAAGAGGGTGAACTGTCGAACGACGCTGAAGATGATCATGAGAGTTGTCAAATTTGTAGAACCGGTGAAAGGGGAGGTGGATAGGAAGGAGGGAAAGGATAAGGCATCCTGGTGGAGGGTGCAGAGGAAACTAGCTTCCTATAAGGGGTGATGACTGATGAGAAAGCCTCTTGATGGAGGGGGTGGAGATGCCTATGGTTTTCTCTTTCCCTCCCCGAAACCCAAAAATTCTTACTGTTTTATTGATTCCATCGGGACCACATGCTCTATTTATAGATCCATCTATTTACAAAAAGCGACCTCTAAAGAACTGTTATAAGTAAGTCCTTCTAAGAACTAGAATGTAAAGAAAATGACTCAAAAGAAACTTCATTTATTTACAAACAAGTCCCTAAGGTTGGAAATGCTAAAAGGCCCTAAAAACTCTGAACCAGATCTCTATCAGTAACCCAAGTTACTTAATAGGTAATGATGTCTAGGGTATATTGAAATTTGAAAATGCTTGGCAACCGATTTCTGTGAGCCTCATGCATGTTAAGGCCAATAAGTTCACATTTTCTCTTGTTGATCTTCAACCATGTAACAACCTAAAAAAAGCAGGATTTTTAAATAGATGCATTTATCATTTTTTAAGGAAAAAAGCGAAGTGTCATATGCAAAATAAAAATGTGTACCGCATTTCCCATTGACTCCCACATCAATACCTTCAATCAAACCAGCTAGTTCGGCTTTCTTTCACATAATGCTAAGAACTTGACCAATAAGAATAGAGAGGAGGAGAGAGTGGATCTTCTTGCCTAAGATATCTTGAAGATTCAAAGAAACCAAAAGCTTTCCCATTGTTGTTAACTGAGAACATAACAGTTATGCAACCCTTGATCCATATAATCCATTTGTTTTTGAATCCATGAGCTGCATGATTCCAAAAAGATAGTTTCACTTGAGCCTAGCCCAAAGAGATCCTATTTATGTGGTTGTGTCAAAGAGGATCAGGATCATTTATTTCCAAATTATGGGATATTCTTTGGCCTTACGGGTGCAGTTGAAACTAGGAAGGAAACTTTATCTTACTGCTAGGTTTGGCTAGTATTTCCAATACAACTGACTTTTGTTTATCAAATACCATTTGCATAAAAATGTTCAACGTCAGTTAATCTTTTATTAGCACCATCTGAGTGGAGAGTGATTTTGCAACTGATGAATGTAAACAAGGATGATTTTTTAATTTTTATCTTCTTTGACGTCCTTACTTTCTGCATCTTGCCTATTACTTGATGGCATCTTCTGGCTTTTTCAGGTTAATTTGCTGCTAACAAAATGGATGAAAGATCTAGAGAGGATCTTTTATGGCAATATTATTGCATATGATGCTGCAATCAGTACCGAAGCCAGAAATGATGATCTTCTACATGTTATTTGGAGGTAAGAAGGCTTTATTTGGAGGCTACCAAGATCTTCTAAACATATTTTCTGACATAAGCGATGCCTACACATCATTATCTCAGCACATAATGTTTCTTGCTGTCAACTGACTGCACATATTTGAGTTCCTTTGCAGTGTTTTTTTTCTTCAGAGTAACTTTGAGATTGAAGTAATCTATTTGATGATTAAATACAATTTCTTTGACAGTTGTGCATAATTTATGTTCTTCTAAAACAATTGTTCCAGTTATGTGCTACTGACATGTCCTATTCTTTTTCAAAGGTGACATAGATGTGTCACAATTCATTGAATTGAAAGAAACAAAGTACAACCAGGTGGGTTAAAACATAAAACCATAGAAGCAAAATGCAGCATCAAGATAAGAGCTAGCTAACTGAGTGACTACCAAGATGGCAGTATGAGCAACTACAAACAGAAATGCTTCTAGGTGGAGGAGTCTAAAAAAGAAGGGATAATCCAGCTGGCAGCCGGATTATGCAAAAAATCAAGCCTTAACAAAGGTGGCAGCCCAATAAAGAACAATGGATTTGACGAATTGCTCCAAAACAATTCTTTTATTCCAAGAACACTAGATTGATCAAAGCATATCTAGTAATGAAAGGTTCCACATGATTGGATGGCTGCTCCTCGGGTTACAGTTGCTCTATTGCTGGATAAAATGAGATGTAGAAAGAGAGACCTGCCACAGTAACTTTCGGCTCTTGAACACAATCCACCGAAGGTAATTAATAATACAACAACAAACGAATAAGTGATCGATGTCTTCTGCTTGTGACCCATAGAAGGTATGTTTCCCTATTCATGTTTAATGATCTGTAAGAGATAAACTTTGGTAGGCAGCCTTCCTCTGCAAATCTTCGCAGAAATATTTTAATCTTGAAGGATAACCCAGGAGGCCACACTGATTTCCACCAAGGCACTTCAATGCCTCCCCAACACAGTCTGTGACTAGCAGCTTTGACTGAGAAGGACTTAACACAATTAGGGATCTATTTCACCTTGTCATTGTGTGTGCATGAATGCAAGAAATTTTTTTCAAGACCTCCATCATTGCCAAAAGCTCACCGAATTCTTTTTCCTTTAAATTCCTTCTGAAAGAAAAGAAGCACTTGTCATTTGATGTCTCACCAACCCATGATGAACACACCTTTGTTTCTCTATTTGCCGCTAGTCATTAAAAATTTAAAACAAAGGGAGCCAATCTGCCAGCTGCACTCCAGAAAAGAGTACTTCTATCATACCCAACAACAATGGCCGTAGAAGCATAGACAAGATGCAAAATTTGAAGGATGCCCTTCCAAAGACCTGACAACCTTCTACAAGATCTGAAATGTCTAGTCCACAGATCATTGACCGTCATTCCATATGTGGAACACACTATCCTGCATCATAAAGAATTATTACCTTGATTGAGATTCTAGAGCCATTTAAAAAGAAGAGCATTGTTAATGTAATCAAGGGGGAGCAAACCAATATCACCCTCTTTACTTTTGCATACATGATCCCATTTCGCTAGATGAATACCTTTTCCATCAACTCTACCCTACCAGAAGAAATTTAGTCTTAAGCTTTCAAGTTTGTTGCAAATGCCTATAGGAATCTTGACAATGGAGAAATAGTAAATGGGTATACTTACAAACACAATCTTAGATGATAACCGTCTACCACCAGTAGAGATCATTTGTTTTCTTTCTACCCCTGTAATCTTCTGTCGGCACCTAAGTTTTGCAATAATCAAACCCCATTTTAATGACCTATTCTTATCTCATGTCTACGGCTAAATCTGATCAACAGCACTATCAGACGTGGGGTCAAAGCACAATTTGACCAAAGCCCCGCCAGCCTTCCACAGAAGGAGGAGAATCCACCGGAGAGGAAAGAAATGGTGAAAAGGGAAGGAAACCGGAAGGGGAGAGGCTCCGGCAGCATAATCAACCTTTAATTGGATCCCATTACAAGCCAAACTCCTCAAAGGAAGGGAGTCCCGTAAGGAAAGGAAATCTACCGAAAATGGGCAAGCCAGTGAAAGAGGGAATCAATTCCGAATATTTTGGGAGTCCTCCGATTCCGTATCGGAGTTGGATGCCATGTCCGGAAGGTGTCTAAATGAAAGAAGGGGTCTTCGAGGCCTATAAAAGAAGCCATGCGGTATCGAGAGAAGAGAGAGAGAGAGGAAGGCCGGAGGGGAGGAGAGTCGACCTACTCCATCGTCCGCAAGCGCAGCCGTCTCTTCCCCAATCCTCCGATGCCGTAGCCGTTAAGGGAAGCTCCTGCCGCCTCTGTTGCGGACCTCCTTTCTTTTTTGCAACTCCCGGCGGCATCGCCAACACCACTCGTCGCCATTGTTAGGGTCGTCGAGGCCGTCGAAGCCCTCTCTCTCATCCCCGTCGCGTCGGCGTCCCTGGTTTCTCCTTCCAGCAGCCGTTGTGCCCCTTTTCGGTCGCCGTAGACGCCATAAAACCCTGCAACCTCCTCCAGCAGCATCGTAGAGGGCCTCTGCTTCCCCTAACTGAGCCGACGAGAGCTTCCTCAAGTCTCCTTGCCATTGCCAGCTTCTTCCGTCGTGATCAGGTTGCGGGTGGAGCAGGATGCCGTCGAAGGTGAACAGTGTTGGGGGGAAATAATATCCCCCAACTTTGATCCACGGTGGAAAACCCTAGGGCCCACCGACAGAGGAAACAAAAAAAAAGACAGGAAGGGTTGGCCGCGCGGCCGAGCAGAGCTTGCGCAGAACCGGGACCCCGCGGGAGTGAGCCGGTCCGGCCCAGAACAGTGCAACCGGCCTTCTTGCTTGGTGGAACAGTGCTCAAGCAGGATATCTCCTTCAACGAAATTTTTTTTTAAAACAAATAGTATAGTGAAAATAAATAAAAATCTACTTCTTAATCAACAAATTGAGACTAGTTTGGGGGTCGATTAACCATCCGCCCCTACGTCTCGACTTAACTTAAAAGAATTCAAAAATTTATACTAGTTGGGGGGTCGACTAACCATCCGTCCCTACGTCCTTAAGGTAGATATACAAAGGTCTATAAAAGACCCCAATGTCTTACCATCTAGCTATATGAGGCCGTGCATGGTCAACATGCCGCTAAGCTGATTATATGCTGACAAAAAAAAACAGTGGGGGATGCCCATAAGTCTATCAAGACCGGGTACATGCCGCCCATGAATTGACATATTCATCAAGGATTCAAAGGACCAAGTTTCTGGTCAAGTTGTAAATCATGTCTCATATTGAGAGAGCAAGTAAAAAAAAATTTCATGATTCGGTGCACAGATTTTATGCTAAAAGGAGAAGACCGCTGCATGAAGTTTTGGAAGACAAGACAACAAAAAATAAAAATATGAAAACAAAAATCTGAAACGTATATAAATCTGAAATTTGAATCTGCAAATGTGCACAAAATCCAGAAATCTGTAAAATCTGAAAATCTGAAATCAGAACCAAAAGTCTAGAAACTGTCATTCATAAAAACCTGCAGCCGAGAAAAGAAAAAATCTGGAAATCTCTGAATATGAAATTGAAACATGCAGGATTTGAAAAAATCTGAAATGTTTAAGTCTAACGTCTCGAGGTTTAAAAATTTGAAATATGAACTCCAAAATCTGAAATCTGCAAAATCTGAACTTCACATTCAAAACAAAAATCTGAGAACGTGCAGAATTCTGGAGCAAGGGTTGATTAAAGAAAAAATCCGAGAATTGAAGATTTAAGATCTAAATATTCCAAATTCGAATAAACTGCAATTAACTCATGGACAACAAATTGAAAATATGAAACATAACTTGAAATTGAAATCTGCAGTTTCTAATTCAAAAATCTGAACTCCATGGATTTAAAATCTGAATGTCATATCTGAAGATAAAAAAAATCCGGAATCCAAGCAAACTTGTAAATCTGGAAAACTGTAAACCCCAGAATCTGTAAAACCCAGAATCTGAAATCTGAATCTTCATACAGCCAATCAAAGCACTCTTAAACCAGTTACAAATTCAATTAAACCCATAAGCAGAATCTGAACTAAGTCATAAAACAAATCAAATCCAACAAATCTCAAAACAGAATGTGAATCAATCTTAACTAAACCAAACTCGATAATGAATTTGTTAAACAAACTCCAAGTCTAAACCTGTTAAACACCAAAATCCAATTTAATTTCAACTAAACAAATTCAAAGGGGTTCAAATTAAGTAAATTCAATTTAAACCAAATCAAGTTAAATCTGTAAATCAATCTGTTCAACACATGTAAGTCAACTTTAACCAAATGATTAAAATGACAACCCATAAGCAAAACCCAACTACTTAAAATAAACCAAATCAAATTTCCAAGCAAATTTTAATAAACAAACCAAATTCAAAGACAAACCCTCGTCCTGTCAAGCAAATTTAAATCAAACTTCTTAAATTAAAATTCAATCCCAAACTCAATCAATCTGCCACAGAATCCAACTTGATGTATAAAATAACATTAAACACATTAAATTCAAATCAAATTGAATTTAGATCAATAAACAAATTATAAACCAATCCATGCTGATTAATTCAACAGGAATCAAATCTCCCAAACAAATACACATCAATAAAACTGAAACCAAACAAACCAAATTCAACTTAAGTCAATCATAATCAAACAAATTTAATAATCCATCGAACATCCAAATCAAAATTTCAAACTTAAATTCACTCTTCCAGATACAATTCAAATCAAATTAAAACTCACACACCAAAACCAAATTTCAACTAATAAAACAAACTCAAATTCAAACTAAAATTAAACCAATTCAATCCAATTCAACCAAATAAATCTCTCAAATTAAATTAAATTCAAATAAATCAATTCCAAACAAATTCATCCCAAACAAACTTAAAATCAATCAATTTAAATCAATTAAACTCAAAACAAATTAAGTGTTTGCATTCCATCAAGTTCATGGGGATGTTTTCTTCTATGTGTGTTTGTATGAATGTTTATTTTGTGGATGCATTGTCTTCTATTCAATGAATTGCTATGATGGATAATCAAGGGTTTTCAAGTAATCTCGATGTAATTAACGTTGGATCTTCGCACCATCCGACGGGGAGAGGTCAAAATCAATTTCAAAGAACCTAACAACCTCAATGTATAATTTTATACATATCATTGACCCTAGTTAGTACTTTTATGAAATATCATTTATTTTCTTACAAAGTCAATATTAAGGTCAAGTCAAATCTAAATTCAAATTCAAATGGAAAATGAATTTCCAAAATCAAAATCTTTAAACTTTGAGATTTTGAGGTTACATCATCTTCTATCTACCTTCTTATTCAAGGGCTGCCAATCATAAGTGTTTGGTTGCCTTATCGGACAACAACAAACCTAGATACTTAATAGGTAGGGAAGACCATTTCAAACATATGGTGCAAGCACTTTCTTTGATCGTCATTGACATTGATCTCAATCAACTCACATTTCCCCCAATTTATCTTTAATCTTGAGACTGCTTTTATGAACTATAGCAAGATTCACAAATTGATGCATTTTTTCTCAACTTCAAGGAGGAGAATAGCAATGTATCTTCTGCAAACTGAAGATGTGTGATATGTTTCTTATTAGTTGGGTGAAATGTCCTGTTGTGCTGTTCTTTTTGAAAATATGTCATACTTTGACTTCATAAATATTTAAAGGGTACGAGTATAGACATATGACCCCAGAAAGACCCGCCCTGTATAAAAAAGCTAAGAACCATAAAGTTTACCAGAAAGGAAGGTACAATCAGCCCCATATGAGACCAGCCATTCCTTGCATCATAGGCAAACAAAAAATACTCATGAGTGGTGAACTCCTGCCTAAAGACACTTGTTCCACTCTGATATGGGAGACCAATGTGTAGTCCGAATAATAAGCCACCAACCATCAGGTTCTACCTTAGATAGCTGAAACAAAGTGATGAGCTACTGGACCCACAGAGACACCACAGGAGACAAGTTCAAGAGAACCGGATGAATGCCTTGATCTTGGAATGTAAGTAACATAGACAGAAAAGATGGTATGCTGCAGAGTTTGCATCTTGGCAAGCATCAATATGGGGTAAGAAAGCAAGTCAAGCTATGACATTCACCTTCAATAGACTAGCAGGAATCAGATGGTCCTCATGAAGTGTAGCTTCAAGTCTCCATAAAAAAGAGTAAGAAGCCCATGCTGACCAAAAGCCCATTGTAGCTAATCCTTAAACTGGCAGTAGAGAACCATCCTTGGGGGGGGCAATCCTAGAAGCTGTTGGGATTGGGCTCTCTAAGCTACTGGAGTCTGGATCAGCCAATTCTTGTCCAATCTGACCCAATCATGTGAGGAAGATGCATAGGCAGAGGCAGTGCCACCTGCCATCTCCCAACATGAATCTGAACTTAATTGGAGTTGGATTGGATCACAATTGACTGCTGGTCCACTCTGGTTTTTTTAAACATTTTCTTTGTTTTTTTGAAGAACCAATCCCAGCCAATCCCAAATCAGTCTTTCTTTCCTTGGATGTGCTGAGCCAGCCAATCCATTCTGGATCACAGCCTTATCCTGACCCCTATTCCCACTCAGAATTTCTAGCTACCAATACTAATTCACAATCCCACTTACTTTCTATGTTCTGGATAGCTTTTGAGAGTGCAACAATAAGAAGAGAATTTCTATTTTTGGCAACCTAATTTTTATTTATGACAATATTCATCACCATCTGAGTTAACTTCCTATGGCACAATTTTTCACCGGCATTAGGTGAAGAGAGCCGGGAAATCCCAGTTGTTCTTCATGCCTAAACATCCTTCTTTCTTTTCATCATCTTTACTGAATTTCATGCCAACCTTCTTTGTGCTCCCTGTCAATTTGGCAAAAGAACTTTTTCTGTAAATGCCAAGTAAATGCTGCCATTTTTTTTGAACTTCTGAAGACGGAATGGAACTACACAGGCAAGATCTGTGACACAACCAACCTGCCTCTATATGTGACAAACATCTGTGCTTCACCAGACCTGACAACCACTTATATCTGGACCTCTGAAGAAACAAAGTTTGTTCATTGGTAAATCATGATTAAACATATGTGAGCAGTTTGTTCTTTATAGGTTATCTTTAAGATGGCAAACCATCATAAGACATAGAACTTGTTAGTAATTTTGTAGTGGTCAGCCATGTAAGGGTGCTACTTACAGTTGCTATATTAGGCCCTGTTTGGTAACACTATTTGACACCTCTATCATTATCAATTTTAAAATTGATATTCTTAGTAATCATTAAGAAGTGTTTGGTTAGTAATATCAATTTTGAAATTGATAGTGAAAACAAAGCGCATTATATAATACAAGTGTCAACTTGTATCAATTTTGATATTGATACTCCAACCTCTAAAATTATCAATATCAATATTGATATAGTATTAAATTTAAAACTCTAACCAAACGGGCCATTAGTCTTGAATGTGGCTGCATGATAGTTTTACCAGAAGAACATCTTTGAAACTTACTGAAACATCAGAAACCTGAAATATGCTTCAGTATTTGTACTGCTGATTTCACCCACTTGTTACTTATCTAGTTATCTGCATCATAGTTATCAAATAGTTAGAAGCTAAGGTTTGAAACAAGATATCACATGATAATGGTTTGAACAAGATTTTATAGTCTTGGTTTTATAAGTGATGCTCCTAAATGTTTGTTATACCTCTCAAGCAATATCTACTTGCTTTTAGAAAACTTTTTTGTTCATTATGTGCTTAATGATGTGATTGATAATCTGATAGTTCAAATCCTTTCAACATCCAACTTCCGATTAATAAAGTATGAAGGTATATTCAGGTTTTGTTACTGGTGTATATTATAACATTCTAAACTATCTTATTGTAACATTCTAAAATCTCTTATTACTTTATTATTTTGTCACCTTTATTGGAAATAATTGTTTTCCCGAACATCTGAGCATAGCTTTTGATATATGGAACCACTACTAGGCGCTTTATTGCTGCCAGGAAACAGTACGTTTCCACTGGCAGCTGAGCAGCTGACCATAGCTGCTGCTCATAATAGTGGTTCAAATGCTGCCTGTGGCACAATAAGCTTGATGTCACCTACTCCAAATATAGTGGTTTGGACCTATCATTGCGCAGATCTGAACCATTAGAAAAATACATGTGGAAACAGTTGTTGAATTAGTATAAGCAGTTACATCCATCAGTTCTTATCCTATTTAAGACTGCCTTTTTCATTGTGGATACAGCTGCATAAGAAGTTGGCTATCTTTGCTTCCAATTGGACTTAAAACTGCTCATCTGATTGGAAGCCTAGGCTTTAAGGTTGGCACTTGTTGTGATTGTGTGTTTTTTCCCCTTGTTTCCTTCTTGGGGAATTCAGGTTATAAATGCAGTTGGTAAGACTACCTTGTTGGCAGTTTTTGTAACATTTTTTCTTTCCATCGTACAGCTGTCTTTTTATGCACAATTGATGAATGTGGCATGTTACTGACTACATAAAATGATTGATTATGTGTAGCAGTCGATCTAGTGGTTGCCCTTCAACTTTTGGGGTTCTTTTGTTGCCTAGATCAATGGAATTTCATCACTCATTTTTGCTTTTCAGTTTCCCTGCTTCCAAGTCTTGTTCAACTGCTCTACTTCATAATCTGTTGTATTTGTGTTCTATACCTTTCTTACTACACCTTTGTTACTACTTTGATTGTGTATTTGAGCTTTGTTTTTCTTTCTACTAAAAGTCTAAAACATCAATTTTTGCTGCCTGCAGCTGATACACAACCATCTACTTGTTACCCTTTTTATCTTAGGAACATTTTTGCCGATGAAGGTTTGCCAATGCCAGATGGTACTGCAGCAGATGCTGTCAAGGCATGTTTCTACAGAATCTTCTTTGCTAGGCTAATCCACAAGCCTTTCATTAGTTACTTCTGTATAATATATGCAGCAACTCCTAAAGCCCAACAGGCTCAGCACATGCAAGTCTTTTCATGTTGGTGTCTGTGTAATGGCGTTTCACTTCTTTATAATCCTTCTTTATGCATTTTGGTTCCAGGCTTTCTCAAGATATGTTCGCAGGGAATCTACATGTTTGTCACTGACAGGTAAATCTGCTCCATCCCAAATTAGCTCACTCGCCTTCTTAACAAGGCATTCTTTGAATGGACAGAAAAGGAGGCAATCTTCTCCGGCAACTTCACGTTTACCTCTCTGGAGAACCAGGTTTCTAGGTCGGAGTTATCACCAAAGAAATGGACCTAGGACGCAGCAGGGGAAAACTACGTATGCTTGGTGCAGAACCCAGTGACACTCCTCTTACGTGCATCGTTATTTGTGATGCTGTCCATATTAACAGGGCCCTTCTGGTAATCCTTTATGACTTTGCGATGTAATAAGTGCATCCAAAATAGAAGAATCAATTCATTTCCCTTCGGTTTGGAGGTGGATCAGTAATAGGGTGTTTGGCTGCACAATAAAATTTTAAACACTTTCATGTTAAAAAGTTGTATTAAAATAAAGTGTGAGCTAATGAATGATGTAAAATTATCATATTTGAGAAGATACGATGACACAATGGAGTGGATACCATATATGATTAAACAAGGTGGGGGATCACATGATAAAAAAAAGGTGACACTTTTTTTGTTCAAGAAGGAAAACACTTTAAAAACATAAAATTATAGTGGTTGTCAAACACCTCTTTTAACAATTTTTCTTACAAAAATATAAAATTGTAACAAAAATTTAATTTATCATGCAACCAAACATCTCATGAGACTGCTTAAGGTGTAAGATTGAATAGCTGTCTATCTTTTATGCATAAAGAAACAATTATAAATTGATGTTCAGGTCTTTAGCATCATGACTATCAATTATAATGCCGGTCGTCGAATAATTCGCTACTCTCCTGAGAACTTTTGTGTAAAGAAAGACGGAGTTAAGTAACATCGCTTGCAGCCGTTTACTTTTCTTTCCACTCCTTAACTTTGCTGGAGTGCAAAGGGACTTAGGGGTGTCAAGTGGGTGGGGTTGGATTGGCCCGGGCTAGGCCTAACTTAACCCATATGTAAGTAGTCCAAGTTCAGTCCAGTTAAAACGGAAGGCCATGTTTGGTACGAAGATAACTCGGGGATAAATCAAATTTAGTCTCAAAAAATTTTGGTGCTAAACGGGTGCAAAGACTTTTTTAGTATGTAAATAGACTTAAAACCCAACGAGTCACAAAAGTCAATTTGCAGCCCAATGGGCGAAATAGTCAATACCATCTCTTGATCTACGTGTCTACTCCCTTCAACTTCTCTTATCATTTAAGAAAACAAACATTTCGAGCGTACTTTTGACAAATCACTATTAGAACGTAAAATCTAAAATACACGGATCATAAATTAATAATTTTGTTGAAAAGAGTATCCAACTCGGCAGAAAGAAATGTATGAGTGAAAATATTCTATATCCTAAAATATTTAAAAATTGTCAAGTGATTTAAACAAAAATCAGGACATTAAAATATGACAAATGGATTAACTTTTCACAAATTCATATCTATCTTATTTTATAGGTAGAAGCCAATAAATTTTATAGATTCTCAACAAATTGAAAAATATAAATATCATTTGAAATTGATGGTAGCTAATTTTTGTACAATTTGCTAGATAGTATAACTAATATTTCGGAAATTAGTTACTTTGTTTATGGTTATTAGTTATATATTTATAATACTAGATTAATTTTATAATATTATGTAACTATTAAAGTAGTTTAACTTTTTATAATTAATATATTAGTTAAAAATATTATTAAAAACAAATATTGAAATAAACATAACATATGTATAAATTTATTCATTGTATTTATCAAAAGGTCTATTTAGATCAACATAAAATTAAAAATATACATATATAAGAAGAGTGATAATCTTTGATGTGATTTTCAACGGACTTAAATATTAAACCTTTATTTAGTTTTTGTGAAACAATTTTAAAATACTGCATTGTATTATTCTTTTCATAATATTCTTGGAAATATGCGTTAACAAATTATATTTTATTCAACACTGATTATCATTATCTGTGATAATGATAACTCAGGTTAAAAGGTTGTTGTGAGCTGCGCGTGGGGTCGATTTGGGGCCCACATGTCACGACCCGGATTTTTAACATGCACAGCGGAAGATAATCCGGCGACGTAACAGGAAAGGATATCGGTCTGGAGCCAAATAATACCAAAATTCACAATCCAATTAAATAATTCCAAACTTTACAACATAATATCACCATAAACAAACACCTATCTAAACAAATTAAATACCAACATTGAATGAGTACACCACTAGCTCCTCGAATTCCAAAACACCACTACGCTTCTGCTGCGCTAAACCTGCACTCCTGAAAATATTAACAACGGAAGGGGTGAGTCACAACAGACCCAGTAGGACTTACACCCGAACTACCCCATTATAATAATGATTCTAGTGGTATACAATATATAATAAACCTAAAAATCAGATTTAATACATAGGGTTTAACTAATCATATATCTTTAATTAATTGATTAAAGAATCAATCAACTACCCCACATGATAACTAGACTCTAAATGCATCAGACCAACATAATCTACACACTAAAACCACTCTAGGTATGCCCAGAACACATAGACCTGACATAAAACCAATGACACATCTATAACATACCATCTATGCCAATCTACACAACTAGACACCTGTCTGAGTAAATAACATGCTCCATCAGATAAATGCCAAATACATCACAAAACTAGCACCAGATTTACCATATAGTAGGAAGTAACATATAGTAACTAAATCCCATAGTACCCCTGTGCAAAGTGGAGTACTTAGGATGAACCGCGGTATCACTGATCGAAGGATGCACCGCATTCAACTAACCTCCGCCGCCCACGGACACTAACGTAGTCTGGTGAAGTACATTTCCATCACAATGCAGCTCACTGCACTAACCACATTCCACACCATGCAAGCATATAATTAACTCAGACAGTAAAACAGGAACATTTAATTGGCAATCAAACATGAAATACATAGATGAACACCCATGGTTCTATGCACCACATATTTGCATACCACAACACAATTTAACACAAACTAATGCCTATACCTGGAATCATGCAATTTATAACCTAAACATGACAATTACATGCTTAAACAGAACTATCTATCACATAAAGGAAAATAAACTAATTCCTAACAACATGTGCCTAAACCTTACATAGGCTTTTTAATAACTCGGGATATATATACTTAAGGTTCACCGCGATGCAAGCAATGCTAAACTAGCTAAACTAAACATATACAACCTATCATGATGGCTGACATACATGAATATTCAAATTAATCTAAACATGCATGGATTAACCAAATTAATCTAATTCTATCTAAGCATGCCAATAAATTAAAAACAGCCCATTAACTACAATATTCTAATCCTGGTAGTCTAAACATGATTATTACGATTTAATCAAAATATTAGAGTGCTAAGGATAGCCGAGACGCCTACCTTGACGGCGACGACGAACGGCGCACGGAATTCCAAGGAAATTTGAATTTGGCGACGAGACTGCCGCGGTTGCGTCGGCGACGGAAAATCGAGCCGGGTAGGTGTTCTCAAAAACTGTTGAATCAAGGGAGATAATTAATTTAAGATATATAATATGTTAGATGAGGGTGTGCGGCGATAGGAGAGAGAGAGGATAGAAGAGAGAGAAGCTACCGCGCGGGGAGAGGGCGGCCGGCGCACGGCGGCGCAGGTGGGCGCACGCGGCGGTGGGGAGGGGCGTGACATGGCGGCGGCGGTGCCACGCGGCGGGCGGCGTCGCGAGGCGGGACGGCCGACGTGGCGGCGTCACCCGGGCGGCGGCGGCGGGCGCGCGGTCAACGCGCGAGCGGCAGCCGCCCGGGAGAGAGAGAGAGAGACGGCGGGCGGCCGCGGTGGCAGCCGCGCACGAGGCGGGCGGCGGCGACCGAGGCAACGCGCGGGCGCGGGGAGGCCGAGGCGCACGAGGTGGCGGGGCGGCGACGTGGCGCCGGCGGGCGGCGTCTCGCGCCGACGCGGTACGAGGAGGCGGCGTCACCGCGGCGAGCGCGGGAGGGCCGAGGCGCTATCGCGGCACACGGTGGAGACGGCAGGACCGAGGCGGGTGACGGGGCGCACGCGTGCACGGAGAAGAGAGAAAATGGCAGGGAGTGCGCGCGCGGAAAAAGGGGAAAAAGCAGGGGGAGGCGGCTGCGCGCGGGAGGGGAAAAGGTAGGGTTCGGATGGGGGAAAAGGGAGTATAAATAGTGGGAGGGAGGGAAAATAAAATAATAATAAATATTAACTATTTTTTTTTATTTAAAAATACGGGGTATTACACCACACTTGTCACCCGATCTCTTGTCTTGTCTCGGCATGACATGAGATCCCGTCTTGCAAACTCTCACTCTCACGTCGTGTGAAAGATTTTCGCGGGCTCAACCGGTCGAAGCCCGTCAGATCATCCACCATGAGGCTTCCGGCCTGTTTGGTAACCGTTTTAAGTTACAATACCATTATCAATTTTGATATTGATATTGATAGAGATGATAAAAATATATTTGGATATGAGTTTTAATTTTAAAATTGATATTGTAAAATTGTCTCGTTTTCAGTATAACCCCTTACCTATTTTGAAAATGATATCGCGTGCACACTTCTCTCTCAGTTGGTCGAAGCTCGTATCCGGAAACCCTCCTCCTCCCCTTGTGCTTGTCTCTTGGTCAGTCGGAAGTTGGCATCCAGAAACCCTCGTTCCTCTGTCGGAAGCCCTCGAGTCTCTCGGCTAGTCGAAGCTCGCATCCGTAGTGGAAGCCCTCACCTCTCCACCAGAAGCGCTAGGTCAAAGCCATCTTCTCTCCGTGGCCGGCCGACGGTTGCATTGAAGGTCCCGATCAAGTTAAAGATTTCAGAGTCAAAGTTTCCTGTTGCGTCGAAACTCCAGCAGCCGAAGTACTTTCGCGAAATCGAAGGTATAGTGCTTCAATCATTTTATGCCCTATTTGATAAGAGTTTCATTTTTGATACTATATCAATATTAATATTAATCTTTTTAAATATGGAAGTATCAATATCCAAAGTAATACGAGTTGACACTTATATTATGTAATATGTTTTATTTGCACTATAAATTATAAAATTGGTACAATTAATTGAACACCTCTTAATGACTCTTGTCAATATTAATCTTAAAATTGACAAGGACAGAGGTACCTAATGGTGTAACCAAACATGGCATTAGATTTTCAACTTTTTAAACTCCTTGGTATTCTCACATCCGCTCCCGGCGCAAAGACGCGGTGATTGTGATCGGGTGGAACCCTCACCGGCGTGGGTGAATGGTAAATCTCATCGCCGAATCTCCGCCTTTCCCTGTTTTCTGTCACCGTCAGCTTTGCCGCCGACCCCTCTCTCTCTCTCTCTCTATGTAACGGGGCACCTCCCCTCCGTATATGCTTAACTAGATAGAGCGCCCTCGAGTCGGTCATGGCGGACCGTCACCGGAGCTCATCCCCGTCGTTGCAGAGCTCATTTCATTGCCTTCGGCGCTTGAAGGCTTCGGCGAGCATAACATAATATAAGAAATCAAATTAACATAACATAACAACCATGCGGAGCTCTCTCTCTCTCCCTCTCTAAAAAAACATTCATGCGCCAAATTTGCATTCATAATATAAGAAATCAAAATTAACAGATGCATGCATGACATAATTTTCTATCCTATAAGTTATCAAAATTAAAATCGAATGTTTTGATAGCTTTTCAATGTCAGAAATAGTCAATTTTATATCTGATTTTGATAAAAATGCGTATATATAAAATTAATATTACAATAAATATATAAGCTATTAACAACATATTTAAGAATTAAAATTATATGGTATGATACCAAAAAGTATTAATATAATAAAATTTATTTATTATTTTTAAAATAATAATTAATATATATGATAGATTTTAAGAAATTATCAGATTATTTTGAATCTGATAATAGAATTGAAATTGAGACACAATTAGAAGGATAGTTTTGATTTAATCAGAATCCTTATCAAAATTAAAAGTTCTTATATAATCTCATAATCACATTTTTATCATATTATCAAATAAACTAAATAAATTTTTTAAATGATTATTTTGTATCCGATTATTATATTTTTTAGAATTCAAGTTAGTAAATATCAGCATCATGTTTTGCCGATTAAAATAATATTTTTAGTGAACTATATAATTAAAAATATTATAATACTTAAACATAATTTGTACATAACCAAACAAGGAGAAATAGTTTGGACCGTATCAAGATTTCAAATTCAAGAAGAATCATATTCAATGTAATAATTTTTTAATGATTTAATTTTACATGGGTCCAAATGGACCCCAAATTCGGACCATTTTGCAGCCCTATTTACGGTGTGTGTGTCTCTATCTCTCTCTGTATGTATGTATATATAAATAAATAAATAAATATATATATATATATATTTATATATCAGAGGATGCTGACGTTGTAGGATGGAAGGATGGTATTGTATTTTATTTCAAATTTTCAAGAGCTGAAAAAATCTCCTTCTTGCTTCTACCTTCAACATGAAGTGGAAGTGGGTGTCGGTGTGAAACCAAACGGTTCCTTAAAATAAAAAAGAACTTCTCATCGAAAGAGAAGTGGTCAAGAAGAGCTTCCAAGACGTTGCCAAATGCACCCTTATGTGGTGTTTGGTTGCATGATAATTTTTTGTACACTTTCATGATAAAAAATTGTATTAAAATAAAAAGTGAACCAACTCATGACATAAAATTATCATGTTTGGAGGGATGTGATTACAAAAAAGAGTAACTACCACACATGACCAAACAAAGTGGGGGACCACAAGAAAAAAGAAAGAGGTGAGACCCTCTTTTTTTGTTTAAGAAGAAAATCACTTTTAAAACTTAAAATTGTCATGGTTACCAAACACCTCTTTTAACAAGTTTTCTTACAATTTTTAAAAATTAAAACAAAAACCTTTATTATCATGCAACCAAACACCCCATTAGTTTACTCATGAACGGCGACGTGAGAAGATGATAAACGGGATTTGGGAGCTTAAAAGAGCGGATCCCCTGCCCAATATATCACCCAATCCGTAGCCTGAGTTGGATCATGTCCCCTTCTGCTACAATCTCGTCCCTCTTATCTGACTTTGCTAAAAGCCTACAACCTGTCTTCCTTGTTCACTTGCTTCTCTTTACCCAAAAAGAAAAAAAAAGAAATACATGAATTTTTGGGCAAAAGGTTTATGAGGTGTTTGGTTGCACAATAATTTTTTATACACTTACATGATAAAAGTTACATTAAAATAAAATATGAACTAAACAATGAAAAAAATTATCACGTTTGGAAGGATGTGATAACAAAAAAAGAATAACTACCATATATAACTAAACAAAGTGGGAGACCACAAGATATAAAGAAAGAAGGTGAGACTCTCTTTTTTTTGTCTATAGAAAGAAATCACTTTAAAAATTGGCATGATTGTTAAACACCTCTTTTGACAAGTTTTATTTCAAAAACATAAAATTGTAACAAAAATTATCACATTAGTTATCTAAACCCAAATTATAGATAATTATTAATTTTAAATGTATTTTATACGTATTTTACGTAGTTATTACTTGATTTTTATCATTATTAAATTAATTTTTTAGAAATCTTATGTACCAACAGTTATGAGATCAGAAAGCTTTTGTACCATTTTATACAATTATATGCAAATTTTATTCTTGATGTGATGGTTTTCTCTCTTAGGAAGAGAAATAAACTCATTCCATATCTTTTCACTTAAAGTTAACACGTGATAAAACAACTAGCAAACACAAATCATATGTTACTAACCCTTTATCTTATATATTATTTATTTAACCCACCCAAACTCAATTACCAACCCCCGGTATTAGTTGTCAACTCATATATAGTATATGGTATATGTCACTACTAATCCACGTAACTCACTTATTAACATATATAGTTTAGTGATAACATTAACATGGGTTAATATTATGCGTTAGGGATTAGTATTTATACGTAAGGGGTTAATATTTTATGTAGTGGGTAGGTATTTATATGTGAGAAATTAGTATTATACGTAAGGAGGTAGTATTAATATATGTTGTAGGTTACTATTAATGGCATTTAGATGGCATTTAGATGTTGTATGTTGTAGGTTACATACAATACTAATGGCATTTAATGGCATTTTGATTACTATTATATGTAATCAATCTGTATTATATGCATAAAGTTAGTATTCTATGTTCATTAGATCCATAAATGTGTCAGATTTGACTGGGAAATCATATGTATTTGATTCTGAATTTGATAAGAGTTACTGTGTTGTGATTCTGATTTCGATAACGTAGTATCACTATGTTTCACTTTTGAGTCCATGGCGAGAATTTAAACTAAATTTGATAATTAACATAATACATAATACATATTATTTTTATTTAAATCAAGTTAATAAGTTATATATAGTCACTAAAATTCAATATAATCTTTTTAAAATTTATTTTTATCATTTTATTGATTTATCTATCATATTTTATAATTTGTTTAAATTTTATTTGTATTTATTTATTTATTTATCAAAATCAGATAAATAAAATGACATGAACTGATTTTGATAAGATATCTTTCATTCTGATTTTAGTAAGATACAATAACAAATTTCAAATTTATCAAATTTTATCGTAATCAAATCAGAATTTTAAACTATCAGATGTTGTTTACACGTAATGCATATCCAACGAGATAATATTACACGTACATAACTATTATTATATGTGATAAGTTATTATTATATGCACGTAGTTAATATTATACATAAAGTACTGTTAGTATTATATATATTATAAGGAGTTAGTATTACATGAGGTGGTGAGTTAGTAAACAAAACGATTAGTAAGTGAGTTTAAGTGGTTAGCAAACACAAGTTTTTTTTTTTTTGGGGGGGGGGGTCGGAAGTAAAACACAAGAGTTGATAAGTGAGTTGAGTGGGTTAGTATAATATAGTGCTGAGTTAGTAATTGAAAGTAGAAGTGCATAATATATGTTGTGAATTGTTAAAACATAACGTGGGTTGGCAACAGAATACAAGAGGTTTAATAATTAAGTGAGTTAGGAATATATAATATGAGCTAGTAATATATAGTTAGCGTTAGCACATGAGTTTGAGTGAGTTGGGAATGGAGTGAATAAGTAAATTTGGGTGTGTTAGTAATACATTACATAAATTAATAATATAATATATTAACGGAATAAGTTATTCTTTATGACTTAACTCTATCTTCGTCGTGTTTGATTTGACTTGAGATAAATTTTAAGGATAACATATCCTATGTTCAGTATAAAATGATAAATTTGGGAATAGCATTGTCATAAATATAGGAATATTTATTAAATTTAACATCATAGTCAAGAAAATACATTACAATTTAATGTAGAGAACATAAATATTTATCTTTTTTAAAATAATTTAAATAATCATGAACTTAAAACATACACCAAGCATAAGGATAAAAATCTTCTTGGAGACTCAAAATATGTGTTACGTTTGAATGAGATTTTGAGTTATCTAACTATCTCGATAAAAATATCTTCTCCAAAATTTCTACCGAATGTCACCTTTTTTTAGATACATAGGATACCCTAGATCGATTCCAAACATCTACCCTTTTCAAGTCCTAGACCCCCATCTCCTTCCGGATCCACCCAACCTACAACCAACGTCACGGGGCGATGTGCGAGAGGTGGTAATTAAGCGCTTGTCGACCAGCCACCGCCATGCCCAAGAATCCACAGGTCTAATCTGCGCCCTTTGCCATCCCCATGGCATTCCTCGCCCTCGCCCTTGCCCTACAGCCAACCGATAGATCCGAAATCCTTCTACAGACAAGCGAGGGGTTCCCTCCGGCTTGTACCCTTTTCACCCCCTTTTACCTTCCGCCAGACACTTTTTTCCCTCCATGCCAAGCAGTTCTCGACGTTTACTGCGGCCCCTCACTCTGACGACCTTTATTTAAAAAATGAGTTTCAAATTGTTTAAATATTATTTTATACCTAAAAAGATTCAAAAACTTTTGGACAATTATTTAATAAGTCTAAACATTTTTATGGACCTTTTAGATAATTTTAAGCTCATTTATTATAAAATCATTTTAATAAATAGTTTAAAATTATTTTAAAATATTTATTGGTTAAATTAGTGCTCAAAATAATTTTTAAAAATGTGTTTTCGAAGAATTGTGATTCGGACATTAATTTAATGCTTTGTGCAATTTTGGGAAAGCATGAATTATTTAAATATTTTATATTCTTGTGTTATGCTTTTAAATTTTTATATGTGCATTTCTTGTTATTTAATTCATGAAAATTCAAAAAGCATGAAATTAAGAATTTAAAAGTACAGTATATAATTTTATGATGGTATATATGATATATGTCATATAATTATCACATATGCACTCTATATTCATGTGATGAATGTTGGTGTGTGTATGGAGGTGATCATAGACTTAAATGTGCTTGGCTTGTGATTGCTTGGTTAATTGTGTTGGTTATGTTATTAAATGGGGCTTGTGTGTGCCTCCTCTCTCTCTCTCTCTCTCTCTCTCTCTCTCTTCATACAATTTGATTGTACATTCTATCTCCCCCTATTAATGTACTCTCCTTGGTTAAAACTAAGGTTTCTTATTAGGATATGTACATTTATTGGTCTGCATACATTCTATCTCCCCCTATTAATGTACTCTCCTTGGTTAAAACTAAGGTTTCTTATTAAGATATGTATATTTATTGGTCTGCATACCCTTAAGCTACTTGTAATAGTTAGAAGCCAGTTCGTGAAAGATTGTAGAGTAAGACCACTTGGAAAAGCACCATTCTGAAGTGGGATAATGCCAACTAAAGCTTTTGAAGCAAATGTTTGCACCTATTGGGATGCCATAGGTGTATGCTTAGGGTTAAGTCCATGATCACTTGGGTTTTTATGTATATTTGATATGTGGTTATGTGCTAGGTTATACCTTAAGTATATGATGTTCTAGGTATGTTAATATTTATAAGTAGCACCTATACTAATGAAACTCAAATAAAATCCCTTATTTTTTTAATTAGGTCGATAAACTTGAGACATTAAGAATGACTCATGTAGCCTTTCGTTATTATGGTCTTGATGAGCCAATCTTAAATTGGATGGGTTTGTTGTGATACCACAAGGCCCATTCAGCAAGGAATTGGAGATCATGGCCAAGACATTAGCCGAACTTCGGGGTCGACCATTTGCATGGCTTTGTTGTGCTACCACAAGGGCTATGTGAAGAATCCATTCTCATAACATAACAAGCGGGTTTGACCTAAGTAGAATATATGGTTTGTTGTGCTACCACAATATCATAACTTTAGAGGCTAAATAACTAAGAGTTGCAACTGGCAATAGTTGCCTACCTATTAAGCATGGGGTGATGTGTTGTGCTACCATAAGGTCATTACCATAAAGTTAATAGGGTCTTAGTCCCCACTGAGATTTTATCGTGATATCCCGTCTTTACATAATGAGGGTTATACAAATTTTCAAAAATTAGTGGGAGTATAAATTAGGATGAAAGACTATATATTAATTTTAATGAATGTCTGTGATGTTAATAAAATTATATCTCAGTTGTAGAATATGATGATAAAGCACCATTAGTATAGCATGCTAAATGCCTAGTAGTTTAATGGCTCACGCTTCTTAGACTGGTTTATAACTAATAAGAATTGTTCTCATTGTTGACCTATTAACTATTCTATTTAAGAAGTAGGTGTCTTCTAAACTATTTAATGATATGAGAGAATATAAGATATTATCTCAAAAAATAGTATTGAAAAGATGTATTATTTGCCTTATACTAGATGTTAACCTCTATGAGATAAAGTTTGTAGTGGCAACATAATAAGATGGATATGAGATCCATCATGGCTTATGGTAATGAGATAATTAAAGGCAAATAAAAATAATATATCTTAAATATTTTTTGTTGGTGATACCAATAGTAAGAAGTAAGATCATTAGATAGAAATAGAAGGAGATAGTTAAAAGTCAAAGAAGAAGGTCAAGATACTAAAACCCAGATAAGACATAATATTCTTCTACTATAATGATGACGATAAGTGGAAGATGAAATGCAAAGTGTGTTACACATAATGCAAAGGTGGAGCTTGAGAAGCTTCGTGCATCTAAGTCATTAATATTTACTTGTCTTAAATACACACTTAATAGTATTGGATACTATATGTGTATATCATAGTATATGATATCAGGGATGCATATAATAGAATGAGATACCGAATATGCATAATAAATCTACTATGGGTTGCATATAATATCAAGTAAATGAAGACTTAAAAGAGATTGTTGTCCTACATATGAAATGGTGCAAAATGTTGCATCATTACAAGTGGGGGATACAAATTTCAATAGCGTTATAGAGATGTCTTAATTATCCTTCTAAAAGAGCATTGTTTTCATTTCCTAGTTGAATAAATGGTGATTTATTCTATGGTATGAAAATGTTAATAATTTTATAATAATTTATAAAGTGTTTACCAGTGGAGCTTAATAAAGAGTTTATTCATATTAGACATGTGTGCTCTTATAATATGTGTGAATAATCCTCATTAGATGAAGTAGATTAATATTGATTAATTTATCCTTTAGTAGTATGGTCATATTAATGAGAAAAGACTTATGGAGTACCATTCGAATGGAAACATATAGGTAAATGACTTAGAATCCTTAACTATATGTAAATCTTATCTTATTAAGCAAAATGGCCAACTCTCCATTTGTTAGACAAGGAGAAAGGGCTAATGAGTTTATAGAACTCATGCATCTAAATGCATGTCAACTCATATCTATTAAAGTTGAAGATAATATTTCCACTTCATTAATTTTCAAAGATGACATCACTAGGTATGGACACATGTACTTCATAAAGTACAAATCCAAAACCTTTAAGAAATTATTTGAGAATAAAAATGAAGTAAAAATATTAATGAAAAGTGTATTAAAACTGTTTGATGAGATCAAGGAGGGGAATACTTAAGAACATATTTCACACATAATTGAAAAATAGTAGAGTCTAATTTTAATGGACACCTCTTACACATTTTAGCTTAATTGAGTAGCTAAAATGATAAGCCATAATGTGTAGGACATAATATGGACAACGACAACCTTTGCAAAATTCTTCCTTGTCTATTTAGGGGTTAGTACTCAATATAAGTACTTGATCTTAAATTGGTACCTTCTAGGTCTATTCTGATTATTCCATATAGGATATGGAAAGGGGTTGAAGGTTAACCTTAAGCAAGTTAAGGTTTCAAAATGATGGATCACTTAGTATTGTGGTCCTATACAGTTAAAGAATTAAGTATATAAGAAACCCGGTGGAGGCAATTGCGTGGACAATAGGGGATCGTCCACTCTTGGTAGGCGAGAGAGAATGTCCAATGGATGATACTCTAAATCTTTGGCCAAGGGGGATAGGATAATTGAATAAAAAAGGGTTTTTCAATTGATCCAATTATGAGTACAAGATTCCATAGTGTTGGTATATCTAGAAGTTGACAGTTAATGCTATACTCCTATTTGAACAGGACATTGGATGGACAGAGATTTATAGTTGTGTGGTAACCAATTATGAAAAGGCTCTTTGGAGAGAAGTTCATCTCCGAAACCGTTTGAGATCATAAGATGTGGCTTGTACCCTTCATGATCAATAGACCTTTAAATCTACTATGAGATAATATATTTAATTTAAAAGAAGTTATTCTTTTAGTTAGGCCTCAACCAAATGGGCTCTTGAGCCTAGGAAGTCACACACACAAGGATTAATCCATAAATTTGGGGGCTTGGGTTAATTTATAGAGCATTTTAGTAATATAGTGTGCAACTTGATAATATATTGTGTGGCATAGTAACATGTTAAATGGTCCATCCACAAGTAGTGGTGTGCGCAGTTTGGTTTGGTCTGGTTTGGACCATTTTTCTTTCAAACCGAACCAAACCAAATCAATTTCAATTTAGTTTGGTTCAATTTAAACCAAAAATAGATAAATATAATTAAATTAATTTTTACATATATATTATTGTTTAAGTTAAAAGTAATCAAAATAAATATTATTTTATTATAAAAAGTATCAAAATTTTATTTTTATCAATACTATAATTTTTTTATAATTTTTTTAATTAAATCAGTTTAATGGTTTGGTATGGTTTAAATCAATTTAGAGGACTCCCAAACCAAATCAAACCAAAGGTGGTTCAAACCAAATCGAACCAAACATGCCAGTTTGGTTTGGTTTTTTAGTTTGAACCATTTAGTGCCCACCTCTATCCACAAGTATTTAGTAGCTTATTACATGGTTTAGTAACATATTGCGCAGTGTAGTAACGAGTTAAATGGCCCGTCCGCAGGCATTTCATAACATATTATGCGGTTTAGTAACATATTACATGGTATAATAATGCTTAGTAGCATATTACTATCAATGCTTAGTAGCATATTACTATCAGGTGCAATATGTTACTATCATGTGCAATATGTTATTATTAGTTGCCAATTGTTATTCTTGCAAATGATAGTTACATATGACATCTAATAGTAACATATGGCACCTAATAGTAACATATTGAAGTTGATAGCAACATATTACACACGATAGTGACATATTATATCTCATAGTAAATATTGCACGTGATAGTAGCATATTAATAACTCATTACTATGCCATGAAATGTGTGACTAAACTGTATAATATGTTACTAAACACCTACGGACGGCCTAATTAACCTATTACAATGCCACACAATATGTTACTAAGCAACATAATATGTTACTAAATGCTCGTGGATAGCCGGTTTAACCCATTAGTATGCCATGTAATATGTTACTAAAGTTGTGCACCATATTACTTAATGTTCACAGATGTTTAACTCATTAATAAGCTACACAATATGTTACTGAGATGTATAATGTATTACTAAAGGCTTGTAGATGACCCGTTCAACTGGTTACTAGGCTACACAATATGTTACTAAGTAGCACACTATATCACTAAGCCATGCAACATGTTACTAACCCTTGCAATATATTACTAACCCACCAGATTATCCTGCTACTAGCCCCTGTAATATGTTACTGACTCCTCACGTCCGCAAAATGAACCCTCAAGTCTAATCTATTACTAACCTGTGCAATATGTCATTAACCCTAGCAATATATTACTAACACTCCATATTTCGCTCTTACTAACCTGTGAAATAAATTACTGACTCATGCAATATGTTGTTAACTCCACTGAAAATTCTGTAGACAATAGAAAATGATAAAAATTCGTCTATGCAATAAAAAAATTTGGTGAAAATTCTTTCATTCGAATTTTGAACCACTGGAGGGTCCGATAGAGGGTTTGAAAGATGATGATTTCGTTTTACAGAAATCACTGGTTCGATTTGGGGATTTCTTGAAATTTTCTTCCATGAAGACATTTGATGCCTTATGGATGATTTAAAAGATAGGTATTATGATTACGAAGAGTTTTCTACCATTCTTTGGCTTCAAACGGCAATGTTGGAGGTCAATTGAGTGTTTTTCTGACAAGGTGAAGCTTTAGGACCGACAAAGGTTCTTTCCTATTTTCTCATTGATTGGGATTTTTTTCATGGAAAGAAAATAGTAATTTTGGATTCCTTGTTTGATTTAGAATCGCTATACTAGTTTTTGAGATTTTTTTGGAAGCTGAAAAGTCTAGATTTTAAAAGGTCTTTGCAACCCCCTTCTGCGGTCAATGTTCACCCAATGTTCACCCTTATTGGGTGAAGAAGATGATTCATCAGGACCCGACAGTTGCATTTGGATCCGCAGTTGCCCTATCAACATGTAGTTGCCACGCGGCGTGCACGATTTGACAGTTGCGTGCGAGCAGAAATTTACAAAAAAGAAAATTTAATTTTCACGCACGATGGCTGTGGTCACGCCAGTGCGCGGGCTCACGGCGGCACATGTCACCGGCGCACCATGGTGGAACATAGGGTGGCACAACGCACCGAGGTAATTTTTTTGATTTAAACTTTTTTGAATCAAATAAAAATCCAAAAAATCCCAAATTTTTTTTGAAAAATATTGGAATATCATATAATGAATTGTCAAAGTGTTTGATGATCTATTATGTGGTTTTTAACCCCATTATCATAGATTCATTCATTGTTAAGTTTTTAAAATTGTTTCAATGACTTATGAAATTAATGTCTAAATTAATTCTGTAAAATGTGATTTTTTAGAATGATGATTAGTACATTGATTTGGCATTTTATATGGTTTTGAGAATGCATGTATTGTCCAAATTATTTGAAAATGCTTGTATGCATCATATATATTGTTTATATGATTATTTCATGTTATTTATTTTATGAATAATTCGACAAACATGAAATTGAGAACTTCAAAACATACGATGTATACTTTTATGATATAATAGTTATATCATATTATTACCACGTATTTGCACTATGTTCATATGATGATATGTATGTGTGAATGCTTAGATGATCATAGACTTAGAATGTATGTCATGAGATGATGTTTATTTTATGTTGGCTTGCAATTAAGGGCCTATGTGCCTAATTTTCTCTCTTATCAATTCTGATTGTATATTCTACCTCCCTTTAAAATGTACTCCCCTTGATTAAGATCAATATTTCTTATTTGATTGAAGTACATTTATGAGTCTATGTACCCTTAATATTCTTGTAATGACAAGAAGACCGATCAAGGTGGAGAATTTCAATCCCACCCCTCTAAGGCACATTCCCATTCCTCTAGGCCCTTCCTCACCTCTCTAATGCTCTCCTCTCTCTCCATAATTTCAAGCTCTCAAATTCTTACTTAAACATTTTTCCTTACTTTTAATTTGCTTGCTTAGTATCTATTTAGTACATTAGTTTATTTAGTACATTAGTAGTTATCTTTTAATTATTATAATTCTTTTTAGTTGTTTATTTAATTATCAATTACTCTGATTAACTATGTCTTCTCCAAGTTGTGACACAAAAATTACTAGGTTGACCCAGAATAATCCTCCTTGGGCACCTTGCACTTTACTTTTTATAATGGCTAGGAAAGTTCAATGTAAATACTATGGTAAAATTATGCATGTTGGAACTTTTAAATTAAAACACCACCTTGCTAGAATGAAAGGCAATGTACTCCCGTGCTCTTGTACTTTACCAGAAATAAGAGCACAATTCTGTAGGTATCTACAAGAATTGGAAGCAATGAAGGGAACTTCAAAGTGGCATAAGGATACTATTTGGGAAGAAATTGCTGAAGTAGTAAGACATTCCATACATATATAGGACTGACAACAATGTTAGCATTGGAAAGTCCTTTGTCATGAGATTCATCCTAAAGCAACCAATCTCCAAAATGTATCTTGTATGATTAATGGTTGCTCCGTCAAAATGGACGTTTGTAAGGATTCGGGAAAACATAAAATATATGAAATGACATCAAAACGATGTCAGTTTCAAACAAGACTTTAACCTGACTCTGATACCACTATGAGAAATCAATCCAATCAGATTGGCGCAACAGAATATTACTGATTCCTTATATATCATTGTCTTGATCTCAATAGGAACCGAATAATGTTGCCAAAATTAGTATTCAAAACAAATTCGAGCACATACCTTTGTGGGATTCAAACAATCCTTATAGATAAGAGAAGATCAAGCATTCTCACACTCTCCAAGCTGCTCAAGCATGCGGTCCCTAGTCGTATCCACACAAATCACCTCCAAAGTCGGGTTCTCCTTCGTGCCGATGTCACCCACTCGTCTCGAATGAAACTTCACCATCGACTGGTGGTTGTTGGTGTGGGAGATAACGAAGGAGAAAAGCTAGGGCACCGAGAGCTCCATTGACTTGATAGGGTTTGTGCTCTCATCGTTATTATTTATAGAACTTAGAGTTTTTCACAAAAACCTATCCTTGTAAATAGAAAGATAACAATGCTAGAAAGACAACACTAAAAAAAGAAGATGGAGAAAGAACACCTTACTTCATGACCGAGCCTCCCTAGAAACACTACTGAGTCACTAGTTTGCTCCTTTGAAACCCTTTGAAACCAAGGTGACATGGTCAGAAAGGGAGGGGTTTGAGATATATTTGTTATTTTGAAAGAGAAAAAGATAAACAATGGTGCTGTAAGATGACATCACTAATGGAAGAAGATGGCCTGCAGGAATACTATGTCAAATGAAGTCACACTTTCTACTTCTTTGAAGGCGTTGATATCGAAGAGAGAAGATGACATGGAAGAAGATTGCATCATATGGAGCTACATCATCTACTTCTCTGAAGATGATGGCATTGTAGGAAGATTTTGCCAAATGAAAAAGAGTAATGGAGCTATTGCGAACATCCTTGAGTGAACTTAGCATATTCTTTTAAAACCCTTCTAAACCTTTCAAACTTTTTTTCTTCCCACTCATTTGAAATCCCTTTAACGGGTCCATCAAATCTTTTTAATGATGACATAATGGGCAAATAGGTCTCCATTTAACGCCTTTCACCATGAGTGTTCACCATTATCCATCGAGATATCTGCCAACCTCATGTGATACATTGATCTGATGTTGATGTGGCATTTCAATATTGGAGATTGATAGAATTCCCACCTCTGAATAACTAAGGAGATTGAAACTCGGGAAAGAATGGGGCCACTATGAAGGCAGTAGAGGCTCTGCAAGAGGATGATGATTAGGGCTCAAAGGAGCAATGGAGAGGGGGTTGGGGTGCTAGCGAGGGGAGGTAATGATGATGGTGTGAAGAGGAGGGTGGAACCTTTGTCAGGTTGTTCGTCAAGCGAATGGGGACGATTGGGGAGAGAGAGGGGGAGTGAGAGAAATTGCAACAAATGAGGACTTAAGGATATAATAATGGGATGACATGGGAGAGAAATCTAGAAGATGAGAGAGATAATAAGATAAGAATAAAATAATCTTACTTTAACTAAAATACTAATCTAAGTAAGCTACTTTCATGGAGATAATATTTCTTTTCTTTATAATTTTTTATTTTTTCTTTTCAAGATATTAGGTAGTGTAAGTGCTTCATTGTTTGTTGGTTTCTACTCAAATTTTAATTTTGTGAAGACTAAAGGGCTATCATGACAAGAATAATTTGGGAATGTTTTTCTTATAAAATGGGAACCACACTATTTTAAACTCATTCCAATTCCAAGTCAAATTTGGTCCCTTCTCCCCAACATAAACACCCAAGAAACTTGTGGGAGACCTTGAGATCAACCCAAAATGGCTCATCCTTCTAAGAAAATTCACATTGATTTTGAGAGAGATATTTTTAGCATCCCAAATCACATAAATAGAAGAATTTCTGCCAATATGGTTGTAGACACACTATTTTGTCCTAGTTGGGGCTCCAAAATCTTGTTTTATGAAGTAGATTTAAGTATCTCGATGAAGAAACCAAGTTTTTCAAAAAAATCAAGCTTTCTACACATTTTCAGGTATGACCGGATGGAGCACCTTGAGGGGGCTACTGGCACCCCACCAATAGGGTGCCAGGCACCCAACCAATAGGGCACCAAGTGCCATACTAACAGGGCCCTAGGTGCCTTATTGGTAGGGCACTTACTTTTTGGTCAGTTTAGATTTAATGCCAGATTTGACACCGGATCAAGTGATGATGGTGAATTACATTCACCTCATGATGCAAGTGCCCCATTAGAGGGGGCACTTTGCCATGTCCGGGAGATTTTCTCATTTCTTGATTTGCCTCTCCTTGTGGTTATAAAATGACCCTTTTCTCCAAAATGTTCCAATCCATCCTCCCACTCCCTCTTACTCACCACAACACGTCTAAGCCTCTCCAAGCGCTCCCCAAGCCCCTAAACCACTTAGAAATCACCACCCTAAAGTCCAAAAAATCACCATTTTTCTCCTTAGAAATAGAGTTTTCTTCTAACTTTAGAAGACTCCACAATTCGATCCTCTTCTGCTCAGGGATAAATCTTCCTTCCCACATCTTCTATTGTGTCAAGACTACCTGGAGAAACCATGCCGGCATACCGGAGATCAACCAACACCTAGAGGAAAAGCTAGGAAGAAGGGCTTGGAGTCTTCCAGAGTAGACCTCAGTGCCCCATCAAGGAGGGGCTAGGGGTGTCACCCTACCAAGGGGACACTTGCAGGACAGAGCTCACTTTTTGTGTTTTTAGTCTCCTACTATTCTCTTTGATTCTGACTTACATTTTCATGTTGTTTTGCATACATCAGGACAGAGCATACATTCACATCCTCATGCACCTTTAAATCTCTTAAAATAGGGATTGAGATTTAGTCCCAATCTGATCAGTTGCTAACATTTTGTTGGTTTTTGTTTAGTTTTGAACATGCTACCATACTTTCTTCAATTCTAATATTACTTTCATTTGTTTCCTTGTTTTATTGTGGACATTTTAGGTTGATCCGGTCAAGGTGAAGCCATATACATCATTATCCGGTCCAATACAAAGGGAACTCTTCAAGCTCTCTCCTTTCGGTCGGCCAAGAGAAGGGAAGTCAGAACCTACAAACATATCTTCCCTTTTAGAGGTACGGTGGTTATTTTAATTTTTCATTTACTTCTCCTACAATTTACTTTGGAGCCCAGGGCTCCTGGTGACCATAAACCACTACAACCATCAAGGGGATCATCCACCGACCAAAAATGGTGAGTTTTTTTACATCTTTTGATTTCTCATGACTTTCTCTTTCTTTTCAAGCTTTCTAGAATTTTTTTTTTGAATTTTAGGATGTTTCTCTAAGAACGCACCCTCGATCGGGGTCACATTATGATGCACCCTCAATCAAGGCCACATGCTCATGCACCCTTGATGCGGTCACATGCCCACACTCTCTGGACTAGGGTCACATAGACATCAAACTTGATTTTTGACTATTTCTACCATTTCTCATGAAGGATAACCCAAATTTCCATGGCCCATGCTGGTGTTGTCAACTTCCTTGGTTGGACCATCTTCTCAACATCTTGAATTTGCGAGTTCAATCATTTTTTGTCGATTGGGGGTCGAAAGGATTGCTAGTACATGCAAAGCATAGACTTTGGTTTGATGGGAGCCGTGGTGGAATTGTGGCACCCGGACATACACACGTTCATCGTCAGCTCTTTTGAGTGCACTATCTTACTGGAGGAGGCATAATTACTATTGGGTCTTCCTCAATCACAAAAGGGCGAGGAAGACTAGATGTCCATTCCTTTCGACTTGCTATCATGCTCGAACTTCTTGCAAGACTTTGTTGTAGCTGGTGACATTGGTGCTTTGATCGTGGGCAAGTGAATCAACATGCTAAAGCTTGCCGCTTGGAGAGTTATGGCCTTGTCCACTACTAGCACTGAAGAGCTTCAACCACTCAATGGGACAAAGGGACTTGCCTCTTGCCTTGTTGTAACTTTCTTGCTTCCTGCAGAAGATGGATTCTTAGATCTGGATCAGCTATCCTACATCAGGGGATCTAGTATGGCGAGTAGATCAATCCCTCTATGCTAGGCTAGTTGTACCGCAACTATCTTCAACTAACTAGAGGCACTGTCTATTTGACAGTGCTCTTATACTATCATGGTGGGCTGATATTCACTTCAAATTTGATCCTTTAAATGGAGCGACAACTATCTCTTGGCTCTTTCATGATAATCCATTGTTTTCATATGTAGTTGCACTCAACTTTGATGGTAAAGTGACAAACAAGTGTATGAAATTGAAGAAGAAACTAGAATGGCATACACAACTTGCTAGCATGGATTGCACGGGCTTCATCCATGCCCCTATTTCTTTGTTGAAGAGAGATTTTCATATCTACTTTGCTTTGGGTGTCGATCTCCTTCAAATAATTAGTACTTACTTCTTTGGTGTTATACAATGCTCACTAGTGCCACTCCCAGATTGGACTGCCTAGCTACAAACTGCTAGTGCTATCACACTTGCCTCCTACCAAGGATAGGTAGCTCAGCTCTGTTGATGATGAGGATGATGTTCACTCTACTGCTACTTTCTGGAAGATAAGTCAAGCATGTCAACCTAGTCTGTTGAACATAAAACATTTAGATAGGAAATGAGGTTATCTCTCCCAGGTGAGGCTTCTGCATGCTTCATTGTCTTTATTTGCCTTGATGTTGCGTCTCATGTTCGATAGTCATTTTTCTGTCAATAAACGATGATTTTTTAAAAGCATAATTTTGATAAAAATTTCTTACTATTTGTGGATGCCTTGTAAGTATTTTTATGTGCAAAAATAGTTTTTCTTGAATTTTGGAAGAATTTTCAAACTTTTTGACTTTTAGTGAAAAGTAGACACATGTATGGTTTTATTTCAGTGGATTTGCTCTCAGCTAAATTTTCTCAATTTTTAAGTGAATTTTAAATTTTATTGACATTTTTGTTGATAGAAATGTAACAAGCTAATTATATATGATATGATTCAATATTTCTAAAAATGTCTCTTTCAATTAAATAGGCAAATGTTCATTACTAACTATTATTATATGTGCGCATCATAACGAAGTCCTTAATCACATATAATGATGACTGAATCATGATGAGCTCATGATTATGAGATCAATTATGTAAAAGTATGTGATCAAAATGTTCCTAGTCATAGGATTCTTGAGATAGGACATCAAGATCCAGATAAACAAGTGTATATGATGAGAAAGATCGATCTCATTGGTTATTAGTGTGGAGATACTGAGATACATTTACATGTACTCATTAGTCGAATGAGTTCACTAAACTGACCGAATAAGAAACTCTAAATGATATCTTACCAAACTGTAAGTCAAGGTTATTTATTATCATGGTTGCATTGTTGTACCTTTAACATGAGTCGCCAATGATGCCTAGTTGGGTGAAACTTGTGCTTTGACCATTGACTTATGGATCACCATTTAAATGATCTAGTACAATAATAGATTGGGTATAAGAGAAACCCGGTGGAGACAATTGATGGACAACAAGGGATTGTTCACTCTCGGTAAGTAAGAAGGAATATTTTATGGGATAGTACTCTAAATCTCTTGCTATGGTAGAAAAGATAATTAGAAAAGAAGTTTTCAATTAATCTGATTTTGAGTATAAGATCCTATAGAGTTGGTATAATAAGGAGTTGACAATTAATTCTGTACTTATTTCCAACTAGGACATTGAATGGACAATGCTTTATATCCATGCGGTAACTGATGATATAAAGACTCAATGAAGATAAGACTATCTCTATAGTCATTTGGAATTATAGAATGTGGCTTGTACGCTTCATGATCGGTATGATGAGTAATGTGTTATTACACAACGAATTTAATTTAATTAAATAGAATTGTTCTATTTTAGTTAGGTCTCAACCAAATAGGCTATTGTGTCTACTGGGCCACACACATAAGGACTTATCTATAAGTACAGAAGTAAGGGTGTAATTGATGAAGATTTTTGGGTTTTTATAAAAAATTTCAAATTCTCTATAAATATTAATTGTTACAACCAAACCATATCAAGATAAGGGTGAGAACCATGTTCTCAGCCTCTTCCCTACCTCCTCCTCTCTCTAGAAGACATCCATGGGTGATGTAGCCTCGTTCAGGAAGAGTTCTTGAACCCGATGTGAAGGTAAAACCTGCTATGGACAAAATTCATGTGGATAGTGCTAAAGACCAGACACTTGAATGGTTTAAAGAGCATGAGAAGTTCTTCTTCTTTCTCTCCAAAGGACTAAATGAATCCCTATCAAGTATATTCTATCTTGTTTTGATCAATTTTTTAGTTTTCATCGTTCGGTTTCGATTGAGACAAGATTAATATGAATCCATTAGAATCGTCGCTTTTATTGTGTCAAATTTTATGGAATGATTCTTTACATTTACCCACTTTATAAATATGACTGTTGACCATTCATTTGAACCTTCATACTATCTCTCTGACCTACAAACTCCCAAGAGTTTCTTTTTCTCTATTTAGGCTCCATTTATGCAAAAAGGTCACTTTTTTATTTGCAAAGTTGTAATACAATTCCTTCTCTTCATTTTCCGAAACAATTTGCATAAATCCAAGATTCTTTTGGGCGAGATTCAGGCATTTGAAGATCAGGGGGGGTTCTAGCCTCACAGGCCCTTGATCAGGGGTGTATCCGTACGCGACTTGGGTGTGCACTTGCATGACCAAGAATCTTTGGAACATGTGCCTAGGTTTGTGCCTATGTCCGGCATCTGCTCATGTTGAACCAGTCTTTGGTGAAGGTTCTATCTCATCTCTGGCTAAGGGAGATGTGGAGTCTTGTCCCATACATGAGGTGAACTTCCTTTTTGAAATTTAACATTAGTTTTCAATTGGTGCAGATTTACTAATGATCTCTAACTTATTTTTTCTTGCAATGGAGGATCAAGTCTTGCATTTCATGGTATCTCATACACACAGCTTATTGAGGCCTCTTGATCTTTCAACAGGACAGGCTGGACTAAGTGGGATTTGGTCTACTTTTATGCACTACCCCTTTTTGGGAGGACCATGCACTTCTTCTGGAGCAATGAGAGTGATGGGATTCCTCCTCATGCTCCTTCCTTCTTCCCTGGGGCCATATGGTCCCTTCACTCGAGAAAGTGGTTCACATTACTAGCTTGCACATTTAAGGAAATCCAATAACTTGTGTCACTTGTGATGACTACACAGAGATGTTTTAAACTGTATTTAGTCATAACATTGTGAAGAGTGATGGTGATGGTGTCCAAACAATTAGTTGTTTGGACATCAGTCACCTCGTACGGCTAGAAAAGCCTCATAAACTGGCTTGTGAGGATACCAACCAATTTGAGTCTCATTTGATCAGGCTCATGACTATGCATTTTACTAGTATGGCCGGTACCCCACTGGCTGATGTGGAGCTCCGCTGCTTCTTGCTTTTCTTCCTCGGATGCCTTCTTCTGGCCTTGAAGACTGATAGGATCTAGGATCCATCTTCAGTTCATCCCCCTCTTGTCTGACCAAGAGGGCATCAGAAAGTATGCTTGGAGAGTAGCGATGCTTGCCCTCCTTTTTGCTGATCTTTCCCCAAAGAGAGGGTTCCTATCTACTAGTGGCTTCACACCTTTTCTTCAAGTAACCTCTTATTTATGGTATTCCATTGCTTATTTGGCTGTGTGGTTATCTAACACCTCTTTCTTACAACTCTAAAGCTATTTGTACATTTCCTTGTACGAGGCTATGATTGGGTATCCCGATCACCTTCCTTTCTTGGCACACTGTGCCTGGCTGCTCTGCCGCTGCCCATGCACATTAGATGATGATAGTGCAGCGTGACCTCATTTGTTTGCCACAAAGCCAGGTATTTCATCTTTTTAAGTTATGCCATTTTATTTGTCCCTCTACACTTATTTTTTTCTTGTTGCTGAGCAAATCTTTTGGCAACTGTACCTTAAGACTGACAACTATGATCAGCCCTAGATGGCTAAGGGGCTTAGTAACATATTATGTGGCATAGTAACGAGTTAACGATCATCCGCGAGCATTTAGTAACATATTATATTGCTTAGTAATGACTTGGTAATATGTTATATATGGTGAAATTTGATACTATCAAGTGCAATACGTTACTATTAAGTGACATGTTACGATCAGGTGCAATATGTTACTATCAGGTGCCAAATATTACTATTAGGTGTCATATCTTACTATCAACTACAATATTGCACAAGTTAGTAACATATTGCATGAGCATTTAGTAATAAAATGTGCAGCTTAGTAACATATTACTCAATGTAATAATGGGTTAAACATACCATCCACAAGCATTTAGTAACGTATTACACGACTTAGGAACATATTGCACATCATACTAATGGGTTAAACAGATCGTCCATAGGCATTTAATAACATATTACATGGCTAAGTAATATATTGCGTGACTTACAAACAAGTTAAGCATTAGTGAGCATTTTAGTAATGTAGTGCGCAACTTAATAACATATTGTGCCAGTAACGAATTAAATAGGCCAATGAAGCTTATTGTTTGGAATTGTCGGGGAGCGAATGGACACCCGACAATTCGACACATTGACTGTTTGGTTCATTCCATACAACCTCATATGGTCTTTCTATCTGAAACAAAATGTTCTCTCCCAGTTGCTGAACAGTTTTTTAAAGCTAGATCACTGACAAACTACTTTATAGTTCCTTCCTGTTCTAGGAAAGGTGGTCTCTGGTTATAGTGGGATTCGAGCCTCTGTGTTCAAGTGATTTCACACTCAGCTTCCTGGATTGCAGCAATTGTTCAGGTTTCTGCTTTTCAGTCTCCCTTTTTACTAACGGGAGTTTATGCTCCTACTCTGGATGATGGACGGGTGTCTATGTGGAATAAATTGTCCTCACTTATGATGGAAATCTCACTTCCCGTTTGTCTTATTGGAGATTGGAACTGCATCAGGAGAAATTCGGAGAAATGGGGAGGCCGCCCACCCATTTCAAACCACCTAGCTCATTTTAACTACTTTGTTGATTCTAACTGTCTTTTGGAACTTCAGAACGATGGGCCAGTTTTTACATGGAATAATAGACGTATTCTCTCTCAACATGTTCGTGAAAAACTTGATAGATGTTTGAGTTCTCCTTCATGGGTTAGTCTATTCCCTCAAGTGCAACTTCATGTATTGCCTGCATGTAATAGTGATCATAGTCCTCTGTATTTGAATACTAATCCACCTATGCAGACTTCTGGCATCGGTTTAAGATGGAAGCCATGTGGCTGAAGCATCCGTCTTTCATGAATTATGTTCAACAAGTCTGGCTGACTTCTCCTGATTTGAATACCCAATATGGTCAGAAAATGAAAGTTATCAGACGGCGGCTGACATTGTGGAAGAGAGAGGTCTTTGGCAACTTCCAGCAACAATTAAAGCAAACACAGAAGGAACTTTCAGACCTGCAAAATCAACCCCCCTCATCTGATTTGTTGATACAGGAAGCCAGTCTGGAGAATAAATTATATTACTTGGAGGATTTAGAGGCAACTTATTGGCAACAACGTGCTAAAGCCTATTGGCACACTTCTGGGGACCGGAGTACAAAATTCTTCCATACTAAGGTGCTAAACAGAAGAAGGTGGAACATAATTCAGGGAGTGTACAAACCAGATGGTTCTTGGTCTACTCATATAAATGATATTAAGTCAGTTTTTTGGGAATACTTTACCTCTCTTTTTTCTGATAATTCATTATCTTAAGCTTCTGGACCTGTTAAAGACATTCAACTTTCTTCAATCAGCACGGAGCATCAAGTTGGACTGTTGGCTTCACCCTCAATTGAAGAAGTTAAGGAGGCGGTTTTCTCAATGAAACCAGATAAGTCCCCAGGATCAGATGGTTTACCTCCCTCTTTTTTCCAATCTTTCTGGTCTTTTTTAGCTCATGATATACATTGCTTTATTCGTCATATGTTTCACTTGGCTTGGGTTCCTCCCTCACTTAATCATACCATAGTCACTCTTATTCCGAAAAGAGAGAATGCTTTCTTGCCAGAACATTATAGGCCCATCAGTTTATGTAATGTGTTGATCAAGATCCTTACCAAGGTGATAGCAACCAGAATTAAACCTATGTTACCGGACTTGATTTCTGAAGACCAATCAGCTTTTGTTTCTGGCAGACATGGTACTGACAATGTGATTATAGCGCAGGAGATTCGTCATGCATTTAGGTTCAAATCTGGCAGAATAGGCTACTTCATGGACAAATTGGATATACATAAAGCATATGATAAGCTTAAATGGGATTTCTTCAAATGGGTTCTAATCAAGAGAGCTTTTCCAACCCATTTGGTTCATATTATCATGTACTGTATCACCACTACTACTTATTCCATTAACCTGAATGGTCACTTTTCGGACAAAATCACTCCTTATAGGGGGATCCGCCAAGGCTGCCCATTATCCCCTTATTTATATATATTGTGTTCTGATGCTTTATCTTCTATGATCTCTCAGGCTGCCCAATCAGGACTGCTATTTGGGGTAAAACTATCTACTAGAAGTCCTATCATTACCCATCTCACTTTTGCTGATGATTTGATTATTTGTGGGATAGCAACGGATCAGGAGATTGGTAATTTCATGCAGATCTTGGAGCAATATCGTCAGCTATCAGGTCAGGCCATCAATTACTCTAAGGATCCGTTTGTTTCCATGTAAAATTATCTACCGGATCAAGTTTTCCCGATATACTTTTCTCTGCTCTTGTTTGTTTGTCTGAAAAAAGTTTGGTCAATGTAATATCTTTTACTTTGACCATCTAAAGCAGTGATTTCGGTCTCAAGAATTTTTGATCGGACGCCGTTTTCCGTGGGCTCCCTTTTCGGGGTCCATTTCAATTCCGAAGCAAGAGTTTCGATGCAATGTTTCAACGCCGCAAGGTTACAAAGCACTCGTATCCAAGAGTTTCAACAATCGATCGCATTCCAACTTTGATTATTGATATATTTTAAAGTTTATGCATTTTAATTTTAAAAAATATACAATATTATGTAATATTTTAAAATGATGAATGTAATAATCAATAGTTACAAGAAATAATTTAATTAAAAATATATATATTTTTGTAACTCTTATATATCATGTTATCAAATATAAAATTATTAAAAATGATTACAAGTAATTCAATGGCTGAAGAGTGTTTCCGGAATAATGTTTTGCGGACAACCAAATAAAATATTATGTTTCCAGAAAAATCATTTACGAATAACCAAATAAAGGATCGCATTTTCTTAGAAAAAGAATTACGGACAACCAAATGATGAATTATGTTTTCAATTCCTTTGGAAAAGTTCCTCCATGAAAAATGTTTTCATTGAATTTGTTTTTACGGGTATCCAAACGGACCCTAAGTCAAAAATTTGCTTCAGTAGAAATGTTCCAAAAAATTTACAAGATAGCATCTGTCTCTCTATGGGTTTTCAACTAGCCACTATGGAGGATTTCTATTTAGGTCTACCATGGGACTAGGGCTGTAAACGGGTCAGATTCGGTAGCGGATTCACCAGAATCCGATTCCGATTCCGATAAGGGTTAAGGGGTTCCGATTCCGATTCCGATAATTTCGGAATCACTATGTTCCGATTTCGATCCGATTCCGATTCCGTTATCGAAATCGGAACCGAATCCGATAAAATCCGAAATGCATATTAAATATTAGTTTTTATTCAAAAGTGAGTCAATAATTTACATATAATTAATAAATTTTGATATAATCTTATTAAAATTTTATTTTTATTATTTTATCAATTTATATATTGTATTTTATAATTTATTTAACTTTTTTTTTTAATTTTAATTATATATAATTATTTTTTATCGAAATTGGATTAACGGAAACGGAACTAACTGATTCCGATTCCGATTCCGATAAGCTACCGGAATATCCGATTCCGATTCCGATAGCTTATAGGATACAAAAACAAGTTCCAAACCCGTTAATTTTTATCGAAATCGAATCGTAATATCGGAATATCGGATTCCGTTTACACCCCTACATGGGACCCTTCTGGAGGTAAGAAAACTTTATCCGATCATCTTGTCCAAGTCTGCAAGAACAAGTTGGCTGGTTAGAAATCTAACCTATTGTCTACAGCTGGTAGATCCACCCTTATCACCTCTACTTTAGGGTCTATCCCTATGCATGCTATGTCTATATCAAAAATTCCGGTTAAAACTTTAAAAGAGTTGGAACGCATACAATGCAGATTCTGGTGGGGTTATAATTCTTTACAAAACAGAAAAGTTCACTTTATTAGTTGGAAGGCTATTAAACAACCAAAATTGTTAGGTGGAATGGGCATTAAGGATTTACAGGTCCTTAACATTGCTTCAGGCATGAGACTGCTGTGGGATTTCTTGATACACCGGCAGGCCCTTTGGGTCAGATTACTTACTTCAAAATATCTTCATAATTTTAATATATGGCAAGTTCAAGCTAAACCATTGGACTCACCCACCTGGAAATTTTTGCTTATGGTTAGATCTTTTCTGTTTCCAACCGTGGTTTGGCAAGTTAAGGATGGTGCAGGTCTTCTTCCTTGGAAGCATAAATGGGTTGGAGAGGATACCAATCAACTTCGGCCAAGAGTTCCTGGCAGGTATTTTCCAGGATTTGTCAAAGACTTACTTGTTCATGGCTCCTGGAATTATCAACTGGTCTTTGATTGGTTTGATTATAATTCAGCTCTTTGTATTCTCAATACCCCTATCCATAAGGATATGGAGCAGGATAGGCCCATCTGGCCCTTCACCCCTCATGGTAATTTTACATTGAAGTCTGCTTATAGACTTTTAAATGAAGCAAATATTCCTCCAGGCTCGTCTAAAGTTCAGATCTGGAGGAAACTGTGGCATTCTAGAGTTGCTCGGTTCCTGTCCCAACAGATGATCGTCTATCTTTGGAAAATTTTATCTTATGCTATTCCTACTAATTGGGATGTGCATCACAGGTGTCCCAAAATAAATCTGATATGTACTATATGTGGATTGGAAAAGGAGACCCAGGAACATCTATTTTTCCATTGTCCTCGAAGTAAAGCAGTATGGATGCTTTCACCTTTGGGTAGTAATCCATTCTGGCAAGCCATTTCATTATCTGATCTGATTTCTCAATGGCTCGATTGGACTATCGGCAAGGACAGCTATATGGCAAAGATAGGTGTTACAGCTCTATCAATTCTCTGGCATCTATGGAAAGCACAATGTCGTTTCATTTTCCAGTCGAAGCATGAGGCCCCTAACCAGATCTATCATGCAGTCATGAATACAGTGGAACTCTGTTGGGCTCAAGCTCCAAAGCCTCCCACAGAGTCAACGTCTTCTTCTTGGATTCCACCAGACATGAACCAATTGAAAGCTAATGTTGACTGTGCTACTTCTCATGTTGCAGGTGCCTATAGCTTTGTAGTTCGGGATACAGCGGGTCAAATAGTCTTCTGGCGTTCGCGTCTTTCAACTGATACACGTCCAGAATCTTTGGAAGCTAAAGCTCTTCTGGAGGCTATTCATTGGGCAGTAACCTCATCAAGAACAGTTACAGTGGAAGGAGATGCCAAGGCAGTCATTGATGCTATCTCCGGGAAGGGTGGTGTTCTCTGGCGAGCTCGCCCCCAAATTTCAGAATGTATAAAACTTTTGGATGAATACTCGCATATTTCGGTTGCATATATTAATAGATCTTGTAATTATCTAGCCCACACTCTGGCTAAATGGGCTTTGAAAAGTTCGAAGGAGGACTGTTATCCTTCGAATCTGCCTCAGTCTGTTTGGTTAACTTTCTGTAAAGACCTTCCGGTTTATTTATAGTGCTTTCTGTTATTTTCAAAAAGAATTAAACAGGCCATATGCAAGTATTTAGTAACATATTATGCTACTCAGTAACATAGTGCGCAACATAGTAATGAGTTAAACTGGTCGTCCGCAAGTATTTAGTAACATATTATGTAGTTTAGTAACATATTACGCAGCTTAGCAATGGCTTAATAATATATTACTAACTGATGCAATATGTTACTATCACATGTAATATGTTATTATCAGCTGTCAAATGTTACTCTTGCTGTTGATAGTAACATATGACACCTAATAGTAACATATGACATTTGATAGTGACATATTGCACTTGATAGTAACATATAACACGTGATAGACATATTACTAACTCGTTACTTTGCCATACAATATGTTACTAAATTGCATAATATGTTACTAAACTCCCGTGGACAACACGTTTAACCTATTTCTAAGTTGCGCAATATGTTACTAAGCTACATAATATTTTACTAAATATCTATGGATGACTAGTTAACCCATTATTATGTTGCATAATATGTTACTAAACTTGTGCACTGTATTACTAATTGTCCGTGGATGTATAACTTGTTACTAAGCCACATAATATATTATTAAATGCATGCAGACAACCCATTTAACTCGTTACTAAGTCGCACAATATGTTACTAAGTAGCACACTATATTACTAAGGCATGTGACATGTTACTAACTCTTGCAATATATTACTAATACCCCGGATTATCCTGTTGCTAGCTCATGCAATATGTTACTAATTCCTCGCATCTGCGAAATGAATGCTCACGACTAATCTATTACTAACCCATGTAATATGTTATTAATTGCAACAATATATACAAACCTCCCATATTTTCTTGTTACTAACTGGCGAAATAAGTTACTGACTCGTGCGATATTTTATTAACTCTGTTAAAAATTCTCTATACAAAAATGGTGAAAATTTCTCCACACAATAAAAAATTAGTAAACTTTTTTTCATAGTACGAAAAATGGTGAAAATTTCTTTATGCAATAAATGGGGAAAATTCCTTCATGCAACTAAAAGATACTAGCAATTTCAACAACCAATTTACATAAATTCTTGTTGTTATAAGAAAAATCCTAAACACTTATTCAAGGCATATAGAATTCTAAATTGCCATATTATCCACAAAACTAACCAAAATAATATGATTTCCCTACACCCATATTACAATAAAATTCTGCACACCATCAAAAATTATGAAAGCACCACAAGACAGCCAAAAAAATCACCGTTAACACAAGCCAAGTGCATGGATGGCTTCTTCTCTAATGCTTAAGATTAGATCTTCTCCACAACAAATATGTTCTTTAGTGCAGAAAAGACATTATTCACGAAAGTCTCCAATGCTCCATCCCCCTTCTTCTCCACCTTCTAGGCCTTCTTTCTCCAACTTCATCGTTGATGCCGTTTCACCATGAGAGTTCATTGTTAGGTGAAGAGGTACTAGAGAAAGATAGCGATGTTAGGAAGACGACACTAAAGGAAAAGGATAGAAGAACACCTTACTACAAGATTGAACCTCCTTGCAAACACTGTTGGGTCACTAGTCCTCCCATTTGAAACCCTTCAAAACCTAGGTGACGTCGTCAGAAAGGGAGGGGTTTGGGAGATATTTGTTATTTCAAAGAAGAACAACAACAATTACTCTTTGCTAACAAACAATGGTGTTGGAAGACGACATCATCGGAGAAAGACTATGTCAAACGAAGTCACACTGTGCTTCTTCGAAGATGATGCCCAAATAGACCTTTAACACTATCATATTTGCTCTTTAAAATATCATATTTGTCACTAAAACAAATTAACAATTATACATAGTTTACGTACTATAGATGCCACCCCTAAAAGTTTATAGTAACTAATTATTTATATTACTATTAAATTACTATTTAGTAACAATTTTATTTGTCTCTATCTACACAGTAAAATGTCACATTTTCTCATCATATTAATCACAAAAGGAATTAAAGATGATTTTTTTAGCTGCTATAAATATAATAGCAACAATTGAAATGGCTACCATAAAAAATAAATTATAATAATTAAATTGTCTATTAAAGATACATATAATACTAATTTTATTTACTACTAATTATATATAGTAACATTTGATTGCATACTGTAATAGCAAAAAAAATATTATTAAATCACCCAATATGCCATCAACAACAAATATAAATGTTGTTGATGTTAGTAATAATAGCAATGAAAGATATATTTTCTTGATAATTAAATTAAACATATTAAGATCCACATTTAAACTGGTATATTATTTCATATAATAACAATCATCACATACCCGCTCACATATATACAAAAAATGATATTAATTTGCATCTTTATGCAAAATAAAATTTACTTTGACGATGGCTATTCCTGCATCAAATCTTATAATACATTATACATGTCCACTTAACATCAAGAGAAGTTCAAGTCACTATAAACAATATCTAATAGGATGAATCTCAAAAAACTAAGATATCCAAATTCAACCTAACACATCAAAAAAAATGTTTGTAGTATAACATGATCATTCAACCAAGTTTTCCAACATCATTTGAATAGTGCCCTTTATACGTAGGTTCATTATTCTTTATTCTACAGATGCTCCAATGGCGCACCATACAACTTTGAGAGTGATATGAGCAAAATCCTTACATAAGAACCTCATAAGTATTCACAAAGTCTGGCTAGGCAAATAAACACCTTTGAGATTTATTATAAGTGGATCAATAATACTCACTAGATCTCCCATGTTCGTAAGGAGATCTCCATAGGCTTCCAGTGGTTGTGACATGTCCATAGGCTTCCTCCCTAGTAGATGTTATCAGAGAACCACCCCATAATCTAACTTAATATAAGAAGCGCGAGTGTCATTTTTTCGTCCTCCCATTTTTGACAGTCCGTTCATCATCCGTTTTTTGTTTACCACCGTCGGATGTAATGGCGTTCCTCGTGACTTCTTCCGGCTTCGCGATTCTTCCTCTCCACCCTTTCAGCCAAACCTTGGCGCGATCAATCCTCTCCTCCACATCCTCCGCCTCCCGTTCTTCCGCCAGCATACCTATCTCGTCCGATTTTCCGCCTCCACCCACAACATCCATTGACAACGGTAAGATTAATTTTCCGCCTCCACTGCGGGCGCCATGTTCACCTCATCTTTTGATGCCGTTTCCACCTCTGCCAAACCCCGCATAGCACCCCTGAACCCCATCTCGATTGTTCCTCTGGAGGCACACCGGCCAGGAGGCATCCAGGATCGCCGATGCCCACCATCATCTCCACTCCGGCCTGTGCACCAGAACCATGGAAGCCGCACAGTTGAAAAAGAATAAGGGGGAAAGCTTTAGAGCATCTCTGCCCTACAGTGTCTCCGTCTCTCCTCGCCCCGCAGCGTCTCTGTCTTCTCCGCCCTGCGGCTCCGTCGTGCGATGGAAGCTCTACCTATGCCCCTCCACCGAATGCTTTGATTATTCAGGGACCAGTAGGAGAGGAAGAACACCAAGTACACCTTCCAAGCCCTGTCCGCTGTTCATGAATATCCTGATGTTTACGGCGTACCTATCTGCTCCGACATCCATTGAAGCCCCAAGTTGCAGTGCTTGGGGAGCCATCACGAAGACCTCTATTGTAGCGTTCGAAGCCCAATCGTGAAGCCCCATTTGAAGTGCTCCGGTGTCCAATGTAGCCCCAAGCCTGGGGTGCCATATCGAGACTCATAGTCCAGGCAATGGTAGTACCTACAGTGTCGGGGAATCCAAGCAAGTTGCTGAATTAAACGCATTTTAGGAGTTAATAGCCACTATTATAAAGTGATAGAAATGTATGCTCTACAAACCAATCATATATGATATGATTCGACATTTCTAGAAATATCTCATTCAATTAATTAGGCAAATCTTCATTATAAGCTCTTATTAGTTGCAAATATCATAATGAAGTTCTTGATCAAATGCAATGATGATTAAATCATGATGAGATCATGATAATGAGATTGATCATCTAGAGGTAATTGATCTAAATATTCCTAGTCATAGGATCCTTGAGATGGGACATCAAGGATCCAGATAGACTAATGTATGTGATATTTTCTCATGTTATGAGGATGACCGATCTCATTGGTCATTAATGTGGAGACACTGAGATACACATACAGGTGCTCATTAATTGAATGAGTTCACTGAACTGACCGAATTAGAAACCCTGAATGGTATCTTACCGAACTGTCAATCATGTTTTCTATCTTCACGGTTGCATGGTTAGACCTTTGACCTGAGTCGCCAAAGATGCTTTGTTGGGTGGAACTTGTGCTTTGACCATTGTCTTATGGATCACCGTGTAGATAGTCCAATATAGCGATAGATTGGGCTCAAGGAAAATCCGATGGAGGCAATTGAGCGGACAACAAGAGATCATCCACTCTCGGTAAGTGAGAGTGAATGTCCTATGAGATAGTACTCTAAATCCCTGTCCAAGGTAGATATGATAATTGGAAAAGGAGTTTTCCAATTGATCCAATTCCAAGTACAGGATCCTATAGAGTCGGTACACTAAGGAGTTGTGGTAACTGATGATGGAAAGGCTCAATGGAGATGAGATTATCCCCATAGCCATTTGGGATCATGGGATGTGGCTTGTACCCTTCATGATCTGTAGGTCGATCAATCTATTATCGAATAATAGATTTAATTAAATTAAATAGAATTATTCTATTTTATTTAGGCCTCAACCAAATAGGCTATTGGGCTTAGTGGGTCACACACAAAAAGACTTATCCACAAGAACAAGGGCAAGGGCGTAATTTATAGAGATTTTGGGTTTTTTTATGAAAAATTCTAAAATTCTCTATAAATACTAATGGTTTCAGCTAAATCCTATCAAGTTAAGGGTGAAAACCACGTCCCTAACCTCCTCCCTACCCCTCCTCTATCTAGAAGGTGTCCATGGTCGATGGAGCTCTGTTTGGGAAGAGTTCTCAAAGTTGGCGCGAAGAGAGAACATGCTGTGGATGAAGTTTGTGTGAATACTGCTGGAGATCAGACACTTGAATGGTTTGAAGAGCTTGATAAGCTCATCTCCTTCCTCTCTATGGGATTATATTAATCCCAATCAGGTATATTCGAACTTGATTTGATCGGTTTTCGATTTTCATCGTTCAGTTCCGATTGAGATAGATTCTAAAAAAACCTATAGGAATCGTAGCTTCCACTGTACCAAATTTTTATGGATGATTCCTTACATAAAGAAACAAAAGCATGCATTATTATAGGCTGCCTATTAAACTCATTCGCAATGGTATTAGTTGCTTTAAGTTTTATGGATTTTCTCTTATGTTGTGTGTGCTACAATACTGCGCTATTTAGCCATATTAATTTTTAGTTTTTTTATTTGCCTTGGACATTCTACCTTAGGAGGCTTTCTAACATTCAAGTCACATATACCCAAGATTCTCTTGTTGGATGGAGAGCATACAATCAGGACTCATTTTGATTTGGTCAATTACTAGGTATAGATACATGCACTAGACTATTTACAACGTTGGAATATGGACTTATCTTTCATTAGCATACTTGTGGTTTGATATTGTAGGATTGATCAGTTGATGTCTGCATCTCTTTTACTAATCATCTATCCATTTACAATTTCAAATAAAGCAAATAAGGATTGCATTTGTCATCAGTTCACTACTGAACCAGAATCTGGTGAGTCATAATGGTGTTGGTCAATTACTTTCAACCATCAATATCATTTGGAAAATAGCAGAATATCCAAAACTTGTGGTTAACTATTGAACAAGCAACATAACTGAATAAATAAAATAGTGGTATTTAATTTTTTCAAGTTCCAATTGTCTATCATACTATGGGTTTTCAAGGTTCAAATATTGCAATTGGGTTAGTCTACTTGGCTGACCCATTCCACTAGGCCCTGATGTTGGTGTCAGAATGTAGATGACTTTTCAAATTTATATATGTCCAATACTTTCACACACACATTTGATATATGTTTTTGTCTCTTGGAAATGTAAAACAAATACGTGATTAATCCAATCATAAATTTGTTGGGGTGTTCTCAAGGAGAACAAGGGAAAAGAGCAAATTCTATCCATTTGGCTTCATAACAATGTGGGATGATGGAATTGCCAAGTATTCTTACACTTAAGCAATATTTATTGTAATATTGCTTTTCATCCTATGTTAATTGGAATTTTATCATACAGAGCCAAGTCATGCATTGCATCCTATACTATGACTTAAGAATTTATTTTATCTTGTAGGTAATGCCTCCATTATGGTGCCAACTTGATATATTATGGTTTGGCCATCCTGTAATTTTGCTTGGGACTGTGTCCAAACAGCCCTTTCTCTGCCCTATGGACCATGTATTTGAGGTATTGCCCTACTCTCTAATTTCTCTGACAGTTCATATGTATATGATTTTGAAGAGGTCATCAATACAACCATTCATTCAAACATGTCAAAAGCACATAAATTATTTGTTCTTTGTTGAAGATGCCTAATTTTGGGTTTGGTTTATTCTTTATTTGAAGTCCAAGTATCCTGTCCTGTCAATAATAGTTTCAGATATTTCTTTATTCTGCATCATTTCTTATACCCATAGTTTGTGGAATCAACCGATTCCTTGATTGGATCAACACCCACTGATTCGATTTTGGTTGGCATCTTAATCCAAGCCGTTCTCCTACTAGAATTGTCCAAAATCTTAATTAATGGAAAAGGAAAATGCAAACCAATTAAAATCTCAGCTTCACCAGAAACCTTAAAGATCAAGACATTTAGGGGTATCTTAAGCCAAGTTCGAACATGATCATTGAAAGCTCATCGAGCATCGAGCCGAGTTCGAACAATTACATAATCGATCGAGCCAAGCTCAAACAGAGCCCTACTCGGCTTGGCTCGACTCGATTGCACCCCTATATGTAGGCAGTGGATTTTGTGCTGGAGGATTATATATTTGTTATTCTTATAGCTACATAGAGGACTTAGGTGTCAAATCCAATGACAAAAGTTGGTAGCAGTGAATATTTTTTTATTCTAAATTATTGCCTTGTCCTAAAATTATTAAATCAATGTGTAGACCCCAAGGCCCGGAGCATATTATGATGATGTCTCCCAGAAGAGGGGTGCAGGTATGTCACATGCTATTTTTCAGCATGGCAGGAAATGTGCTTGTTTTTCATTTTAGAGTTCTAAAAGACTAAAATGTTATAATTTGAAATTGTTGATTAAGTTGTTGCATTCATTTACTTTTTCCAATTCATTATCTTTTTTTTTTTGCTTTTGGCTTTTTCTAGATCTTCAAGCATAAGAAAGCTTTCTTTCTCATACCTATAATTTGCTTTGACTGCTATCTGACATGGGTGTCCCTTGTTTCTATTATTTGGTTCACATCTTTGGGATTTTGAGATTTTTTGGTTTAAGCTTTGAGCTTTTAGTTTAAGATCTCAGACTTAGAAATTTGAGATTTTGAAGAATTCAGATCTGATGGCTTACAGGTTCCAACTCAATTTTAGTCAATTTTTTAATATCTTTTACTGAACCTTAGGATTTTGATATTTTTTGGGTTTGTGCCCCTACATGCTCATTGAGCTATTTAAATTCTCTTTTCAAAACATCTGTAACAATGAATGTTGGATTCATGCATTTCTTGTGTCATTCGAATACATGTATTGAAGATATTCTATTACCTCATTTAATTCAAGGAGATTTCTTCCTTCTTTAGAATTGATGTGATTTTCCTCCTTTGTAGAAGGAGTTTAATACACCTATATGGAGGGAAGGATCGGTGGAAAAAGGAAGTATGCCCATTTTCCCATTCGGAACTAAACACGCCGGGAGCATGCCCGACTACCCATCTCATGAGATAATCTATATTAATAAGCTAGCCCTTAAAATTTTTTTAGGCCACAATTTAGCCTGGTCGGCCTATCATGCCATCATTCTGATCCATCGGAGATGATATTTATTCTACTTCATGTGAAGATGTAAGATTTGCTTTGTCAACTAAGCTTGCTTGCTTGGACAATCTTTACATAAAAAAAGACCAGAAGGTTGGCTGACTAGCTAATAAATTGAAGTGTCTATCATGTTTTCATTGTCAATCTATGTTTTAGATTTCAGATTTTTGATGCTTGGACAATCTTCTACTCACCTTTTGATATGATGAAATTGTTTTGCCAATTTTATTAGAATAAGTAAACTCATTTGGATTGTTATGCAAAAGTCTTTCCATTTATCGAGCTTTGATTCCACTTGTGATATTTGCTAAAAATATCGATTCAAGGTTCTAATAATCGGGGTTGGGGCTGCTAAAAATATGCATAAGGTGTATTTTTTCTAATGATCAAAAACCAAATTTTCTATTATTACTTGAAAAGCATACAGCAAAATAAAATGAACATAAAAAGAAGGGAAACAAAAAGAAACAAGAAATAACATTTTTTCAAATATTGAATTTTTTTACACCAATTTCAAGTTCTTTTTTGTTTGAGTTGTTTTGTTTGAAGATGATTAAAGTTGACTTTGATGATTGAAGTTCTTAAAGTCAAGTTCAAATCTAGACATTCTAACTTTCAGTTTTTGCCTTTTAAACTCAGGTTTTGAGCTTTAAATTTGAAATTTCTTTACTCACCATTTTCAGATTTGGGGCCTTAACCCCTATCTCTTTAGATTTTGAAGTTTGAGTGTTGAGTTTAAACATTCAGATCTGGAGGATTTTGATATTTGACATTCAAATTTCTTAAGTTCAAAATCTTTTGTAGAAATTTGTGTGATAGAATGCTTTAGACATACATCTATTCCTGAACTAGATGTGCATTTCCCATTGACAAAGAAGTAGATATTTTTAAAGGGTTGCCTGTAACATCGTGTGATTGCATTTGGGGAATAGGTCCTTCGAAGGGTGTAATAGATCCTTGAACAGGAAGATCCCTCTTTGCTCGGGCTGCCGGATGAGAATTTGCAGCTGGACCTTGCTTATGGGGTGTTTGGTTGCATGATAATGAAGATTTTTGTTTTAATTTTTAAAAATTGTAAGAAAACTTGTTAAAAAAGGTGTTTGATAATCATGACAATTTTATGTTTTAAAAGTGATTTTCTTCTTAAACAAAAAAGAGGGTCTCACCTCTTTCTTTTTTCTTGTGGTCCCTCCACTTTGTTTGGTCATGTGTGGTAGTTACTCTTTTTTGTAATCACATCCCTCTAAACATGATAATTTTATGCCATGAGTTGGTTCACTTTTTATTTTAATACAATTTTTTATCATGAAAGTGAACAAAAAATTATCATGCAACCAAACACCCCATTAGGAACCAAATCCTTCTTCACTTTTTGATTTTTTGAGTTAGGTGCAAATAAAATTGTGAAATGTACAAGGATATTATTTTTTTGCAAACGACGAATGACTAGTTCTGTGAACAAAAAAGAAACTCCTGCTAAACCATGGTTTGGCAGACTTGAAGTGCTGAAGGGGTTGTCCCAAATGCTTAAACAATCTTGCAAGACTGCCAATAAGAAAGTCTCGGCATACCATAAAACCCCAAATCTGAGAATCTAAAAGCATGGTGCAAGCCAAGAGATCAAAAGCTTAAGAAAACCCTAAGAATTTGGACAAGTAAGAATTATGCAAGCCAAGAGATCTTGAACAAAAAAAAAATACTATACTTTTATTGCTCTGTTTCCATTTTCAGACAAGCATATGAGACAGACATAAGTTGGGTGTTGATCAACAGTTATTGCTGGATCAGTTGCAGATCCACCAATTTTGGGCCACTGTTGGGTCCAAGAATCTGATCTGGGTGACCAAAGTGGGGGAGACACGGTCGCTTTGCTGGCTGCCCTCCAACTACTGGTTACCAGTGACTGTCTCCACTCCTCCGGGGAGTCTTCCCTCTCTAATCTCGTCTCACTGACCATTCGAAGGCAAGGTTGAGATGCAAGTTGGGATTCCTTGATATTCAGTAGTCTCATTTTTTTTCCCTTTGATGAGCTATAGCTTTATATCATATTAGTATGCAGCATGTAAATAGTTCTTTTGGGTTTATCTCTTTTCTTTTAGATTTTTAATTTTTTTAGTTTATAACCTTTAAGGTGTTTCAGATTGTAAATTCCGTAGTGTTGATCACTTCACTGTACAAAAACTACACGCTATTTACTTGTACAATTTTGACATTTTAAGATATTTCCATTGCCCAAATTGACTGGAAGAGTGTATGAATTATGGATCATGAATTTCACTAACAAAGTCACGTTGGGTTTGTGTTGACACCGACATTTTAAACAAAAAAAGAGGAAAAGAGAAGAAGGAACAGAAATAAAGGCCCAGTCTTCTTACAATAGTCTGCTCGTCATAGGGGGCTGGAAGAACCCGCAATAAAAACAAAGAAGAAAAAAAGAGGAGGGTAGCAGAGCTGTCGACTGAGAGAAGACAGGGCTGAGGCCCATTTAGAGCGGCCAGCACATGGACATCCTAGGCCCAATCCATTCCAGCGGTTGGAGATGGGTCGGGAGAGGTTTTCGGAAGGTTTTTCACACCGAATCGGACTCACCCGAGGATAGGAAATCCTACAAAAAAAAGAAATGCCTAAACGAGACTTCCAGAGCTGTGGAGGGCAGGGGAAGCTAAATCTCACGAGTTATGGACCTGTCCGAATCCTCCTTGGAGCAGGACACTCAACTACGGGAAGTTCCTGACTCCCGGAAGGATAACCGCGAAGAAAGAATCGGGGAGTCAATCCTGCAGATATAGCACCCGATTGAGTTCATCTCGGGGCAGAATCCTACTTGGCGGAAGTCTCCAACGCGATGGAGAGAGTTGGAGAAGAGAAGGAAGGCCTATCCCACAAATCTCGAACCTTTCCGAGTCCAGCTCGAGGCCGAGAACCCTGTTCGGTAAGCTTCCCAACGGAAGCAGGAGAGCCGAGGGAGGGCTTATAAAACCCATCAAAGCCAGAGCCGCGGGGAGGGGAAGCCAGACATTGGAGGGTCCGAGAGCAAGAGAAAGGAGAGAGCCGAAAAGCTGAGGAGATAGATACCAGAGAGCAAGAGAGACCGAGAGAAAGAGAGAGCAAACCGGGAAGCTTGCGGAAGTTGTTGGGTTCTCCTGGAGTGGCCGAAGCCTTCAGACCTCCTTCCCGCAGCTGCTGTGACTGCCGCAACCTTCCTGGAGTCGTTGCAATCGCCGGAAGCCCTCCTACGATGGCCGCAACCGCCAGACACCCTCCGGAGCTTGTTGTCGCCACCGGAATCCTCCCCAGAGGTACTAGTCACCTGCTTGCCTTCGCCAGAGGGGCCGGGGAAGGCCGAAACCCCTACCTTCTCCCGTTGACGGTAGAAAGAGTTGCACCAGTCGTCCGGAGAGCCTCCCGCACCCGTGTGCTATCGTCCGAACAGGAGGAGGAAGAAGAGGGCCAATGGTTGATTTTTGCCCCAACTTATGTCCACCGTGGACATGTTGTGGGGCTCGCCGGGGAGGAGGATTTAAAAAAAAAGAAAGAAGAAAACAGGTCGCCGGAAGGGGCCGCGGGGAGGCGCCGGTCCGCTGGATGCGCGAGCTGCGCGCGAAGAGCTACTCTGCGCAGGAGTGTTGACCATCAGGTCAACACTGTTGTGGGGCCCACTTGCTGGAGAATTTTAAAAAAAAAGAGGAGAAAAAGGCCCGCCGAACAGGCCGGCGGGCAGGGGAAGAAGAATGGGTCTGGCCCATTGAACAAGGACTGTAGGCCTCGAAGGAGGCTGCCTACGGACAGAGCAGCTAAAAATAAATAATTTCTTTCTCAAAATACACAATCAAGTAAAAATTTAAATAAAAATCTATTAACTAATTTCACAAACTGAGACAAGCATCTGGCTAGCTAAAAACCTGCCACATGGTCTCTGCATAATTTAAAAGAATCAAAATAAATGGGAAAGCAATAAGCCGGCTTTTAAGCACGCTTCTTGACCCATAATTCAAAAAAAAATAAGAATTAAACAAACCATGAACAAAAATTAAATGAAAATCCACTAAGTTAATTTCACAAACCGAGGCGAGCATCTGGCCGACTAAAAACCTGCCCATGGTCTTGGCTAAACATAAAAGAATTTGTGGGTCGGTTCCAAACCTTCCCCTCAACTTTTTTAAGGTGGACATACAAAGGTCGTCAAATGACCCCAATGTCATACCATGTTCATTAATTTATATGAGGCCGTGCATGACCAACATACCAATAAGCCGATTATATACTAAAGTTTAAAAAAAAGAAAGTGAAGGGAAATACCCATAAGTACCGGGTGTATTCCATTCAAAAATTGACAGACACTGTACTCATCAAGAGTTGAGCATTGTTCTCAAAACAGGTCAAAGTTGTGAAGTTGTATTATCTGGACCATGAACGTCAAAGAAAGACATTCAGGAAGCTGTAATTCTGATCTATATTATTGAAGGGAGTCAATGACCTCATTGATTCGATGGAATGCAAAACAAAAAGAAAAAGAAGAAGAAAACAGAACACGAATGTGTAATTGAACCTTGAATCAAATTTGAGTTCTGGATAAAAATCAACAAGCTCTGGCTTGCAAACAGAAATTTAACTTCACAAATGACATATTTGAACCATAAGAATCCGTAAAGAATCTGAAAATTGAAGTTCTGAGATTTAAAGCATACAGAAAATCTGAAAACACACAAATCTGAAAATCTGGAGCGAACTAAGAGCTGAAACCCAAATCTGTCCTGTACGGATCTGAAAACTGAAAGATTTTAAACTGGAAACCTGAAATCTGAAAAAACTGTAAAAGAAAAATCTGAAAGTTTATAACTTAAACCTGTGAAAACCGAGATAAAAGTCTGAACCTAAAACATACAGGTCTGTAATTTAAATCTGAATTTGGATCTGTGATTGTCATTAAAAATCTGAAATCTGAATCTATGCAGAACCGCCACTTAAAAAAATCTGAAATCTTAAAACTTGAAATCCAAAAATCAGGGGTCTGAAAATCTGAAGTCTGGAGTAAAATCTAGAAATCAGTTGGTCAGAGACCGAAAATGTGAAGTTGTAAAATTCTGTAAGAGGGCCGATTCTAAAAATTCTAAATCTAAAACTTTTGGAAAGTACAGAATAAAAATCTGAAATTGATGGGGACCGGTACGGACCGGATCGTCCGTTTGTTTGGAGATAGCGTCTTCCGGGTCTTGAGCTAGCATCCCATGGAACTGTGAAAATTTAAGCTAGCATCCCAAATCCCAAAGCTGAAACATTGATCGAAAACCCAAATGTCAAAATTCTCATACGTAAGGTATTGTGCAAAGGTTGAACAACAACGTATTAGGAATAATATGGATAAAATAGAAAACAAAAAAGAATAGAAGGAAGTCCTTTCGGCCCTACAACAATAGCAATGTCTTGAGAACAAGCATTCAGAAGAAAGATGAAGGTTCCACAATTTAAGACCTCACCTGCACTAAGCTTAGAATAAGAGGTTCATTCTAGAACCAAACATTCAGAAAGAGTACGTATGGTGGACTCATGGAAGAGAACACAGTTTGAAGCCAGTTCAATGGGTTTGAACTGATTCAAGCCCATTTAAACTGGTTTAAGCCCGGTTCAATTTTTTTCCGGTTTAGTTCGTCTACAGCATTTAATGTCATCTTTTGAAACTTTTAATTCAGTTCCAGCACACCGTACCGTATTACTTTGCCATATAAAATATGCTAACTGGACCATAAAAAGAAAACTTAACTCCTAAAAACAACTGAAACAAATTCCCAACGGATAAATCAATCAAATTATAAACCAATTAACCCATGAATCAAGGTCAAAATGTATCTCTCTTATGTAATTAACTTGAGGTGGCTACACCTTGGTGCATTAATGTGTTTTTAAGGGCTTCTCTTTTTTGCTACTCCATACTTGCATTATTTTCTCTCTAGATCTTCAACGGTATTGATCACCTTCTAAAACAAAAACTTGATTTTGTATCTGCTAACAACAAAGTCATCAAATACGTGCAAGCCCAAAGGAATAGATGCTTATTGAAAGTAGAGGATGATGATGTATGGCTACAGGATACAACTATTTGATGTGTTGGCACCCCAAAAATGCAATGATACCCAAAAATAGAAAGTCTCGGTCAAAATACATGAAAGAAAATCAAACAGGCAAGTGTGACCCACTTTTCAACACATTTAGTGCCAACGGACCGAATTGGGCCCGACTAGTTGGATGATGGCTCAATAACGGTCAGACGTCACCATCTTGTCTGTCTAGTTTAAACTTCAGCAACACCGAAGTCGGATTGAAAATCTGACTTGAATTCAACAAATTATGGGTCAAACGGTGAAACCAGACTCCCGAATGACCTTTGGTAGACTTAATGGGCTCAAATGACAAAACAAGTTGGCTCACAGCACTGTATCAGTCACAACATTTCCAACGACATCCCAAATGTCAAAATCTGACTCCAGGTAGTAAAATGACCATTTTGCCCTTGTGGGGTCCAAGTAATCTGGGGAAGGTCTACTTGACTTTCAGATGAACAATGATAGAGTCAAATCGGCAATCTGACCCATATTTGAAAAGTTATGAAGAAAACATTGAAAGTCAATTTTTGAATGGCCTTAACAAGGGCATATCAAGTCCGAAAGACAAAATAAGTGGATCCACGAGACTGTACCAGTTGAGGACTTTGCAACAGTACCCCGAATGCTAGAATCCGACTCCAGATAGTGCCTGAACAGTAAAATGACCTCTTACATCCTTGGCAGGTTTGAGCAATTCGGGATAGGCCCGATAATATCTTGGTGCATCATTAAGTCCACCCAACTCCATATGGAGCAACATTAAAGTCATGTTAGAAATTTGACTTGTATTCGGCTAGATATGGGCAAAATAGTGACAGTGGACTTCCAGGCGGTCTTTATTGGACTTAGTGGACTCAAATGATCAAACCAATGTGCCAACAATATTTTCTCGATCAAGAGCTTCACAACGGTGCCTTGAATATCGAAATCCGACTCCAGACGAAAAAATGACCGTTTTGCCTCTAATGGGTCTGGACAAATTCAAGTAGGCCCATTAACATCTAGCACCACTAGAAAGTTCGCCCAACTTCCAAATGAACAACACCAAACTCGAATCATCAATCCAATCCATATTCGAAAAGTTACGGATGAAATCTGAAAATTTGCCAAGCCAACACACATTTTGAGACGAGTAAAATTGTCTAAATGATTTCAGAAAGCAAGATATATGCACGGAAACCAAAGTTCTGGTGTATAGATATTTAATTGTATTTTACATACAATTTTCAGAATTTTCAAATGCCGAGATTGCACCGATAAAAAAAACTGCCAAATCGGTGATCCTTATACAAATTGAGAATTCTCAGCTGTTGATATGATAGAGTGGTTGATACAAGGGCTGTGATTGATCCGTAACTCAAAGTTTTGACAGGATTTTATCACAACCTTATGATCGACGGAGCATGTATCTGATACACTCACCAAGATGAAATTTGATCTTAGCCGTTATTTCATTTAATAAAGTAAACACTAGTTAAATGAAGGGTCGTATATGTCTTTACGCCAACAGCCGCACCCTCCTCCCATAACCGCACATGACTGAGTCAAAATAAAGGAGTCTGCCGCACATCATTTCCCACTTTCCCCACGTGCCTCTCTCTCTCTCTCTCTCCCACCTCCTCTTGTTGCACATAACGGAGAGGAGTTATGAGTTGACAGTTGACAGTTCTTCATCCAAAGAAAAAATTAGTGAGCACATTAAAGAAAGGAGAATGGGAGGAGTCCCTTCCAATCAGACGCTGTCGTGGTGACCTGCAGGAGAGAAAAGAAGGCTGCTACCGGCCGATGTATGCCTTCTCCCCCTCGTCTGCTACTGCCAATGCATGCTCCTCCTCACTTGTTGCTGCCTACGCCTATGGAGAAAGGGTGATATTGCTGTTGGAAGATCAAAGGAGGCAGTCCATGCTGCTGTGGCTGCGCCCTTCTTTTGATGTTGCTGAAGAGAAGAAGATCCAAAGGAGAAGAAGATTAAAAATAGGAGGAGAAGACTAAAGGTGAAGTACACATTTCTATGGTGTTACACCCTCTTACCATCATATTCTTCTCCGTCTATACAGCCTTCCCCCATGGCCTTGCTCCATCTAAACCAACTTTGGCCCAACCTGCCAGAGATATCCATGGCCATGCCCCAATTCCTATATGGCCATGTTTTCACCAAACCCATTTACGACCTCTCTACGTTGCCAATTGAACAGCCATGAACAGGTCATGAAACAATCACCGAGTCCCCCTTATCATACTTATGAAATCCCTTGGAAACCTTCCCTAAATGGCTCCCTGAATATCCTTTTTTTGACCAGATATGCCCATATGCGAAGCCCCCTGATCAGTCAAAAAAAAGCACAAGTTTGGCCCCTTAAACAGGTCCTAAACAGATCCTTAAAGCCCATCTTATCTTTTCCCTAAACCTGTCCCTTAACAGGTGACTACTAGGTCAGCACAATGTGCTGACCTCTTTCAGGTCCTCAAAATAGGTATCTAGCACCATGGAATGCCGGGTCGCGACCCGGGTCGCGACCCGGCCCCGACCCGGTCGGGTTTAGGCCCGACCGGCCCGGTCGCGACCCGGTCGGGGCGACTCCCCCGGCCGGGTCGCGGAGTCGTGGCCGGGTCGCGCGAGTCGCGCGACCCGGCCGGATCGCGCGACCCGGTCTGGCAACGGTCACTTGACCGTTGCCAGACCGTTGGCGACGGTCTTACCGTTGGCAACGGTCTTGGGGGGGCGCAGCCCCCCCCCCATTCAGCCCCTTGGGGGCTATTTAAAGCCCCCCAGGGGCCCTCCTTACTCCCACCCCCCCACTCTCACTCTCAACCTCTCATTTGTGCTCTCATTGCTCTCATTGCTCAAAATTTTTTTCTCATTTACTTAATTATTTCATCAAGCATTTCATTAGTTCATTTAGTATATTTATTTAATATTAGTTCCATTGATTAGTGGGTTAAGTAGTTTATTCTTTTTAATACTTATTTGCTTACTTGCATAGTTAGTTAGCTAGAAGATTAGTTAGATATTTAGTTTAGTAGTTACTTAACACATCATTAGTTTGAAGGAATATTAATTACTTACTTAATCATATATTTAGTTAATCATTCAATTTATATAAATAAAAATATACTTACATTAGTAGTCACTAATTAAGGTTATTAGCTATTTAAATAATTAATTACTTACTTAAGTAATTATTTACTTAAAAAAATGTCTTCTCCAAGCCAAACAACCCAAACTACCAGCGCGACCCAGAGTGATCCGGCTTGGTTGCATTGCAATTTGATCTCCATGGCGGAGAGAAAAGTGTAATGTAAATATTGCGACAAAGTAATATTCGGTGATATTTATCGTTTAAAATTTCATCTTGCAGGCATGAAGGGAAACGTTCTTCCTTGCACACGGACTCCGCCGGAGGTCAGAGCTCAATTTCGTAGGCACCTACAAGCGATGGAGCAAACGAAGGGAACTAGCAAAAGACATAAAGAGACCGTCCGAGAAGAATTGCAACAACCGGGGAGACGATCCGTACACATTTACGGAACCGGACAAGAGAGGCCGGATATTTTTGGAGATGAAGAGTACGAAGGTATGGGAGGTGTTACTCATAAACGTTGTTTATTATTCTATTTTAAAGGATAATTAAGTAGCCTTGATACTTAAATATTTTTTAAAAAGATGAACTCTCACGAGGGATGGAAGCAAGTCGAAGATCATTCGCCGAGGAAGAGTTCTATAGACATACCGGCCGAATGATGGGTCAAGGGTCTGGAAGTGGGAGTGGTCGAGGTAGCGGAAGAGGATCCAACAACCAACCGCAAGATCAGGTTCATGATCTCACACAAGACGACGACCCGGCAGTAGGTCCCGTGGATCCCGTAATCACGAGACCACGACAACGTCAAACAACAATCACGACGGCGATGAAGAACCTCAAATTATGTAAGGAGAGGATTGGCCGGGCAACGTCAAGGTGGTTCTTTCACCACAGCATTCCGGCAAATGCCGCGAAGGGACCATACTACGAGAACATGATCGACACGATCGCAGACGTCGGGAGGGGAGTGCTTGGTCCAAACCCAAAGGAGATATACAATGTATATCTTCCTATGGAAGTGCAAGAAACAAAGAAGTACGTGCAGTCATTTGAACGCATCTGGGAGGAACGAGGTTGCACGTTAATGACAGACGGATGGACCGGTAATTAAATTTTCTTTTACTCATTCATATTATATGTATTAACATTCTTTTTTGGTATAACTTAGTTAACATCTTATACTTAACAGTATTACTAGGAAGACTATGATCAATTTCCTAGTGTATAGTCAAGACCGCACGGTCTTTTGGAAGTCGGACGACGTATCAGGACAGGTAAAGAATGCGGAGTATCTTTACCAATTGATAGATGGAGTGATAGAAGAAATAGGAGAGAGCCGGGTAGTTCAAGTAGTCACGGACAATGCGGCGGCATACAAAGCGGCCGGTCGGATGCTTATGGTCAAAAGACCAAAGTTGTATTGGACACCCCGTTCCGCCCACTCTTTAGATTTGATGTTGAAGGATATATGCAAGGATCCTCAAATAGACGGGGTAGTTAAGCTAGCCCATTTATTTCTTCATTTATTTATAACCACAACTTTGTCCTTGCACTTATGAGGGAACACACCAAGGGGCGAGAGTTGTTACGGCCCGGTGCAACCCGGTTCGCCTCCCACTATATTTCCTTAGAAAGTTTATTGAGTCAAAGGAGAGCTCTAACTCAAATGGTTATTTCACCGGGTTGGGGTAGTTGGATGGCTAGATGTAACCCATCGGATAAGAGAAAGGGGAGAAAAGTAGAAGAGATAATAGAGAGTGGAGATTTTTGGAAAGTTGTAAAGAAGACGTTAGACATCGTCCAACCCATAGTGAAGGTACTAAGGATAGTTGACGGAGATAGAAAAGGCATACGGGGTATTTATATGATGCGATTGAGAGAGCCAAAGAAGAAATCTCCAAGGCCGTGTCCGACTTCGCCAAGGGGTGGGAGAGTATAGGTCGGCGCGGGGAGCGGACATTACATCAACCCATACATACGGCGGTATATTTTCTTAAACATTTACTAATCTTTTTATTAATCAAAGTTGTGTATAACTTGTTTACTAATACTATTTGTTTCGTAGGTTACTTTTTCAACCCAAGATATCGCTATAGTCCACATTTCAAGGCGACGAACGAGCTATTAGATGACGTGAAGAGCGTCATCCGACGGTTGCTTGGTGACGACGACCGGGCTATTATCGCTCGCAACAAGATGTATGATTACGAATGCGGAATTTTCACTTTGGAACGAGCGAGAGTTGAACGAGCCGTGATGATACTAAGTCCGGGTACGTAGAAATGTTTTTCATCACTTAATTAATCAAAGCTTACTTAGATAATAATGTACGACATTCAATTTATGCGTGATTGGTGGATGGACCGTGGTAAAGTACCAGGTACGAGGACTTGGCGGACGTAGCCATCGTGGTCCTAAGTCAAACCACATCGGCTTCGGCCGCGAGCGAAATTGGTCTACATTCTTTCGATTCACACAAAGCAGAGAAATAGGTTGACATCAAGGAGGCTTGAAGACCTCGTATATTGTCACTACAAATACGAGGTTAAAGTTGAGGAATTTGGATAGAATGAAGGCAACCGGATGGAACAAAAGAGTTGGATAGCACAGGCAGCGGGACTTTCGGTCGACGAGCCGCCAATTGAAGAGGAGGATATCGATTTGGATCAAATATTCTACGAGAAGAACTCCTTAGAAGCTTGGGTAAACGACCGAGAAGGGTTGGGAGAACCGGAGTTCAACCCCCAAGACCGACAATGGGCCGAAGGAGTGCTCGACGATGTCCCTTTAGCCAAAGAATTCCAGATCCCTCCCTCACTAGCAAAGCGCCAGAGGACCGGAGAAAGAACTAGCCAAGGTACGCAAAGTAGGCGAAAAGGTAAACAAGTTATGACTGATCCTTTTGATATTGCAGATGCTGATACGGTCGAAGACGATCGAGAAGATACGCCGAAGCCGAACATCCGAGTGCAATACCAGACGTCCGAGGATTCGTCGTCAAAGAGTAGCAGCGATGATGGTGCTCGATACGGGGGCACGGACACTTTACAAGTACAAGGGACCTCAGATCCTCCCATATCTCCTACCACGTCGCTACGTTTTACCGGCGAGGAGCAATATACTCACGCGACCCAAGGCCGCCACAAGGTAGAGGAGGTCATCGTAGCCGTGGAGTTGGAGCGAATACCACGATGCCTCCGACTATGTGTATGATTCATCCCAAGGCTCTTGGTTCCCTACATACGATCAAGAGTCTTGTGGAATGAATTATGTGGAGTCATCGGATACTTCGATCCAATCGACCTATAGTTATGGTGACTCGTTTGGATCAAGTCTTAGGATAGTTTCCCGAGGGACAGACGAATATGATCGTCATGTGTACATGTATCAAGCTTTGTACTCAACCTAAATGACATGGGGAGAGTACATCAACTACCTACAAAGTGTACAACACATCATGTTGGAATAAAATTGATGCATTATTTATTTAAATCATGTCATTTAATTTATCCAATTTTTCTGTATTTTTTCAGATTTTTTTTCGCATTTTTCTTATTTTTTTGAATTTTTCAAAAAAAAAATAATTAAAAATTAGGGTCACGACCCGGTCGCGACCGGGTCGGCCTGGGGGTCCCGCGACCCGGTCGCGACCCCCGACCCAACCCTCCTTGTCTAGCACCTTGTGTTTGTCCCTTCAGAATCTGTCAAAAAATGACAGAATTCCTGTTGTCCCAATCCTAGGACAAACTACCCAATTATGCCCTAAGTTCTCATTCGATGCATCCTTAAACCGGACCCATTTCATCAAGACCTTCAAGACCACTAGGGCCCATTTTCTAGTCAGAACCAGCAAGGCCACCAGGGCCTTATTTCATCAAGAAGTTCCAAGGCGAGGGTCAGATTCTGCAAGAAAATTCCAAGACCTCCAGGGCCATATTCTGCAAGAAGTTCCAAGACCGCCAGGTCCAAATTCTACAAGAAATTCCAAGGTCGTCAAGGTCATATTCTGCAAGAAGTTCCATGGCCACCAGGGCCAGATTCTGCAAGAAAATTCCAAGACCTCCAGGGCCATATTCTGTAGGAAGTTCCAAGGCCGCCTGGGCCTTATTGAAGCTCAAACAGGCCCCAAGACACAATGAAGACAAATCTGGCCATCAGGGCCCACATCAGCAAAGATTTCCAAGGCTGCCAGGGACCATTTGTGATGGGAACCGAATTGAGGGTCAAGAACCGATTCATGATGAGTACTGAATCGGGACGCAAGTACCGACTATTAATTTTCAAATTTCATGTAAATTTTGATTTTTAGATTGATATTAGGACCATTTTAATATTTTTACAAATTATAGGAATTTTTCTAAGATGTCTAGGCATTTTCCCATTATTTTAGGCATTTTAGAGTCATTAGTCTCAATTTCTAGTTTTAAAATGAATTTCTTTTACATTTTAATTGGAGGCAGCTGCTCGGTCCTATAAATAGGACCTGAATTCCTATGTACAGATGATGAGATGATGAATACGAATGCAATATTATGTTCAGTTTCCAATTTTGTCCCTCTCTTCACTTAAGTCCTCCCTCGGGTTCACTCTCTCTCCCCGACGCGAAACAGCGCGCTTCTTTCTTCCTCCCCTCGCGATGGCGTAACCCTAGCGGGCTTTCCCTCTTCGATCCTCCTCCTCCCGCGGTGGTTTGGGCAAGCTCCAATGGAAGAAACCCCTTCCCTCGTCTTCCTCTAGTGGAGCTTCTTCAGTCCGACCGGTGAATGACTCTTCTACGGCGTTTTCCTCCCTTGGATCAGCTCGATCCGTTTCTTCCGGAAGCTGACCCCGGCGAGCTCCTGTGGAGAAACTTCTCCACTCGTCTGGTTCTTCCTTCCCGTCCCTGATGTTGCCGATCTCCTGAATCCGGAGAGTAAATGGTTTGCGGATGCTCTTTCCCTTGTTGTGCTGAGCTTGTTGCAGTATCACTTCCATGATCCGATCCGGAAGGAGTTGAAGAAGAAATGGCTGAGGCTGATAAGCCGATGATGAGCAGATCAGCATGGTCATCTTCCTTGGTTGGTCTGACGGTACTGTTCGGTCTTCAATAAAGGTCTGAAGGTTGTCTCTGTCCCTCCCACTCCAAGAAGGTTTGCGGAATGCCTTACCTCCCAAGGCACAGGTGATATCCGACCCTCCCATACTAGATTCCTCCCTATGGAACAAGTCCTTATGGTTTAAGGCCGTGAATGGTCATGTCCCGTGAGTTCATAATTGGGGTTCCATTGTGATGGCTTGGTTTTCTTCCAGTCTGAGCCGATTGCTTCAAGTGAACTGATTTCTGATAGCTTCATATGATATTTTACTTGGAAATGAATCTGTAGGACTGGTCCTCCTCCAGTCTATGAGCATTCTAACGGATCTATTGTTTCTGTTATTCTTGAGTTCACGACAGTCTGTCTTGTTTCTTGACTGGATATTATTCATATTGCACTACGAATTTCTCTTGAGAAATGGAACCTACAAAAATGGCAGGATTCATCTGGTTCTGCCTACATTTGTAAATGGGAAGATGATGATGAAACCAAAGAAAATATACCTTGGTAGCTTTAATTAGTTGCCGGTATAGTTATTGGAGAACTCCTGAACTATATGTGTTGACAAAACTGGTTTCACTGATTCCTTTATTGGCTGTAATGATCACTTTCTTAGCCGAATTCATTGAGACATCCACCTGTTCCTGTTGACATAGTCTTGATGATAAATTGCATATTCTGTGGATGTCAGCACGCTGGTTTATTACAAGTTAATATGCTGGGTTCATAGTATTTTTCTGGTCTTTGGATTGTCTGTTTTATCATTGGCTGAGCTTATTATTGTTGGATCTCTGCTCTTATTTGGTCTGTTTACTTGCTGGATCATATTTTAGAATTCTGCTTCTGTTCGAACTGTTAAACTGCTGGTTATTTTCTGGGTACTAATCCTGAAACTTTGCGATTCATGGGACCCCCAGTCCCGTCCCGCATCAATTTGTGTCAAGGCCGACAAGGCCAAAGTATGAAGATAAGGAAAGATTAAGGCCTACCATAGCTTGAAAGACAAAAAAAAATTCAAATCATAAACAATCTCGAAACAAAAAAAATTAAATTAATTAAGAGGCTAGCCTACCTCCATAGGCACCTCATAGGACGGGCACTCAGGCATGCTCCCGGCGTGTTTAGTTTCGGACGGGGAAGTGGGCAAGCTCCCATCTTCTACCGATCCTTCCCCCAAAGTAGGGAGTATCAAACTCCACCTACTAAGGGAGATATATCTCATCAATTTAAGGGGAGGTTATGTCAAAATTTTCTCTTAAATTAAAAATGAGATAAATATGCCAAGGAATGATCATCTTATGCCCACCAAGGACTAAGAAAAATCCATCAATGGGAAACATGACATTTTGTGTCCCCCACATGTAATGTGCATTCAAATTTGCCAATAAATGAAAATTTTGAATTTTGCATGTCATTATCATCATTGGAGCTTATAGAATAGCCCCATGAAACTGAAGGAATGCGAATGTCTAAAAAGATGGCATAACAATAAAAAAAACTGCAACATTTAAATCCAGTCTATCTGAAAGATAAGAAAATGAGGCTTTCTACTAGGTCATGACCAAAGCAGATCATGGTAAAATCAGATTGCAGTCTATAGGAATTTTCAGAAAATGCAGGAAATTAAAGAGTCATCAAACTGTGAAAACTCAAAAGAAAAATCATCAAGTTTGGATTCTCTGCAAATCAGGGTGCTCGCGGAGGAATGGGAAGATAAAATGACTTTAAGGTTCCATGAATCTGAGAATAGGTAGAACCATGGGAGATCTAGAGAGCAGATAGAACAAAATCAAAGAGAATCAAAATCCTAGAAGACTAAAGAACATGCTCAATCCATAAATTTTCAGTAGTAGGGATCCGAGGGTATATCAAACTTGAGATCTTTAATCCAAATGAAATTAAGATTAAGTTTCCTAGGTGTCAACCTAGGTCTGAAAATTACCAAGTTTCCAGTTAGAATCTCCCAAAACGTATCACAATTGGAAGGCTCGTCAAAAAAGTCAAAAGATTGAATTCACATAATAACAAACAGATCAATCAAATCCAAAACAAATGCCCAACATATCAAACCTTAATAACCAATCCAAGGCAACTCAAATTCAAAAAGAAAAAAATTGAAATTAAGGTATGCCTATCAGTTCACCAACTTGAGAATTGAAATTTCAAAATAAATAAGGGAATTCCCAATTGCCAAATCTAAATAGATTTCAGATTAGAAACCACTACAATTAAAATCCTGAAATTAAATGTTTGCCAACTCAAAATCTGAAACTCAATACCCATAGATGAATCACCAAAATCCAAAGATCTCAAACTAGAAAAAATATGAAAGATTAAACTGAAACTTGAAAATCACAAACTCAACAAAATCCACAAATAAAACTTAAACCAAGCAAAACATGATAATATTAAGATCAAATGAATTCCCAACCTTAAAAAGAATTCCAGAATCTCAAACAGCATCGGTAACTTCAAATTAAAAATGCATTAGAAAAAAGGATGATTGCATCAGAGCAATTTTAAAACAAATGTTAAAATTAAAAGGGCAATAAACTCCTAATCAAAATTTAAATCCAATCCGATCACTACGCTCGTAATCAGAATCTAAATCAAATCATCAAGATAACAAATCTTAGTAAGAAATGAGCAACCAATTTAAAACAAACCTATAAAACCAACACATTCCAAACAAAATCTGAAATCTACAAGTTTCAAGAAATCTGAACATTCCAAACTCAATTTAAAACATTATTCTTAAATCAGAAAATGTCAAATCAGTCCAATAAACCCAAAGACAATCTCATATAAAAAAATAAACTGCCGAAACAAAACCAAATCAAATCTCCAAAACTCCAAAAAATCTTCAAATTTGACAATGTAAATATAAATCACCAGAGTCTCAAATCTCCCAAATCAAGTCCCAAATCAAATTTCCCAAACCAAATTCAAATCAATTTTAACCAAACATATTCAATTCAGATCAAATTGAATTAAACCAAATAAGAAACCCATAAAACAAATCAATTCCAAACCAAATCAAAACAAAGTTCAAAACATTTAGTACTTGCATTCCTTCAAATTCATGGGGCTATTGTTCCCAATATGTTTGTCTCGATGAATGTTTGTCTTTTATTCATTGCCATGGCGGTTAATCAAGGGTAATCGAGTTGTTGCTCAATGTAATTAACACTAGATCTTCGCACAATCCAATGGGGAGAGGTCAAAAGAATTCAAAGAACTCAAACAACCTCAATATATATTGTTATATATATCATGGACCTAGTTAGTACTCTTATGAAATGTCACATATTTTCTTAGTAGTCAATGCTAAGTCAAAAGTCAAAATCAAAAACGGAAAATGAATTTCCAAAATTTTATAAAATTGAGGTTTCATAATATGCACAGAATAGGTGTTTTAGTATACCTGCCGCAACATATATTTTCAAATCAATAATGTGTTTGCCATTTTTTATACCCCCACCATATCCTGCAGAACAGTATAATGAAGGTAATGGTAGTGATTCGCATGTTTGACTGTCCGAAATGCAGAAATGTGCCTCATGCACCAGCAAACAAGTGTCAACAGAGCATTTCTTCCAACCATCATAACTTTAAGTGTTGTTGCTTGATGAAATCTTCTGTGACCATGTTCCAGAACCCACATGGGCAATCATGGTAAGTCCTAGTTCGTAGACCTCAGTTTTATTTTCTGCACATGTTGAATTATTTTTCCGATTTGGGCAACCCATAACACCTAGAACAAGTTCTCCAACCATGACAAGAGCTAACCCACTTGAAATCAGCTTAGGTGTTCAGTAGAATCTGGGAAATATTGTAGTCAATGAATAAATTGATCAAAAACTGATCTGGAATTCAACAGTTGTGAAAAAATAAAAAAATAAAAAGTATGTTCTGTTATAAGGAGATGCCTCCGAAATTTTTAACTTCAGGGCCCATCAAAATATTCAATAACTCCATGATGCATTCAAGATTAGGTAATTTCATTTTAACAAATCCATATTAGAGTTTGCTCATGAAACACACAGAAATCTTATCATATTGATCTAGTCTGAACTCAACAGGTTCCTAGGCAGTGCGGATATTGGCCATTATCAGGATGGGACATACCAATGTTGTGTACCAACATGATTCACCAATCCCTAAGATATGCTACATTGGTGTCATATAAGCAATAAAATAACACCACTGTTAAAAGGATTCATAAGATCCTTGAATCTCCATATGCTTATACTTCCAGTTGAAGCTTGATGTTCATACGGTAAAGTAATGCAGAAAGGGTTAAAAAGTAAACAGGTATTTAAAGTTGTATGACAGAAAGATGGGAGTTAGAATAAGGACTAAAAGAAAACAGGTGTTGAACTAAGATTGTGAAGGACTAAAATAAAAATAAAACTAAATTAGGAAAAAAACATTTTTAGTTATAGATATAGGAGAGACGGGATCAAGAAAATAAAACAATCTTCAAGGCAAACTGCCAATTCCTAAGAAGAGAACAACTTCTAGTCACGGTGCTTCTCTCCACGCATTTCTCAAGTATTTTATTCTTCCATGTGATAGTGTTGGCGTCAATTTTTTGCAAAAAAAAAACATCAAAAAAAGGGGGAATGGCAGGACCGGACCAAGTTTCAGCTGGCCCAATCCTTAATTGGGCCAAAACAAGTCATAAACTGGCCCACAGGCACAATCCACAGCTGGCCCAGCCCACTTTCTTATTTAAAAAAAAAGTTCTTTCCTCAGCTCTCATAACCCACCTACGTACAGCCCATGGGAGGAAGAAAGCAGGCCCAATTCAGGCCCAGCCGACCTGTCCAGCTCAGCCTCCACCTCAACGGGTCCCATCACCAAGTCCACCTCAGTTGCCACCTCATCTTTGACCAATAAATGGCATGGGGAAACCCAAAGGGCAGGTCAACATGGGGGAGATCAAAGGACTGGTCAAGCATTTAAAATATGTGGGAATCCAAGGAGTTTAGTCAATTAATGAGCATGGGAAAGCCATCTCACGTACACCACAGCTCCCCCTTCATCTCCCCCTCATCTCCTATAAAAGAGGGAGGGCGCCCAAGCCAAAGAGGGCTGGCTGATCGACGCCGACAGGCTGCTGCTCCAACCACTGCGTGCTCCTGCTCCAGTCCTGACCGCTGCCAGAAGAAGAAGAAGAAGAAGAAGAAGAAGAAGAAGAGAACTGCTGCTCTCCTCTTGCCCACGTGCATACCTGCCAGCGGCCAAAGAAGAAGAAAGAAGGAGAAGAGAAGGAGAAGAAAAGGTAGGGGCATATACATATTAACTATGTAGCCCTCTAAGGGCACCCCTTCCTCCCCTTCTAAGTTCTCTTCTCAACCCCTCTCATGGCCTAAACCGGCCTTCATCGTCATCGGCAACCCATGAACCAAAAGATTGGTCCCTACCAGCCCCCTGTTCGGACCACCTAAACAGTCCCTGTTCCGGCCCTTTGTGCACCCCACTGAACAGGCCAAAAACTCCCTCTGTAGGCCCCATAAACAGGCCCCATTTTGACCTCTCTCAATCTGCCAGGAGTCCCCAAATCAGACCCCTATTCAGCACTCAATCAGGCCCTGAAATGCCTTCAAAATCAGACCCCAGCAGGCCCTGTCCGGTCCAGACCCATGTACAGACCTCGCCCTGTCCCACTTCAGAGCTCTGCACAGGTCCTGTTCAGTCCCCATTTCAGACCTGCTAACAGACCCCTGCAGGTCCACTTTTGGTTTAGCCGAACGCCCCTTGTGCAGGCCCATTTCGGCCCACTTGAAGCCACCTGGACAGACCCCCTAAACAGGTCCGAAGCTGCCCTTGTTCACCCCATGTTCAGATCCCAAAACCGGTCTCTGTTCAGCCCAATCCAGCAGCCCCCATGTGGCCAATTTCCAGCCCCCCTTGTGGCTTAACCAAACCGCCCCTAAACCAGGCCATCAAACAGCCCTTTGCGCAGTCCAAAACCAGGCCATCAAACAGCCCCGAACTGGCCCCTTAAAGCAGGCCATTTTCGGCCTCCCTTCAATCCAGGCTTCATGCCGCCACAACAAAAGCAAAAGCGCTTCACAACAAGTCCTGCAGCAAAAGCAAACAGGAGGACAGCAGTTTGAAGGTAGGCCGGCTTGAAGGTGATGGCCCGGCACTACTTGGAAACCGCACGACGGGCCAAGGGCATAGCCGGGTGGCCTTCCAAGCCAGTTCCATCAAGAAAACTCCAGCAAGGCGGCAGACTTTCCAGCAGGCCCTTCCGGCCCGAAGCAGTTCAAAACAGGCTCGTTGAGCCTATGAAGACTGAAGGCCGGCTAAGAATGCCGATAGAACTTGAACCGGCCCAAAATGGTCTTAAAACAAAACAACAAATAAAAATCAGAATGTGAAAGCTACATTAAATTAAGGAGCGTTCTCCAAGCGGGAACTCCACCTTGGACGGGGGCGCAGGCACATTCCCGTAGTCGTCGATCCGGACGGTGCCACGGGCATGCTCCCATAGCCAGTGATCCTTCCCCCAATATGGCTAAGCTAAGGCTGGCTATTTTGGATGAGTAAAACTTCACTAAGTTGGAAATGACCGACATGCCGTTGTAATGCCGAAATTTTCCAGAATTGGTGAAGAACCTATGTTGGGGGAAGTATTGCCTTTTTTTTTTACATCATTGTACTTCATCACATATGAAATGAAAGTGATCTTCAATGTTGACTTGAAATGCATGGGAGTGGGCACCGATTGGCGGCCCAATGGGCCAGATGTGATGCAAACCGCCAAACAAAGGCAATATGGACAAATCTGAAAGTTCAATAGAAAACAAAGAAAATCAGAATTGAAATAAACCTAAAAAAAACAAAACCAGCTTCCAGCAATCTGGAAATAAAAAGAAACAAACCAGGTTCTGAAATGGGACTATCCTGCCACATTTGCAAACCCTTACGTAGACCTTTTTTTCTCACTCCCTATTTGCCCCCCCCCCTATCAGCCCCTGTTCGGATCACCTAAACAGACCCATGCACAAGCCCTGTCTGGTCCCTGAATCAGACCCCAACCAGCTCCTGTTCGGTCTCCAAATCAGACCCCTACACAGGTCCCAAGCCGGTCCCTTTGTGACCCAATCCAGCCCGTTTGTAGGCCCACAAACAAGTCCATTTCCTGGTCTTCATCCAAGCCCACAAACAGGTCCCTTTGAGACCCAATTCGACCCACCTGCAGGCCCACTAAGTAGACCCAAAACCTGCTCCTAAAACCTGCAGCAAACAGCCCCTCTGCGGCCCCATCCAGAACACCCCAATCAAGCCCACTTGCGGCCTAGCCAGATACCCCTTGTGCAGGCCCATGTCGGCCCATTTAAGGACACCTGATTAGACTCCCTAACCAGGTCTTTAAGCTGCCCTCGCTCGGCCCAAATCAGGTTCTAGAGCCACCCCCAATTCGTACCCCAGTCGGGTCCATTTTTTATCCCATCCAAACTCCCTCAAACAAGCCCCTTTGTGGCCAGTTTCCTTGCTCGCAACCACACTTCAGCCCTTTCATGGCCGGCAGAATCCCAAATTAGTCTTTAAATAAAAAATCAGATTTAAAAACAAATTTGGAACTTAAATAAAAAATCCCAATTCAACAAAATTGAACCACAACAAAGAAATTCCTAAAGATCAAACTTCAAACAATGCAAAAATCAGATTTCAGTTACATCCAAAACACAGAAATTTCAAACAATCTGGAAAATTCATTTAAAAAGTCACTCAATCCTATTCAATCAAACCTTCAACCGAACCTTGCCTAAATAAATCAACTCTCCAAAAGAAACCAAACAAGCAACATTTCAAACATCAAAGCTTGTCAAAAATCAACCTAAAACAGAAAACTCAGAAATCAGAAAATTCAGAAAGCCAACCAAATAACAAATCCAGATATGCTTAAAACACTTTAAGCACATCAAAAAAAGAAACCAAAGCAACTTGAGTCAATCAAACTCAAATCAAATAAAACAAACCCGAACCAAATCAGTTTGCATTTCATCGGACCCAAAAGGCCGTTGTCCTTTTGAGTTCTTTTATTTTCTGTGGATGTGCATGTCTCCAAAAATAGGTTGCCGCGATGGTTAATCAAAGGCATTCGAGCCGTTACTCGATGTAAGGTAACACCGGATATTCGCACCAAGGGTTAAAAATCAAAATTTTCAAAGAATCCGAACCTCAGTTCTTATATATTTTTTTATAACTATCACTGGACTACTTAATATTTTAGGTATCATCTATTTTCTTATATAAGTACGGGAAAATGTCTTTCTTTCTAAGAACAGACGCGTAAAAAAGAGGTTCACACATATAGAAATATGAGTTGTAAACACAACAAGATAGGACCTTTTGTTAATGAAAGTAGAAGGGGTAAAGGAACAAAATACTCATGAACAATACAAGTTACAGGATGATTGCATAAGTTGTAACTACAATGTTGTGTAAGACAATGACATATTTGCGGCTAATGCATCCTCATGTATAGTGCTTCTCTACATGCATTTATCAACTATTTTATGCTTTCATGTGATAGAAATATGCGCCGTAGACACAACAAGATTGGACCTTTTGCTAATGAAAACAGAAGTGATAAAGGATTAAAATACTCATGAACAATACAAGTTACGGAATGATCGCTTGATTGTGTAAAAGTGATTGATTTACATAATAAATTTTGTGGAGTGTAGATGCCAAGACAAAAATAAAATATGCAAGTCCTGTCAAAAGACTATTAGATCTCCATCCTCACCAAGAAAATTGATCATCGGCTTATAAACAACATACATCAAGCTTTAACCCAATGCACCAGACCTTTTTTCTCCATTATACCTAAAAAGGGTTTAGAAAGCTAAAACATCTTTCTAGCACGGTCTAAACCAAATAGTAGGCCCACAGACAGAAATAATGATGACATTATTTTTGAACCACTAATTCATGCCAAACAAAAAATAGAATGAAAATATATAACTTGAAGAAATGTAGTTACAACTTATAATTCAGGAAAAAACAGTTCAACAGTTTCATGATGGCCACCAACAATTAATACCAGATGCATCAGGTCTGCAGCACAATACCTGGGGAACAACGTGAGGTGGAGGATCTAAAAGGCAAACAAATTGTTCGTCAGTAAAATATCAAAATTTGTAGAAGCTCCAAAAGAAGGTGAAACGTTGTAGTCTTTTTGGTTGAAGTAGGAATTGGTGCAACCATTGCCGCGGGAACATGGGAAGAAAACTGCATTTCTTGGGGTGATATCTAGACGTTTGGCCGAAAAAAGCCTGCAAAAGGACTCTGATTCACAAATTCCACTAATTGATTGTGGCACACCCTGCTGCCTATATAATAGAGTCAGATACGGGCTATCGATGAAGCATGTACAGGGTAGAAGAAGATGACAACATCGAAGAACTCGGAAAAGGCACCGTATAAGGGACCTCTAAGCTATCGCCAGAAGCACAGACGAATCTCCATCTCCTTGCACACCGGCATTGCCGAACAGGAGGTGAAGAATCTACTGACGCTTGGGGAAAAGATGAGGGAGGCGAATCGCGAACAGTCGCCAACAATGAAGAACACAGAGGGCAATGGAGAGGAAGAAGAGGGGAAAGGCAAGAAGTGCTGGAGATAGGCACAGGACAGAGTGTTGGTGCTAGGAAGCCAAGGGGGGAGCCACTAGGGAGGAGAGCTCATTGGGGAGGAAAAGATCCGAGGGGGGCAATGGTGCATGATAGGGGGGAGCATCAGATGAGGACGCAGGATAGGGTAGTTGCAATGGCGCTAGGCCTAGATGCTGCCAGCTCAAACAACGGGGCAGACGGTAGGAGAGGTAAAACCATCGGGATGGGGCAGTGGTGCCTAGAAGCCAAGGGGGTAGCCGCTAGAGAGGGGGCTTCACGATGACTCCCCCAGGCTTGGGGCTATGTTGGATGCCGGAGCATTTCAAATAGGGCTTTGTTCGACGCCGCAACAAATTGGGATTTGGATGCTGCAAGGCTTCGCAATGGTAATAGTAGTAGAGGAGAAACCATTGGGAGGCCGTAACTAGAGGCGTGCAGTACTCGGACGCTGCGGATCCAATGGCTGCAAATATTATCCATCTAGATACATAAAGAGGAGACGAGATTGAGGAGGAAACCTACTACGAAGCTGTGGGGCGGAGAAGTAGGTAGGCAGGATAAAGAGTTCCATTGCCCGACAGAGCTGTTGGGCGGAGAAGATGACAGGAGATACACGCGGGCGGCAAGAGAGATGCTGCGAAGCAGAGAAGCCATAGCAGTAACGAAAGATAGATTTCAGGCCACTCGATTGAACAGTTGTAAAGATAAATTCAGATGATTAGACATTTACAAATAAGCGGACAAAAAATGAGCACTCGCACTTCTATATACTAGGTATAGATATACAAAAATAGGAGAAGCAGATAAAAAAAAACCTCAAATCTTGGATGCAGTTATATGTGCCTTCTCCGCCTGTTTCATATTTAGGTACCCCCCTCTTTCAACACCTATCGCTTATCATTTGCACAGCAGACACTATAACGGAGAGTACAACGAATAAGCATCAAGAAATTAATAGTAAAATAAATTATAGGTTGTGTTCACATAAAATTACAGTCCCCTGCCTGGTTGTACTCGAGCCACTTTTCCTCTTTACATGCAACAAGCCATTTGTCAATTCTGTCCATTAGGTCTTTCTTGCTTAGAGACTTCTTTAGCCCATTATTTGCCGCTCAATATATGCCAGAAATTCAGAATGATCAACAATAGCAGCAGATAAAATCAAGGACAAATGCAAAAGGAGTGAAGAAAAACCAGAATTTATCAAAGCAATGGATTTCTTAGGGGCAGTGCTATTGTCAAGTTAAATGTGCCCAACTGTACATTTATTCTAGTTTTGCTACCTACCATAAAACAAGTTTTTTCATTCTATTGGCTTTCAATTTGGTCAATCTTTCAATTCACTTGAATTTTACTAGCAAATATTCAAAAACAGTAAGAAATAGAAATAGGTACGGTCTCATTTTCAGAGTGAACTAAAACTGAACTACGATGAACCATCTTATCATCAAGGCACCAACTACAACTCTCTTCATGTTCTCTATCCTTAGTTCTTCCTGTTCTTTATGGTACTCATCCCCGTTATCACAGTGGGGCAGGCTATGCCAGTGATCCTACTTTGCAATAGACAAGGAAGGTAAGCTAGGCATGTGCATCGTTCAGCTTTCAGCCCAATTAGATCATTTTCTTGAAACAAAATTCGACGGAATATGAATACACAATTTAAGTAATTCACAAAATTATCTATCTTCTTACAAAATCTAAACTTCAAAATATAAAATGTTCTCACCTATGTCGCCTTTTCATTTGTTTATGTTTTAAAATATATAAAACTTAACTAAACCTACGAAGAGACTCAAAACAAAGACTATCACACGGAGCTTCGTCCTCAATGTTCCAACCGAAATCTACTTGCTAGCGAAGGCTCACAACTAATCACATCACAAGAATACAAAATGGCTTGTACCTTGAAAACAATGCCCTCATCCTGCATAGTGCAGAAGAGCAAACAGACAACCCATTCAAATTAATAACAGAATATATTAATATGCACAAATAGGACAAACATATTTGGCATTCACAAATATAAATATACAAATAAGAATGAAGATTGCCAAAGCTGCCACTTCCATACCAGTTTATTTGCAAAGACTACAAGTATTTTTTCTTGAAAGTGGATGTACCACAAGTCATTAAGTACTAAAAAAGATGTAAAGTAATGGAAAGTCTAGAAACAAAAGGAACTGACCAAAATAAACCATGCAAAAGATGTCATCTTGCATCAAGAAAGAAAACAAGTAATTAAATTCATAGCATATTTGTAGGTCAAAAAAAAATCCAACGCAAAATCCTTATACATCAGACCTTCTTTCTAAAGAGTAAGTGCATTGTAATGATTGTAGTTGATTTTCATCTTAAATTACTTTTCATATAGTATTTCCTAATCATTTACGTCATAAATCTTATTCTCATTGATGTATTATGCATGGTTCGCCAGGTCGGGACTCGGGTCGCGATCTGGGCCTGACCCGGTCGGGTTTGCACGCGACTGACTCGGTTGCGGCCTGGTCAGGCCGACCCCTCTGGCCAGTCGCGGCCGGGTGGCATGACCCCGGTCTACAATGGTCTTATGACAGTTGCAAACCCTGACAACCGTCATAGCATTGAGGGGGGCTTCAGCCCCCCTTCCAGCCACTTGGGAGCTATTTATAGCCCCCAAAGGGCTCTTCTTTCTCCTCACCTCTTGCTCTCTTGCTCTCAATTTTGTGCTCTTTTCTTTCATTAGTTATTTCATTAACTAAACTTAAAAGTTTAGTTAATTAGTTCATAAGTTATTCAATTAGTTCATTCTTCTTAAATACTTAATTACTTAATTAATTCATTACATATTTAATTAGTTAGATAGTTATTAACTTAGATAATTAATTAGTTATTTAGTTAAAAAGTTATTTAATTAGATAATTAGTTATTTAAATAGTTAATTACTTACTTACTTAGATAATTATTTATTTAATTAGTTAAGTAGCTACTTACTTAGATAGTTAATTATTTATTTAGTTAATTAGTTGCTTAATTAGATAATTAGTTACTTAATTAGTTAATTAAAGATGTCTTCTCCAAATCACACAACTCAAACTTCTGGTGTAAGCATTATATAATGAATTATGTGATTCTTTAGACATTTCGATTCAATCGACCTATGACTATGATAGCTATGTTGATTCTTTTGAATCTAGTCTTAGGATGATTGTCCGAGAGAGCAACTGAGTTAAATCATTATGTATATTTGTACTATGGTATGTACTCAACTCGTATGATACGAGAATAGTACATAAATTATATAAAAATGTAGATCATATCATATCAGAAAAAAGTCGATGATAATTTGTTAAAATCATGTCACTTATTTTTCCTGATTTTTTTCTATTTTTTGGTATTTTTTGAATTTTTTAAAAAGTAATAAAATAATGGCCGTGACCAAGTCGCGACCCCAAACCCAGCTTACCTTTGTATTATGCAACGTTTGAGTAGTTTTAAAAGTAATTACATAGGTGATTATGTGATCATGTTATGGCTTGTTTTCTACTATGAAAAAATAGTATCAACTAAGACATGACAATGTTTAGACCTTTATGTACCGATTTGCTGGCCATACATGCCGAATGAAACTTTTTAGGCATCGACTTGTCGAACATATTTAGGATTCATTTCTTGAACATGCATTTTCATTTTAAGCAAATATATTATTTTATCTTTAAAATTGATATGATAGAAATAGAAGATGGTTTGCTATTTAATAACATATTACTAGGATTAAGCAAGAGGAACTGGAACAATTTGGATCAGGGCAGGCTGAATGTTAAGATGATGCAACATGTACATCATAGAAGATAACGAATGAAAAGAAGCAGACAGATAACTGAAAGTTTAACTTTTTGAAGGGTAAAAACAGAAGAGACTGGAAACTGAAAATGAAGATAAGAAACAAAATGTATATATACAATCAACTGTGGAGTTCTTTCAAAATAAAGACCAGCTGATGGGAGAAGAGAGTTGCCATCACACAACCCGACAACCGGTCCTTCCAGACAAAATCCAAGCTCCAAAAGAGAATAAAAGTTAGCATTATCATAACTTTTGAAAAAGTCAAATACTGAATAATATAAAAATTAAAACCACATACCTACGAGAAAATTAATTTATTAATTACAAGCATAATATAAAAGTTGAATGCTTTAGAAAACTAGCAGAGAATCCTAGTATATGGCAAAGAACAAACACTGATAATTTTTAAGACATCACGTATATGATAATTTACTGCATCAAGCCTCGACTAGACATGCATGCATTGGATAAAAACTATGCAGCGATCAAGATTTCCAAATAATAATTATGTTTTATTGATTATAAGAACAAGAATAATCATTCTTAAATGGGAAAATCTCACCAGCACTAAGTATTTCAACACTGTTCACTCTAGTCGATCAGATATTCAAGGATCCACAAAACACAAATTGTATGCTCATCTTGTATGAAACAAACTTAGCGTTCTGGTAAGCAAATACATGCAGATATCAGTCAAATGGGACATTCAGATATTCATAACGCAGATATGCAAGCCTATGCTAGGCTTAATTGACAACCTCCATAAATATTTCTTCCATGGAAAACTCAGTGACTAGGCTGTGTGCAAGATTAAAAAGATGAAGAAAAAACAGACCTGCAGCAGCCCATGATTTTCAGAAAAAACAGACATGTAGCCTACTAGACTACAAGACAGGCGCAGTCAGAATTAATTATCAAACTAGATATATGTACGTCTTTTCTGCAACAACATCTAACTAGGACAAAATTAAAAAGAAGCAGAAATGCGCAATGCATCACCAAGGAATTAAACACGATTCAAATCAAGATTAGAGCACGATGAGAGTATCGGTTCCTCGAAAAGTTCTTCCCGGCAGTCTACAGGAGGAGCCGGGCCTTCACATCCATTCTCTATCTCATGGGCTAGGTGCACGGCAGGAGAATCCACCTTCCTTCTATCATCAATTATTGAAGTCCACAGATATTACATTGTGAAAGTGTAAGTGGTTCCTTGTCTGCTGGTTTCTGTCCAAGTTTTAATTTTGTGAAGACTATAGGATTGTTGTGCACAAGAATAATTTACAGATGTTTATCCTGTAAATAAATAATGATGCACCATATGCATTCTGAGAAACTTTCCAATTTAACTGTGGTAGCATGATATCACCTCCAATATGCATATATTTGTTCTTCAACGGGTTATCCAGGCCCCTTTCATGGATGGCATGTCAAAATAACCTCTCTTTTTTTCCTTCCCAAACCACATAATACAAAATTGCTACCCATATGGATGGAAAAAAAAACGTATTGAACAAAAAGAAAAGATTCATGCTTGCTGAGATAACAAGTCCTCTGAACAAGCACCGAATTGATCTGTGTTCACACCCCTAGCAAATTTGAATTTCATGTGCTAAGTATATATATATACATACATACTACATATAACTCTAAACGTGAAGTGAAAAGGCAAATTGCTAGTACAATCATCAGAACAAAAACCTAAATTTTTCAAGCCTAATAATGTTCACAGTGCAATGGCAATTACATCAAGTTCATTGAAATTCCAGTAAAATAAACAATAGGAACAACTTGCCATAGACAAGTAACATACAGCATTTTGTTAATGCAACATTGATATGTCTCGTGAAAAAAAAAGTAGCACCATAAAAAAAGTATAAACAGCACATATACACTGCCCTCTTTTTTCATTGAGACTTGGGACTGGCAATACGCAGTTAGTAAATATGTCCATTGAACATATTATAAAGCTATAAACGGCAAGAGGAGATGTACATAAGTTTGTCAAAATGTAAGTTTGATAAAAATAATTAGAATTATTTACTTGGAAGGTAAATAATTCTAATTATCTTTATACCATAAAAAAAGTATAAACAGCACATATACACTGCCCTCTTTTTTCATTGAGACTTGGGACTGGCAATACGCAGTTAGTAAATATGTCCATTGAACATATTATAAAGCTATAAACGGCAAGAGGAGATGTACATAAGTTTGTCAAAATGTAAGTTTGATAAAAAATAATTAGAATTATTTACTTGGAAGGTATGTATCTACATATATATTTAACTCTCTGAACTTCAAGAGACAAAGTAGATAAATTGCAGGCACTAGGCACAGACCAACACGTAGCTAGGACAATCATCAGAACGTAAAATTGTATAAATCTTATATATCTTTTATGCATATTCTAGATGAAGGCAGCAGCTGATGTCTGTGTGTGGTCCTTTCCACCAGGAGGAACAATTATGATGCTCCATTAACATTTTGGGAACACTTTCCAATTTAACTGTGATAGCATGATAATGTACGTGTCTCCAGCGTGCTTATATTTGTTCTTCAATGTGTTATCCCACTTCCGGGATGTAAAGGCCAAACTGACCTGTTTTTTTCTCCCTTTCTAAAACACAGATTGCAAAATTGATGCCCATATGAATGAAAAGAAGCCCTACTAAATGAAAAGAAAAGATTCATGCTTGCAAAGATAATAAGTCTTCCGAACAAGTACTGAATTGAGCTGCGATCACACACCAGGCAAGTTGGAATTTCAGATTTTTAAATTTGGTTTGCTAAACATATATATACATTTATATAACTCTCGAAGAGGCAGATTGCTAGAAAGATCATCAAAACAAAAATTTAGATTTTCCAAGCGAACATATTCACAGCACAGTGGCAATTGCATCAAGGGTCATTGAAATTTTGGTAACATAAAACAAAAGCAACAACCTATCATAGTCAAGTAAAATAGATTTAACCAGTAGCATTTTGTTGACGAAACAAGGATATGTCTTGTGAAAAAAAATAGTGGCATAAAATAAATATAAACAACAGAAACACAATCCCAATTTTTTTCATTGGGACCTGGGACTGGAAATGCATAGTTAGTAATTACATACATTAAACATATACATATATGCATATATAACCATATATATTGCAAACATATATGTACCTAAGTTCATCAACATGTAAATTTGATAGTTATATTCATGCCATCCTCTTTTTCATACGAGCTAGCATTGATTGCAGAATCGGCGGAATCGGTCCGATTCCGACCGATTCTGGAATCAGATCGGTGGATTCCGATCCGATTCCTAGCGGAAGGACCGATTCCGGGAAGAATCCCGCGGAATCGGTCTGAATCGCCTGGAATCGGTCGGAATCGATCCGATTCCGACCGATTCCATGTGGAATCGGTCGATCCGACCGATTCTTCGGAAGGCCGGGTTGACCCGGCCCCGGTTCGATTCCCGGTTCACTCTGGACCGGGAATCGAACCGATTCCGGCCCTTTTAGGGCCGGAATCGACCCGCAGAGCTTCAATCGGTCGATCCCGCGGCGGAAGGAGGAAGCGCAGGCGATTCCGGCGCGATTCCGGCGCGATTCCGGCGATTCCGGCGTCGATTCCGTCGATCCACCGTCGATTCCGGCCGATTCCGTCGATCCAGGGTCGATTCCGGCCCGATTCCACCGATTCCGGCGATTCCAGGGGCGATTCCGGCGATTCCAAGGTCGTTCTTCAAAGGATTCCGCCGATTCAAGCTCGGATCGGCATCGAATCAACCTCAGCTTCGATCTTTGTAAGATTTTTGGTAAGATTTCTTCGCCAAAACTTCGTACGTCCATTCTTACGCGTTTCCGACGATTTTGAGTGTCGTTAAACTTTACGATTTCTGTCCGAACAAGTTCGTTTAAGTTTTGAACTATCCGGATATGTCCATTTTGCACAGGAAAAATTCCGGATATCCCGTACGCCTATTTTTACACGTTTCCGACGACTCCGAGTAGAGTTAAACTCGGTGATTTGTGATTGAATAACTCCGCTCAAGTTGTTTGAACATCGATTGGATGTCTTTTGTACGGGAAAAATTTCGGATACCCCGTACATTGATTTCCGGCAAGTACGTAACCCTTTAAACATACCGAATGGTGTGTTTCTTGGGTTGTCTGCTACCCGAACAACGTCTAAAACAATTTGTATGTTATCTAATCATCTTTAGTGCATTGTTTACCATTTTGCAGATTTAAGCAATGGCCGATCAAGGTGACGCAGCACCAGCACGTGCTTCCGACGTGGGTTGGGAACACGGGCATATGGTAGACCTAGTCAGGAAGAGGGTACAGTGCAAGTGGTGCGGGAAGGAGATGAACGGGGGGGTGTTCCGGCTGAAACAACATATTGTCGGAACAGGTGGGAATGTAAAGAAATGTGACAAGGTGCCCAGGGAGAAGAGTGAGGAGATGAGAGGATACATGACAGGTAGAGCCTCTCAACGGGCTATTCGGATCGAGCAGAGGGAGGAGTTGCAGGACGAGCTACTCGAGAGGAGGAGGGACCGCGATTTGCCTACCTCCAAAGGGAAAGGCAAGGGGAAGGCAGCAGCTCAGCCGGAGCCAGAGAGCGAGGACGAGTCCACGGACTCCGAGCTGAGACGTACTAGGCACGCTAGCAAGCGTGCATTTGCTGAGGAGGAGGAGGGGAGGAGGGGAGCAGGAGGGTCTGGGTCCAGAGTTGACCCAGCTTTGGGCCGATCAGCATCGGCTCGCCCTACTCGGGACCGAGAGCCTGACCCCAGGAGACAGGAGCCATACCGCCGTTCCACTTCTACCAGCACTCGATTTACACCGAGTGACGAGTATTTATTTAGGAAACAGAGTGCTGGGCAGATGGGGATAAAATAGGCAATGAAAGGGGTGAAGGCTACAGGAACGGCTGCAAAGAGAGCCGTTCGCCACATTGTGAAGTGGTTTTTACATGCAGGTATCAGTTTTTAAATTTAAATTGACATTATGTGTGTTTTATTTACTTAAACTTAATTTTAGCCTGATGCCAATTTTTTTTAACTTGATGTAGGCATCCCAGCACATGCAGCCACCAGCCCCTACTTCCAGACGATGGTGGATGCCGTGGGTGAGGCCGGACCGGGTTTGCAAGCCCGGGCGACGGACACATATACGGCGCCGGCACGGATGAGGAGGTCCAGGAGTTGAGGGAGTGGATGGATGGGTTCAAGTTGGTGTGGAAGGAGAGGGGTTGCACAATCATATGCGATGGGTGGACAGGTATCACCAAGAGGAGTATGATAAACTTCTTGGTGTACTGTTCTGAGGGGACTACATTCTTGAAGTCGGTAGATGCTTCTGGGAAGATAAAAAATGCCGACTTCATTTTTTCTCTGATGGATGGAGTGGTGGAGGAGATGGGGGAGGAGAATGTGGTTTAGGTTGTCACTGACAACGAACCATCATATAAGGCGGCTGGGAGGAAGTTGATGGAGAAGAGGAAGCACATCTTCTGGGTGCCCTGTGCAGCACATTCCATAGATCTCATTTTAGAGGATATAGGCAAGGAGGAGGGTGTATCTACACTTGTCAGGCAGGCGCAGACAATCACATCTTTTATTTATTCGCATCCCCGCCTCCTACATATCATGAGATCTCACACAGGAGGACACGATCTTGTCAGGCCCGGTCCGACACGATTTGCCACGAACTTCATTGCGCTGGAGAGTTTACACCGGCACAGGCATGCATTGGTTAGGTTCACGCGGTCCGAGGAGTATTACAACTATATGGTGGACAACCCGTACGACAAAAAAGAGCGATTGGAGATTCTTGTCGTCCGAGAAGCGGATCACCGACAAGAGGTTTTGGGAGAGGATTGCCTACTACTTGGCAATCATCGAGCCACCGGTAGTTGTCTCGAGGTTGGTAGACTCGGATGACGGGGACCGGATGGGCACACCGTATGATGTTATGGACCGGGCAAAGCTGAAAATTAAAGAAAAAAATCCCGAGAGGTTACAAAAGTGGTGGAAGATCATTGATGACCGATGGGACAAGACCTCGCACCACGATGTCCACGTGCAGGTAACTTACTTGGTTAAAAAAAGTTATTCTTGCTGTATAATTGTTTTATATGCACAGTGTTAACTAATAAAATCTTGTAGGATATTTTTTGAACCCCCGCATCCAATATGGAGGACAGGTGGTGAACGACAACGAGGTGATGCGGGGTACACTTGCAGTTATCCAGCGGCTGTGCCGATCTCAGCAGGAGAGGATATAGGCTGAGATAGAAGTAAGTTAGAGTTCATTAAATACATTGGACTAGCATTACCAGGCAACTAATTTTTTTTTAAATGTTTCAGATGCAGAAGTACAAGTTGAGGGTCGGTGTATACTCAGATGCTGACCTGAAATATTCAGTTGACAAAGTGTCACCTGGTATAGTAATAGGCCATTGATGAGGAATTTCTTTTCTTTTCATATAAGTTATGGTGATGATGGGCTAATTGTTTTCCTTTTCTCTTCTTGTGTTTTTCTTGCAGCTGAGTGGTAGGTTCAGGTGAACACCAGGAGTGGATGGAATCCACTTGCGGCCATTGGTATCAGGCTACTGAGCCAGAGCACCAGTTCCTCCCACTGTGAGAGGAATTGGAGTACATTCAACCTGATACATATCAAAAGGAGGAACAGGTTGACCTCAGACCGGCTGGAGAAGCTGGTCTTCTGTCATTATAACATGAGGCTGCACATAAAGAACATCAAGGATCGGCAGAAGATCAGCGAGGAGCGATTTGCACGGTTCGCAGGTGGCCCGTACGAGCAGAGGCATTCCTCCGCCACACCACCTCCCGAGGAGGTGGACATGGACCAGATTTTCCAGGAGGAGCATGCACTTGCCTCCTGGATAGAGGAGAGGAAGCCGGGGATCGTACGGCGAGTTTGATCCCGATGACCGTGCGTGGGCGAAGGAGAGTTGGATGGTGTTGAAGCGAGGAGGATGCTCGGCTCCACCTCCATCTACTTCGCTGTGCTCGGGCGGGGCCTTCTTCGCACGCCGGCGGCTATGGAGCGACCACTGCGGCTTTGGCCCCGGCTCGGCTCCGGCTCAGGTCCGGCGGCCGCTACCCGGCCCGTTCGCGGTCGGGGAGAACGAAAACAAAGGTGATCGCACGGAGAATGGGAGGATTTGCAAAGTTGAAAAAAACTTTGGGTTCCGGACTTTACGGTAGTTCGAGAGATGGTCGAAGAGGTAAAGAGAAGGAAGTTAGAGGTCGGGCGTCTGTCGGCCCGGATGACGACACGCAGTGCTCCTTCTCACTCCTCGAGGTGATGATGACGAGGAGTGTATACCGACGACAGCCATCGGCCCGGTACCGAGTCACCCGATTCACGGTTTCCAAAGCCGTCTTACACGCTGGATGAGCAGACACCGCAGCCTTATATTCTGGAGCCACGGTATCCAGCATTTGGCCGGAGTTGACCAGCGGTGGATTACACCACCAGCTCCACCATCCTCTCGCTTACGTCCCGGTCGTCCCGCGTCCGATCCATACGACCTTGATGGCATGGCATCGGCATTATTTTCATATGGATATGGTCCCGGACGGTATTCAAGACCGAGCACGAGGAGGAGCGTCACGAGCAGCAGGGAGAGGAGGACGACCCACATCTTTATCCTAGATATTGGTAGTAGATTGATATGATGTAATTTTTTTTTATGATGTATCAACTCTTTGATATTTGAATCAATGGAATTGGAATATGTACATAACTTCAAGTCTTCAAGTCTTCAATTGGTGTTCATTAGTATTTGTATGATGTGATCTTGTGGATATCATGCATTGGTTATTTTTTAAAATGTTTCTAACTCATTTCCTATTTTTTTAGAATTTTTTCTGAATTTTTTGAATTTTTTTGACGAAAAAAAAAATCAAAAAAAAAAAAAACGATTCCGAACCGATCCGGAATCGATTCCCTTCCCAGGAATCGGCCGATTCCGGCCGATTCCTGGAATCGGAATCGGAATCGGTCCCAACCGATTCCGATTCCGATTCCGATTCCGGAATCCTTGCGAGCTAGGGACTGAAGTTCTTTGTTTCATAAAGTACATAAAAGGTCAGAGAAAAGAAGCCACAACCTATCATAAACAAGTAACACAGACTTAAACCTGCATTCAGTTGATGAGAAGATGAATAAAAATAGTGACATCAGAAATAAATATAAACAGGGCACGGATACTTTCTTTCTCATCTATACTCAGTACTAACCATAGTAGAATTACTTACTGTATGTGTATAAAGACATAAATATAACTCTATAAACTACAAGAGACAAGGTACCCAAGTGGCAGGCAATAGGCAGATATCAACAACAAGCTAGGATGATAAATTTGTACAGAAATATTTATGCCCCCCTCCTTTCTCATCCGGGCTTGGGACCGGCAATGGCGAAGTTACTTTTTTTTTGGTTTTTTGTTTTTTGTTTTTTGGTTTTTTTTTTCTAAAGGAAAAAAACCAAAGAGAGGCTGGTTAATTATGTGTCAGCCTCCATGCATATTAGCTTCAGATAGCAGAGCAGCAGAACAATGGAAGCCATGAGTGTTTCAGAAGAAGAAGACAGAGAAATGAAACAAATCAGAATGCAGCTCCTCAATAGGCAGGCCAGTAGTGAATAGTGATGGCCTTCACCAAAGATTTAGGGGAGCACATGCAACACCAAGAGGTTGCATAAGAAGCTAGAGGTCGCCTGTGCAGGTTGCACAAGAAGAGTAACAGATTGCAGAATCATGTCACCAGATTAATTGCAGGTGGTTGATGAGTGAATAGAAAAGATGAAGATAAGAAAGGTAGCAGCTAGCAGGTAGCTGGCTGAAGAGACATCAGTGACCAAGTAATTCACTGAATAATTGCAACCACCACAGTCACATCATCCGGTATATTTGCCCTGGTCAAAGAAATGGTGGGCCTTCCATCTGCCCCAGTGAAAAAAACATAGTCCCACATGGCCGCATATGCAAGTTCACGGGCCACAACTTGGGGCATCATAATATGCCTATAAATCCTAAGGACCCTTAAGATTTCGACGTCAGATATGTAGTCGAAGAATCCATTCGTTCCCGCTACGACAATGTCCCCCTGCCTAAGCTCAAGGGAGATGGTGCAGGGATGAACGAAACCACAGCAGTGTGCCGGCGACCGGTAAATGATGCTACCCCGACGTGCAACCAAGAAGCCAGTATCACCAATGCTAATGGCATGTAAAATCGATCCCTCCACCATCGCTAAACAAAGTGTGGATTGGCCTTGAATGGTCATCATGGACATCGCTTTCTCCAGCACCCTCTCCAACCGGATCCCCATCCCCCCAGAACTAGTTCTTGAAGCCAGTAGCGCACCCTCGCATAACCACAGTAGCTGCTCTGCAAAATCGGAGGAGCTGTAGACTCCATCCTCAAGACCAAATGCATTCAAAGAACAGTTGATAAAGTGGGCGTCATAACCCTGCTCATTCCTTCGCTTTGGAAGGTAGAATGAACCCAGAGAAACACGGATGGGAATATCCGGCCGTGCCCTCTTTACCGGGGAGTTGCGGCCTTTCTGCAGAGGACGGTGGCCCATATTTGAGGTGGATGAGGCGGCATCATCTTCCATCTCAAAAGCTTCTCCCCGTGCACGCTTACCCAACATTGTCGGCATCGTAACGAGGAAAAGGAAACACACCAGAGAGAAGAAATTAAATAAAATCACCTGAATGGAGAGAAAAATCGTCGCCAACGAGAGAACACGGAAAAGACCGCTGTCGGAGGAGCAAACGAACGCCGAGGGCCAGGAAGAACCACCGATCCGCCGTCGGAGGAGCAAACGAACGCCGAGGGCCAAGAAGAACCACCGATCCGCCGTCGGAGGAGCAAACGAACGCCGAGGGCCAGGAGGAGCAAACGAACGCCGTTGGAGGAGCGAACGAACGCCGAGGGCCAGGAAGAACCACCGATGTCTGCCCGCACCCTCGGAGTAAGCCGGAGGAGAATCGCCCGTCTGCCACCGAGAACCTCAACGGCACAATGTTCGTTCTGGAACGTATAGAAATTCTACCGAGCAATGTCCAGAGTTACTATTACTTATAAAGTTGTTTGGTGTTTTACGTTTTTTATTTTTCTATTTATTAACATAATTATTTTTACATAAATTCTTTTGTATTTTGCGTTTCTATACCGATGTCATGCATGTTTTTTTACTGTGTTCATCCACCAACTAATAATATTTTTCTTTCACACCCTGCGAATTTAGGTTCCTGTCTTCTTTTTTTAAAGAATACTGTCAAACGGCCTAGTTTTTACTATTTTTAATATATTTTTATTTTTATGTTTATATGATATTATTAACTCAAAAAATATATAATATAATTTACTAATAACTGAATACATTTTATTTACGAAATAATATCTACCGAATTTGTTGTAAACAAATATGAAAAATACATATTACTTAAGTGGTGTTTGTTTTGATTTAATACGAAATTTTAGAATTTTATCTTCATAACTGACTATTAGTTTGTGAAAAAAGAGTATTTAATTTAATTAATATATTTTTAAATTAATATTTATTTAGATGTATATTATATATGTTTTCTATCTTTTATAAATACTGCAGTTGAAAAGTAAAACAAATCTCATATGATTTATCTTTAATGGGGTGTTTGGTTGCATGATATTTTTTGTACACTTTCATGATAAAAAATTATATTAAAATAAAAAGTGAACTAACTCATTACGTAATATTATCATGTTTGGAGGGATGTGATAACAAAAAAGAGTAACTGCCATTCATGATCAAACAAAGTGGAGGACCACAAGAAAAAAGAAAGAGGTGAAACTCTCTTTTTTTATTTAAGAAGAAAATCACTTTCAAAATATAAAATTGTCAAGGTTGTCGAACACTTTCTTTGACAAATTTTCTTACAATTTTTAAAAATTAAAATAAAAACTCCCATTATCATGCAACCAAACACCCCATAAGATATTAAATAAAATATAAAACTATATTTATATGCTAACTAAGATATAAATCAAAGAGTCCGAATAAACGAACTTAGGATGCCTAAACAAACCCAACTTTGTTAAGCATTATCATAATTATCTTGACTTACCCACGGTAAACTTAACATCCTTTTCGTTCTCGTTGTTTTTTATTTTAATATACATTTTACCAAGAAAATACATGAAATATTATAATATAACCAAATGCTAAGTCGATAATATATATTTCACGAAAAAAAATAAAATTTTGAGTATCTGCTTGGAAGGGTCGGATGATAACCCCAGACTTCACATGCCATGGTGTAGAATGATTAATGATTTTATGCTGCACAATTTTGAAAGAGTTGGATTTGAATATAGATTATCAAAAGAAAAAATAAACAAAAAAAGAAATAAAGAAAAATAAGGTGGTATGTCGTTGCATTTTGGCATAATTTAAAGGAAAATAAAATGTTAATTCTATGTCTAACCATTAAATTTGTGGTGAAGAAAAACACCTAATTCAACATAAGTTGTGTTTGATTAGTTTAATCATATCTTTAACCTATGATTCAATACAGGATTTGTAAACTAGTTTGCTAATACACATTAATTAACCTCTAACGCATCTCTTTTATCTCAATAAACCTCTTAAATATAAGATATGTGATTTAACATTTTTTTCTCTAATATAATCATTTATGCACCATAGAGGTAACATATAACATATAACATCTCTCTCTCTCTCTAGAAGGATCTTGGGCTGCTCTCTCTCCCGTGTGATTGCTCTCTCTCTTCTGCATACGGCACGACAGAAGGATGCCTGTTGTTCCTCCCCTGCTCTATTGTGTTTGGCAACAAAAGCTGTGCGTCCCCACTTCCAAGCATCTTTGGCAACCCACGAGATGGATCTTGCCAGAGAAGACCAGTGACGATCATCTCCCTCCTCTAGTTGTTACATCAGTAGAAGGCTTCCACCTGCCGGCCACATCCTTCTTCAACACAATCTATGAGGCCCTTGGCTTTTAGCGGCCAACAGAGAATAGAGAGGGGAGACGTTTTGCAGTACAACACCAATAGAAGGGAGAGAAAGATCAATGTGAACAATTCAACATCAGCATAATAAGAAGAAGAGGGTCAAGGTGGGCTATGGCCTTCAACGTCAATAGGAGGAGAAGATCAAAGTTGATTGTTGTGTTCGCCAACAAAAGAAGATAAAAAAGGAGAAGAAAAGAAAAGGTAAGACCCACCGTTAAACCATGTAGTCTCTACATCTTCCCCACCTTTTCTCTCTCTTTCTTTACCCCTCCCTTGGTCGAACCAGCCCTTGGCATCCTCAAAAAAAAAAAAAAAGCAACTGCAGACACCTGCAGCCCTGGCTGAGACTTGCTAGAACCTCCTCTTAAAAATCTGTATAGCCTCCCTGCACAGACAATTCAAATAGTCAATGCACATCCATTTTGCACAACCCCTTTAACTGCCAACATAGACCCCCCTATTCAGTCATTGGCTAGACCCCAATTAGATCCTCAAAAGTCCCAAAACCAAACCCATGTCAAGCCCTTAAGACAGGCCCAATTCTGTCTATCCACACATCACTTACAAAGCCCCCTCGCTGTCTCTCAAACTAGGTCCATACCAGATGTTAAATCTTCCCCCATTTGGTCCACTTTCTAACCATCCTAATAGCACCAAGATAGGTCATTGTCCACCCACTCAAACAGACCCAAAAATAGCCTATGTTTCCTCCTTGACCAGCCCCTTGTGCTTGGAAACCGTTTGACAGGCCAAGTCTCCTTCAGGCGGGTTCTTAATCCCTTTGTTTTGGTGGGAGCGAGGGTGATGATCTGGGCATTCTTAAAAACCATCGGATGGGTCGAGTCTTTCCCAAGAATCCTCTCAATCCTACCAAAATAGTCCCCTTTGTGTGGCCTTTCTATCCAACTCCTAAAATAGACTCTTTCTGGCCATGAAAACCCAATTTTCCGCCCCTTGAGTAGTCCCTATTCAATCATAAACTTGCCCTTTATGCAATCCCCTTAACAGGCCATCAAACCAAGTCCATTTTCGCTCCATTGTGCTCCATATTGCTTGTTGTTGCAGCAAGGAAAAAGGTGAACCAAACAACTTCTACAAATAAAACTAATTTTCAACAAATTTAAAATAAGTTGTTCGCATCTCATTGGGCCCAAAAGGTCATAGCCCTTTTGAATTTTTTTTTATTATGTGGATGTGCACACTCTCTCAAATAAGATTGCTATGGCAGATAATCAAGGGTGTTCAAGTGGTTGCTTGATGTAAATGAACATCAAGTATTTACACCATTTGATGAAGAGAGATCAAAAACAAATTTTCACATAACCTGAATCTCGGTTCTATAAATTTACAAATATCATCTAAACAAACTAGTATTTTTATAAGATATCACATATTTTTTTAGAAAGTTTAGATATCGATATTTCAAACTTTAAAAAAATATCTTCCAAGCAAAGGTTTTCAAGGTTCCCACAATAAGATATGTTGATGTTACTATACATTCATTCCAATAACATTTATTTAAATTATATTCTGCTCTAAGAGCTGTAGCAACATCTAAAATGTGCCTATACTTTCTTTCTGCTAGCAACATCTAAGGTGACCCTCAAACACACTTTGAGTCAAGCCTTAGTTAGTGGATCCGCAATATTTATGGTTTAAGATATTCTATCTTTAATCATATCTCCTTGCACTGCACTCACTCTGATCAAGTAGTATTGCCATAGAAGTGTTTAAAGTTCCGATGAGTCATTGGCTTCACTACATAAGTGATGATCCATCATTTTCACAAAATAATGGTACATTATCAGAGATGGTAGGGACAACTCCCTAATATAATATGAACTCATCTAGACTACTTTTTAAGCAGTTGGCAGCAATTATAATTTGTAAAATCTACAGTGTCTATAGCATGAAACTTTTCCAACTCACTGCACCACCTTCTAGGTAAACATGTATCTTAAAGTTAACTAACTATCAGTCATATGAAACTAGAAGCATAAGTCTAACTCAAAATTTCCAATCCTATCCTTCATACTAAAAATGCATCATTGATACTTCTCAAGTACTTAATGATATACTTCTTAACTATTCAGTGACTCTCACTTGGATTTGCCAGAGGATTACTCATAACACTTAGAACACTCATCATATCAGGCTATGTACGTAGTATACATGATAAATCATATGACTAAGGCATAAGAGACTACACTCATGTATTCCATATCTCTTTAAAAGATATAAACTCCATATCTCATAGGAAAGACACCTATATTGGAGTTTCCATGTCAAGCCCTTTGACTATGGTACCTATGTACAACAAATGGGTCAAGCCAAGCATCCCTTTTAGATCTATCTCTATAGACCTAAATCCTTAGGAACCTTCTCCCAATACAATTATGGAGGATTCATTTTATAGCTAGGCTTCATGGATAATAACATACTTACATCATTCATAATGAGTCGTATGTTATCTATATAACAAGTCTAGAATACAATAGCACTCTCACTAGTATTTTTATGCACACAAGGTTCTTCTTCATTCCAAATGAAGTCCGAAGATTCAATCTTATCAGATCTTATATTCCAATATTGAGAATGTTGCAGTCCATGTGGACATTAACAACATGTACACTTTCTTTGATGTTTTGAAACTCACATCCTTTAAGTTGTATCATATACAACAAAGGTTGTATCATATACATCTCCCCTTCAATTTCACCATTTGAGAAATATTATTTTAACATCTTAATTGACTTATCTCAAAGTGGAAGTGTGCACTAATAAAATCTAAATGGATTGAATTATGGCAATGGTTAAAAGATGTCATCATAGTCAACTCTTTAACTTAGATGATGTCTTTTCAATCATCATTGCCTTGAAGGTCTCACCTTCAAATTCACTCTTATTAATCCTTTATTTTCCATTTACACCTAATGGATACTCTACCCTCAGGTGGATCTACCAAGTTCCAAACATAGCTAAATAGATGGATATTATTATAAATTTTATCGTCTCCTCCCTCTTTAGAATCAATATCTAATATTACCTGTAGACATGCAAATTTCGCCTATTTGAGTAGCTTAAGATCCATGTTTTCCTAGAAGCTACTTGAGTTTTCCGATAAGCAAACTGGATCACCAAGAAAACGGCTAAAAAACAAATTCTGAAGGGGAGATGACCCGTCTGACGGGTCGCCCAGGCGACCCGTCTGACAGGTCATTTGCCAATTCGTCCGTTCTGACGGTGGTAGGTGAAATGTCAAATCCGGACAGGTACGGGAAGCGACCCGGTCGACGGGTCGCCTGCTAGAACGGTGTACGGACTGAACGAAGTGACCCGTGAATGGCGCACGCTCGTCCGAACGATCGGAATTGATTGGACGTAGGCAACCCGTCTGACGGGTCGCCTGCCACTGTAGTAGTTTCCGGATGGCGGCCGACCAACTTTCGGCGCATGCGCATTTAATGCATTTATGGTTCCGCAGGTGACCCGTCAGACGGGTCGCCCAGGCGACCGGGCAGACGGGTTGCCCAGGCGACCCGGCAGACGGGTCGTTTACTATTCCGAAAAGTGTTTTTTATGCCTAAAATGCCCCTGTGACCCTTTTGCCTATAAAAAGGGACCCCCTAACCACCTTTTCAAGGGTTGGAAGAGTGTTAGAAGGGGGAGAACGTCCCAAGCTCCCAAGAGAGAGCCTTAGAGAGTTCCAAGCCTCCTCCATCCTCCAATCCTTATTGCCCAAGAGATTGAGAGCTTCCCACTTCCATCCACCTCCATAAATCGACGTTCTTCATCTCGTTTCTTCATCGGCATCCATTTCGAAGCTTCTTAAGCTCCTACATCCAAGGGAGAATCATCATCCACGTCCTAGGAGCTTCCGGGAGTCGTCATCAAGCTTCTAAAGCTATCCGAAAGCATCGCGGGAGCATCCGTGAGTAAACCGAATTTTGGTGCAGGAAGTGACCCGCCTACCGGGTCACCTAGGTGACCCGTTTGCCAGGTCGCCCAGGCGCCCCCCCTGCTGGGTCACCCATGTGACCCCCCTGCCGGGTCGCCTGGGATTCCAGATCACCGTCTTTGGAGCCGAAATCCATTTTTCTTTTCCTATCTCTTAGTATTACTTTTCCTATCATGGATCATCATGTTTGCATGCATATTTAGCTTAGTAATATCATCTATTATCATCCAAAAACACATAAAAAGGGGGGTTGGGAGTTATTCCCAATCCGGTTAGTCCATCTTCATTTGTGATTTTTAGTTCATTTCTTTTGCAAGATGCTTCACTGTCTTAGTTCTAACCCATTTTCACTTGTTTTCGTGGCTTACTTGTTTTTGTTTGAACAACTAAATTGTTTCAAGCTCTTTCTTCTTGGCCGGCCGAAAAGAAAGAAGATGGAACCCATAATCTCCCAACACGATCTCCCCGCTTAGGTACGTTTGGTCATTTCTTTAATACTTACGTCGTTTCTTGTCTTTTACTCTCGGAGCCCGCGGCTCCTGGCGACCACAACCCCACACCACCGGTGAAACCGAAAGGAGGAGCGGCGCTCATCGTTCCAACCCGAGGAAGCAACAAGAAGACGAACCGGGTCCGGATCGGGAGTTCCATATCTTTTGGCGACCACGATGGGACCATCTCATGCTTGAAGCAAACTTAGTTGTTCTCTCATTTCCAAGTAAGCCCCTTCTCACCATCACTATCTTCATATTGTCCTCCGTTTCTTTTATCTAGTCGATCCCTGCGTGGATCTCCTTCCGGTTTGGAGAAACAAGTTCACGGAAGTGTTCTGTTTTCGCAAATGACCCCTTTGCCGGGTCATCTCCTATTTTTATGATTTAGAGCTTTCTGTTTCCTTAGACCCCTATGTGGGCCCACTTGCTTTTCCATTTACTGTTATTTCTAAGTATCTTGCCCTTAGTTTACTTTCAAATCCATGCTATTTTAGTCCCCGCGGGACCCCGGTTATTAGGCGCTTTCTTTCGGCTCTGTTTTCTGTTTTCCGCAGGTGACCCCCCTACCAGGTCACCTGCCAGGCCAATTGGTGACCCGTCTGCCGGGTCATCTTCTCTTCCAGAAACTTCCTTCTTGCTACAGTCTTTGGCTTTGCTTGCATTTACTCATTTCTCTTGAATCAAGCTTGCAAAATTCGTTATTTTCCAGTATCCTTGACTTGTTTAGTTACTGTCCTTGATAGTTTAATCATCATCCTAGTTATTATTTATTGATCGTTGCATTGTTTTCCTTTTTTATTGTATGCCATCTCATACTTGTTAAATTCTTGCATTAGATTGCATTGAGTACCGGGTTCGCCCGACTCATTAGGTCATTCGAGAAGGGAGGCTCACCCACCTCCCAAAAGACATCTCCACCCCACCCGCATCTCTTGGTGGATTCCAATCTCTCTTCCGGGGATTCCCTCTCGGTTGATTAGATTGGTTTTCACTAAGACCTCCGTAAGTCCCCAAAAGTGAAGGATTCCCTCTTCACCGATCGGGCTGGTTGTACCTTTTACCCCAAAAAACCCGGTGTCACCTATCACCCAATCGTTGTAAGAAAAGTGTTAATCCTAGATCGCTCGGCGTCGTGAGAGCATAGGGTCCGACCTATCATTTAGAGGACAATATTCTCTTAAGAAGCTCACTAATCTAAGGATTGAACAAAAAAAGTACGTTTAATCATTCCAAGTCTTTGTTTTAAGTTGTTTGTGCAACGAAAGTGAAAATCAAAAAAAAAGAGAGATGGTTAACCTTCTCACAAAAATCCTTAAAATTTCCCCACAAAAAACATTGCTTGAGGTAATACTTCTTTGATTACAACAATCAAAAGAGGACATCCTTAAGTAACTACCCTAAAAAACCAAAACAAAAAAGGAAGAAGAGGTTTGCTTTCGGTAATTACTTGTTTGTCAGAACCAAAACGAAACAAAAAAGGGGGTCGCAAGGACCGAGAAAAAAAATAAAACAAATAGAAAAGACAAAAAAATCTTTATTTTATGTTACTTGCTCTTTTGTTGTTATGCCTATGTCACTTAGGTCTGGACATGTCATGGCGGACTACTACGAGCCCGAGGAGTTTGACCAGGCGCATGCCGACCCGCAAGAGGTCCAGTCAGTCCATGAAGGAAATGTTTGTGCCGTCCATGATCCTGATCAGCCCTACGAAACCGATAGGGTCGTTTCTCCCCCTCCTAACCCGATTTCCCTTCAAGAGGCTCTATCCTAGGCCAACCCCGATCAACTTGTTCAAGCCCTTCAAACTGCTCTTCGGGGCAAATCCCTCATTAATCATCCACAAACAGAAGGACCTCCTCCTATATCCACACCCCGATTCGTGGGCCGCCAACCTGATGCGGTACCACACGGTCATTCACACACCGGTCCAATCGCTCCCGATCACCTCTTTCCGATAGCAAATGTCAACCATCTAGATCCTAATTTGGCTGGGCCATCTAGGCCGTTGGTCTATTCTTCTAATCACCTCCTTCACCCAGCATACCCTTCTATACAACCACCCCATCGAGTTACGACCCTTCCCCCTCAAAATCCAATACATCAAGCACCTACATATGCCCCGTCTCCCCCAATCATTCGAGAACCAACCGCTGATAATGTGGCAATCAACGAACTCAAGGAGCAATACAAGGAGCTCCGCTGCATGTTCGATACTCGGTCGGCACCCGATGTTTCTCTCCCTTCTCTCCCGATCCTCCGCTTTCCACCCTCCAAATTACCGATTTTCCGCCATTACAATGGCACCGGTAACCCTTACATTTATGTCAAAGATTTTCTTTATGAGTCATCTGCCTGGCAAGATGATCGGCAAGCCCTTGCCTATCTTTTTCGAAGATCTTTGGAAGGGCACGCCCTAGAGTGGTTCTATTCGCTTGACCCCTCGGAGGCCGACAATTTTGACATTGTTAAACCCAAATTCTTGCAGAGGTGCAGGGACATGATGGGCCTGAGTTACTCAATTACAGATCTGTGGTCAGAAAGAATGAGGACAGAAGAAGATTTTGTCAAATATGCTGACAGATGGAGGTCCATGGCTGAAAAGTTAGCTGACCCAGCCTCTGAAGCTGAGCAAGTCAAGATGATCATAGCTAATGCCGCCCCAGCACTAAGAAACATACTTGTCATGCACCATCCGGGAACTATGGCTGAGTTATATGAGAGAGCTAGATACATTCAAACTCAGCTTAAAGATACACCCTTGATGAATCACTATGACCCAAAACCCCGGGCCACCAAAAAGGCCGCCTTCACCACTACCGGCCCGGTAACCAAAGGGATAGTCAACAATGAAAACGTGAGTTTGGTGGGAAACCCGATCCGTAACCCTTCTCCCTAATACCAGCACCCTTCTCCCCAATACTAGCACCCTCGACCTAACCACAACACAAGAACTTACCAACAGCCACCTCCTCGACCCCCAAGGCCCCAGTTGCCTCCTCCACCTCAACAATCACAAAACCCGGTTAACAACCAACGTCAACCACCCAGGCCACCCAACTACCAACAGGTACCACCACCAAATACATATGGTCAGAAGAGAGTGGGGCCCAAAAGAGAGAATTACCCCCTCTGCCTTATTCCTTAACTGACATTTTTAATGCCCTGATGGCAGCACAACAAATAACACTTCCAAAGGAGAGGATGGTTTGGCCGGGAATAGCAAACACGGACAAATATTGCATCTATCATAGATATCCCGGACACAGCATAGAAGATTGTTATTATTTCCGGGATTACATTCATGATTTAAATGAACAATGCAGCATAGACTGGGCACAGATGGGAGAATACATCACCTCACTCAAAACTCGAGCACCACCTGTACAAGAAAGACAACAGCAGCAAGTAAACCTAGGAATAGTGCAAAGCCCGCTACCAACACATGCGCCCGCACTCGCACCTGACGGCCATCGAGTTGTCCACATTTCGACCCCTTCAGAAGATGCTCAAGACCGAGAACAGAAGTGGCAATTCGAGAATCTCACGCTCACTTTCCCAACTTGGCCACAACCAACCCATGCCAACCGAATTTTACTCACCATACCCCGATCCCCAATTAACCTTCCACCCATTATAAGACCTCCCTCCGCCCTGTTGTACCCGGGACAAACCATAATTTGACCAAGTGTAGCCCCATCCACTCTGCCACCACTCCCCCTCGGACCCATCATCCGTCCACCCCCCTCTCGGCCCACGACCACACCTCCAGTCGCCAGAAAAGAGACCCCACCATCTGTTGATTCCCCACCTCTCACTAATCCCACACCCCTTACAACTCCAACCTCGACAACCATAAAACCAACGTCAATCACTACCATTCCCAACCCACCGCCTGTCCAACCAGCAACGACCTGCCAACCCACTCAACCCCAACTCGCCACGGTTCTCAGGAGCGGGCGCATGTTTCAGCGCGTATTCCCACAAGTAGGGGCAACACAGGAACCAGAAGAAGAGATTGTTGAAGAGCCAGCCCCAGGAACATCATATGATTTATTAAAACACTTGAACAAGACACCAGCACGGATATCCATTCTGGAATTAATCAAGAGGTCCAAAACTTATCAAGAAGTCTTGCAACAATACCTTCAAAGAGTAATGGTACATGAAAGCCTCCCTCCTGAAAAGATTACTGCTGTCCTGGCACCGAAAAGTGAGCACCCTGCTCTGACTTTCACCAATGAGGAACTGGCAAGCCTCGATGTCCGGAGATGTGCCCTATGTCTAACTATTGGTGTCAAGGGGGTACTACTCACAAATTGCTTGGTGGACACCGGAGCTTCCTTGAATATCATGCCGCCAGAAACATTGGAGTTATGTAACATATCCATGGAAGAAATCAACCCCTCAGGCCTCACGGTTACGGAATTTGACAATATCAAGAGGCCCGCTCAAGGCACAATAATGCTAGAGGTGGAGTTAGGCCCCAAGGTTATTGCGGCCGAATTCCACATACTTGAAATGGACCCTACTTACAAGGCTATATTGGGGCATCCTTATTTGGAAACTCTTGGGGCAGTGGCATCCACAAATCACCAATGCATCAAATTTCCATACAAGGGACAGGTTATCAAAGTATCAAGTTATGTGAGTCCTTTGCCATCTACAACTTCATGAATGCCGGCCCAGCCAATACTAACCTTGATGGAGCTACCAGAGACCAGTGAATCTTCGCAGCAAATTCAATACAAAAAGAGAGATGTTGAGCTTCCCATTGGCTGGCACATTATGAAAATGCTGGGATATCAAGAAGGACAAGGTCTGGGTAGGTTCTCACAAGGAATCGACAAACCCATTAAGCTTCCCCACTAGAAGACCAAAGCAAGGCTCGGGTACCAAGAAACTGGCAAAGATAGGAGGACATTTGAACCAGCACCATGGAAAAGTAATATGTTTGAATATTTTCTCCGAGGTGAAGTTATCCAGATTTGCCAAGAAGGCCCAAGATACTGCCATGATATCAACACGAGGCCTAGAAAAAGACAAAGAACTGATGAAGGTAAGGAAGAGCTTTATCTTTCATTACACTCATTATTTTTGGCTGATGAAGAGGGATCAAGTGAAGGAACCAAAATGGACTCGGCCCTGATTCATGGGAATCGATCCGCCAAACAATTTTCTTTCCATTATCAATCTATTCCTCGAGGGCCGTCCATCGTCCTCACCTTTTCGGGATTTCAGTCACCTATTCAACTTAGCTTGTCTCATGGACTCCCCATTCCCTTCGATGATAACAATGCCAGACGGTCGTTTTTCCCAGACAAGATCGGGCCTAGGCAATGTTTCACTGATACTCTCTCCATCGGACCTGCTAGCCCCTTACATCCGATGCTCCTCCGAGCATTCTCCTCTTTGACTCTCGGTCCTATACCGCCAAGATCTCGCGCAATCATGACAAGCCCCGATGATCCAGAGAGCTTGTCAGGTCTCCTTACTCTCTTGTCTTTATGCGCCAAGCAGGCACCTGAAATTAGGTCGATCTCTATGATTGATGTTCACCAAAAAAAAATGTCCTCTTCATGACTCGTTGGTCGATCGAGGAGACGTCTCTCTTGGCCCCAGAGGCCACCTCTCCCGCCACCAAGCTAGATAACCCACCCTTTCCCCTTGTAAATACCGCACCTTCACTTTCTGTAGGAGTAGTTCAATCTAAGAGAAAAGGAAATAGAGTTCCGAACCGGTACTTACACCAGCTAGCCCAAGCAACGTTGGAATGTGCCAAGATGCCAGGATTCTTAGAAAATCCACTTCCTTTAGAGGAGATTAGGTATGAAGAAGAAAATAACATTGATACATCCTTGGGGGTGTACGAGGTGGCTACCAGAAAAGATTTTGAATCCGAAGATGAAGAAGAGGATGTGGCTGACAGTTACACATCTGGAATTAAGAGATTCGAGGAACCCTCAGCCGCGGCTGACAAGCCTACTAAGGAATTGAATCTCGGCACGCCAAAAGACCCCATAACTGTCCTCATAAGTGCCAACCTCACCCCTGTTCAAGAAGAAAATCTAGTGAAAGTCTTGCGGGATCACAAAGAAGCCTTTGCTTGGACCTATCAAGACATGCCCGGGCTAGATAATTCCCTAGTTGAACACCGATTGACCCTTAAGGAGGGAGCAAGCCCGGTTAAACAAAAACTTAGAAGATTCCACCTATATGTCGCTTTGAAGATGAAAGAAGAGGTCGACAAATTACATCAAGCCAAGTTCATTAGAGTCGTTCTCTATCCACAATGGGTGGCAAATATAGTCCCCATCTTAAAAAAGGATGGCAAGATTCGGATCTACATTGATTTTCGGGACTTGAATAAGGCCTGTCCCAAAGATGATTTTACGCTCCCTCATACTGACGTACTAGTTGACAATACGGCAGGGTATAAGGCTCTCTCATTCATGGATGGGTATTCAGGTTACAATCAGATCCGACTAGCCAAGGAAGATGAGGAGAAGACTTCTTTCACTACACCCTGGGGCACATACTGCTATGTTGTCATGCCATTTGCACTAAAAAATGCTAGTGCAACCTATCAAAGAGCCATGATGGCTATCTTTCATGATATGATGCATAAGGATGTAGAAGTATATGTGGATGATTTGGTGGTTAAGTCTAGAACTCTAGACGATCACCTGGAAGCTTTGAGAAAAGTTTTACAGAGGGCCGAGGAGTACAAGCTCAGGATGAACCCTAAGAAATGTGTGTTTAGAATTTCGTCAGGAAAATTGTTAGGGTTCATTGTCAGTAAGAGAGGAATTGAAATTGATCCTAACAAAGCTAAAGCAATCGCCAACTTCCCGCCGCGATGCAACCTCAAGGAACTTAGAGGATTGATTGGAAGGTTGCAGTTTATCCGGCGATTCATTTCTCAGCATTCCCAAAGGTGCAAACCCTTTTACGAATTGACCAGAGCAGGAGCTGAGTTTAAGTGGGATAGGAAGTGCCAGGAAGCATTACAAGGACTCAAAGACTATTTAGCAAATCCACCGGTGCTTAGACCACCCGTCCAAGGAAAACCCCTAATCCTGTACATCTCTGTGCTCGAGGGATCCCTATGGGCAGTACTGCACAAGTAGATGAAGAGGGCAAGGAGAGGGCCGCTTATTATCTCTCCAAAATCTTTGATCCTTGTGAGCTCAAGTACACCAACATGGAGAAGACATGCTCCGCCCTCGTGTGGGTGGTGCAGAAACTCAAGCATTACTTCTTAGCTCACGAAGTCCATCTTATTGCCTGAATGAATCCGATCAAGTTTCTTCTTGAAAAGTCAGTGCTAACCGATCGGCTAGCCCGCTGGCAAAGTTTCCTCTCCCAGTTCGATATCAGCTATGTCCAACAAAAGTCAGTCAAGGGGTATGCTATCGCCGAACACCTAGCTCACCATCCGATCCCTACCTTTGACCCTGTCCGAAATGAATTGCTCGACGAAGAGTTAATGTCCATCCAAATTCCCGATCTATGGACGTTACACTTCGATGAAGCTCTTAATTCCCAAGGTAGGGGCATCGGGATCGTTTTGTTGTCTCCCGAAGGCGTAGTCATCCCCCAGGCCTTTCAGCTTAGTTTTCCTATGACCAATAACATAGCTGAATATGAGGCCTTGCTGGCTGGGTTGAGAGCTGCTCATCTACATGGAGCCACTAAGCTTAGAATAATAGGAGATAGTCAACTAATCCTCCGCCAAGTCTTGGCTCGTTATAGAACCTCTCACCCCGGACTCAGGCCCTACCAAGAACTCGCTTCATATGTCATCAAACTCTTTTCCAAGCTTAAATTCGTCCACGTTCCTCGTGCTCAGAACATCCTTGCTGATTCTTTGGTGTCATTGGCATCATCCCTACCCAGTCCACTAGGTGGATCAGAAAAGAATATTTTTGTCCACCGACAAGCTATGCTTGCCCTAGAAAACCCCTATTTCCTCAAGGTAAGAACCAAATTCGAGAAGAGGGAGCATCTGAGAAAAAGGGAAGTATTAACCCTGGTTGAGGTAGAAGAGTCGCTTGAGGAAGAAGGAAGGCCTTGGTACTCTGAAATTGCTCAATTTTGTAAAGATCAATCATTCCCGCCAGGATCAACACCCTCCGAAAGAAAAACCATTAGAAGAATCTCTCAGAAATATGTGCTGCTAGGGGGAACCTTATTCAGGAGAAGCCTGACTGAGATCTTGCTAAGGTGCATAGATGAAGAAGAGGCCGAACTGGTGCTCAATGAAGCCCATTCTGGAGTATGTGGGGGTCATGTCAACGCCCAAGCCCTTGCTAAAAAGATCATTCGGCAAGGGTACTATTGGCCCACTCTAGAAGAAGATTGCTCAGTCTTTGTCCGGCATTGCCATCAATGCCAACTCCATGCCGACAAAATCCATTCACCTGCTTCCTCTCTTCACCCAATACACCCCCCATGGCCTTTCGCCATGTGGGCCTTTGATATCATCGGACCCCTTGGAGACCCGAATGCCACCAACAAAACCAAATCTTTTATTCTTACGGCCATGGAGTACTTCACCAAGTGGGCCGAGGCAGAGGCATATGTGGAGATCAAGGCATCCACCGTGTGTACCTTCATCAAGCGCAACATTCTCGCCAGATTTGGGATCCGTAGCAACTTCGTCACCGACAATGGGCCGCAGTTCATCTCTCAAGAGCTACAGGACCTCTGCAACAGGTACTGCATAAAATTGCATCATTCATCACCATATTACCCTCAAGGTAATGGCCAGGCAGAGGCAACAAATAAAACCCTGATTAAAATCATCAAAAAAATGTGTGAGTCTAGCAAGTTCGCCGATTGGCCAGATAAGTTAGTGGACGCTCTATGGGCCTACCGCACTTCAGTATGGACCCTGACAGGTCAAGCTCCCTATGCCTTGGCATATGGAATGGAGGCTGTAGTCCCATACGAGGTGCTCATATTGTCCCTCCGAGTTCAACTTGATCAGGACATCCCGGTGAGTGAACGCAGGGAATCTCTCCTTGTACAACTCGATTTGCTGGACGAAAAGAGGCTGGCCTCCGCTGAACATGCTAGAGCTTATCAGAATCGGCTCAAAAGATTTTATCAGAAAAAGGTAATTGAGATAAAATTTCAAGTCGGAGAAGTAGTGCTTAAAAGAATATTTGTTAAGCCAGGTGGTCCTCGTTCCAAACTTCAACTTAATTGGGAGGGCCCCTTTGTAATTTTAGCTATTTATCCTGGCAATTCTTACAAACTAATTAATGTTGAGGGAGAAGAATTGAATCATCCGTGGAATGGACTCTTTCTCAAAAAATATTTTCCATAAAAAATCCAAAAAAAAACTATATATACAACAAAATGCTGCGAAAAGAAGAACTTTGCTATCATCCTAGGCTTGCTTGCTACACGGCATAACCATTCGATCAAGGTTAAGGATAAGCACCATACTGCACCCACTTCACGCCCCGATCTGGCATCCGATGGCCCGATCCTGGAAGAAGGGATTGGAAACCTCCTGGTAAAGAAATGACGTTCTTATCCGATTCCCTCCACAACTCGGTCCACAGCAGGTGCAAGGATTAAAACAAGGAATACTCGAAAAAGCCCGCTACCCTAGTAGGAGGCGGCCTCAGAGGGTCTAACTTCTCAAAATAATAGGTGCCAAAAGATGGACAATGAATCCCTCGGGCCATGAAAAGAAAAGAAATATATGTCTGACCTGTTTGAATGAGCACCTGGAATAACCCCAGAAATGAAAAATGGCTCCAAAAGATGGGCAATGAACCCCACGGATCAAGAAAAAGAAGAAAAAAATCCGTCTGAATGAGGGCCGCAAAAATAGGGGCAATTAGAAGGAGAGACCTGAAGGGGCCAAATCTCAACAGGATAATTCGGGCACTAGTAGGGAAAATAAGTTCGAATTCCTTAATCCTGCCACGGGCTTACCTCAATTTTCTTCCCTCTTAACCTACCACGGATAAGGATTGACTAATCTAGCTAGAAGGGATCCCTGACCGACTAAAGGTAGAGGGCCAAAAGATCCGAGTCAGGGCAACCTATCTACACGTGATGTTTATCTTTAATCAAGAAAGGAAATGAAAGGATGCCGGTTTGCAAGCAAGTCAGAGGATGAGAGATGGTTACTCTCTTCGCACAAAAAAATTCAAATATCCAAAACACAAACAAATCAGAAAATAAAAAAATTACAAAAAAATGATAATTTTTTTTAAAAAACCAAAAAAATATATAAAAGCACACAAAACCCAAACAAAATAGAAAACCCCCAAAACAAAAATATTATCTTTTGCATCCATATTTAATTTCTGTCTTGCATGTTTCCTTTTAATGTATTGCAGACTTATTATCTTTCCTGTTTGAGAGGGAAACGCCCCTTGACAATTTGCAAGGGGCTGTACCCTAAAAGAAAACTAACGTGCTCTCAAAAGTCTGGACAGGCAGGAGAAAGAATAAATCCAATATCACTGATGATCAGAATGTACAAGGATAAGGAGGGAGACGGCATAATCAAGACTCGCTGCTTCCCTCTGGTACAAAATCCTCAAGGGCCGAGGCAACAGGGGGAGGCATCGCAGCTCTCTCATCCCCTCGCCGTGCAGAGGTGGCCACACAACTCCGACTGAGGCCCTGCGGTGAGAGTGCGACTCGGACCGGGCCCGAGCAAACTCCAGCGTCAGTTGATGCTGCTGGTCTGAAACCCTCCGCATCTCTGCTGCGTGGTGCTCCTCCAATGCTCGAATGCGCTCCGCGTGGCGCTGCTCCAGCACACGGGTCTCCTCCATGAAGGCCAAGCGGAGGCCCATCTCCCGCTCACCAGACGTCCGGGAGAGGTCCTCCACCTTCCCCCGAAGGGTGGCAAGCTGCAGTCAAACCAGAAGACATGTCAGAAATTATCTAAAGCAAGGAAGGAGCTTCATTTTTTTACCTCTGCAGACGAAGAGGAGAGCTGTAACTCGAGCTCCCCGACATGTCTCGACAGCCGGTCAAGCTGAAAGGAGAATTTGCTCAACAACATGCAAGAAGAAAAAAGAGAAGATCATAGAACTCACCTCGTCACGACTCTGCTCGGTCTTCGCCGACTCGCTCGGTGACCTAGCGGAGGAGCTCTGCGTTCCGCAAAAAAAAAAAGAATGTTAGCATCAAACAAAGGAAAAAGAAGCCAGTGATAAGCAAAGAAATGACATACCGCAGCTAGAAGATCCGCCCACAAGGTGGAGCAGTTGCCGTATGGAACAACTGCCGAACAGGAGGGTTCCCCCACTGGTGAGGGCCAGGCTATGGCGGCTTCCCCCGAAAAGAAAGCCGCCGCCTCCGGGACACCCATCCCGTCAGTGTCCATGGGCTCGGCCTCTCCGGCCCGGCCCTGTAACTCCTCCAGTTGGTGGCGAACCTCATCGCGCCGAAAAGAGCCAGAATAAATCAATAAAAATGACAGGAACAAAGGCAGAAAGCAAGAGGACAGACCTCGCGGCTAGTCTGGAGGTAGCGATCTTGCGCCATCCTCAACCGGCGCTGAGCTCGCTCCTCCTTCTCCTGACGCCTCTCTCGCTGAAAGAAAGAAGACAAACATAAGCGGCATTAGTCTGACAGTCATAAACAAGCAACAAAGAAAAGGAAGTGGATCATACCAGACGTCGGGCCTTCTCCCGGTGGGAGTTCACCTTCTCGCGAAGGCGAACCAGCTCACTCTCCTCCGCCTCCTGCACCAAGGAAAGCCACATCATCAATTATCCAGACAGGTAAGTAATGAGAAAAATTCTTAAAAAATAAAAAGGAAGGGGTTATGAACCTCCTAGTCGAAGAAGAGGTGGCCGTAGAACTCAGTGTACCACTGCAGGTACACTGAGCTATCTGTGGCCGTAGACACCATGGGAGTGCCACCACGCCGCCAGATGTCCAAGGTGGTGTGACACTCATGCCGCCAGTCCACGGCAACAGTCAGGCCTCGAGATGACCTCCCCACCCGCTCATGGGGGTCTGGGAAGACCCACTCCTGATGGAGCCCCAGTGAGCGCATCGCGAAACGCACCCACAGAGGCTCCACCTCATTGAGGCAGATGAAGGTATCACGGCCAAGAACCCCTCGGGCAGCCTGGACCCAAGGCTGCTCATCCTCGTCCGACCCCAGATAAGGCTGCCAAACAACCTGCACCAAATATTGGTTAAAGGAACAGTGCTATCAGAAATGTTATAATCAGATCTGAGGGTAAGAGGCATACCTGATCATGGGGGAAACAGTAGTCGACGATGAAGGTCGACTAGCTGGGCATCATGAGGAACGGTTGGTCGTTGTACTGATCACCCGCGTAGGAAGGGGTACTGGGGCGGGTCCGAGCGGATTCCTCTACCTAAGGGAAGGTGCAAGTAACCCCAGATCTGAAAAAGCAACAAAAAGATAGCCGTTAGTTTTCTTTCAATTGATAATAAATGCTACAAATAAAAGTAAGGTATACATGTAGAAACGGGGTGAACCTGGCAACCGAGATCTCTCCGCTCTCGCTGGCCAGGGAGGAGAAAATGTGGGCAAGCATCGCGGCACCCCAGGCATACTCGCCGACCCGCCTAAGGTCAACAAGTAAGGGCACGAAACGTTGGTGTACCTTGTCGCTCTTCGTGGACAGAAGGAGTCTGGCCAGGAAAAACAACAGGAACCTGCGGAGGTCCACATCCGCCTCGGGAGTACCCTCCTCACCACGAAGAGTCTCCCGAACGCGCAAAACCAGCTCCGCCATGAAAGATGGTCTGAAGTTCTCTGTCGGCATGGCCTCACGCAAACCGACAAGGGCCTCAAAAGGACCCCGCTGGAGGGTGCGCCACCCCCGTGGACTCTCCGGGAGGGAAAGTCCGAAGTGACGCTCGAGTTTCCCCAAGTAGTCACTATAGGACTTCCCCATCACGGGGCGTCCATAGACACGTAAGCCGGTGATGCGTGCCACGTCCTCCAATGTGGGCACCATGTGCCCTCACGGAAAAAAGAATGAGCAAGAGGTGGAATCCCACCTCTTCCTCATCACCTGGACGAAAGGGAGGTCCTCCCAGAATGGCGCACAACGAAAGAATGGGCCGAAACCCATCCCCTCCAGGCGCCGCTGCTGGAAGGGCTGGAGCGCCTCGTACCCTATACCCACCAGCTCCTACGAGATCCTAGAATGAATCTTCTTCTGCAATAAATAGAAATCATGTCAGTCCCCGATTATAAAAAGAAGAAAAAATATAAAAATATAAATCATGCATGTTTACCGGAACTTTCGGCTCTACATACTACTCAGGCGTGGCAAACACGTCATCGCCGATGTCCTCATCGAACATCGCAGGTGCCGCAGCAGAGGTATAGGCCTCTGACGCGTGAGTGCGTCTCACCATCTGAAAATAAGAAAGGCAAGACGTTAGATGCATGAAATAATCCAAAAAAAAAATCAGATTTCTGGGCATTCCGGCGTCTTCGGAATGCCAGGCGACCTGGTCGCCGGGTCACCTGGCATAGGCAACCCGCGCGGCCAAAAATTTTTCCCCTACCGTTTTTTCCCCTACCGACTTCCGATTCCAAAAATTTTTGCACCTATGAAAAGTAGAAACTGCGATCTACAATAGTCGTAAAAGGAATAATGGACCACGGAAGTCATATGAGAAACTGGAAGCCGCGGAAGTCAACCGTATATCTTTGAAAGCGGAATCCTCGTCGGAACGTGTGAAAATGAATGGCAAATCTAAGCCCTTTATATAGAAACAGTGAAAATTTTACTTAATGACCAAAAATTCCGAAAAAATCACCAAAAACATCAGAAAAATAGAAAATCTTTATGGGTATCTTCTGATTCCGAGTTCGGAATACGGAAGGCCAGTTTAGCCCGGTAGTCGTGTCGCACTGACCTGGTTACCCGGCATAACCCAAAAAAGGAAAAGAGTCATTTTGAACATTCATATAAGCATGGCAATTGATTTTTTTTCAAAATATGAAAGTTGCTCTTTTCTTTGTACATCTCCATGCTAACCCATTTCAGAATAGACGCTAGTCCAAAACAACAGACAAAAACAAGAAATACTCCATAAAGTCGTCAAGGGCGTGAAGCTCTCCTCGGGACACAGAAGCCAACTGACAACATTGCCAGCCGGCCTGAACTAAAAGGAGATGCTGCTAGTTTGCCTCTAAACGCCTGGTCCTGATCCTCGGAATCGGAGAGCGAAGCAGAAGCTCACGAACAGGCACGTTCAGCTGAAGAGCACAACGATGCGGGTTGTACAATACAAGAGAGCTCGCCGTCACCAAGAATAGCTCTCTACCAGGAACGAGGCAAGTCTGGAAGAATGTACGAGTCACCGGCTGGGAGGTAGCAAAGAAGTGCTGATGTATGACGGCCTCAAGGTAATCCCGCCAACTACGCCTCGATCGGAAGCCGTGACAGTGATCCCAAATGCCTATACTCAAGCCTGTCTGTCTCGCCACCCCGGCAAGGGGACTTCGGACAAAGGAGCTCGGGAAGCTAGGAGCAGACGCTGTAAACCAGAAGTGAAGGTCAGCTCAACAGCTAAATAACAAAAGACTGCCTGAAAAGGGAGGTAGCAAAGAAGTGCTGATGTATGACGGCCTCAAAGTAATCCCGCCAACTACGCCTCGATCGGAAGCCGTGACAGTGATCCCAAACGCCTCTACTCAAGCCTGTCTGTCTCGCCACCCCGGCAAGGGGACTTCGGACAAAGGAGCTCGGGAAGTTAGGAGCAGACGCTGTAAACCTGAAGTGAAGGTCAGCTCAACAGCTAAATAACAAAAGACTGCCTAAAAAGGAGCGACCTAAGCTGGCTTCAGTCAATCCTTGATAGAGAAAACCAAGAACTGTCATAGCCAACCGACGGCCACTCCATATGCCCTCCACATCGGCCAATTGTGCGGAACTGATAACGTCGCCTCCAGATGGGTACAAAACAGTCACCACAATACATATGGCGGCCCCCTTCAGTCCGGATGTCAACTGCTCCGCTGAGTCGTCGGTGGACTCCAAGCAAGACAAAGTCCAACAGTACAAACGGGACAAGTTGACCCCCTCACCATTCAGCAAGGCAGTTGCCTCCGAATGAGACATGAATTCCTGCAATATTTGTAAACACGAGCAATCCATGGACGGAACAAAGAAATTTGGAGATTCACCCATCTCGCTGGCCCTCAGGCCCAAGATGAGCTCCACTTCCTCCAGAAGTATGGAGCATTCAAAATCAGCAAAGATGAACGTATGAGTCTCCGGGTGCCATCGTTCCACTAAAGCTCCTAACATTGCAAAATCCCAGTGATAAGAATGAATGCGTCGAAAGTGGGCAAGAACGCCCCTCAAGCCCCAGCCATGTAAAATCTCCAGCGAATGACGTGTCAACGTCTGGGTCGGGCGTTCAGCCCAAGCAAACTGACCGAAATGGTTAGAAGAAGGGAAAGGCGGCAACTCCTGAACAAGGCACAGAAAATTAGTAAAGAAAAAAGTTCTGTGAAGACCAGGCAACCCGCCAGTTGGGTCACCTGGGCGACCCATCTCCCGGGTCACCTGGGCAACCCGTTTGCCAGGTCGCCCAGGCGACCCATATGTCGGGTCATTTTTCAGAACAGTAAGAGGCCCTCTTCGATCCAATGGTCCAAGCATCGTTTCGATAAAAGAAGAACGAAGGAAGGAGTCTAGTACACAAAAATGCAAAAATGAAAGAGGAGAAGGCAATGTGCTTACTTCATTGCGATGAAGAAGACCTCAAAGATGATCTTGAAGAGCCTACATGGGCAAAACCGAGCTTTGCCTAGCATAAGGCATGGTGGAAGCTTCCTTGCACAAAATTCTCACAACTTCACACTCTAAGGAGAGCTAAATGTGCTGTGGGTAGAGAAACTCACAAGTCTGGGGGTGTCTTAAGGGCTTAGGGAGTGGTCAAAGCAAGTACATGACTAATCATATCAGGACAGATACGGAAGGCAACCCATTGACTGGGATGCCTGGGTGACCCGCCTGCCTGGTCACCTGGGCGACCCCTAGGCGGGTCATTTCCTACTACTAGAACCGAAAAAAGCCATTCTTTACTTAAGAAAAACATGCATGCACTACATCAAATGTTCAATAGTCTGAAGATACATGTTTTAAAACTAACACAAGTGCAGGAAAAGGAAAATCAAGCACGAATCGCCCGGAGCTTCTTCAAGTAACGAGCTTTACGCGCTTCATCCTCTTCGGTCACCATCCAAGGACTATGCAGTTTACATGCCTTCCACAGAGCAATTACACTTTGACATTCCTCTTCATCATCTGGTGTGCCAAGGCGACAGTCCTTGATACTCGGAAGATGTGACACCAATGGCACCTTTTGCCTGCAAAGACCTAGCTGAGAAAAACACCGGTGAGCATTATATAAAATCAATGAAGTACCAGTGATAAGTCGAAGATCCACTCCCGGAATAAAGCATGCTTTGAGATCCTTCTAAAGTAAAGGGAGTGGCACGCATAAGAAGCTAGCACGATTAAGCTTGGACAGATACAAGCGCCAGTCTTGACGGGTTTTCACCGTAGTGAACTTGTTAACAACCTTCTCCTCCATACCAAGAACTGATGATAGAGAATGCAAAGGGCTACGAAGGAACAAACGTGAAGCAGGAACGATCTCCTCAGCAACATCAAATTTGAAGTGAAGCTCTGCCCAAGAAATTAAAAGGAGGATGCTATCAAATATAGGACGGCCAAGGCATGCCGCAGAAAGTCCTTCATATAGAAAACCCAGGACAGATGGGGCAATACGCTCCCGGCGCCACAAACCCCAAATGCAAGGCAAGGAGTTGGGAATAATCCAACCATCCTCTGAAGAATAAAGGAAAGTAGAAACAACGCAAGTCACCACTCCTTTCAACCCACAAATAAGATTGTCCAAGTCTTCAGAAGCCTTGTCCATACTCTTAAGTGACCACGCCAATAGACCTTCAAAAGAAATCTTGCCACAAACAATCAATGAAGAGGCTTCCATCAGAGTCATAAGTTCTTCCAGAAACAAATGAGCAGTCAGAGGAAAGGGCGTGATAAACATGAAATCTTCTTGACCATAAGGAGAATCCGGGAGGCCTAACAACATTTCAACTTCTTCAAGAAGAATTGTGCATTCAAAAGTGTCAAGAATAAATGTGTTAGTATCCGGATGCCAACATTCAACCAAGGCTCCCACAAGAGCAAAATCCTAATAATATTTGGAGCAATTCATCACATGAACAAAGAAATCGGCCATGCCCCATTGCCGGAGTACATGACGAGCTTGCAAAGTGACATATGGGATAATGCAGGAGACCCATTGACATGAACCATAGCGACGAGCTCCCGGAAATGGTGGGGGATCCTGAACAAGCAAACGACAAAATGTCAACAATGCGCAGATGACCCGCTTGCCGGGTCGCCCAGGTGACCCGTCTACCAGGTCGCCCAGGCGACCTGATGTCGGGCCATTTCCAGACGACAGGCTCAACTTCAAAAAAGGAGAGAAAAAGGGGAATCAAAATAAGAAGAGGATGATTTTGAAGGAAGAAAATATGAAAATAAAACTTACGATTCCGGCCACTATCATGTTGAAGATGTGCCCCGAAACCTCTGAAAATCGTCTTGCCTTCTTCGGATGAATGAATCTTGAAGGATGAAACATTGTAAGAGGAGTAGAAGAACCAAGAGAGAGAAGGAAAATATGATGTTCTCATAAGAGGGGTGAGTTGGAGGTTTTAAAGGGGGAAAGGAGTAGTCCTGCACATTATTTAAGGCTGAAAAGATGTCCAGAAGTCCAATCTGCCTGCTTTGACAACGGGAGCAGGCGACCCGGCAGACGGGTCGCCCAGGCGACCCAATAGGTGGGTCGCCCAGGTGACCCGGTAGACGGGTCGCCCAAGCTATTTGAACACCCAATTGCAACCATTATATATATATATCTAAATTGAACGTTGAAGACCTCGAGTTTAGGGCAGTTGAGCTTGAGAACCCCCTCAACAAAAACAATGATGGATCAACTGTTTCTAGACTCGCGGATAGGCCAAAGTCTTATGTACGGGGACGACGGTTCTCTCCAAGAGTATCCTGACCTGTTAAACATAGGATCTATATCTTCAACTATTTGCCTATTTTTGAGTTTGTTTTTTTTATTTTTCTCCAACAAAAAAATTATAAATCATGCATCATGCATCACATACTCTCCGGACACTTCGAACGAGCTGTATTCCGGTGTTCCGAAAAGTTTCTCGCTAGATTCAGTAAATTCTAGAAGAACATGGAGTAATTCCACTCCGAACAAAATTGGTACCCTTGTAAGAACCAAATGAACTCGGAAGACATAACCCCGAAATGATTGGATGTTCACCCTTTGTTTTCGTTAGTTTAGTTAGCCCTTCTCGGTACAAGCACACCACAAAGCTGGGCCGCTAACCGAGATGAACTCACGAGCCACGACTCAGGGGTCCCCCACGCTGGGGGGCAGGCTTCTCCCTTTATTTTCGTGCCCGCGGCACTGTATCCATCCAATCAATGATGGGAATGATCTGAGGGGAACAAATGGGACGGCAAAGGACCGGTAATGTCCGCTCATTGCCGAATTAGGCAGTAGCCTGCGGGTCTAAATCTACACCTTGGTACCACCTTTTCAGTCCGCGCCATTGCACGCTGCTACGCCTCATTACATTTCATCTACGCTTCATTCCATGTCGCTACCCTACAAAGCCGACACCAAGGCGAGGCAAGCTGTAGACACGCAAATTTCACCTATTTGAGGAGCTTAAGATCCATCTTTTTCCTAGAAGCTACTTGAGTTTTCCGATAAGCAAAATGGATAACCAAGAAAACGGCCCAAAAACAAATTCTGAAGAGGAGATGACCCGTCTGAAGGGTCGCCCAGGTGACCCGTCTGACAGGTCATTTGCCAATTCATCCGTTCTAACGGTGGTAGGTGAAAGGTCAAATACTGACAGGTACGGGAAGCGACCCGATTGACGGGTCGCCTGCCAGAATGATGTACGGACTGAATGAAGTGACCCATGAATGGCGCACTCTCGTCCGGACGGTCAGAATCGATTGGACGTAGGCGACCCGTCTGATGGGTCGCCTGCCACTGTAGCAGTTTCCGGACGGCGGCCGACCAACTTTCGACGCACGTGCATTTAATGCATTTATGGTTCCGCAGGTGACCCGTCAGACGGGTTGCCCAGGCGACCTGGCAGACGGGTTGCCCAGGCGACCCGGCAGACGGGTCGTTTGCTGTTCCGAAAAGTGTTTTTATGCCTAAAATGCCCCTGTGACCCTTTTGCCTATAAAAGGGACCCCCTAACCACTTTTTCAAGGGTTGGAAGAGTGTTAGAAGGGGGAGAACGTCCCAAGCTCCCAAGAGAGAGCCTTAGAGAGTTCCAAGCCTCCTCCATCCTCCAATCCTTATTGCCCAAGAGATTGTGAGCTTCCCACTTCCATCCACCTCCATAAATCGACGTTCTTCATCATGTTTCTTCATCGGCATCCATTTCGAAGCTTCTTAAGCTCCTACATCCAAGGGGGAATCATCAACCACGTCTTAGGAGCTTCCGGGAGTCGTCATCAAGCTTCTAAAGCTATCCGAAAGCATCGCGGGAGCATCCGGGAGTAAACCGAATTTTGGTGCAGGAAGTGACCCGCCTACCGGGTCACCCAGGTGACCCGTTTGCCAGGCTGCCCAGGCGCCCCCCCTGCTGGGTCGCCCAGGTGACCCCCCTGCCGGGTCACCTGGGATTCCAGATCACCGTCTTTGGAGCCGAAATCCATTTTTCTTTTCCTATCTCTTAGTATTACTTTTCCTATCATGGATCATCATGTTTGTATGCATATTTAGCTTAGTAATATCATCTATTATCATCCAAAAACACATAAAAAGGGGGGTTGGGAGTTATTCCCAATCCGGTTAGTCCATCTCCATTTGTGATTTTTAGTTCATTTCTTTTGCAAGATGCTTCATTGTATTAGTTCTAATCCATTTTTACTTGTTTTCGTGGCTTACTTGTTTTTGTAGGAACAACTAAAGTGCTTCAAGCTCTTTCTTCTCGGCCAGCCGAAAAGGAAGAAGATGGAACCCATAATCTCCCAACACGATCTCCCCGCTTAGGTACGTTTGGTCATTTCTTTAATACTTACATCGTTTCTTGTCTTTTACTCTCAAAGCCCGCGGCTCGTGGCGACCACAACCCCACACCACCGGCGAAATCGAAAGGAGGAGCGACGCTCATCGTTCTGACCCGGGGAAGCAACAAGAAGACGAACCGGGTCCGGATCGGGAGTTCCACATTACCTTTCATAGGTCTTTGGATCAACATCTCAACTTTATTATGCTTATCTTCTTCCATCAAAGACATGTCTCACATATCTACAAGGTTGAATGAGCACAATTGAAGACCTATGATATGTGCTATTATCAATTAGTACCTTAATGGAAGCGTCTTTAGGTTGTGGGTCTGGAACCCCTTCTAGAAATTTCTTGCTCCCACTGTTTTCTTCAAGTAGGAACTCTTCCTATAAGAATATGGTAAGTTGAGCAACACATAGCCTTTATCTCTAAAATGGTTTATTTAAATATTCTTAAGTTTTTTTAGAATATCAGACAATTCTACACTTTCTATCTTATATTCTAATTATTATGAGTTATACATCTTCATCATGGTCAAACGTTCCAAAATCTTAACTAGCTTAAGATCAAGTGTTAACTCCTTTTTTCGTATCATATATGAAATATCAGAATAAATTTAGAAGGTACCAATATAGAGTGGTTATATTGAGTGCTTAACCCTAAATAGGCATGGAATATTTTGCAAAGGTTGTCATTACTTGTGTCATATCATACATAACACAAATACCTCTGCTACTACTACTCAAGTAAGCTAAGGATTATAGGGATATGTCCATTAAGGCAAGTTGCATTATCCTTCAAATGATGTGTGAATTTAGTAATGCGATATTTATTTCTTGATCAAATCAAACAGCTCTAATACTCTTTTCATTTATTCCTTCATTTTTAACTATAGACAATTTCTCAATGCCTCATATTTGTACTTCACAAGCACACATATCTTTGCCTAGAGAAATCATCTAATAAAGATTAAGTAAGAATGTTCATATTTAGCCTTAGTAAACACAAACCAACACACATCAAAATGCACAAGTTCTAGTAACTCCTTGGTCCACCCTCCATTTCTGGTAAATAAAGAGTTAGTCATTTTTCAATGAGATAAGATTCTTATTTGGTTGATGATTCAAAATAATTTGTCTTTATGTTTCCATTCATGTAGATCTCCTTAAGTCTTTTTCTCATTCATATTACCATGTCTATATTAAACTAATGAAATGGATTAATCTATATCAACTCACTTCCTACTAAATGAAGCATTCACACATACCAAGAGAGCTTCCATATCTTATATGAGTAAACTATTTACTAAGCTCCAATTGGCAAATATTTTGCCATTCATAATCTTAGAACAATTACCATTTCCATAACTCAAAATAAATCAATATTTATTAAAGTAGAAAATATCGATAATGTTCATATAGAAAGATAAAATCATCAATCTTCAAGATAAGGACACCTCCCAAATGCTATTTAAAGATTTTTACTTCCCACTATCGATGACACAACTCTTGCATCATTTATATATGCAGGTTACTCTTTATACATCAAGCCTTCATTTACTTGTCATTATTTGCAACCTTTGCAAATATAAGATGCATATCCAGTACCTCGTACCAAGAGATGCATATATAACATCTTATAGTAGATATGTATGTCTAATATCTCATACAAGATATACACATTTGGTATCTAATACCATAAGACATATGTTTAGTATCTTATACTATGAAATACACAAATTGTATCTTATACTTGATGTGTGTATGTGTATGACAACTAAGTCAATGACTAAGATGCCAGAAGCTTCTTAAGCTCTTCCTTTGTTATATATTCAATATAATTTGCATCATTTCCACCAATCATCATCATGATAGTAGAAAAGTAATCCTCTGTCTTATTTAGGCTTAATATTCTTGACCATCTTCTTGACTTTTAACTATGTCTTCATTTTCTCATCTAATGATCTCACTTCTTTTCATTGGTCTTACCAAGAAGTATTGAAGATGTATTATTATTTTAATCTTGTCCTAAATTTGCTCATCATCGTGAGCCATGATAGATCTCATATCTATCTGTCCATATTGCCTCTACACTTTACATAGAGGCTAACATTTAGCATAAGGCAAATAATACATATTTCTATTGAGATGAAGATCTCATCTTCTCTCACTACATTAGATGATTAGTAGGCACCCACTTCCCAAGTAGGTCAGTTACATGGTCAACCATAAGAACACTTTTCATGGTTCTAAACCAATTAAGGAAGTCATTGTTAATGAGCCTAATGACTTCTAGTATGCAAGATAAATGGTGGTTAAGAATCTAATTCTACAATGGAGATATGATTCCATTTAAAAAACATTGCAGACAATCAAAATAAATTAATATATGGTCTTTTATCCTAATTTAAGTTCCCACTAATTTTGACGAATTTGCATAGCCCTCATTATGCATAAAAGGGATATCATGATGACATCTTAGTGGAGACTAAGACCCTATTAATCTTATAATGATCACCTTGTGAAAAACACAACAAATGATCCCATACTTAATAGGTAGGCATCTTTTGTCAGTTACAACACTTACAACTCTTAGTCATTTAGCCTCTAGATTCATGTCCTTGTGGGAAACACAGCAAGTCATATACTTTAGTTAGGTCAAATATGCTTGTTACGTTATGAGCATAGATTCTCAACATAGCTCATGTGGGAAACATAACAAGGCCATGTCAACGTTCTACCCCAATGTTCGGCTTTAAGCCTTAGCCACGATCACCAATCCCTTGTTGAGTGAGTCTTGTAGGAAACACAACAAACTCACCCAATCTAAGATTGGCTCATCGAGGCCATAACAACGAAAGGCTACGAGAGTCATTCTTAATGTCCCATACTTATCAACCTAATTTAGACAAGGAGGGGTTTTTATTTTAGTTTCATCATAGTATGTGCTACATATATATGTATACCTTTTGAATATCATATATTTAAGGTATCTAGCACACACGAATACATATCAAATATGCAAAATTTAAATAAATGGTCAAACTTTCATCACGTTAATGCATGATCGGAACTAGATCGGTATGCTTTAAAGGATTCACCAACCTATGCTAGTGTTGACACGTCACCAACTCTTGAAGAACTCTTCTCCATACATCCCGCAAACATGGTAAAATTCCATAACACAATAAAAAATTGGTAAAAAGTCCTTCACACAAAATTAGGAAAAATTCATCCATGTAGTAAAAAATGCTAACAATTTCCACAGCCAAGTTACATAAATTCTTGATGTTATAAAAGAATCCTAAACAATTATTCAAGTCATAAGAAATTCTAAAAATTCCTATATTATTTAAAAAACTAACAAAGATATTTTTAATCTCTTATGCCCATATTACAACAAAATTCTACACAACATAAAAAATTCTAATACTTCCGCATGACTGCAAAAAAAATCTTCACTATAATAGAGATAAAGTGCATGGATGGCTTCTTCTCCAATGCTCAAGGTTAGATCTTCTCCATGACAAATCTATTCTTCAGTGTAGAAGAGGCATTCTTTTTAGAAGTCTTCATCTCATGTGCTCCAGCCCCCTTCTTCTCCACCTTCTAGGCCTTCTTTCTCCAACTAGGCTGTTGACGCCATTTCGTTGTGAGGGTTTGCTGTTAGGTAAAGAGGCATTAGGCCTCAAAGATGGTATGTACTATGCATCACTTACTCATAAAATTACTTGATTACCTTCTTTACTTGCCATGTTTGAAAAATAAAGGATCTCTACTGGGCTATAGAGACAAAGTCGGAAATCATTCGCCAATGAAGACTTTTTGCACTGCACTGGTCGATCAATTAATCAATGATCTGGGAGTGAAAGGAGATCAAACAGATCGATGGAGGAAGAGATTCATGGTCTCACTCGAGATGACGACCCGGGAGTGGGTCCTATTGATCCCATTGTCACCCAACCATGACAACACCAAACATAAATAACAACCACATTGAAGAGTTCAAAAATAAATATGCAAGGAGAAGATCAGATGGATGACATCATAAGAACATGATCGACACCATTGGCGATGTCGAATGAGGAGTGCCCAGACCTAATCCAAAAGAGATATGCAATGTATATCTTCCCATGGAGGTGGAAGATATAAGAAAGTATCTCAAGTCCTTTGAAAGGATTTGGGACGAAAGAGGCTATATGCTGATGACTCATAGTTGGACTGGTAAGGTCACTTTACAAAGTGCCTTACTTAAGTTGTTATATGTTATACCTTATTTATTCCTATTATTCTTAACAGGTGTAACTACAAAGACAACGATAAACTTTTTAGTTTATTGTCAAGTCGACATTGTCTTTTGGAAGTCAATTGATGCATCGAGGAAGGTAAAAAACTCTGAATATCTTTTTGATTTGATTGACGGAGTTATCAAGGAGAAAGTGGAGGACCGGGTTATCTAAGTAGTCACGGACAACGCGGCTATATACAATCGGGCTTGCATGCCCCTTTTCTTCAACCGGGCCCACGTGCCCCTTTTAATCAATCGGGCTTGCATGCCCCTTTCCTTCAACTAGGCCCATATAACCCTTTTTCCCAACTGGGCCTACGTGCTCCTTTCCTTCCATCGGGCCCACGTGCCCATAATTCTCCCCAATCGGGCCCATGTGCCTTTAATTTTTCTAAATCGGGCCCACGTGCCCACAATTCACCTCAATCGGGCCCACGTGCCCGCAATTCACCTCAACCGGGCTCACATGCCCATGTTTTTCTGCAACCGGGCTCATGTGCCCAAATTTCTTCTAAATCGGGCCCACGTGCCCACCTTCCAACAACCTCGGGCACACATTCCCACACTCCTTCAACTTCGGGCCTATATGCCCCCATTTTTTCACCATCGGGCCCACGTGCCCATACTTCCTCGAAATCGGGCCCCCGTGCCCCCACTTCTTCAACGTTGGGATTGCGCACCCATACTCTTCAATGGCACCAACGAGCCCATCACAAATCACAATCTTTCTCCCAACCATTTAAATTGGGTCCATGTGCCCGCTCTTTTCATTGGGTCCCTCGGGCTCAACCTCCAATCGGGTCTTCGAGCCCATCACCAACAATTGGGCCCTCATGCCCATCAACTGGGCCCTTTAGCCCGCATTCAACTCTTAGGCCCACGTGCCCCCTGATTCCACCCATTCCCAGGCTTTCAAGCCCACTATCAACTCTTGGGCCCAAGAGCCCACTTTAGCACACTTTTGTTTTCAAGCATGTTTCTTTCCTTTTTGAATTCTCTTTCTTTTCCCAAGTTTTACTTTCAATAAAAATCAAGCGTAGAGAAATTTCCTAGGTGATACCCCAATCTTTTCCTTCTACATCATCAATCCTAGTTCCTCCATGACAAATTGAATCCCCCACATCTTTCATTTCACCGTATGACTTTAACACTTCAATCAAATAGGATGTGGAGCATATCAACAGTGGAAGCAATTGGGCAAGGCAAGGCAAGGCACAACAGACAAGGCAAGGCAAACACAAGCAAAGCCGTCATCAGTAATGAACTTCTTCTCTCAGGTATTACATGAAATTGCGTTCATCATCATTATGTTATCCACGAGGCAATGTTTTTTGAAATAATTTTGAATTTCACATGACAATCTTACTTGAGAGAAAGTTTATGATTGACGATAACTACTTTTTGTTTTATCAAAATGAATTATTTACATTGCAAGGCATGCGAATAGTGAATCACCCATGGAAAGTAATATGCCCCAAAAATGGAAAGAACTACCGGTATGACTTGAGTCAACATATTCTAGGTTGTTGTCTAAGAGTCGAAGGTAGATACCATTCTACACACACAACACATCCCGATCCCAGAATCCGGATGACCTGACACTCGATAGAAGCTAGAAACGCTCAGAGGTGGAAGAAAAACCCTCACTCTATTCTCTTTTGTTCGGCCAAGATAGGTGAAGGGGACTAGAGGGGGAGAGTATCGAAAGCATCCACCGCCTTAGTAGGAGGCCGTCTCAGAAGGTCCAACTTCTCCAAAGAAAAAGAGTGCCAAAAGATGAGCAATGAACCCCACATGTTTAAACAAATATGGGTCTGTCTTAATGAGTACCCAAATGTAGAAAATGAAAAAGACGCCAAAAGATGGGCAATGACCCCACATGTCAAAGACCTGTCCGAATGTGTGCCACAAAAATAGGTTTGTCAATAAAGAAGAAAAGACCCGAAGAGGCTGAACCCCAACGGGCAATTAGGTGCAAGTAGAGAAATCCCTCTTGACATCTCCAAAGCCTAACAAGGACTTCCTATTAATTCTTCATTCTTAACCCCTCCAACGTGTGGGTGGACCAACCAAATCGAAGCTAAACTCTGGCCGATTAAAGGTTGAAGGTCAAAAGGTTCTGGGTAAGGAACCCCATTTTGCACATGGTGTCTACTAACGAACATAGAAAAACAATCAAGTGATGAGAACTTTTGTCAATACTGATTTTTCTCTCCCCCAAAAGTCAATACTTTCAAAAGTTACAAAAAATGAATATTTTCAAAAACTCTAAAAAAAGTTGAATATCTTCAAAAACTCAAAAAATTATATTTTTAAAAACTCAAAAAAAAGAATATTTTTCAAAAATCCTAAAAAATTGAATCTTTTCAATTCAAATTCCAACAAAAAATTCAAAATTTTCAAATTTTTGTCAACACACTTAGTTTTAATTTTTGTCTTTACATTCATATTTACTTTCAGTCTCTCATGTTTCAAATTTTTTTCATTGTATATTTGTTACTTCATTAAGAAGTCAATTACCCCTTGACAAAAGTTAAGACATACTGCAACTTGCAAGGGGGATAAGCCATACTGGCATTCTAATCTCGTTTTTTGAGTGTTTCAGGCAGAAAGAACAAACAAGGAGAATTGCACAACAAGGCGATGCTCGCCACTTCCCTCCCCCAAGGATTCTTAGGAGGAGGTGTCACCATGACCTCGGCCTCAACTTTGCCGAGGAGCATTTTTCAAGATTTCAATAAGGCGATGCTTGCCACTTCCCTCCCTTGAGGATTCTCAGGAGGAGGTGTCATCATTACCTCAGCCTCAACTTTGCCGAGAAGCTTTTGCTCTGTGTCCTCATTAGGACACATGAACTCTTTTGTGAGAATGAATGTCATCACACCGCAAACTCACTGTTATCATTTTCTTTCTTAGCATATATTAGGTGCATTACTATTTATTTTATGCATTGATGTTGAAGATCGTGAATGCAAAGAAGACCAGGCCCGAGATCCCCTTCATCAAAATCCACGACAGTCGGGTCATTCTTTGTGCTCACGAATAAGCCAAAGTTGTGCTATGAGGGACGATGATTCCCGAATGGGTATCTTGACCTCATAGACAATCTATATCTTCAACTATTTGTTATACAAGTTTTGTTTTGTTTTCTTGAGCCCAGCATGCATCATGTAGCGTTAGTTGCATTACATTTTGTTTTGTTATCGCATACATCCTTTCATAATCTTCACCTTCTCATCCTAATCTCTAAATCTTTTATCCTAATTCCGATTATTCTGAATCCCACCATGTTTTCGAATCCCACCGTATTTTTTAGTCCCATCGACCTTTCTAATATCCCACTGTGTCTGTTAATCCCACCATGTTCGGTAATCACCTTGTGCCTCCAAATCTTTCATTTCTATCCCCACGGTGACCACTACAACCCTTCTTGCTATTCATCCCACCCTGGCAGTCAATTCATCCCACCAAGGGCCTCTTATTCAATCAAAACTTGCACCGACACTATCTTCACGTTCTAAGCTTCAACATTTGCCTTTTGGAATTCAAGATCATTCCATTCCGAATTGAATCTTGTCTCTTAGAAGACTTAAATGAATCTAAGAGCCTGAATGTGCTTGATTGGTATTCTTTTACTTTTTCAAAACAAATCTCTTTTTAAAATTTTAGCCCATCATAGTACAGGAACACCGCAAAGATCGGGTTACCGGCTGATAATGAACCTACAAACCCATGTTTCGTGGACTCCCCACCGCGTTGGGGGTTGACTATTCTTCTCTCGTGCCAACGGCACATCTCTTACCAATCGAACATAGGAAGACTTGATGAAACATGGCAGTTAACCAAGAGACTTGAGGAGATTCATCTTGCCGAATTTGGTCGTTGAGCGTGTCTATATCTACACCTTGATGCCACCCTTTCAGTCCATCACCATTTCACTCTACTACATTCCACTACGATCCATCTGGCTTCGCTACGCTTTCTCTACGTTTCACTCCGCTCCGCTACATGTCATTCCCTTACAAAGCCGACATCAAGATGAGGCAAGCTGTAGACACGCCAAATTGGCCTGATTCGGAGCCCCAGACTCTTATTCCATTGGCAATATCCATTCTTTGACCGATTATCTGATTCGGATTACCTCATGGAGATGAGTTAAGGACGCTGGTGGAGCCCCTTGTGAGTTGGGAATGGACCGATGATTTCTGGAACAATGCCGTAACCTTTAAGCAAGAGCCATACGTGACTTGTGAAAACACGGAGCTTGCTCGATGACTGACCTTGAATAGTCCTTAATTGAAGGTCTCGGGAGTCCCGCATGTGTTCCGTAACATTCAGGGTTTCTGAGAAGTCATTTTGGTAGTCGTTGATAAATGATGGCTTTCGTTATGGCTTTTTCGATCTATACTAACACGGCTATCTTGGACCACACATTAGACCTTTTCGATCATCACCGGGTCTTTTTGAGTCATCCGGGTTGATCCTAGCCGTATATTTCATCAACCAGGGCCATATGGCCATTTCGGTCGATTTTAGGGTTTTTCGACTTTTCCGACTTTCGGTTCACGTTTACTGGGTTAATCTTAGTTTTTTCGATAATTTTGGGTTTTTTGACCGTACCATACTTGTTTGGTCATCATTTTAAGTCATCCTGAGTTGACACGAGATTCTTTGACCAGAACCATGTCTTTTCGGATATCCGCTGCGGTTTTTGACTTTTCGCGAAATGGTAAACCGGTAGTCAAAGCCCCGTATGAACGTATCGGGAGTTATGCCGACTGGTTTACTGACTTGAGGATGTGCGGCTGAAGGCCCTCTTTTCAACGCAACAAACAGGAGCCGAATCGGACATCCCATTTGCAAGTTACGACCCGCGGAACGTGCGCGCAGGAGAGAGTGTGTACCTCGCCCCCGCCCCCTTTGAAATGGGAGGGCGCGGTCATCGCGCCCTCAACCTAGGGGCACGCCCTGCGCGCCCCTGCTTCCTTTGAAATGCGGGGGTGCGGTACATTTCGAAAATCGAAAATTACCTCGGTTTACACCTTCCAAACCAGATTTTTAGAAGGTTTCTGCCGCTGATTATCATTTATTTTGACTGTTCCCCTGGGTCAGGGGCGCGTTACGTTTGTCAAGTCATTTTTTTAGCAATTTCCGGAAGGTTCCAGTGGATTTTAGCAATAAGACGCGTAACGCACCCCCGGTTTCTTTGAAATAGGGGGGCGCGTAGACTGCGCCCCCAAGGTGAGGGTGCGCCCTTGCTTCCTTTGAAAGGCAGGGACGCAGTCGATCCAGTTTCCATGTTTTACACCGGTTTCCATTCCCTATAAATTGAGGGCCATTCTCAATGACCCAAGGTTAATCCCCTATGCCTAGCTCATCCTGAGGTCGTCCAAGCTCTCTCCCAAAGCCGTCCCGACGTCCAAAGGCGATCCGACGTTGAGAGATCGATCCCGAGGCTAAGGAGAAGCCCGATCCGTGCGTTCTGCAACAACCAACTTCATCGGCTTATGTAGAAACTCTGGGACTCCTGTTGCAAAAGTCTTCAATAGAGGAGTTGTTCCTCTCTTCGTCCTCTTTTAGTTGCAACTTGCGGCGCTTGATTCCGACTTGCCATCTGTTCGTGGCAATTGCTACACTGAGGGTGTGCATCCAGGTTCTGTTTTTCACATCCGTCTACTTGCAGAATTTTTACAGGCTTCTACAGACAGATTCCGGAGAAGTCATCAACAGAAGATCTATTTCTCTCCAAGTTCTCCATCCATAGAAATAAACAGCACTCGATTCTAACAACGGGGCCATCTATAACATTTTCTGCACCAAAGTTGCGTCAGATGGGTGCAAGGCTACCCGAACCGGCCTTCTTGAACCAACTCGGCTACACCTCAAGCCGATTCACTCCATAAGCTTCCTCAACCTATTTCATTCAGTTCATTTACTATTTTAGAACATCTTTTAGTTTAGTTTTCATCCTTTTACATAACTAAAAACACAAAAAAGGGGTTAAGCTCACCCTGAAGCCGGTGAGTTCGATTTCAATTGCTAATTTCACATCTTCTTATTTCAATTACTACACTTCACTCAAGTCTAATTCGTTCTTTCACTTGTTTTTCATTGTCTTTAAGTTGCACAGATCAATCAAGCTAGCATCGATTGGACTCTTCTTCATTGGCCGGCCGAAGAAGAAGAAGGTTTAACCCACACATCACCTCCTGCGCTAAGGTACACACGGTCAACTTCTTTTATTTTTCAATTCCATAAAGCGGAGCCCGCGGCTCCTGGCGACCACCTTTTTATTCATGTTCTAAGTTCATCTCCTCCTCACTCTCCTCCCACATGACCCGAACCGTCTCCAGTGCTCGAGCGACACCATGAGATGAAAGTTTGGGGATCAATGTGAGTGTGAGACCGAGGTGAGGACTTTTTACCACTTTCCGAGTGTTTTCCAATTCACTCCCCTTTTTCCCTCATTCTATCTTTTACCTTCTCTTGAGGTGCCGATCTGGAACCCATTTTCGGAGTCGACACTGATGAGGGAGCACACCAAGGGGAGAGAGCTTCTTTGACCTTATGCCATGTGCTTTGCCTCTCATTATATCTCCTTAGAGAGTTTAATGACTCATAGAAGAGCTCTATGTCGCATGGTCATTTCATCGGGGTGGGATACTTGGTACGGAAAGGGAGGAAGGTGCTGAGGATAGTGGAGGGTGATAGAGAGCGGAGACTTTGGAAAAGTTGTGAAGAAGATGTTGAGCATTGTGGGTTCTATAGTGATGGTGTTAAGGATAGTGGACAGTGATAGACAAGCTGATATGGGCTTCTACACAATGCAATCAACGGAGCAAAGGACGAGATTGCAAAGACTGTGTCCGACTTCACTACAACATGACACTCAAGCTGAAAAATTTCGGAAGAGTAAAGCATAATCAAAGAAAAGAACAACGGTGAATGGTAACCACTTCAGGAGGTCTAGCTGAGGAATCAATGTTCCAAAAGGAAGACATTGACTTGGATCAAATCTTCAATGAGAGAAATCCATTAAAAGAGTGGGTGAATGACCAAGAAGGGATGGGGTGAGCCTTAGTTCAACCTCGAAGATCGATACTGGGCTAATGGAGTGCTCGACGACATCCCACTCTATCAAGAATTTTAGATTCCACTGTTCATGGCAAAGAGAAGAAAAACCAACGAAGGATCTTGTAGGGATGCACAAAGTAAGGGAAAGGGTAAGCTGGTTTCAATTGATTCTCTTGACACGACAGATGCAGAGATAATTAACTAGAGTCAAGAAGACACTCTGTAGCCCAACATCTGAGTGAAGTATCACACTTCGAAGGATTCTTCTTCGAAGAGCAGCCACAGTGATGGAGTGGACACTAGGTGTAGGGAGGCACCGCTTCAAGTGGATAAAGGTCCATGGATGTGGGAAGAGCTCCCACAATGGCATAATGCTTCACAGAAGAAGATCAATATACCCACACGGTGCCTCTCTACATGGCGGAGATCGAAAACCAGCTTAAGGGTATGATTCACCCAATGCTCTTAGTTCCCCACATATGACCAAGAGTGGAGTGGGATGAATTATGGATCATCATTGGACATCTCGATGCAATCTCCCTATGATAATTATTTTGATAGTTTTTTGGGACCCAATAGTGAGATTACAAAAATTATACGAGGGACTTCTTAGTATAATATTCATATGTATGTGTGGTAAACTGTATATACTACAATGATGTGAGAAAAGTTAAAAACTTAAATTTTTGTTAATTTTCATTTTTTTGAATTTAAAAAAAAATAAAAAAATAGGGTTGAACCAGATTGCGACCTAGTCCAACTAGATTGGCTCAAGGTCGGGCCAACCCGATCATGACCCAGGGCTCAACCTTCCTTGGTGAGAACAGTTTTCAAATTTTTGAGCTAGTTAGAGAAGTTAGGACCAATGAGTCTTTTGGCATCCAATATCCCAATAAACGGGTGGGTCATCATCAATATCTACAGAAAGATATAACTAAAATAAGAAACATTACAAACATTTAGATTAAAACTAAGACATGATCTTTTACTCTAATTTATGATCTCACTAATTTATTGATGAATTTGTATAACCCTCATTATGTAAATACATGATATCTAGTTGACACCCTAATGAAGATCAAGACCTTATTAATATAATATTTTAACTATAAATAAATAATATAAATAATAAATATGTAAACTAAAATAAATTTAATTACTTAAACTATAAAATCAGGTACTTTTATTTATAAATAAATTAAATTTTAATATCAAAATATAAAATAAAATTTGAATATAATGTTTAAATAAAAAATTATTTGGAGTGATTTTTAATAATTTTACTATTTCCAGAAAAATTATAATTTTTTAGTACTAATTTTTTTTTTCGAATCTGATCATGGAGCTCCATATTTTATTTCTTGATATAGAAAAATAAGGGAAATACTTTTTTAGAGAACAAATTTCGTTGGAATCGAAGGACAAAATTCCTTGGGTAGCATCAACCACCGTCTCCATTGCGTGATGTGGGCATCACCTCCCACAGATCCCTCCTCTGCGCCACACAATCGCACCATCAAATTTATAATTAATGCATGAATTAATTACATGGCACATGTCATTGTCACTGATACAGTGTTTTTTTGGCTCATAATTCAGATTATGTCCATTTTTACTTTTTTTAACATTTTTAACAAATAGATCATCAACTGAAGTTTTACTTTAATATGGTGTTTCTAATGTAATCTTGTAGTGATCTGTTCGAATCTTGTGATGATCTGTTCGAGTGAGCCATGGACAGAATGCCTTCAACAAGTGACTGCCTTGCGAGGGTGAAACACAATAGATTTTGTTGAAATTCTTGTCAATAGATAGCATCAATAAGGAATTGACTTAGTTGCTTATTTAGTTTTGACAAAAAATTCATTCTTTTCAATATTGTTATGTGAAATTTTTTGAGGCGACCAATATGTTGATCATTGTTATGTGAACTTTTTTGGAGAAATCAACTTCTGCCCCCACTTTTTGACTTCTCTTTATTTTTTAGTCCCATCCATTTCTATTTTTATTTTTCAATCCCAAATCTAAAATAGTTATAACTGCCACCCCTATCTGTCCCTCGCACCGTCAAAGTTAACTGAGCACTCTTCTTTTACAATTTTACCCCTGATCCCTCTTACGTAAATGAGCTCCCTGAGCATCTGTTTGGTCACTATTGGCAACAAGAATGAGCTCCTGAATTACATGAATAAGGTCTAATATCTAAAAAAATGTATGCGGCCATATCGGGTGGGTGGCAGACGCGAAGGCGGGCGAGCAGGGTGGGCGAGCAGCGGCTGCAGTCAGCCCTCAACTTCGCGTGCGACGAGGGTAGGGTGGACTGCGCACCTATCCAGCCATTGGTGGGAGAGGGGGAGAGAGAGGCGGAGTGTGGGAAGGAGAGGCTGTAGAGGCACCGGTGCTCATGCCCAGCAGGGTTGGCATGGCGAGAGAGGCATTGAAGGAAGAGTTCCGGCAAGCAGGGAGGACCTGTGCCCTTACCAAGTGACGAAGCCCCCCCTCAACGGTTGTCGCAATGCAAGGCAGCTGGACGTCCCTCCTTGGCAGCTGGCGCAAGGCAGGCACAGCGACGAAGCCCCACCTCAGCGGTTGTCACAGGGTAGCTGGACTCCCCAAGGAGCGAGCTAGGGTTTGGGATTTAGTCGCCGTTGAACCGTCGGGGTGAATCGAATGGGTTTCACGGCAGCACGACTCTGCAGGGGATGGAGGGGTATTACAGGGATGAACTCTTTCAATTAACGGAGGGAACTAAAAATTTTAAAATACACAAAAATGGGACTAAGAAATAAGTTGGTTAAAGGGTGGGACTAAAAAATAATTTTCTAATTTACGGAGGATCAAAAATTAAAAACCCTAACTTTTTTTGAGGCACTTAATGCTTCCTTGGATAATGTTTACAATTTTCTTGTTTCTACCTAATACTCTCAATTATTCTAATTGTTTCACACACTGAATGGATCGAGAATCCGTGATGGATGTTGGTTGCCACTCCATAATACATATTTTTTCAACTTATCAAAACGTATATGATTCTTCATATCACCATATTTGAAAGTTGTTTATTCGTTCACGGTTCAAACTATCATTCTGAGGTGCAATTTTCCAATCCAGCTCATTCAAGTGTATAGCATATGTATAATATTTAAATTTCTTGGCTGGCATCTAATTTGGAGAGAAAGTAACATCATATGATGACTCAATATCCACTTGAAAATCATGTTCCGAGTTGTTTCCTACGTGACAGACCAAAATTCTGTCAAGGAATGTTGAATAAGGAAAACCATCAAGTTAATGGACAAGCAAGCATTGAGTAGGCGTATTCATTTTATTTTAAGAATAGGCTCGAATGAACTGATTTCTACCCGATCAAATTATTCCTAACAAAAATTGCATCTTGGTATGTTTGTAAACAGGACCTCCTTTTTAGATTCATTTTGCATTGAAGGTATTTAAATATTCATGTAATCTTGAGCAACGGAGTTTTAGATTTAAATTTTTTTATTTCATTTTCTTTTTGAAGAATTCCAGTATTCATTTCGTTCGTGTTAGCGTAAATTTGTAATTCTTGATGGAGATCTCTATCCTCTAACACAAGTTCCATTCCGAGAAAGGGGAGCCATGAAGAACCTCTTTTTCCTATATCTACATCTTAGTAGCCATCTCCGTCGAAACCTTGTCACGAGTTGATATCAATACATTGATAAATGAGCGCGTTTCATAAGATATGATTTCCAAAAATGTATGGATCGCATATGTAATCAAAAGGGTGAAGGGAGTTTATAAGATGTTATTAGATCATGACACTATCTAACCTTAATTTTCCATTTTTTATGCATGTGGATTTAAAGAGAAACAATCGATGTTGGGTATGTTGGTTAATAAAATAAATTCATGATTTTATTTTGAAATTATTTGTTGGTAAGATCTTTCCGATGCATGATCTTTTCCGTTACAAAGGTTTATCTTACAATTTTATCAGAGAATGAGCCTAATTAGTACTCCTAGTTAGATAAAGATTGATATTATATTTTAAAATTATCCTATTTTATATCTTTAAATTTATATTTTTAAATTTATTTTTATGTAAAATTTCGAATTATTATTATATGATTACCTAAGTCAATCAAGAAGATATTTATGAATATGTATAAAAAGTAAAATAAGACAATATGAAAGAAGAAAAATAAAAAAAAAGTTATCCTTGAATTTATCTTTATCATACTAAACATAAGATAAGATTATTCTTTAAAACTAAATATAATGAGGATAGAGTTAATCACAGATTAGTTTATCCCTATTCTCGTCAATTTTATCCCGATACCAAAGAGGGGTTTAAAGGCTGTTCGATACAAAATTAATTTGGAGATGAACTTTTATTTATCTCCAAATTTTAGAGGATAATCTGAATTTATCCCCTAAATAATTGATGACCAAACTTACCCTTGTATTTACATTATCTTTTGCTTCTACATGTACAATTTATTTTTGCAACGGCTCAAAAGGCAAAAAGAAGTGGGAATAGAAGAAACAAACTCTGATAATGTGGTTCCAACAACCATGGCTGGACTGTATATATAAATAAAAGTATTGTATACATTAATAAAAGTACACCACAGTTCAATCGCATGACATCATTAAGAGCATGATACAGAAGCTACACCCAAATGGAAATGATCCACCCCAAACTCTTAACTGCAATTTCACAGGTCGGGGCCAAAGAAGGCCATCTGATTCTGGTGTAATACTCCTAGCCATCCAGCATAGGGTACACGATCGACAGCATGCGACATCTTTGGTGGGCTGAAATATCAAGAGAAAGAGAAAGGGGCACTAGATTACAGGCGGTTACTTTTCTTGGAAGCAAAAATATTCGAGGAATTTGTGACTTCAGCTTGGCTACCACAGATTCAGCTCCCTGAATGAAAAGGGCACATGACAAATAGTGCAGGAGACCATCTTAAGCGAAGAAAACATGCCCATCAATCTGTTGGAACTTGGAAGAGGAATCAAATTCTCCTTCCACGCAACGTCCATAAGGGCAGGTTCTTAGCTCATGCGCAACTCCAGATCCATGCATACACCAAGCGAAGCCTTTCTGAAGCTCAATAATGGGGCTTGCACGGAGAATCACATAAAACCTGTTCAAACTACAGCTCGTCCAACCAGGTTATTTTCCTACGGTGCAAAGAGAGGCCAAACATAACAACAACTGCACAAATGTGGTAATCTGTCGATTATGGATCCAGTACGTACTGGTTGTGTAATGAGCTCTTGATATCAGCGTGATACTAACTGATACTAACGTGATGGGCAAGGAAGCACACCAAACTGAGAAGAGGCACCAAGACAAGATTCTTGTATATTTCTATTTGGCAGCATACCAATTCTGAGCACATTTTCCATCAACCGCGCGGTCAACTTTCAGTATATTCTTGCCATCAAAAGGTTTAGACATGCAATCAACAACAATATTCCTGGCCTCATCAACAGATTCTGTTGGCCCCTCCACTATCACTTCATCATGCACCTGCTCGCAAAGAACATTCAGGCTATTCAGCATCTTCTTTCATAATCATGTGGTGGAAACAAACAAGATCACTTGAACTTGCTGCCAGAAAAGATAAAAGGTGAACATGCAATATACAGGCATAAGGCTATAAATAGACAGCGTGTCACAACATCAGATAAATAGCTCGTACGCTCCATTGAAGGTTCATTGCAACAACGTGACATCTAATCGATCAATCTAATAAGTGGATTACATTTCTTACGTCATGGTAGTCATACTCCCAACACTCGTTACTGGTTTAGTCATTTCTCCACCATAATACCCATGCAAGAAGGGCGTTGAACGTACGTAGAACAAATTTTGGTATGTCACTTGGAACAGGCTAGACATCCTCATGCTTATATATAATATATATGTAATGGAACCACTGCCCTGCTGGTAACACAGAATAGCGCTTCTGTGAGCCTGCTGGCCATCTGATCCAAACAGCTGCCACCTATAAGTGACTACACCTTTTCGTCTTTAAGCAAACATTTAGCAGGAACTGACATCTATCTATGTTTATACCTGATTCTTCTCCACATATTTCATGTTCAGACATCAATATTGCACCCTGGAATATATAAGTATATTGATTTTGAGTCATTTTTTTCTTTATATTAACTTACCAGAGTTTGATCCTTGATCTATTTGCCCTCCAATCACACACATATTATGAATGTCTGGTAATAACTTCTTAAGCAGGAAGTCAGTACTCGAACCAACTTAATTATCTACGTCGCCTTCAAAACTATGTTGAGTATAATTGCTCATGTATCATTTCATCCCCAGCACTTTCTGCTGTCCTTACCTATCTCTTCCACGGAGCAAGGTATTAATCATCTTCAGCAAGCAAAAAACATGCAAAGCTTTAGGGACTGCTTGATTGGATAATAAGATGGGAATAAAAATTAAGTACCATTTTCCCCTGTTTAATTTGCTTGAGAAATGGGGATAAATAGGGATGGACAAATTTGCTTGAGAAATGGGGATAAATAGGGATAGACAAAACCCATGTTTGGTTTTATTTTGGGGGATAATACATTTCTATAGGAAAGATATAATACAATAACCTCGTTTTTGTGTTCTTATCTGTCATTACTTTCTCCTCTTTCATCTCTCCTTTACCCTTTTGCAGACTTGATCATCCCATCTTAAACACCCCCTTCCTAGCTCATTTCAAATTTGTTGATATTCCTATCTATTATCACAGTCTAGGGCTCTTGATTGCCCTCATTCTCACCATCTGTGTAGATAAACAAGAAATTACAGCCGTAAGCGGATGAGGCTCAATTGTAAAAAGTAAAAACAGTTGTTTCTATTCTCAATTTAAATAAGAATTATCAGAACTCGAATCAGATATTGATTTCCATATCCTTGTTTTCAAATATTATCCTATATCAGAAAACAATTATACATATAAAGTATTATGCTAAATATATTACATATATAACGGGGACATCTCTCAGTTTCATCACTACACTAGTGACAAAGTGGGGAAATATCGCAATGCTACCGTATCTTCCTGTGCTATATATCGGATTCTGATATTGAAAATTGGATACAGAATTATTGTTCACCATCATTCAACTTAGACAAATAATCCTCTTATCATTCTTTCTCTAATCGGTGACAGATCCTTGCTTATGCCAAATCTCAATTTTACTTGCACAAACCATTTGATAATTTGACTCCATATTCATAACCTCATTTATACCAAACAAATCTGAAAATGGGAACAGAGTTGTAAGACTATAAGTCATCCTCAGGACACATGCACCCTTCAAACCAATCAGCACCTTCAAAATTGGCAGAGCAGCTCTTGATCTTGATCCTCCACGCTTCCCATAGATATTAAACTATACTGCATATCCTAATGACTGAATAAAGTAGTTCAGCACTATACAAATAACAAATGCCAACCCTAGTATTACATAATAATGTTTGCTCGTTAGAAAACCATCTTATGTATCCCGAGAACTAACTTATTTGAATGTGTATAGAAAATTCCTCAATAATAGATAAAATTTTCATTTCCTTCATAATTAATTTTAACAAGGGTCAATGTAAAATTTTACCACATATCAAGATAAAAAATACTGCATGCATAAATTTGTTCAGAACGTACTTTACATCATCCAAAAAGTCGATGTTACTAAGGGGTGCAAACAAAATCCAATATTCTGATTCAGTTATGATAAAAGTTTACATATTCAAAACATACTTTTGTATCCTAAAAGCAAATATTCCATATAACTCATTCATAATGGGAATCGGAAACAATCAATTCCATATCCATTTATCTCATTTTGATAAAAAATAATATATATGCATGATAAATATAAAATATATAAACTACTATATAAATATTAAAAGTATAAATAACATTTATTTTCTATTATTAATAAAATTTGATATCTATTATTGATTTCGAAAATCATCAGATTATTCTGATTCTGAAAAGTGAAAACAGAACCATAATTAGAGTGAAATTGGAATGCCATGGTTCCCATTTAATTGGAATTGCTTAGCCCTTATTGGAATTGGAATTGGAATCGAAAACAAGTAATACCGCTACCATATCTGACCCTTTTGCAGCCCTAATGCTAATCAAACCAGAAACCATAAGATAAGCATTCCATAACCAATTTCCAAAAAAAAAGACTGGAAGGTATTGTTAGTGTTGAAGACAAAAAAAAAAAGAATGTACAGTGGACATTTGAACGTAGGGAGGATGTAGCAGATGCCTCCAAAGGGTAACACAGTAGAAAAGTCCCCTAGAGATACAAAGAAGTGATAGAAAGGAACCTGCATTAGTAGCTTCCATTTAAGCTCCTTAAGACGATCATTCCTCGCTATCTGAAGCATAGCACACATTGCAACATCTGCTACACTGCCCTGTCAAGCACCAAGAAGGGCAACAATAATGAGGCTAAAGAAAACAAAAGTGAAGTAACCAGAAGAAATATTAGTTCTCAACCAATGAGGTATGCAAAAAACACAATGATGGAAAACCTATAAGCTCCAGCAATCCAACTTATAAAACCATAAACATTATCCAAAATTTGGCAAACCGCTATAGAAAAGGAATTCAATTCAGTAAGCACACAGGTTGAATCAATTGCTTTCATTTCCTTTCATACTTACAACTTAAACACTTGCACCCTGTTTGTTTGCACTGAATCCATGTCTAACCTCTGATTCGGTCAGTGGTTAGATGTTTGAAGGTGTTTGGTAAAATATCTGAATAAAGTTCTGATCCAATATCTAATGGGGTGTTTGGTTACATGATAATAGATATTTTTATTTTAATTTTTAAAAATTGTAAGAAAACTTGTTAAAAGAGATGTTGGCAACCATGACAATTTTATGTTTTGAAAGTGATTTTCTTCTTAAACAAAAAAGAGAGTCTCACCTCTTTCTTTTTTTCTTGTGGTCCCCCACTTTGTTTAGTCATGTATGGTAGTTACTCTTTTTTGTTATCACATCACTCCAAACATGATAATTTTATGTCATGAGTTGGTTCACTTTTTATTTTAATATAACTTTTTATCATGAAAGTGTACAAAAGATTATCGTGCAACCGAACACCCCATAAGGTCTGAAATCAACTCTGAATATTTAAGACGGGAAATTTAGCTTTTTCTCCTTCAGAGGTAACCATAGATGTCTCTTGCAGTGGCTTCTGGAGCTCCTGGGTGTCCTTGCGCTCTGGGTGTCTTTTGGGAGGATAGATGGATAGGTAACAAGTCTTTAAAACATTATTTACCTAATATGTACCATATTGTTGCAAACAAGGATTGTCTCGTTACCGATTGATGGGAGATTGAATCTAATCATCAAGGCTGGATGGGTCTATTTAAGAGCAGTTTTCTCCACAGTGAAGTGGATTTTAACCAATTGTTTAAGATTGTTCATCACTTACAGATTTCTTCGGATAGACTGGATTCTAGTATGTGGGCTGGAAGCCTGGAACTGCAGTCAGATCTTCACCACCAGAATAGTTTCTTAAGGTCAGGAGAAGTGAAGGTATCATGGGTTTTAGTAGTTTAGAAAAAAGGAAAGTTAAGCTCCTGATTTGGAAAATATCAAGGGAGAGACAACCAACGACAACAAGATTGGTTTGGCCAAACAACCCAAAACTTCAACTACGCATCTTCTGTGGTCTTTTAATGGTGCAAAAATATACAGGCCGAGCATAGTTCACAGCAGCAATTATAAATCAGAGTCAACGTGAACCCGACCCAATTGCGGGGGGAGGGGGTTACGATTCCTACCCCTGCCCAATCACTTGGAATCAGCTAAATCAGCCCAAACCAGCCAACAATTCGGCTGAAATCAGATGATGGATAGAAAAAAAAATCCAATCAGACACAAAAATCATATTGGATTATGGCTGACTACACCGGGACTTAAGTTCAGGCAGTTCTTGAAGGTCCACTGCCGGAACAGCCTTCTTTGGGGAGTATTTAATGCACCACTGCCACAACTAATGTGGTTTGAAGCACCAAGGGACTGGATTTAGCTGATTCACACCCAGATTCAAATTTACTAGGTCCGCTAGCAGATCAAGGGTACAATACCCTAAATGTTCCTTGTCACATTTTGCTTGTTGAGGTATAATTAACATTTTATTTATTATGTAGACAAATGGTTGATCAAGAACATGATGATGCCGGATCTGCCAGATCTCATGATATTAGATGAGAGCATAAATTTATGGTGGATGTGGCCAAGAAGATCTATGAAGAATTAAAAGGAAAAAATTTCTGCTCTCATCTTGACGAAATCAGTGAAAGCGTCAAAAAATATGACAATGTCTATGAAGAATTAAAAGAAAATAAAAGAACATGTTTAACCAGAAGAGTATCATAAAAAGAAATAAAGATTGACTAACAAAAAACATTACCTGACAAGCTGTTAAGATGCAAGGATACCACTTAAATAATTAAGAATATTAAATCAAGAATTTAAAGAAATAAAGTCGATATTAAAGCGGCATAACAGGCGTTAAAACATATTTGCAAATAGTTTACATATGCACATTGATAACTTGTAACTCAAACATGTTTTATTATTGTCCTTTATATTATTGATAAGTTGATACTAATAATGTCATGTTCTTATGAGTGTAACAGCTAATGTAACTTCTAGTTTATTTCCAGAACCTTGTTCAAAAGATCCAACATCAAAGTATATCTATGAAATTGGGCTTGGCAGAAGGTGTTTGAATTAAAAAAACTTGGATTGATAGGTTTTGCCTAGTATGATGGGAGAGGGAGTATATTACTATGTGTGATAGATGAACTAAAATCATAAAAGAAGTACCAAAAAATTCTTCTGTGTATTGTTCTAAGAAAACAACATTCGTGAAATCTAATGATACTTCTGGAGAATTTACATTACTTGTTTTGTTTGATAGCTCCACCATGGCTGGTCTCAAGCCCATATGAGAAAAGAGAGTTGCGATAGATGACAACCAGCATAAAATTATCGTCACATCACATGATATGGATTCAAATGATATAAACATTAGGGTGTACTCACATTACAACGTGTTGCATTGAAGCCCGCGTAGCGAAAAATACAATAAGGGTGAGAGCATTCCTCACATGCAACGCGCCATATAAGCACCGTAGCGTGATGTTAAATAAGCAAGGGTTCACATGTCAAAAACGGGTGTGGGTAAAGAAGTAAACCCATAATAGAGATATATATATATAATTTAAAACAAATTTTAAAACTAGATATTCTTATAGAAAGAGAATAGAGAAAGAGAAAGTGAAAGAATAAAGACAAATTATAAAGCGTGTTAAGAATATGAAGAGTAGAAAGATTAATATTACTTAACATACAAAAGACCAAATGGATAGGCAAGAAATGGAAAGAAAATACAAGTTATAAGTAATAGTATATAGGAAAGAGAGAATTAGAAATATGGTAGACATCATTATTGAGAAAAATATTAACACATAGAAATGTTAGTGAAAAGAGTAAGACCTAGAATTATTATGGTAAAAATAATCTTAGAAAGAGAAATAATTATCATAATTAATACGTATGTTCCACAAATAATTATCATAATTACCATAATCTTATAAAGAGAAATTTATTTTGATACTTGTTTTAATGACACTGATAAAAATGTAAGGGATAGAGAATGTAACAAAGTTTAATTTGAATTATATTAGAAGAATTAAATTTTTAACAGTTAAAGAAGCATCAAAGATGATGAAAAAAATAAGGCAAGTGATCTAGATAGCATCCTTATTGAAGTATAAAAATATTTGGAAGATTTAGAGGTGGATTGGTTAACCTTCAAAAGGAAAATATATATAGTGAACCACTTAAAATCGAGTGATTTACAAAGAATTTACTACTATATTTGGACATTTTACTAAAGATCTTAATATTTAATCTTTGACCGAGGGTTATACATCAATCAAGCTAAAACAAACGGAGCCTAAGATTATTATGTGAGTATAAAAAAAATCTCTAGACCTCTCCCCACTGAGCTTGTAATATACTGGTGTTAATTACATCAAGTGATGAGTGATTACTTGAAAACCATTGATTAAGTGTCACACCAACTAGATAATTAAAACCATTCATCCACACAGAACATAGAGGAACTAGAAAAATAGTCCTCATGACTCCTTGACATTAGAGTTACAATTTCATTTGTTGTAGGTAGTGATCATTTTGATGGAATTATTGGAATTTTGATTGTTCTAGATGTTTGGCTAAATTATGTAAGATATTTATTTATTATTACGATGATATTTTGGGTGTTGATCTGAATTTTGTAGAATTTACTTAATTTATCAGAGTTTTTAGCATTCATTTACCTTTTTTGTAAAACTTAGTTAGAACATTGATTTAAATTTTTTTAGATGCTTATTTGGCTTATTTATTCTTTTATCATTTATTTGACTTAACTAATTTAAGTTTCTTCAACTTTTAATTGTTTGTCTTTTTTGGGCATTTATTCTTAGTTTTTGATGTCTATTTGATTTATTATTATTTTATGTTTTCTTTGGAGTGGTTATACTTTTTGTTACCTTTTTTTTTAATTTACATTTTTTAGTGTTTTAACATCATTTTTTTGTTGTGCTGTGTTTTGTTGTAATTTAAGGTTTATTATCATCATGTATTTAGTTTAATGGTTAAATTGGATTCAAGCTTAATAATTTTTGTTGTCTTTTGTAGATATTTTTTTGTATAACTTTATTAAATTATTTTTATTTGATTATTTTTCCATTTTACTAATGTTTAAGTGATTATTTAGTTTATATTTTGTTATGCTTATTTGTTTAGTTAAGTTAAACAAAAATTTTTTATTCAAATTATCTGAATATCTCATTAAGGAACCATGGGTCCTAATGTCATCACATAATGTAACATGATAAATATAATGGGAGGAAAACCACATTTTCATTTCAATTTAAATATGGAGTACATCCAAATACGTGGGAGATGAGGCATGAAAAACCATCACCCTCATAAGTTACATGCGGGTAGATTATTTATTTTCATCAATGTCTTAAACCATATAACCTACTTGTAAATGGGAGTCATTTATAAAAGGGATATACCCATCAATAAATTAATCTCCCTATAATTGATATGATGAGTTTATTAGCATATTGAATACGCATAACATAAAATCGTGTCATATAAATTACACCCTTACACAGTTAAATATGCATGCTATTTATACATAAATATTTGGAAATTTGGGCAACATTTCTGCATGTCTGGTTGAGATGTCTATATATATCCAAAATAACATTGTTTTGCTTATAAAATATGTAAGCTATTCTGGTTTCCACTTATTTAAGAGAAGAAATGGAGAAAACCGCTGATTGCCCACTTCTTGTGGACAAGGGGATAAACCGTGGACTTTCTTTCTCCCACCTACTCAATGTGAGCATTAGCTCTCCAGCCGAAGCTCTCAAAATCATGGATATGCATAACTCAAAATCATGTCGTATAAATAGCATCTTGCATATTTTAAATATGCATGCTATTTATATATATTTTTGGAAATTTCATCCACATTTCTGCATATCTGGTTGAGAAGGCTATAGATATATATCCATAATAACATTGTTTTGCATATAAAATATGTAAGCTATGTTGGTTTCCACTTTTCTTAGAGAGAATAGAAAAAACCGTTGGTTGCCCACTTTTTTGGGGAAAAGTGGATAAACCGCCAATATTCTCCCTTTCTCCCACCAATGTGAGCATTAGAGCGGTCCAAGCTCTCAATCCTGCAGCCTTCGGACATCTCCTTTCGGCCTTCCTGCATAAGTGACTGAGGGTTCATTTATAGGAAGCTGTGGGGACACTTATCTTTAAAATTTGCCCCCATACCCCCATTTTCATGGTGATGGAAGGTGGCCTGAAATGGTGGTAAGGTTATGACATCATTTTTTTTTGTTTGACCCTGTCAAGTGACCGTGGTAGCCCACCGCAGTCGCTTGACCTGCAGTTTGACCGGATCTTTAGTCGGTTTCACCCAACCAGGGTTGACTGGGTCTCCCATCCACCCAAAGGATCGCAGGATCGGAATTGGTCCTTGGATTGGTGGGGACCGATCCGATGCTCCAGGCCGATTCGCCGGAAGATAAATTGATCTGGATCGACCCTTAAAAGAACCCTAAAACACAAAAAAAAACTAAATAAGGAGGGATCTACCTCATTTTGGGGCGATTTCGGGCCCAAAAGTGACCCATAATCGCTGCCACGGCTGGACCCGGTAAGAATCCTCAACCGGTAGGATATAAACCTTACCGGTTTGCGTATCGGGTCCATGGGACCCGATACGCTAAACATGGCGGATCCGGTGACTTAAGTCAATGGATCTGTCGCTACCGGGTCCTGATGGACCCGGTCGGGCAGGGAAGAGGGCCACCGTGACGGTCAGTGGGCCGATTCCAGTGAGGGAATCACCGGAATCGATCTAGAATCGACCGAATTCTGGCACCGATTCCACCTACAAACACCGATCCGGACCGATCTTCTATCCGGATCAGTAGTTCCGCCAGGAATCGGATGGGAGGAGTCCGATCCGATCCAAGAATCGGCGGGATCGGCCGATTCTGCAATCCATGCATCCACCCCCACCCCCAACAACTCGTATGCGATGTGAGGTTGAGGGAACTGGAACCCATGAAATGCCATCTCGCCGAGATGTCGCGAGACCTTGCGAGATTCTTGATCTTGCTAAGGCCCCGAGAGATGAGATAGCCGAGATCTCGCCCCACTTAGACTGGTCAATAAAAAAATTTTCTTCGAGGGGCTTTGCCCCCCGATATCCCCCCCACAAGGGGCGTTGCCCCTTTGACCCCATGACCTAACCGTGCAGGTCGATCCGCGGCTACTATGCGCCCCGTTTATGGTAGTGTAAACACATATAATATATTTCATTATCACTTGTACTATCACATAAAAATGTGTTACAAGTTTAATACCATATTATTATTTAAATAAAATTATATACAAGTTTATGTCTTTTAAAAACACAAAAATCATCTTTTTGTTACTGATAGTACTTTGTAATTATTGATTAACACAATTGATGTACGAATGTGTTATATATTTTCATGTGAATTCATTGATGTGCTCCTATCTTTATAAGATATTATCTTATGTTTCATACATATAAACACTTTGATCCAAGAATCCGAGATCGGATCTCCCAAGATTTTTTCAAGATTTCTTCGAGATCTCTTCTCTTTCACCCCCCCATTCAATCTTTCGAGATCTCTCCGAGATTTTTTTCGATATCTCTCCAAGATCCGAGACGACAATCCTTGAGTGCCGAAAGATAGATTTCAGGCCGCTCGATTGAACGGTTGTAAAGATAAATTCAGATGATTAGACGTTTACAAATAAGTGGACAAAAAATGAGCACTCGCACTTCTATATACTAGGTATAGATATACAAAATAGGAGAAGCGGATAAAAAAAACCTCAAATCTTGGATGCAGTTATATGTGCCTTCTTTTCTTATTTCATATTTAGGTGCCCCCCTCTTTCAACACCTATCGCTTATCATCTGCACAGCAGACACTATAAAGGAGAGTATGACGAATAAGCATCAAGAAACTAATAGTAAAATAAATTATAGGTTGTGTTCACATAAAATTATAGTCCCCTGCCTGGTGGTACTCAAGCCACTTTTCCTCTTTACATGCAGCAAGCCATTTGTCAATTCTGGCCATTAGGTCTTTCTTGCTTAGAGACTTCTTTAGCCCATTATTTGCCCCTCAATATATGCCAGAAATTCAGAATGATCAACAATAGCAGCAAATAAAATCAAGGACAAATGCAAAAGGAGTGCAGAAAAACTAGAATTCATCAAAGCAGTGGATTCCTTAGGGGCAGTGCTATTGTTAAGTTAAATGTGCCCAACAGTACATTTATTCTAGTTTTGCTACCTACCACAAAACAAGTTCTTTCATTCTATTGGCTTACAGTTTGGTCAATCTTTCAATTCACTTGAATTCTACTAACAAATATTCAAAAATAGTAAGAAACAGAAATAGGTAAGGTCTCATTTTCAGAGTGAACAAAAACTGAACTATGATGAACCATCTTATCATCAAGGCACCAACTACAACTCTGTTCATGTTCTCTATCCTTAGTTCTTCCTGTTCTTTATGGCACTCATCCCCATTATCACAGTGGGGCAGGCTATGCCAGTGATCCTACTTTGCAATAGACAAGGAAGGTAAGCTAGGCATTTGCATCGTTCAGCTTTCAGCCCAATTAGATCATTTTCTTGAAACAGAATTAGACAGAACAGGGATACGCAATTTAAGTGATTCACATAATTATCTATCTTCTTAAAAAATCTAAACTTCAAAATATAAAATTTTCTCACTTAGCTCACCTTTTCATTTGTTAATGTTTTAAAATATATAAAACATAACTGAACCTAAGAAGAGACTCAAAACAGAGACAATCAAACAAAGCTTCGTCCTCAATGTTCCAACCAAAATCTACTTCCTAGCGAAGGCTCACAACTAATCACATCACAAGAAAACAAAATGGCTTGTACCTTGAAAACAATGCCCTCATCCTGCATAGTGTTGAAGAGCAAACAGACAACCCATTCAAATTAATAACAGAAGATATTAATATGTGCAAATAGGCCAAACATATTTAGCATTCTCAAATATAAATATGCAAATAAGAATGAAGATTACCAAAGCTGCCAATTCCATACCAGTTTATTTGCAAAAACTACAAGCATTTTTTCTTGAAAGTGGATGTACCACAAGTCATTAAGCACCAAAACAGATGTAAAGTAATGGAAAGTCTAGAAACAAAAAAACTTGCCAAAATAAACCACGCAAAAGATGTCATCTTGCATCAAGAAAGAAAACAAGTAATTAAATTCATAGCATATTTGTAGTTCAGAAAAAAATCCAACGCAAAATCCTTATGCATCAGACCTTCTTTCTAAAGAGTAAGTGCATTGTAATGATTGTAGTTGATTTTCTTCTTAAATTACTTTTCATATAATATTTCCTAATAATTTGCGTCATGAATCTTATTCTCATTGATGTATTGTGCATTGTTCGCCGGGTCGGTTACGACCCGGTCAGGCCGACCCTTCCAGCCAGTCGTGGCCGAGTGGCGCGACCCGGTCTACAATGGTCTTATGACAATTGTAGACACTGACAATAGTCATAGCATTGAAGGTGGGCTTCAACCCCCCTTCCCGCCACTTGGGAGCTATTTATAGCCCCCGAAGGGCTCTTCTTTCTCCTCACCTCTTGCTTTCTTGCTCTCAATTTTGTGCTCTTTTCTTTCATTAGTTATTTCATTAACTAAACTTGAAAGTTTAGTTAATTAGTTCATAAGTTATTCAATTAGTTCATTCTTCTTAAATACTTAATTAATAAATTAATTCATTACATATTTAATTAGTTACATAGTTATTATCTTAGATAATTAATTAGTTATTTAGTTAAATAGTTATTTAATTAGATAATTAGTTATTTAAATAGTTAATTATTTACTTACTTAGATAATTATTTACTTAATTAGTTAAGTAGCTACTTACTTAGATAATTAATTATTTATCTAGTTAATTAATTGCTTAATTAGATAATTAGTTACTTAATCAGTTAATTAAAGATGTCTTCTCTAAACCACACAACTCAAACTTCTGGTGTGATCATTATATAATGAATTATGTGATTCATTAGACATTTCGATCCAATCGACCTATGACTATGATAGCTATGGTAATTCTTTTGAATCTAGTCTTAGGATGATTGTCCGAGAGAGCAACTGAGTTCAATCCTTATGTATATTTGTACTATAGTATGTACTCAACTCGTATGATATGAGAATAGTACATAGATTATATAAAAATGTAGATCATATCATATTAGAAAAAAGTTGACGATAATTTGTTAAAATCATGTCACTTATTTTTCCTGTTTTTTTCTATTTTTTTCTATTTTTGAATTTTTTAAAAAATAAAAAAATAATGGCCGCGACCAAGACGCGACCCCAAACCTAGCTTACCTTGGTATTATGCAACGTTTGAGTAGTTTTAAAAGTAATTACATAGGAGATTATGTGATCATGTTATGGCTTGTTTTCTACTATGAAAAAACAGTATCAACTAAGACATGACAATGTTTAGACCTTTATGTACCGATTTGCTGGCCATACACGCCAAATGAAACTTTTTAGGCATCAACTTGTCGAACATATTTAGGATTCATTTCTTGAACATGCATTTTCATTTTAAGCAAATATATTATTTTATATTTAAAAGTGATATGATAGAAATAGAAGATGGTCTGCTATTTAATGACATATTAATAGGATTAAGCAAGAGGAACTGGAACAATTTGGATCAGGGCAGGCTGAATGTTAAGATGATGCAGCATGTACATCATAGAAGATAACGAATGAAAAGAAGCAGACAGATAACTGAAAGTTTTCTTAACTTTTTGAAGGGTAAAAACAGAAGAGACTGGAAACTGAAAATGAAGAAAAGAAACAAAATGTATATATACAATCAACTGTGGAGTTCTTTCAAAATAAAGACTAGCTGATGGGTGAAGAGAGTTGCCATCACACAACTTGACAACCGGTCCTTCCGGGCAAAATCCAAGCTCCAAAAGAGAATAAAAGTTAGCATTATCATAACTTTTGAAAAAGTCTAAGAGTGAATAATATAACAATTAAAACCACGTACCTACGAGAAAATTAATTTATTAATTACAAGCATAATATAAAAGTTGAATGCTTTAGAGAATCCTAGTATATGGCAAGAAACAAACACTATGATAATTTTTAAGACATCACGTATATGATAATTTACTGCATCAAGCCTCGACTAGACATGCATGCATTGGATAAAAACTATGCAGCAATTAAGATTCCCAAATAATAATTATGTTTTATTGATTATAAGAACAAGAATAATCATTCTTAAATGGAAAAATCTCACCAGCACTAAGTATTTCAATTTCAACACTGTTCACTCTAGTCGATCAGATAATCAAGGATCCACAAAACACAAATTGTACGCTCATCTTGTATGAAACAATAACTTAGCGTTGTGGTAAGCAAATACCTGCGGATATCAGTCGAACAGGACATTCAGAGATTCATAACGCAGATATGCAAGCCTGTGCCATGCTTAATTGACAACCTCCATAAATATTTCTTCCATGGAAAACTCAGTGACTAGGCTGTGTGCTGGATTAAAAAATATGAAGAAAAAACAGACCTACAGCAGCCCATGATTTTTAGAAAAGGCCTACAAGACTACAAGACAGGCACAATCAGAATTAACCATCGAACTAGATATATGTACGTCTTTTCTGCAACATCTAACTAGGACAAGATTAAAAAGAAGCAGAAATGCGCAATGTAACACCAAGGAATTAAACATGATTCAAATCAAGATTAGAGCACGATGAGAGTATCGGTTCCTCGAAAAGTTCTTCTCGGCAATCTACAGGAGAAGCCAGGCCTTCACATCCATTCTCTATCTCATGGGCTAGGTTGCCCCCTAGTAGCCTCCCTCATGAACAAATATGGCAGCCACACCAGCATATTACTTACGAAATCAACCTTGTGCGCACGGCAGGAGAATCCACCTTCCTTCCAAGTTCCATCATCAATTATTGAAGTCCGCAAATATTACATTGTGAAAGTGTAAGAAGTTCCTTGTCTGCTGGTTTCTGTCCAAGTTTTAATTTTGTGAAGACTATAGGATTGTCGTGCACAAGAATAATTTGCGGATGTTTATCCTGTAAATAAATAATGATGCACTATATGCATTCTGGGAAACTTTCCAATTTAACTGTGGTAGCATGATATCACCTCCAATATGCATATATTTGTTCTTCAACGTGTTATCCAGGCCCCTTTCCTGGATGGCATGTCAAAATAACCTCTCTTTTTTTCTCTCCCAAACTACAGATTACAAAATTGCTACCCATATGGATGAAAAAAAAACATATTGAATAAAAAGAAAAGATTCATGCTTGCTGAGATAACAAGTCCTCTGAACAAGCACCGAATTGATCTGTGTTCACACCCCTAGCAAATTTGAATTTCATGTGCTAAGTATATATATATACATACATACTACATATAACTCTAAACGTGAAGAGAAAAGACAAATTGCTAGTACAATCATCAGAACAAAAGCCTAAAATTTTCCAGCCTAATAATGTTCACAGTGCAATAGCAATTACATCAAGTTCATTGAAATTCCAGTAAAATAAACAATAGGAACAACTTGCCATAGACAAGTAACATACAGCATTTTGTTAATGCAACATTGATATGTCTCGTGGAAAAAAAAGTAGCACCATACAACAAGTATAAAAAGCACATATACACTGCCCTCTTTTTCCATTGAGACTTGGGACTGGCAATACGCAGTTAGTAAATACGTCCATTGAACATATTATAAAGCGATAAACGGCAAGAGATGTACATAAGTTTGTCAAAATGTAAATTTGATAAAAATAATTAGAATTATTTACTTGGAAGGTATGTATCTACATATGTATTTAACTCTCTGAACTTCAAGAGACAAGGTAGATAAATTGCGGGCAATAGGCACATACCAACTCGTAGCTAGGACGATCATCAGAACGTAAAATTGTATAAATCTTATATATTTTTTGATGCGTATTCTAGATGAAGGCAGCAGCTGATGTCTGTGTGTGGTCCTTTCCACCAGGAGGAACAATTATGATGCTCCATTAACATTTTGGGAACACTTTCCAATTTAACTGTGATAGCATGATAATGTACGTGTCTCCAGCGTGCTTATATTTGTTGTTCAATGTGTTATCCCACTTCCGGGATGTAAAGGCCAAACTGACCTATTTTTTTCACCCTTTCTAAAACACAGATTGCAAAATTGATGCCCCTGTGAATGAAAAGAAGCCCTACTGAATGAAAAGAAAAGATTCATGCTTCCAAAGATAATAAGTCTTCCGAACAAGTACTGAATTGAGCTGCGATCACACACCAGGCATGTTGGAATTTCAGATTTTTAAATTTGGTTTGCTAAACATATATATATATTTATATAACTCTCGAAGAGGCAGATTGCTAGAACGATCATCAAAACAAAATTTAGATTTTCCAAGCGAACATATTCACAGCACAGTGGCAATTGCATCAAGGGTCATTGAAATTTTGGTAACATAAAACAAAAGCAACAACCTGTCGTAGTCAAGTAAAATAGATTTAACCAGTAGCATTTTGTTGACGAAACATGGATATGTCTTGTGAAACCAAATAGTGCATAAAATAAATATAAACAACAGAAACACAATCCCAATTTTTTTCATTGGGACCTGGGACTGGAAATGCGTAGTTAGTAATTACGTACATTAAACATATACATATATGCATATATAACCATATATTGCAAATATATATGTACCTAAGTTCATCAACATGTAAATTTGATAGCTATATTCATGCCATCCTCTTTTTCATCCGAGCTAGGGACCGAAGTTCTTTGTTTCATAAAGTACATAAAAGGTCAGAGAAAAGAAGCCACAACCTGCCATAAACAAGTAACACAGACTTAAACCTGCATTCAGTTGAAGAGAAGATGAATAAAAATAGTGACATCAGAAATGAAAATAAACAGGGCACGGATGCTTTCTTTCTCATCTAGACTCAGTACTAACCATAGTAGAATTACTTACTGTATGTGTATAAAGACATAAATATAACTCTCTAAACTACAAGAGACAAGGTACCCAAGTGGCAGGCAATAGGCAGATATCAACAACAAGCTAGGATGATAAATTTGTACAGAAATATTTATGCCCTCCTCCTTTCTCATCCGGGCTTGGGACCGGCAATGGCGAAGTTACTTTTTTTTTTTTGGTTTTCTGTTTTTTTTCTTGTTTTTTTTCTAAAGGAAAAAAAACCAAAGAGAGGCTGGTAATTGTGTGTCAGCCTCCATGCATATTAGCTTCAGATAGCAGAACAGCAGAACAATGGAAGCCATGAGTGTTTCAGAAGAAGAAGACGGAAAAATGAAACAAATCAGAATGCAGCTCCTCAATGGGCAGGCCAGTAGTGAATAGTGATGGCCTTCACCAAAGATTTAGGGGAGCACATGCAACACCAAGAGGTTGCATAAGAAGCCAGAGGTCGCCTGTGCAGGTTGCACAAGAAGAGTAACAGATTGCAGAATCATGTCACCAGATTGATTGCAGGTGGTTGATGAGTGAATAGAAAAGATGAAGATAAGAAAGGTAGCAGGTAGCAGGTAGCTGGCTGAAGAGCCATCAGTGACCAAGTAATTCACTGAATAATTGCAACCACCACAGTCACATCATCCGGTATATTTGCCCTGGTCAAAGAAATGGTGGGCCTTCCATCCGCCCCAGTGAAAAAAACATACTCCCACATGGCCGCATATGAAAGTTCACGGGCCACAACTTGGGGCGTCATAATATGCCTATAAATCCTAAGGACCCTTAAGATTTCGACGTCAGATATGTAGTCGAAGAATCCATTCGTTCCCGCTACGACAATGTCCCCCTGCCTAAGCTCAAGGGAGATGGTGCAGGGATGAACGAAACCACAGCAGTGTGCCGGCGACCGGTAAATGATGCTAACCCGACTCGCAACCAAGAAGCCAGTATCACCGATGCTAATGGCATGTAAAATCGATCCCTCCACCATCGCTAAACAAAGTGTTGATTGGCCTTGAATGGTCATCATGGACATCGCTTTCTCTAGCACCCTCTCCAACCGGATCCCCACCCCCCCAGAACTAGTTCTTGAAGCCAGTAGCGCACCCTCGCATAACCACAGTAGCTGCTCTGCAAAATCGGAGGAGCTATAGACTCCATCCCCAAGACCAAATGCATTCAAAGAACAGTTGATAAAGTGGGCGTCATAACCCTGCTCATTCCTTCGCTTTGGAAGGTAGAATGAACCCAGAGAAACACAGATGGGAATATCCGGCCGTGCCCTCTTTACCGTGGAGTTGCGGCCTTCCTGCAGAGGACGGTGGCCCATATTTGAGGTGGATGAGGCGGCATCATCTTCCACCTCAAAAGCTTCTCCCCGTGCACGCTTACCCAACATTGTCGGCATCGTAACGAGGAAAAAGGAAACACACCAGAGAGAAGAAATTAAATAAAATCACCTGAATGGAGAGAAAAATCGTCGCCAACGAGAGAAGAACACGGAAAAGACCGCCGTCGAAGGAGCAAACGAACGCCGAGGGCCAGGAAGAACCACCGATGTCTGCCCGCACCCTCGGAGTACGCCGGAGGAGAATCGCCCGTCTGCCACCGAGAACCTCAACGGCACAATGTTCGTTCTGGAACGTTTAGAAATTCTACCGAGCAATGTCCCGAGTTACTATTACATATAAAGTGGTTTGGTGTTTTACGTTTTTTTAAAATATTTTTAGTATATGTATTTTTAATGTTTATATAATTTTATTAACTCAAAATTTTAAAGTGGTTCGGTGTTTTACGTTTTTTATTTTTTATTTATTAACATAATTATTTTTACATAAATTCTTTTGTATTTTGCGTTTCTATACCGATGTCATGCATGTTTTCTTACTGTGTTCATCCACCAACTAATATTATTTTTCTTTCACACCCTGTGAATTTAGGTTCCTGTCTTCGTTTTTTTAAGAATACTGTCAAATGGCCTAGTTTTTACTGTTTTTATATTTATTTATTTTTATGTTTATATGATATTATTAACTCAAAAAATATATAATATAATTTAATAATAACTGAATACATTTTATTTCCGAAATAATATCTACCGAATTTGTTGTAATCAAATATGAAAAATGCATATTACTTAAGTGGTGTTTGTTTTGATTTAACACGAAATTTTAGAATTTTATCTTCATACTGAGTATTAGTTTGTAGAAAAAGGAGTATTTAATTTAATTAATATATTTTTTATTTAATATTTATTTAAATGTACATTATATATGTTTTCTATCTTTTATAAATACTGCAGTTGAAATGTAAAACAAATCTCATATGATTTATCTTTAAGATATTAAATAAAATATAAAACTATATTTATATGCTAACTAAGATATAAATCAAAGAGTCCGAAATAAACGAACTTAGGATGCCTAAACAAACCCAGCGTTGTTAAGCGTTATCACAATTATCTTGACTTACCCACAGTAAACTTAACATCCTTTTCGTTCCCGTAGTTTTTTATTTTAATATATATTTTATCAAAAAAACACATGAAATATTATAATATAACCAAATGCTAAGTCAATAATATGTATTTCACGAAAAAAAAATTGAGTATCTGCTTGGAAGTGTCGGATGATAAGACTTCACATGCCATGGTGTAGAATGATTAATGATTTTATACTGAACATTTTACAAGAGTTGGACTTGAATATAGATTATCAAAAGAAAATGTAAGCAAAAAAGGAAAGAAATAAAGAAAAATAAGGTGGTATGTCGTTGCATTTTGGCAAAATTTAAGGAAAAATAAAATGTTAATTCTATGTCTAACCATTGATTTTGTGGTAAAGAAAAACACCTAATTGGACATAAGTTGTGTTTGATTAGTTTAGTCATATCTTTAACCTATGATTCAATACAGGATTTGTAAACTATGATTAATTAACCTCTAACGCATATCTCTTTTATCTCAATAAACCTCTTAAATACAAGATATGTGATTTCTCTAATATAATCATTTATGCACCATAGAGGTAACATATAACATATAACATCTCTCTCTCTCTCTCTCTCTCTCTCTCTCTCTCTCTCTCTCTCTCTTGGCAGAAGGATCTTGGGCAGCTCTCTCTCCCATGTGATTGCTCTCTCTCTTCTGCATACGGCACGACAGAAGGATGTTTGTTGTTCCTCCTGTGCTCTGTTGTGTTTGGCAACAAAAGTTGTGCGTCCCCACTTCCCAGCATCTTTGGCAACCCACGAGACAGATCTTGCCAGAGAAGACCAGTGACGATCATCTCCCTCCTCTAGCTGTTACATCAGTAGAAGGCTTCCACTTGCCGGCCACATACTTCTTCAACACAATCTATGAGGCCCTTGGCTTTCAACGGCCAACAGAGAATAGAGAGGGGAGACGTTTTGCAGTACAACACCAATAGAAGGGAGAGAAAGATCAATGTGAGCAATTCAACGTTAGCATAATAAGAAGAAGAGGGCCAAGGTGGGCTATGGCCTTCAGCATCAATAGGAGGAGAAGATCAAAGTTGATTGTTGTGTTCGCCAACAAAAGAAGATAAAAAAGGAGAAGAAAAGAAAGGGTAAGGCCCATTGCTAAACCATGTAGTCCCTACATCTTCCCCCCCTTTCTCTCTCTTTTTTTACCCCTCCCTTGGTCGAACCAGCCCTTGGCATCCTCAAAAAAAAAAAAAAAAAAAACTGCAACTGCAAACCCCCCACCTGCAGCCCTATCTGAGACTTGCCAAAACCTCCTCTTAAAAATCTGTATAGCCTCCCTGCACAGACAATTCAAATAGTCAATGCACATCCCTTTTGCACAACCCATTTAACTGCCAACATAGACCCCCCTATTCGGTCATTGGATAGACCCCAATTAGACCCTCAAAAGTCCCAAAACCAAACCCCTGTCGACCCCTTAAGATAGGCCCAATTCTGTCTATCCACACATCACTTACAAAGCCCCCTCGCTGTCTCCCAAACTAGGTCCATACCAGATGTTAAATCTTCCCCCATTTGGTCCACTTTCTAACCATCCTAATAGCACCAAGATAGGTCATTGTCCACCCACTCAAACAGACCCAAAAACAGCCTATGTTTCCTCCTTGACCAGCCCCTTGTGCTTGGAATCCGTTTGACAGGCCAAGCTTCCCTCAAGCGGGCTCTTAATCCCTTTGTTTTGGTGGGAGCGAGGGTGATGATCTGGGCATTCTTAGAAACCATCGGATATGTCGAGTCTTTCCCGAGCAACCTCTCAATCCTACCAAAATAGTCCCCTTTGTGTGGCCATTCTATCCAACTCCTAAAATAGACACTTTGTGGCCCTGAAAACCCAATTTTCCGCCCCTTGAGTAGTCCCTATTCAATCATAAACTTGCCCTTTATGCAATCCCTTTAACAGGCCATCAAACCAAGTCCATTTCCGCCCCATTGTGGCCCATATTGCCTGTTGTTGCAGCAAGGAAAAAGGTGCACCGAACAACTTCTACAAATAAAACTAATTTTCAACAAATTTAAAATAAGTTGTTCGCATCTCATTGGGCCCAAAAGGTTGTAGCCCTTTTGAATTTTTTTTATGCACACAGGATGTGCACGCTCTCTCAAATAAGATTGCTATGACAGATAATCAAGAGTGTTCAAATGGTTGCTTGATGTAAATGAACATCAGATATTTACACCATTTGATGAAGAGAGATCAAAAACAAATTTTCACATAACCCGAATCTCGATTCTATAAATTTACAAATATCATCTGAACAAACTAGTAATTTTATAAGCTATCACATATTTTTTTAGAAAGTTTAGATATCGATATTTCAAACTTTAAAAAAAAATCTTTCAAGCAAAGATTTCAAGGTTCCCACAATAAGATATGTTGATGTTACTATACATTCATTCCAATAACATTTATTTAAATTATATTCTGTTCTAAGAGCCGTAGCAACATCTAAAATGTGCCTATACTTTCTTTCTACTAGCAACATCTAAGGTGACCCTCAAACACACTTTGAGTCAAGCCTTAGTTAGTGGATCTGCAATATTTATGGTTTAAGATATTCTATCTTTAATCATATCTCCTTGCACTGTAGTCACTCTGATCAAGTAGTATTGCCATAGAAGTGTTTAAAGTTCTGATGAGTCATTGGCTTCACTACATAAGTGATGATCCATCATTTTCACAAAATAATGGTACATTATCAGAGATGGTAGGGACAACTCCTTAATATAATATGAACTCATCTAGACTACTTTTTAAGCAGTTGGCAGCAATTATAATTTGTAAAATCTACAGTGTCTATAGCATGAAACTTTTCTAACTCACTACATCACCTTCTAGGTAAACATGTATCTTAAAGTTAACTAACTATCAGTCATATGAAACTAGAAGCATAAGTCTAGCTCAAAATTTCCAATCCTATTCTTCATACTAAAAATGCATCATTGGTACTTCTCAAGTACTTAATGATATACTTCTTAACTATTCAGTGACTCTCACTTGGATTTGCCAGAGGATTACTCATAACACTTAGAGCACTCATCATATCAGGCTATGTACGTAGTATACATGATAGATCATATGACTAAGGCATAAGAGACTACACTCATGTATTCCATATCTCTTTAAAAGATATAAACTCCATATCTCATAGGCAAGACACATATATTGGAGTTTCCATGTCAAGCCCTTTGACTATGGTGCCTATGTACAACAAATGGGTCAAGCCAAGCATCCCTTTTAGATCTATCTTATAGACCTAAATCCTTAGGAACCTTCTCCCAATACAATTATGGAGGAATCATTTTATAGCTAGGCTTCATGGATGATAACATACTTACATCATTCATAATGAGTCGTATGTTATCTATATAACATGTCTAGAATACAATAGCACTCCCACTAGTATTTTTATGCACACAAGGTTCTTCTTCATTCCAAATGAAGTCCGAAGATTCAATCTTATCAGATCTTATATTCCAATATTGAGAATGTTGTTGTAGTCCATGTGGACATTAACAACATGTACACTTTCTTTGCATGTTTTGAAACTCACATCCTTTAAGTTGTATCATATACAACAGAGGTTGTATCATATACATCTCCCCTTCAATCTCACCATTTGAGAAATATTATTTTAACATCCTAATTGACTTATCTCATAGTGGAAGTGTGCACTAATAAAATCTAAATGGATTGAATTATGGCAATGGTTAAAAGATGTCATCATAGTCAACTCCTTAACTTAGATGATGTCTTTTCAATCATCATTGCCTTGAAGGTCTCACCTTCAAATTCACTCTTATTCATCCTTTATTTTCCATTTACGCCTAATGGGTACTCTACCCTCAGGTGGATCTACCAAGTTCCAAACTTGGCTAAATAGATGGGTATTATTATAAATTTCATCGTCTCTTCCCTTTTTAGAAGCAATATCTAATATTACCTTTCATAGGTCTTTGGATCAACATCTCAACTTTATTGTGCTTATCTTCTTCCATCAAAGACATGTCTCACATATCTACAAGGTTGAATGAGCACAATTGAAGACCTATGATATGTGCTATTATCACTTAGTACCTTAATGGAAGTGTCTTTGGGTTGTGGGTCTGGAACCCCTTCTAGAAATTTCTTGCTCTCAATGTTTTCTTCAAGTAGGAACTCTTCCTATAAGAATATAGTAAGTTGAGCAACACATAGCCTTTATCTCTAAAATAGCATACTTAAATATTCTTATGTTTTTTTTGAATATCAGACAATTCTACACTTCCTATCTTATATTCTAATTATTATGAGTTATACATCTTCATCATGGTCAAACGTTCCAAAATCTTTACTAGCTTAAGATCAGGTGTTAACTCCTTTTTTCGTATCATATATGAAAAATCAGAATAAATTTAGAAGGTACCAATATAGAGTGGTTATATTGAGTGCTTAACCCTAAATAGGTATGGAATATTTTGCAGAGGTTGTCATTACTTGTATCACGTCATACATAACACAAATACCTCTGCTACTACTACTCAAGTAAGCTAAGGTTTATAGGGAGACGTCCATTAAGGCAAGTTGTATTATCCTTCAAATGATGTGTGAATTTAGTAATGCGATATTCATTTCTTGATCAAATCAAACAGCTATAATACTCTTTTCATTTATTCCTTACTTCATTTTTAACTATAGACAATTTCTCAATGCCTCATATTTGTACTTCACAAGCACACATATCTTTACCTTGAGAAATCATCTATTAAAGATTAAGTAAGAATGTTCATCTTTAACCTTAATAAACACAAACCAACACACATCAAAATGTACAAGTTCTAATAACTCCTTGGTCCACCCTCCATTTCTGGTAAATGAAGAGTTAGTCATTTTTCAATGAGATAAGATTCTTATTTGGTTGATGATTCAAAATAATTTGTTTTTATGTTTCCATTCATGTAGATCTCCTCAAGTCTTTTTCTCATTGATATTACCATGTCTATATTAAACTAAAGAAATAGATTAATCTATATCAACTCACTTCCTACTAAACGAAGCATTCACACATACCAAGAGAGCTTCCATATCTTATATGAGTAAACTATTTACTAAGCTCCAATTGGCAAACATTTTGCCATTCATAATCTTAGAACAATTATCATTTCCATAACTCAAAATAAATCATTATTTATTCAAGTAGAAAATATCGATAATGTTCATATAGAAAAATAAAATCATCAATCTTCAAGATGAGGACACCTCCCAAAGGCTATTTAAAGATTTTTACTTCTCACTATCAATGACACAACTCTTGCATCATTTATATATGTAGGTTACTCTTTATACATCAAGCCTTCATTTACTTGTCATTATTTGCAACCTTTGCAAATATAAGAAACATATCCAGTACCTCGTACCAAGAGATGCATATATAACATCTTATAGTAGATAGGTATGTCTAATATCTCATACAAGATATACACATTTGGTATCTAATACCATAAGACATATGTTTAGTATCTTATACTATGATATACACAAATCGTATCATATACTTGATGTGTGTATGTGTACGACAAGTAAGTCAATGACTAAGATGCCAGAAGCTTCTTATGCTCTTCTTTTGTTATATATTCAATATAATTTGCATCATTTCCACCAATTATCATCACGATAGTAGAAAAGTAATCTTCTGTCTTATTTGGGCTTAATATTCTTGACTATCTTCTTGACTTTTAACTGTGTCTTCATTTTCTCATCTAATGATCTCACTTCTTTTCATTGGTCTTACCAAGAAGTATTGAAGATGTATTATTATTTTAATCTTGTCCTAAATTTGCTCATCATCGTGAGCCATGATAGATCTCATATCTATCTGTCCATATTGTCTCTACACTTTATATAGAGGCTAACATTTAGCATAAGGCAAATAATACATATTTCTAATGAGATGAAGATCTCATCTTCTCTCACTACATTAGATGATTAGTAGGCACCCACTTCCCAAGTAGGTCAGTTACATGCTCAACCATGAGAACACTTCTCATGGTTCTAAACCAATCAAGAAAGTCATTGTTAATGAGCCTAATGACTTCTAGTATGCAAGATAACTGGTGGTTAAGAATCTAATTCTACAATAGAGATATGATTCTATTTAGAAAATATTGTAGACATTCAAAATAAATTAAGATATGATCTTTTATCCTAATTTATACTCCCACTAATTTTGACAAATTTGCATAACCCTCATTATGCATAGATGGGATATCATGATGACATCTTAGTGGGGACTAAGACCCTATTAATCTTATGATGATGATCTTGTGAAAAACACAGCAAGTGATCCCATACTTAATAGGTAGGCATCTTTTGTCAGTTACAACACTTACAACTCTTAGTCATTTAGCCTCTAGAGTCATGTCTATGTGGGAAACACAGCAAGTCATATACTTTAGTTAGGTCAAATCTGCTTGTTACGTTATGAGAATAGATTCTCAACATGGCCCTTGTGGGAAACACAACAAGGCCATGTCAAGGGTCCACCCCAATGTTCGACTTTAAGCCTTAGCCACGATCACCAATCCCTTGTTGAGTGAGTCTTGTAGGAAACACAACAAACTCACCCAGTCTAAGATTGGCTCATCGATGCCATAACAACGGAAGGCTACGAGGGTCATTCTTAATGTCCCACACTTATCAACCTAATTTAGACAAGGAGGGGTTTTTATTTTAGTCTCATCATAGTATGTGCTACATATATATGTATACCTTTTGAATATCATATATTTAAGGTATCTAGCACACACGAATACATATAAAATATGCAAAATTTAAATAAATGGTCAAACTTTCACCACGTTAATGCATGACCAGAACTAGATCGATATGCTTTAAAGGATTCACCAACCTATGCTAGTGTTGACACGTCACCAACTCTTGAAGAACTCTTCTCCATACATCGCGCAAACATGGTAAAATTCCATAAACACAATAAAAAATTGGTAAAAAGTCCTTCGCACAAAAATAGGAAAAATTCATCCATGTAGTGAAAAATGCCAATAATTTCCACAGCCAAGTTACTTAAATTCTTAATGTTATAAAAGAATCCTAAACAATTATTCAAGCCATAAGAAATTCTAGAAATTCCTATATTATTTAAAAAACTAACAAAGATATTTTTAATCTCCTATGCCCATATTACAACAAAATTCTACACAACATATAAAATTATAATACTTCCACATGACTGCAAAAAACAAATCTTCACTATAATAGAGACCAAGTGCATGGATGGCTTCTTCTCCAATGCTCGAGGTTAGATCTTCTCCATGGCAAATCTATTCTTCAGTGTAGAAGAGGCATTGTTTTTAGAAGTCTTCATCTCAAGTGCTCCAGCCCCCTTCTTCTCCACCTTCTATGCCTTCTTTCTCCAACTAGGCTGTTGATGCCATTTCATTGTGAGGGTTTGCTGTTTGGTAAAGAGGCATTAGGCCTCAAATATGGTAAGTGCTATGTATCACTTACTCATAAAATTACTTGATTACCTTCTTTACTTGCCATGTTTAAAAAATAAAGGATCTCTACTGGGCTATAGAGACAAGTCAGAAGTCATTTACCAATGAAGACTTTTTGCACTGCACTGGTCGATCAATTAATCATTGATCTGGTAGTGAAAGGATATCAAACCGATCGATGGAGGAAGAGATTCATGGTCTCACTTGAGATGACGACCTGGGAGTGGGTCCTATTGATCCCATTGTCACCCAACCACGACAACACCAAACATTAATAACAACACATTGAAGAGTTCGAAAATTAATATGCAAGGAGAAGATCAGATGGATGACATCAGAAGAACATGATCGACACCATTGGCGATGTCGGATGAGGAGTGCCCAGACCTAATCCAAAAGAGATATGCAATGTATATCTTCCCATGGAGGTGAAAGATATAAGAAAGTATGTCAAGTCCTTTGAAAGGATTTGGGACGAAAGAGGCTATACGCTGATGACTCATAGTTGGACTGGTAAGGTCACTTTACAAAGCCTTACTTAATTTGTTATATGTTATACCTTGTTTATTCCTATTATTCTTAACAGGTGTAACTACAAAGACAACGATAAACTTTTTAGTTTATTGTCAAGTCGACATTGTCTTTTGGAAGTCAATTGATGCATCGAGGAAGGTAAAAAACTCTGAATATCTTTTTGATTTGATTGACAGAGTTATCAAGGAGAAAGTGGAGGACCGGGTTATCTAAGTAGTCACGGACAATGCGGCTATATACAAAGTGGCCGGTCAAATGTGGTCAAGAGACCGAAGTTGTATTAGACACCATATTTTGCACATTCCTTAGATTTAATATTAGAGGATATTTGCAAGGATCCTCAAATAGATCAAGTTGTGAAGTTAGCCTAATTTATCACCTTGTTCATTTACAACCACAACTTCATTCTTAACCTGATGAGGGAGCACACCAAGGGGAGAGAGCTTCTTTGACCTGATGCCATGTGCTTTGCCTCTCAATATCTCCTTAGTGAGTTTAATGACTCATTGGAGAGCTCTATGTCACATGGTCATTTCATCGGGGTGGGATACTTGGTACGGAAAGGGAGGAAAGTACTGAGGATAGTGGAGGGTGATAGAGAGCGGAGACTTTAAAAAAGTTGTGAAGAAGATGTTGAGCAATGTGGGCTCTATAGTGATGGTGTTAAGAATAGTGGATAGTGATAGACAAGCTGACATGGGATTCTACACAATGCAATCAACGGAGCAAATAATTAGATTGTGCCCTAGTCCAACAAGATTGGCTCAAGGTCGGGCCAACCCGATCATGACCCAGGACTCAACCTTCCTTGGTGAGAATAGATTTCAAATTTTTGAGCTTGTTAGAGAAGTTATGACCAATGAGTCTTTTGGCATCCAATATCCCAATAAATGGGTGGGTCATCGTCAATATCTACAGAAATATATAACTAAAATAAGAAACATTACAAACATTTAGTTTAAAACTAAGACATGATCTTTTATTCTAATTTATTATCTCACTAATTTATTGATGAATTTGTATAACCCTCATTATGTAAATACATGATATTTAGTTGACATCCTAATGAGGATTAATATCTTATTAATATAATATTTTAACTATTTATAAATTATATAAATAATAAATATAGAAAATAAAATAATTTTAATTACTTAAACTATAAAATTGGGTACTTTTATTTATAAATAAATTAAATTTTAGTATCAAAATATAAAATAAAATTTGAATATAATGTTTAAATAAAAAAATATTTAGAGTGCTTTTTAATATTTTTACTATTTTTAAAAAAATTATAATTTTTTAGTACTAAATTTTTTTTTCTCGAATCTGATCATGGAGCTCCATATTTTATTTCTTGATATAGAAAATTAGGGAAATACTTTTTTAGAGAACAAATTTCGTTGGAATCGAATGACAAAATTCCTTGGGTAGCATCAACCACCGTCTCCATTGCGTGATGTGGGCATCACCTCCCACAGATCCCTCCTCTGCGCCACACAATCGAACCATCAAATTTATAATTAATGCATGAATTAATGACATAGCACATGTCACTGTCACTGATACAGTGTTTTTTTGGCTCATAATTCAGATTATGTCCATTTTTACTTTTTTTAACATTTTTAACAAATAGATCATCAACTGAAGTTTTACTTTAATATGGTGTTTCTAATGTAATCTTGTAGTGATCTGTTCGAATCTTGTGATGATCTGTTCGAGTGAGCCATGGACAGAATGCCTTCAACAAGTGACTGCCTTGCGAGGGTGAAACACAATAGATTTTGTTGAAATTCTTGTCAATAGATAGCATCAATAAGGAATTGACTTAGTTGCTTATTTAGTTTTGACAGAAACTTCATTCTTTTCAATATTGTTATGTGAAATTTTTTTGAGGCAGCCAATATGTTGATCATTGTTCATAGATTTAAAACATCGACGGGGTTCGGCACTCATGCTCTCTGCATCATTGAGTTGGCACTTAATGCTTTCTTGGATAATGTTTACAATTTTCTTGTTTCTACCTAATACTCTCAATTATTCTAATTGTTTCACACACTGAATGGATCGAGAATCCGTGATGGATGTTGGTTGCCACTCCATAATACATATTTTTTCAACTTATCAAAACATATATGATTTTTCATATCACCATATATGAAAGTTATTTATTCGTTCACGGTTCAAACTATCATTCTGAGGTGCAATTTCCCAATCCAGCTCATTCAAGTGTATAGCATATGTATAATATTTAAATTTCTTGGCTGGCTTCTAATTTGGAGAGAAAGTAACATCATATGATGACTCAATATCCACTTGAAAATCATGTTCCGAGTTGTTTCCTACGTGAAAGACCAAAATTCTGTCAAGGAATGGTGAATAAGGAAAACCATCAAGTAAGTTAATGGACAAGCAAGCATTGAGTAGGCGTATTCATTTTATTTTAAGAATAGGCTCGAATGAACTGATTTCTACCTGATTAAATTATTCCTAACAAAAATTGCATCTTGGTATGTTTGTGAATAGGACCTCCTTTTTAGATTCATTTTGCATTGAAGGTATGTAATATTCATGTAATCTTGAGCAATGGAGTTTTAGATTTAAATTTTTTATTTCATTTTCTTTTTGAAGAATTCCAAGATTCATTTCGTTCGTCTTAGCGTAAATTTGTAATTCTTGATGGAGATCTCTATCCTCTAACACAAGTTCCATTCCGAGAAAGGGGAGCCACGAAGAACCTCCTTTTCCTATATCTACATCTTAGTAGCCATCTCCGTCGAAACCTTGTCACGAGTTGATATCAATACATTGATAAATGAGCGTGTTTCATAAGATATGATAACAAAAAATGTATGGATCACATATGTAATCAAAAGGGTGAAGGGAGTTTATAAGATGTTATTAGATCATGACACTATCTAACCATAATTTTCCATTTTTTTATGCATGTGGATTTAAAGAGAAACAATCGATGTTGGGTATGTTGGTTAATAAAATAAATTCATGATTTTATTTTGAAATTATTTGTTGGTAAGATCTTTCCGATGCATGATCTTTTCCGTTACAAAGGTTATCTTAGAATTTTATCAGATAATGAGTCTAATTAGTACTCCTATTTAGATGAAGATTGATATTATATTTTAAAATTATCCTAATTTATATCTTTAAATTTATATTTTTAAATTTATTTTTATGTAAAATTTTGAATTATTATTATATGATTACCTAAGTCGATCAAGAAGATATTTATGAATATGTATAAAAAGTAAAATAAGACAACATGAATGAAGAAAAATAAAAAATAAAGATATCCTTGAATTTATCTTTATCATACTAAACATAAGATATGATTATTCTTTAAAACTAAATATAATGAGGATAGAGTTAATCACAGATTAGTTTATCCCTATTCTCGTCAATTTCATCCCGATACCAAAGAGGGGCTTAAAGGCTGTTCGATACAAAATTAATTTTGAGATGAACTTTTATTTATCTCCAAATTTTAGAGGATAAACTGAATTTATACCCTAAACAATCGATGACCAAACTTACCCTTGTATTTACATTATCTTTTGCTTCTACATGTACAATTTATGTTTGCAATGGCTCAAAAGGCAAAAAGAAGTGGGAATAGAAGAAACAAACTCCGATAATGTGGTTCCAACAACCATGTCTGGACTGTATATATAAATAAAAGTATTGTATACATTAATAAAAGTACACCACAATTCAAACGCATGACATCATTAAGAGCATGATACAGAAGCTGCACCCAAATGGAAATGATCCACCCCAAACTCTTAACTGCAATTTCACAGGTCGGGGCCAAAGAAGGCCATCTGATTCTGGTGTAATACTCCTAGCCATCCAGCATAGGGTACACGATCGACAGCATGCGACATCTTTGGTGGGCTGAAATATCAAGAGAAAGAGAAAGGGGCACTAGATTACAGGCGGTTACTTTTCTTGGAAGCAAAAATATTCGAGGAATTTGTGATTTCAGCTTGGCTACCACAGATTCAGCTCCCTGAATGAAAAGGGCACATGACAAATAGTGCAGGAGACCATCTTAAGCGAAGAAACACATGCCCATCAATCTGTTGGAACTTGGAAGAGGAATCAAATTCTCCATCAACGCCACGTCCATAAGGGCAGGTTCTTAGCTCATGCGCAACTCCAGATCCATGCATACACCAAGCGAAGCCTTTCTGAAGCTCAATAATGGGGCTTGCACGGAGAATCCCATAAAACTTGTTCAAACTACAGCTCGTCCAACCAGGTTATTTTCCTACGGTGCAAAGAGAGCCCAAACATAACAGCAACTGCACAAATGTGGTAATCTGTCGATTATGGATCCAGTACGTACTGGTTGTGTAATGAGCTCTTGATATCAGCGTGATACTAACTGATACTAACGTGATGGGCAAGGAAGCACACCAAAGGGAGAAGGGGCACCATGACAAGATTCTTGTATATTTCTATTTGGCAGCATACCAATTCTGAGCACATTTTGCATCAACCGCGAGGTCAACTTTCATTATATTCTTGCCATCAAAAGGTTTAGACATGCAATCAACAACAATATTCCTGGCCTCATCAACAGATTCTGTTGGCCCCTCCACTATCACTTCATCATGCACCTGCTCGCAAAGAACATTCAGGCTATTCAGCATCTTCTTTCATAATCATGTGGTGGAAACAAACAAGATCACTTGAACTTGCTGCCAGAAAAGATAAAAGGTGAACATGCAATATACAGGCATAAGGCTATAATTAGACAGCGTGTCACAACATCAGATAAATAGCTCGTACGCTCCATTGAAGGTTCATTGCAACAACGTGGCATCTAATCGATCAATCTAATAAGTGGATTACATTTCTTACGTCATAGTAGTCATACTCCCAACACTCGTTACTGGTTTAGTCATTTCTCCACCATAATACCCATGCAAGAAGGGCGTTGAACGTACGTAGAACAAATTTTGGTACGTCACTTGGAACAGGCTAGACATCCTCATGCTTATATATAATATATATGTAATGGAACCACTGCCCTGCCGATAACACAGAGTAGCGCTTCTGTGAGCCTGCTGGCCATCTGATCCAAACAGCTGCCACCTATAAGTGACTACACCTTTTCGTCTTTAAGCAAACATTTAGCAGAAACTGACATCTATCTATGTTTATACCTGATTCTTCTCCACATATTTCATGTTCAGACATCAATATTGCACCCTGGAATATATAAGTATATTGATTTTGAGTCATTTTTTTCTTTATATTAACTTACCAGAGTTTGATCCTCGATCTATTTGCCCTCCAATTACACATATTATGAATGTCTGGTAATAACTTCTTAAGCAGGAAGTCAGTACTCGAACCAACTTGATTATCTATGTCACCTTCAAAACTATGTTGAGTATAATTGCTCATGTATCATTTCATCCCCAGCACTTTCTGCTGTCCTTACCTATCACTTCCACGGAGCAAGGTATTAATCATCTTCGGCAAGCAAAAAACATGCAAAGCTTTAGGGACTGCTTGATTGGAGAATAAGATGGGAATACAAATTAAGTACCATTTTCCCCTGTTTAATTTGGTTGAGAAATGGGGATAAATAGGGATAGACAAATTTGCTTGAGAAATGGGGATAAATAGGGATAGACAAAACCCATGTTTGGTTTTATTTTGGGGAATACTACATTTCCATAGGAAAGATATAATACAATAACCTCATTTTTGTGTTCTTATCTGTCATTACTTTCTCCTCTTTCATCTCTCCTTTACCCTTTTGCAGACTTGATCATCCCATCTTAAACACCCCCTTCCTAGCTCATTTCAAATTTGTTGATATTCCTATCTATATTCACAGTCTAGGGCTCTTGATTGCCCTCATTCTCACCATCTGTGTAGATAAACAAGAAATTACAGCTGTAAGCGGATGAGGCTCAATTGTAAAAAGTAAAAACAGTTGTTTCTATTCTCAATTTAAATAAGAATTATCAGAACTCGAATCAGATATTGATTTCCATATCCTTGTTTTCAAATATTATCCTATATCAGAAAACAATTATACATATAAAGTATTATGCTAAATATATTACATATATAACGGGGACATCTCTCAGTTTCATCACTACACTAGTGACAAAGTGGTGAAATATCGCAATGCTACCATATTTTCCTGTGCTATATATCAGATTCTGATATTGAAAATTGGATACAGAATCATATTGTTCACCATCTTTCAACTTAGACAAATAATCCTCTTATCATTCCTTCTCTAATCGGTGACAGATCCTTGCTTATGCCAAATCTCAATTTTACTTGCACAAACCATTTGATAATTTAACTCCATATTCATAACCTCATTTATACCAAACAAATCTGAAAATGGGATTAGAGTTGTAAGACTATAAGTCATCCTCAGGAAACTTGCACCCTTCAAACCAATCAGCACCTTCAAAACTGGCAGAGCAGCTCTTGATCTTGATCCTCCACGCTTCCCATAGATATTAAACTATACTGCATATCCTAATGACTGAATAAAGTAGTTCAGCACTATACAAATAACAAATGCCAACCCTAGTATTACATAATAATGTTTGCTCATTAGAGAACCATCTTATGTATCCCAAGAACTAACTTATTTGAATGTGTATAGAAAATTCCTCAATAATAGATAAAATTTTCATTTCCTTCATAATTAATTTTAACAAGGGTCAATGTAAATTTTGACCACATATCAAGATAAAAAATACTGCATGCAGAAATTTGTTCAGAACGTACTTTACATCATCCAAAACGTCGATGTTACTAAGGGGTGCAAACAAATTCCAATATTATGTTTCAGTTATGATAAAAGTTTACATATTCAAAACATACTTTTGTATCCTAAAAGCCAGTATTCCAATAACTCATTCATAATGGGAATCGGAAACAATCAATTCCATATCCGTTTATCTCATTTTGATAAAAAATAATATATATGCATGATAAATATTAAATATATAAATTACTATATAAATATTAAAAGTATAAATAACATTTATTTTCTATTATTAATAAAATTTGATATCTATGATTGATTTCGAAAATCATCAGATTATTCTGATTCTGAAAAGTGAAAACAGAACCATAATTAGAGTGAAATTGGAATGCCACGGTTCCCATTTAATTGGAATCGCTTAGCCCTTATTGGAATTGGAATTGGAATCGGAAACAAGTAATACCGCTACCATATCTGACCCTTTTGCATCCCTAATGCTAATCAAACCAGAAACCATGAGATAAGCCTTCCATAACCAATTTCCAAAAAAAAAAAAAAGGCTGGAAGGCATTGTTTGTGTTGAAGACAAAAAACAAGAATGTACGGTGGACATTTGAACGTAGGGAGGATGTAGCAGATGCCTCCAAAGGGTAACACAGTAGAAAAGTCCCCTAGAGATACAAAGAAGTGATAGAAAGGAACCTGCATTAGTAGCTTCCATTTAAGCTCCTTAAGACGATCATTCCTCGCTATCTGAAGCATAGCACACATTGCAACATCTGCTACACTGCCCTGTCAAGCACCAAGAAGGGCAGCAATAATGAGGCTAAAGAAAACAAAAGTGAAGTAACCAGAAGAAATATTAGTTCTCAACCAATGAGGTATGCAAAAAACACAATGATGGAAAACCTATAAGCACCAGCAATCCAACTTATAAAACCATAAACATTATCCAAAATTTGGCAAACCGCTATAGAAAAGGAATTCAATTCAGGAAGCACACAGGTTGAATCAGTTGCTTTCATTTCCTTTCATACTTACAACTTAAACACTTGGACCCTGTTTGTTTGCACTGAATCCATGTCTAACCTCTGATTCGGTCAGTGGTTAGATGTTTGAAGGTGTTTGGTAAAATATCTGAATAAAGTTCTGATCCAATATCTAATGGGGTGTTTGGTTACATGATAATAGAGATTTTTATTTTAATTTTTAAAAATTGTAAGAAAACTTGTTAAAAGAGATGTTGGCAACCATGACAATTTTATGTTTTGAAAGTGATTTTCTTCTTAAACAAAAAAGAGAGTCTCACCTTTCTTTTTTCTTGTGGTCCCCCACTTTGTTTAGTCATGTATGGTAGTTACTCTTTTTTGTTATCACATCACTCCAAACATGATAATTTTATGTCATGAGTTGGTTCACTTTTTATTTTAATATAATTTTTTATCATGAAAGTGTACAAAAGATTATCGTGCAACCAAACACCCCATAAGGTCTGAAATCAACTCTGAATATTTAAGACAGGAAATTTAGCTTTTTCTCCTTCAGAGGTAACCATAGATGTCTCTTGCAGTGGCCTCTGGAGCTCCTGGGTGTCCTTGCGCTCTGGGTGTCTTTTGGGAGGATAGATGGATAGGTAACAAGTCTTTAAAACATTATTTACCTAATATGTACCATATTGCTACAAACAAGGATTGTCTCATTACTGATTGATGGGAGATTGAATCTAATCATCAAGGCTGGATGGGTCTATTTAAGAGCAGTTTTCTCCACAGTGAAGTGGATTTTGACCAATTGTTTAAGATTGTTCATCACTTACAGATTTCTTCGGCTAGACTGGATTCTAGTATCTGGGCTGGAAGCCTGGAACTGCAGTCAGATCTTCACCACCAGAATAGTTTCTTAAGGTCAGGAGAAGTGAAGGTATCATGGGTTTCAGTAGTTTAGAAAAAAGGAAAGTTAAGCTCCTGATTTGGAAAATATCAAGGGAGAGACAACCAACGACAACAAGATTGGTTTGGCCAAACAACCCAAAACTTCATCTACGCATCTTCTGTGGTCTTTTAATGGTGCAAAAATATCCAGGCCGAGCATAGTTCACAGCAGCAATTATAAATCAGAGTCAACATGAACCCGACCCAATTGCGAGGGGAGGGGGTTACGATTCCTACCCCTGCCCAATCACTTGGAATCAGCTAAATCGGCCCAAACCAGCCAACAATTCGGCTGAAATCAGATGATGGATAGAAAATATAATCCAATCAAACACAAAAATCATATTGGATTATGGCTGACTACATCGGGACTTAAGTTCAGGCAGTTCTTGAAGGTCCACTGCCGGAACAGCCTTCTTTGTGGAGTATTTAATGCGCCACTGCCACAACTAATGTGGTTTGAAGCACCAAGGGACTGGATTTAGCTGATTCACACCCAGATTCAAATTTACTAGGTCCGCTAGCAGATCAAGGGTACAATATCCTAAATGTTCCTTGTTCAAATTTTGCTTGTTGAGGTATAATTAACATTTTATTTATTATGTAGAAAAATGGTCGATCAAGAACATGATGATGCCGGATCTGCCGGATCTCGTGATATTAGATGAGAGCATAAATTTATGGTGGATGTGGCCAAGAAGATCTATAAAGAATTAAAAGAAAAAAATTTCTGCTCTCATCTTGATGAAATCAGTGAAAACGTCAAAAAATATGACAATGTCTATGAAGAATTAAAAGAAAATAAAAGAACATTTTTAACCAGAAGAGTATCATAAAAAGAAATAAAGATTGACTAACAAAAAACCTTACCTGCCAAGTTGTTAAGATGAAAGGATACCACTTAAATAATTAAGAATATTAAATCAAGAATTTAAAGAAATAAAGTCGATATTAAAGCGGCATAACAAGCGTTAAAACATATTTGCAAATAGTTTACATATGCACATTGATAACTTGTAACTCAAACATGTTTTATTATTGTCCTTTATATTATTGATAAGTTGATACTAATAATGTCATGTTCTTATGAGTGTAACAGCTAATGTAACTTCTAGTTTATTTCCAGAACCTTGTTCAAAAGATCCAACATCAAAGTATATCTATGAAATTGGGCTTGGCAGAAGGTGTTTGAATTAAAAACTTGGATTGATAGGTTTTGCCTAGTATGATGGGAGAGGGAGTATATTACTATGTGTGATAGATGAACTAAAATCATAAAAGAAGTACCAAAAAATTCTTCTGTGTATTGTTCTAAGAAAACAACATTCGTGAAATCTAATGATACTTCTGGAGAATTTACATTACTTGTTTTGTTTGATAGCTCCACCATGGTTGGTCTCAAGCCCATATGAGAAAAGAGAGTTGCGATAGATGAGAACCAGCATAAAATTATCGTCACATCACATGATATGGATTCAAATGTTATAAACATTATAGTGTACTCACATTACAACGTGTTGCATTGAAGCCCGCGTAGCGAAAAATACAATAAGGGTGAGAGCATTCCCCAACTGTACATTTATTCTAGTTTTGCTACCTACCACAAAACAAGTTCTTTCATTCTATTGGCTTACAGTTTGGTCAATCTTTCGATTCACTTGAATTCTACTAACAAATATTCAAAAATAGTAAGAAACAGAAATAGGTAAGGTCTCATTTTCAGAGTGAACTAAAACTGAACTATGATGAACCATCTTATCATCAAGGCACCAACTACAACTCTGTTCATGTTCTCTATCCTTAGTTCTTCCTGTTCTTTATGGCACTCATCCCCGTTATCACAGTGGGGCAGGCTATGCCAGTGATCCTACTTTGCAATAGACAAGGAAGGTAAGCTAGGCATGTGCATCGTTCAGCTTTCAGCCCAATTAGATCATTTTCTTGAAACGGAATTAGACAGAACAGGGATACGCAATTTAAGTGATTCACAGAATTATCTATCTTCTTACAAAATCTAAACTTCAAAATATAAAATTTTCTCACTTAGCTCACCTTTTCATTTGTTAATGTTTTAAAATATATAAAACATAACTGAACCTAAGAAGAGACTCAAAACAGAGACAATCAAACACAGCTTCGTCCTCAATGTTCCAACCGAAATCTACTTCCTAGCGAAGGCTCACAACTAATCACATCACAAGAAAACAAAATGGCTTGTACCTTGAAAACAATGCCCTCATCCTGCATAGTGCTGAAGAGCAAACAGACAACCCATTCAAATTAATAACAGAAGATATTAATATGCGCAAATAGGCCAAACATATTTAGCATTCTCAAATATAAATATGCATATAAGAATGAAGATTACCAAAGCTGCCAATTCCATACCAGTTTATTTGCAAAAACTACAAGCATTTTTTTCTTGAAAGTGGATGTACCACAAGTCATTAAGTACCAAAACAGATGTAAAATAATGGAAAGTCTAGAAACAAAAGGAACTGGCCAAAATAAACCACGCAAAAGATGTCATCTTGCATCAAGAAAAAAAACAAGTAATTAAATTCATAGCATATTTGTAGGTCAGAAAAAAAACCAACGCAAAATCCTTATGCATCAGACCTTCTTTCTAAAGAGTAAGTGCATTGTAATGATTGTAGTTGATTTTCTTCTTAAATTACTTTTCATATAATATTTCCTAATAATTTGCGTCATGAATCTTATTCTCATTGATGTATTGTGCATTGTTCGCCGGGTCGGTTACGACCCAGTCAGGCCGACCCTTCCAGCCAGTCGTGGCCGAGTGGCGCGACCCGGTCTACAATGGTCTTATGACAATTGTAGACACTGACAATAGTCGTAGCATTGAAGGGGGGGCTTCAACCCCCCTTCCAGCCACTTGGGAGCTATTTATAGCCCCCAAAGGGCCCTTCTTTCTCCTCACCTCTTGCTTTCTTGCTCTCAATTTTGTGCTCTTTTCTTTCATTAGTTATTTCATTAACTAAAATTGAAAGTTTAGTTAATTAGTTCATAAGTTATTCAATTAGTTCATTCTTCTAAAATACTTAATTACTAAATTAATTCATTACATATTTAATTAGTTACATAGTTATTAACTTAGATAATTAATTAGTTATTTAGTTAAATAGTTATTTAATTAAATAATTAGTTATTTAAATAGTTAATTACTTACTTACTTAGATAATTATTTACTTAATTAGTTAAGTAGCTACTTACTTAGATAATTAATTATTTATCTAGTTAATTAATTGCTTAATTAGATAATTAGTTACTTAATCAGTTAATTAAAGATGTCTTCTCTAAACCACACAACTCAAACTTCTGGTGTGATCATTATATAATGAATTATGTGATTCATTAGACATTTCGATCCAATCGACCTATGACTATGATAGCTATGGTAATTCTTTTGAATCTAGTCTTAGCATGATTGTCCGAGAGAGCAACTGAGTTCAATCATTATGTATATTTGTACTATAGTATGTACTCAACTCGTATGATATGAGAATAGTACATAGATTATATAAAAATGTAGATCATATCATATTAGAAAAAAGTTGACGATAATTTGTTAAAATCATGTCACTTATTTTTCCTGTTTTTTTTCTATTTTTTTCTATTTTTGAATTTTTTAAAAAATAAAAAAATAATGGCCGCGACCAAGTCGCGACCCCAAACCTAGCTTACCTTGGTATTATGCAACGTTTGAGTAGTTTTAAAAGTAATTACACAGGAGATTATGTGATCATGTTATGGCTTGTTTTCTACTATGAAAAAACAGTATCAACTAAGACATGACAATGTTTAGACCTTTATGTACCGATTTGCTGGCCATACACGCCAAATGAAACTTTTTAGGCATCAACTTGTCGAACATATTTAGGATTCATTTCTTGAACATGCATTTTCATTTTAAGCAAATATATTATTTTATCTTTAAAAGTGATATGATAGAAATAGAAGATGGTCTGCTATTTAATGACATATTACTAGGATTAAGCAAGAGGAACTGGAACAATTTGGATCAGGGCAGGCTGAATGTTAAGATGATGCAGCATGTACATCATAGAAGATAACGAATGAAAAGAAGCAGACAGATAACTGAAAGTTTTCTTAACTTTTTGAAGGGTAAAAACATGAGAGACTGGAAACTGAAAATGAAGAAAAGAAACAAAATGTATATATACAATCAACTGTGGAGTTCTTTCAAAATAAAGACCAGCTGATGGGTGAAGAGAGTTGCCATCACACAACTTGACAACCGGTCCTTCCGGGCAAAATCCAAGCTCCAAAAGAGAATAAAAGTTAGCATTATCATAACTTTTGAAAAAGTCTAAGAGTGAATAATATAACAATTAAAACCACATACCTACGAGAAAATTAATTTATTAATTACAAGCATAATATAAAAGTTGAATGCTTTAGAGAATCCTAGTATATGGCAAGAAACAAACACTATGATAATTTTTAAGACATCACGTATATGATAATTTACTGCATCAAGCCTCGACTAGACATGCATGCATTGGATAAAAACTATGCAGCAATTAAGATTCCCAAATAATAATTATGTTTTATTGATTATAAGAACAAGAATAATCATTCTTAAATGGAAAAATCTCACCAGCACTAAGTATTTCAATTTCAACACTGTTCACTCTAGTCGATCAGATAATCAAGGATCCACAAAACACAAATTGTACGCTCATCTTGTATGAAACAATAACTTAGCGTTGTGGTAAGCAAATACCTGCGGATATCAGTCGAACAGGACATTCAGAGATTCATAACGCAGATATGCAAGCCTGTGCCATGCTTAATTGACAACCTCCATAAATATTTCTTCCATGGAAAACTCAGTGACTAGGCTGTGTGCTGGATTAAAAAATATGAAGAAAAAACAGACCTACAGCAGCCCATGATTTTTAGAAAAGGCCTACAAGACTACAAGACAGGCACAATCAGAATCAACCATCGAACTAGATATATGTACGTCTTTTCTGCAACATCTAACTAGGACAAGATTAAAAAGAAGCAGAAATGCGCAATGTAACACCAAGGAATTAAACATGATTCAAATCAAGATTAGAGCACAATGAGAGTATCGGTTCCTCGAAAAGTTCTTCTCGGCAATCTACAGGAGAAGCCAGGCCTTCACATCCATTCTCTATCTCATGGGCTAGGTTGCCCCCTAGTAGCCTCCCTCATGAACAAATATGGCAGCCACACCAGCATATTACTTACGAAATCCACCTTGTGCGCACGGCAGGAGAATCCACCTTCCTTCCAAGTTCCATCATCAATTATTGAAGTCCGCAGATATTACATTGTGAAAGTGTAAGAAGTTCCTTGTCTGCTGGTTTCTGTCCAAGTTTTAATTTTGTGAAGACTATAGGATTGTCGTGCACAAGAATAATTTGCGGATGTTTATCCTGTAAATAAATAATGATGCACTATATGCATTCTGGGAAACTTTCCAATTTAACTGTGGTAGCATGATATCACCTCCAATATGCATATATTTGTTCTTCAACGTGTTATCCAGGCCCCTTTCCTGGATGGCATGTCAAAATAACCTCTCTTTTTTTCTCTCCCAAACCACAGATTACAAAATTGCTACCCATATGGATGAAAAAAAAACATATTGAATAAAAAGAAAAGATTCATGCTTGCTGAGATAACAAGTCCTCTGAACAAGCACCGAATTGATCTGTGTTCACACCCCTAGCAAATTTGAATTTCATGTGCTAAGTATATATATATATACATACATACTACATATAACTCTAAACGTGAAGAGAAAAGACAAATTGCTAGTACAATCATCAGAACAAAAGCCTAAAATTTTCCAGCCTAATAATGTTCACAGTGCAATAGCAATTACATCAAGTTCATTGAAATTCCAGTAAAATAAACAATAGGAACAACTTGCCATAGACAAGTAACATATAGCATTTTGTTAATGCAACATTGATATGTCTCGTGGAAAAAAAAGTAGCACCATACAACAAGTATAAACAGCACATATACACTGCCCTCTTTTTCCATTGAGACTTGGGACTGGCAATACGCAGTTAGTAAATACGTCCATTGAACATATTATAAAGCTATAAATGGCAAGAGGAGATGTACATAAGTTTGTCAAAATGTAAATTTGATAAAAATAATTAGAATTATTTACTTGGAAGGTATGTATCTACATATGTATTTAACTCTCTGAACTTCAAGAGACAAGGTAGATAAATTGCAGGCAATAGGCACATACCAACACGTAGCTAGGACGATCATCAGAACGTAAAATTGTATAAATCTTATATATTTTTTATGCGTATTCTAGATGAAGGCAGCAGCTGATGTCTGTGTGTGGTCCTTTCCACCAGGAGGAACAATTATGATGCTCCATTAACATTTTGGGAACACTTTCCAATTTAACTGTGATAGCATGATAATGTACGTGTCTCCAGCGTGCTTATATTTGTTGTTCAATGTGTTATCCCACTTCCGGGATGTAAAGGCCAAACTGACCTGTTTTTTTCACCCTTTCTAAAACACAGATTGCAAAATTGATGCCCATGTGAATGAAAAGAAGCCCTACTGAATGAAAAGAAAAGATTCATGCTTCCAAAGATAATAAGTCTTCCGAACAAGTACTGAATTGAGCTGCGATCACACACCAGGCATGTTGGAATTTCAGATTTTTAAATTTGGTTTGCTAAACATATATATATTTATATATTTATATAACTCTCGAAGAGGCAGATTGCTAGAACGATCATCAAAACAAAATTTAGATTTTCCAAGCGAACATATTCACAGCACAGTGGCAATTGCATCAAGGGTCATTGAAATTTTGGTAACATAAAACAAAAGCAACAACCTGTCGTAGTCAAGTAAAATAGATTTAACCAGTAGCATTTTGTTGACGAAACATGGATATGTCTTGTGAAACAAAATAGTGCATAAAATAAATATAAACAACAGAAACACAATCCCAATTTTTTCGTTGGGACCTGGGACTGGAAATGCGTAGTTAGTAATTACGTACATTAAACATATACACATGTGCATATATAACCATATATTGCAAATATATATGTACCTAAGTTCATCAACATGTAAATTTGATAGCTATATTCATGCCATCCTCTTTTTCATCCGAGCTAGGGACCGAAGTTCTTTGTTTCATAAAGTACATAAAAGGTCAGAGAAAAGAAGCCACAACCTGCCATAAACAAGTAACACAGACTTAAACCTGCATTCAGTTGATGAGAAGATGAATAAAAATAGTGACATCAGAAATGAAAATAAACAGGGCACGGATGCTTTCTTTCTCATCTAGACTCAGTACTAACCATAGTAGAATTACTTACTGTATGTGTATAAAGACATAAATATAACTCTCTAAACTACAAGAGACAAGGTACCCAAGTGGCAGGCAATAGGCAGATATCAACAACAAGCTAGGATGATAAATTTGTACAGAAATATTTATGCCCTCCTCCTTTCTCATCCGGGCTTGGGACCGGCAATGGCGAAGTTACTTTTTTTTTTTGGTTTTTTGTTTTTTTTCTTGTTTTTTTTCTAAAGGAAAAAAAACCAAAGAGAGGTTGGTAATTGTGTGTCAGCCTCCATGCATATTAGCTTCAGATAGCAGAACAGCAAAACAATGGAAGCCATGAGTGTTTCAGAAGAAGAAGACAGAAAAATGAAAAATGAAACAAATCAGAATGCAGCTCCTCAATGGGCAGGCCAGTAGTGAATAGTGATGGCCTTCACCAAAGATTTAGGGGAGCACATGCAACACCAAGAGGTTGCATAAGAAGCCAGAGGTCGCCTGTGCAGGTTGCACAAGAAGAGTAACAGATTGCAGAATCATGTCACCAGATTGATTGCAGGTGGTTGATGAGTGAATAGAAAAGATGAAGATAAGAAAGGTAGCAGGTAGCAGGTAGCTGGCTGAAGAGCCATCAGTGACCAAGTAATTCACTGAATAATTGCAACCACCACAGTCACATCATCCGGTATATTTGCCCTGGTCAAAGAAATGGTGGGCCTTCCATCCGCCCCAGTGAAAAAAACATACTCCCACATGGCCGCATATGCAAGTTCACGGGCCACAACTTGGGGCGTCATAATATGCCTATAAATCCTAAGGACCCTTAAGATTTCGACGTCAGATATGTAGTCGAAGAATCCATTCGTTCCCGCTACGACAATGTCCCCCTGCCTAAGCTCAAGGGAGATGGTGCAGGGATGAACGAAACCACAGCAGTGTGCCGGCGACCGGTAAATGATGCTACCCCGACGCGCAACCAAGAAGCCAGTATCACCGATGCTAATGGCATGTAAAATCGATCCCTCCACCATCGCTAAACAAAGTGTTGATTGGCCTTGAATGGTCATCATGGACATCGCTTTCTCTAGCACCCTCTCCAACCGGATCCCCACCCCCCCAGAACTAGTTCTTGAAGCCAGTAGCGCACCCTCGCATAACCACAGTAGCTGCTCTGCAAAATCGGAGGAGCTGTAGACTCCATCCCCAAGACCAAATGCATTCAAAGAACAGTTGATAAAGTGGGCGTCATAACCCTGCTCATTCCTTCGCTTTGGAAGGTAGAATGAACCCAGAGAAACACGGATGGGAATATCCGGCCGTGCCCTCTTTACCGTGGAGTTGCGGCCTTCCTGCAGAGGACGGTGGCCCATATTTGAGGTGGATGAGGCGGCATCATCTTCCACCTCAAAAGCTTCTCCCCGTGCACGCTTACCCAACATTGTCGGCATCGTAACGAGGAAAAGGAAACACACCAGAGAGAAGAAATTAAATAAAATCACCTGAATGGAGAGAAAAATCGTCGCCAACGAGAGAAGAACACGGAAAAGACCGCCGTCGGAGGAGCAAACGAACGCCGAGGGCCAGGAAGAACAACCGATCCGCCGTCGGAGGAGCAAACGAACGCCGAGGGCCAGGAAGAACCACCGATGTCTGCCCGCACCCTCGGAGTACGCCGGAGGAGAATCGCCCGTCTGCCACCGAGAACCTCAACGGCACAATGCTCGTTCTGGAACGTCTAGAAATTCTACCGAGCAATGTCCAGAGTTACTATTACTTATAAAGTGGTTTGGTGTTTTACGTTTTTTTAAAATATTTTTAGTATATGCATTTTTAATGTTTATATAATTTTATTAACTCAAAATTTTAAAGTGGTTCGGTGTTTTACGATTGTTATTTTTTATTTATTAACATAATTATTTTTACATAAATTCTTTTGTATTTTGCGTTTCTATACCGATGTCATGCATGTTTTCTTACTGTGTTCATCCACCAACTAATATTATTTTTCTTTCACACCCTGCGAATTTAGGTTCCTGTCTTCTTATTTTTAAGAATACTGTCAAACGGCCTAGTTTTTACTGTTTTTATATTTATTTATTTATATGTTTATATGATATTATTAACTCAAAAAATATATAATATAATTTAATAATAACTGAATACATTTTATTTCCGAAATAATATCTACCGAATTTGTTGTAAACAAATATGAAAATGCATATTACTTAAGTGGTGTTTGTTTTGATTTAACACGAAATTTTAGAATTTTATCTTCATAACTGACTATTAGTTTGTAGAAAAAAGAGTATTTAATTTAATTAATATTTTTTTAATATTTATTTAAATGTATATTATATATGTTTTCTATCTTTTATAAATACTGCAGTTGAAAAGTAAAACAAATCTCATATGATTTATCTTTAAGATATTAAATAAAATATAAAACTATATTTATATGCTAACTAAGATATAAATCAAAGAGTCCGAAATAAACGAACTTATGGAGTGTTTGGTTGCATGATAATTTTTTGTACACTTACATGATAAAAAATTATATTAAAATAAAAAATGAACCAACTCATGACATAAAATTATCATGTTTGTCAAACACCTCTTTTAACAAGTTTTCATATAATTTTTAAAAATTAAAACAAAAACCTTCATTATCATGCAAACAAACACCCCATTAGGATGCCTAAACAAACCCAGCGTTGTTAAGCGTTATCACAATTATCTTGACTTACCCACAGTAAACTTAACATCCTTTTCGTTCTCGTAGTTTTTTATTTTAATATATATTTTATCAAAAAAACACATGAAATATTATAATATAACCAAATGCAAAGTCAATAATATGTATTTCACGAAAAAAAAATTTTGAGTATCTGCTTGGAAGTGTCGGATGATAACCCCAGACTTCACATGCCATGGTGTAGAATGATTAATGATTTTATACTGAACATTTTACAAGAGTTGGACTTGAATATAGATTATCAAAAGAAAAAGTAAGCAAAAAAAGAAAGAAATAAAGAAAAATAAGGTGGTATGTCGTTGCATTTTGGCATAATTTAAGGAAAAATAAAATGTTAATTCTATGTCTAACCATTGATTTTGTGGTAAAGAAAAACACCTAATTGGACATAAGTTGTGTTTGATTAGTTTAGTCATATCTTTAACCTATGATTCAATACAGGATTTGTAAACTATGATTAATTAACCTCTAACGCATATCTCTTTTATCTTAATAAACCTCTTAAATATAAGATATGTGATTTCTCTAATATAATCATTTATGCACCATAGAGGTAACATATAACATATAACATCTCTCTCTCTCTCTCTCGGCAGAAGGATCTTGGGCAGCTCTCTCTCCCATGTGATTGCTCTCTCTCTTCTGCATACGGCACGACAGAAGGATGTTTGTTGTTCCTCCTGTGCTCTGTTGTGTTTGGCAACAAAAGTTGTGCGTCCCCACTTCCCAGCATCTTTGGCAACCCACGAGACAGATCTTGCCAGAGAAGACCAGTGACGATCATCTCCCTCCTCTAGCTGTTACATCAGTAGAAGGCTTCCACCTGCCGGCCACATACTTCTTCAACACAATCTATGAGGCCCTTGGCTTTCAGCGGCCAACAGAGAATAGAGAGGGGAGACGTTTTGCAGTACAACACCAATAGAAGGGAGAGAAAGATCAATGTGAGCAATTCAATGTCAGCATAATAAGAAGAAGAGGGCCAAGGTGGGCTATGGCCTTCAACATCAATAGGAGGAGAAGATCAAAGTTGATTGTTGTGTTCGCCAACAAAAGAAGATAAAAAAGGAGAAGAAAAGAAAGGGTAAGACCCATCGCTAAACCATGTAGTCCCTACATCTTCCCCCCTTTTCTCTCTCTTTTTTTACCCCTCCCTTGGTCGAACCAGCCCTTGGCATCCTCAAAAAAAAAAAAAAAAAAACTGCAACTGCAAACCCCCCACCTGCAGCCCTAGCTGAGACTTGCCAAAACCTCCTCTTAAAAATCTGTATAGCCTCCCTGTACAGACAATTCAAATAGTCAATGCACATCCCTTTTGCACAACCCCTTTAACTACCAACATAGACCCCCCCCTATTCGGTCATTGGATAGACCCCAATTAGACCCTCAAAAGTCCCAAAACCAAACCCCCGTCGACCCCTTAAGATAGGCCCAATTCTGTCTATCCACACATCACTTACAAAGCCCCCTCGCTGTCTCCCAAACTAGGTCCATACCAGATGTTAAATCTTCCCCCATTTGGTCCACTTTCTAACCATCCTAATAGCACCAAGATAGGTCATTGTCCACCCACTCAAACAGACCCAAAAACAGCCTATGTTTCCTCCTTGACCAGCCCCTTGTGCTTGGAATCCGTTTGACAGGCCAAGCCTCCCTCAAGCGGGCTCTTAATCCCTTTGTTTTGGTGGGAGCGAGGGTGATGATCTGGGCATTCTTAGAAACCATCGGATAGGTCGAGTCTTTCCCGAGCAACCTCTCAATCCTACCAAAATAGTCCCCTTTGTGTGGCCTTTTATCCACCTCCTAAAATAGACACTTTGTGGCCCTGAAAACCCAATTTTCCACCCCTTGAGTAGTCCCTATTCAATCATAAACTTGCCCTTTATGCAATCCCCTAAACAGGCCATCAAACCAAGTCCATTTCCGCCCCATTGTGGCCCATATTGCCTATTGTTGCAGCAAGGAAAAAGGTGCACCGAACAACTTCTACAAATAAAACTAATTTTCAACAAATTTAAAATAACTTGTTCGCATCTCATTGGGCCCAAAAGGTCGTAGCCCTTTTGAATTTTTTTTATTATGTGGATGTGCACGCTCTCTCAAATAAGATCGCTATGGCAGATAATCAAGGGTGTTCAAGTAGTTGCTTGATGTAAATGAACATCAGGTATTTACACCATTTGATAAACAGAGATCAAAAACAAATTTTCACATAACCCGAATCTCGGTTCTATAAATTTACAAATATCATCTGAACAAACTAGTATTTTTATAAGCTATCACATATTTTTTTAGAAAGTTTAGATATCAATATTTCAAACTTTAAAAAAAAATCCTTTCAAGCAAAGATTTCAAGGTTCCCACAATAAGATATGTTGATGTTACTATACATTCATTCCAATAACATTTATTTAAATTATATTCTGTTCTAAGAGCCGTAGCAACATCTAAAATGTGCCTATACTTTCTTTCTACTAGCAACATCTAAGGTGACCCTCAAACACACTTTGAGTCAAGCCTTAGTTAGTGGATCCGCAATATTTATGGTTTAAGATATTCTATCTTTAATCATATCTCTTTGCACTGCAGTCACTCTGATCAAGTAGTATTGTCATAGAAGTGTTTAAAGTTCTGATGAGACATTGGCTTCACTACATAAGTGATGATCCATCATTTTCACAAAATAATGGTACATTATCAGAGATGGTAGGGACAACTCCCTAATATAATATGAACTCATCTAGACTACTTTTTAAGCAGTTGGCAGCAATTATAATTTGTAAAATCTACAGTGTCTATAGCATGAAACTTTTCCAACTCACTGCACCACCTTCTAGGTAAACATGTATCTTAAAGTTAACTAACTATCAGTCATATGAAACAAAAAGCATAAGTCTAACTCAAAATTTCCAATCCTATCCTTCATACTAAAAATGCATCATTGATACTTCTCAAGTACTTAACGATATACTTCTTAACTATTCAGTGACTCTCACTTGGATTTGCCAGAGGATTACTCATAACACTTAGAGCACTCATCATATCAGGCTACGTACGTAGTATACATGATAGATCATATGACTAAGGCATAAGAGACTACACTCATGTATTCCATATCTCTTTAAAAGATATAAACTCCAGATCTCATAGGCAAGACACCTATATTGGAGTTTCCATGTCAAGCCCTTTGACTATGGTGCCTATGTATAACAAATGGGTCAAGCCAAGCATCCCTTTTAGATCTATCTCTATAGACCTAAATCCTTAGGAACCTTCTTCCAATACAATTATGGAGGATATATTTTATAGCTAGGCTTCATGGATGATAACATACTTACATTATTCATAATGAGTCGTATGTTATCTATATAACATGTCTAGAATACAATAGCACTCCCACTAATATTTTTATGCACACAAGGTTCTTCTTCATTCCAAATGAAGGCCGAAGATTCAATCTTATCAGATCTTATATTCCAATATTGAGAATGTTGTTGTAGTCCATGTGGACATTAACAACATGTACACTTTCTTTGCATGTTTTGAAACTCACATCCTTTAAGTTGTATCATATACAACAGAGGTTGTATCATATACATCTCCCCTTCAATTTCACCATTTGAGAAATATTATTTTAACATCCTAATTGACTTATCTCATAGTGGAAGTGTGCACTAATAAAATCTAAATAGAGTGAATTATGACAATGGTTAAAAGATGTCATCATAGTCAACTCTTTAACTTAGATGATGTCTTTTCAATCATCATTGCCTTAAAGGTCTCACCTTCAAATTCACTCTTATCCATCCTTTATTTTCCATTTACGCCTAATGGGTACTCTACCCTCAGGTGGATCTACCAAGTTCCAAACTTGGCTAAATAGATGGATATTATTATAAATTTTATCGTCTCCTCCCTTTTTAGAATCAATATCTAATATTACCTTTCATAGGTCTTTGGATCAACATCTCAACTTTATTGTGCTTATCTTCTTCCATCAAAGACATGTCTCACATATCTACAAGGTTGAATGAGCACAATTGAAGACCTGTGAAATGTGCTATTATCACTTAGTACCTTAATGGAAGTGTCTTTGGGTTGGGGGTCTGGAACCCCTTCTAGAAATTTCTTGCTCCCACTGTTTTCTTCAAGTAGGAACTCTTCCTATAAGAATATAGTAAGTTGAGCAACACATAGCCTTTATCTCTAAAATGGTATATTTAAATATTCTTATGTTTTTTTTGAATATCAGACAATTCTACACTTCCTATCTTATATTCTAATTATTATGAGTTATACATCTTCACCATGGTCAAACGTTCCAAAATCTTAACTAGCTTAAGGTCAAGTGTTAACTCCTTTTTTCGTATCATATATGAAAAATAAGAATAAATTTAGAAGGTACCAATATAGAGTGGTTATATTGAGTGCTTAACCCTAAATAGGCATGGAATATTTTGCAAAGGTTGTCATTACTTGTGTCATGTCATACATAACACAAATACCCCTGCTACTACTACTCAAGTAAGCTAAGGTTTATAGGGAGATGTCCATTAAGGCAAGTTGTATTATCTTTCAAATGATATGTGAATTTAGTAATGCGATATTCATTTCTTGATCAAATCAAACAGTTCTAATACTCTTTTCATTTATTCCTTACTTCATTTTTAACTATAGACAATTTCTCAATTTCTCATATTTATACTTCACAAGCACACATATCTTTACCTAGAGAAATCATCTATTAAAGATTAAGTAAGAATGTTCATTTTTATCCTTAATAAACACAAACCAACACACATCAAAATGTACAAGTTCTAATAACTCCTTGGTCCACCCTCCATTTCTGGTAAATGAAGAGTTAGTCATTTTTCAATGAGATAAGATTCTTATTTGGTTGATGATTCAAAATAATTTGTCTTTATGTTTCCATTCATGTAGATCTCCTCAAGTCTTTTTCTCATTGATATTACCATATCTATATTAAACTAAAGAAATAGATTAATCTATATCAACTCACTTCCTACTAAACGAAGCATTCACACATACCAAGAGAGCTTCCATATCTTATATGAGTAAACTATTTACTAAGCTTCAATTGGCAAACATTTTGCCATTCATAATCTTAGAACAATTATCATTTCAATAACTCAAAATAAATCATTATTTATTCAAGTAGAAAATATCGATAATGTTCATATAGAAAAATAAAATCATCAATCTTCAAGATAAGGACACCTCCCAAAGGCTATTTAAAGATTTTTACTTCTCACTATCAATGACACAACTCTTGCATCATTTATATATGTAGGTTACTCTTTATACATCAAGCCTTCATTTACTTGTCATTATTTGCAACCTTTGCAAATATAAGATGCATATCCAGTACCTCGTACCAGGAGATGCATATATAACATCTTATAGTAGATACGTATGTCTAATATCTCATACAAGATATACACATTTGGTATCTAATACCATAAGACATATGTTTAATATCTTATACTATGATATACACAAATCGTATCTTATACTTGATGTGTGTATGTGTATGACAAGTAAGTCAATGACTAAGATGCCAGAAGCTTATTATGCTCTTCTTTTGTTATATATTCAATATAATTTGCATCATTTCCACCAATTATCATCACGATAGTAGAAAAGTAACCTTCTGTCTTATTTGGGCTTAACATTCTTGACCATCTTCTTGACTTTTAACTATGTCTTCATTTTCTCATCTAATGATCTCACTTCTTTTCATTGGTCTTACCAAGAAGTATTGAAGATGTATTATTATTTTAATCTTGTCCTAAATTTGCTCATAATCGTGAGCCATGATAGATCTCATATCTATCTATCCATATTGCCTCTACACTTTATATAGAGGCTAACATTTAGCATATACATATTTCTAATGAGATGAAGATCTCATCTTCTCTCACTACATTAGATGATTAGTAGGCACCCACTTCACTAGTAGGTCAGTTACATGCTCAACCATGAGAAAACTTCTCATGGTTCTAAACCAATCAAGAAAGTCATTGTTAATGAGCCTAATGACTTCTAGTATGCAAGATAACTGGTGGTTAAGAATCTAATTCTACAATAGAGATATGATTCTATTTAGAAAATATTGCAGACATTCAAAATAAATTAAGATATGATCTTTTATCCTAATTTATGCTCCCACTAATTTTGACGAATTTGCATAACCCTCATTATGCATAGATGAGATATCATGATGACATCTTAGTGGGGACTAAGACCCTATTAATCTTATGATGATGACCTTGTGAAAAACACAGCAAGTGATCCCATGCTTAATAGGTAGGCAACTTTTGTCAGTTACAACACTTACAACTCTTAGTCATTTAGCCTCTAGTGTCATGTCTATGTGGGAAACATAGCAAGTCATATACTTTAGTTAGGTCAAATCTGCTTGTTACGTTATGAGCATAGATTCTCAACATAGCCCTTGTGGGAAACACAACAAGGCCACATCAACGGTCCACCCCAATGTTTGGCTTTAAGCCTTAGCCACGATCACCAATCCCTTGTTGAGTGAGTCTTGTAGGAAACACAGCAAACTCACCCAATCTAAGATTGACTCATCGAGGCCATAACAACGGAAGGCTATGAGGGTCATTGTTAATGTCCCACACTTATCAACCTAACTAGTCAAATAACGTGCTTCGCACGTGTTCGAGTAATATACTGATTAGATATTAATTCACTGGATAATTGAGATAAATTCTTATGATATATATGTCGATTGAAAATTTGGTGATTGTCTCATAATGATTCATTATGATTTGCAAGGTCAGTTCAAATTTTTTGGATAAAAATAATCCAATCACCTCTTTGTGAAATACCACTCAAAAATATGGGTGACAATTCATTAAAATTGAACTTAATCTTAAATTAATTGGGAACAACTCATCAAATAAAATAATTCATCCTTATCATCAAGATCAGACTCACAAAACTCTGGCTTGATCGAATAGTCTATTTCATCATCACTTGAGTCTAAGGTAAACGAGAGGAAGAAGATTCAACAAGGCTATATAAAACCGGAAGGCAGTTGATAACACAAGGTCAAGATTTGTGACAGTTTCCAGTTATGCAACCATTAACTAATAACTAATTCAAGAAACCATTGGTAAATTTTAGATAAGTAGCTAAAAGAAGAACAAGAAAATAAGAAAATTTGCAAAGTTCTAAATGAGCACTGGGCAAAAAGATTTGAAATCTGATAAGTAGAATGAAAAATATTCAAAGCAGAAATTTTACATGGTGGATATATTCCATTAATTAACTTGAGTTATTGTTCTTTCAATCAGTTGACTCATCGAAGGGTGGTGAAGGAGGTGGTGAAGGAGGGTGTACGTAGAGGTGAAGTATGAATTTTGTGATTATGATGTGTACTGAAACACCTGGAAGCTAGGTGACGGAATTCGGTAATGAATAGCTAGGAAAAAAATTGTCATGTAAATGCAACCATTAAAAGAAATACAAATTAAAATAAAATTTTAAGTAAATATACATAGAGCTACAAGAAACTGATTGCATATTTTAAAGAAGGCATCAATTTAAACTTGCATTTGGTTCACTTTTTTGTAAAGAAACAAAATATCAATCGTAATGGAAAGCAACATGTGTTCCTTTCAATGAAATGTCACAAATATGATTTAAATAAAGTACATAATAGACATAAAAATAAACAACAACATATGTATCGAATGATAGGTTAATGATGCCCTTCGGGGTGCAAAGAGTGGATTGCAAAGACTGTAGAAACAGTGGATGAACTATCTAGGTAGCCAAACACAGGTTTAAAAAAGACATTAAAAGCCACAAAGTATACACCAATTAACTAAGGTCTGTTGATGAAGAAATAAGAAAGAGAATTAATGAATTATCCATTATGCATCAAGCAATGTACAAATAAGAAAAGTAACAAATGCAGTAGTAGATCCCCAAATAGAAAATTAATTTCCACTTATTAATCCTCAAAAGATAAAAAAAAATTAAAGACCATCTGATGGAAGCAAAAGCCCAGTCCTAGATGAAAAAGGTAGATGCCAGGAACATAGATGATGGATTGGAGGCTTGATTTGAGTTTTTTTTCCTTGTCAGATGCCAGCTATGTCCTTTTCATCTACATTACATATTATCTTTTCCTTGTCACTTTCACGAATGTACACAAGCATATATGCATTTGAGTACTTGGTGAACTTGAATGGAGTGTTGTTAAAACCAGGATTTGGCTGAGGCAACTGCATAATATGAATCAATAGTAAGTAATCACAAGCACGACCAATTGGAGCCAGGAAAGCAATATCATTACCTCCTCACCACCATATTGCTCCTCCAGTGCCCTCTTAGTGTCCTCCTTTGTTACTCATTCATCACCGGACTTGAACTTGTAAATGGAGATCTTATGGAAAAGAAATAATGCATATGTGCACTACAAAGATAACCTCAGTATTCCCCAAACTAAGAAGGGCTTGGCCCCTTATCTCTGGCCATCGGTGGTGACAGGAATTGATAGTAGCACATCTATTTCAAATCTCTCCCATCGAAAGCACCAGGCTTGATTTCTTTCATTTATATTTGTACTTGGCTACTCCAGAGATACGAGAACTTGAATTGCCCCTTTACAGGTGTTGATAGTCCTCAGCTGTACAAGAGTTGAAGTACAATACCCTTCCTTCAATTTTTATTTACTGACAACAAGTATATTGAGCCCTCTTTTCTTTTCATATTTTTATCTTTTGGGTCTTATTTTTCAAGATTTAAGAATTTTAGACCTCAAGGGTATTTGGACTTTCCAAGTTTGCATACTTAGTCCGTTCTCATATTTCCAATCTTTTCATATTTTTAAAGTTTATGAGTTTTCAGATTTTAAATCCCTTGACTCTTAGAATTTCCATATTTATTAACTTTTAGAGTTTTGATTTTTCTATATTATTTTTTTGTTTTTTTGCATTTATTAGAAATTTCTGATTTCAGAATTTCCAAAACTTTGATACCAAATAAGTATCGAAAAGAAGTCAAAATAAATAAATTTCTATGTAATGTATAAGTGCCTATCTAATACCTGCCCTTTTACCGTACCTTCACTCGACAATACTATCTTACCAAGAAGTCTTCTTTATTATCATAGCTTCTCTTCTTGACAAACATCCAAAAACTCACGAGTGCCACTAAAAAATGTTGACCATTTTTTATTAAAGCCAAGTATAGGAAAAAACAGGATGTGACTAAAGAACCCTAACTTGCCAAATGTGAGAAGACCACATGTTCTACTTAGCTTGATAAACAACATCAGGAACGGGTCTTGAAAAAAAAAATTCTAACATAATAAAAATAACATATAGAAAAAGGCAAAATTGCAGATTGTGAAAACATTTCTAACAATCTTGGAGACCGATACCAACAGAAGCCAAATTATCCCCTTGATTTGATAATATAGTGTAATGCTGATGAGAAACAATGTGAATAGATATTGAATGATCATGAGCACACACAAAAATTTAATGCATACATATGCATAGTTGGCAGAAAAGAAATACAGTTAAATTACCCATAGGTAGCCTCTTGGAAAAATAAATAACATATAGTTTAGTAATTTTCTATATAAGACATTGATACACCAACAAATAGCAGGAAGCAAATAAACAAGAAGATAAGTTGAAACATCTTCTCAATAAATGAGCATCACCTAAGTTTGCAAATCATCTCCAGTGACAATATTCCCTATGGTCTGAAGTGCAGTAACCAACACAAAAGGTGAAGGGTAACTGTAAAAGAATGCTGACAAATAATCATGTCTCCAAATTGTACCAGATTAGTTGAAGTAAATAAATTACAGAAAAAAAATAAATTAAATTAAAACATAGTCATTTAATTTCTTACAGAAGAAGCTCCACAAGTCTTAGGACAAACACCAACTTTAATAACAGTTTGAATTTTGTCATTGGTCCCATCAGAAAGATATGAAGGTGCCCAATAGGCATATGTCAGAACTTCCTCATCCGTTGAATGAATAAGGCGTTCGAGTGCAGGGAGAGTAGGTTTAGTTTGCTTAAATTGCATCATTTTCATGTCAATTACGAAACAGAAAATTGAAAATAGAGAACTAAAATTTTTAGACAAATGCAACCTGCTCAAAAGAAGGTTGTGGCTCCCTCCTGCAGAAGTTGAATAATGTCCATGTTGCATTTCTAAGCATAGAAAGTTTAGCATGTTCATTTAGTAGAGCGAGTAGCGACATCAATGAACCATGTGCAAGAACAAGATCTCCGATTGTATCACCTCCTTGATAGGAGGACTTCGTTCTAATTGCCAAAACAAAATATGAACAGTGTTAAAATAAGAGTGGCAGATGAACCGGTGAGAATAAACGGAAAAGGAGAACTTTTTTTGGTACCTATCGAAACCAGCTTCCTAAATTGCGTGGTAGCCTTGAGCTGCAAGTTCCTGTCATTTGAAAAGACAGGAACCGACAAAGGCTGCCATCGAAGATGGATGATGCCCTCGGAAGCTAGGGATCCAAGACGAAGGCTAGCATACAAGCTGCATGATGCTAGCCAGTGATTGCAGAATCGGCGGAATCGGCCCGATTCCGACCGATTTCGGAATCGGATCGGAATCCGATTCCTGGCGGAAGGACCGATTTCGGGAAGAATTCCGCGGGATCGGTATGAATCGCCTGGAATCGGTCGGAATTGTGGAATCGGTCGATCCGACCGATTACTTCGGAAGACTGGGTCAACCGGCCCGGTTCGATTCCCGGTTCGATTCTGGATCGGGAATCGATCCGCGGGGGTCGATTCTGTCGATCCCGCGGCGGCAGAAGCTGGATCCAGCGATTCCGGCGGGATTCCGGCGTGATTCCGGCGATTCCGGCCTCGATCCCAGCTGCCAGCGTCGATTCCGGCCGATTCCGTCGATCCAAGCATCGATTCCTGCCCGATTCCACCGATTCCAGCGATTCCAGGCGATTCCTTGATGATGTATCATCTCTTTGATTTTTGAATCAATGGAATTGGAATATGTACTTAACTTCAAGTCTTCAATCGAAGTTCATTAGTATTTATTCGATGTGGTTCTGTGGATGAATGCATTGGTTATTTTTAAAAAAAAATTCTAACTCATTTCCTATTTTTTAGAATTTTTTCTGAATTTTTTGAATTTTTTTGACGAAAAAAAAATTCAAAAAAAAAACCGATTCCGGACCGATCCGGAATCGATTCTCTTCCCAGGAATCGGCCGATTCCTGGAATCGGAATCGGAATCGGCCGATTCTGATTCCAGAATCCTTGATGCTAGCATATGCTTGGAAGCCGAGGCAGAGGCCGAGTGTGGAGTTTTCTGGTGGGGGTAGACCGCGGTTGGAGTGCGAAGGACCGAGGGCAGGTTAGATCAGCCGGGGAAGGGAGTCATCGGGTGGGGGGATTTTCCAAGAGTGGAGTGCGGAGGATGGAGGGCGGGTTCGATCGGCTTGGGGAGGCCGAGGGCAGAGTTGTTGGGTGGGGGAAGGGAGTCGTCAGGTGGGGGCAGACCATGGGTGGAGTGCGGAGGATGGAGGGCGGGTTCGGTCGGCCGAGGGAGGGAGTCGTCGGGTGGGGGGAGACCGAGGGTGGAGTGCGAAGGACAGAGGGCAGGTTCGATCGGCCTGGGGAGGCCGAGGGTGGAGTGCCGAGGGCGGAGTTGTTGGGTGGGGGGAGGCTGAGGGCGGAGGCCGCATCCATCGCGGCATTGGGTGGGGAGCGGCAGCAAGTAGAGAGTCGTCGGGTGGGGGGAGGCAGCAGTGGAGGCCGCATCCATCGAGGCGTCGGGTGGGGAGCGGTAGCAAGTAGGAATGTATGTAGACGTTAACGTAGACGGGTGCTTGTCGACAAAAAGGTAACTCGCACTTCTAATAGATAGGTATAGATTTAGACAAGGAGGGGTTTTTATTTTAGTCTCATCATAGTATGTGCTACATATATATGTATACCTTTTGAATATCATATATTTAAGGTATCTAGCCCAGACGAATACATATAAAATATGCAAAATTTAAATAAATGGTCAAACTTCATCACGTTAATGCATGACCAGAACTAGATCTGTATGCTTTAAAGGATTCACCAACCTATGCTAGTGTTGACACGTCACCAACTCTTGAAGAACTCTTCTCCGTACATCGCGCAAACATGGTAAAATTCCATAACACAATAAAAAATTGGTAAAAAGTCCTTCACAAAAAATAGGAAAAATTCATCCATGTAGTGAAAAATGCAAATAATTTCCGCAGCCAAGTTACCTAAATTCTTGATGTTATAAAAGAATCCTAAACAACTATTCAAGCCATAAGAAATTCTAAAAATTCCTATATTATTTAAAAAACTAACAAAGATATTTTTAATCTCCTATGCCCATATTACAACAAAATTCTACACAACATAAAAAATTATAATACTTCCACATGACTGCAAAAAAAAATCTTCACTATAATAGAGACCAAGTGCATGGATGGCTTTTTCTCCAATGATCGAGGTTAGATCTTCTCCATGACAAATCTACTCTTCAGTGTAGAAGAGGCATTGTTTTTAGAAGTCTTCATCTCAAGTGCTGCAGCCCCCTTCTTCTCCACCTTCTAGGCCTTCTTTCTCTAACTAGGCTGTTGACGCCATTTCATTGTGAGGGTTTGCTATTTGGTAAAGAGGCATTAGGCCTCAAAGATGGTAAGTACTATGTATCACTTACTCATAAAATTACTTGATTACCTTCTTTACTTGCCATGTTTGAAAAATAAAGGATCTCTACTGGGCTATAGAGACAAGTCGGAAGTCATTCGCCAATGAAGACTATTTGCAGTGCACTGGTTGATCAATTAATCAAGGATCTGGGAGTGAAAGGATATCAAACCGATCGATGGAGGAAGAGATTCATGGTCTCACTCGAGATGACGACCCGGGAGTGGGTCCTATTGATCCCATTGTCACCCAACCACGACAACACCAAACATTAATAACAACACATTGAAGAGTTCGAAAATAAATATGCAAGGAGAAGATCAGATGGATGACATCAGAAGAACATGATCGACACCATTGGCGATGTCGGATGAGGAGTGCCCAGACCTAATCCAAACGAGATATGCGATGTATATCTTCCCATGGAGGTGGAAGATATAAGAAAGTATGTCATGTCCTTTGAAAGGATTTGGGACGAAAGAGGCTATACGCTGATGACTCATAGTTGGACTGGTAAGGTCACTTTACAAAGTGCCTTACTTAATTTGTTATATGTTATACCTTATTTATTCTTATTATTCTTAACAGGTGTAACTACAAAGACAACGATAAACTTTTTATTTATTGTCAAGTCGACATTGTCTTTTGGAAGTCAATTGATGCATCGAGGAAGGTAAAAAACTATGAATATCTTTTTGATTTGATTGACGGAGTTATCAAGGAGAAAGTGGAGGACCGAGTTATCTAAGTAGTCACGGACAACGCGGCTGTATACAAAGTGGCTGGTCAAATGTGGTCAAGAGACCGAAGTTGTATTAGACACCATATTTTGCACATTCCTTAGATTTAATATTAGAGGATATTTGCAAGGATCCTCAAATAGATCAAGTTGTGAAGTTAGCCTAATTTATCACCTTGTTCATCTACAACCACAACTTCATTCTTAACCTGATGAGGGAGCACACCAAGGGGAGAGAGCTTCTTTGACCTGATGCCATGTGCTTTGCCTCTCATTATATCTCCTTAGAGAGTTTAATGACTCATAGGAGAGCTCTATGTCACATGGTCATTTCATCGGGGAGGGATACTTGGTACAGAAAGGGAGGAAGGTACTGAGGATAGTGGAGGGTGATAGAGAGCGGAGACTTTGGAAAAGTTGTGAAGAAGATGTTGAGCATTGTGGGTTCTATAGTGATGGTGTTAAGGATAGTGGACAGTGATGACATGGGCTTCTACACAATGCAATCAACGGAGCAAAGAACCGGATTGTGCCCTAGTCCAACTAGATTGGCTCAAGGTCGGGCCAACCCGATCATGACCCAGGACTCAACCTTCCTTGGTGAGAACAACTTTTGAGCTAGTTAGAGAAGTTATGACCAATGAGTCTTTTGGCATCCAATATCCCAATAAATGGGTGGGTCATCGTCAATATCTACAGAAAGATATAACTAAAATAAGAAACATTACAAACATTTAGATTAAAACTAAGACACGATCTTTTATTCTAATTTATTGTCTCACTAATTTATTGATGAATTTGTATAACCCTCATTATGTAAATACATGATATCTAGTTGACATCCTAATGAGGATTAATATCTTATTAATATAATATTTTAACTATTTATAAATTATATAAATAATAAATATATAAAATAAAATAATTTTAATTACTTATACTATAAAATTGGGTACTTTTATTTATAAATAAATTAAATTTTAGTATCCAAATATAAAATAAAATTTGAATATAATGTTTAAATAAAAAATTATTTAGAGTGCTTTTTAATATTTTTACTATTTTTTAAAAAATTGTAATTTTTTAGTACTAAATTTTTTTCTCGAATCTGATCATGGAGCTCCATATTTTATTTCTTGATATAGAAAATTAGGGAAATACTTTTTTAGAGAACAAATTTCGTTGGAATCGAAGGACAAAATTCCTTGGGTAGCATCAACCACCGTCTCCATTGCGTGATGTGGGCATCACCTCCCACAGATCCCTCCTCTGCGCCACACAATCGCACCATCAAATTTATAATTAATGCATGAATTAATTACATGGCACATGTCATTGTCACTGATACAGTGTTTTTTTGGCTCATAATTCAGATTATGTCCATTTTTACTTTTTTTTAACATTTTTAACAAATAGATCATCAACTGAAGTTTTACTTTAATATGGTGTTTCTAATGTAATCTTGTAGTGATCTGTTCGAATCTTGTGATGATCTGTTCAAGTGAGCCATGGACAGAATGCCTTCAACAAGTGACTGCCTTGCGAGGGTGAAACACAATAGATTTTGTTGAAATTCTTGTCAATAGATAGCATCAATAAGGAATTGACTTAGTTGCTTATTTAGTTTTGACAAAAAATTCATTCTTTTCAATATTGTTATGTGAAATTTTTTTGAGGCAGCCAATATGTTGATCATTGTTATGTGAACTTTTTTGGAGAAATCAACTTCTGCCCCCACTTTTTGACTTCTCTTTATTTTTTAGTCCCATCCATTTCTATTTTTATTTTTCAATCCCAAATCTAAAATAGTTATAACTGCCGCCCCTATCTGTCCCTCGCACCGTCAAAGTTAACTGAGCACTCTTCTTTTACCAATTTTACCCCTGATCCCTCTTACGTAAATGAGCTCCCTGAGCATATGTTTGGTCACTATTGGCAACAAGAATGAGCTCCTGAATTACATGAATAAGGTCTAATATCTAAAAAAATGTATGCGGCCAGATCGGGTGGGTGGCAGACGCGAAGGCGGGCGAGCAGGGTGGGCGAGCAGCGGCTGCAGTCAGCCCTCAACGTCGCGTGCGACGAGGGTAGGGTGGACTGCGCACCTATCCAGCCATTGGTGGGAGAGGGGGAGAGAGAGGCGGAGTGTGGGAAGGAGAGGCTGTAGAGGCACCGGTGCTCATGCCCAGCAGGGTTGGCATGGCGAGAGAGGCATTGAAGGGAGAGTTCCGGCAAGCAGGGAGGACCTGTGCCCTTACCAAGTGACGAAGCCCCCCCTCAACGGTTGTCGCAATGCAAGGCAGCTGGACGTCCCTCCTTGGCAGCTGTCGCAAGGCAGTCACAGCGACGAAGCCCCACCTCAGCGGTTGTCACAGGGTAGCTGGACTCCCCAAGGAGCGAGCTAGGGTTTGGGATTTAGTCGCCGTTGAACCGTCGGGGTGAATCGAATGGGTTTCACGGCAGCACGACTCTGCAGGGGATGGAGGGGTATTACAGGGATGAACTCTTTCAATTAACGGAGGGAACTAAAAATTTTAAAATACACAAAAATGGGACTAAGAAATAAGTTGGTTAAAGGGTGGGACTAAAAAATAATTTTCTAATTTACGGAGGATCAAAAATTAAAAACCCTAACTTTTTTTGAGGCACTTAATGCTTCCTTGGATAATGTTTACAATTTTCTTGTTTCTACCTAATACTCTCAATTATTCTAATTGTTTCACACACTGAATGGATCGAGAATCCGTGATGGATGTTGGTTGCCACTCCATAATACATATTTTTTCAACTTATCAAAACGTATATGATTCTTCATATCACCATATTTGAAAGTTGTTTATTCGTTCACGGTTCAAACTATCATTCTGAGGTGCAATTTTCCAATCCAGCTCATTCAAGTGTATAGCATATGTATAATATTTAAATTTCTTGGCTGGCTTCTAATTTGGAAAGAAAGTAACATCATATGATGACTCAATATCCACTTGAAAATCATGTTCCGAGTTGTTTCCTACGTGAAAGACCAAAATTCTGTCAAGGAATGGTGAATAAGGAAAACCATCAAGTAAGTTAATGGACAAGCAAGCATTGAGTAGGCGTATTCATTTTATTTTAAGAATAGGCTCGAATGAACTGATTTCTACCTGATTAAATTATTCCTAACAAAAATTGCATCTTGGTATGTTTGTGAATAGGACCTCCTTTTTAGATTCATTTTGCATTGAAGGTATGTAATATTCATGTAATCTTGAGCAATGGAGTTTTAGATTTAAATTTTTTATTTCATTTTCTTTTTGAAGAATTCCAAGATTCATTTCGTTCGTCTTAGCGTAAATTTGTAATTCTTGATGGAGATCTCTATCCTCTAACACAAGTTCCATTCCGAGAAAGGGGAGCCACGAAGAACCTCCTTTTCCTATATCTACATCTTAGTAGCCATCTCCGTCGAAACCTTGTCACGAGTTGATATCAATACATTGATAAATGAGCGTGTTTCATAAGATATGATAACAAAAAATGTATGGATCACATATGTAATCAAAAGGGTGAAGGGAGTTTATAAGATGTTATTAGATCATGACACTATCTAACCTTAATTTTCCATTTATTTATGCATGTGGATTTAAAGAGAAACAATCGATGTTGGGTATGTTGGTTAATAAAATAAATTCATGATTTTATTTTGAAATTATTTGTTGGTAAGATCTTTCCGATGCATGATCTTTTCCGTTACAAAGGTTATCTTACAATTTTATCAGAGAATGAGTCTAATTAATACTCCTAGTTAGATGAAGATTGATATTATATTTTAAAATCATCCTAATTTATATCTTTAAATTTATTTTTTTAAATTTATATTTATGTAAAATTTTGAATTATTATTATATGATTACCTAAGTCGATCAAGAAGATATTTATGAATATGTATAAAAAGTAAAATAAGACAATATGAATGAAAAAAAATAAAAAATAAAATTATCCTTGAATTTATCTTTATCATACTAAACATAAGATAAGATTATTCTTTAAAACTAAATATAATGAGGATAGAGTTAATCATAGATTAGTTTATCCCTATTCTCGTCAATTTCATCCCGATACCAAAGAGGGGCTTAAAGGCTGTTCGATACAAAATTAATTTTGAGATGAACTTTTATTTATCTCCAAATTTTAGAGGATAAACTGAATTTATACCCTAAACAATCGATGACCAAACTTACCCTTGTATTTACATTATCTTTTGCTTCTACATGTGCAATTTATGTTTGCAACGGCTCAAAAGGCAAAAAGAAGTGGGAATAGAAGAAACAAACTCCGATAATGTGGTTCCAACAACCATGGCTGGACTGTATATATAAATAAAAGTATTGTATACATTAATAAAAGTACACCACAGTTCAATCGCATGACATCATTAAGAGCATGACACAGACGCTACACCCAAATGGAAATGATCCACCCCAAACTCTTAACTGCAATTTCACAGGTCGGGGCCAAAGAAGGCCATCTGATTCTGGTGTAATACTCCTAGCCATCCAGCATAGGGTACACGATCGACAGCATGCGACATCTTTGGTGGGCTGAAATATCAAGAGAAAGAGAAAGGGGCACTAGATTACAGGCGGTTACTTTTCTTGGAAGCAAAAATATTCGAGGAATTTGTGATTTCAGCTTGGCTACCACAGATTCAGCTCCCTGAATGAAAAGGGCACATGACAAATAGTGCAGGAGACCATCTTAAGCGAAGAAAACATGCCCATCAATCTGTTGGAACTTGGAAGAGGAATCAAATTCTCCATCAACGCCACGTCCATAAGGGCAGGTTCTTAGCTCATGCGCAACTCCAGATCCATGCATACACCAAGCGAAGCCTTTCTGAAGCTCAATAATGGGGCTTGCACGGAGAATCCCATAAAACTTGTTCAAACTACAGCTCGTCCAACCAGGTTATTTTCCTACGGTGCAAAGAGAGCCCAAACATAACAGCAACTGCACAAATGTGGTAATCTGTCGATTATGGATCCAGTACGTACTGGTTGCGTAATGAGCTCTTGATATCAGCGTGATACTAACTGATACTAACATGATGGGCAAGGAAGCAAACCAAAGGGAGAAGGGGCACCAAGACAAGATTGTTGTATATTTCTATTTGGCAGCATACCAATTCTGAGCACATTTTGCATCAACCGCGAGGTCAACTTTCATTATATTCTTGCCATCAAAAGGTTTAGACATGCAATCAACAACAATATTCCTGGCCTCATCAACAGATTCTGTTGGCCCCTCCACTATCACTTCATCATGCACCTGCTCGCAAAGAACATTCAGGCTATTCAGCATCTTCTTTCATAATCATGTGGTGGAAACAAACAAGATCACTTGAACTTGCTGCCAGAAAAGATAAAAGGTGAACATGCAATATACAGGCATAAGGCTATAATTAGACAGCGTGTCACAACATCGGATAAATAGCTCGTACGCTCCATTGAAGGTTCATTGCAACAACGTGGCATCTAATCGATCAATCTAATAAGTGGATTACATTTCTTACGTCATAGTAGTCATACTCCCAACACTCGTTACTGGTTTAGTCATTTCTCCACCATAATACCCATGCAAGAAGGGCGTTGAACGTACGTAGAACAAATTTTGGTATGTCACTTGGAACAGGCTAGACATCCTCATGCTTATATATAATATATATGTAATGGAACCAACGCCCTGCTGGTAACACAGAATAGCGCTTCTGTGAGCCTGCTGGCCATCTGATCCAAACAGCTGCCACCTATAAGTGACTACACCTTTTCGTCTTTAAGCAAACATTTAGCAGGAACTGACATCTATCTATGTTTATACCTGATTCTTCTCCACATATTTCATGTTCAGACATCAATATTGCACCCTGGAATATATAAGTATATTGATTTTGAGTCATTTTTTTCTTTATATTAACTTACCAGAGTTTGATCCTCGATCTATTTGCCCTCCAATTACACATATTATGAATGTCTGGTAATAACTTCTTAAGCAGGAAGTCAGTACTCGAACCAACTTGATTATCTATGTCACCTTCAAAACTATGTTGAGTATAATTGCTCATGTATCATTTCATCCCCAGCACTTTCTGCTGTCCTTACCTATCACTTCCACGGAGCAAGGTATTAATCATCTTCGGCAAGCAAAAAACATGCAAAGCTTTAGGGACTGCTTGATTGGAGAATAAGATGGGAATAAAAATTAAGTACCATTTTCCCCTGTTTAATTTGGTTGAGAAATGGGGATAAATAGGGATAGACAAATTTGCTTGAGAAATGGGGATAAATAGGGATAGACAAAACCCATGTTTGGTTTTATTTTGGGGAATAATACATTTCCATAGGAAAGATATAATACAATAACCTCGTTTTTGTGTTCTTATCTGTCATTACTTTCTCCTCTTTCATCTCTCCTTTACCCTTTTGCAGACTTGATCATCCCATCTTAAACACCCCCTTCCTAGCTCATTTCAAATTTGTTGATATTCCTATCTATTATCACAGTCTAGGGCTCTTGATTGCCCTCATTCTCACCATCTGTGTAGATAAACAAGAAATTACAGCTGTAAGCGGATGAGGCTCAATTGTAAAAAGTAAAAACAGTTGTTTCTATTCTCAATTTAAATAAGAATTATCAGAACTAGAATCAGATATTGATTTCCATATCCTTGTTTTCAAATATTATCCTATATCAGAAAACAATTATACATATAAAGTACTATGCTAAATATATTACATATATAATGGGGACATCTCTCAGTTTCATCACTACACTAGTGACAAAGTGGTGAAATATCGCAATGCTACCATATTTTCCTGTGCTATATATCAGATTCTGATATTGAAAATTGGATACAGAATCATATTGTTCACCATCTTTCAACTTAGACAAATAATCCTCTTATCATTCCTTCTCTAATCGGTGACAGATCCTTGCTTATGCCAAATCTCAATTTTACTTGCACAAACCATTTGATAATTTAACTCCATATTCATAACCTCATTTATACCAAACAAATCTGAAAATGGGATTAGAGTTGTAAGACTATAAGTCATCCTCAGGAAACTTGCACCCTTCAAACCAATCAGCACCTTCAAAACTGGCAGAGCAGCTCTTGATCTTGATCCTCCACGCTTCCCATAGATATTAAACTATACTGCATATCCTAATGACTGAATAAAGTAGTTCAGCACTATACAAATAACAAATGCCAACCCTAGTATTACATAATAATGTTTGCTCATTAGAGAACCATCTTATGTATCCCAAGAACTAACTTATTTGAATGTGTATAGAAAATTCCTCAATAATAGATAAAATTTTCATTTCCTTCATAATTAATTTTAACAAGGGTCAATGTAAAATTTGACCACATATCAAGATAAAAAATACTGCATGCAGAAATTTGTTCAGAACGTACTTTACATCATCCAAAACGTCGATGTTACTAAGGGGTGCAAACAAAATCCAATATTCTGTTTCAGTTATGATAAAAGTTTACATATTCAAAACATACTTTTGTATCCTAAAAGCCAGTATTCCAATAACTCATTCATAATGGGAATCGGAAACAATCAATTCCATATCCGTTTATCTCATTTTGATAAAAAATAATATATATGCATGATAAATATTAAATATATAAATTACTATATAAATATTAAAAGTATAAATAACATTTATTTTCTATTATTAATAAAATTTGATATCTATTATTGATTTCGAAAATCATCATATTATTCTAATTCTGAAAAGTGAAAACAGAACTATAATTAGAGTGAAATTGGAATGCCACGGTTCCCATTTAATTGGAATCGCTTAGCCCTTATTGGAATTGGAATTGGAATCGGAAACAAGTAATACCGCTACCATATCTGACCCTTTTGCAGCCCTAATGCTAATCAAACCAGAAACCATGAGATAAGCATTCCATAACCAATTTCCAAAAAAAAAAAAAAGGCTGGAAGGCATTGTTAGTGTTGAAGACAAAAAACAAGAATGTACAGTGGACATTTGAACGTAGGGAGGATGTAGCAGATGCCTCCAAAGGGTAACACAGTAGAAAAGTCCCCTAGAGATACAAAGAAGTGATAGAAAGGAACCTGCATTAGTAGCTTCCATTTAAGCTCCTTAAGACGATCATTCCTCGCTATCTGAAGCATAGCACACATTGCAACATCTGCTACACTGCCCTGTCAAGCACCAAGAAGGGCAACAATAATGAGGCTAAAGAAAACAAAAGTGAAGTAACCAGAAGAAATATTAGTTCTCAACCAATGAGGTATGCAAAAAACACAATGATGGAAAACCTATAAGCTCCAGCAGGCAGCAATCCAACTTATAAAACCATAAACATTACCCAAAATTTGGCAAACCGCTATAGAAAAGGAATTCAATTCAGGAAGCACACAGGTTGAATCAATTGCTTTCATTTCCTTTCATACTTACAACTTAAACACTTGGACCCTGTTTGTTTGCACTGAATCCATGTCTAACCTCTGATTCGGTCAGTGGTTAGATGTTTGAAGGTGTTTGGTAAAATATCTGAATAAAGTTCTGATCCAATATCTAATGGGGTGTTTGGTTACATGATAATAGAGATTTTTATTTTAATTTTTAAAAATTGTAAGAAAACTTGTTAAAAGAGATGTTGGCAACCATGACAATTTTATGTTTTGAAAGTGATTTTCTTCTTAAACAAAAAAGAGAGTCTCACCTCTTTCTTTTTTCTTGTGGTCCCCCACTTTGTTTAGTCATGTATGGTAGTTACTCTTTTTTGTTATCACATCACTCCAAACATGATAATTTTATGTCATGAGTTGGTTCACTTTTTATTTTAATATAATTTTTTATCATGAAAGTGTACAAAAGATTATCGTGCAACCAAACACCCCATAAGGTCTGAAATCAACTCTGAATATTTAAGACGGGAAATTTAGCTTTTTCTCCTTCAGAGGTAACCATAGATGTCTCTTGCAGTGGCCTCTGGAGCTCCTGGGTGTCCTTGCGCTCTGGGTGTCTTTTGGGAGGATAGATGGATAGGTAACAAGTCTTTAAAACATTATTTACCTAATATGTACCATATTGCTACAAACAAGGATTGTCTCATTACTGATTGATGGGAGATTGAATCTAATCATCAAGGCTGGATGGGTCTATTTAAGAGCAGTTTTCTCCACAGTGAAGTGGATTTTGACCAATTGTTTAAGATTGTTCATCACTTACAGATTTCTTCGGCTAGACTGAATTCTAGTATCTGGGCTGGAAGCCTGGAACTGCAGTCAGATCTTCACCACCAGAATAGTTTCTTAAGGTCAGGAGAAGTGAAGGTATCATGGGTTTCAGTAGTTTAGAAAAAAGGAAAGTTAAGCTCCTGATTTGGAAAATATCAAGGGAGAGACAACCAACGACAACAAGATTGGTTTGGCCAAACAACCCAAAACTTCATCTACGCATCTTCTGTGGTCTTTTAATGGTGCAAAAATATCCAGGCCGAGCATAGTTCACAGCAGCAATTATAAATCAGAGTCAACATGAACCCGACCCAATTGCGGGGGGAGGGGGTTACGATTCCTACCCCTGCCCAATCACTTGGAATCAGCAAAATCGGCCCAAACCAGCCAACAATTCGGCTGAAATCAGATGATGGATAGAAAAAATAATCCAATCAAACACAAAAATCATATTGGATTATGGCTGACTACATCGGGACTTAAGTTCAGGCAGTTCTTGAAGGTCCACTGCCGGAACAGCCTTCTTTGGGGAGTATTTAATGCGCCACTGCCACAACTAATGTGGTTTGAAGCACCAAGGGACTGGATTTAGCTGATTCACACCCAGATTTAAATTTACTAGGTCCGCTAGCAGATCAAGGGAATAATATCCTAAATGTTCCTTGTTCAAATTTTGCTTGTTGAGGTATAATTAACATTTTATTTATTATGTAGAAAAATGGTCGATCAAGAACATGATGATGCCGGATCTGCCGGATCTCGTGATATTAGATGAGAGCATAAATTTATGGTGGATGTGGCCAAGAAGATCTATGAAGAATTAAAAGAAAAAAATTTCTGCTCTCATCTTGATGAAATCAGTGAAAACGTCAAAAAATATGACAATGTCTATGAAGAATTAAAAGAAAATAAAAGAACATGTTTAACCAGAAGAGTATCATAAAAAGAAATAAAGATTGACTAACAAAAAACCTTACCTGCCAAGCTGTTAAGATGAAAGGATACCACTTAAATAATTAAGAATATTAAATCAAGAATTTAAAGAAATAAAGTCGATATTAAAGCGGCATAACAAGCGTTAAAACATATTTGCAAATAGTTTACATATGCACATTGATAACTTGTAACTCAAACATGTTTTATTATTGTCCTTTATATTATTGATAAGTTGATACTAATAATGTCATGTTCTTATGAGTGTAACAGCTAATGTAACTTCTAGTTTATTTCCAGAACCTTGTTCAAAAGATCCAACATCAAAGTATATCTATGAAATTGGGCTTGGCGAGAAGGTGTTTGAATTAAAAACTTGGATTGATAGATTTTGCCTAGTATGATGGGAGAGGGAGTATATTACTATGTGTGATAGATGAACTAAAATCATAAAAGAAGTACCAAAAAATTCTTCTGTGTATTGTTCTAAGAAAACAACATTCGTGAAATCTAATGATACTTCTGGAGAATTTACATTACTTGTTTTGTTTGATAGCTCCACCATGGTTGGTCTCAAGCCCATATGAGAAAAGAGAGTTGCGATAGATGAGAACCAGCATAAAATTATCGTCACATCACATGATATGGATTCAAATGTGTTGACACCCAATTTTGTAAAAAAGAAGAAGAAGGGGATGTGTGTGTGTTGACAAGGCCGATTCAAAAAAAAAGAGAAGAAAAAGAAACAAAAAGAAATGGCATGCTCAGCCTCTCTAAGATCCGGGTTGTGTACAGTAGGTACAGGCACCGTAGACAAGCCCAAACAATATCAATTCGGTCCACCTGCAATGTCCATCGACAAGGCCTAGAAGGGAATTCCAATTAACCCAATTCGGCCAACTGAAAAGCTCATTTGCGGCCCACCCAGAAGACCCCTCTGCAAAAGGCCCACGGGCCTGATCAAGATGGACCGGATATCCCTCTAAATGGGCCAAGGAAGCTGCCCGCGGGTCTGCTCAAACCTGGGGCTCGACGGAAAAAAATATAACAGAACAAGAGATCGGGCCGAAGCAAGGAGGAAATGCATGGATCCCGATCGACGTCCGATTCTCGGCCTCCGAGTCCCTACACGGGGACGTAAAGACATCCCTCATTTTAGCAGCGAGTTGCGTCTCCTCCCGGGACCAGGGGCTGGCCGTTGAAGCAAGTTCTGAGTCCCTCTCGGGCCCGGAATCACTTTCCCAGTAGGAGGAGGAGATCGCCCGGGGCTTATAAAAAGCCTGCCGGTGCCGCCGCGCAAGGGAGGGCAGGAGGAGAAGTCATAGGAGGCAGAACAGCCGAGAGAGGAGAAGAAGGGGAGCTTACCGACCCCCTGGAGTCCCGTTGGAGCCGCACGGAGCACCCCCCTCCTTCTTCTTCTTCCGGACGCCGCAGGCCTTCCGCAAGACGCCGCGACCGCCGTAGACGTCGGAAGACCCCTCCGCTACCGCCGGTGAGGGCTCCTCCCTTCTCCCCTAGGGCCGTCGGCCACTTCTCCTTCTTCCTCCGAAGTTGCCGCCGTCGAACAACGCCGGAAGGCCGCCGCACAAGCTGCCGCGATGCCGCGGGAGGCCGGAGAGCGTCGGGCAGACACTGTAGCACCGGAGAAATAATGTCTCCCAAACTATATGCCAACATGGAAAAGCTGCGGGGCCCACCCGGTGAAGGGAAAACAAAAAAAAAAGAGGAGGAAGGCAGGCGCAGCCGAAGCCGGCCGGTCCCCTCGCGGAAGAGCCGCCCGGTCCGGAACAGTGGACCGGGCCCCTTTGGCCAGAACTGCGCTGTGTGCGCAGGAGCCTCTTCAACAATTTTTTAATTTAAAACAAACAATCCAATGAAAGTAAATAAAAAATATGTTTAAATCAACAAACCGGACTAGTTGGGAGGTCGACTAACCATCCGCCCCTACGTCTCGGCTTAATTTAAAAGAATTCAAAATATGGACTAGTTGGGGGGTCGATTAACCATCCGCCCCTACGTCCTTAAGGTAGACATACAAAGGTCTATAAAAGACTCCAATGTCTTACCAGGTTCACCAAGCTATGCAAGGCTCAAGCATAATCAATATGCTATTATGCCGGTCATATGCTAGTGAAATCATCAAAAAAAATAGTGGGGGATGCCCATAAGTCTATCAAGACCGGGTACATGCCGCCCATGAATCGACAAGTCCATCAAGGACTCAAGAGGGTGATTTTCCAGTCAGGTTACAAATTATCTCATGAAGAGTGAAGGGAAATACCCATAAGTCTATATCAGACCGGGTGCATTCCTTTCAAAGGATCGACAGACACCACACTATCAAGAGTGGAGCAAGGATATTCTCAAAAACAAGTATTTTCTGGACTATGAACGTCCAAGACAGACATTCAGGAAATTGTATTTTTGAATATATCATTGAAAGGAGTCAATGATCTCATTGATCCGATGGGATGCCAAGCACTTAAAAAAAAAGAAGAAGGGAAAAGAGAAAAAACAGAACATAAATCTGTAATTAAATTTAAAATCAAATTCTGTCCAATCCAGTTCGGTTTCACAAACAGAATTTAACCCCATAAATCACATTCCGTAGGGGAGCTGAGTTGAAGTTCTGAGATTTGAAGCATGCAGAAAATTGGAAGAGAAGCACAAATATGGAAATCTGGAATTCAAGCCGCAGCTGGATATTTGAAATCCGGATTACTGCAAAAAAAAAGTCTGGGTTGCTGCAGAATCTGGAGGCTGAGAGTTTGAAAAGAAATCTAAAATCTGAAATTTGGAGTGGTGCAGAATCTGAATTCTGGATCCGTACACAAAATCACCATCTAAACAAATCTGAAATTTTCAAATCTTTAAGGCCAGACTTAGATATGTGACCCAAATCTGAAACAAACCGAAAATCAGAAGCTAGAGCCTGGGCGCCAGAAGCCAGAACCCATTTCAAAATCTGAAATCTAGGAGATCTGAAATGCTGAAATATAAAGTCTGCAATTGAAACATCTGGAAACAAGAATAAAAAAATCTGAAGTGCAGAAATCTGAAAGTCTGAAGCTTAATAAATCTGAATTTGTGCAGAGCCTAAAATCCAAAGCTGAAGCTTAATTGGTGCAGAAATCCGAAGTCTAGAAATCTGTTTAAAAACCCAGCAATCTGAAAGGCGGAAATCTGAAATGCAGAAATCTGGAGTCTGATGTTTGGAGAGGTCAAAAAATCTGAACTTTGCATTTAGAACAAGGAACCGAGGGCTGTAGATGTGCAGATCCGAAATCAGAAGTCTGAAATCAGCAATCTGAGGTTTGTGAATAAAAAAATCTGAAAGTTTGAGGCCCATAAACCTGCAGCCGAGAATTAGAAGATGTGCAATGTACAGAATTTGTAAGAAGCCTGAGTCTGCAGGGGATCCGAATTAAAATTCTGAAATCTGAGGTTTCAAATATGAATTTCAAAGATTGAAACTAGTACAAGTCAGAAGCTGGTCCGTAAATAGGTGGTTTCAAGCCATTCAAACCCATAAGAAAATTCAAATTCAAGCCGTCCCAGATCATTTCACATAAAATCTGAAAATTGCATAAGAGAGAATCCAGAAACTGTCAAAATCTGCAGAATTAACTGAAATCTAAACCAATCAAAATTGAACTCAAATCAAACTCAACTCTAATTCAATCAAATCAAATTTCTCTAAGTAAACCAAATTCAAGTAAATCTGAACTGTAAAACCCAATAAACCTTAAATCAAATCAAACTAAAACCAACAAGCAAGTTGAAACTCAAATCTGTAATCTGAACAAACCGAAAGTTAACAAATGAAACTTTAACCAACTCACTTAATTCAAACCAGTTTTGAGCAAACAGAGTTTATTCAAACCAAAGGTAGATTAAAATCCATAAATCAAATTCGATTTCTGAATTCTTCAAGTCAAACCAAATCCAATATAACCCAAATTTCCCAAAGCCAAACCCAATTCCAGCAATCCATACTACATAAACTAAGCCCAAATCCCACAAAAATCAATACATAAACAAACTGTCTTTAACCCAAATCAAATTTAAATCAAACAAAATTCAAATTAAATTCAAACCAAATTCAAATTAATGCAATTCAACTCCAACCCAAGCTAAAAGCAATTCAACCAATTAAATTCAACTCAAACTAAATTCAAACAGATTCAAATTTAACCAATTCAACCCAAATCAAATTCAAACCAAACTAAAATTGAGTGCTTGCATTCCATCAATTTTATGGGATTGTTTTCTCCTATGTCCATGTGTGAATGTTTATTGTGGATGCATGTTTTCTGTTGCTATGACGCTTAATCAAGGGTATTCGAGTTATCTCGATGTAATTAACGTCGGATCTTCGCACCATCCGACGGGGAGAGGTCAAAATCAATTTTCAAAGAACCTAACAACCTCAATATATAATTTTGACCCTAGTTAGTACTTTTATGGAATACCATCTATTTTCCTAATAAGTTGATGCTAAGGTCTAACCAAATTTAATTCAAATTCAAAAGGAAAATGAATTTCCAAAACTTAAATCTTTTGAGATTTTTTGAGGTTACATCAAAATGTTATAAACATTAGAGTGTACTCACATTACAACGTGTTGCATTGAAGCCCACATAGCGAAAAATACAATAAGGGTGAGAGCATTCCTCACATGCAATGCGCCATATAAGCACCGTAGTGTGATGCTAAATAAGCAAGGGTTCACATGTCAAAGACGGGTGTGGGTAAAGAAGTAAACCCATAATAGATATATATATATAATTTAAAACAAAGTTTAAAACTAGATATTCTTATAGAAAGAGAATTGAGAAAGAGAAAGTGAAAGAACAAAGACAAATTATAAAGCGTGTTAAGAATATGAAGAGTAGAAAGATTAATATTACTTAACATACAAAAGACCAAATGGATAGGCAAGAAATGGAAAGAAAATACAAGTTATAAGTAATAGTATATAGAAAAGAGAGAATTAGAAATATGGTAGACATCATTATTGAGAAAAATATTAACACATAGAAATGTTAGTGAAAAGAGTAAGACCTAGAATTATTATGGTAAAAATAATCTTAGAAAGAGAAATAATTATCATAATTAATACGTATGTTCCACAAATAATTATCATAATTACCATAATCTTAGAAAGATAAATTTATTTTGATACTTGTTTTAATGACACTGATAAAAATGTAAGGGATAGAGAATGTAACAAAGTTTAATTTGAATTATATTAGAAGAATTAAATTTTTAACCGTTAAACAAGCATCAAAGATGATGAAAAAAATAAGGTGATGTAACCTCAAATTTAAAGATTTTGTATCTTTTGTTTTGGAAATTCATTTTCCTTTTGAATTTGAATTTGATTTGATTAGACCTTAGCATTGACTTCTTAGGAAAATAGATGGTATTCCATAAAAGTACTAACTATGGTCAAAATTATATGTTGAGGTTGTTAGGTTCTTTGAAAATTTGTTTTGACCTCTCCCCGTCGGATGGTGCGAAGATCCGACGTTAATTACATCGAGATTACTCGAAAACCCTTGATTAAGCGTCATAGCAATCCATGAAAGTAGAAGACATACATCCACAAAAGTAAAGAACTCAAAAGGGCAGCGTCTTCTCGGGTCCGATGAGATGCAAACCGATTTGTTCGGGTTGATTTTATTTGTTTGTTGGTTGATTTTTGGATCGACTTGAAAGTCGGTTTGAAGGTTTGAGTTGAATCAATTTGTTTGATTGATTTGGTTTTGTTGTTTTGGTTTAGTTTTGATTTGCTTAAAGTTTTAAGCATGTTTGGATTTTTATTTGGTTGATTTTTGATTTTTCTGATTTCTGAATTTTCTGATTTTTGAGTTGACTTTGATCCACGTTTTGAGTGTTTGGAATGTTGTTTATTTGATTCCTTTTGGGAAGAAGTTTAGTGAATTTTAAGTGGATTTTCAGATTACCAAAAATCAGATTTTTGAAGTTGGTTAGAACCTGTTTTGATAGATTGTTCAAATCTGGATTTTTTTTCGGTTGCAGATTTAATTAAAACCTGTTTTTTTTTATTGACAGATTTTTATTGAAAACCTGATTTTTGATGTTCAGTACGGTTCAGAATCTGATTTTTGGCGGGTTATCTGATTTTTTTATGTTGACAGATTTAGTTGAAATCTGATTTTGTTTCAGCAGATTTTTTTGTTTGAAATCTGATTTCGGTTTGGTTTGTTTCAAAACCGGTTCAATCTTGTTGAAGATCGGTTACTTGTTGAACCGGAATGAGTTGAATTTCAGATTTGGTTTAGTTCTGATTTTTTATTGTTTTGATTTTCAGATTTAATTTAATTCTGTTTTTTTATTTTCTGTTTGAATTTCCAGATTGACTTTGAAATTGTTTTATTTCTTGTTTGGCGGTTTGCGTCGCCTCCGACCCATCGGGTCACCTTGGATGCCCGATTTCATGCATCAATATGAACATCGGAGTTTCATTTCATTGAAGGGTGGGGTGAAGTACATCGGTGTACAATGTGATTGGTCCTTCCCCCAATATAGGTTTATCTCCACTACTTTGGAAAAAGTTGGCGTTACGACGGCATGCCGGCTATTTTTCCAACTTAGTGAAAATTTACCCATCCAAAATAGCCAGCCTTAGCTTAGCCATATTGGGGGAAGGAACCGCTGGCTACGGGAGCATGCCCGCGCCACCGTCTGGATCGACATTCCGGGGCAGACCCGGGGGGGGTCGTCCAAGGTTGGAGTCCCCGCGAAGGGTGGATCTCCTTAATTTAATGTTGCTTTCGCATTCTGAATTTTTATTTTGTTCATTTTTTGAAACATAGGCCATGGAGGCCGGTTCAATTCCATCGGCGTTCCGAGCCGGCCTTCAATCTTCATAGGCCCGCCGGGCCTATCTTGGATTGTCTTTGGGCCGGATGGGCCTGTTGAGAAGCTGCTGCCCTGCTGGCCCTGCTTGGCTGGACCGGCTTGGAAGGCCACCCGGCTATGCCCTTGGCCCGTCGGACGGTTTCCAAGGGGTGCCGGGCCGTCACCTTCAAGCCGGCCCACATTCTGGCTGCTGTCCACCGCTTCATTGGACCTCTGCAGAACCTGCTTTGGGAGTTTCCTCCCTGCTGCAGCGGCCTGGAGTGTGGGCAGTAGAGGCTGAGACATGACCTGTGTAGGGGTCTGATTTTGGGACTGAACAGGACCTGGTTGAGGTCTGTTTAATGGGCCACAAGGAGGGAGACTTCGGCTGAACCAAGTGGGCCTGCAGGAGGCTAAGAATGGGCTACTTGGGAGGCCGGATATGGGCTTGCGCCAGGACCTGTTTGGGGTCTGGTTTGGAGACCGGCTGGGGCCTGATTGATGGGGCTTTGGTTGGGCCGAAACAGGCCTGCGCATGGGCACTTTGGGGACCTGATTTGGGCTGGACGGGGTCTGGTTTGGAGACCGGCTGAGGCCTGATTGATGGGGCTCTGGATTAGAGCCGGTTCTGGTCTGAACATGGGCTAAAAAAAAAGGCAGCTTCGGACCTGTTTAGGGGGGGCTCTGATCAGGTGGCTCCAAGTGGGCCGAAATGGGTCTGCACAAAGGGGATTTGGCTGAACTGAAAGTGGACCGGCAGGGGTCTGTTTTGGGTGCCTGCAGGTGGGCTGAAAGGGGGCTGTTTGGGGAAAATAAATGGCCTGCCGAGGGACTGCTCGATGGGCTAAAACAGGCACTGTTTGGAGGACTTTTAGGAGCTGAGCAGGGGTGGTTTAGGGACCTGTTTGTGGGTCTGCTCGAGGCATATTTGGGGGGCTGTTCGGGGATGGCCCTCTTTGGGTCAGTCCGGCCAATGGAGGAGATCTAGAAGAGTATGAAAGGGAGGGTGAAGATGGCGCCCATAGAGGGCTACATATCTATACAATGATCCTTCACCCACCTGTTCTTTTGATATCGGATGAAGAGGGATGCAGCTGGTCGCCTGGAAAGACCCCTTCCTGCAGGAGGAAGGGATGCCGGAGGTAGCTTTTCTCCTTCCCCTTCTCTTCTTTGTCTTTTCTTCTTCTGGTTGCAGGCGGCAGCAACAGGTGCAGCCGGTGTAGCAGCAGGTGCAGCAGGAGGGGGGGTGGCAGGTGCAGCAGGGTGGTAGCCTGTTGGTGCGCCAAGCTCCCTCCTCCTCTCTTCTTCTTCTCCTTGTCGCAGGCAGCAGTAGCAAAACAGCAGCCTGTCGGCGTCCAGAAAACTTACCCCCAAATGCTGGTGCGCACCCCTCTTTTTATATAGGCTGGAGGGGAGGTGAAGGGTCAGCAGGGGGCTGCACATAGGCCTGGGTTGGTGCACAGGTGGCAGCAGGTGACAGGTGGTGCGCAGCTTTTTTCTCCCCCCCATGCAGCCAGTGCATTTTTAATTGGCTGTCCCCTCTTCCTCCCCCTTTCTTGGGTTGACTGCAGGGCTGGATTGGCTGCATGGGGCGGCTGGTGGCTGGGGTGACAAGTGGTGCGCAGGTGGCAGAGGTGACAGGTGGTGCGCAGCCTTTTTTCTCCCCCCCATGCAGGGCTGGATTGGCTGCATGGGGCGGCTGGTGGCTGGGGTGACAAGTGGTGCGCAGGGGGTGCTGAGGTGGCAAGTGGGCCAGTGTGCCTTGTTCACACTAGGCCGCAGGTGGGCCTTAGAGATGGGCTGCGCATGGGCCTGTTTACATGGGCCAATTGGGTCAGCTGGAGGCTGCGCAGGGCCTGGTTTTAGGATGGGATTTGGCTCAATTTTTAGGTGAGATGATGGGCTGCTGATTGGGCATCCGTGGACCCCTGATTGGGTCTGATTTGACTGAATTGTGGGCCGTCCGGCCTACTCCTAGGCCTGCCCATTTGTCCTCCCCTTTTTTTTTTTTTTTTTGAAAAAAATGCACACCAACATAAGGCATGTGATCTAGATAGCATCCTTATTGAAGTATAAAAATATTTGGAAGATTTAGAGGTGGATTGGTTAACCTTCAAAAGGAAAATATATATAGTGAACCACTTAAAATCGAGTGATTTACAAAGAAGTTACTACTATATTTGGACATTTTACTAAAGATCTTAATGTTTAATCTTTGACCGAGGGTTATACATCAATCAAGCTAAAACAAACGGAGCCTAAGATTATTATGTGAGTATAAAAAAAATCTCTAGACCTCTCCCCGCTGAGCTTGTAATATACCGGTGTTAATTACATCGAGTGATGAGTAATTACTTGAAAACCATTGATTAAGTGTCACACCAACTAGATAATTAAAACCATTCATCCACACAGAACATAGAGGAACTAGAAAAATAGTCCTCATGACTCCTTGACATTAGAGTTACAATTTCATTTGTTGTAGGTAGTGATCATTTTGATGGAATTATTGGAATTTTGATTGTTCTAGATGTTTGGCTAAATTATGTAAGATATTTATTTATTATTACGATGATATTTTGGGTGTTGATCTGAATTTTTTAGAATTTACAAAATTTATCAGAGTTTTTAGCATTCATTTACCTTTTTTGTAAAACTTAGTTAGAACATTGATTTAAATTTTTTTAGATGCTTATTTGGCTTATTTATTCTTTTATCATTTATTTGACTTAACTAATTTAAGTTTCTTGAACTTTTAATTGTTTGTCTTTTTTGGGCATTTATTCTTAGTTTTCTATGTTTATTTGATTTATTATTATTTTATGTTTTCTTTGGAGTGGTTATACTTTTTGTTACCTTTTTGTTTTAATTTACATTTTTTAGTGTTTTAACATCATTTTTTGTGTTGTGCTGTGTGTTTTGTTGTAATTTAAGGTTTATTATCATCATTTATTTAGTTTAATAGTTAAATTGGATTCAAGCTTAATAATTTTTGTTGTCTTTTGTAGATATTTTTATGTATAAATTTATTAAATTATTTTTATTTGATTATTTTCTATTTTACTAATGTTTAAGTGATTATTTAGTTTATATTTTGTTATGCTTATTTGTTTAGTTAAGTTAAACAAAAAAAATTTATTCAAATTATCTGAATATCTCATTAAGGAACCATGGGTCCTAATGTCATCACATAATGTAACATGATAAATATAATGGGAGGAAAACCACATTTTCATTTCAATTTAAATATGGAGTACATCCAAATACGTGGGAGACGAGGCATGAAAAACCATCACCCTCATAAGTTACATGTGGGTAGATTATTTATTTTCATCAATGTCTTAAACCATATAACCTACTTGTAAATGGGAGTCATTTATAAAAGGGATATACCCATCAATAAATTAATCTCCCTATAATTGATATGATGAGTTTATTAGCATATTGAATACGCATAACACAAAATCGTGTCATATAAATTACACCCTTACACAGTTAAATATGCATGCTATTTATACATAAATATTTGGAAATTTGGGCAACATTTCTGCATGTCTGGTTGAGATGTCTATATATATTCAAAATAACATTGTTTTGCTTATAAAATATGTAAGCTATTCTGGTTTCCACTTATTTAAGAGAAGAAATGGAGAAAACCGCTGATTGCCCACTTCTTGTGGACAAGGGGATAAACCGTGGACTTTCTTTCTCCCACCTACTCAATGTGACCATTAGCTCTCCAGCCGAAGCTCTCAAAATCATGGATATGCATAACTCAAAATCATGTCATATAAATAGCATCTTGCATATTTTAAATATGCATGCTATTTATATATTTTTGGAAATTTCATCCACATTTCTGCATATCTGGTTGAGAAGGCTATAGATATATATCCATAATAACATTGTTTTGCATATAAAATATGTAAGCTATGTTGGCTTCCACTTTTCTTAGAGAGAATAGAGAAAACCGTTGGTTGCCCACTTGTTTGGGGAAAAGTGGATAAACCGCCAATATTCTCCCTTTCTCCCACCAATGTGAGCATTAGAGCGGTCCAAGCTCTCAATCCTGCAGCCTTCGGACATCTCCTTTCGGCCTTCCTGCATAAGTGACTGAGGGTTCATTTATAGGAAGCTGTGGGGACACTTATCTTTAAAATTTGCCCCCATACCCCCATTTTCATGGTGATGGAAGGTGGCCTGAAATGGTGGTAAGGTTATGACATCATTTTTTTTTGTTTGACCCTGTCAAGTGACCGTGGTAGCCCACCGCAGTCACTTGACCTGCAGTTTGACCGGATCTTTAGTCGGTTTCACCCAACCAGGGGTGACTGGGTCTCCCATCCACCCAAAGGATCGCAGGATCGGAATTGGTCCTTGGATTGGTGGGGACCAATCCGATGCTCCAGGCCGATTCGCCGGAAGATAAATTGATCTGGATCGACCCTTAAAAGAACCCTAAAACACAAAAAAAAAACTAAATAAGGAGGGATCTACCTCATTTTGGGGCGATTTCGGGCCCAAAAGTGACCCAGAATCGCTGCCACGGCCGGACCCGGTAAGAATCCTCAACCGGTAGGATATAAACCTTACCGGTTTGCGTATCGGGTCCCATGGACCCGATACGCTAAACATGGCGGATCCGGTGACTTAAGTCATCGGATATGTCGCTAACGAGTCGGGCGGGGAAGAGGGCCACCGTGACGGTCTGTGGGCCGATTCCGGCGAGGGAATCACCAGAATCGATCTAGAATCGACCGAATTCTGGCACCGATTCCACCTACAAACACCGATCCGGACCGATCTTCTATCTGGATCGGTAGTTCCGCCAGGAATCGGATGGGAGGAGTCCGATCCGATCCAAGAATCTGCCGGATCGGCCAATTCTGCAATCCATGCATCCACCCCCACCCCAACAACTCGTATGCGATGTGAGGTTGAGGGAACTGGAACCCATGGAATGCCATCTCGTCGAGATGTCGCGAGACCTTGCGAGATTCTCGATCTTGCCAGGGCCCCGAGAGACGAGATAGCCGAGATCTCGCCCAACTTAGACTGGTCAATAAAAAAATTTTCTTCGAGGGGCTTTGCCCCCCGATATCCCCCCCACAAGGGGCGTTGCCCCTTTGACCCCCATGACCTAACCGTGTAGGTCGATCCGCGGCTACTCTGTGCCCCGTTTATGGTAGTGTAAACACATATAATATATTTCATCATCACTTGTACTATCACATAAAAATGTGTTACAAGTTTAAAACCATATTATAATTTAAATAAAATTATATACAAGTTTAAGTCTTTTAAAAACACAAAAATCATCTTTTTGTTACTGATAGTACTTTGTAATTATTCATTAACACAATTGATGTACAAATGTGTTATATATTTTCATGTAAATTCATTGATGTGCTCCTATCTTTATAAGATATTATCTTATGTTTCATACATATAAACACTTTGATCCAAGAATCCGAAATCGGATCTCCCGAGATTTTTTCAAGATTTCTCCGAGATCTCTTCTCTTTCACCCCCCCAGCCCCCCCATTCAATCTTTCGAGATCTCTCCGAGATTTTTTTCGAGATCTCTCCAAGATCCGAGACGACAATCCTTGAGTGCCGAAAGATAGATTTCAGGCCGCTCGATTGAACGGTTGTAAAGATAAATTCAGATGATTAGACGTTTACAAATAAGTGGACAAAAAATGAGCACTCGCACTTCTATATACTAGGTATAGATATACAAAATAGGAGAAGCAGATAAAAAATACCTCAAATCTTGGATGCAGTTATATGTGCCTTCTCTGCCTATTTCATATTTAGGTGCCCCCCTCTTTCAACACCTATCGCTTATCATCTGCACAGCAGACACTATAAAGGAGAGTACGACGAATAAGCATCAAGAAATTAATAGTAAAATAAATTATAGGTTGTGTTCACATAAAATTACAGTCCCCTGCCTGGTTGTACTCGAGCCACTTTTCCTCTTTACATGCAGCAAGCCATTTGTCAATTCTGGCCATTAGGTCTTTCTTGCTTAGAGACTTCTTTAGCCCATTATTTGCCCCTCAATATATGCCAGAAATTCAGAATGATCAACAATAACAACAAATAAAATCAAGGACAAATGCAAAAGGAGTGCAGAAAAACTAGAATTCATCAAAGCAGTGGATTCCTTAGGGGCAGTGCTATTGTCAAGTTAAATGTGCCCAACTGTACATTTATTTTAGTTTTGCTACCTACCACAAAACAAGTTCTTTCATTCTATTGGCTTACAGTTTGGTCAATCTTTCGATTCACTTGAATTCTACTAACAAATATTCAAAAATAGTAAGAAACAGAAATAGGTAAGGTCTCATTTTCAGAGTGAACTAAAACTGAACTATGATGAACCATCTTATCATCAAGGCACCTACTACAACTCTGTTCATGTTCTCTATCCTTAGTTCTTCCTGTTCTTTATGGTACTCGTCCCCGTTATCACAGTGGGGCAGGCCATGCCAGTGATCCTACTTTGCAATAGACAAGGAAGGTAAGCTAGGCATGTGCATCGTTCAGCTTTCAGCCCAATTAGATCATTTTCTTGAAACGGAATTAGACAGAACAGGGATACGCAATTTAAGTGATTCACAGAATTATCTATCTTCTTACAAAATCTAAACTTCAAAATATAAAATTTTCTCACTTAGCTCACCTTTTCATTTGTTAATGTTTTAAAATATATAAAACTTAACCGAACCTAAGAAGAGACTCAAAACAGAGACAATCAAACAGAGCTTCGTCCTCAATGTTCCAACCGAAATCTACTTCCTAGCGAAGGCTCACAACTAATCACAACACAAGAAAACAAAATGGCTTGTACCTTGAAAACAATGCCCTCATCCTGCATAGTGCTGAAGAGCAAACAGACAACCCATTCAAATTAATAACAGAAGATATTAATATGCGCAAATAGGCCAAACATATTTAGCATTCTCAAATATAAATATGCAAATAAGAATGAAGATTACCAAAGCTGCCAATTCCATACCAGTTTATTTGCAAAAACTACAAGCATTTTTTCTTGAAAGTGGATGTACCACAAGTCATTAAGCACCAAAACAAATGTAAAGTAATGGAAAGTCTAGAAACAAAAGGAACTTGCCAAAATAAACCACGCAAAAGATGTCATCTTGCATCAAGAAAGAAAACAAGTAATTAAATTCATAGCATATTTGTAGGTCAGAAAAAAATCCAACGCAAAATCCTTATGCATCAGACCTTCTTTGTAAAGAGTACGTGCATTGTAATGATTGTAGTTGATTTTCTTCTTAAATTACTTTTCATATAATATTTCCTAATAATTTGCGTCATGAATCTTATTCTCATTGATGTATTGTGCATTGTTCGCCGGGTCAGTTACGACCCGGTCAGGCCGACCCTTCCAGCCAATCGTGGCCGAGTGGCGCGACCCGGTCTACAATGGTCTTATGACAATTGTAGACACTGACAATAGTCGTAGCATTGAAGGGGGGCTTCAACCCCCCTTCCAGCCACTTTGGAGCTATTTATAGCCCCCAAAGGGCTCTTCTTTCTCCTCACCTCTTGCTTTCTTGCTCTCAATTTTGTGCTCTTTTCTTTCATTAGTTATTTCATTAACTAAACTTGAAAGTTTAGTTAATTAGTTCATAAGTTATTCAATTAGTTCATTCTTCTTAAATACTAAATTACTAAATTAATTCATTACATATTTAATTAGTTACATAGTTATTAACTTAGATAATTAATTAGTTATTTAGTTAAATAGTTATTTAATTAGATAATTAGTTATTTAAATAGTTAATTACTTACTTACTTAGATTATTATTTACTTAATTAGTTAAGTAGCTACTTACTTAGATAATTAATTATTTATCTAGTTAATTAATTGCTTGATTAGATAATTAGTTACTTAATCAGTTAATTAAAGATGTCTTCTCTAAACCACACAACTGAAACTTCTGGTGTGATCATTATATAATGAATTATGTGATTCATTAGACATTTCGATCCAATCGACCTATGACTATGATAGCTATGGTAATTCTTTTGAATCTAGTCTTAGGATGATTGTCCGAGAGAGCAACTGAGTTCAATCATTATGTATATTTGTACTATAGTATGTACTCAACTCGTATGATATGAGAATAGTACATAGATTATATAAAAATGTAGATCATATCATATTAGAAAAAAGTTGACGATAATTTGTTAAAATCATGTCACTTATTTTTCCTGTTTTTTTTCTATTTTTTTCTATTTTTGAATTTTTTAAAAAATAAAAAAATAATGGCCGCGACCAAGTCGCGACCCCAAACCTAGCTTACCTTGGTATTATGCGACGTTTGAGTAGTTTTAAAAGTAATTACATAGGAGATTATGTGATCATGTTATGGCTTGTTTTCTACTATGAAAAAACAGTATCAACTAAGACATGACAATGTTTAGACCTTTATGTACCGATTTGCTGGTCATACACGCCAAATGAAACTTTTTAGGCATCAACTTGTCGAACATATTTAGGATTCATTTCTTGAACATGCATTTTCATTTTAAGCAAATATATTATTTTATCTTTAAAAGTGATATGATAGAAATAGAAGATGGTCTGCTATTTAATGACATATTACTAGGATTAAGCAAGAGGAACTGGAACAATTTGGATCAGGGCAGGCTGAATGTTAAGATGATGCAGCATGTACATCATAGAAGATAACGAATGAAAAGAAGCAGACAGATAACTGAAAGTTTTCTTAACTTTTTGAAGGGTAAAAACAGAAGAGACTGGAAACTGAAAATGAAGAAAAGAAACAAAATGTATATATACAATCAACTGTGGAGTTCTTTCAAAATAAAGACCAGCTGATGGATGAAGAGAGTTGCCATCACATAACTTGACAACCGGTCCTTCCGGGCAAAATCCAAGCTCCAAAAGAGAATAAAAGTTAGCATTATCATAACTTTTGAAAAAGTCTAAGAGTGAATAATATAAAAATTAAAACCACATACCGACGAGAAAATTAATTTATTAATTACAAGCATAATATAAAAGTTGAATGCTTTAGAGAATCCTAGTATATGGCAAGAAACAAACACTATGATAATTTTTAAGACATCACGTATATGATAATTTACTGCATCAAGCCTCAACTAGACATGCATGCATTGGATAAAAACTATGCAGCAATTAAGATTCCCAAATAATAATTATGTTTTATTGATTATAAGAACAAGAATAATCATTCTTAAATGGAAAAATCTCACCAGCACTAAGTATTTCAATTTCAACACTGTTCACTCTAGTCGATCAGATAATCAAGGATCCACAAAACACAAATTGTACGCTCATCTTGTATGAAACAATAACTTAGCGTTGTGGTAAGCAAATACCTGCGGATATCAGTCGAACAGGACATTCAGAGATTCATAACGCAGATATGCAAGCCTGTGCCATGCTTAATTGACAACCTCCATAAATATTTCTTCCATGGAAAACTCAGTGACTAGGCTGTGTGCTGGATTAAAAAATATGAAGAAAAAACAGACCTACAGCAGCCCATGATTTTTAGAAAAGGCCTACAAGACTACAAGACAGGCGCAATCAGAATTAACCATCGAACTAGATATATGTACGTCTTTTCTGCAACATCTAACTAGGACAAGATTAAAAAGAAGCAGAAATGCGCAATGTAACACCAAGGAATTAAACATGATTCAAATCAAGATTAGAGCACAATGAGAGTATCGGTTCCTCGAAAAGTTCTTCTCGGCAATCTACAGGAGAAGCCAGGCCTTCACATCCATTCTCTATCTCATGGGCTAGGTTGCCCCCTAGTAGCCTCCCTCATGAACAAATATGGCAGCCACACCAGCATATTACTTACGAAATCCACCTTGTGCGCACGGCAGGAGAATCCACCTTCCTTCCAAGTTCCATCATCAATTATTGAAGTCCGCAGATATTACATTGTGAAAGTGTAAGAAGTTCCTTGTCTGCTGGTTTCTGTCCAAGTTTTAATTTTGTGAACAAGAATAATTTGCGGATGTTTATCCTGTAAATAAATAATGATGCACTATATGCATTCTGGGAAACTTTCCAATTTAACTGTGGTAGCATGATATCACCTCCAATATGCATATATTTGTTCTTCAACGTGTTATCCAGGCCCCTTTCCTGGATGGCATGTCAAAATAACCTCTCTTTTTTTCTCTCCCAAACCACAGATTACAAAATTGCTACCCATATGGATGAAAAAAAAACCATATTGAATAAAAAGAAAAGATTCATGCTTGCTGAGATAATAAATCCTCTGAACAAGCACCGAATTGATCTGTGTTCACACCCCTAGCAAATTTGAATTTCATGTGCTAAGTATATATATATATATACATACATACTACATATAACTCTAAACGTGAAGATAAAAGACAAATTGCTAGTACAATCATCAGAACAAAAGCCTAAAATTTTCCAGCCTAATAATGTTCACAGTGCAATAGCAATTACATCAAGTTCATTGAAATTCCAGTAAAATAAACAATAGGAACAACTTGCCATAGACAAGTAACATACAGCATTTTGTTAATGCAACATTGATATGTCTCATGGAATAAAAAGTAGCACCATACAACAAGTATAAACAGCACATATACACTGCCCTCTTTTTCCATTGAGACTTGGGACTGGCAATACGCAGTTAGTAAATACGTCCATTGAACATATTATAAAGCTATAAACGGCAAGAGGAGATGTACATAAGTTTGTCAAAATGTAAATTTGATAAAAATAATTAGAATTATTTACTTGGAAGGTATGTATCTACATATGTATTTAACTCTCCGAACTTCAAGAGACAAGGTAGATAAATTGCAGGCAATAGGCACATACCAACACGTAGCTAGGACGATCATCAGAACGTAAAATTGTATAAATCTTATATATTTTTTGATGCGTATTCTAGATGAAGGCAGCAGCTGATGTCTGTGTGTGGTCCTTTCCACCAGGAGGAACAATTATGATGCTCCATTAACATTTTGGGAACACTTTCCAATTTAACTGTGATAGCATGATAATGTACGTGTCTCCGGCGTGCTTATATTTGTTGTTCAATGTGTTATCCCACTTCCGGGATGTAAAGGCCAAACTGACCTGTTTTTTTCACCCTTTCTAAAACACAGATTGCAAAATTGATGCCCATGTGAATGAAAAGAAGCCCTACTGAATTAAAAGAAAAGATTCATGCTTGCAAAGATAATAAGTCTTCCGAACAAGTACTGAATTGAGCTGCGATCACACACCAGGCATGTTGGAATTTCAGATTTTTAAATTTGGTTTGCTAAACATATATATATTTATATAACTCTCGAAGAGGCAGATTGCTAGAACGATCATCAAAACAAAATTTAGATTTTCCAAGCGAACATATTCACAGCACAGTGGCAATTGCATCAAGGGTCATTGAAATTTTGGTAACATAAAACAAAAGCAACAACCTGTCGTAGTCAAGTAAAATAGATTTAACCAGTAGCATTTTGTTGACGAAACATGGATATGTCTTGTGAAACAAAATAGTGCATAAAATAAATATAAACAACAGAAACACAATCCCAATTTTTTTCATTGGGACCTGGGACTGGAAATGCGTAGTTAGTAATTACGTACATTAAACATATACATATATGCATATATAACCATATATTGCAAATATATATGTACCTAAGTTCATCAACATGTAAATTTGATAGCTATATTCATGCCATCCTCTTTTTCATCCGAGCTAGGGACCGAAGTTCTTTGTTTCATAAAGTACATAAAAGGTCAGAGAAAAGAAGCCACAACCTGCCATAAACAAGTAACACAGACTTAAACCTGCATTCAGTTGATGAGAAGATGAATAAAAATAGTGACATCAGAAATGAAAATAAACAGGGCACGGATGCTTTCTTTCTCATCTAGACTCAGTACTAACCATACTAGAATTACTTACTGTATGTGTATAAAGACATAAATATAACTCTCTAAACTACAAGAGACAAGGTACCCAAGTGGCAGGCAATAGGCAGATATCAACAACAAGCTAGGATGATAAATTTGTACAGAAATATTTATGCCCTCCTCCTTTCTCATCCGGGCTTGGGACCGGCAATGGCGAAGTTACTTTTTTTTTTTTGGTTTTTTGTTTTTTTCTTGTTTTTTTTCTAAAGGAAAAAAAACCAAAGAGAGGCTGGTAATTGTGTGTCAGCCTCCATGCATATTAGCTTCAGATAGCAGAACAGCAGAACAATGGAAGCCATGAGTGTTTCAGAAGAAGACAGAAAAATGAAACAAACAGAATGCAGCTCCTCAATGGGCAGGCCAGTAGTGAATAGTGATGGCCTTCACCAAAGATTTAGGGGAGCACATGCAACACCAAGAGGTTGCATAAGAAGCCAGAGGTCGCCTGTGCAGGTTGCACAAGAAGAGTAACAGATTGCAGAATCATGTCACCAGATTGATTGCAGGTGGTTGATGAGTGAATAGAAAAGATGAAGATAAGAAAGGTAGCAGGTAGCAGGTAGCAGGTAGCTGGCTGAAGAGCCATCAGTGACCAAGTAATTCACTGAATAATTGCAACCACCACAGTCACATCATCCGGTATATTTGCCCTGGTCAAAGAAATGGTGGGCCTTCCATCCGCCCCAGTGAAAAAAACGTACTCCCACATGGCCGCATATGCAAGTTCACGGGCCACAACTTGGGGCGTCATAATATGCCTATAAATCCTAAGGACCCTTAAGATTTCGACGTCAGATATGTAGTCGAAGAATCCATTCGTTCCCGCTACGACAATGTCCCCCTGCCTAAGCTCAAGGGAGATGGTGCAGGGATGAACGAAACCACAGCAGTGTGCCGGCGACCGGTAAATGATGCTACCCCGACGCGCAACCAAGAAGCCAGTATCACCAATGCTAATGGCATGTAAAATCGATCCCTCCACCATCGCTAAACAAAGTGTTGATTGGCCTTGAACGGTCATCATGGACATCGCTTTCTCTAGCACCCTCTCCAACCGGATCCCCATCCCCCCAGAACTAGTTCTTGAAGCCAGTAGCGCACCCTCGCATAACCACAGTAGCTGCTCTGCAAAATCGGAGGAGCTGTAGACTCCATCCCCAAGACCAAATGCATTCAAAGAACAGTTGATAAAGTGGGCGTCATAACCCTGCTCATTCCTTCGCTTTGGAAGGTAGAATGAACCCAGAGAAACACAGATGGGAATATCCGGCCGTGCCCTCTTTACCGTGGAGTTGCGGCCTTCCTGCAGAGGACGGTGGCCCATATTTGAGGTGGATGAGGCGGCATCATCTTCCACCTCAAAAGCTTCTCCCCGTGCACCCTTACCCAACATTGTCGGCATCGTAACGAGGAAAAGGAAACACACCAGAGAGAAGAAATTAAATAAAATCACCTGAATGGAGAGAAAAATCGTCGCCAACGAGAGAAGAACACGGAAAAGACCGCCGTCGGAGGAGCAAACGAACGCCGAGGGCCAGGAAGAACCACCGATCCGCCGTCGGAGGAGCAAACGAACGCCGAGGGCCAGGAAGAACCACCGATGTCTGCCCGCACCCTCGGAGTACGCCGGAGGAGAATCGCCCGTCTGCCACCGAGAACCTCAACGGCACAATGTTCGTTCTGGAACGTTTAGAAATTCTACCGAGCAATGTCCAGAGTTACTATTACTTATAAAGTGGTTTGGTGTTTTACGTTTTTTTAAAATATTTTTAGTATATGTATTTTTAATGTTTATATAAATTTATTAACTCAAAATTTTAAAGTGGTTTGGTGTTTTACGTTTTTTATTTTTTATTTATTAACATAATTATTTTTACATAAATTCTTTTGTATTTTGCGTTTCTACACCGATGTCATGCATGTTTTCTTACTGTGTTCATCCACCAACTAATATTATTTTTCTTTCACACCCTGCGAATTTAGGTTCCTGTCTTCTTTTTTTAAAGAATACTGTCAAACGGCCTAGTTTTTACTATTTGTATATGTATTTATTTTTATGTTTATATGATATTATTAACTCAAAAAATATATAATATAATTTAATAATAACTGAATACATTTTATTTCCGAAATAATATCTACCGAATTTGTTGTAAACAAATATGAAACATGCATTTTACTTAAGTGGTGTTTGTTTTGATTTAACACGAAATTTTAGAATTTTATCTTCATAACTGACTATTAGTTTGTAGAAAAAGCAGTATTTAATTTAATTAATACATTTTTATTTAATATTTATTTTAATGTATATTATATATGTTTTCTATCTTTTATAAATACTGCAGTTGAAAAGTAAAACAAATCTCATATGATTTAGCTTTAAGATATTAAATAAAATATAAAACTATATTTATATGCTAACTAAGATATAAATCAAAGAGTCCGAAATAAACGAACTTAGGATGCCTAATGCCCTGTTTGGTTAGAGTTTCATTTTTGGTACTATATCAATATTGATATTAATATTTTCAAATGTTGGAGTATCAATATCAAAAGTAATACAAGTGGACACTTGTATTACATAATATGTTTTGTTTGCATTACAAATTTTAAAATTGATATAATTAACCAAACACCTCTTAATGGTTCCTAGCAATATCAATTTTAAAATTGATAGTGATAGAGGTACCTAATAGTGTTACCAAACACGGTGTAAACAAACCCAGCTTTGTTAAGCGTTATCCCAATTATCTTGACTTACCCATGGTAAACTTAACATCCTTTTCGTTCCCGTTGTTTTTTATTTTAATATATATTTTATCAAAAAAACACATGAAATATTATAATATAACCAAATGCTAAGTCGATAATATGTATTTCACGAATAAAAATTTTTTGAGTATCTGCTTGGAAGTGTCGGATGATAACCCCAGACTTCACATGCCATGGTGTAGAATGATTAATGATTTTATACTGCACAATTTTGCTAGAGTTGGATTTGAATATAGATTATCAAAAGAAAAAATAAACAAAAAAGGAAAGAAATAAATAAAAATAAGGTGGTATGTCGTTGCATTTTGGCATAATTTAAGGAAAAATAAAATGTTAATTCTATGTCTAACTATTGATTTTGTGGCAAAGAAAAACACCTAATTGGACATAAGTTGTGTTTGATTAGTCTAATCATATCTTTAACCTATGATTCAATAGAGGATTTGTAATCTAGGTTGATAATACATATTAATTAACCTCTGATGCATCTCTTTTGTCTCAATAAATCTCTTAAATATAAGGTATGTGATTTAACATTTATTTTTCTAATATAATCATTTATGCACCATGGAGGTAATATATAACATATAGATAACATCTCTCTCTCTCTCTCTCTCTCTAACTGCCAACATAGACCCCCCTATTTGGTCATTGGCCAAACCCCAATCAGACTCTCAAAAGTCCCGAAACCAAACCCCTGTCGACCCCTTAAGACAGGCCCAATTCTGTCTATCTACACATCACTTGCAAAGCCCCCATGCTGTCTCCCAAACTAGGTGCATATTAGACGTTAAATCTTTCCCCATTCGGTCCACTTTCTAACCATCCTAATAGCACCAAGACAGGTCACTGTCCACCCAATCAAACAGACCCAAAAACAGCCTATGTTTCCTCCTTGACCAGCCCCTTGAGTAGTAGGGAAAGAGAGTGATGTCCTAGGTATTCTTAGAATCCGTTTGACGGGTCAAGTTGTCACGACCCGGATTTTTAACATGCACAGCGGAAGATAATCCGGTGACGTAACGGGAAAGGATATCAGTTTGGAACCAAATAAGACTAAAATCACAATCCAGGTTCATAATTCCAAACTTACAACTTATTAACATAACAATCAAACATCTATCTAAACAAATTAAATACCAACATTGAATAAGTAGTCCACTAGCTCCTCGAATTTCCAAAACACCACTACGCTTCTGCTGCGCTAAACCTGCACTCCTGAAAATATTAACAACGGAAGGGGTGAGTCACCACAGACTAAGTAGGACTTACACCCGAACTACCCCACTATAATAATGGTTTCTATTGATATTAAATATATTAAGCCTAAAAATCAGATTATAATGCATATGATTTAAACTAATTATATATCTTCAATTAAGTTATTACAATGTCATTCTACTACCCCATATGATAATAAGACTCCATATGCACTAAAACCAATATATCCTGCACAATAGATTACTCTAAGTATGCTCATAACACCTACACCTGACATAAAACCAAAAGACACAACAAGACCACTAATATCTATGCCAACATGCACAACTAAACACCTGTCTGAGCAAATATCATGCTTCATTTGAATAATGTAGCCACACCACAAAACTAGCACCAGATTTACCATATAGTAGAAAGTAACATATAGTAACTAAATCCCATAGTACCCCATAGGCAGGGGAGTACTTAGGATAAAGTGCGGTATCCGAGATCGACGGATGCTCCGGATTGTTCTAATTCATCTGCTGCCCACAGGATCGAACTATAGTCTGGTGAAGTACATTTCCATCACAATGCAGCTCACTGCATTAACAACATTTCACACAATGCAAGCATATAAATAACTCAGACAGTAACCATGAACATGAAATTGGCAATCCAAACATGAAATATATAGATGAACACCCATGGTTCTATGCACCACATATTTGCATACCACACCACAACCATAACCAATCAATCATAAGATGCATATAAATAGGATCATGCAAGCTACAACCTACTTTAACAAACACTATGCTTAAACCTTACATCGGTTTTTTAACAAATCGGGATATACATATTTAAGATTACCGCGATGCAACAATGCTAAGCTAACTAGATTCAACTATAAAGACATACCTAACATGCTAACATGCAGAATTGAATAATTATCCAACATGATGAATAATCATGGATATTGAACAATCTAAACATGTATGATTAAACAAGTTGATCTAAACTCTATCTAATCATGCTAATAAATCAAAAATAGTCCACTAATTACAATATATTAATCCTGGTGATCTAAGCATAATTTTTACGGTTTAATCAATTATATAAGAGTGCTAAGAATAGCCGAGACGCCTACCTTTACGGCGACGACGATCGACGCACAGAATTGCAAGGGAATCAAACCGGACGACGAGTGTGTTGCCGTGGTCACGACGGCGATGAAAAATTGATCTGGATGATATCTTGATAAACCGCTGGAACAAGGAGGATTAATGATCTAACAAGAAGAAATAGGGAGGATAGGAGAGAGAGGAAGAGAATACTGTGGTAGGGGGGAGGTTGGCGCACGGCGGCGCGCGGTGCGCGCGGACGGGCAGCGCTGTCAACGCACGGGCGGCGCGCGGCGGGGACGGCGGTGGTCAACGCGGCGGGCGTGGCTGGCCGGGGCAGCCGCGTGGCACGTGCGGGCGGGGAGGCGTTTGGCCGGGCGACGGCGGCTGAAGCCGCGGCTGGAAGTGGTCGCCGAGGGCGGCGCGCGACGCCGCTACGGCCGTGTGGCGGCGGGGTGAAGCATCACGGGGGGGGGGGGGGTGCGACACCGGGTGGCCAAAGGCGGGGCTGAAGTGGCACGGTGATGTGAACGGGGGGGTGCGACACTGGGCGGCCGAAGGGGGCTGAAGTGGCACGGCGATGTCAACCGGGGGGGGTGCGACACCGGGCGGCCAAAGGGGGGCTGAAGTGGCACGAGCGATGTCAACGGGGGGGAGACGTCGCTTGGCGATGTGGCGATGGGGCTGCCGGGCAAGCGGCGAGAGGAGGCTCGGCGGGTGGCGGGGTTGACAAGGCCACGGGCGGCGGGATGGTGACGACGGCGCGTGGGCGGCGCGTGGTGCCAGCGAGGACGACCGGGGGGTCAAGGTGGCGGCAGCAGGCGGCGGTGCAGCGGGCTGAACGGGGCAGAGGCGCGCGAGGCCGAGGCGGCGGCTGCCGTGCAAAGGGGGGGGTGTGGCTGCGGGTGCGGCGCTGGTGGGCGGCGGCCGGGAGGCGGACTGGCGGGCACGGTAGGCAGGCGGTGACGGCTGCCGTAGCTGGTCAACGCGGGGGCAGACGGGGATAGCGGACGGCGGGCTGGCGACGGCCGTTGCCGCGGCGGCGGAGGGGCTGGCGTGGTGGGCGGACACGCGCGACGGCGGCGAACAACGAGGGGGGTGCCGTGTGAGGCGGCAGCGCCGCAGGTCAACGCCGACCCACTTTGAAATTTTATTTCCGGATCTAGCAGGGTAAAAATTTTATTTCCGAAACTAACACACATTCACCGAAGTCGCTAAGTTAGATAGCGACTTTAACATCTCGCGGGCGAAGTCGCTACCTTACGTAGCGACTTACCGCAGCGACTTGCTTTTTTTTTTTACTCACCCAAACAATATATATATAAATTATATATACAATATTTTATAAATATTATTTATAGATATAATAAATATAACTTAAATATTAAATTAAAAACACATAAAATAATTTAATCAAAATTTATTTATTTTATTTGTAAATTTTAAAATTTTTATTAAAATTTTAAATTTTTATTTATAACATACAATACTATAAAATATTATGTTTACTTAACTAAATACAATAAAAAAAGTATTCATAATTTATTTATATATTAATTTAAAATAATATTATAATTAATACTTATAAATTATATAAGATATATTAGATGACATACGATAATATATAACATAACAATATATAATTTAAAAAAATTAAAATAAATCTTAAAATATTATAAATAACAAAAATTAAATTTAAAATAACTAAATACAATAAAATATTATATTTACTATAAAATATTATATTGTTATGTTTACTATAAAGTTTAAAATAACTATTTTTTAAATTATATATTGTTATGTTATATATTATCCTATGTCATCTAATATATCTTATATATTTTATAAATATTAATTATAATATTATTTTAAATTAAACATTTACAATAAATTATGAATACTTTTTTTATTGTATTTAGTTAAGTAAGTATGATATTTTTTAGTATTGTATGTTATAAATAAAAATTTAAAATTTTAATAAAAATTTTAAAAATTAAAAATAAAATAATTAAATTTTGATTAAATTATTTTATGTGTTTTTAAATTAATATTTTAGTTATATTTATTATATTTATAAATAATATTTTTAAAATATTGTATATATATAATATATATATATAATTTATATATATATTGTTGGGGTGAAGTCGTTGGGACTTCACCGGGAGGCGGCAGCGACTTCACCTAAGTCGCTACGTACGGTAGCGACTTCGCGCGCGAGATGTTAAAGTCGCTGTCTAACTTAGCGACTTCGGTGAATGTGTGTTAGTTTCGGAAATAAAATTTTTACCCGGCTAGATCCGGAAATGAAATTTCAAAGTGTGTTATTTCAAAAATTTTCTCCAAGGTGGCGCCGGTGGTGGCGACGCGTGGCAGAATGCAAACGGGAAGATGCTGCGGCGACAGAGAAAAAGAAGGAAAAATAGGGCTCTTGGGAGAGAAGAAAACGGCGAAGGCAGTTTTTGGGAGGAGGGTAACCGAAGGGAAATAAATAGGAAGGATAGGGAATAATAGTACTAATAAATATAATAACTAATTAACTTTAAAAAAAACAGTAACGTTACACAAGTCCCCCTCGGATGGGCTCTTAATCCCGTTATTTTGGTGGGAGCGAGGGTGATGATCTGGACATTCTTAGAATCCATCAGATAGGCGGAGTCTTTCCCAAGCGGTCTCTCAATCCTACCAAAACAGTCCCCTTTGTGTGGCCTTTCTATCCAACTCCTAAAATAGCCTCTTTGTGGCATGAAAACCTAATTTTTTGCCCCTTGAGTAGTCCATATTTAATCATAAACTTGCCCTTTGTGCAATCCTCTTAACAGGCCTTTAAACCAAGTCCATTTCTGCCCCGTTGTAACCCATATTGCCTGCTGTCACAAGAAGAAAAAAGGTGCACCGAACAACTTCTACAGGTTGCAAAAACAGCCCCCTGTAAGGGCCGAAGTGCTGGTTGACAGCCCGGTCCCCTTGGAATCTATTTGACGGGCCAAGGTCATAGTCGGGCGGGCAATTAATTTCAGTCCAAGTAGGGGTACGACAATAGGTCATCATCAGCAAAATAGGCCTTTTTGTCCCTGTCACGACCCGGATTTTTAACATGCACAGCGGAAGATAATCCGGCGACGTAACGGGGAAGAATATCGGTCTGGAACCAATTAAGACCAAAATCACAATCCAAATAAACAATTCCAATAATTCTATCTAATTAACACTATGAAATTACAATCTAAATAATACCAACACTGAACAAGTACTCCACTAGCTCCTTGGACTCCAAAACACCACTACGCTTCTGCTGCGCTAAACCTGCAATCCTGAAAATATTAACAACGGAAGGGGTGAGTCACCGTACCCGCAGGTCTTACACCCGAACTACCCCATTATAATAACAATTCTAGTGGTATACTATACATAATAAACCTACAAATCAGTTTTAATACATAGGATTAAGCTAATTATATATCTCCAATTAAGTGATTACAAAGTCAATCAACTACCCCATATAATAACCAGACTCTTCATGCATTAAAAACCAACATAACCTACACATTAAACCACTCTAGGTATGCCCAGAACACATAAACCTGACATAAAACCAAATGACACATCTATAACATACCATCTATGCCAATCTACACAACTAGACACCTGTCTGAGTAAATATCATGCTCCATCTGATAAATGTAGTCACATCACAAAACTAAGACACTGCATTTACCATATAGTAGGAAGTAACATATAGTAACTAAATCCCATAGTACCCCTAGGCAGGGGAGTACTTAGGATAAACCGCGGTATCCGGGATCGAAGGATGCACTGCATTCAACTAACCTCCGCCGCCCACGGGCCACTAATTTAGTCCGGTGTAGTACAAACAACCACATCATGTACCACCGCACCAACCACATTCAACACCATGCAAGCATATAAATAACCTGCATACAAACAAAATGAACATTAAATTGGCAAATCAAACATGTAATACATAGATGAACACCCATGGTTCTATGCAACACATATTTGCATACTATACCACAATTTAACACAAGCTAATGCATATACATGGGATCATGCAATTTATAACCTAAATATGACAATTACATGCTTAAACAGAACTATCTATCACATAAAAGAAAATAAACTAAACTCAAACATCACTATGCTTAAATCCTACATCGGCTTTTTATCAAATCAGGATATATATGTTTAAGGTTCACCGCGATGCAGACATACTAAACTAGCTAGATTTAAACATACATAACCTATCATGATGACCAGCATACTTGAATAACTAATTTTTAATCTAAATATGCACGGTCTAGACAAATTAATCTAACTCTAACTAAACATGCTAATAAATACAAAACAGCCCATTAACTACAATCTTCTAATCCGGGTGATCTAAACATGTGTTTTACAATTTAATCAAGTATATTAGATTGCTAAGAATAGCCGAGACGCCTACCTTGACGGCGACGGCGAACGGCGCGCCGAATTCCAACGGAGTCGATCCGGGTGACGAGTGTGTTGCCGCGGTCACGATGGCGATGAAAACCGAAGTAATGGTGTCTAGATAACTGGCCGGGGAAAAGTGAATAATATTGAATGAAGAATAATAGAGAGAATAGAAGAGAGAGAGAGAGGCGATATGAGAGAGAGAGCGATAGGAGAGAGGAGAGAGAGACCGGCGGAGGGGGCCGCGGGTTGGCGCACCGGGGCGCAGGGGGAGGCGCACGCGCGGAGGGGGGGGGCCACGCTGGCGGGCGCCGGGGCCGCCGGCGGCGGCGCGGCGCGGCGGGGCCGGCGCCGGCGCGGCGACCGGCGGAGCCGGGCGCGGCCGGGCGGTGGCCGGGCGGGCGACGTCCGGGCGACGGCGGGCGCGCGAGGGAGGCGCCGCCGGGCGGCGGAGGCGCGTGGTGGACGGCGGAGGGTAGGTGTAAGGAAGGCGTCCGACGGCGCAGGGAGGGTTGGCCGGCGCCGTCGACGGCGGAGGTGGCCGCCGCGGGAGGGCGGCCGGAGGAGGACGCCGGCGGCGCGCAGTGGCCGGGGTGGCGCCGGCGACGGTGGTGGTGGGCGGCCGCGTGGAGGGAGATGGCGCGAGGTGGCCGGCGGACGGAAGGTGGTTGGCGACGGCGGTTCCGCGTGGCCCGTGTGGCGGCGACGCGGCGGGCGGCGCCGAGGGTGGCGGACGCGCGCGGCGGCGGCGAGGTAGGGCGGCGGTGGCGATGCGCACAGTGCGCGGGGAGGTGGCCGCGCGGGGTGGCCGGGCGTGGCCGAGAGGGCGGCGGTGTTGGCCGTGTGGCGGCGGACAACGCCGGTGTGCGCGCGGCGAGGGGGCGCGGGGCGGCTCCGCCGTGCGGGTGCGGTGGCCGCGAGGTCGACTGGGGGGGAAGGAAGCGTCGCGCGGCGACGGAGAAGGAGAAGAGAAGAATAGGAAGAATAGGGCACTCGGCGGAGGCAGTTTCGGGAGGGGTGCGTAACCGAAGGGAAAAATAAAAGGAAAGAATGGAGAAAAAAATTAATAGTAATAATAAATATAATAATTAATTCTCTCTCTCTCTTTTTTTTAAACAGTAACATTACAATCTACCCTCCTAACAAAAATTTTCGTCCTCGAAAATTCAACTGGTCTCACCGAACAATTGCATCCTTCAATCAATCTGACTATTCACTCTTCTATCTAATCTACTCCCCATCTATATCATTCTAATCTATCTAATATCAATCTTCAATACTATCAAAGATTCTCAATCTAATAGGTAATCTAATTATCTATATATCATATATATCATCCAATCACATAACCTTAAGACTTTAATTATGATGGTCCTTAATCTAAATTATCAATATACCAAATCTAAAAATTTTGTAGACCTTTATGATATGGATCAAATATCCTTCACAAAAATATTCAATAAATCCAACCGTCCCTACATGATACGAACTTAATAATCACGTCTAAGTTTGATAAACTTCATCATCTATCTAAAATTTCAAACATACTAAATCTGAAAATTTAACATCATAACCTATCAAATGCCATCAATGACTCAATATAATCATCTAATTTATGATCTAATCATCATCTAAATATCAAATTTAATTGATCAATATCTTGTCTAAAGATCGTCACTCCAAATGACTTGATCCACAAAAATCTAAATGTATATCATCATAGGATTATAGGTATTGATCTTATCCACAAATAAAAGATAGAAAATTCTTTAACAATTCCTCTATCTAAAGACCATTTCTAATAAATTTCGGTCTATCAATTCTTCTACTCTAACTAATAACAATTCATAATTCAATCCATCATATATGCAAAGTCTACTCCTAGCTAGATTTATAAATCACAATTTGAAGAGAGGTTGAGCCATCAAACGGATAGGACAAATTCAGATCGGATAGAAAGAATAAGACTAGAGTTCTAGATCAATAGATAATGGAGGATAATCTAGATGATATGATCATGATCTAAATCAAATTGCCAAAAATATAAACTAATAATAGGCCTGTCTAAATAAATGTCTAACCTCTAAGATTAATATTTAATCTTCTAAACATCTCATCTTCAATATCAAAAGATTACAACCTTACGATAATATCTATATCTTCCAAAATCTATTCCAAAAATTCAAATTGGTAATTCATTCTCTAAATCTAATATCTTCTCACATTTCTCATACAAAGGTACAACAGTTTTATTCAATTCAAAATAGTTTAATATTAATGACAGGTTTCCATTCAATCTCATAGCAAAATTTCACAAAATAATGATGCCTTAAGATGAAATATATCTCAACATTATTGTAATCCACTTATCCAATCATTGTACTCATTCTTAACCTTTATATCATTCATATACATATGATCTCAAATATAATCAACTCATACCATCTATATGATATATGTCCACAAGATAATCAAATCTCTAACTTCCAACAAAAATAATCGTAATGAGTTAACTACTCCTAACATTATTAATATCACTTAAACAATAATCATTCTCTTATTATCATTTCATTCAAACCTTAATCAATCACATCAATCACATTATCTCTTTGTCTAAAGTACTTGCTATCAAATTATCATCCAAGAAATTTATCTCTAAACTCCATCATATGAATAATATATAATTGTAATCACATATAAATAGCAAATGATTCTCATTCTCAATGAGTTCTTAAGTCTTCTATTCTCTCTCATACTTTTCAAATATATTTAAATTTCTACCACTCTTGCAAAATATGTTCTCATTTCTTCCTTAAAATAAATTTCTAATTTCTATTCTAATCATTTCCAAACAACTAGCAAGATTCACATCTTATCTCATTCCAATCTAAAAGATCACATCTAATGAACTAAGGCTCAAACTCCACATGTAATCAACCTATGCTTAGACATAACATATAATTAAAATCATCCACAATCAGATTTGACAAAATAGATCAGACAAGATATGGAGAGATAAATGAGTTCAAAATTGGGTAATGAAGATCAAAGATTATGATCGGGGAGAGTATATTAGTACAATCAAATAGTAGATAGCACCATAATATAATACAACTCACACTAACTCTAATTCTTAAACTCATAATATATCAACTAAATATCTCTTCTCAAAACTTGCACTTGATCTAAATTCTATCCTTGATAGCACAAAAATACCACTTATTCAAAACATACTAAAATTATATTAACCTTACTCTAAAATTTCATATTCATAATCTCATTCTTATATCACATTCCTTTTTCATTTAAAACCATATACTCAAATAATAATTCAATCATCATTTCATTTCATGCCTAGGGTAGGACTGATACCAAAATCTAATTAACACGTCATCATATCCTTATACCACCCATAAGTATCCTTCCAATCATCTCATAATTAAATCGGATTTAATCTCAAAATGAATCATTCTAATTATTTCACATATGTCATTCAACTAAATCCTTCAAAATATTCACCAATCTATCTATTACTATGATATTATCAAGATTCTAATCATACTTATTAAATTCACCATCAATCTAAATTACTAAAAATACTAAATCTGAAAATTTTCCTCCTCAAACCATAAACCAACATGATAACGATCAACCATCACCTATCAAACATTTGATAATCCAATATGTATATCTTGATCATGTCTTAAGATTAGTGAAAATAATTCTTCATCAAACAAATCTACAATATCCATCCAATCTGAAAATTGGTCATTGCATTTTTAATTATTCAATCCAATCTCTAATCACCAAATCACTATCTAATATTAAAATCTAACAAATCTAAAGTGATAGTCTTATCCCATAATCGTAAATCTAAACTCCAAAATCCACTAAATCTGAAAGTTGAATCATCATAAAATGACACTATCAAATATCTAATATAGACCTCCAATAATCTATCATCAAATTTCTATGTCATATAGGATTTTCAATCCAATAGAAAATCTAAATTATTCTTTCTGCCCAAAATCATGTTCTTCCGAATATCAATTCCATCTAATCCAAACCGATACCATAAACCCGGGCATGTCAATATAGACATTCAAAGCCGAGTTAATGCTCGATACCAAGTCGTCACGACCCGGATTTTTAACGTGCACATCGGAAGATAATCCGGCGACGTAACGGGGAAGAATATCGGTCTGGAACCAATTAAGACCAAAATCACAATCCAAATAAACAATTCCAATAATTCTATCTAATTAACACTATGAAATTACAATCTAAATAATACCAACACTGAACAAGTACTCCACTAGCTCCTTGGACTCCAAAACACCACTACGCTTCTGCTGCGCTAAACCTGCAATCCTGAAAATATTAACAACGGAAGGGGTGAGTCACAACAGACTCAGTAGGTCTTACACCCGAACTACCCCATTATAATAACAATTCTAGTGGTATACTATACATAATAAACCTACAAATCAGTTTTAATACATAGGATTAAGCTAATTATATATCTCCAATTAAGTGATTACAAAGTCAATCAACTACCCCATATAATAACCAGACTCTTCATGCATTAAAAACCAACATAACCTACACATTAAACCACTCTAGGTATGCCCAGAACACATAAACCTGACATAAAACCAAATGACACATCTATAACATACCATCTATGCCAATCTACACAACTAGACACCTGTCTGAGTAAATATCATGCTCCATCTGATAAATGTAGTCACATCACAAAACTAGCACCAGATTTACCATATAGTAGGAAGTAACATATAGTAACTAAATCCCATAGTACCCTCAGGTGGGAGTACTTAGGATAAACCGCGGTATCCGGGATCGAAGGATGCACCGCATTCAACTAACCTCCTACGCCCACGGGCCACTAATTTAGTCTCGGGTGTAGTACAAAACAACCACATTGTACCACTGCACCAACCACATTCAACACCATGCAAGCATATAAATAACTCAGACAGTAAAACAGGAACATTAAATTGGCAAATCAAACATGTAATACATAGATGAACACCCATGGTTCTATGCACCACATATTTGCATACTATACCACAATTTAACACAAGCTAATGCATATACATGGGATCATGCAATTTATAACCTAAATATGACAATTACATGCTTAAACAGAACTATCTATCACATAAAAGAAAATAAACTAAACTCAAACATCACTATGCTTAAATCCTACATCGGCTTTTTATCAAATCGGGATATATATGTTTAAGGTTCACTGCGATGCGTATACATACTAAACTAGCTAGATTTAAACATACATAACCTATCACGATGACCAAAGATACTTGAATAACTAATTTTTAATCTAAATATGCACGGTCTAGACAAATTAATCTAACTCTAACTAAACATGCTAATAAATACAAAATGCCATTAACTACAATCTTCTAATCCGGTGATCTAAACATGTGTTTTACAATTTAATCAAGTATATTAGATTGCAAGAATAGCCGAGACGCCTACCTTGACGGCGACGGCGAACGGCGCACGGAATTCCAACGAGTCGATCCGGTGACGAGTGTGTTGCCGCGGTCACGATGGCGATGAAAAACCGAACGTAATGGTGTCTAGATAATCTGTCGGGAAAAGTGAATAATATTGAATGAAGAATAATAGAGAGAATAAGAGAGAGAGAGAGAGGCGACATGAGAGAGAGAGCGAGAGAGAGAGAGAGAGAGAGACCGGGCGGAGGGGGCCGCGGGTTGGCGCACCGGGCACAGGGGAGGCGCACGCGCGAGGGGGGGGGGCCACGCCGGGGCGGGCGCCGGGGGCCGCCGCCGGCGGCGGCGACGGCGGGCCGGGCGCCGGCGGGCCGGGCGCATCGGGCGGAGCCGGGGCGCGCCGGGCGGTGGACGGCGGGCGACGCCGGGCGACGGCGCGACGCGCGCGAGGAGGCGCCGGCCGGCGGCGAGGCGCAGTGGTGGACGGCGGAGGGTGCGGTGGTGTAAGGAAGGCGTCGACGACGGCGCAGGAGGCTTGGCCGGCGCGTCGACGGGCGGAGGTGGCCGGCCGCGGGAGGGCGGCCGGAGGAGGACGCCGGGCGGCGCGCAGTGGCCGGGTGGCGCCGGCGACGGTGGTGGTGGGCGGCCGCGTGGAGGGAGATGGCGCGAGGTGGCCGGCGGACGGAAGGTGGTTGGCGACGGCGGTTCGCGTGGCCCGGTGGCGGCGCGCGCGGCGGGCGGCGCCGAGGGTGGCGGACACGCGCGGCGGCGGCGAGGTAGGGCGGCGGTGGCGATGCGCACAGTGCGCGGGGAGGTGGTGCGCGGGTGGCCGGGCGTGGCCGAGAGGGCGGCGGTGTTGGCCGGTGCGTGGCGGACAACGCCGGCAGTGCGCGGCGCAGGGGGCGCGGCGGCTCGGCCGGGTGCAGCGGTGGCCGCGAGGTCGACTGGGGGGGAAGGAAGCGTCGCGCGGCGACGGAGAAGGAGAAGAGAAGAATAGGAAGAATAGGGCACTCGGCGGAGGCAGTTTCGGGAGGGGTGCGTAACCGAAGGGAAAAATAAAAGGAAAGAATGGAGAAAAAAATTAATAGTAATAATAAATATAATAATTAATTCTCTCTCTCTCTCTTTTTTAAATAGTAACATTACAGTCCCCTTCAAGATGAAAATAGACCCTTCTGGCCCACAAACTTGAAGGCCAGCTTGTTGAGTTGATGTGACATGAAACTGACCCAATGGGTTTTGAATAAAAAGTAAAACTTAACCAAAATCTAAAATGTGAAATATCAAACTAAATAAGGAGTTAGCACCACCTCGTGGGCACTCCACCTTGGACGGCTACTTCGGGTCCACCCTAGTATGTCGATCCAAATGTAGTTGCGGGTCGTCTTCCATTGCAGACGATCCTTCCCACATTGCGATGAGTCAAGTACTTGTCACACCGAATTAGTCAATTTCCATCTCGGTCAAAAATAAAGCTGTATGTTGTTAAAAAAATTTTGATCTTGTGAAAGTTTACAACGTGGGAAGAAAATTCACACACAATTTGATAACTTATGACGTGGCACATCAATTGTCGATCAACACGTACATAAACATGACAAATGCAATGAAATTTCAAGTGCCAACTTGACTTCATGTTAGTAGACAATCGATTCTAACCTAATAGGGTGTTTGGTTACGTTTTTTTCCACTTTTTTGATCTAAATTTTAAAAATAAAAGAGATAAGGTGTTTGGTTGTAACTTTTAACTACTGTCTCATTTTTAAAAGTGAGATACTCTATGTGCACAATCTCTTCTAAAATAAAAACAAGGCAGGACTTGTTTTATTTTTGAGATAGACGCGGAGGGAGGCAAGTTGTGGGAGGCGAGACGTGCGGAGGGGGGGGAGGGCTGCCGGGGGGCGCCGCCGAGACGTGCGGAGGGGGGGGGGGAGGGCTGCCGGCGGGGGCGCCGCCGCGGGGGCGGGGAGCGGGGGTGCCGCCGTGGGGCGGCTTTGCCGGCGGGGGCACCGCCGCGGGGGAGGGCCGCCGGGGGTCGCGGCGAGGGGGGGATGTGCCGCTTTGGGGTGGCTTCACCGGTAGGGGGTGCCGCCGCGGGGGGGGGGAGGGCCGCCGCCGGTCGCCGCGGGGGAGGGCCGGCGGCGGTCGCGGCGGGCGGCGGGGGGGGGGTGCCGCCGTGGGGGCGGCTTCGCGGCGGGGGGCTCCACCGGGGGGAGGGCTGCCGTCGGGGGCGTCGCCGCAGGGGGAGAGGGCCCGGCCGGGGCGCCGCCGCGGGGGAGGGCCGCCGGCGGTCGCGGCGGGCGGCGGGGCGGGTGCCGCCGTGGGCGGGCGGCTTCGCCGGCGGGGCGCCGCCGGGGGGGGGGAGGGCTGCCGGCGGGGCGCCGCCGCGGGGGTGCCGGCCGTGGGCGGGCGGCTTCCCCGGCGGGGGCGCCGCCGGGGAGGGCTGCCGGCGGGGGGCGCCGCCACGGGGGGAGGGGCCGCCGGCGGGGAGGCGGACGTCGACGCCCACCGTCGGGGGGGGGGGGGGGGGCGGGGCCGACAACGCGCGAGCTTCGCTAGTTGAGGGCCGACGACGACACGGCCTTTTGCTGTCCGCCGCCGCCGCTGGAGGAGCGCCGCCGCCGCGGGGGGGGAGGGAGGCGGACGACACTGTGGGGGAGCCTTCGCGGAGCTGCAGGTTCTCTCTGTGAAGGAAATTCGAAAGAGTTTCGTAGAGTCGCGGGTCATAACCAAACACTATTGTCTAATTTCTAAAAATTACGATAATTTTACCAAACACCAAATAATTAAACTGTTTTGATTTTAAAAATAAAATTGAGAAGTCAAATAATTTTGATTTCAAAAACGAGGTTATCTTAAAATTAAAAGCGCTACCAAACACCCTATAAGGGACCGGATGGGATGCGAACGAAACCAAAATAAACAAGAATAAAACAAATATGAAAATACACTTAAAATCAAGTAAAATAGGTCATAAAATATGAAAATGTAAGAAAATTCAGAATTTAATGCAATTTGGAAATTCAAAATCTAACACTTGATTCTACGGAATTTGATTCTTTTAACAAGTGGAAATCAAATAATTCAAAACCAGTCAAAAAGGCCAAATGAAAAAAATTTCAAAACACTAAAATCAATCTCAAAATAGAAAATTCAGATCATTTAACAATCTAAAATTTAAAATTAATCAAATCAAAATCAAAGTTCAAAATATTTAAAACATACAGAACATAGTCGAATTGGTAACAAAATGTTAACTGGCATGTCAAACAACCAATACCTTACTCCGAATGTCAATCAAACTAAGTCAGGTTGTTTAACACATCCTAAAGTCATCACATTCCAAACACAAATAAAATATAACTTTAACCAATGGAAATAAAAATAAAAAACCAAACCAAACTCAAACAATTTAAAGATCATCATAAAATTCAAATCAAATTGAAATCAAATTCAAATATGAAATTTACAATTCAAATCGAACAAAGCTAACTTCAAATGAATTGATAAAAATCAACTCAAATAAAATAACACTAATTTTCAACAAATTTAAAATAAGTTGTTTGCATCTCATTGGTCCTGAAAGGTCAGAGCCCCTTTGAATTTTTTATTTTTTATGTGGATGTGCACGTTGTCTCAAATAAGATTGCTATGGCAGGTAATCAAGGGTGTTCAAGTGGTTGCTTGATGTAAATGAACGTCGGATATTTACACCATTTGATGAAGAGAGATCAAAAATAAATTTTCACATAACCTGAACTTTGATTTTATAATTTTACAAATATCATCTGAACAAACTAGTATTTTTATAAGCTATCACATATTTTTCTAGAAAGTTCAGATATCGATATTTCAAACTTTAGAAAGAAATCTTCCAAGCAAAGATTTCAAGGTTCCCACAATAAGATATATTGATGTTACTATACATTCATTCTAATAACATTTATTTAAATTAGATTCTATTCTAAAAGCCGTCGCAACATCTAAAATGTGCCTATACTTTCTTTCTGCTAGCAACATATAAGGTGACTCTCAAACACACTTTGAGTCAGAGCCTTAGTTAGCGGATCCGCAATGTTTATGGTTTAAGATATTCTATCTTTAATCATATCTCCTTGCGCTGCAATCACTCTGATCATGTAGTATTGCTATAGAAGTGTTTAAACTTTCGATGAGACACATGCTCCACTACATAAGTGATGATCTATCATTTCCACAAAATAATGGTACATTATCAGAGATATTAAGGACAACTCCTTAATATAAGATGAAAATCTTCATCTAGACTACTTCTTAAGCAGTCGACAACAATTATAATTTGTAAAATTTACAATGTCTATAGTATGGAACTTTTTCAGCTCACTGTACCACTTTCTAGGTAAACATGTATCCTAAAGTTATCTAACTATCAGTCACATGGAGCTAGAAGCATAAGTCTAACTCAAAACTTTCAATCCTATCCTTCATATTAGAAATGCATCATTGGTACTTCTCAAGTACTTAAAGATGTACTTTTCAACTATCTAGTTACTCTCACTTGGATTTGCCTGATGATTACTCATAACACTTAAGGCACTCATCACATTCGGCTATGTACATAGTATACGTGATATATCATATGACTAAGGCATAAGAGACTACACTCATGTATTCCATATCTCTTTAAAAGGTATAAACTATATATCTCATAGGCAAGACACCTATATTGGAGTTTCCATGTCAAGCCCTTTGACTATGGTTCCTATGTACAGCAAATGGGTCAAGCCAAGCATCATTTTTAGATCTATCTCTATAAACCTAAATCTTTAGGAACATTCTTCCAAAAAAATTATGGAGGATTCATTTTATAGGTAGACTTCACGGATGATAACATATCTACATCATTTATAATGAGTCGTATGTTATCTATATAACTTGTCTAGAATACAATAGCACTCCCACTAGTATTTTTATGCACACAAGGTTCTTCTTCATTCCAAATGAAGTCATAAGATTTAATGTTATCAAATCTTATATTCCAATGTTGAGAACACTGTTGTAGTCCATGTGAACATTAACAACATGTACACTTCCTTTCGAAGTTTTGGGACTCACATCTTTCAAGTTGTATCATATACAACAGAGGTTGTATCATATACAACTCCCTTTCAATTTCACCATTTGAGAAATATTATTTTAACATCCTAATTGACTTATCTCATAGTAAAAGTGTGCACTAATAAAATATGAATGGATTGAATTATGACTAAGGTTAAAAGATGTCATCATAGTCAACTCCTTAACTTAGATGATGTCTTTTCAATCATCATTGCCTTGAAGGTCTCACTTTCAAATTCACTCTCATCCATCCTTTATTTTCCATTTACACCTAATGGGAACTCTACCCTCAGGTAGATCTACCAAGTTCCAAACTTGGCTAAATAGATGGATATTATTATAGATATTATTGTCTCCTCCCTTTTTAGAATCAGTATTTAATATTACCTTTCATAGGTCTTTGGATCAACATTCTAACTTTATTGTGCTTATCTTCTTCTATCAAAGATATGTCTCACATATTTACAAAGTTGAATGAGCACAATTGAAAACCTATGATATGTGCCATTATCAATTACTACCTTAATGGAAGTGTATTTGAGTTGTGGGTCTAGAACTCTTCCTATAAGAATACAATAAGCTGAGCAACACATAACCTTTAACTCTAAAAATGGTATATTTAAATATTCTTAAGTTTTTTTATAATATCAGGCAATTCTACACTTTCTAACTTACATTCTAATTATTATGGGTTATACATCTTCATTATGGTCGAACATTCCAAAATCTTAACTAGCTTAAGATCAAGTGTTAACTCCTTTTTTCATATCATATATGAAAAATCAGAATAAATTTAGAAGGAACCAATATAGAGTGGTTATATTGAGTGCTTAACCCTAAATAAACATGGAATATTTTGCAAAGGTTGTCATTACTTGTGTCATGTCATGCATAACACAAATACCCCACCCCTGCTACTACTACTCAAGTAAGCTAAGGTTTATTGGGAGATGTCCATTAAGGCAAGTTGTATTATCCTTCAAATGATGTGTGAATTTAGTACTACAATGTTCATTTCTTGATGAAACCAAAAAGCTCTAATACTATTTTCATTTATTGTTTCCTTCATTTTTAGCTTAAGACAAATTTTCAAAGCCTCATATTTGTACTTCACAAGTACACATATATTTGCCTATAGAAATCATCTATTAAAGATTAAGTAAGAATGTTCACCTTTAGCCATAATAGACACATACCAACACATTAAAATGTACAAGTTCTAATAACTCCTTGGTCCACTCTCCATTTTTGGTAAATGAAGAGTTAGTCATTTTTCAATGAGATAATATTCTTATTTGGTTGATGATTCAAAATAATTTGTCTTTATGTTTCCATTTATGTAGATCTCCTTAAGTCTTTTTCTCATTGATATTACCATGTCTAATTTAAACTAAAGAAATAGATTAATCTATATCAACTCACTTCCTACTAAAAAGAGCATTCACACATACCAAGAGAGCTTCCATATCTTATATGAGTAAACTATTTACTAGGCTCCAATTGTCAAATAGTTTGCCATTCATAATCTTAGAACAATTATCATTTCCATAACTCAAAATAAATCAATATTTATTCAAGTAGGAAATATCGATAATGTTCATATAAAAAGATAAAACCAACAATCTTCAAGATAAGAACACCTCCCAAAGGTTATTTAAAGATTTTTACTTCCCACTATCAATGACACAACTTTTGCATCATTTGTATATGTAGGTTAATCTTTATACATCAAGCCTTCATTTACTTGTCATTATTTACAACTTTTGCAAATATAAGATGCATATCCAGTACCTCATACAAAGAGATGCATATATAACATCTTATAGTAGATATGTATATCTAATATCTTATATAAGATACACACAATTAGCATCTAATACCATAAGACATATATTTAGTATCTTATACTATAATATACATAAATTGTATCTTATACTTGATATGTATATGTGTATGACAAGTAAGTCAATGACTTAGATGTCAGAAGCTTCTTATGCTTCTCCTTTACTATATATTCAATATAATTTGCATCATTTCCACCAATCATCATCACCATAGTAGAAAAGCAATCCTGTCTTATTTGGGCTTAATATTCTTGACCATTTTCTTGACTTTTAACTATGTCTTCATTTTCTCATCTTATGATCTCACTTCTTTTCATTGATCTTACCAAGAAGAATTGAAGATGTATTGTTATCGTAATCTTGTCCTAAATTTGCTCATCATCATGAGCCATAATAGATCTTATATCCATCCGTCCATGTTGCCTTTACACTTTATATAGAGGCTAACATTTAGCATAAGACAAATAATACATCTTTATAATAAGATGAAGATATCATATTCTCTCACTACATTAGATGATTAGTAGGCACCCACTTCCGAAGTAGGTCAGTTACATGGTTAACTATGAGAACACTTCTCGTGATTCTAAACCAATAAAGAAAGTCAATGTTAATGAGCCTAATTACTTCTAGTATGCAAGATAACTAGTGATTAAGAACCTAATTCTACAATGGAGATATGATTCTATTTAGAAAATATTGCAAACATTCAAAATAAATTAAGATATGATCTTTTATCCTAATTTATGCTCTTATTAATTTCGACGAATTTACATAACTCTCATTATGCAAAGATGGGATATCACAATGACATCCTAGTGGGAATTAAGACTCTATTAATTTTATGCTGGCAACCTTGTGGAAAATACAAGTCATCCCATACTTAATATGTAGGCAACTTTTGTCAATTATAATACTTGGAACTCTTAGTCATTTAGTATCTAGAGTCATGTCCTTGTGAAAAACACATCAAGTCATATACTCTAGTTAGGTCAAATCCATTTGTTACGTTATGGGCATGGATTCTCAACATGGCCCTTGTGGGAAACACAACAAGGCCATGTCAACGGTTCACCCCAAGGTTCGGCTTTAAGCCTTAGCAACGATCACCAATCCCTTGTTGAGTGAGTCTTGTGGGAAACACAACAAACTCACCCAATCTAAGATTGGCTCATCGAGGCCATAACAACGGAAGGCTACGTGAGTCATTCTTAATGTACCACACTTATCAACCTAATTTAGACAAGGAGTGGTTTTTATTCTAGTCTCTATAAGAAATCGTCCATAAAAATATGGTGCAGCGGAAGCGACAATTCCTATGGGTTCCTTTAGAAATCTGTCTCAATCGGAACCGAACGACGAAAATCGAAAATCGATCAAATCGGGTTCGAATATACCTAATAGGGATTCATATAATCCAATGGAGAGGAAGAAGATGATCTTCTCAAGCTCTTCAAACCGTTCAAGTGTCCAGTCTCCAGCAGTATGCACACGAACTTCATCCACAGCAGGTTCTCCCTTCGCGCCGGCCTCAAAAACTCTTCTCGAACGGAGCTCCATCGACCATGGACACCTTCTAGAGAGAGGAGGAGGTAGGGAGGAGGCTAAGGACGTGGTTTTCACCCTTGGCTTGATTGGGTTTGGCTAAAACCATTAGTATTTATAGAGAATTATAAAATTTTTCATGAAAACCCAAAATCTTTATAAATTACGCCCTTGCCCCTGTACTTGTGGATAAGTCCTTTTGTGTGTGACCAACTAGGTTAAATAACCTATTTGGTTGAGGCCTAAATAAAATAGAACAATTCAATTTAATTTAATTAAATCCGTTATCCGATAACAGATTAATCGGCCTACCGATCATAAAGGGTACAAGCCACATCCCATGATCCCAAATGGCTATGGGGATAATCTCATCTCCATTGAGCCTTTCCATCATCAGTTACCACATGGATATAAACCCTCATCCATCTAATGTCCCGGTCGGAAAGGAGTACGGCATCGACTGTCAACTCCTTAGTGTACCAACTCTATAGGATCATGTACTCGGAATTTGATCAATTAGAAAAATCCTTTTCCAATTATCCTATCTACCCTGGCCAGGGATTTAGAGTACTATCCCATAGGACATTCACTCTCACTTACCGAGAGTGGATGATCCCTTGTTGTCTACTCAATTGCCTCCATCGAATTTTCCTTGTACCCGATCCATTGCTATACTCGACCATCTAAATAGTGATCAATAAGTCAATGGTAAAATCACAAGTTCCACCCAACAAGGCATCTTTGGTGACTCAGGTCAAAGGTCCAACCATGCAACCGTGATGATAGAAAACCCTGATAGACAGTTCGGTAAGATACCATTCAGGGTTTCTAATTCGGTTAGTTCAATGAACTCATTCAAAGAATGAGCACATGTATGCGTATCTCAGTGTCTCCACACTAATGACCAATGAGATCGGTCATCCTCATCACATGAGAAGACATCACATACACTAGTTTATCTGGATCCTTGATGTCCCGTCTCAAGTATCCTATGACTAGGAACATGTGGATCAAATACCTCTAGATGATCAATCTCATTATCATGATCTCATCATGATTTAATCATCATTGTATTTGATCAAGGACTTCATTATGATATTCGCATCAAATAAGAGCTTATAATGAAGATTTGCCTGATTAATTGAATGAGATATTTCTAGAAATGTCGAATCATATCATATATGATTGGCTTGTAGGGCATACATTTCTATCACTCTCATCATAGTATGTGCTACATATATATGTATACCTTTGAATATCATATATTTAAGGTATCTAGCACACACTACATATCAGATATGCAACATTTAAATAGATGATTAGACTTTCATCACGTTATTGCATGATCGGAGCCTAATCAATATGCTTTAAAGGATTCATCAACCTATGCTAGTGTTGACACGTCACCAAGTCTTGAAAAACTCTTCTCTAAGCATCCCACAAACATGGTAAAATTCCATAACACAATAAAAATTGGTAAAAAGTCCTTCACACAAAAATAGGAAAAATTCATCCATGCAATGAAATATGCTAACAATTTCAATAGCCAAGTTACATAAATTCTTGATGTTTTAAAGGAATCCTAAACAATTATTCAAGCCAAAGAAAATTCTAGAAAATCCTATATTATCTAAAAAACTAACAAAAACATTTTGAATTTCCTATGCCCATATTACAACAAAATTCTACACACCATAAAAAATTCTATTAGTTCCACAAGACTACAGAAAGAATCATCACTATAATAGAGACCGAGTGCATGGATGTCTTCTTCTCCAATGCTCAAGGTTAGATCTTCTCCATGACAAATCTATTCTTCAATGTAGAAGAGGCATTCTTTTTAGAAGTCTTCATCTCCAGTGCTCTAGCCCCCTTCTTCTCCACCTTCTAGGCCTTCTTTTTCCAACTAGGTTGTTGACGCCATTTCATTGTGAGGGTTTGCTATTAGGTAAAAAGGCATTAGGCCTCAAAGATGGTATGTACTATGTATCATTTATTCATAAAAGTACTTGATTATCTTCTTTACTTACCATGTTTGAAAAATAAAGGATCTCTACTGGGCTATAGAGACAAGTCGGAAGTCATTCGCCGATGAAGACTTTTTGCACTACATTGGTCGATCAATTAATCAAGGATCTGGGAGTGAAAGGAGATCAAACCGATAAATGAAGGAAGAGATTCATGGTCTCACTCTAGATGATGACCCGAGAGTGGGACCTGTTGATCCCATTGTCACCCAATCACGACAATGCCAAACATTAATAACAACCACATTGAAGAGTTTGAAAATAAATATGCAAGGAGAAGATCAGACGGATGACATCAGAAGAACATGATTGATACCATTGGGGATGTCAGATGAGGAGTGCCCAGACCTAATCCAAAAGAGATATACAATGTATATCTTTCCATAGAGATAGAATATATAAGAAAGTATGTCAAGTCCTTTGGAAGGATTTGGGACGAAAGAGGCTATACGTTGATGACTCATAGTTGGACTAGTATGCTCACTTTACAAAGTGCCTTAATTTGTTATATATTATACCTTATTTATTCATATTATTCTTAACAGGTGTAACTAAAAGAACGATGATAAACTTTTTAGTTTATTATCAAGTCGGCATTGTCTTTTGGAAGTCAATTGATGCATCGAGAAAGGTAAAAAACTCTAAATATCTTTTTCATTTGATAGACGAAGTAATCAAGAAGATAGTGGAGAACTAGGTTATCTAAATAGTCACGGACAACGCGGCCATATACAAAGTGGCCGGTCAAATGTGGTCAAGAGACCGAAGTTGTATTGGACACCATATTTCGCACATTCCTTAGATTTAATATTATAGGATATTTGCAAGGATCTTCAAACAGATTAGGTTGTGAAGTTAGCCTAATTTATCACTCATTCATCTACAACCACAACTTCATTCTTATCATGATGAGGGAACATACCTAAGGGAGATAGTTTCTTTGACCTGATGCCACGTACTTTGCCTGTCACTATATCTCCTTAGAGAGTCTAATGACTCATAGGAGGGCTCTGTGTCACATGGTCATCCCATCGCGGGGGGGGGTTACTTGGTACAGAAAGGGAGGAAGGTGATGAGGATAGTGGAGGGTGATAGAGAGCAGAGACTTTTGAAAAGTTGTGAAGAAGATGATGAGCATTGTGGGTCCTATAGTGATGGTGTTAAGGATAGTGGATAGTGATAGAAAAGCTGACATGGGCTTCTACACAATGCAATTGACAGAGCAAAAGATAAGATTGCAAAAACTGTGTCCGACTTCACTACAACATGAGACTCAAGTTGAAAAAATTAGAAAGAGTAAAGCATAATCAAAGGAAAGAACAACGGTGAAGGATAACCACTTTAGGAGGTGTAACTGAGGAATCATGTTCCAAAAGGAAGACATTGACTTGGATCAAATCTTCAATGAGAGAAATCCATTAAAAGAGTAGGTGAATGATCAAGAAGGGATGGGGTGACCCTTAGTTTAACATCGAAGATCGACAATGGGCTAAAGGAGTGCTCGATGACGTCTCTCTCTATCAAAAATTTTATATTCCTCCATTTATGGCAAAGAGAAGAAAAACCAGTGAAGAATCTAGTAGGGGTGCGCAAAGTAAGAAAACAGGTAAGCTAGTTTTAATTGATTCTCTTGGCATAACAGATGTAGAGACACTTAACTAGGATTAAGAAGACACTCTGGAGCCCAACATCTAAGTGAAGTATCAAACTTCGAAGGATTCTTCTTTGAAGAGCAGCAACAGTGATGGCGTGGACAATAGGGGCAAGGAGGAACCACTTGAAGTGGACAAAAGTCCATGGATGTGGGAAAAGCTCCTACAATGGCAGAACACTTCACCGAAGAAGATCAATATACCCACGCAACTCAAGACATGGACCACAGTGAGAGGTTGCAAGGTGGAGTACAGCATACCCAGCACGGCGGAGATCAATACCATGGATATGAACAACCGATTTGTGGGTATGATTCATCCCAATGCTCTTAGTTTTTTACTTATGACCAAGAGTGGAGTGCGATGAATTATGGATCATCATTAGACATCATGGTGCAATCTCCCTATGATAATTATTTTGATAGTTTTTGTAGGGAATCGGTCCAATCAGATTGGCGCAGTGGAAAATTTACGATTCCCCGTATATCATTGTCTTGGTCTCGATCGAAACCGAACGACGTCGCCAAAACCGGTATACGAAACGATTTCGAATACGTACATTTGTGGGATTCAAATAATCCCTAAAGATCGGAGAAGATCGAGCGTTCTCACGCTCGTTCAGCCACTCAAGTGTGCGGCCTCTAGTCGTATCCACACGAGCCGCCTCCATAGTTGGGTTCTCCTTCGCGTCGGACCTTCCGACTCGCCCCGGATGAAGTCCGATCGACTCTCGACGGCCTCCAGCATGAGAAAACGTGAAGGAGAGAGGTAAGGACGAATTTTGCAGCCTTGGCTTGTGGGGCTCATGCTCAATTCGCTATTATATAGAGAATTTGGAGTTTTTCACAAAAGCCCCTCCTTTCTCTATATTTACACCCTTGCCCCCAAACTTATGGATTAGCCCTTATGTGTGTGACCCACTAGGCCCAATAGCTCATTTGGTTGAGGCCTAATTAAAAGAACAACTTCTTTTAAATTAAATCTATTATCTCATAATAGATTTAACGGCCTACCGATCATGAAGGGTACAAGCCACATCCTATGATCCCAAACGGCTTCGGGGATAAACTCCTCTCCAAAGAGCCTTTCCATCATCGGTTACCACACGGATATAAAACTTCGTCCATTCAATGTCCCGGTCGGATAGGAGTACGGCATTGACTGTCAACTCCTAATTGTACCGACACTATGGAATCTTGTACTCGTAATTGGATCAATTGGAAAACTCTTTTCCAATTATCCTATCTACCTTGGCCAAGGATTTAGAGTACTATCCATAGGACATTCTCTCTCTCCTACCGAGAGTGGACGATCCCTTATTGTCCGCTCAATTGCCTCCACCGGATTTCCCATATACCCAATCCATTAACTATACGGGACCACAATACTAAGTGATCCATAAGTCAATAGTCAAAGTACATGGTACGCCCGGCAAGACATCTTTGGCGACTCGGGTCAAAGATCCAACCGTGCAACCGTGATGATAGAATACCCCGATCGACGGTTCGGTAAGATACCATTCGGGGATTCTATAATGGTCGATTCGGTGAACTCATTCCTCTAATGAGCACTCGTATATGTATCTCAGTGTCCCCACACTGATGACCAATGAGATCGGTCATTCTCATCATATGAGAAGATATCATATACACTAGTCTTATCGGATCCTTGATGTCCCATCTCGAGGATCCTACGACTAGGAACATTTAGAGTACATGCTTCTAGATGATTGATCTCATTATCATGATCTCATCATGATTCAATCATCATTGCATGCAACCTAGGACTTCATTACGATAGACGCATCTAGTTAATGCAAGTAATGAAGATTATGCCATTTATACTAAATAAGATATTACAAGAAATGTAAAATCATATCACATATGATTGGCTTGTAGGGCATACATTTCTATCAATCTCCCACTTGCACTAAAGCCAATCACCCACATGTCTGATCTCCATCAGCCCAAGGTGACCCTCAAACACACTTTGAGTTAGGGCCTTAGTTAGTGGATCTGCAATATTTATAGTTTAAGATACTCTATCTTTAATTATATCTCCTCAAGTTGCAGCCACTCTGATCAAGTAGTATTGCCACAGAAGTGTTTAAACTTCTGATGAGACAAAGGCTCCACTACAAAAGTAATGATCCATCATTATCACAAAATAATGGTACATTATCAGAGATATTAGAGACAACTCTCTAATATAAGATGAACTCCTTCATCTAGACTACTTCACAAGTAGTCGGCAGCAATTATGATTTGTAAAATCTATAGTGTCTATAGCATGGAATTTTTCCAGCTCACTGCACCACCATCTAGGTAAAACATATACCCTAGCTACCAATCATTTTTAACTATAAGTTTAAGTCTAACTCAAACTTCCAATCCTATCCTCCATACTCGAAATGCATCCTTAGTACTTCACAAGTTCTTAAGGATATACTTCTCAACTATCCAGTGACTCTCACTTGGATTTACGTGATGATTACTCATAACACTTAAAGTACTCATCACATTAGGCTATGTACATAGTATACATGATAGACCCTATGACTATGGCATAAGAGACTATATTCATGTATTATATATCTCTTTAAAAGAGATAAACTCCATATCTTATGGGCAAGGCACCTCTATAGGAGTTTTCATGTCAAACCCTTTGACAATGGTGTCTATGTACAACAAATGGGTCAAGCCAAGCATTCCTTTTAGATCTATCTCCATAGACCTAAATCCTTAGGAAGCTTTTTCCCAAAATAAATATGGAGGATTCATTTTTATAGTTAGGCTTCATGGATGATAACATACCTACATCATTCATAATGAGTAGTATGCCATCAATATAAAATGTCTAGAATACAATAGCACTCCCACTAGCATTTTTATGCACACAAGGTTCTTCTTCATTCCAAATGAAGTCATAAGATTCAATCTTATCAAATCTTATATTCCAAGGTTGAGAATGTTGTTGTAGTCCATGAATGAACATTACCAACGTGTACACATTCTTTGGATGTTTTGGGATTCACATCCCTCAAGTTGTATCATATACAATAGAGGTTGTATCATATACACCTCCCCTTAAATTTCACCATTGGAGAAATTTTATCTTAACATCCTAATTGACATATCTCATAGTCATAATGTGTACTAATAAAATCTAAATGGATTGAATATGGCAATGGTTAAAAGATATCATCAAGGTCAACTCCTTAACTTAGATGATGCCTTTTCAATCATCCATGCCTTGAAGGTCTCACCTTCAAATTCACTCCTATCCATCTTATCATTTCATTTACACCTAATGGGTACTTTACCCTCAGGTGGATCTACCAAGTTCCGAACTTGGCTAAAATAGATGGATATTATTATAGATTTTATAGTCTCCTCCTATTTTAGAATCAATATCTCATATTGCCTTTCAAAGGTCTTTGGATCAACATCCTTACTTTATTGTGCTTATTTTCTTCCATTAAAGATATGTCTCACATATCTACAAAGTTGAATTAGCACAATCTAAAGACCTATGATGCATGCTATTATTAATCAGTACCTTAATAGAAGTGTCTTTGGGTTGTGGGTCTAGAACACCTTCCAGAAATTCCTTGCTCCCACTATTTTCCTCAAAGAGGAACTCTTCCTCTAGGAATATAGTAAATTGTGAAACACATACCCTTTATCTCATAAAGTGGTATATTTAAATATCCTTAAGTTTCCTTAGGATATTCCACAAGTCTACACTTCCTATCTTATATTCTAATTATTATGGGTTACACATCTTCAACTTGGCCGGACATTCCGAAATCTTAACTAACTTAAGATCAAGAGATAACCCCTTTATCCATATCATATATGAAATAATCAGAATAAATTAGAAGGTACCAACACAAAGTGGTTATATTGAGTGCTTAGCCCTAAATAGACAAGGAAGATATTGCAAAGGTTGTCATTACTTGTGTCATGTCACACATGACACAATCACCCTTGTTTCTACTACTCAAGTAAGCTAAGGGTTTTAGGGAGATGTTCATAAAGATAAAGTTGTATTATCCTTCATATGATGTGTGAATCTAGTACTTAAGTATTTCACTCCTTGACCTAATCAAAAAGCTTTAATACTCTTTCCATTTATTCTTTACTTCATTTATTACCTTAGACAATTTCTCAAAGTCTCATATTTGTACTTCACAAGCACACATATCTATGCCTAGAGAAATTATCTATTAAAGATGAAGTAAGAATGTCCATCTTTAGCCTTAATAGACACAGACCAATACACATCCAAATGTATGAGTTCTATTAACTCCTTGGTCCACCCTCCATTTCTAGTAAATGGAGAGATAGTCATTTTTCAATGAGATAAGACTCATATTTGGTTAATGATTCAAAAATCATTTGCCTTTATGTTTCCATCTATATGGAACTCCTTAAGTCTTTTCTCATTGATATGACCATGTCTATATTAAGCTAAAGAAATAGATTGATCTATATCAACCCATTTCCTCCTAAGAGGAGCATTCACACATACCATGGGAGCTTTCATATCTCATATGAGTAAATTATTTACTAAGCTCCTACTAGCAAACATTTTGCCATTCATAATCTTAGAACAATTATCATTTCCATAACTCAAAATAAATCAATATTTATTCAAGTAGGAAATATCGATATTGTTCATATACAAGGATAAAACCAACAATCTTCATCATAAAACACCCTAAAAGGCTACTAAAGATTTGTACCTCCCACTATCAATGATACAACTCTTGCACCATTTGTATATGTAGGTTAATCTTTATACATCAAGTCTTCATTTACTTGTCATTATCTGCAACCTTTGTAGATATAAGATGCATATTTAGTATCTCATACCAATAAATGCATATATAACATCTTATAGAAGATATGTATATCTAATATCTCATACAAGATACACACATACTGGTATCTTATACCATAAGACATATGTTTAGTATCTTATACTATAATATACACAAATAGTATCTTATACTTGATGTGTATATGTGTATGACAAGTAAGTCAATGACTGAGATGCCAGAAGCTTCTCTAGCTCCTTCTTTGCAATATATATATATTCAATATACTTTCCAACAATCATCATAATGATAGTAGAAGAGCATCCTATGTCTAATTTGGGCTTACTATCCTTGACCAACTTCTTGACTCTTATCTATGCCTTCATTTTCTCATCTAATGATCTTACTTCTTTTCATTGGTCTTACTAACAAGAAGTATTGAGGATGTATTGTTATTTTAATCTTGCCTTAAATTTGCTCATCACCATGAGTCATGATAGATCTCATATCCATCTATCTATGTTGCCTCTAAACTTCATATAGAGACTAACATTTAGTGTAAGGCAAACAATACATCTTTCTAATGAGATGAAGATCTCATCTTCTCTTACTACATTAGATGATTAGTAGGCACCCACTTCCCAAGTAGGTTAGTTACATAGTCAACCATGAGAACACTTCTCATGATTCTAAACCAGTCAAGGAAGTTAATGTTAATGAGCCTAAGGACTTCTAGTATGCAAGATAACTGGTGGTTAAGAATCTAATTACATAATGGAGATATGATTCTATTTGAAAATATTGCAGACATTCAATGTAAATTAAGATGTGATATTTTATCCTAATTTATGCTCCCACTAATTTCGACGAATTCTCATAACCCTCATTATGCAAAGACGGGATAACACGATGATATCCTAGTGGGGACTGAGATCCTATTAACCTTATGGTGACGACCTTGTGGAAAACACAACAAGTCATCCCATACTTAATAGGTAGGCAACTTTTGCCAGTTGCAACTCTTGCAACTCTTAGTCATTTAGCCTCTAGAGTCATGACCTTGTGGGAAACACAACAAGTCATATACTCTAGTTAGGTCAAATCCGCTTGTTACGTTATGAGTATGGATTCTCAACACAACCCTTGTGGGAAACACAACAAGGCCATGCCAATGGTCCACCCCAAGGTTCGGCTTTAAGCCTTGGCCACGATCACCAATCCCTTGCCGAGTGAGCCTTGTGGAAAACACAACAAACTCACCCAATCTAAGATTGGCTCATCGAGACCATAACAACGGAAGGCTACGTGAGTCATTCTTAATGTCTCACGCATATCAACCTAATTCAAACGAGGAGGGGTTTTTATTTTAGTCTCATCATAGTATGTGCTACATATATATGTATACCTTTGAATACCATATATCTAAGGTATCTAGCACACACACATACATATCTAATATGCAAAATTTAAATAGATGATCATGGACTTTCATCACATTAATGCATGACCGGAGCCAGATCGGTATGCATTAAAGGATTCAACATCCTATGCCGGTGTTGACAAGCCATTATGCCTTGAAGAACCCTTCTCCTTGCATCTCGCTCTCTCCTCCACCTCGATCGGTCTTCTTGTCATTACAAGAGCATTAAAGGTACGCAGACCCATAAATGTACATTAATCAAATAAGAAACCTTGATCTCAATCAAGGGGAGTACATTTTAGAGGGAGGTAGAATATACAATCAGAATTTATAAGAGAGAAGATTAGGCACGCAGGCCCTTAATTACATGCCAACTTTAAATAAGCATCATCACATGACACACATTCTAAGTCCACGATCATCCAAGCATTCACACATACATACCATCACATGAACATAGTGCGAATACGTGGTAATAATATGATATAACTATTATATCATAAAAAATATACATCATATGTTTTGAAATTCCCAATTTCATGCTTGTCGAATTATTCATGAAGTAAATAACATGAAATAACATATAAACAATTTATATGACATAAACAAGCATCTCCAAACAATTTAGACAATATATGTATTTCCAAAACTATACAAAGTGACAAATCAATGTCCTAATCATCATTCTGAAAAATCATATTTTACAGAATTAATTTAGACATTAATTTCTCAAGTTAAGTCGTTAAAACAATTTTAAAAACTTAACAATGAATGAATCTATGACAATGGGGCTCAAAATCACATAAAAGATCATCAAACACTTTGATAATCTATTATATGATATTAAAAAAATTTTAAATAAATTTTATGGAATTTTATAGGCATTTTTCGGATTTTATTTTGATTTAAAACAATTTTAAATCAAATAAAATGGTCTTCGGCGCATTGCGCCACCCATCCTCCGCGCCGGATGCGCCGCAGGCGCCGGCGCACGGCGCCGTCCCACGCGCCGCGGGCGCGTGCGCCGGCGAGATGCCGCGCGCGTTGCGCGCGCGCACGCGCGTTCAAATTCAAATTTTTTTTTTTTTTAATTAACGCGCACGCCGCAGCCGCGGTCAAACCGCGTAAGGCGCGGTCAAACCACGTAGACGTGCGCCGGATCCGACTATCGGGTCCGGACTATCCCGTCTTCTCCACCCGATAAAGGTGAATAGTAACCGCGGAAGAGGAGTTTTAGGACCTTCCAAAATCCGGACATTCCGATCTCGGAAAAATAGAAAAAAATAGTGGTTCGATTCCAAATCGAACAAGGAATCCAAAGATACCATTTTATTTCCATCAAAAAATCCCAATCAACGGGAAAATAGGAAAGAAGCGCCGCCGGCCCTAAAGTTTCTCCCCTCGGAAAAACTCTGAATCGACCTCCGATGGTGCCGTTCGAAGCAAAATAACGATGGGAAACTCTTTGTAATCGTATTACCTATCTTCTAAGCCATCTATTAGACATCAAATGTCTCTATGGAAGAAGATCTCAAGAAATCCCCAAATCGAACCGGTGAATTCCGTAAAACGAAATCACCATCTTTCAGATCCTCTACCGGACTCTCCGGTGGTCCAAAATTCGAACGGTTTGCGGCGTTGGAAAGCCCTTTGTCACGAGATTCATTCAGAGGCAACCAATCTCCAAAAAGTATCACATACGATTTATGGTTACTCCGTCAAGATGGACGTTTGTACAGATTCGGGAAAACATAAAATATATTAAACGACGTCGAAACGACGTCGGAATCGAACGAGACTTCAACCTGGCTCTGATACCACTGTAGGGAATCGGTCCAATCAGATTGGCGCAGCGGAAAATTTACGATTCCCCGTATATCATTGTCTTGGTCTCGATCGAAACCGAACGACGTCGCCAAAACCGGTATACGAAACGATTTCGAATACGTACCTTTGTGGGATTCAAATAATCCCTAAAGATCGGAGAAGATCGAGCGTTCTCACGCTCGTTCAGCCACTCAAGTGTGCGGCCTCTAGTCGTATCCACACGAGCCGCCTCCATAGTTGGGTTCTCCTTCGCGTCGGACCTTCCGACTCGCCCCGGATGAAGTCCGATCGACTCTCGACAGCCTCCAGCATGGGAAAACGTGAAGGAGAGAGGTAAGGACGAATTTTGCAGCCTTGGCTTGTGGGGCTCATGCTCAATTCGCTATTATATAGAGAATTTGGAGTTTTTCACAAAAGCTCCTCCTTTCTCTATATTTACACCCTTGCCCCCAAACTTATGGATTAGCCCTTATGTGTGTGACCCACTAGGCCCAATAGCTCATTTGGTAGAGGCCTAATTAAAAGAACAACTTCTTTTAAATTAAATCTATTATCTCATAATAGATTTAACGACCTACCGATCATGAAGGGTACAAGCCACATCCTATGATCCCAAACGGCTTCGGGGATAAACTCCTCTCCAAAGAGCCTTTCCATCATCGGTTACCACACGGATATAAAACTTCGTCCATTCAATGTCCCGGTCGGATAGGAGTACGGCATTGACTGTCAACTCCTAAATGTACCGACACTATGGAATCTTGTACTCGTAATTGGATCAATTGGAAAACTCTTTTCCAATTATCCTATCTACCTTGGCCAAGGATTTAGAGTACTATCCATAGGACATTCTCTCTCTCCTACCGAGAGTGGACGATCCCTTATTGTCCGCTCAATTGCCTCCACCGGATTTCCCATATACCCAATCCATTAACTATACAGGACCACAATACTAAGTGAGCCATAAGTCAATCGTCAAAGCACATGGTATGCCGGACAAGACATCTTTGGCAACCCAGGTCAAAGATCCAACCGGCCAACCCTGACGATAGCATACCCCGATCGACAGTTCGGTAAGATACCATTCGGGGATTCTATAATGGTCGATTCGGTGAACTCATTCCTCTAATGAGCACTCGTATATGTATCTCGGTGTCCCCACACCGATGACCAATGAGATCGGTCATTCTCATCATATGAGAAGATATCATATACACTAGTCTTACTGGATCCTTGATGTCCCATCTCGAGGATCCTACGACTAGGAACATTTAGAGTACATGCTTCTAGATGATTGATCTCATTATCATGATCTCATCATGATTCAATCATCATTGCATGCAACCTAGGACTTCATTACGATAGACGCATCTAGTTAATGCAAGTAATGAAGATTATGCCATTTATACTAAATAAGATATTACAAGAAATGTAAAATCATATCACATATGATTGGTTTGTAGGGCATACATTTCTATCAGTTTTTTGGGACCTAATAGTGTGTGTGAACCTCTTTTTTACGATGTCTGTTCTTTAGAAAGGAAGACGTCCCCGGACTTTCCTAGGAAAATAGGTGATATCCTAAAAATATTAGGTAGTCCGGTGATAGTTTAAAAATATTAGAACCGAGGTTCGGGTTCTTTGAAAATTTTAATTTTTTGACCCTTCTCCACCGGATGGTGCGAGTATCCAGCGTTAACTTACATCGAGCAATGGCTCGAACGCCTTTGATTAACCGTCGCGACAACCTGTTTTTGGGAGACATGCACATCCACAAAATAAAGTGAACTCAAAAGTGCAGCGGCCTTTTGGGTCCGATGAGATGCAAACCGATTTGTTCGGGCAGGTTTCTGTGAATTTTAAATGAATTTCCAGATTGTCAAAACCTGATTTGGATGTGTTTACAGATTTGTCTTAAATCTGAAATTTCTATGCTTTAGTTGTAACCGAGATCTGATTTTCACTTAGGGACTGATTTGGGATTCTGCCGAGCCACAAAGGGGCTGGAGTGAATGGATTAAGGTGGGCCGAAATGGGCCTGCACAAAGGGCTGATCTGGAATCGGTTCTAGGACCTGAACATGGGCTGAACAAGGGAAGCTTCGGACCTGCTTGAGGGGTCTGTTCAGACGGCTTTGAATGGACTGATTGGGGCCTGTGTAGGGGTGTTCTGGATGGGGCTGCAGAGGGGCTGTTTACTGCAGGTTTTAGGAGCAGGTTCTGGGTCTGCTTAGCGGGCCTGCAGGTGGGTCGAATTGGACTGGGCAAGGGCCAGACTTTGGGCCTGATATGTGGGCTCGGACTGGGCCTGTAGAAAGGGCCAGCAGGTGGGCCGGACAGGGGCTATCCACGGGCCTAGATTGGGGTAATTGCAGGTGGTTTAAACCGGGTCAGATAGGGACCGTATATGGGCTTAACCTGGGCCTGCATATGGGTGGTTATGGGCCTGATGATAAGTCTGGAAATGGGCCTGTTTGTGGGCCTGGTTGTAGGTTGAACTCAGACCAGTTGTAGGATGTCTGCAGGTGGACCGAGCAGGCCTGCTTTGGGACCTGAGCAGGGGAATGTTTGATGCCCGTAGGTGGGCCTGCTCAGGTGGCTGAACGTGAGCTGGCCAGACCTGGATTGGAGGCCGGTTATGGGTAACGGTAGGTGGGCCAAACAGGGAGTAAGAGAAAGGCCTGCGTGAAGGTCTGCAAGTGTGGCAGGGGAATCCCATTTCAGAACCTGATCTGTTTTTTTTTTTATTTCCAGATTGCCTGAAGACTGGCTTCGTCTGGTTTTAAGTTTGCTTCAGATTCTGATTTTTTTATCGAACCTTCAGATTTGTTTTAATTCTGCTATGCTATTTTGTTTTATATTATGTTTTGGTGGTGTGCATCTCATCCGACCCATCTGGCTGCAAATCGATGCCCGGAACTTATGCATCTCAAGTCGACATCGGGGTCGCTTCATTTCATTAAAAGTGAAGTACATCGGAGTACAATGAGTGGTTATCCTTCCCCCAACTTAGGTTCTTCACCGATTTAGAAAATTTTCGGCATTACAACGGCATGCCGGCAAGTTTCTAACTTGGCAAAGTTTACCAGTCCAATCAAGGCTAGTCGGTGACTTAGCCAAAATTGGGGGAAGGATCATCGGCTACGGGAGCATACCCGCACTGACGTCCAGATCGACATCCCAGGACGTACCCGGGGGAGCCGTCCATTTCTTTTTAGTTTTATTTATGTTTTTTTATTATTTTAAAAGGCCACTCGAGCCGGTTTTGAGTTCCATCGGCGTTCAAAGCCGGTCTTCGGTCTTCTCATGCCGGAAGGGCCTGTCTTGGGCTGTTCTTGGGCCGGAAGGAACTATCATGGACTTGTGCGCCTCCCTCCGTCTTGATGGTAGGGTAAAGACCCGCCCGTACAAAACAATCGGCCCGTCGTACGGATTCCGAGAGGGTCCGGGACATCGCCCCTACCCACCATTGCTGAAAATGGCAGACTTGTGTAGCTTGGCTGGCTGCTGCAGACCTGTTTCTCTTTTGAAGCTTCATGGATTGGTGTCTCCTCCGGAAGGCCACAAAGGGGGCTGCTGCAAGGGGACTCCGAACTCCTTTCTTTTGAGGCAAACAGGACCTGTTTGGGACTCTTGGGCTGGAAGGGCCTATCTTGGGCTTGTGCACCTCCCTCCGTCTTGGTGGTAGGGTAAGGACCCACCCGGACAAAACAATCGGCCCGTCGTACGGATTCCGAGAGGGTCCGGGACATCGCCCCTACCCACCATTGCTGAAGATGGCAGACTTTGTAGCTTGACCGGCTGCTGCTTGCCTTCTTCTTGGTATGCCGCAAAGGGGGCTGGACAGAACCTGTTTTGGGGTTGTCGATCATGCCACAAGGGGGCTGTTTGAGACCTGTTTTGGGGTTCTTGGGCCGGAAGAGCCTGTTGGAGTTGTGCGCCTCCATCCGTCTTGATGGTTGTTGGCATCAAATTTTTCCGCTTAGCTTTCTTGATACAAGTTTCAGCAATGCCGAAGCCGGTGCAGAAAATCTAACCCAGATTCGAAAAATTAGTAAATAGATGATGTAAACAGGCTTTATAAATGCCTTTGCATGGCCTTACATGCTAAAAATGGCCAATATAATGTGTTCATTACATAGCCCCGGTCAAGAGCTTCGCAACGATGCCCAAAACATGAAAAACGGACATCGGAAGGCCGAAATGACCATTTTGCCCCTGACACTTTGGGACAAATTGGAACTCTAACATGGAATTCCAACTTTACCACATTGTCAAGGATAGATAGATCTAGGCAACACTCTAAATGGATCGAAAATCCGACCCCGGGATGAAGAGATATGCAAGAAAGAGCAAATCCAGACGGAAAGCCGTATGTTCTCGCACCAGGGGCATAATGGTCCGATTAGCTCTGGATCGACCCATGGGCTTAAAATTTCAATTTTTATGACCCAAAACTTTTATCTCATGAATATTGATGCATGAAAAATAAATTTGGCCAATGGGAGAAGGTAATTGCACTCAGATACAGTTTTCGGCAATATCGACAGCTGAGATCGCACCGATCAGAGAAACTAGCTAAATTAAGTGATCCGTTGAAATTCAAGTGATCTCAACCACACATCAGGATAGAGCATAATATCAATGGCGATCAGGGCATGATCTGGAATTTTTTTGAAGTCAATTTGGGATTTATTTAATTGGTTTTGGTCGGAATTAATGCTAGCTGTTGGATCGGGAGCACTTTGATTAAACCAGGGTTAAACCTAACCCAAGATGGGCTAACCCAACCTGTCATGTCCGAACCCCATCCTCCCTCATCTGATGTGTGCGCAAGAAGCCCTAGAAAATAGGGGAGGGAGGCGCACCCACCTCCTCCTTCCTTGGCTGGTGGGTCCCACTCAACCACTTCCCTCAACCACCTCCCATGGCTTATCCCTATCTCTCCCTTGGTTTATCTTCATCCTAACTAATCCTACAACTAACCAAGCTTATCCTCATCCAAGCCTTGGTCGAACCAGCCTTCTTGCCACATGTCATGTGTGCACATCTCCTTGAAAGAAGGAGAGGGTGCGCACCCTTCTCTCCCTCTCTTTCTAGTTGGCGCACAATCACCTCAACAACCTCCCTTGAGTTATCCTTATCATACCCAACCTCCCTTGAGTTATCCTTATCTCATCTCAACAACCTCCAGCCTTATATCCTCCTGGAGATGGCGCCCCTCAGCCCCTATAAAAGCCCCCTCAGCTGGCCATGTGCAGGACAAGCTGATCACCCTGCGGAAGCCCTGTCTCTCCTCCCTCTACCCTACTCCAAGACAGCTTCTCCATGATTGGACATCTTCATCAGCAAGTCAGCAACCTCTCCAGCCCCCTTGTGGTGTTCCAAGTGAATAATAAGAAGGAGAAAAGGCCTCCCTCCAGCAGGCGCGTCAGCAGCAGGTGCAACCAGCCCACCTGATTGGTGTGCCAACTTCAGCAAGTGCAGCAAGCTCTCTTCATTCCTTTGCACCATCCATCAACATCAGCAAGGAGAAGACCCCCTTTTCTCATCCAACAGCAAGAGAATAAGGGTTTGGTGGCACCTTCAGCCCATCATCTTCAACACCACCTGCAGTGCAAGAGAGAAGAAAAAAACCGGTGAGTTGAAAAAGTGTGTTCCGATGTAGCCTTTTAATTCAACTCTTCCCCTTCTCTTCTCTACCCCTCTCCATGGTGGCATACCCTCTGAGTAATGCCCATTCATCCCCCTTTGAGTGCCCTTCACGTTTGTCTACAGAAAGCCCTAAGTGTACCCTCTATTTGGCCATCACAAAAAACAGCCCCTTGTTGCCCCTTAAAACAGGCCTCTGAACTAGCCCCTTTGTGCACCCTTTTAGCCCTCCATGTTGGCCTCTAAACCTTCTACTATCATGCTTGGTTTGACCCCACTGATGTCACTTGGACATGCACCTCCTGCCTTTCCCAATCAGGCCCCGAATGGCATGCAAAACAGGCCTCCTTGCTGGCCCAAGTTCTGCCCCCTTGTGAGCACCCATGTCAGGCCCCTTTGATGGTCACCTAGTTTGCCCTGTGTGCAACACACCCAATACAGCTTCTACAGCACCCCCAAACAAACCAAACATCCTCTTTGATGTGTGGAAGGAGGGTCGATGCTTTGAGCCTCTCGGAATCCGCCGGACGGACCGAGACTACTCGGGCGGGCCTTCAATTCTCATGCCCTTTGTGCATTCTTAAAACCAGTCCTAGTTCATACCTAAACCTACCCCTTGTGCAGTCCTACCAAAGCTCACCTAAACAGCACCTTAGCCAACCCATTCCAGCCCCTCTGAGGCTCACATAGCCCTCTGCTACAGCAAGATGTCAAGGTGCAAAAATGGAGGGCAAATCAGGCCAACCGGGCCATGGAGGTGCAAAGCAGGCCCATTGGGTCATGAAGTTCAAAGCAGGCCGCCAGGACCCACGACGCTCAAGATTGGGCCACCCGGGCCGACATAGCATGAAGGCCAGCCCATTGTGCTGATGAAGCCGGCCCATTGGGCCTTGGACACTCAAAACAAACCTTAAATCAATCTGAACGCGAACTGCCAAAACTAAATAAGAAGTTAGCACCACCACGCGTGGGCGCTCCACCAGGCGCTAGCTCGGACACGTATCCGGTATGTTGACTCGGACGTAGGCGCGGGCCGGCTCCCGTTGCAGACGATCCTTCCCACTACTTGGAAAGTCAAAAGACTATGCCATGTAGGACGGGTAAAAATTCCACACCGATCGGAAAATAAGGCGGCATGCTGCCAAAATTTTCCTGGTCAAGTGGGATTTTACAACAAGGGAAGGACATTCACACATTTGCACTTCGACGAGCATTATTCTTGGCATATGAACTGCCACATATGATGTACACCAGCATGAACATGAATATTCAATGAACATTTCAAGTGCCGAGTTGATTACATGTGACTGGGCATCGACACTAGCTTGACAGACCGGATGTGATGCAAATCGAACAAGAGTTAACCAAATCCGAAGTTAACTTAATTAAATATGAAAATACATTCAAACTAATCTTAAAACATGCTTAAAACAGATCATTAAAAGTTTAACATTCAACAAAAAATCATATTTAATACAATCTGGAAAAATTGATTCAATACACTTAATCCATTGGAATTCAATTCCCCAAACAAGTGCAAGTCAAATAATCAAACCAATTGAAAAGAACACATAAAGAAAACATTAATGTATATGAAATTCATCTTAAAACATGTCAAATTTAGATCATTAACAATCTGAAGTTCAAAGTTTAATCACTTTAAACCAAACTTCAAAACATTTAAAACATACCGAACACACCCGAATTGGTATGAAAACACCAACCGACATGAGAAAACCACATTAAAATGACTCAACACATGTCAACTAAACTTAAACAAGTCAATTTGATCAACACATCTAAAATATCAAGTTCAAACAAAAAAATAAAATAAACCTCAACCAATTGAAGTAAAACAAACCAAACAATTAAAACAAGCTCAAAACACTTAACATTCAAATCCAAGTCCGATGGAAATCAGAAATCAACATTTCAAACCACATCCAAATCAATTCATAAATCAACATAAAACAACTTTAAACAAAATCTAATCAAACTTGTTTGCATCTCATCGGGCCTGAAAGGCCGGGGCCCTTTGTGTTCTTTACATGTTGTGGATGTGCACGCTCTCGTGAAACAAGATCGCTATGGCAGTTAATCAAGGGTGTTCGAGTGTTTGCTCGATGTAAATAAACATTGGATATTCGCACCATCCAATGGAGAGAGGTCAAAAAATATTTTCACAGAACCCGAACCTCGGTTCTATACTCTTCTTTTTATCACCCGGACTATCTAGTATTTTTATGGTCTATTAACTACTTTACTAGAAAATTCGGATGTCGATATTTCAAAACATACAAAAAACAAAAAATCTTTTTCAAGAATCAAAAATGATTCCCGAGATTCCCACAATGGTAGGGTAAGGACCCTCCCGGACAAAACAATCGGCCCGTCGTACGGATTCCGAGAGGGTCCGGGACATCGCCCCTACCCACCATTGTTGAATTTCTGCACTTCTGCTGAACCGCACATATGCTGCATCTTGTGCCACAAGGGGGCTGCTGGATGGGCTGAACATAGGGAGAGAAAGACAAGGGGGGTTCCCTTAGAGGGCTACATATTTATAGAATATTGACCCACCTGTTCTTCTTCTTCTTCTTCTTCTCCTTCTCTTCTTCTTCTTCTGCTGGCAGGTATGCACGTGGGCAGGAGGAGAGTAGCCGCTCTCTTCTTCTTCTTCTCTTGGCTGCTGGCAGGTGTAGACGAACAGCAGCAGGCAGAGGGGGGGCTGGAGCAGGCGCACAGCAGCCAGCAGAGGGGCAGCTTTGTGGCATCTTCAGCTGGTCTTCCTTCCCCTTCCTTCTTCTAGCCGCGGGCAGCAGGTGGCAGCAAGGGCAGCAGGATGTAGAAGCAGCCTGTCGGCGTCCAAAGGCAGTCCTCAGATGATGGTGCACACCCCTCTTTTTATAGGGGCTGGAGGGGAGGTGAAGGGCCAGCAGGGGCTGCACATGGGCCTGGGTTTGTACGCAGGCCTCTTGGCCTCCCCCCATGCAGCCATTGCATTGAATGGGCTTATTAACTGCCTGCCTCTTCTTCCTCCCACTTTCTTGAGCTGACCGCAAGGCTGGGTTGACTGCATGGTGCGGCTGGCTGCTGGGGTGGCAGGTGGTGCGCAGGATGATGCTGAGGTGGCAGGTGGGCCAGTGTGGCATGTTCACACTAGGCCGCAGGTGGCCTTAGAGATGGGCTACGCACAGGCTTCTTTCATGGGCCAATTTCACTGGTTTATGGGCCAGCTGGAGGCCATGGGCCCAAGCTTCTGTGGGCTATGCGCTGGGCCTGATCTTAGGAGGAAATTTGCCCAAATTTAAGATAGAATCATGGGCTTCTGATTGGACATACATGGGCCCCTGATTGGGCCCAATTTGGCTGAACTGTGGGCTGTCCGGCCTGCTCCTAGGCCTGCCCCCTCGTTCCCCTTTTTTATTTGTAGAAAATTGGACGCCAACAAATGCCCCCCATGGATGATTTCTTGGAGACGAATATTGACAAGGAGTCATTCGTGTAGTTGGCGACTGACTTGCCCTGCTTGAATCTTGTCTGGCTCGAGAAGGGCTTGGGCCCTCGAAGACGAACAGTCTCAGCCATTTGATTTGCCTGACTTATGGGGGCTCGGCTTGAAACCTTCCGACATAGTCGATGCAGACTTGTCGCTGCCTCCCGTTCATCCAATTTTTCTTTTGAAGTTTTCTCCTCCCTTTTTTTATTTTTTGTTTTACTGACCCGACTGCCTATTTTTAGGTTTTCACCCGAGCCAGCCTCCTTGATATTTTGCCTACATGCCTCCGGAGAGGTTTTCATGTAGCGGAGTTGCCTGATTTTGCCTAAAGTGCCTTTTCAGGTTTTCACTCTAGCAAGGCTTTCTTTTTCTTTTGACACTTTTGCTCTTGGTCGGTCGCTATTTGGGCGATCGGCCAAGCCCGTCGGGGCATCTTTCTTTTCAGCCCTTTTCTTTTGTTTTTTTTTGTGGGGAATTAAGGCTTTCCTCAAGCCATATGTACCATTGAATTTGACTATGTATGAATTTCAACGTGGTCAGCATGGAATGTTGAGCTTTCTGTGGGTATGGATTTCAACCCGATGTTAGAAAATTCAATGGTTTGTAACTTGATGGTAAAAGGCCTGCCGAGTATGGGTTTCAGCTCGAAAACAGGGGATCGTTTTGTATGGATTTTTTGTGCGGGTATGAATTTCGACTCGCAGTCAGGAAAGTCTCATTGTGGCGCTTGACCAAGCATGGATTTCAACCTGGTCAGTGGCATGAGGACGAAGCATGTTTGAGATGACCAATGACTCATAGGCTTTTGTAGACCGTGGCGGGCCGGAGTGGCCGTCCCAATTTGGCTTGACAATTGTAGAGACCAAAAGGTTAGAACGGCGGGGACTTCGAATGGCATCAAAAATGAAGGATATTTCAATGACAAAAGTTTTTTTTTAGGAATCGTTAAGATTAGAGGAATCGCGACGATGTGAAGTTTTTGGTGGCACCCTCAAGATCGGGATGATCAAGATGGTGTAAAACTCGTGGACCATCTTAACAGGGATGGTTAAGATGGTGTCAATGTTGACCGGCCACATGGGTGAGGTCCGCCTTCAGCGTCGAGCGGACTCGATAGGCCTCGCTCCAGTCATCATCAGTTCAGTCATGCTGCGGTCGAGCCGCTAGGGGCTTCTGTCACCACCGGACCTGTGGAGATCGACAGGATTCGTCATTTCGACGGGCGCTTTCTTTATGATCGATCGGGGGGCTATCTGATTGACTTCCCGTCAGAGTAGAAGCTATTGGACTTCATTCGTCTTCCTAGTCCCGTGCCAGGACTTGCCGGTGACCAGATTTCGACTGAGGAAAAACATTATCTTGAATGTGCCATCCTACAAGGGCGTGATTTGCTGAGGGGGGTTACAGAACTGTCTTTTCCTGCTTTCCCACTGGGAGTGGAGCGTCCGCACTCACAGTTCCCTAGCCAGCGCTCGATGGGGCTGATCGGGAATCTGCTGGATACCCATTGCACCGTTCGAGATTTCAAACTTGGCCTCTGGAGGCTGGATCGACAGTGTGATTCAGCGGCTGGCTCAGAGAGGCAGGGCCCGTTTCTTTCGCCAGGAACCCCTCGCTTCAGCGGTGAGGGGTATGACGGACGTTGCTTGCTTGAAGATTTCTTGTCACTGGACACTGTTAGTTGGTATGGGAAGCTCACTGTGCAGGGTTCTCACCGGGCTAGACTTGGTGCTTGCGAATGGCTGGAATATGTCCTGTCCAACTTCTCTGTTCGTCTGGAACGAGTGGGCAGAGGACAGCGGTCGAGGTTGCATTGTACGGCTACCCTCGTCGAGAGGGCTACATCCAGGTTTTGGCCGAGCGTTTCAACAAGAGATAGAACACCTTCGTTACTGCTCAGGGCGAGATTTCTCTGGACTTGTGGGGTCTCCACATGATTTCTGGATTACCAATCCAGGGAGCTCCTTACGAGGAGGTCGTTTTGGACGACCTTTGCCGCTGTCAAACAGGCTCCTCTGGTGACTATGTTCTGTCTTACTATCACCATTTTCTCGTGAAGGTCTGGCGTGATTTGGCAGAGGCTGGCGAGAAGGTTGCGCCTGGAGATTCTTTCCGAGTGAGCGCGGACTCTTGGCTGCTCTTCTTTTACGGTGGTTCGTATTATTATCGACACACCTTTGCTCGTCCGGGCAAAGGGCGTCCCAGTGTTTCTTTGTCGAGGCCTTCTCCTGCCACCGATTTTGCTAAATTCGAGGTTCCTAGAGAGATAGAGGACCCCTGGGGCTTGGGGGAAGTTACCCACCTGGCCGCTTATATGGCATTCTGGCTCTCCACGTTCACCATTCCTTTTGGGGATTCTGATTGTGTTCGTGTTGGTGCCATCTACCCAGCTTGTTGACTGGCGTGTGGCAAGCGACTAGCTATTGCTCTAGCGGCCCTGGCGGCCATTTACCATTATTTCGGCGCACTAGCTTCGCACTCGTCACCTTGTGACTGTACCGTGGTGATGGCGACTCATTATGTTTGTGCCTGGGCGACATCCTTGTTTGACGGGGTGCCCTCTTCCAGCAGTGCCACCGCGAGCCAGGCTTTGATGGGCAGGCTTATTGACTAACCTGGCCTGCATCTTCAACATGATCAGACGAGAGGAAGACGTGCCTTGCATCTGCTTCTGAAGGCTGGCGCCTCAGCTTTGGCATTTGATCATTGCTCCAGGGGGTACCGTCCACACACCGTCGTGGAACGAGCAGGAAAAATGGAGTGGATTGACCCCCTTGCAGGTGGTTATTCAGAGAGGGCTGGCTGGGAGTGGTGTTTGGCTACTCGAGCCAGTGTGCTAGTGTTTCGACAAGGGGGACAGACTATACTGGAGCCATACTTCCCTCACCGTTTCGGGAGGTCCTTTGGTTACGACCAGAGTGTGCCTCCTAACGCGGATTTTGACATTCCTGACCGGGTTTACACGGCTTCAGACCACCACTTGGTTGCTACAGAGTAGTGGAATTTCTTTTTTAGGAGCCATCAGGGCGACACCGTGATCATCCCTCCCCTGGGCGTAGTTGGTGAGTTTGATACCACATATGGCAACTGGTGGGTCCACCACAATAGCAATTTTAGGAGGCCACCTGCAGATCTGGCAGAGGCAGAGATGAAGCAGTTGACGCTGAAGGGTCAGGCTCCTCCTGACGTGAGTTTCACTTTACTGGACACCCACTACAGAGATCTGAGGGATCGAGTGCTTGAGCGCCAAGAGAGGTGGGCTCGGAAAGGCTTGCCTTCGACTCCGGTTCCAGACTCTTGTGGCGGGGCGGTTGATCTTCTGTCCGAGCCGCTCCGCGCTTCGTACCGGGCTTGGCAACTGGCTCCTCCACGTCCGGTTGACTGGTACGGGGCGATGGTGGTTGACTGCACTGGTCATACATCTGTTCCCTCCGGGGAGTTGCTACAGCACCATAACCGCTCCTATGTCTGGAGGCGGCATCTTTCTGCTCTTGTACGGTCCTGGGGGCCGTTGGTGTGTGCCTTGTTAGTGGAGCAAGCCTACTGTTTCGGGGACATCCGGTTAGCCGTGTTCCAGGCTGCTCGGGAAGTGGGCCGGGACGCCGGTCTATTGATTTCTATTATGCCTGACAGCTCTTCGGCAGGTAATTGATATTAAGAATCAATTCCATTTTGTCATTTTATGTATTGCCACTTTTATTATAACACTCGTCTGATGATGTGTCTTATTTGCAGAGGTTAGCCCGACTGCCGAGCCCGACCGCGCTGTCCGGCAGTCGGGATTCTTTCCGGGTGTACCACGCTCTTGGAAAAGAGCCTGGGTGGAGGAGACCTCCGCCCCTGTCTCGGGTCGGTCTCACCCTTAAAATTTCGCTTTCTTTAGCCTCAACTTGCTGCGGCTGATTCCTCCTTTTTATTGTAGATTTGCCGGTTTCCATCCAAAAGAGCACCGAGGCCGTGGTGATTCTCTCGTAGCCGGTGGAGGGATGCCTTCCTCACCTGCTGAGCTTGACACCCCGGTAGATGTTGGAGTGCCACAGCCTGTCGCAGTGCCTTCGGGAGAGGAAGCTACTTCTCCGGTTCGAGCAGAAGAACCGGCTGAGATACGGGTTTCCACACCGGACCCTCCTCTGATGTGGTCACCTTCGCCGATGCAGGTTGATGCCGTGGCCTCCTCGGGCTCTGGTGAGCTGGCTCCTCCGAATCGCGCTCCGTCTTTATAGTGCGTTTTGCTTTTATGTTTTATCATTCCGACCTGGCTTGCAGGGAGTCCTTCTACGGAGATTGCTTCTGTTCCTCTCTCAGGACAACTGATTATCCAAGCGTTATTGGTTGCACCCCCCCGTCCTGTTACTGTGGAGGCGGTGACCTGCGTGCCTCGCCTGGTAGACGCCTCCCCGGTCGGGGACCTGGCGCTGGCGATTATGGATGTTGAGCCCAACACGGGAAACACTTCTCCACTAGCGGTAGTTCCTTTACGAAGCTATCTTCTGCTTTTCTGTAGGCCTTGATTTCGCTTGCCCTGACGTCACTGTGCCATTCTTTTCAGGTTCCCTCAGAGGGGAGGCACGAGGGCGTCGCTCTTTCGGCTCTGCCAGTCGCTTCTTCTCCTTTGCCTGAGATGGCGGGTTCGGAGAGCGGCGTTCTTTTTCCGGAGCTAGGGCTGACCTAGCCTGACCAACTGGAGGGGGGCCGGCGGGTCTCCGCGGTCTTCGAGGAGAGCTTCCTTAGCTCCTTGGGGGCCCTGGCGGGCTCGTTTGCTGACCCGGGGAGTCTTCGAGAGGAGTTGCGATCCGCCACCTTTCACTTTCACCTGATGAGTGGCTCCATGCCTCAATGGATTCCAGCGGTGGAGGGCTTATGGGGTGAGTTTTGCACCCGTTGGCTTGAGGAGAAGCGACGCGTAAGGTGGACGACGATCTTCCTCCTACAGTTCGAGGCAGCTTCCGCTCAGCTGCGGCTCGTTGACAAGGCCTCTGCGCTGTCCGACGAACCCTGCAGCAGCTCCAGGGTGATATTTCTTCGGCTTAGGCCCAAATTGGGCGTTTGCAGGCGGAGCTAGCGGTGGTGACGTCAGCTCATGAGCTTCTGGCGGGGCGGCTGGATTCCATGCTGCAGGAGCAGGCTTCTTTAGCCCGTGAGGGGCTGGCACTTCGAGCACGGTTGGCGGAGCTGGATCGGGAGCGTCCGGTTGATCATCTTGGTGGCCTGCCGTAGTTTTTTTGCTGCTCTCTTCTTTTGTCAGACTTCCAGGGCCTGTCCTGAGAGGTCTTTATCTTATGTTATGATTTGCTGCTTGAAATAAGATAATAAATTCTCTGTTTTGCTTTGGTCTTCGGGATGCTGATTTGCGAAAAACAAGTGTGGAAACACTCGGGCATTCGGCCATTTCTTTTTTCTTTGAATCCGGAGGCGAGGATATACAAATACATTCGTTTAATCGGAAAACAAGGGCTCGAAGGGCCGTATCGTTCAATCGACCAAATGACATGAAGAAAGAAGGTGGTCTTCCTTGTCACCTCAGTTATGGCATTTCCCAGCCTACCTCTGCCGTTTAGGCAAGGGAGCTTTATGGAAGCCGGTTCATCACAGGCGACTCGGACCCCCTCCCGGGTAAAACGGGGAGATCCGTTTGTCGACTTTTTTTTGTTATTTAACTAGCCCGATCGCTTATTTCCAGGTTTTCGGTCGGACCAGCCCCCCCCTTTGAATTTTGCCTACACGCCTCCGAAGAGGTTTTCGTGCAGCGGGGTAGCCTAGTTTTGCCTGGAGTGCTTTCCATTGTTGTTGTTTCACATCCCAGCTAGGCTTTTTTTTTGAACAAATAAGATACAGAATAGGGTAAGGGTATGCGGAGTCAAAGTGCAGCCGCAGTCATTATTTAAGTCCAACGATAGAAGGCGGACTTCTCCCAGACTTTGACAAATGGCCCGGTATGGGGAATCTTTAAAGAAAAAGGGGGGTGACCAACCCAAGCGCATGGCGCGACTTGGCATGAGGGTCTCGTTTTGTGAACCAGTCCGAGTTGCGGAAGGCAAATCGGCTCGAGTGTTACAAAGTGAAATGATCAATCCAAGCGCAGAAGGCGACTTGGCATGGGGGTCATTTTGTTTTGAACCAGTCCGAGTGCAGAAGGCAGATCGGCACGAGGGTTCGAAAGGAGAGTGACCAATCCAAGCGCGGGAGGCGGCTTGGCATGAAGGTCATTTTGTTTTGAACCAATCCGAGTGCAGAAGGCAAATCGGCACGAGGGTTCGAAAGGAGAGTGACCAATCCAAGCGCAGGAGGCGGCTTGGCATGAGGGTCGTTTTGTTTCGAACCAGTCCGAGTGCAGAAGGAAGATCGGCACGAGGGTTCGAAAGGAGAGTGACCAATCCAAGCGCGGGAGGCGACTTGGCATGAGGGTCATTTTGTTTTGAACCAGTCCGGGTTGCAGAAGGCAAACCGACTCGAGGGTTCGAAAGGAGAGTGACCAATCCAAGCGCCGAGGGTAACTTGGCATGAGGGTCATTTTGTTTTGAACTAGTCCGGGTTGCAGAAGGCCAACCAGCTCGAGGGTTCGAAAGGAGAGTGACCAATCCAAGCGCCGAGGGCAACTTGGCATGAGGGTCATTTTGTTTTGAACCAGTCCGAGTTGCAGAAGGCCAACCAGCTCGAGGGTTCGAAAGGAGAGTGACCAATCCAAGCGCTGAGGGCAACTTGGCATGAGGGTCATTTTGTTTTGAACCAGTCCGGGTTGCAGAAGGCCAATCGGCTCGAGGGTTCGAAAGGAGAGTGACCAATCCAAGCGTCGTGGGTAACTTGACATGAGGGTCATTTTGTTTGTTCTTTTCTTTTTTTTCTTTTTTTTTTCTTCATTTTTTTTTATCGTCCTGAGTGCTATTGTAAAGAGTTTTCACCCAGGCCGACCCCCTTTGAATTTTGCCTGTGCGCCTCTTTACGGGGTTTTCACACAGCCGGGGACATCCGATTTTGCCAGAGGCGCCCTTTCGGGTTTTCACCTCTGCCGGATTTTTTTTTCTTTTTTTTATCATTTTTATTTACATTTTACAGTCGCCGCCACCAATGTCATGGAACTCATGCTCGGGGGTATAGTATTTCTTGATGTGTTTGCCGTTGAGCGGCGGGAAAGGAACGTCCCCTTTGCTGTCGACAACTGTGTAGGCACCTCCCTCAAAGACTTGATGGATCACAAAGGGACCCAACCAATTTGGTAGGAACTTGTTTTTAGGTCGACCTGCCATGGCATCCTTTTGCTTTACCATGACAAGATCGCCCTTCTGGAATGCTCTGTCCTTGACCAACTTGTCGTAGGCGCGGGTCATCCTGGCTTGGTAGGCTTTGAAGCGTGTGTAGGCCTCAAGTCTGCTCCCCTCCAGTCTTTCAAGCTCCATAAACCTTCTGTGTGCTTCATCAGGCTCATCGGAGGCGAGACCATGATGAACAACTACCCTGTAAGAGGCCAATTCTATCTCTACAGGGATAACAGCCTCACTTCCATAGACTAGAGAGAAAGGGGAACACCCTGTGGGGGTCTTGTACACTGTGCGGTACGCCCACAACGCTTCCTGCATTTTCTCGTCCCAGCTTTGCTTCTTTCCCCCGACCACTTTAACCAAGAGTTTGCACAATGTTTTGTTGAATGCTTCTGCTAAGCCATTGGCCTGGGGATTGTAGACGGTGGAAGTCCTCCAATCGATGAGGAATTTAGCCGCCATTTTGTAGACCGTGTGATTCTTGAACGGAGTACCATTGTCGGAAAGAATCCGACTAGGGACGTCGTATCTGTAAATGATATTCTGCCTGACGAAGCGTGATACGACTTCGCCCGTGACTTCTCGAGCTGCAATGGCTTCGGCCCACCTGGAGAAGTAGTCTGTTGCCGCAAGGATAAACTTGCACCCCCTAGAGGATGGCTTGAAGGGTCCGACTATGTCCATACCCCACTTGGTGAAAGGCTAGGTTGGGGTAGTTGGATGGAGTTGAGTGTGCGGACGCCGCGGTATAGTCCCAAAAGCTTGACACTGGTGGCATGCTCGGGCAAACTTGTCACAATCGGCGAACATGGTTGGCCAAAAGTAACCTTTAAGCTTGATAGCAATCTTCATCTTGGGTCCTGGCTGGTGGGCGCCGCATAGCCCGCTGTGGACTTCCCTCATAATCTGGATGGCTTCCTGTCTAGAGACACACCTGGCTAAGACCGCTCTTTCTTTTTCTGGCACCATCCGGTATAACTCTCCACCAATAATTTGGTAAGAAACCGCTCTTCTCGCCATTTGAACCCGCTGGGTGCGTTCTTTTGGCACAATGCCATTTTTAAAGTTGATGATCGGCTGGCGCCAATCCGGCTCAAGGGGCCCTTGATCATCTTCAATTGTGTTTGCTTCTAGAATAGCTTCTTTGTCTTCGGGTTGCTTTCTCCCTGGCAGAAGACGCCTGTGCTTCACAACAATTTCAAGCATACCTTTAAGTGGTAGCTTGATGGCAGAGGCCAGCTTGGCCAGTGCATCGGCTTGGGATTTTTTCCCTCTCCGGATGTGTTCTATACTGAAGAGATAGAACTTCTGTGACAAATGGGTGGCCTTCGTGTAGAATGGCATCAACTCCGGCTTGCGGACCTTGAAGACATCCAGCATCTGTCGAATGACTAGCATGGAGTCTCCGAACACCTGTATACATTGAATACCCATCTGCAGGGCAACTTGGAGACCGACAACAAGCGCCTCATACTCGGCCTCGTTGTTGGTGTAGATCCCGGTGAGGGAACACGATTTGTGGAGAACTCCGCCATCAGGGCTGAGAAGCACGACTCCCGTGCCTGCCCTGCTTTCGATTTTTCCTAACATATTCTTTTCAGTTCTTGCCGCCCCATCAAAGAAGAGCTGCCAAGGCTTGATATGGATTTGCTGGACTTCTCATGCCGAGTCGTGTAGCGTCTCCTCGTCCCGTAGTTGGAAGTTGAGAGGAGAGTTGGCTGGAACGGGATGGGCCGCAAGAAAATCAGACATACCTTGGCCTTTGATTGCCCTGCGAGGGACATATTTGATGTCGTATTCCATGAGCATCAGTGCCCACTTTCCCAGTCGCCCGGTTGGCACGGGCTGCTTCAGCAAATGCTTCAGAGGGTCAACCTTGGATATAAGGTTAACCTCGTGTGCTAGCAGATAATGCCTCAGCTTTTTGGCGGCAAAGACGAGGGCCAAGCATGTCTTTTCCATCGGAGAGTATTTATGTTCGAGCCTGACCAATCTTCTGCTTAGGTAGTATAAAGGCTGCTCTTTTCCCCCCATATTTTCTTGGGCGAGCATTGTCCCCAGAGAGTCTTCCATTGCTGTGACATAAAGAATCAATGGTTGACCTTGAACTAGTGCCCCCAGAACAGGGGGTCGAGGAGATACTGCTTCAAACCATCAAGGGCAGCTTGACACTCATCATCCCATCGGAATGGGGCTCCTTTCTTTGTAAGTCTGGAGAAAGGCTGACATCTCCCAGATAGATTGGCGATGAAGCGCCGAATATAAGCCAATTTCCCCTGCAGGGATCTTAGCTCTTTTATGTTTCGGGGAGGAGGCAAACTTCGGATTGCTTCAATCTTCTCTAGATCGATCTCAATCCCCCTGTAGCGGACTATAAAGCCGAGGAACTTGCCACTGGAAAGGCCGAAGGCGCACTTCATTGGATTCATCTTTAGGTTGTACTGTTGAAGTCTCTCGAAGACCTTCCTTAAATGGAATAAATGGTCCTGCCGAGACTTAGTTTTGACTACCAAGTCGTCGACGTAACATTCGACCATGTCGTGAAGCATAGTGTCAAAAAATTTGGTCATTGCCCTCTGGTAGGTGGCACCTACATTCTTTAAGCCGAAAGGCATCCTTTTATAGTTGAATACACCCTTGGGTGTTCGAAAGGCTGTGAAAACTTTGTCCTGGGCTGACATCGGAATTTGATTGTAACCCGAAGATCCATCCTTGAAGGACAGTGCTTCATGCCCCATGGTTATGTCAACCATATTCTCGGGGATTGGCAGGGGGAAGTCGTCTTTAGGGCATGCCTGATTGAGGTCCCTGTAGTCGATGCAGACCCTGATTTGTCCATTCTTTTTCTTGATGGGGACGATGTTCGCTAACCAGACATGATAGATACATGGCTTGATGAAGTCTACCTCCCTGAGCTTGTCCACCTCAGCATTCACTTTGATTTCTAGCTCTGACCGCATTCACCGCTGCGCCTGTTTCACCGGCCTGGCATTGGGTAGGATGGCCAAATTATGGACCGCCACATCTGGGTTCAGTCCTGGCATCTCTTTATAGGTCCATGCAAAGCAGTGCTTGAACTCCTGGAGAAGGGCTTGATATTGGGCCCTCTCCTCCTCGGTCAGTAGGGCACTAACAAAGGTTGGTTGTGGGTCATGCTCCGTGCCAAGGTTGTTCTCGAGCAGGTCATCAACTGTCACCTGGCCACCATCTTCAATCTGTTCCGGAGCTGGTCGTAGATTGAAAAACTCGGGGAGTACTATTCGGCTGTTGACTCGGAGTCGCTGTCCGGACTCGGAGTCGGGTGCTCAACCTGTTGACAAGGTCCATCAGGGGTAGAAGTCGGAATTCCAGGCTCCTTCTCATCTTCCTGCACATTTACCATATTTACTGCATAGTGGACCGGTGCCTCGTAGTCTGAATCGTAGGCGACACCGGGGTGCTTGCTGGTGGATTTGTGGTTTCCCTGTGGGTAGCATATATCATGGAAGGCGCGGGCCTTTTTCCAGGGCTGCTTCTGAGGAATACCCATCTTCCGGTACATTTGAATGATCCCGGGGGCTACGCCCGGGGAGGGTTGGATGGTGATTGAATAAGAGTCGGAATGCTCATGCCAGTCGAGCTCATCCCGGACTCGCTTCTGGGTAGGCTTAACCCCATGCATGATATGATCAGGCTCGTTAGGGTAACAAACCCGAAATACGGAGAGTTTCTTAATTGTCTGGAGCTCTCGCTCCCCTGCTAGCCATAGTAAGCCGTGGGGCATGCCGATACTCTCCTCAATCTCTCTCGTGATGGAGTTGGCGTTGTAGATGGCCGGTCTTGTTCCTTTCCTGTATGATTGTGTCCTCGGGCCTTTAGTCTTCAACGAGAGCTTGAACATCTGAGCTCTGACCTGATCGACTTCGATTTTCTGGCTCTGTAGGGCTCCCTTCTTCCATCTTCTCTTTGCCTTTATTGACTGGGGGCTTCACCGGCTCAGTCTGGAAGTGTGGTATGGCATTGGCCAAGTGGCATTCTGTAACTTCGAACGGGGCTTGGTCGGCTTCGACTCTGTACTGCTCACTTTCCTTAGAATATTTGACACATTGATGCAACGTTGATGGCATGACGCCATTAGTATGAATCCAAGGGCGTCCCAAGAGTGCTTTATATGTGGTGTTGGCATCAATAATGTAGAAGGTGGTTTTAGAAACCAGCCCCCCGACGTCCAGCTCCACCTCCACTCACCCGAGTGCTTCCTCTGAATCTTGATTAAACCCGGAGATAGTGACTCCGGGGGCTTTATGTAGGTATGGTGCCAAGAAAAGTGCTCTGAATGTCTTCATCGGCATCAGGTTACATGCAGAACCGGCATCAATCATGATTCGGTTCATTTCATGTCCGTTGACGGACCCTTCCATGAACAAAGCCCGGTTGTGGAACGGGGCTAGAAAGACCATATCTTCCTCCGTGAAAGTCACGAGAGGGATCTGGGTACCTTGAATTTCGGCGACTTGCGCATCAAATACCTCGGGCTGCTGCATTACAGCAATCAATGCCTCCCGAAGTTCTTGACTGAGATAGAGGGCCTCCCAGATACTGATGTGCACTGGGAGACGTCTGATCTTCGCTAGCAGCTTATCATCGACCTTCTGCTTGGCTTCCGGTAAAGACGGAAGCGGAGTGGAATAAGGTAGGTCTGTAGTGACAAAGAGCTGCGAAGGGCTTGGGCCCTCGTCTTCGTCTTGAAGCGGCACTGGCTGTAGTTGGCTCTGTTGCGCTTCTTCCTGGGCTTCGGTGTCTCTCTGGGCATCGGCCTGCACAATGGGCGGCACGGTGCTGGTGCTGGAGAGATCCCAGATGTTGACCGGGTTACCCCTGTGTGGCTGCTGGCGTGGAGGCTGCCTGACAATGGGAGCGGGTACAAGACCAGGCTCTTCATCCCTGAGATAGATGACTCGATCAGGCTTGGACTTCTGTCCCATTTGCTGGCGCTGGTTCTTCTTGTTCTCCTTCCTCCGGAAGACAAGCTCGGCACACGGGCTTGGCCTTGAAAGGCGATGTTTGTTATATGAGCCCGGGGGGGGGCGAAATTCACCATATTTCAAGAGAACACTTGGAAGTGGTTCCTAAGTGTCTCCAAGTCAGGTTCACGTTCATCTGGTCCCCATAACTTGGACACTTGGGCTTCAGCGGCCCCGTCACCCGTGGTGACCCTCTGTTCAAGAATGTCGAGGCGGCGAGTTAAGTCGTGGTACCTGATCCATTCTGCCCAGGAAGTGAATTCCATTGGTGTCGGGAGGCCCACGGGTTGCTTTGGGGCACATCCCTCCAACCGGCTTCTCATTTTTTGTAGCTTCTGGCGAGGGGTCGGCCTCTGCGGCCCTGACGCCCTGGCAACACTCCCCGTCTGCTGTCGGAGTCGTGCTTCAGCCTCATTGTTCATTTGGATCAGCTCCTGGGGGAGCCTCTTATAACAGGGAAAATAACCCCGCCTAGAGGGTCTGTGAGAGATATCTCTAGCTCCGGCCTTCTCGATGGCTCCAGCCTTCGAGGCGATGTTGACAACGCAGGAGGAACCGGCTGGCTCTATTCTGACATGAGGCTGCGGTGGGTGGACCGAGTAGCGGCCTACTCTTAATACTCTGCCCCTGATCAACTCTTCCAAGCTCCTCTTCACAGCACGACAATTTTCAATGGCGTGAGAGTAGGTATGGTGATACCCACACCCTTCCTTGGGGAAGGATATAATATGGTACTCCCTCCCTGGGCATGGCTTAATCAGACCCTCTCTGGCGGCCTTCTCGAACAGCTGTCGAGTCATTGTCTGGGGGAAGGAGTAACACGTATAGGTGTAACTTCACCGGCGCTTCCTTTGGGGAGACCCTGGCGGATGTCTCTCCGATACTGTACGTGAGTGATCAGAGAGGGCTTCAGATTCGGCACCACGCCTGCGGTATCCACCATGATCATTGTGCAGATCTTGGGGTCGCTCGTCTGTTTGCCGCGATCCTGCAACTGATGACTCAAAGGGCCGTGGGGGCTACCGTGGCCGGCAAACTTCCTTAAAAGTAGCCTTGCCAGTCAGGATGTCGGGGAGGTTAGCCAGGGCCGCCGTGATATCGGCTTCCAAGCGGGCGCATCGGGCCCGGAATCCCTCCAGCATTGCAGCAACGTTGGAAACTATTTGATGTGCCGAAGGGCGCGGAACTGGTTCTTGCCGTAGATGAGGTCCGTGGGGAGATGATCGTTGCCGGGGTAGCTGCGGGGGCTGTGCCGATCGGGGGCGCGGAGACTGTGTTTGTGTTACCTGGTAGCGCGGTGTCCTAGGGCACTTGGGCCCGGAGACTGGATGACGACAGTGCACCACGTTGACGGTGAAGTTTGCCTGCTGACGGGCACCTTGATAAGATTGGGGCGGCTGGACTAGCCGATAGCCCAGGTTGAAGACTTTGTCCTGTATCATCCTCTCCGCCAGGTCCTTAAATTGGTAACAATCCTCGATGACGTGCCCCAACAATCGATGGTAGTGGCAGTAGTTGGCTTCGTTGCTCCTTTTGGCGTCGTCAGGGCGCCGGGGCACCGGCTGACAGGCAGGCTGATGAGGTCGTTCTGCATACAGACCTCGAAGAGCTTGCGCATGTAATCTCTGGCGAAGGAGTAGGGCTTCTGGGTGCGCTCCTCCCACGTCGGTCTCGGAGGAGCGGCGACGGGCTTCCGAGGAGGGGGCGCCGCGGGGGCTCTCTCGTTTCCCCTGTTAACATTTCTAGAGGGTGAGGCAACATCAATGATGTTTACCTCTGTGGAAGCTGGTTGTTTGTCTTTAGACGGCCTCAGGTGGGCGCTGGCGGTCGATGGATGGCTGTAGTAGAAGTGCTCGATGTCGGCCACCGTGATGATGAGGTCGTCGAAGGTTTGGATCCTGGTACCCAGCACCTTCTTCTGAATGTCGGGCCGGAGCCCTCTCTTGCACAAGGCCACTGCCCCCTCAGCGAGGGGTGGGTTGGCGCATTTCATGCAGACGTCGCGCCATTGCCGGATGTAGTCGACGGCGGTCTCATTGCGCCCCTGCGTCATTATGGCGAGCTCGACCAACGTGTGTGGCCGCTCGGAGAAGCTGAATCTCTCCACCAACTTCCGTTGCATATCTGCCCAGTCGGCGATGGAGTTCGGCATCAGCTTGGAATACCACTCGAAAGCGGTCCCGGTGAGGGTGGTGGCGAAGTACTTCAGGAGATATGACTCATTGTAAGCCAAATCTCCCATGTGGGCGAAGTACAGTGCCAGATGTTCCCTCGGAGATCCGCGCCCATCAAACTTGGAGCATTTCGGGATCTTAGAGACGTCCTGCGGGAGCCGGACGTACTGATGGTGCAGTGGGTACAGGACCTGGTAGAGACCCATGACATTATGCCCCTCATCGTGCTGAGCGAGGCGAGTGGCGATCAACTGGTCAATGATGGCCCACTGAGCCGGGTCTAACAGTTCCTGCGGAGGCGGTGGGGGAGGCTGATAGCGCCGTCCCTCGAAGGGCACATCGTGGACCGGCGGTCTTGGAACCGGCGGTTAGGGCATGACTGGAAGGGGTGGCAGTGCTGATGTGTCCATCCGAGCCATATAGGGATCTCCGGAGGTCTCATCTTCCTACAACTGGTAGACCTGCTGGGGGCGTAGGAATCCGGCATTGGCTATAAGGGCCCTCAGCCGCTGGTTCTCTCTTTGGAGCTCTTCCATTGTAAGCACGGGAGGCGCGTCATCGGGCTGTTCCGGGTGAACAGGCTCATTGTCAACTTTTTGGGCCCTCTCAGCGGCTGCGGCCGATTCTTGGGCTGTGTCCGCGCGGGTCCGGGGCTTCGCCCGGACGGTGGTCAGTGATGCCTTAGGCACGTCCTCAGGCAAGTTGCCCTTGGACGTTGTGTAGCAGACAAAACCCCGCTGTGTTGGAGCCCTGTTGTCAAATGGATACCCCACAGGAGGTGGGGCCTTCAGTGGAATGCCGTTGTAGCGCAAACAATGGTTGTTGAGTCTCCTGGGGTAGTGCCCCCATTCCCTATTACGGGCAGAGTATGCCCCCTGTATAGGGGGCAGAGGAAGGAGTCCTTGTTGAACTGGTCGGGCGGACCCGAACGGCGGAGCTAGCGGGGCCAGATTGGGCCTTCGAATGACGGGGGCTGGTAGAAGACCGCCCTTTTTAACAAAGCGGGGCGCCACAGGGGACCTCCCCGGGGTGGCCAGGATAGGGTACCCCAGAGCCGGATGAGCAGTCCCAGAGTGAAAGTTCATGCCATGAGTATTGGGGCGGACAACCCGCCATTCTTTCCTTATTGGAGTCGCAGGATGATGCGGCATTTGGTTCATGGTACGGGGAAGATTCCCCCCATGATTGAGGCCGGCCGGAGTCAGGCAGGCACCAGAATGTCTCCCTTCATCATGGACGGCCAGCGGCCTGACGGCTAGTGGCAGGTCCTCAATTCGGTCATTTCTCCTGAGGAGGGTCAATGCCGAAAACTTGTTGTGGAGCGGCAATGCTCCCAGTGATGACGTCGGCAGCATGTCTTTCTTATAGTCGGCCGGGGTTTTGACGACGCTGGCCGGTCGTTTGGAATTCCAGAAACATTTGAGGTTCCCGATGTCAAGGGCACGGCGGGAGCCATAGCGATGCCGGGCTTGCCGAGTAGTAGTCGGCCCAAGCGCGTGACCCGCAGAGGGGGTGCCCCCACTTGGAACCAGAAGTTGTGCCGGCGGCGGCGGCGGCAGTGGCAGTGGTGCCTCAGTTGGTGGAGCAGCAGCAAGCTTGACCGACTCCTGATTTGTGGCCAGCACCTGGTGCAGTGGATGCATGACTTCGGGTTCCGCGATCAGCTTTTTCGACATCGCTCTGAGCTGGTCGGGGTATAACACAGTCTTTGAGAAGCCCCCGAAGGTGATGGCAGGCATGACAGAGCCGACACATCGCTGCTCGATGTAGGCTTGGGAATAGCGAACTCCGCTACCAATTTCCATGAGTCTTGTTGAAAACGAAAACAACTCGATCAAATGCAGAGAGTGTTTTGTTTCGGTTTTCTTTAGAATTGAAGATAGTGGATGTGCACATCTCCAGATTGCCACGACGGAAAGATGAAAGGAAAGAAGGGTCCCACCGGGCGTGCCATTTGTGTGAACCTCTTTTTTACGACGTCTGTTCTTTAGAAAGGAAGACGTCCCCGGACTTTCCTAGGAAAATAGGTGATATCCTAAAAATATTAGGTAGTCCGGTGATAGTTTAAAAATATTAGAACCGAGGTTCGGGTTCTTTGAAAATTTTAATTTTTTGACCCTTCTCCGTCGGATGGTGCGAGTATCCGGCGTTAACTTGCATCGAGCAATGGCTCGAACGCCTTTGATTAACCGTCGCGACAACCTGTTTTTGGGAGACATGCACATCCACAAAATAAAGAGAACTCAAAAGGGCAGCGGCCTTTTGGGTCCGATGAGATGCAAACCGATTTGTTCAGGCAGGTTTCTGTGAATTTTAAATGAATTTTCAGATTGTCAAAGCCTGATTTTGATGTGTTTACAGATTTGTCTTAAATCTGAAATTTCTATGCTTTAGATGTAACCGAGATCTGATTTTCACTTAGGGACTGATTTGGGATTCCGCCGAGCCACAAAGGGGCTGGAGTGAATGGATTAAGGTGGGCCGAAATGGGCCTGCACAAAGGGCTGATCTGGAATCGGTTCTAGGACCTGAACATGGGCTGAACAAGGGCAGCTTCGGACCTGCTTGAGGGGTCTGTTCAGACGGCTTTGAATGGACTGATTGGGGCCTGTGTAGGGGTGTTCTGGATGGGGCTGCAGAGGGGCTGTTTACTGCAGGTTTTAGGAGCAGGTTCTGGGTCTGCTTAGCGGGCCTGCAGATGGGTCGAATTGGACTGGGCAAGGGCCAGACTTTGGGCCTGATATGTGGGCTCGGACTGGGCCTGTAGAAAGGGCCAGCAGGTGGGCCGGACAGGGGCTATCCACGGGCCTAGATTGGGGTAATTGCAGGTGGTTTAAACCGGGTCAGATAGGGACCGGATATGGGCTTAACCTGGGCCTGCATATGGGCGGTTATGAGCTTGATGATAGGTCTGGAAATGGGCCTGTTTGTGGGCCTGGTTGTAGGTTGAACTCAGACCGGTTGTAGGATGTCTGCAGGTGGACCGAGCAGGCCTGCTTTGGGACCTGAGCAGGGGAATGTTTGATGCCCGCAGGTGGGCCTACTCAGGTGGCTGAACGTGAGCTGGCCAGACCTTGATTGGAGGCCGGTTATGGGCAACGGTAGGTGGGACAAGCAGGGAGTAAGAGAAAGGCCTGCGTGAAGGTCTGCAAGTGTGGCAGGGGAATCCCATTTCAGAACCTGATCTGTTTTTTTTTTATTTCCAGATTGCCTGAAGACTGGCTTCGTTTGGTTTCAAGTTTGCTTCAGATTCTGATTTTTTTATTGAACCTTCAGATTTGTTTTAATTCTGCTATGCTATTTTGTTTTATATTATGTTTTGGCGGTGTGCATCTCATCCGACCCATCGGGCTGCAAATCGATGCCCGGAACTTATGCATCTCAAGTCGACATCGGGGTCGCTTCATTTCATTGAAAGTGAAGTACATCGGAGTACAATGAGTGGTTATCCTACCCCCAACTTAGGTTCTTCACCGATTTAGAAAATTTTCGGCATTACAAGGGCATGCCGGCAAATTTCTAACTTGACAAAGTTTACCCGTCCAATCAAGGCTAGTCGGTGACTTAGCCAAAATTGGGGGAAGGATCATCGGCTACGGGAGCATGCCCACGCTGACGTCCGGATCGACATCCCAGGACGTACCCGGGGGAGCCGTCCATTTCTTTTTAGTTTTTTTTTCTGTTTTTTTATTATTTTAAAAGGCCACTCGGGCCAGTTTTGAGTTCCATCAGCGTTCGAAGCCGGTCTTCGGTCTTCTCGTGCCGGAAGGGCCTGTCTTGGGCTGTTCTTGGGCCGGAAGGAACTATCTTGGACTTGTGCGCCTCCCTCCGTCTTGATGGTAGGGTAAGGACCCGCCCGGACAAAACAATCGGCCCATCGTACGGATTCCGAGAGGGTCCGGGACATCGCCTCTACCCACCATTGCTGAAAATGGCAGACTTGTGTAGCTTGGCTGGCTGCTGCAGACCTGTTTCTCTTTTGAAGCTTCATGGATTGGTGACTCCTCCGGAAGGCCACAAAGGGGGATGCTGGAAGGGGACTCCAAACTCCTTTCTTTTGAGGCAAACAGGACTTCTTTGGGACTCTTGGGCCGGAAGGACCTATCTTGGGCTTGTGCGCCTCCCTCCGTCTTAGTGGTAGGGTAAGGACCCGCCCGGACAAAATAATCGGCCCGTCGTACGGATTCCGAGAGGGTCCGGGACATCGCCCCTACCCACCATTGCTGAAGATGGCAGACTTTGTAGCTTGACCGGCTGCTGTTTGCCTTCTTCTTGGTATGCCGCAAAGGGGGCTGGACAGAACATGTTTTGGGGTCGTCGATCATGCCACAAGGGGCTGTTTGAGACCTGTTTTGGGGTTCTTGGGCCGGAAGAGCTTGTTGGAGTTGTGAGCCTCCATCCGTCTTGATGGTAGGGTAAGGACCCGCCCGGACAAAACAATCGGCCCATCGTACGGATTCCGAGAGGGTCCGAGACATAGCCCCTACCCACCATTGCTGAATTTCTGCACTTCTGTTGAACTGCACGTATGCTGCATCTTGTGCCACAAGGGGGCTGCTGGACGGTCTGAACATAGGGAGATAAAGACAGGGGGGTGCCCTTAGAGGGCTACATATTTATAGAATATTGACCCACCTGTTCTTCTTCTTCTTCTTCTCGTTCTCTTCTTCTTCTTCTGCTGGCAGGTATGCATGTGGGTAGGAGGAGAGCAGCCGCTCTCTTCTTCTTCTTCTCTTGGCTGCTGGCAGGTGTAGATGTACAGCAGCAGGCAGAGGGGGGGCTGGAGCAGGCGCACAGCAGCCAGCAGAGGGGCAGCTTTGTGGCATCTTCAGCTGGTCTTCCTTCCCCTTCCTTCTTCTAGCCGCGGGCAGCAGGTGGCAGCAAGGGCAGCAGGATGAAGAAGCAGCCTGTCGGCGTCCAAAGGCAGTCCACAGATGCTGGTGCGCACCCCTCTTTTTATAGGGGTTGGAGGGGAGGTGAAGGGTAGGGGTGGGCACAAAATGGTTCAAACCGAGAAACCAAACCGAACCAGCCCATTCGGTTCGGTTTGGTTCGGTTTGGACCCCCTTTCGGTTTGGTTCGGTTTGGAAAATCTCCAAACCGATTTAAACCAAATCAAACCGTTTAAACTGATTTATTCAAAAAAAAAACTATTATAGTATTAATAAAAATGATATTTTTATAAATTTTATAATAAAATAATATTTATTTTCATTATTTTTAACATAAAAATCAGTATATATATGTAAAAATAATTAATTTAAATATTTTTATTTATTTTCGGTTTAAACTGAACCAAACCGAACCAAACCGAATTGATTCGGGTTGGTTTGGTTCGGTTTGGGAGGGTGATTCGGTTTGGTTTGGTTTGGAAAAAAACGGTCCAAATCGGACCAAACCGAACCGTGCCCACCCCTAGTGAAGGGCCAGCAGGGGCTGCGCATGGGCCTGGGTTTGTACGCAGGCCTCTTGGCCTCCCCCCCTTGTAGCCATTGCATTGAATGGGCTTATTAACTGGCTGCCTCTTCTTCCTCCCCTTTCTTGAGCTGACCGCAGGGTTGGGTTGGCTGCATGGTGCGGCTGGCTGCTGGGGTGGCAGGTGGTGCGCAGGATGATGCTGAGGTGGCAGGTGGGCCAGTGTGTCATGTTCACACTAGGCCGCAGGTGGCCTTAGAGATGGGCTGCGCATGAGCTTCTTTCATGGGCCAATTTCACTGGTTTATGGGCCAGCTGGAGGCCGTGGGCCCAAGCTTCTGTGGGCTGTGCGCTGGGTCTGATCTTAGGAGGAAATTTGCCCAAATTTAAGATAGAATCATGGGCTTCTGATTGGACATACATGGGCCCCTGATTGGGCCCAATTTGGCTGAACTGTGGGCTGTCCGGCCTGCTCCTAGGCCTGCCCACTCGTTCCCCTTTTTTGTTTGTAGAAAATTGAACGCCAACATAGTGATATTACAAAAATTATACAAGGGACTTCCTACTATAATATTTATATGTATGTGTGGTAGACGGTAGATACTACAATGGCGTGAGAAAAGTTACAAAAATTAAATTTTGTTGCCAATTTTTTATTTTTTGAATTTTTACATAAAATAAAAATAAGGTCAAACTGGGTTGTGACCCAATCCAACCGGATTGGCTCAGGGTCGGGCCAACCCGATCGTGACCTAGGACTCAACCTTCCTTGGTGAGAGTTATTCTCAAATTTCTTAGCTAGTTAGAGAAGTTAGTACCAATGAGGCTTTTGGATCCAATATGCCACAAAACGGGTGGTTGTGACCCAATCCAACCGAATTGGCTCAGGGTCGGGCCAACCCGATCGTGACCTAGGACTCAACCTTCCTTGGTGAGAGTTATTCTCAAATTTCTTAGCTAGTTAGAGAAGTTAGTACCAATGAGGCTTTTGGATCCAATATGCCACAAAACGGGTGGGTCATCATCAATATCTACAAAAAGATATAACTAAAATAAGAAACATTACAAACATTCAAATTAAAATTAAGACATAATTTTTTATCCTAATTTATGATCTCACTAATTTATTGATGAATTTGCATAACCCTCATTATGTAAATACTTGATATCTAGTTGACATCCTAATGAGGATTAAGACCTTATTAATATGCTGGCCGAGCATAGCTCAGTTGGCACCTGCCTTGCGCCAGGGGGCGCAAGGTGCGGGCTTCGCTTCCTGGCGGCGTCAAAGGCAGGCACCCCAGGGGGGGTGTCCAGTGAGGTTCGGGCAGGGGCTCGAACCTCCGCTGCCTGCAGTGTAGCAGGCCTTTGGGGCCACTAGGCCATCGTGTGACCAAAAAAGAAGAAGACCTTATTAATATAATATTTTAATTATTTAAATATTATATAAATATTAAATATGTAAAATAAAATAATTTTAATTACTTAAACTATAAAATTGGATACTTTTATTTATAAATAAATTAAATTTTAATATAAAAATATAAATAAAATCTAAATATAATGTTTAAATAAAAAATTTATTTAGAGTGAGTTTTAATATTTTTACCATTCCCAGAAAAATTATAATTTTTTAGTACTAATTTCTTTCTCAAATCTCATCATAGAGCTCCATATTTTATTCCTTAATATAGAAAAAAATAAGAAAAATATTTTTCAGGGAACAAATTCCATTGGAATCGAATGACAAAATCTAATTTTCAAATCCTTCGAAATGAACTTTTCTTCGACGATAGTTTTACACCTATCCGAATGGACCCTTAATTCCATGTCTAAAGTGGTGCCTAAGTTATATCAAGATTTAGCCTAAAAAATAAAAGGTTAACACTTATCACTCAATGTTAAGAGATATAATAAAATATAAGAGGTGTTTTCAAACTAACCGAAGAGTTAAATCTGACCTAGTTATAGCTTTGGGATAGGTTCAGCAAAATCAAATAGACGCTAACTTCTTACTGAAGTCATTTTGTTATAGAAAAGTTCAATCTTCTATTACTTTTACAATATTTTCTAGCCTAGGCATTACGTTCTTGTACAATTCAACTTCTTTTTACAAATCATATGTAAGCTTATTCGATGACATGCATTACATGCATTATACAACTTTGTTCAAGTGTGCTGAAGTTCATATGATGTTGTCTAAGATTAAGAACTTCATGTTAAATGCAAGACATATTCATGAGAATTAAAAAACAAGCTAGAAACGAGAAACAAGTAAATTCACATAAAAAGGATATGATACAAATAATACCATGTTCTAATTTTCCATGCATATGTTGATATTATTAATCACTTGGGCCTTGTTTGGTATGGGAATAACTAGGGATATACTTGATTTATCCCTAAATCTATATTTTTTTTTACGGATAAAAATGAGTTTAAGCTATATTAACTTAACCCCGATTATCTCCAAAATTACGGATAAGTCCAAGGATAAATTGTCCGAATTATTAGTGGCATATACCTAGATTTGAGGATACGATCTATTTGGCGCTCCGCTCCCCTCATCTCTGGTTCAACACTTCTCTCCCCTCCACTCTGGACGGTGCTCCCCTCTCTTGGTGAATGTAGCTTCTATGTTATCCCATTTATGTTTCATTTGGCTTTGTGTTCCTGTAGGAGGTCAAATTCGAGATGGGTGGGCAAGATTAGCATCGGATTCCAAGCATTTTCTTCTTATGTCTTCTGTCCCTCCCTCGTATTGTATGCGAGGTTTCCTTTTTCTTTTTTGGGAAAAGACCACGGGATCTGAACTAGAATGAGATAACATTTCACTACTGCAATAGCCTACTCGCATTGGCGCCAATCTTGGGAGATCGCGACTGTGATCTCCCAGTTCTCTTGTTTCTATATTCTTTCAATTTGGGATCTGGTTTGAGTTTTCTATTTAAAGTGATAACGTTGGCATCCCCATCCCACTATTCATCGGAGCATAAATTGCTTCTGCTCTCCCACTCCCCTGTGTTTCTTCCGGGCCAGAAGTTGTCTTGTTCTTTTCTTTCTTTCTTTGAGTGATCCTTGCAATCTCCTTCCCGTGATGATATCTAGCCCTCTTCGTTGAAATGTTCCAGTGGCGGTTGATCAAAAAATTGATATCTTTCAAACTTTATCTAGATAAAATTAAGCTAGCTTGGGTATGGGCAATAACTATGGTGTCAAAGTCCTACTTGAACCTACTGGAGCTCACTTTGGGGGAGTCTCCCTCCTTGGGTAGCATCAACCACCGTCTCCATCGCTTGATGTGGGCATCACCTCTGATGTCGACAACCAAGATGATAGCCGGACAGATCCCTCCTCTGCGCCACACAACCGCATCATCATTTTTATAATTAATGCAAGAATTAATGACATAGCACATTTGTCACTGTCACTGATATGGTGCTTTATTGGCTCACGATTCAGAGTATGTCCATTTTTACTTTTTTTTAACATTTTTAACAAATAGATAATCAACTGAAGTTTTACTTTAATGTGGTGTTTCTAATGTAATCTTGTAGTGATTTGTTCGAATCTTGGGATGATCTGTTCGAGTGATCCATGGACAGAATACCTTCAACAAGTGACTGCATTGAGAGGACACTCAAGCTCTTTGGACATGGACAGTATGTTGATCATTGACAGTATGATGATCTATTCGAGTGAGCCATGGACTCTATATTGATCATTGTTCTTAGATTTAAAACATCGATGGGGTTAGGCACTCATGCTCTCTGCAACATTGAGTTGGCACTTAATGCTTTCTTGGATAATGTTTACAATTTTCTTGTTTCTACCTAATATTCTCAATTATTCTAATTGTTTCACACACTGAATGGATTGTAAATCTGTGATGAATGTTGGTTGCCACTCCATAATACATATTTTTTCAACTTATCAAAACATATATGATTTTTCAGATCACCATATATGAAAGTTATTCATTCGTTCACAGTTCAAACTATCATTCTAAGGTGCAATTTTCCAATCCAGCTCATTCAAGTATACAACATATGTATAATATTTGAATTTCTTGGCTGGTTTCTAATTTGGACAGAAAGTAACATCATATGATGACTTAATATCCACTTGAAAATGTTGTTCCTAGTTGTATCTTGCGTGAAAGACCAAAATTCTGTCAAGGATAGTTGAATAAGGGAAACCATCAAGCAAGTTAATGGACAAGCAAGCATTGAGTAGGCGTATTCATTTTATTTTAAGAATAGGCTCGAATGAATTGGTTTCTGCCTGCTCAAATTATTCCAAACAAAAATTGCAACTTGGTATGTTTGTAAACGGGACCTCCTTTTTAGATTCATTTCGCATTGAAGGTATTTAATATTCATGTAATCTTGAGTAACAGAGGCTTTTAAATTTAGTTTTTTTATTTCATCTTCTTTTTGAAGAATTCTAATATTCATTTCGTTCATGTTAGCGCAAGTTTGTAATTCTTGATTGAGATCTCTATCCCCTAACACAAGTTCCATTATGAGAAAGGGGAGCCATGAAGAACCTCTTTTCCCTATATCTACATCTTAGTAGCCATCTCCGCCAAAAACACATCCCATCGTCATGAGTTGATATCAAATACATTGATGAATGAGCGTGTTTCGTAAGATATGATAACAAAAAATGTATGGATCATATATGTAATCAAAAGGGTGAAAGGAGTTTATAAGATGTTATTAGATGATGACACTATCTAACCTTAATTTTTCACTATTTATGCATGTGGATTTATAGAGAAACAATCGATGTTGGCTATGTTGATTAATAAAATAAATTCATGATTTTATTTTGACATTATTTGTTTGTAAGATTTTTTTATGCTTGATCTTTTCTGTTATAAAGGTCATCTTACAATTTCATCAGTTAACGAGTCTTCTATAAATTAAATGATGATTTGTTATATTTCTAATGAGTACTCTTGGTTAGATGAAAATTGATATTATATTTAAAAATTTTCCTTATTTATACCTTCAAATTTATATTTTTAAATTTATTTTTATGTAAACTTTTGAATTATTATTATATGATTACGTAAGTTGATTAAGATGATATTTAAAAATATGTTATGAAAAGTAAAATAAGACAATATAAATAAAAAAATAAAAAATAAAATTATCTTCAAATTTATCTTTATCATATTAATCATAAGATAGAATTCTTCTATAAATCTATCTTAACTCAAACAAAATATAGCAAGGATAGAGTTAATCACAAATTAGTTTATCCCTATTGCCGTCAATTTTATCCCGATACAAATGAAGGGCTTATAAGCTGTTCGATACAAAATTAATTTGGGGATGAACTTGATTTATCTCCAAATTTTAAAGGATAAACTGAATTTATCCCCTAAATAATCGTTGACCAAACTTACCCTTGTATTTACATTATCTTTTGCTTCTACATGTACAATTTATGTTTGCAAGTTGCAACGGCTCAAAAGGCACAAAGAAGTGGGAATAGAAGAAACCAACTCTGATAATGTGGTTCCAACAACCATGGCTGGACTGTATGTATAAATACAAGTATTGTATACATTAATAAAAGTACAACACAATTCAATCGCATGACATCGTTAACAGCATGATACAGAAGCTGCACCCAAATAGAAATGATCCACCACAAACTCTTAACTGCAATTTCACAGGTCGGGGCCAAAGAAAGCCATCTGGTCTAATACTGCTAGTCAACTTTTTCTGGAGTACCAGCATAGGGTACACGATCGACAGCATGCGACATCTTTGGTGGGCTGAAATATCAAGAGAAAAGAGAGGGAACTAGAATACAGGCGCTTACTTTTCTTGGAAGCAAAAATATTCGAGGAAATTGTGACTTCAGCTTGGCGACCACAGATTCAGCTCCCTGAATGAAAAGGACACATGACAAATAGTGCAGGAGACCGTCTTAAGTGAAGAATACATGCCCATCGATCTGTTGGAACTTGGAAGAGGAATCAAATTCTCCTTCCACGCCACATCCAAAAGAGTAGGTTCTTAGCTCATGCGCAACTCCAAATCCATGCATACACAAAGCGAAGCCATTCTGAAGCTCAATAATGGGGCTTGCACGGAGAATCCCATAAACCGGTTCAAACTACAGCTCGTCCAATCAGGTTATTTTCCTACGGTGCAAAGAGAGCCCAAACATAACAGCAACTGCACAAATGTGGTAATCTGTCGATTATGGATCCAGCACGTACTGGTTGTGTAATGAGCTCTTGATATCAGCGTGATACTAACTGATACGTGATGGGCAAGGAAGCACACCAAACGGAGAAGAGGCACCAAGACAAGATTCTTGTATATTTCTATTTGGCAGCATACCAATTCTGAGCACATTTTGCATCAACCGCGAGGTCAACTTTCAGTATATTCTTGCCATCAAAAGGTTTAGACATGCAATCAACAACAATATTCCTGGCCTCATCAGCAGATTCTGTTGGCCCCTCTAGTATCACTTCATCATGCACCTGCTCACAAAGAACATTAAGGCTATTCAGCATCTTCTTTTATAATCATGTGGTGGAAACAAACACGATCACTTGAACTTGCTGCCAGAAAAGATAAAAGGTGAACATGCAATATACAGGCACAAGGCTATAACTAGACAGCATGTCACAACAACAGCACTATACAAATAACAAATGCCAACCCTAGTATTACATAATAATGTTTGCTCATTAGAGAACCATCTTATGTATCCCAAGAACTAACTTAATTGCATGTATATAGAAAATTCCCCAATAATAGATAAAACTTTCATTTTCTTCATAATTCATTTAAGAAGGGTCAATGTAAAATTTTACCACATATAAAAAAAATACTGCATGCAGAAATTTGTTCAGAATGTACTTTACATCATCCAAAAAGTTGATATTACAAAGGGGTGCAAACAAAATCCAATATTCTCATTAAATTATAATAAAAGTTTACATATTTGAAACATACTTTTGTATCCTATAAGCCAGTATTCCGATAACTCATTCAGAATGGGAATCGGAAACAATCAATTCCATATCCGTTTATCACATTTTGATAAAAAATATTATAAATAAAAAATATATAAATTACTGTACAAATATTAAAAGTATAAATAAAATTTATTTACCATTATTAATAAAATTTGATATCTATTATCGATTTCGAAAATCATCAGATTATTCTGATTCTGAAAAGTGAAAATAGAACCATAATTAGAGTGAAATCGGAATGCCATGGTTCCCATTTAATTGAATCGCTTAGCCCTTATTGGACTTGGAATTGGAATCGGAAACAAGTAATACCGCTACCATATCTGACCCTTTTGCAGCCCTAATGTTAAACAAACCAGAAACCATGAGATAAGCATTCCATACACCAATTTCTAAAAAAAGGTCTGGAAGGCATTGTTAGTGTTGAAGACAAAAAACAAGAATGTACAGTGGACATTTGAACGTAGGGAGGATGTAGCAGATGCTTCCAAAGGCTAACACAGTAGACCAGTCCCCTAGATACAAATAAGTGATAGAAAAGAACCTGCATTAGTAGCTTCCATTTAAGCTCCTTAAGACGATCATTCCTCGCTATCTGAAGCATAGCACACATTGCAACATCTGCTGCACTGCCCTGTCAATCACCAAGAAGGGCAACAATAATGAGGCTAAAGAAAACAAAAGTGAAGTAACCAGCAGAAATATTAGTTCTCAACCAATGAGGTATGCAAAAAACACAATGGTGGAAAACCTATAAGCTCCAGCAATCCAACTTATATAAACATAAACATTATCGAAAATTTGGCAAACCGCTATAGAAAAGGAATTCAATTCAGGAAGCACACAGGTTGAATCAGTTGCTTTCATTTCCTTTCATACTTACAACTTTAACACTAGGACCCTGTTTGTTTGCACCGAATCCATGTCTAACTCTGATTCGGTCAGTGGTTAGATGTTTGAAGGTGTTTGGTAAAATATCTGAATAAAGTTCTGATCCAATATCTAAGGTCTGAAATCAACACTGAATATTTAAGATGAGAAATTTAGCTTTTTCTCCTTCAGAGGTAACCATAGATGTCTCTTGCAGTGGCTTCTGGAGCTCCTGGGTGTCTTTGCACTCTGGGTGTCTTTTGGGAGAATAGATGGATAGGTAACAAGTCTTTAAAACATTATTTACCTAATATGTACCATATTGCTGCAAACAAGGATTGTCTCGTTACTGATTGATGGGAGATTGAATCTAATCATCAAGGCTGGATGGGTCTATTTAAGAGTGGTTTTCTCCACAGTGAAGTGGATTTTGACCAATTGTTTAAGATTGTTCATCACTTACAGATTTCTTCGGATAGACTGGATTCTAGTATCTGGGCTGGAAGCTTGGAACTGCAGTCGGATCTTCACCACCAGAACAATTTCTTAAGCTCAGGAGAAGTGAAGGTCTCATGGGTTTCAGTAGTTTAGAAAAAAAGGAAAGTTAAGCTCCTGCTTTGGAAAATATCAAGGGAGAGACAACCAACGTCAACAAGATTGGATTGGCCAAACAACCCAAAACTTCAGCTACGCATCTTCTGTGGTCTTTTAATGGAGCAAAAATATCCAGGCCGAGCATAGTTCACAGCAGCAATTATAAATCAGAGTCAACATGAACCCGACCCAATTGTGGGGGGAGGGGGCTACGATTCCTTCCCCTGCCCAATCACTTGGAATCAGCTAAATCGGCCCAAACCAGCCAACAATTTGGCTGAAATCAGATGATGAATAGAAAAAAAAAATTCAATCAGACTCAAAAATCATATCAGATTCTGGCTAACTACGTCTGGGCTTAAGTTCAAGCAGTTCTTGAAGGTCCACTGCCGGAACAGCCTTCTTTGGGCAGTATTTAATGTGCCACTGCCACAGCTAATGTGGTTTGAAGCACCAAGGGACTGGATCTAGCTGATTCACACCCAGATTCGAATTTACCAGGTCCGGTAGCGGATCAAGGGTACAATATCCTAAGTGTTCCTTGTTCACATTTTGCTTGTTGAGGTATAATTAACATTTTATTTATTATGTAGAAAAATGGTCGATCAAGAACATGATGATGCCGGATCTGCCGGATCTCGTGATATTAGATGAGAGCATAAATTTATGGTGGATGTGGCCAAGAGGATCTATGAAGAATTAAAAGAAATAAATTTCTGCTCTCAGCTTGATGAAATCAGTGAAAGCGTCAAAAAATATGACAATGTCTACGAAGAATTAAAAGAAAATAAAAGAACATGTTTAACCAGAAGAGTATCATAAAAAGGAATAAAGATTGAGTAGCAAAAAACCTTACCTGCCAAGCTGTTATGATGCAAGGATACCACTTAAATAATTAAAAATATTAATTCAAGAATTTAAAGAAATAAATTTGATATTAAAGCGGCATAACAGGCAAGGATCGCGGGATCGGGATCGGACCCTGGATCGGTGGGGTCCGATCCGATCTGTATCGGATCCGATCGGTCCGATGCAGGCCAATCCACCGGGAGCTAGACCGATCCAGAATCGGTCTGGATCGTTTTTTTTTTTTTTTGCTTTCTAAAAAAATGTAAAAATCGCCAAAAAATCAGAAAAAATACATAGAAATAAAAATATATATGAAATAATGTAGGGAAGAAGAACATTAAGACATTGTTCGAGCTTGGACATTTCAACTTTCAAGACAACTTTAACATTTAACATTGCTAAAAAAGATACATCATACATCAAATAAAAAACACATTTGTATCATACAATCAATCATACCCAATCACACAATAGTACAATACATGTTCTTCGTAACACTCATATTACATTGCGTTAAATAAATAAACAAATACATGTGACATCACCAGCAACTATGTCAATGTCCTGGATAGGCTGGATCTGGATCTCTATCCTGGTCATCCTGATGGTCTTGAAATCTCCATTGATTTGAGTCAGTCATAATTGTCCCGTATCCATAAGAAAATAAAGACTGGGCCATGTCGCTAAACTCAAGCTCTATGATCAGTCGGAGGTGGACCTCAAAAAGATGGTGGATAGCAAGACTTAGTGTCTGAAGCAGACTCTGGATGGAAAGATGCGAACTCGTCAAAGTTCATCACCCCCGAAGGGGTGTTAATCACCCCTTCGGGGGTGCAAGTGAACCCCCATTGGGGGGGGTGAAATAATCCCCTCAATGGGGGAAGGGGGAGCCTGCAGTGCAGGGCCGGGGGAGGGGGAAGGGGAAGGAGGCACCCCCTGCAGCTTGCAGGGGTGCCGAGAAGTGGGAAGGCCGGAAGGGGGAGGGGGAATCGGAGGTCCCCCCCTTACGAACCTGTTGTACGGGTGGATCAGCCCCAAAAAGCCTGGATCGGCCCTGATTCACCTGGATCGTTGGTGATCCTTGCCTTAGATCTACCAAAGGGACTTAGGGGAAGGGAAGGAAGGTCAAAGGGGGTTTCTGGGGGATGGTTCGGTCTGATCTCTCCCAAATTGGGGGAGATCGGCCCTTAAAATGGTCAAGAATCGGATCGATTCCGGATCTTCCGATTTTCTAAAGAGTTAGTCTGGATCGACCGATTCCCGGATCGATCCAGGTGGATCGGTCTGGGATCTACTGATCCGGACGATTCTAACAAATCCCGCCGGGACTCCCAGCTGGATCGGTTGTTTGGTTCAAAATCGGATCGGTGACTACCAATTCGAACCAAGAATTGGCCGATCCCGATCCAGATCGGCTGATTCTGCGAACCGTGATAACGGGCGTTAAAACATATTTGCAAATAGTTTACATATGCACATTGATAACTTGTAACTTAAACATGTTTTATTATTGTCATTAATATTATTGAAAATTTGATACTAATACTGTCATGTTCTTATGAGTGTAACAGCTAATGTAACTTCTAGTCTATTTCCAGAACCTTGTTCAAAAGTTCCAACATCAAAGCATATCTATGAAATTGGGCTTGGCAGAAGGTGTTTGAATAAAAAACTTGGATTGATAGGTTTTGCCTAGTATGATGGGAGAGGAGTATGCTACTATGTGATAGATGAACTAAAACATAAAAGAAGTACCAAAAAATTCTCTGTGTATTGTTCTAAGAAAACAACATTCTTGAAATCTAATGATACTTTTGGAGACTTTACATTACTTGTTTTGTTTGATAGCTCCACCATGGCTAGTCTCAAATCCATATGAGAAAAGAGAGTTGTGATCGGTGACAACCAACATCAAACTATCGTCACATCACATGATATGGATTCAAATGATATAAACATTAGAGTGTACTCACATTACAACGCGTTGCATTGAAGCCTATGTAACAAAAAATACAATAAGCGTGAGAGCATTCCTCACATACAACGTGTCATATAAGCGCTATAGTGTGATGTTAAATAAACAAGGGTTCCCACGTCAAAGATGGGTGTGGGTAAAGAAGTTAACCCATAATAGAGAGATATATAAAATTTAGAACAAATTTAAAAACTAGATATTCTTATAGAAAGAGATTTGAGAAAGAAAAAGTGAAAGAATAAGGACAAATTATAAAGCGTGTTAAGAATATGAAGAGTAGAAAGATCAATATTACTTAACATCCAAAAGACCAAATAGATAGGCAAGAAATAGAAATAAAATACAAGTTATAAGTAATAGTATATAGGAAAAGAGAGAAATAAAAATATGATACACATTATTATTAATAAAAATATTAACACATAGAAATGTTAGTGAAAAGAGTAGGAGATAGAATTATTATGGTAAAAATAACCATAGAAAAAAAATAATTAACATAACTAATACGCATGTTCCACAAATTAAATCAAGTAGCGATATTAAAGAAAAATTTTGGGAAGATATGGATGACCTTACGTAAAAATATATCAAACGAAGAGAATATATTTATTAGAAGATATCAAAATGGACATGTCGTAAATAAATATCATAGATATGAGAAAATTCATTAAATTTTTATACATGAAAATTGAAACAAAGAAGGAAAAAAGTATTCTTGATTTTACTATGGCCTATGATATTATATCAACAAATACTCATCTTATTAAAAAAGAATCTCATATATTAACAATTAAAAGTGAACAAAAAAATTAAATTGCCGTCATTCTTACAAGAATGTCTAACGATGCTCTTAGTAAGGATTGTAAAGTTATTTCTATTGAAACTTTAACAAGGCAACATAGTTTAATGGTTCTACCATTCTAGATGTTAATATCAAATTACAAACAAATGCATTTAAAATAAATGCTTCTCCTATGGTAAAATAAAAAGAATTAAAAAAGATGAAACAATAAACATTTAATCCAAAGCACATGGTTCACCTAAAAAAGAGACTTTGAGGTGAAATGAAAAAAGTACAAAAGATGATTAAAAATAAAAGATATTGACATGACAAATTGTCTAAATGTGAAAACAACGAAGTGTATGAACAATACAAGATAACAAAGATGGAAGCAAAAAGTACTATTAGACAAACTTGGGACAAAATAAGGTGCAAAAGATATGAATAGAGTAGCAAGGATGAGAAAGAGAAAGAGAGAATATTTTAAAATGTTAACCAAGTCTTTTTTTTTTTGGACACGGTGTTAACCAAGTCATATGCATTAAGGATAGAAAAAGATATTGATTAAATATGATGATATTAAAGAAAGAGAGAAATTTATTTTGGTACTTGTTTTAATGACATTGATAAAAATGTAAGGGGCAGAGAATGTAACAAAGTTTAATTTAAATTATATTAGAAGAATTAAATATTTAAAAGTTAAAGAAACATCAAAGATGATGAAAAAAATAAGACATGTGATCTAAATAGCATCCTAATTGAAGTATAAAAATATTTGGAAGATTCAGAGGTGGATTGGTTAACTTGATTTTTTAACAAAATCTCAATCTCTAAGAAAATGTTGAACAAACAGAGAAACAATCAAACATCATCATACCCATTTTTAATAAAAATGGAGATGTATAAAAATGTGCAAATAATAGAAGAATAAGTTTGAGTCATACAATGAAATTATGTAAAAAAGTTATTAAATGGCGATTATAAAATGTACAAATATTTTATCTAACCAATTTAGATTTATCCTTATTAGATTTACAATTGAAACTATTTTTCTTATTAGCAGTTTGTTAAAGAAATATCAAAATACAAAGATAAATGTACATATTGTGCTTTTTGACATGAAAAAAGTTTATAATAGAGTTCGAATAGAGATTTTGTGATGAGTGTTAGAGTGAAGATGAAGTTTGTTAGGTATATGATGATATGTTTTGATACTTCTTTTAATGACACTGATAAAAATATAGGAGATAGAGAATGTAACAAAATTTAATTTGAATTATATCAGAAAAATTAAATTTTTAGAATGTAAAAAAGTATCAAAGATGATGAAAAAAATAAGACATGATCTACGTGGCATCCTTATTGAAGTATGAAATTATTTGGAAAATTTAAGGGGTGGATTGGTTAATTCGATTTTTTAACAAAATCTTAATCTCGAAGAAAATGTTGAATGAACGGAGAAACAACGTCATCATACCCATTTTAAAAAAAAAGGTGTATAAAAATGTGTAAATAATAGAAGGATCAAGGTTATGAGTCGTACAATGAAATTATATGAAAAAGTTATTGAGCAGTAATTATATAATTGTACAAACATTTCAGCTAACCAATTTAGATTTATAATTGAAACTATTTTTCTTATTAGAAGTTCGTTAGAGAAATATCAAAATACGATAAAAATATACATATGGTGTTTATTGACTTGAGAAAGGCCTATAATAGAGTTCCAAGAAAGATTTTGTGATGGGTGTTAGAGCAAAGTTGGTGTCTATTAGGTATATACAAAGGATAAAAGATATGCATGATTAAGTAACTACCAGTATATACATATATGGAAAAAAAAGAAAATTTCTCATTGTAATTGGCTCACATCAAGACTCTGCAATAAGTTTATATCTTTTGTATTAATCATGAATTAATTAATGAAGACTGTACAAGATGATATCGGTGTATGATGTTTGCATGTGATATTGTACTGATAAATAAGACCCAAGGAAGAGTAAATGAGAAGTTAGAATTGTAAAAAAGATGCTTTAAAGATCAAGAATTTCAAGATAAATACACGTAAAATAAATGTATACATTGTAAATTTAACAAAAACCAAGAGATGAAGATGAGGGAGTTAGTTTGGATGAGATAATATTATCTCAAATAACTTGGTTCAAGTATCTTAGATCAATTATTCAAAAAGATGAAGAATGTGAAGAAGTTACCCATAAGATTAAAATAAGTTGAATGAAGTGGAGATTGGCTACAAGCATACTATACGATCGTGATTCCACTAAAGTCAAAATAAAAATTTTATCATATAAATGTAAGACATGCAATGTTGTATGGTAGCGAATGTTAGATAATAAAAAAAAACAGACTTCTAAAATAAGTGTTGTTGAAATGATAATGTTAAGATGGATGGTGATCACACTTTATCATATAAAATAAAAAATGAATATGTTAAAGAAAATGTAGTGCTGGAACCTCAATTTTTGGATAAATTTTCGGAAAATGATTTAACTTTTGACTTAGCCTTGACTATTAGAAAAATATGTGGTATTTCATAACAGTATTAGCTATGTCAGTGGTATGCATAAAAATATATGTTGAGGTTATTAGGTTCTTTGAAAATTTGTTTTGACCTCTCCCCATCGGATGGTGCGAAGATCCGATGTTAATTACATCGAGAATACTCGAATACCCATGATTAGCCGCCATAGCAATTTTGTGAATAGAAGACATACATCCATACGATAAACACATGGGAGTAATAACCCCATACACTTGATGGAATGCAAAGCTTAGTGTTTTGAACTATGGTTTGATTTGATTTGAATTGTTTGAATTAGGTTTGTTGTTAAGATTTGTGTTTTTGTTTAATTGATTTTTTTTTGTTGAGGATTTTCAATTGGGTTTGAAATTTAATGGATGTTCATTTTTTTTTCAGATTTTTGATGGGTTTTGAATTTAAATTTTTTTTAGATTTTGGGATTTTCAAGATTTAAATTGATTATGACTTAGTGTCTTTTAGTTGAGTGATTTGGTTTCAACTTGATTAGGGTTTGTTTTAAAAAGTTTGATTTGTTTTTTTTTGTTTTTTTTGTTTTACTTAGGGCTTGATATCTTTTGGTTGAATCCAAATTGTGATTTTTGTTTAGGATGCATTTCATTTAAATGTCATTTTAAGTTAGGATTTAACACATTTTTTAATTGAGGATCTGTTTCACAATTATTTTTTTGTTTTGGGTTTGATTTTGAGTTGACTTCGATTTTTTTTATTTGAGATTCTTTGCCATTTTTTATGTTGTGGAATAACTTAATGAATTTGGTGTTTTGAACCTGTTTGGGGCATTTTGGTTTATTTGGCTATATTTTATTATTTTTATTGGGTTTATTTGATTTATTTTCTTTTAATTGGCATTTTGATTCATAAAATTTATTTTTTTATGTTTTGATTATATGAAAATTATTTTTGAGATAAAAAATTTATGTTGACTGGTTTGACCTGATTATCGTTATTTTCAGATTTATTTTATTATATATATATATTTTTACATTCCTCCAAGTCTATGGGGTTTTTCTTAAGTTCCGATGACAATAATGACATGCAAAATTCGAAATTCCATTTATCGACAAATTCGAATGCAAATTACATGTGGGGGACATAAAATGTCGTGTTTCCCATTGATAAATTTCCCTTAGTCCTTGATGGAGATAGGATGATCTTTCCTTGACATATTTCTCTCATTTTTAATTTAAGGGAAAATTTTGACATGACCTCCCCTTAAATTGATGAGATATACCTCCTTTAGTAGGTGGAGTTTGATACTCCCTACTTTGGAGGAAGGATCGGTAGAAGATGGGAACTTGCCCATTTCCCCGTCCAGGATCAAACACGCCGGGGACATGCCCGAGTGCCCGTCCTTTGAGGTAACCTATGTGAAATAGGCTAGCTCTTAACTTTTTTTTGTTTCAGATTTGATTAAAATTATTTTTTAAGGCCTTGACGACCAACTTAAGTCTTTTGAGGCCCTGGCGGCCAGACTTGTCTTCATTAAGCCTTGAAGGCCTGAATGATCTTCAATGGGGCCCTGGCGGCCTTGCTGGTTTTGACCATAAACTGGCCCTGGCAGCCAGCTTCCTGTTCAAGCCCAAGTGGCCAGTCACCAACAACAACGTGAGGGGGCTGTTCCCCTTGGTTCCTCCTCCTTGGGCAGGACCGACAGCAACATCAGGCAGCACGTGGCAATAGCAGGTTCCTCCATGTACAGCAACGTGAAGGGGACTGCAAGCCTTGACAGCACATAAGGAGGAGCCGTATGCTCCTTCTCCTTCATCTGCCAGCATCTCGATAGCAAGGGGGGAAGAGCAGCAACACCCACATGGCAGCAAGGTCACCAACTTCTTCTTCTACGGGCGCAGGCATCAGCAGCAAGAGAGGAAAGATCTTCATCGGCATCTTCTCTTTGAACAGATGGCAAAGATCAGATCGCAACAGGGGCACCAGCATCCGGTAGCCTCATCTTCATTTTTTCCCCATCGACGCAACAGGTGGGAGCAGCAAGGAGGATCGCTCATCCTCTCCTCTCCCCCGGCTGGTGATTGGGTCCCCATAACAGCCTCTGTGGCGGCTGTTTCATGAGAGGAGAGTGGGAGAGCATCGTGGGAAGGAAGTGGGGACGTGGGCATGACAGTTTTTTTTTAATTTGAGCTGTGCACACGTTAAATGAGGCTGGCTGGCACTTTTGACTTAATCTCCATCAAAAATGATTCCGATTTGACGGTCGGATGAAATCAAGTTAATTAATTCTGAAATTGACCGGTAATTATCCCGGAAGATGTTCCGACGATCGTAGAACTTGTGTTCCATCGTATCAACGGTCAAGAATTGTCAATTTGTCCAGGGATCATCGATCTAGGATATTTTTCTGATCGATGTAATCTCGGCACTCAAAAATTTCGAAAATTGTATTTTGATTACAATCAAATATCTATACACCAGAATTTTGGTTTCCATGTATAGATCTTACTATCTGAAATTATTTGGACAGCTCCGCCCTGTCTCGGAGTGTGTGCCGACTTTGTAAATTTTCAAACTTTGTCCATAACTTTCCGAATATGGATTGGATTGATGATCCAACTTCGATGTTGTTCATCTGGAAGTCAGGCGGACTTTCTGGTGACGCCATATGTTAATGGGCCTGTCTGGATTTGTTCAGGCCCAATAGGGGCAAAACGGTCATTTTTTCGTCCGGAGTCGGATTTTGACATTCAAGGCACCGTTGGAAATGTCTTGACTGGTACAGTGCTGTGAGCCCACTTGTTTTGTTATTTGGGCCCATTAAGCCTACCAAAGGCCATTCGGGAGTGTTTTCACCGTTTGACCCATAACTTGTTGAATTCAAGTCGGATTTTCGATCCGACTTCGTTGTTGCTCAAGTTTGAGCTAGACGGACAAGGTGGTGATGTCTGACCGTTATCAAGTCATCATCTAGCTGGTCGGGCCCAATAAGGCTTATTGGGCCTATTTGGCCCGTTGGCCCTAAATGTGATGAAAAGTGGATCACACTTGCCTGTTCAATTTTCTTTCATGTATTTTGCCCAAAACTTGCTAGTTCTAGATGTCATGACATTTTTTGGGTGTCAACATGTAGGAATAACGACAATTATAGACAAATAAAAATATGGGAGATTCAGATGGTTTGGGCACATTAAACATAGTTATAAGCAGGCGCCAATCATAAAAGTTGAAAATATTAAAATAACATTAACAAAAAGAAACATGGTACGCCTAGGTTAACTTGGACAGAGATAATTCAATATAATATCGATTATTTAAATATATATGAAGAAAAAAAGCAAAATCGACGTAAGTGGAGAAAGATAATTTATATGACTGACCGCAAATAATTTAGAACCAAGGTTGAAGCTGAGTTCAGTTTCACTTAATGGATACAGTGGTAGAAGAGATTGGAGAGAAGAATATAATTCAAATTATGATAGACAACGAGCATTATAACACAATAGAGAGAAAGTTGATAAAAAAAGGACAAGACATGTTTTGGGTACCCGTTTATTTTTCATATAGAAATAGATGATGTGTGAAATGTCATATGATATGAAAATTTAGATTGATTTGGTGTGGTATATAAAAGTAGGAACATATAATTGAGTTCTAAAATCTCAAAAGTATTGAATTAAAGAAGTCCTAGTGACATGGAACATCCAAAACACAGTTTTTAAAATCTAAGGTGGCATTTGATTTGACACGGAATGTCTAAAGTTTTAATTCCCTTGTGGAAAACAAAATCTTAGTTATTCACCTTCGAAAGTAAAATATATATAGTGAACCACTTAAAATCAAGTGATTTACAAAGAAGTTATCATTGTATTTAGATGTTTTATAAAAGATCTTAATGTTTAATCTTTGACCAATTCCAAGGTTATACATCAATCAAGCTAAAACAAACGGAGCCTAAGATTATTATGTGGGTATAAAAAAATCTTTAGACCTCTCCCCACTGAACTTGTAATATTCCGGTGTTAATTATATCGAGTGATGAGTGATTACTTGAAAACCATTGATTAACTGTCACAGCAACTAGACAATTAAAACCATTCATCCAAACAGAACGTAGAGGAACTAGAAAAATAGTCCTCATGGCTCCATGACATTAGAGTTACAATTTCATTTGTTGCAGGTAGTGATCATTTTGATGGAATTATTGGATTGCCATTTTTTGTTTTTATTTGAATTTTGATTGTTCCATATGTTTGGCTAAATTATGTGAGATTTTTATTTATTATTACGATGATTTTTTGGGTGTTGATCTGAATTTTGTAAAATTTACTTTGATTTATTAGAGTTTTTAGCATTCATTTACTTTTTTGTAAAACTTAGTTAAAACATTGATTTAAATTTTTTTAGATGTTTATTTGTCTTGTTTATTCTTTTATCATTTATTGGATTTAACTAATTTAAGTTACTTGAATTTTTAATTGTTTGTCTTTTTGGGCATTTATTTATAGTTTTTGATGTTTATTTGATTTATTATTATTTTATGTTTTCTTTGGAGTGGTTAAACTTTTTGTTTCCTTTTTGTTTTAATTTACATTTATAGTGTTTTAACATCATTTTTTGTGTTGTGCTGTGTGTTTTGTTGTGATTTAAGGTTATTATCATCATTTATTTAGTTTAATGGTTAAATTGGATTCAAGCTTAATAAATTTTGTTATCTTTTGTAGATATTTTATGTATAAATTTATTAAATTATTTTTATTTTATTATGTTTATATTTTACTAATGTTTAAGTGATTATTTAGTTTATATTTTGTTATGTTTATTTGTTTAGTTAAGTTAACCAAAACTTTTTTATTTAAATTATCTGAATATCTCGTTAAAGAACCATGGGACCTAATGTCATCACATAATGTAACATGATAAATATTATGGGAGGAAAACCACATTTTCATTTTAATATAAATATGGAGTACATCCAAATACATGGGAGATGAGGCATGAAAAACCATCACCCTCATAAGTTACATGTGGGTAGATTATTTATTTTCATGAATGTCTTAAACCATAGAACCTACTTGTAAATGGGAGTCATTTATAAAAGGGATATACCCATCAAAAAATTAATCTCCCTATAATTGATATGATGAGTTTATTAGCATATTGCATACGCATAACACAAAATCATGTCATATAAATTGCACCCTTGCACATTTAAATATGCATGCTATTTATACATATATTTTTAGAAATAACATTGTTTTGCATATAAAATATGTAAGCTATTTTGGTTTCCACTTATGTGAGAGAAAAAATGAAGAAAACCGCTGATTACCCACTTTTTGCGGAAAAGGGGATAAACCCTGGACTTTCTTTATCCCACCTACTCAATGTGAGCATTAGCTCTCCAGCCTAAGCTCTCAAAATCATGGATATGCATAAATCAAAATCATGTCATATAAATAGCATCTTGCATATTTTAAATATGCATGCTATTTATATATTTTTTTAAAAATTTCATCCACATTTCTGCATGTCTGGTTGAGAAGGCGATAGATATATATCCATAATAACATTGTTTTGCATATAAAACATGTAAGCTATGTTGGTTTCCACTTTTCTTAGAGAGAAAATAAAGAAAACCGTTGATTGCCCATTTTTTTAGAGAAAAGTGGATAAACCGCGAATATTCTCCCTTTCTCCCAAATGTAAGAATTAGAACGGTCGAAGCTCTCAATACTGCAGCCTTCGGACATCTCCTTTCAGCCTTCCTGCATAAGTGACTGAGGTTTCATTTATTGGATGCTGTGGGGACACTTATCTTTAAAATTAGCCCCCAGTACCCCAATTTTCATGGTGATGGTAGGTGGCCTCAAATGGTGGTAAGATTACCACATCATTTTTTTTTGTTTGACCCTGTCAAGTGACGGTGGTAAGCCCACCGCAGTCACTTGACCTGCAGTTTGACCGGATCTTCAGTCGGTTTCACCCAACCAGGGGTGACTGGGTCTCCCATCCACCCCCCACCCCAACAGCTCGTGCGTGATGTGAGGTTGAGGGAACTGGGACCGCCACCAGCAACAGCAGTTGGCGGCAGCAGCCTCCACATGACCACAACTAGAGGTGTAAACGGTTCGGTTCGGTTCGGTTTGGCTGTTTTTTTTCCAAACTGAAACCGAACCGATAAGGGGAACCGAATCGAACCGAACTGGTTCAGTGAAGCTTGAACCGATTGTGGTTCGGTTCGGTTCGGTTCGGTTCGGTTCATCGGCTTAATGTATATTTAAATAAATAAAAATAAAATATAATAAAATATACATTATAATAATTATTTAAGATTAATATGAAGACTAATACTTTATTTATAATATATAATTATATATTTATACTAATTAACTTAAATTTATAATAATATATATTTAAAATTAATATAATATATATTTAAATGTAATATAATATGTAAATAAAGTGGGTCAAACTTTGTCAAAATGGGTCAACCGGTTTACCGGTTCGGTTCGGTTTGGGGAGGTGCCGAACCGAACCAAACCGATAAGAAATTATCGGTTCGGTTCGGTTCGGTTCAAAAAACCGATTGGATAACCCGTCAAACCGAACCAAACCGAACCGATCGGTTCAGTTCGGTTTACTGGTTTTCCGGTTTTACTTGAACACCCCTAACCACAACCTCCTCTTCTCATCCCCATCTTCTTCTATTGGGTGTGGCACTTCTGTTCCTCCTAGGGGTGTACACTAAATGGTTCAAAGTTTCAAATCACCAAAGTAAATCAAACCAGTTTATTCAGTTCAGTTTGATCCCCCGCTTTCGGTTCTATCGGTTTGAAAGGCTCTCAAACCGAACAAAACCAGAAAAAACCGTTTAACCTGAATTAAATAAATTTTTATTTTAAAACTATTATATTATTAATAAAAATGATATGTATGTAGTTTTATAATAAAAATAAATAAATTATCTATATCTTAAAAATCAATATGTATGTAAAAATATATTTATTTTGAATATTTTTTATTCATTTTTGGTCTAAACCGAAATAAACTGAATTGAACCTGATTGGTTTGAAAACTTAGATCCGTTTGGTTCAGTTTGGAGAAAAAAATGAAATCGAACCATGTACACCCTTAGTTCCTCCCAATGGCTTGGAGGCCCTCTCTAACAATGATGGTCGTGTTCGGTGGTGATGGCAAACACCCATCCCTCTCTTCCTTCCCCGATTGAGTCCAGAGAGGACTTGAGTGGGTGATGGCCTTCCACGGGGTAGCTTTTGATAATGGTCATGGTAATGGTGAGAAGGATAACTTCGAACGACGGTTCCCTCTCTTCTTCTCTTATCAAGCTCTGACCAAGGTTCCTCCCTTACCAGTTACCTCTTTTCTAGTTAACCCATGTCATTTTCTTCTCTTTCCACTTTTCTTCTCCTTTGTAGTGCGGCTCCCTCAACTTGTCAATTGCGGGGGCTTTGAATGGAGCAGAAGGGTTCGATGACAAAGATGGCTTCCAAAGGTGACGACATAGACGATTACAAGTGGCCACAATAATGGCTCTGGCAAGAGTGGCCACTCTTGGAGGTGATGGTGGTAGTCTCTAAGGATTACCGTCTCAGATCTCGACTTCGTCTCGTGGGGTGAAATAGAAGAGATCTCGAAAAGATCTTGGAAAAATCTCGAGAAATCAGATCTTGGATTCTCGGATCAAAATGTATATATGTATGAAACATAACATAATATCTTATAAAGATAACAGTACATCAATAAATTTATATGAAAATATATAACACATTTATACATCAACTGTGTGAATAAACAATTACAAAGCACTCTCAACACCAAAAAGATGATTTTTGTGTTTATAAAAGATTAAAACTTGTATGCAATTTTATTTAAATACTAATATGGTATTAAACTTGTAGCACATTTTTTATGTAATAGTAAAAGTGATAGTGAGATATATTAATATGTTTACACTATCATAAACGGGGGGCGCAGAATAGTCGCGGATTGACCTATTTTTTTCGGACCAGGCTACATGGGGTGAGATCTCGGCGATCTCCTTTCTCGGCCCCCTTGGCGAGACCAAGATCTCACCGAGATCTCGACGAGATGACATTCCATGGTAGTCTCCATGGGCGGCGACAACGACAACATCAACCCTCAATGGTAGGGACAATGGTGTCATCCTAGGATTGGTGATGACCAGAGCTCTCAAGGATTGGTGATGACCAAAGCTCTCAACAACGGTGATGGAGGCTTCTTCTTCCTCCGATCGGCCCCCTCCTCCTTTTCTTCTTCTCCTCCTAAAGTGTGAGCGGGATGTGTTTTCTCCTTCATTTTTATTGATATGTATATTTTGTATTGGTTTCATTCTTTTCAGGTACATTAGTACCATATGCTTCTCATTTTATTATTGACCTAATGTTAGAGGATATTTAGAAAGATCTGACTGACATGACACTTGTTGGTGTACAAATATTGAGATTGGTAGATTCTAACGATGAGAACTATATGGGATATTGTACTATAGCAAATGTGAGAATAAAAACATACATCGAAAAGGGTATAAGAAATTGTGCAAAATAATTGACAAATTGTTAGACAAAACATTGTACCATGATATTCATGTAACAAATAATTATTGTGTTTGTAATTATTATATTTACTTGTCACTTTGGACATTAATTAAATGTATTTTTTAAATTCACTATTTGTGGGTTATTTTTTAAATCATAAAATCCAATATGGTGAAGTAGTGTGCAATGATGTTGAAGTTACGAATAACACATTATCGTTGAGTACTATGTCATGTTGAAACTCATCAAGATAGAACAGAAGCTGAGGTAGAAACATGTCTAAAGTCAAAGTTTTTATTCAATTATGCATACTATGAAGTCATATTTAAAAATATTTTTATTTCAATTACAATCATATAGGATAACACAAATAGTATATTTTGATCCTAATCTAAAGTATACATTTCATAATATTAGTCCCGGTAAATATATCATCGTTTTATATGTTCAAATTACAGATCATTGAAGAGTCATGTTGCTTACGTACTTTATTCTTCCTTAATACAATTAAATAGTATATCCAAGTCAATATTAAAAGTGAGTGAAATTGAAGCACATTCAACCTTATTTATAAAAAGAGCAAAAATATGTTGTCAAGTTGAAGAAATCGTTGTTCTGTCACTACAACATGAAATTGAGAATAAAAATATAATAAAACATTAAAGATTGTCAAACTAAATATTTTCAAGATTTATTGGTGACAATGTTATTAGAGACAATCGCCTCACTTGCCTAAATGACGAGAAAGCGAGACTCATAATGGGTCCTAAGTTCTACTTGCCTAATCGGTTAGATTCCAGTTAAATAGAATTTGCTTAACTTAAAGTTAAGCAGATCATATGGATACATTAAGAGACTCCCTTTCTCATCACTCCTGGCCAATAAGAGAAATGATGTCTCCAACGGCTTCTTCAACCTCCATTGAGCCCTCCAGACCTCTACATTCATCTCAATTCTCAACCGCCTTGCTTTGCCTCAAGTGCCTTACACCACTGACTACATAGGTTGGTGGGCCTTACCAAGCTCAGGCAAAAGCACAAATAAGAGTAGAGGAAAAACATATAATATTAACTTAGAATATTTATTCCAAAAGGAATACCCCTTGATTGATTGAAAAGAAGACAGAGAATGGAGACCATTTCTAAAGTTAAACCTCAAATGATCATGCATGAGCAGAAGGAGAACATGATAGTGTATAGAGCAGAGATCTAGAGCTTCAATAAGATGACATACAATTGCTCCATCTCTACCTTCTTCAAAAAAAACAAAGGTAAAGAAAAGGCAAAGACCAAAATAACAAAGAAAAGAAAATTGGAAGTTAGGACAGGACCACTGATGTCAAAAGGTAGTAATCAAGCACCTTCACCCAATAGTGGTAAGTGGGTCAGATGTAGCAATCAGCATAATAGGATATATAGAGGTACACGTCAGACAAGTGTTGCAGCTCCTACATAGGAGAAGACTTATATTCAAAAGCTCAACATCAAGAACATGATGGTGAAGTGGACCAACATTATGGTAGTCATCAGCATCAGCATCAACAGGCACAATGTAATTGAACCCACTGGGGATATTATGAGTATCTAGGATATTCTAAGAGTCACTTATACTCAGCTGGGTAAAATATTGCATCCAAGGAAAATATAGAAACAGTTTAAATAGGTGGCAATCGCTTTTTGGATATAGATACAAAGAGATTATGACTTTACATGTACAGTCGACATCGCAACATAAGAAATATAAAGAGTCGTATGATAGTTATAAGTTTAAGAAATGACATTTTATGTTTTCACATTCTTGCAATTCATACTCTTCAAATTGATGTGTATGCTTGGATGCATGGATTACAGAATTGATGGAATCGGATTAGAATTGGCCATTTCTTGAATTGGATCAGTTGATTTCAATCCAATTCCGGGAGGAAGAACTGATTCCTTTAAGAATTCTAGAGAAATCAATCAGAATCGATCAAGATCGATCCGATTCGACCGATTACGACCTAGAATCCGTTGATCCGTCGAGACAACTTGAGTCCTGATCGTTTCCAGCGATCCAACATGTGATTTCGGCGATCCCTCTAGGATTCTAGTGATCCACTTGACGATTCTAGCGATTTAGCTACTGTACCTTCCTCGACAATCCATCTTCTTTATAAGGTTTCTTTGTTAAAAAAAAACAAGAAGATTGAACAACATCATTGCACCATCGATACATTGAAGACATTCAAACATGTAGTTCTTATACATTTAATCATAAGAAATGTATAAGAAGAAACTACAAAAATATATAGATGCTAAAAAATGATAGAAGAAAAACAAAAGCAACAAGTTCAGAACTTATTGATAGACTGAAGATGTTTAAAATTTCAATATCTTCAACATTTAAGTATCCGAGATGTAGAAGAAGCTTAAAGACACTGTAATACATGTTGTAAAATTAAACTTTATGGAAGAAGTGAGAATAGATTCATGAAAAAATAAAAAAATGAAAAACCTAACTGTTTACCAAATGAGGAGGCCGGGATAATAACCCAAGAAAATCGTTGGTGCTTATAGGTTGTGCGTTGGTGTGCGGCGGCGGCGGCTTCTCTAGCTGAAGTGTCATCCGACGATGGCGGCGTCCTTCGGTGTGATGCAGCGTCCTTCGGCACGCTATGGCAAAAAGAAACGAGCAAGCTTCCAACGTGATGGGTGGGCAGGCATCGGGATGGTGGGCTGGCTTGGCCTCCCCTACTTAAAACAGACCATCGGTTCACTTTCAAGGATGATTGACATTTCAACCGGGTGATTAAGCGGACCAAGGTGTACACCTTGGCCGCCTTGATGGTCAAGGCATATGCCTTGTTTGGGTTAAGCATGATGCTCAACCTAGGTGACCTTTGAGGGCTGCATTTAAGCACTCGCCTTGATAACTATAGCATTTTGTATGATGCAATGGACCGCGCAAAATTAAAAATAAAATGGAAAAATTCTAGAAGGTACAAGAAATAGTGGAATATCATTGATGACTAATGGGATAGAACACTGCATCATGATGTACATGTTACAAGTCAATGAATATCTTTGTGTTTATTTACTTTCTTCATAGTCAACATTTAGTTTGTTGAGAATAAAATATGCTTAAATGACTATAGGATATTAAACCCCCCATATCCAATATGGAGGACAAATGTCTAATGACATGGAGGTGTTGTGGGATACTCTCTCGGTCATTCAACATTTGTGCCGATCTCAGTAAGATAGGAAAAGGCTAAGTTAGAAGTAAGTGAAAGTTGAATTAATAATTAGGAATGAAGAAATAATTGGGAACACTAACCATTTTGTATTTATTAATTTTCAGATGTAGCACTATAAGATGAAGTTTGGAGTATACTCAAATCCTAATATGAGATGTTATTGTATTTAAGATCATGTTTTTATTACCTTCTTTTAGAACTCCATTAATTGCCTAGAGAGGGATGTTTGTTCGCTATTTTTTATAACTAAGTGGAGGGTTCAGGTCAATGTCAGGAATGGATGAAATCTACTGGTAGTTGTTGCTATCAAGATATTAAGCCAGAGCACTAGTTCCTCCCATTGTGAGAGGAACTGGTATATTCAACACACATACAAAGAGAAGGAACATGCTAACATCTAATAGATTGAAGAAGTTTGTATTTTATCATTATAACATGAGGCTACACATCAAGAATATCAAAGACCGACAAAAGATCTCAAAAGAGAGATTTGCACGGTTTGCAAGTGGACCATATGAGTAAAGACAGAGCATAGACACCACTTGAAGAGGTTGACATGGATCAAATATTTTAAGAGAAGCACTCACTTGGTTATTGGATAGAGGAAAGGGCAGTCAGGGATCATCAGGCTAAGTTTGATCCTGAGGACCGTGCATGGGCAGAAGGAGAATTAAATGATGGTGAGGCTGAAGATGTTCCACCTACTCATCAGGCAGCCCCATCAGCAGCCCTACAGCTGTCTCCAACCTTAGCCCTAGCTCCAGCCCCACCCTCAGCTACACAACCCATTCCCAGTCCAGGGAGGATAAAGACAAAAGTGACATCAAGAAAATTGGAACGCTTTGCATAGTTAAAAGAATCTGTTGGTTGTAAGTCATCACATCACATTGCAGAAGAAATAAAAAGAAAGAATTTGGATAACAGACGGCATCCTGTGAGTCCAGATGACAACTCACAAGCACCCTCCTTAGATGATGATGACGAGGAGTGCATAACAGCCACCTAACCAAGAGGAGATGTACGTAGAGAAAATGCAAATGCATCAGGTCGAGACTTATTTAGTTCATAGTAGCTTACTTCTTTGATGAACAGCCACCACATCATTACACAGAGCTAAATTCTCCAGTATATGATGAGCATCAACAACCGCGAATTCCACCTACACGGTCCACTTATGTGCCACAGTCCAATGTCGATGACTTCAGTGAGATGGTCGATGCATTCTTTTCGTATGAATATATGCCAACATTGACCAAAAGACAAGGGAGAACCTAGCCTGGGCAAGAGTACGAGAAAAAGAATGAAAGTCAACATCATAGATATTGATAAACATGAGATCTATAATTATTATCATATTAAATTTGTTTATCATGTTATCATGCATGGATAACAATTAATTTCTTTTTAAAGCATGTTAAATGTTATATTTGTTTTTAATTTTTTTGTAGATTTCCTATTTTTCTAACATTTTTAAAATTTTTTATTTTTCTAAAAAAACATATTATAAAATTGGCCAGAATCAATTTTATTTTCCAAGAATCAGCCGATTTCAACCTTGAATCAAATCAGTACTAACCAATTCCGATTCCGAAATCCTCACTTGGATGAATATGTTCCTATTTTTTTCTTAGATAAGCATGCAATTACTTGATGCTTTGTAAACATTGTTCTCATCGTGTATGTGACTTTTTCCAAAAGTTTCCTGATTTTATAAAATATCAAAACCAATTCAATCCGATTCTGGATTGGTTTTCCATTAAAAGGTTTAGTCAATTCGGCCAACCGATACAGATCAAAATCGGAATTGGCTATGGCTGATAAAATTCGATTTTGCAATCCTTGAGGCAGAGAGGATCACATGCACGATTTGCAGTTCAATTGGTCAGATGATACCTGAAGGGGAAGATCATCAGATTTGGGATTGCTATCTTACTGGTCTTTTTATGCACCATGGACAACAATAAGCAATAGACACTTAAAAGGAATTCTCAAACATCAGAGTCAAATCTTATTCAACTCTGTGGGGTGCTTTAGGATTGGGTGAGTTTTGCAAATTGGTATGATCAACACATCAAGGCTTTCATCCTCTTCTCGTCTGTCAAACTATTTTAGCTGATTAACAGCCTCTTGTTGACAAACATATCAGATAACAAAAAGACTGACCAAAGCCAAAGGTAAGTACAAAAAATACCTGAAGTAATTAGGACTGCAAATGAGCTAATAGATTCAGCAAGTAGCTTAAGACTTGGCTCACTAAAAGCTAGGCTCGACTCATTTATTATGTTAAACGATCAGACTTAGAACAAAAATAAAACTCGACTCGTAAACGAGCCGAGTTTGAATAGACCAATGCTTGACTCGATAAGCTCACGAGTAGCTGGTATAGTGCTTGATTAATAACTTAGTTAAATATTTTCTTAAAAAATAAATTAAATATCTTAAAAATTATATAATATTTGATCAAATATATCAAAAAAAATTGAAATTGAACTTCATCCCATTCATGGTTTGCAGAATCGGCCAATCTGGATCAGGATCGGCCGATTCTTGGATCGTATCGGTACCCACCGATCTGATTCATCACCAAATTATCGATCCAGCCGGGAGTCGGCCGGAATCAACCGGATCAACCGATTCCCATATTGATCCACCTGGATCGGTCCAGGATTGACCGATCCGGTTGATTCTCCAAAAAACCGGAACTTTCGGAATCAATCCGATTCTGGAATTGATTCTGTAACCATTTCAGGTCCGATCCCCCCTAAATTGGGAGAGATCGGACTGATTCTCCCCTCCTTCAGCCCTCTTCGACCCTCCCTCCCCTCCCCTTGGAAGATCTAGAGCTCCAACCAGTGGAGGACCTCCAGTTCGAAGGCGATCCATAAGAGGAAGGGCCGATCCACCCCTACAGCAGGTAAGTAAGGGGGAGACCTCCGATCCCCCCTTCCCCCTCTTACTCCTCGGCACCCCTGCAACCGGACCTCCGATCCCCCTTCCCCCCCTCCCCATCCTCGGCACCCTTGCAAGTTGCAGGCCTTTAGATCTTAAACCTTAGCCCCCCCCCCCCCCAGGGTGCTTTCGGCCATGAATTCACCCCCCTTCGAGGGTGATGAACGGTCATCCCCTGACTGTCTAGTATCCCCCCCATGGGTTGGGGGGATTGTTTAATTCACCCCATTGAGAGGTGAAGCACCCCCCAATGGGGGGTGAACAGTCACCCCCGAAGGGTGACTGTCTAGTTCGGTACCCCCCAATGGGTTGGGGGGGGTTGTTTAATTCACCCCCATTGGGGGTGAATAGCACCCCCCTAATGGGGGGGGGGTGCTAATCACCCCTTCGGGGGTGATGAACAGTCACCCCCTTGGGTCGGGGGTGACTGTCTGGTACCCCCCTAGGTTGGGGGAGTTGTTTAATTCATCCCATGGGTGAACAGTCACCCCCGAAGGGGTGACTGTCTAGTCCGGTACCCCCCTTGGGTTGGGGGGGTTGTTTAATTCACCCCATTGGGGGGTGAATTGCACCCCCGAAGGGGTGACTATCAGGTACCTGATCCCCCCCAATGGGTTGGGGGGTTGTTTAATTTAATTCACCTCCATTGGGGGGTGAATTGCATTTACACCCCCATCCAAGGTGGGGTTCATATATTTTAATTTTGTGTATGACTTTAAGTGGTGTAGATAAGATGTCGGATGAGGAGCATGGCACCGGCGCCGTAGAATATCGCGACATTGGATAACAACATGGTCATCTTATTAATTCATAAAATAAAAGGGTTAGATGCAAGTGGTGTCAGAAAGATATAAATGGAAGTGTGTATTGGCTAAAACAATATATGGCCGGGACCAAGGATTGCAGAATCAGCCGATCCAGATCGGGATTGGCCGATTCTTGGATCGGATCGGCCATAGTCGATCCTATTCTCGACGAAATCATCGATCTGGAGAAAACATCCATCGGAATCGGTGTTTTTGGATAGAATCGAGGCCGGAAGCGTTCGAATCAGTCGATTCCGGAACGATTCCGGTGATTTCGTGCCAGAATCGGCCGGAAATGGTGTTGCGGTGGCCCTGCGGCCGCCGCGGCACCATTTTGGGGGCGATTTCAGGCCGAGTTCACCCCCAAAATGCTCTAGATAGGATCGGAATCCGATCTAGAGTGTTATTTTGGTATTTTTTTTAGGTTTTACCACTTTTTGAGGGACCAATCCGGAACTCTTCCGGATCGTTGTTTCTTCCGGCAGATCGCTCAGAGTCGGATCGATCCGATCCGATCCGGATCGGATCGTCCGATCCTACCATCCTTGGCCGAGACGGGTGGCAATGTAAAGAAGTGCGATAAAGTACCGACTGAGCTTAGGTAAGAGATGGGGGTTATTTAACAGGTAGAGCATCCCAAAGGAATGTGAAAATTAGTCAGAGACAAGAGCTACATGGCGAGTTGTTAGGTCGGAGAGACATCGATCTTATGGTTGGAAAGAGTAAGAAAGGGAAAGGATCAGCACATGACAGTGTCCAAGTTGATTCCTCATCTTTAGATGATGAAGAGGAGGCTCAGGTCAGGAGAGCTGTGCACAAGAGTAGGGCTCAAGCCCATGAGGACGAGGAAAGAAGACGAGGAGCAGGAGGTTCGACTGCTTATGGCAGACATTCTGATGTGAGGGCGGGCACACGCCCTGCTCAAGAACCTGAATTCCATCGGACACATTCTGTTCGGCCGACAGCAGACATTGTCATGTATAGGGAGAGTGGCAGAGGACAGAGGGGTATAAAACATGCATTTAAAGGTGTGAATGCATCGGCTGGAGCTGCAAAGAAAGCTCTGCAACACATGGTGAAGTTTTTTCTACGTGCAGGTAAATCTTTAATGAAGATGTTAATAGTATTTTAATATTGATATCAATTGATGTAACCTTTATGAGATTTATGGTAATAAGGATATCTTTTTTCTTTTCTTTTGGTTTATGTAGGTGTCCTAGCACATGCAACCACGAGTCCTTATTTTCAGACAATGGTGAATGCCATTGGTGAGACTAGGTCGGGGTTGAAAAATCCAACAAAAAGTACATATATGAGACAGGCTTAGATGAGGAGGTCGACGAGTTGACCTCGTTAATAGATGGATTCAAATCCATCTGGAAGAAGAGGGGGTGCACTATAATGTGCAATGGGTGGACTGGAATCACAAAAAGGTCACTTATAAACTTTCTTGTGTATTATTTTGATGGTACTGTATTCCTGAAGTCTGTTGATGCATCAGGTCAAGTCAAGAATGTGGATTACCTATTCGGTTTGATGAACAACGTTTTTATGTTCTTCTTTCTTACAATTTTCACATTTTTTCTGAATTTTATGTATTTTTTATGAATTTTTGGCACTTTTTTCAGATATTTTTAGAAAGGAAAAAAAAACAGGCTGATCCAAACTGATTCTAGATTGCTCTGTCTTCCGGCGGATTGCCCTAGATCATACAGATTCGATCCAATCCGGATCGGATTGGACCCCACCGATCTAGAGACCGATTTTGATCCTACGATCCTTGATCCCAATTTAAACTTGTGTCTGAACTTCATTAAAAAGTTTGAATTTTAAGTTTTGTAAATGAGCTAAGACTGAGTTGGAGATCAAGCTTCACAAACAAACTTAGACCAAACTTCACAAACGAGCTAGAACTCGAGCTTAGACTAAGCTCATTTGAGTTTGAGCTCAATTAAGTAAATAAGTAGCTCGACGAGCCAAATTCAAACATGTCAAGCTCTTAATGAATTCAGCTAGAACACAGGTCCAAACTACTCATTGAGTATCAAGCCAAGTTTGAGCTAAGATAAAAATAAATGAGCCAAGCTCGAGCTACATACTACTCGGCTAGGTTTGGCTCATTTGCATCCCTAGAAGTAATAAAACATGATGGTATAAAATGTCCAAAATAAAAATAAATTCTAGAATATAAACAATTAAAAATAAAAATTAGTGGAGCTGTCTAATTGATATTGTCAATAACACCATACTAGATGAATTTTGAGATCTGAATCTGATCTTAAAATCTGTTAGGCATTCATTAGTCAGAAACCTCCTCCATGAGCTATTCAAACCACCTACATAGGCTGCCCAGTCATCTAACTGGACATTTTTTGAAACATCTTCGATGCCACTAGTCTCCAAGAGATTATGGAATACTCTTCAGAGCCTAATTTGCCAATCTTCCATTGACTCACTCTCAGCAAGATGATCAACAACAGCTCCAAAAGCATATCATGACAGTTTTTGTGATTGACACCTCTAAAGTTTAGTAAGCAGACTATCCCCTACCCTCTTCATAGAACCTTCTAGAGACTGTGTAACCTCCATAACGCTTGCCAGCAAAAACCAGACAGAGTAGACAAACTACAATCAGAAAATTGGTGCTTGCTTCCTTTCACCACTAACCACATTCCATTTGTCTTGTGCCAATATTCTCTGTTGTCACAAGTCACAACGATGATTTAAAGAACTAAATTCAGAGCCCAGCCTCATATTACAACAATGAACAATGAATTATTTATTATTCAAATGTTTTTAACCAATTCTAGTCTTTTTACATCTCTATCACTGTAAATGAATACAATATTCCCAGGAATAGTGAACATCTTACAAGTGGGGAAATTGTTAAGTGTTTTACATATAATCTTAAATAATCCACACACAAAAGAAAACACTTACCAAATGTAAATAAAATAAAGAAACATATATATGACCTGACCTAACATGAATCATGCCCTAGATGAAGTTCAAGAAAGAACAATACCTGTACTGGGGTATTTATGGCTGCTCGCTCAATATGGCCTCTTTGGGCACTGCTAATGTTCTTCACTGATGGGAAATGGCGTTCCCTTCCAAGCAATGTATGCACACACCCATTCAATCTTGCTTCCTTTTTGCGTTCTTCTTGCCATTTTAGAACCTCCTGTCTTTCTTTGTACCACAAGTCCACAGTTTCCTTGGCTTCTGCAACAGAAACCTGAAAAGAAGAAAAGCTGCAAGTTAAATGTAGAATCATAGGTGAAGGGAAGAATGCAACAGAACATGTAAAGGGAAGTGACGCAATCAACAAAACGACAACGAGCTTTCGGTTGAGATTGCATGTTCCTCCAGAGCTGTTTGATAAGGAACAGGGGTGCAACAGCAATGGTGGGAGGAAGAAACTGAAGGTGGTGAAGAAGACAGGAGTAGGGAACAGATACTGGCTCCCTCAACTAAGCACCTGCGTCTACAGACAGGGCTCTTTCAGCCCATAGTGTAAGCTTGAGAAACAAGACAGGATTTCGATTTGTATTTCCTTTAACTGATCTCCATCACACACATGAAAAGACACTTTGTAAGGAGGGTATGACAAATTTTCAAAAAAAAATACCTTCATAGATACATCTATTTGCATACATATAGTAAAACTTTGCAAAATTACATATATTCAACTGATCCTTAAATTTCTAATAAAGGGACACAAATACATAAAAAAATATTCATATAGTCATGTTGGCATCCTATTTTGTCTGTCAGTCAAAGTCGTTCTTCGGTCATTACGCATCAATACACCCCCAACCATGATTTTCCATCTCACCGAGATCTCATGAGATTATGAGTCTCGCCAAGGGGCCGAGAAACGAGATCCATAACTACTCTATGCCCCATTTATGATAGTATAAACATATTAATATATGTTCACTATCACTTAAACTATCGCATATATATATAAGATTCATAATCATACATATATGTTATATACTTAAATTTTATAAAAATCTATTTTAACTCTCTTCTCTCTCACATAAACATACACATTTAATTATAACCCAAGTCAAATAATGTCGGTAATGTATTCAAATGTTAGATTTGAATATTAATCATCTGATTATATCTTATGTAATAGATAAATTATATCAATACAATTTCATAAATATTTAACCATCAATTTGTAATAAACAATCAAGAACAAGAACATAAAAATGTTCTTAATACCATATTAATATTTAAATAAGATTATATACAAGTTTAAATCTTTTAGAAGTACAAAGATCATCTTTTTGATATTGAGAGTGTTTTGTAATTGTTCATTCACACAGTTGATGTACAAATATGTTATATATTTTCATGTAAAATCATTGATGTGCTCCCATCTTTATAAGATATTCTGTTATGTTTCATACATATATATATACATTTTGATCTGAGAATTCGAGATCCGATCCCCTGAGATTTCTCTGAGATCTTTTCTCTTTCACCCCCTCCCCCCCCTGAGACGAAGCCAAGATCCGAGACAGCAATCGTTGCCCCCAACTCAAAAAAACTCATCCCCAAGTTACCGAACACCACAAGATTCATCCCCAAGTTACCGAACACCACAAGATTCAAATGCCAACGACATAAATCAAAAACTACTACTCGAATGAGCGAACAATCACCCATCATAACTTCAATGCTGTCTCCACATAAACTCAAAAAAGTTCGCATACGGTGTCATAAGGACAGTCAGCTTGTCAAAACATAACAGACTTGTGGAAAACAGCTTGACTGTCTGGGTGCAGTACAGATGATATTAATCATATGATTCGACCTTATGTTGGGTCAATATGTGCTTTGCACCTGCATCCATAAACTCAATTGTCAATTTAATTGGATCATTGGACTTAACTAATGCATCATCCAGGTTTTGGGACTGATCAGTCTCAAGTTATCGATGTAACTCATACACAACCTCCAACTTGAGATCTACATCATAGGCTCCGACTACAATCAGCATCTCTATCGGGATTGTCTCCGCAATTCTCATACTAAATCAGGTAAGGGACAAGACAAATATAAGGCTGGGTCAAGCCCAAGATGGCCCATAATGTAAGGAATAGTCTGCTTGTAAGGACCAGGTAGACCGCAAGCTGATAAGACAGTTGGCAGTGTAAGCCAGTGAAAACAACAAAAGGATCTGGTAGCATTGCAGTCTAGATGTGTCAATGTTGTATATGTACAGTGCATGAGCTGATGTTGAATGCCGACAGTGATCTGATGGCATGTCAATACAGGCAAGGCAAGGCAAGTAACATCAAATGAGATGTGACTTCAAGGTACCTTGATGACACTGTTGACAGATCAGAGTGCAAAGCACAAGGTAGACAGACAACCATGGATTATGGAATCAGCCAGATCAGATTGAAATCGGTCAATTCTTAAATCAGATTGGTCGGTTTTGATCCGATTCCGGCTGGAGGAATTGATCAAAATCAGTGGAATCGGTCAAAATCGATCCGATTCCACCGATTCTGACCTAGAATTGGTTGATCTGACCCATTCCATCAAAAGGACTTAAGTTCAGATTTTGGATCAATACCGGGCCCGATTCAGACCTGGTATCAATCCTATTTCGGCCATTTTAAGGCCGGATTGACCAATTCTGGCAGTCTTCTGCCCTAACAAGAGACCTCAGTCAATTTCAGCAAGAAGTGCGGCGATCTAGGTGGTGATTCTATTAATTCCGGGCGCTGCAGCGTCAATCCTGGTAATTTAGAGGAAAATCGGTTGATTCCAGTGACGATCCAGGCAATTCCAAGGCGATTCCAATGATCCAGAAAGTGATTCCGGACATCCAAGGTGAATTCTAGCGATCCAACCCTCAATTCCAGCTTTGATCAAGCTATTTATTCGTCCTTCTCATCTTTTTGGAAAGATTTCTTCGCTAGAATTCCCATATGCTCATTTCTACACATTTATGACGACTCTGTAATGGTATAAATATACCGAACAGCTCGTCTCTTCCTGAACATCCCTTAAATTAATTTTATACATGCCTAACATCAATGATAAATTGTTTACATATGTTTTAGGTGTAAACAATGGCCGACCGTAACAAAGGTGATGTGCCGGCATGTCTATTTGATGTTCAAAAAGATGGTTAAATGCAAATGATGGCAATGTTAAAAAATGCGATAAGGTGCCTAGGGAGATGAACGAAGAGATGAGAGGCTACTTGTGTGAACCTCTTTTTTACGTCGTCGTCTGTTCTTTAGAAAGAAAGACATCTCCGGACTTTTCTAGGAAAATAGATGATACCTAAAATATTAGGTAGTCCGGTGATAGTTTAAAAATATTAGAAGCGATGTTCGGGTTCTTTGAAAATTTCATTTTTTGACCCTTCTCCGCCGGATGGTGCGAGTATCCGGCGTTAACTTACATCGAGCAACGGCTCGAACGCCTTTGATTAACCGTCGTGGCAACCTGTGTTTGGAGACATGCACATCCACAAAATAAAGTAAAGAACTCAAAAGGGCAGCGGCCTTTTGGGTCCGATCAGATGCAAACCGATTTGTTTGGGTTTGTTTTATTTGTTTGTTGGTTGATTTAAGTTGTTTTGGTTTGAATCTGTTTTGGTTTTGATTTTTGATGAGTTTGAAGTGTTTTAAGCATGTTTGGATTTTTTTATTTGGTTTGTTTTCGGAGTTTTCAGATTCTGGATTTTTTTGGTTCTGAGTTGGTTTTTTTGATCCATTTTGGGTGTTTGAAGTTGTTTGATTGGTTTTTTTTGAAAAGGTTGATTTATGTCATTTCTTTGAACAAGGTTCGGTGGATTTTAAATTAATTTTCAGATTGCTAAAACCAGATTTTTTGAAGTCGGTTAGAATCTGTTTTGAAGGATTGTTCAACTCTGTTTTTTTGTTGCAGATTTTTTATTGAAATCTGATTTTTCTTTGTGTTTTCGGTTTGGTAAGAATTTGATTTTTTTCTGGTGGTTGACAGATTTTATTGAAACCTGATTTTCTGTTTTGGCAGATTTTTTTGTTTGAAATCTGATTTCGGTTTGATTTGTTTCAAAACCGGTTCAATCTTGTTGAAAATCGGTTGTTTGTTGAACCGGAATGAGTTGAATTTCATATTTTTGTTTAGTTCTGATTTTTTTGACTTTCAGATTTGATTTTCTGTTTTAATTTTCTGTTTGAATTTTCAGATTGATTTTGAAATGGCTTTAATTTAGTTTGGCGGTTTGCATCGCCTCCGACCCATCGGGTCACTTTGAATGCCCGGTTTCATGCATCAATATGAACATCAAAGCTTCATTTCATTGAAAGATGGGGTGAAGTACATCGGTGTACAATGTGATTGATCCCTCCCCCAATATAGGTTTATCTTCACTACTTTGGAAAAATTTTGGCATTATGATGGCATGCCGGCTATTTTTACAACTTAGTGAAAATTTACCCATCCAAAATAGCCAGCCTTAGCTTAGCCATATTGGGGGAAGGATCGACGGCTACGGGATTCATGTCCGCGCCTCCGTCCGGGTCGCCAGCTATGGGATGCATGCCCGCGCCTCCGCCCAAGGTGGAGTTCCCCGCTAGGGGTGAATCTCCTTAATTTAATGTAGCTTTCACATTTCTGGTTTTTTATTTGTTAATTTTCTGAAGGCCACTTCGGGCCGGTCCATTCCTTCGGCGTTCAAAGCCGGGCTTCAATTCTTGCTTGAATTTGGGAGGACAGCTTCTAGGAGGGAAAGCCGGACCCGTGAAAGGGCCGTTGAGGCTCTCTCCTCCTTTGATGTGTTGAGGGGAGAACCGGACCCGTGAAAGGGCCGTTGTGGTTCATCCCTCACTTGATGTGTTGAGGGGAGAACCGGACCCGTGAAAGGGCCGTTGAGGTTCATCCCTCACTTTGCCGGTACAAGCCACAAGGGGGCCGCTGCAACCTCTTATTCTGTTTTCTGCTGCAAGCTGTTGGGCTTCTTGGGAAGCGGATTGGACCCGTGAAAGGGCCATTGGGTTGAGCCTCGATGGGGCTGGAAATGGACCGGGTTGGGGTCTGTTTTGGGTGTCTTTAGGTGGGCCGACAGGTGGCCAAGGTGAGCTGAACAAGGGCCAGCATATGGGTCTGCACAAGGGGGAATCTGAGGCCTGTTCTGGGGACTGATTGGGCCTGCACAAGGGGCCGGACAGGGTCTGCCCAGGGCATTCGGTTAATGCAGAATCTGTTTTTTTTAGGCCCTGCAGAGGACTGCGATGGTGGGCTTTATTGGATCAAAATTGGCCTGAATCAGGGGTCAGACAGGGTCTATTTTGGACCTGCACAACGGCTGTCTTGGTAGCCCGCAGAGGGGGCTAAAAGGGTCTGCATAAAGACCTGAAGATGGGCCAGCATAGGGCTAGGCATGGGCCGAGCAGAGGGTCTGGATAGGCCTGCTTCTTGATGGCTATAAGTGGGCCGAAATAGGTTCTTTCTGGAGGGATAGAAAGGGGCGAGGGAGACAGCCAGAAAAAGAAAAGAACAAGCCCTTAAAGGGCTACATGGCTAAGGTATACCGCTCTCCCCTACCTGATCTTCTTCTCTTCTCCTCCTTGGCCACAGGCAGCTGGTGCAGGGGCGCAACTTAGCAGCAGGTGCAGGCGGCAGTTCCTTGGTAGCAGCAGCAGCAGGGCAGGGCACAGGCAGCAGGAGCAGGGCGCAATCCAGCAGCCTCCCTTTCAACCTGGCGCGCCCTCCCTTCTTATAGGGACGGATGGCACTCCAAGAGTCATGTTTTCTTCAATGTAGGATGACTCTTGGCTTTCCCAACTCCTTGAATTCCCACCAGTCTTCAATATTGGACTGACCATTGGTGTCCCCCACGTAGGCTGGCCACATTGGCTTCTTCACCTCATAAATGGGTCAAGGATGAGGTGGCTAGACAGGTGGCTTGGGCAGTCAGCCCTGCTGAGGTGGCAGGCCAGTGCGGCCTGTTCCCATTGGCCTGGGTTTGGGCCTGGACGCGGCTGGCAGCCTGGCAGGCTGGGCCTGTTCTTTTTTTTTTTTTTTGGGCCTCGGGTGGGCCTGCAGGTAAGTTTCATTGTCCGCGGCCCAATCTCCTCCATGGGCTGGTGCGCAGGCCCCTTTTACATGGGCCAATTTACCCAATTATGGGCTGGCCGTCCAGAACACATGTTGGGGTGGTCAATTGGGCCTGATTTGACTCAATTATGGACTATCCACCCCACCCTTAAGCCCATTTCTTCTTTAGCCCAATTGTCCCCTCCTTTTTTCTGAAAAATCTTGACGCCAACACTACTTTACAAGAAGAGCCTCACAATGTGAGATTAGGATTGAACATAGGAAACAATTGCATGATGAGCTCCTTAAAAGGAAGAAGAGAGAGGTGTCAATCTACAAAGGGAAAGGGAAAGGCAAGACAAGAGCCAAACCAGAACTAGAGAGTGAAGACTCATCCATAGACTCCGAATTCAAGAAAGCTAGGTATGCAAACAAACATGCAGCAGCAATGGAGAAGAAAAGCAAGAGGGTTAGAAACTGATCATGTTTTTGGCCGATCAACATTGGATAAACCTAGCCACACTGAGGGATTCGGTGTGGGATGAAAAGAGGAGACATTATGTTTGTCTAGTAGTATGAGATCTACACTGATTGATGAGTATCTTTTTAGAAAGTAAAGTGTCTCGCAGATGAACATTAAACAAGTTATAAAAGGGGTGAAAGCAACAGGAACAACTGTAAAGAGAGTAATAAGGCACATTGTACGGTGATTTTTACATGCAAGTATAAGTTTTAAAATGTGATGAATGTATATTTTATTTACTTAACATTGTTTATGACTAATAGTTTGTTTTACCTTAACATAGGCATCTTAGCACATGCAACCACTAGCCATTACTTCTAAACTATAATTGATGCCGTTGTTGAGACTAGATCGCAAATGCAAGTCCCTACTAATAGGCATATATATGCTGGTGGGTTGAATGAGGAGGTTCAGGACTTGAGGCAATGAATAGAAGGTTCAAATTGGCATGGAAGGAGAGGGGCTACATAGTTATGTGTGATGGGTGGACAGGTATCACCAAGAGAAGCATGATCAACTTCTTGGTGTATTGCTCAGAGGGTACCACCTTTTTGAAGTCGGTTAATGCTTCGGATTAGATAAAGAACACTGAATAAATTTTTTTCATTGATGGATGTCGTAGTGTTTGAAGATTGGGGAGGATATTGTGGTTTAGTTTGTGACTAACAATGAACTCTCCTACAAGGTGGTAAGGAAGAAATTAATGGAGAAGAGACAACATCTCTTCTGGATACCTTGCACAGTGCACTCCATTAACCTTATTTTAGAGGATATAGACAGTGAGGCTACAGTTTCCACACTTGTGAGGTAAGCGTAAGTTATCACTTCTTTCATTTATTCACATCCCCGTATATTACACATCATTGGGGAGTACACTGTAAGTCATGTTCTTATCAAGCCTGACCCTACTAGGTTTGCCACGAACTTCATTGCACTAGAGATTTTGTATCAACACAAGCATACACTGGTCAGGTTCACCCAGTCTGATAAGCCGAAAAGCAAGCACTTGCAGTGCAATTCCTCAAAGCCTATTTCCGCAAGTGCCATAGCTTCTTCTCCCAAGCAAAACAAGGAAGACTAGACAGAAAGCTCTAGTACTATCAATATATAATGGACTACCTACATAAAAAGGACCAGTTGAAGATTCTTATCAAGGCTAAAAGACAAATCACAAATAAAAGATTTTGGGAAAGGATTGCCTACTACTTAGCAATCATTGAGCCATTAATAGTTTTATTGAGGTTGGTTGACTTAGATGATAGGAACCAGATGGGCACATTGTGTGATGTAATAGACTATGTCAAATTGAAAATCTCAAACAAGAGACCCAGAGGTTCAAAGAAATGGTAGAAGATCATATATGACCAATGGGATGAGACTTTACATTATGATGTACATGCTGCAGGTTAGTTAGTGAATAACTTAGTGCTTATTTACTTTCTACTTAGTCAATATTTAGTTTATTCCTAGTGTAATATGCTTAAATGATTGCAGGATATTTTTTGAACCCCCACATCCTATATGGAGGACAAGTGTCCAACGATAATGAGATGTTGCAAGGTATGCTCTCGATAATTCAACATTTGTGCCGATCTCAGTAGGATAGAACAAAAGCTAAGTTAGAAATAAATGAAAGTTGCATTAATAATTGGGAGTCAATAAATAATTGAGAACAACTAATCATTTTGTATTTATCAATTTTCATATGCATCACTATAAGATGAGTGTTGGGGTAGATCTGACGTATTCTTATGACAAAGTCTCTCATGATATGTTTATTTAAGATCATATTTCTATTACCTTCTTTCATAGCTTATAAGTCCATTAATTGTCCAGAGATGGCTAATTGTTTGCAATTTTTTTACAGCCGAGTGGTGGGTGCAGGTTAATGTGAGTAGATGGAATCCACTAGCTGTAGTTGCTATCAGGAAATTAAGCCAGAACACTAGTTCCTCTCATTGTAAGAGAAATTGGAGTATATTCAACCTGATACATATAAAGAGGAGAAACATGTTGACCTCTGATAAGTTGGAGAAGTTTGTCTTTTGACATTATAACATGAGGTTGCACGTAAAGAACATCAAAGACCGACAAAAGATCTTGGAGGAGAGATTTGCATAGTTTACAGGTGGTCCATATGAGTTGAGACAGAGAGCACAGACATCACCTAAAGAGGTTGACATGAACCAAATCTTTCAGGATGAGCATTCACTTGCTTCTTGGATGGATAAGAGGGCAACTAGAGATCATCCAACTGAGTTTGATCCTAATGAATGTGCATAGGCAGAAGGAGAGTTAGATGACGTTGAGGTTAAGGATGTTCCACCTACGCCTCAGACAGCTCCATCTTCTGCCCCAGTAGCTGTACAATAGCTGCCTCCAACCTTAGCCCCAGCTCCAGCTACCCAGCCCATTCGCAGTCCAGAGAGGACAAAAACAAAAGTGACATCAAGAAAAATGAGATGATTTGCACACTTAAAAAAATTTGAGTTGTGGGTTATCACTTGATATAGTAGAAAAAGCTAAAAGAAGGAAGCTGGATGTCAGGTGACATCTTGTGAGCCTAGATGACAACACAAGCTCCTTCACACTCCTCAGGTGATGATGATGAGGAGTGCATATCGGCCACCCAGCCAGCAAGAGGGAGAGATGTACATGGACCAGATGTAGGTGCAACAACTCCAGACTCACTTGCTTCACGATGGCCAAAGCCATATTTCTATGATGAGCAGCCACCGCATCATTATGTAGAACCAGATTCTCCAACATTGGATAATCTACAATGGCTGTGGATTCCTCCTATTAAGCCTACTTACGTGCCATAGTCCGATGCCTATGACGTGACTGACATAGTGGATGCATTCTTTACATATAGATATGGCCCCGCAATAACAAGAAGACTAGGGACAACGCAGTCATGGCAAGAGCAGGAGGAAGAGAATGAAGGCTAATATCATAGATATTGGTAAACATTGAGTCATGGAATGTATATTTTTATTATCATCTTTTCATGTTATCATGTTACATCTTATTATACTTTTCACATCTTATGATGTTAATTAGCATGTTGTCACGTAGTCATGTTAAAATTATTAGCATCTTATTCTTATCGTATATAGATAACACTTCATGCATGTTAAATGTTACATTTCATTTTTTTTACAATTTTTTAATAGATTTCTTATTTTTATGGAATTTTTTCTGAGTTTTTTAAAATTTTATGAACAAAAAATAAAAAAATGATTCTAGATCGATCAGAATCGATTTTCCTTCACAGGAATCGGCCAACTCCAGCTGATCTAATTCTAATCGGATCGGTATGGACCGATTTCAATTCCGATTTTGGAATCCTTGCAAACAACACATCTTAAGGCCAGTGGATTTTGATTTTGACCATGGGGCCTATGTTACATGAGGCACAAGGTGCCAAGGCAAGGAGGGCCTATGTTATATATTATTTTAATATATAATAAAGAGATACCATGAACATAATTTCAGAAATCAAGTATAAGATGACAGAAATATAAATATACAACTAACTTTAAGAATCACAATAACTAAGTAAAAATCAATTTAAAACTAAAGAAGATCAACCACATCAAATTAAAATTAAAAAAATACAGCAACTTAATACCATGAATCTTGAACAAATTAACAACATCAACTTGAGAGACTATTCAAGACCAAAAGTGTGAAGGGAGACAGGGTAAAGGACGGCCAAGGGGGCAGTGGAAGAGGGCGGCAGGGTGAAGGAGGGCCAAGGAAGGGAAAGGGGGCTCGGAGGAATAGAGGAACTAAAGGGGGTATCAGGAAGAGGAAGAGGGTGGGATCTATGGGTGGGTGGGTTGAAGAAGGGAAAAGGACACCAGCAGGGACATCAGAAGTGGAAGGAACTTACCTGCATGGAGGTGAAAGGCACAAGGAGGTAGCACTACAGCAGTGGTGCAGCCTACTAGAAACATGAATGGAGGTGCCTCGCTATATCAGAGGCGGGGGTAGGGGGAAGGGTTTAAGTCATTTGGATCCAGATGGATAGCGGGACCAGATTCATAAGTAGTTTTGGACTGAGTTTAGGTTCAAAGACACCTGAGGCAAGCACCTCACCTAGACACCGAAGCAAGTTGAGATGAGGTAGTCTATGGCCACCTTGCCTCACCACGTCACCTGGGTGAGCGAGGTGCTCACCTCTAATAACATAACCATGGGCCACAAAGCTTGATTGATTCTGGAGTGTCACTACAGCTCAAGGAGTCAATGCTGCTTCAAACAAGGCATAGAGGTAGTGCACTTGATTGTCATGGCTCAAGGGATGACTGACAGGGTATTAGACCGCTGCATGTAGGGTGGTCATGGAGAAGGGAGGTTGTAGTGGCGCATAGAGGGTAGTGCTACCGCCACCATAGTTGTCAAAGGCGTCAAGGCAACAAGGCATTGAAAGGTGTTAATTCTACTTAGGCGACAAAACAACTACTTAGGCGTTGCCTAGGCAGTGAAGACGGTACCATTAGATGTTTATATATACATGTATATACATGTGTATGTATATACACAATCATATATATAATCAGATGTTAATATTATATGTATTTATACATACGTACAAATATATACATGAATATAATTATATTTGTATGTTACAATTAATGTATTTATGTGTTCAGACATTTAAATGTGATTTTATTTACGTAATTATGTATGCATACGTATATATTTTTATTTTAAGAAATAATTAATCTTGATAAACTCGATGTGTGTGTAGAGAAGAAGAAAGTTAAAATAGACCTTTATGAAATTTAAGTATATAACATATATTTATAATTATAAATCTTATATATATGTGATAGCATAATTGAGTGAAATATATTAATATATTTACACTATCATATAATAGACACTCAAGAATAGCGGATGTGCCATGCCGCCTAAGCGGACGCCTTGACAACTATGACTATAGTAATGCACAGGGTGAGGAGGATTGCATACGAGCGACTTCGAGAGTAGATGATGATGGAATCAATAACATCGGTGTTGTCATGACACTTAAGTCATTGTGGTTGATGAGCCACAAGGTCCTGGAGGTATGAAGGGAAAGAAGATAAGAGGACGCACAGAGGGGCCATATGTAGCTGGACTCACAGAAGCAGCAAGGGTGCAAGTGATGGTTCAAGGCTGATTGTTGATTAATTAATATTTATTAATGTGTTCTACGCATATGGATGTAGGTAAAAAGTCGGACGAAGAGGTTGATGTTGTTGCCGGTCGTGATATTGGATGACAACATAGCTTCTTGTTGGATGTGGAGAAAAAGAGGGTGAGAAACAAGTGGTGTAATAAAAAGATGAATAGATGTGTCTACCGGCTCAAGCAATTTATAGTCAGTGTAGGTGAAAATGTTAAGAAGTGTGACAAAGTCCCAACGAAGCCTGTGGAGAAGATGAGAGGATACTTGACCGGGAGAGCCTCACAGAGGGAAGTTAGACTTGGACAAAGGCAAGAACTTCACGATGAGTTGATTAGATGGAGAGACATCGAGCTGATGACTGAAAAGAGCAAGAAGGGGAAGAGAAAAGTACAAGGTCATGTTTAAATTGACTCATCATCTTCGTATGGTAATGATGAGGAAGTGGGTGAGGCCAAGAGGGCCATGTATGTTGTAGAGATTAGACTCGTGAGGATGAGAAGAGAAGAAAAAGTGCAAGAGCTTCAGGTTCGGCTCTTGCCCAACATAGTGTGAGGGAAGGCACTTTGGCCTATCCGAGCCCGAAGGAGTGAGTTCACGTTCTTGTTTTGTTCAGCCAACTTCAGACACGGCCATGTATAGATAGAGTGATCGAGGCCAGAGAGGCATAAGACAGGCTTTAAGGGGAGTTAAAACTACGATACGGGCTGTAAAGAAAATCATAAAACATATGGTCAATTTTTTTCTCCACGCAGGCATATGAAGAATACAGTTGATATTTTAATTTTATATTTGTATTTAAATTACTTATTAATCATAGTTGATGTTCTTGTGTTAAATGTCGGGTAGGTGTCCAAGCATATGCCGTGACCAGTCCAAATTTTCAAACAATGGCTAGGACAGGGTTGAAGGCCCCCACCTCCAAGTATATTTATGAGGGTGGATTGGAAGAAGAAGATGATAAGTTGACATGTTGGATAGATGGATTCAAATCCATCTGAAACGAGAAGGGTTGCACCATCATGTGTGATAGTTGGACAGGTGTTACAAAGAGGTCTCTCATAAACTTCCTTATGCATTATTACGATAGGGTTTAAGTTTGTCGATGCATCAGGCGAGGTGAAAAAAAATGTAGATTACCTTTTTCGCCTGATGAACTACATGGTAGAGGTTAAGGAGAAAAATATCATTCAAATTGTGACAGACAATGAGGCCTCTTACAAGGCTGCAGGGAAGAAGTTAATGGAGGCTAAATCTCACTTTTTCTGGATACCCTATATTGCACACTTCCTAAACCTCAAGTTGGAGCCTGGAGAACATTGGGAGGAATCCATCTCAGTTCATTGATTAGCCAAGGACAGTTGATCACATCAATTATTTATGAGCATCCTAGATTATTACTTATCATGAGGGACCACATTGATGGTCATGATCTACTCGGCCGGGTCCGACTAGATTTGTTACACAATTCATTACATTACAGAGCTTGTATAAGTATAAAAATGACTTAAAGAGATTCATACTCTAGTCTCTACAGCCTACCAGGTGTACATGCATGCCTATAGGAGCACAATTGATCAATATGACATGTTTTTGAAGATAGAGTCCTAGAGTGAGGATAATAAGTGGTGAGAGAAAGTACAGTACTACATGTCTGTGATATAGTCCCTAATACATGTACTTAAGTTGGTGGACTCCAATGACAAAAATCAAATGGGGCACTTGTACAATGCTATGGATAGGGCAAAAATAAAGATCAAAGAAAAGCATCCAAGGGGTTATCAAAAGGGGTGAAAGATCATAGATCATAGGTGGGATAAAACACTTCTCCATGTCATTCATGATGCAGGTATAAATTTAAATATTGCATAAGCTTAATGTTTGATGCATGAACTGTTGATTTTTTTCATTGTAATAGGATACCTTTTGAAGATGAGGATTCAGTATGGTGGGTAGGCGTACAACTATGGAGAGGTGCTTTCTAACACTTATCTATCAACGAGTGAACAGAGCAGTGGCCATTGGAGACAGACAAATGTCTTCGAAGAGCCTACAACATCTGGACCGGACCCCACTTCGAATTATGAGCTTTATTATCCACCTCCTCCTCCATCTCCAGCTGATGAAGTTTATAATTTCATTGCAATGGCAGAGTCATCGTTTTCCTATGGTTATAGAGGTTTTATGAATGACCAAAGTTAGTGGACAATTTGAGAGACCGAGGATGACAATAAGAAGCATGACTATGAAGGCCAATTCTGGAGTTGATGGTGATCGTGAGTCATAACAGTGAGATGTATTTTGTACTATGTTATGTCGCGTGTTGTACTCATTTATAAGGTATATTTTGTACTACGTTATCTCATACGTGTTGTACTCATTTAATTTCATACAATGTATTCATGCATTAACTAGTGTGTTTTTTTAAGTTGTTTATGATGATAATTTGTGTTTATATGACAATTTCTTGAAATAAACTTACTTTGTAGGGCTATGTTTGGTAAAAACATCATCCACATAGTTTTCATTTTGTAATTTTTTAACTCATTTCAATAATGTTTCTAATTTTTTCTGATTTTTTGCAAATTTTTCTAGATTTTAAAAACAATTGGGCTGATCTAGACTGATCCAGGATTCACCTTTTGTCTGGAGGATTGGTCGATCCTGACCGATACAAATCGGATCAGTACCCACCTATCCCGTGATCCTTGGTGGCAACCCCTCCCACCAGTTCACCAGTGATCCTCCCTTTTATCCCCCTCCAGCTCCCCCCCCCCTTCTAGTAGGGGCCCGTTGGCACCTAAATTTTCATGTTAAATTCGAAGTCCACTTCTTCCCTGCTTATTGGGCTACATTTCAACTCCCAAAATGACCTTTTTCAACACCAATTAAGGCCTACATGTCAACCTGTTTGTGCAAGATGCAGTCCTGCCACACCAGCCCTGCCTGACCCCGCCCCCTAATCTTAAGGTCGGCCAGCCCAACTAGCATCTCCAGCACATGCACCAACTGCCACCTCAGCAGCCAAATGCGGTGGCACTTCTTATTTCCAAGGGCTGTGAGCTTGCCTTGCAATCACCAGGCCTTCCTATTCATGTTTGTCCCTTAAAAATAGCCGGCAGCTACATATTGGAGGACCCCGGTGCACCAACAAGAACCCTTAAAATCAGGGGCTCCCATTGGGAAGGAGATCATCAAGGATCTCAACCACGCATGCCATCTGCCTTCAGAGATGAAGAGGATCACCGGAGGATCCTATAAGATAGAAATAAGCCACCACAGCTCACCCCACTTGCCAGAATTGTCATCTGGGAGTTCAGGAGACCAGTGATCCTTCATCCAGATATGCCAGCCCTCCTGCTGGACTGTTGACTGTCAAGGATCAAAGAAGATTCACAGGAAGGCCCAGGAAAAGAGCAAGCCACCGAGCTTGCCACCGGAGGATCTTGGAAATCAGAAGAGGATCTCGCCTTCTCTCTTCCATCGGATCTCCCAACCAAAGAGCCCCCTTCCAGCTGGACTTGACCTAGGATAAGCTGGCTCCTTTTCCCTATACAAACAGGCCATTGGCCATCTCTGAGGGGTTCCGGATAGACAGTTATCAAAAAGATAAGTTCCGCTGAGCAAGAGCACAGGGAACACACCGGAGGAGCATCAACAGGCATTCATCTTGCTGCACTAATAGAGGAAGCCAAAGAAGAAAGAAAAAGGTAAGAAAAGGATTTGCTGCTGCACCACCTTTTCTTCCATCCCCCCTTCAAAACATAATCTATTCATCCTCTAAACTAAGATATCTAGCCCTAGAAGCCTTCCCCTTTGCAACCCTTTGATTTTTTATTTCAAAGTTTCATCAAACAGGGATTCAACACCCCTATTTCAGGCCTATTCACACTCCTAGTCAGATCCCTGCACACCCCTCAGAACAGGCCAATCCCCAGCCCCAAATCTGACAGGACTTGTCCCCTAACTAGCCACGGTTCTACCCCTAAACCTGCTCCTGTTCGGATCTGATCCCCCCATGCAGTCCTAAATTGGATCCTAAACCAGCCCCTAAACAATCCCTACCCAGTCCCCTAATCAGAACACCAAAAAGTCCCAAATCAGATCCTATTTCAAACCTAAATCAGACCCTGTTCTGCTCCTGAAACAGTTCGTAAATTCATATGCTCTAAGGCCTGGTCAGATATACCTATTAGACCATGGGCAAGTATATCTTGCTGGCTATGGGTTGGTTTACCGTGGCTGGAACATCCAACACCTGGAATAGCAGGTCTTGCTGGCTGAGAACTTACCACTTATCCATCCAAACCCCTAACTTCCATAGCCTATTAAACCATACCATACAGCGAAGTCTACAGGACCCAGAAACCAATCAACAATTCCTATGATCAAGCATCTATTTGGCCGAACAATCTGCCCCTGGGCAAGCTTAGGCTGAGGTTGGTTTATGGAGCCCGGTCATCCCATGTTAAAAATACCCAACTCATAGGGTAATCCTGCTGGTTGGAACCCAGTGTAACTGTAGCCATGCACCGACAGAAACCCATCTTTACATCCCTCCACCTGATCCGCTATACATCCCCCAATCTGTGGCACAGTTAGGTCTATCAAAATTCTGAAAGCCAGGCCATGTTAATACCTGTCTGGAGCAAGCAAGCCCAGATCTGATCGGGCCCCAGCCGATGCCATCCTGGCCAGAACAAGGGCAGTAAAAAGGGGCAGCACATATGGACAATGAAGCAAAGATGACAGCATGAAGACCCCATTAGTGGGATGACAGAATTTGCCAACCTAGATGAACATTAACTTGGCTTTCTTAGCCACAAGCAACCAATAATTAACGAAAGATAACATTAAGTTTAAGGATGGTACACACAGGTCGAACCCTTATAAAGGGGAAGAGACCTCATGCCGTGCCACTCTACCCCATACAAAGGCCAAGTTGGTTTCTTTTAGAAACTCCAGGGATAGTCTCTAAATGCCTATCATAGGCTATAGATATCTTAGTTTCAAATCAATTTCAGAGACAGACTCTAATGCCTATCAAAGGCCATAGAAGACTTAGTCCCAAATCTATTCAAGGATAAATTTCCCAAAGGCCATGAAAATGTAATCCTAATTCATGGTAATTATGATTTTCATGTCTTCCCTCATCTATTTGTAATTCCATTTCATTCAAGTAATAAAAATTCCACGTTGGATGCACGTTTGATGTTGTGAGAAGCATGAATAGCTTCATATCTCAATATCTTGGAAGAATGCAATAAAGAATGAGAAGACTAAAATTTCTAAATCATGTAACAAAAAATGGGACTGAAATCAATCAATTAACAGTATGTTCATACCGTAAACCTGCAAGGCTGCAGTATTCCAGAATCTAGTGGTCATCTATAGATTTCCTAAAAGGTCAAGAAGTTGGAAGACCAACGAGCCACTGACTTGGCAAATTTAAAACATTCTGCCAATCCTAAGATCAGGAGAATCTGAAAAGAAACAAGATGGGATCTGCAAAGTACCGAAATTCAAAAAATCCTGTAATCAGACCACAACAGATAAGCAAGGACCATCTAAGGTTTCAGAGCTGAGAGAATGAGATTCAATGGTTGGCAATCAAAATTTAGATAATGAGTCCTAGAGCTCATTCAGCCAATACTTCAAATTCTCCAAATTGAGTTTGAAGATCTGAAGCTCAAACTCAAAATCTTAATCCCAAATAATTGAGGGCGGCTATATGGATTCGTCTTTTTCATTCTACACAGTCATTCGTTAATTCCTCTCTTATACCCAAATCATCCAAGTCATATTCGATATGTTTATGCCAAGTTAATTTTGGTCTACCACTTCATCTCTTCCGCGCTGACAACACTAGGGCCTCAACTTGTCTGACAGGTGCCTCAAGATAACACCGTCTGATATGCCCAAACCAACGAAGTCTTAACTCTTTTACCATATCCTCAATTTTCACAACTCTCACTTTGTCTCTAATGCTCTTGTTGCGAAATATGTCCATCAATGTGTGGCCACACATCCACCGTAACATCCGCATTTCAACTACACTCAATTTGGTAGTATATTTCCTCTTAGTTGCCCAACACTCACTATCATACAACATTGCAGGTCTTATAGTCGTGCGATAGAATTTTTCTATTGGATACTCTATGCAAGGACCTTTCCATCCAAGGTTACTTCAACTTCTCTCTTGGGATTTCGCTAAATCTAAAATGCATATACTCTATCTTTGTCCTATTAATTTTGAACCCCTTGGCTTCTAACTCAGTTCTCCATCTTTCAAGTTTTCTATTTATCCCATCTTAAGTCTCATCAATCAGAACAATATCGTCTGCGAGCATCATATACCAAGGAAAACTCTCTTGTATATATTTAGTTATTTCGTTCAAGACTAAGACAAATAGATACGGGTTGAGTGCAGACCCTTGGTGTAGCCCCACTGACACTGGGAAGGCTCTTAACTCCCCTTCTGAAGATGAAACATGGGCGGTTGCATCTTTGTACATGTCTGATGAAGTTAATGAATCCACTGAGCACCATATTCATTCTTAACACCCACCACAAAACTTCTCTTAGAACATAGTCATACACTTTTTTTCTAAATCAATGAAAACCATGTGAAAATCTCTCTTTAGGTTTCTATATTTCTTCACTAAGGATCTGACTAGGAAGATGGCCTTAGTAATTGATCTACCTAGCATGAATCTAAATTGGTTTCTTAAGCTTTTAATACACTCTCTAAGTCTCATCTTCATAACATTCTCCCACAACTTCATAGTTTGGCACATTAACTTGATACCTCTATAGTTACCGCAATCATGTACATCCCCTTTGCCCTTGAATAGCGGGATGATGACACTCTTTCTCCATTCATTTGCCAAAAGTAACTATTTTATTAAAGAGAAGAGTTAGCCACCCCACTCCTTGTTCACCTAGAAACTTTTAGACATCAAATGGGATGTTATCAGGACCATACGCTTTTGAGGTCCCCATTCTTCCCAGTGCTAAGCGCACTTCTAGAGGGGTAATTATTTGAGAGGACTCGGACCCTTGCCCTCGGTCCCTTCCAGCTCCGCTAAACTTACCAAGGCATGTTCATTGAAGAGGGATACAAAGTAACATTTGCATCGTTCTCGGATATCCTTGACTCAAGTTAACACCCTCCACTCTGTCTTTAATACACCAAACCCAATCTAAGTCCCAAGATCTCCTCTCCCTTAATCTAGCCAATCAAAAAAATATTTTCCTCACATTCCTTTGTGCCCAATTGGTCAGATAACCTGCTACAAGTAGACTCTCTGGCTCGCCTAACTACTCTTTTCACCTCACTCTTCGCTTTCTTATATTGTTCAAAGACTTCGCCAATGCTATAGTTAGATAAGTTCTTAAACCACTCTCTCTTGTTTTTCACTACTCTTTGCACCTCATCATTCCACCACCATACTTCCTTCAATGATGGGCCCCACCCAATAAACTCTCCAACAATAGTTTTTCCTATCACCTTAATCTTCGATGTCAACTAAAACTGTGAACCACAAAGCTCTAAGTTTGAACTGTCGATCGTAAAATTTGAACATCTTAGAATCTAAGACCCAGATCCATCAGATTTGGAAATAAAAATAATGATGATCCGAATCTGAAAGTTCAAACAAGAAGAGCACGTTAAAGACAACCAAATCTGAAACCCAAAACTCTAATAAAAAAAGAGAATAAAGGAGCAAACCCCTTAATCAAAAAACTGGAATCTGGAAATTGACGTCCTAAGATATCCATACCAAGACAAAAACATAAAACCCCACTAAGATTTTGAAATCCAATCTAAACAAATCTCAAATTCGAACCAATTAACGGTAAAACCTCAAAACTCAAACCTCTAATAAAAAATACAAATCTTAAATCAAAAGACAAAATCTGAAGTCATCAATAAAGAAATCTTAAAACTTGAATCAAAAGCTATCTAAATCTGAAGTTTTGAGATTCAAATTAAAATTCAAAAGCCCAAAGTTTCTAAATCTGATTTGAAAGTTCGAAACAAACAAACCTAAGTTCTTAAATCTGGGACTTAGAATTTCAAAACCTGAAATTTAGTCTCTCAGTGAAAAAAAATGGAAACAAGAAATCTGAAATTAAAAGTGAAATAAAAAAGATACTGAGATCTTCACTCAAAAAACACAGTCAAGAAAATCAAGGACAAAAAGTCCTAAACATAAAAACCCAGATCTAAAAAAACTTAACAAATTCAAATTGGAACCTTAAAAAAACTCCGATTTTGAAATCTAAATTTCATTCTCTAAAACCTGAAAGCCTGAACCTCCAACTTGAAATTCAATGGACAAAATATCAAACCCGAAATTCTCAAACCTGAAGATGTGAAGTTCAAATTCAAAATTCAACATATTCAAACAAACCCATGCAACCTGAAATCTAAAATCCCAATTAAAAAGTCATCAAATTCTAGCTCTGTCCATACATAGTGTTTTTGAGTGTGGAAGGAGGGGTATTGCACAATTCATGCACCTTGCGAAAAGCCCAACAAATAATGAAGTAGAATATGAAGCTCTTGTCATTGGCTTAGAAATTACCTTAAACATGGGCATCTAGTTCCTCAAGGTATTCGAGAATTCAATGTTAGTTGTGCAGCAAATGATTGGAGTGTTTGAAGTCCGAAAATAAAAATTAATGATTTACCATGCAACGGCCACCCAGCTGGTCAACAAATTCTACAGTTTCAGTATACAACATATCAAAAAAAACAAAATTCATAGGCTGATGAGTTAACTAAGCTAGCCTTGATAATCAAACTACTGTCAACAGAGAGGTTGAAAATCATTGTCAAGCACAAAAAAATATTTTCAACTTCTGAAAGAGGAGCCTTTTGCTACACTACGGCAAGATGAGAAGAGCTCAGATGAGGCGGCCATGGCCAACAGGAGGACAGCTCTAAGGTTCGCAGGCGGGAACGGACGGAGGAGGAAATGTCGCCGCCGAGAGAAAGAGAGCGCTTCGGTGGATTTAAAGAGGAGCTAATCGACGCTAAGGGCAAAAACGGAAGAACAAGAAAAGCAACGGGACTTTTTCCATTTAACCATCATACTATGACCATCGGGGCCCCTCCTTTTATAGAAGTCAGAGGCATTGGTAAAAAGAAATAAAGGAAGAAAATGCTCATCGTGCGTAATGGGCTCGGGTGAATCCGTTGGTATAGCCCACTATACCCTTCAGCAGCCAAAGTGTTTTAAAAAATAGATGTTAAAACCCATTTTCAAATTCCCCTAACCATAAGTTGACCTGAGGGCGTGAGAACCACCTACTTGATCTAAGAAGGATCTTCAAATGATTTCAGCAATACAAAATAAAGATGAACCCTATGAAGTACATATTTGACTTATCTAGTAAGAAATTTCTATGCTTTATAGCCAGATACCAAGGATCAAAGAGCTGTCACTTCCTCGTAATATATAGGAACTGAGGTCTCCCTAAGGCAAGATTGCATACAATCCGTGTTTCATTGCCAACCTGGATGCCAGTCTTTCTTTAAACTAGCTAAGAAGGGAGTGCAGTTCGAGTTGGATGATAGTTGTCAAGCCACCATAGATGGGTTCAAATAGTATATTCTGCCCTCCCCCCCCCCCCAATCTTAAGGTCACCCATCAAGGGTAGACCTCTCATTTTATACATCACTACACTCAACACATCCCAGGGAGCTATGCTAATGTAGGTGAATGATGAAGGAAAAGAACAACCATTTTATTATCTCAGGAGAAGATTAACATGATCTCTAAGTTTGTCCCTCTCGAATTCATGTTGAAACAGTCCAACACCACTAGACGTCAAAAAAATGGGCTCTAATACTGATAGAGTTTGACATCAAGTATACATCCCATAAGGCAATAAAAGAATAGAAGATGGTGAACTTCCTTGCCGCGCATTCCATACCTCAAAACTCTCTTCAATCTCCAATTGACTAATAAGGAGACAATGAGAAAAGAAAAAGTACAACAAGCTCAAGAGGTCAACATCAAATACTGACAACTCAACTTTGATCGTGCAGCTAGTATAGAGAGGAGATCTGATGGAAGGTTGAAACCTAGGGCTAATGCATACAGTGTTTTTGAGTTTGGAAGGAGGGGTAGTGCACAATTCATGCACCTTGCCAAAAACCCAACAAATAATGAAGCAGAATATGAAACTTTTGTCACTGGCTTAGAAATTACCTTAAACATGGGCATCTAGTTCCTCAAGGTATTCGAGAATTCAATATTAGTTGTGCAGCAAATGATCAGAGTGTTTGAAGTCCGAAAATAAAAATTAATGATTTACCATGCAACGGCCACCCAACAGGTCAACAAATTCTACAGTTTCAATATACAACATATAAAAAAAAACAAAATTCATAGGCTGATGAGTTAACTAAGCTGGCCTTGATAATCAAACTACTGTCAACAGAGAGGCTGAAAATCATTGTCAAGCACAAAAAATTATTTTCAACTTCTGACAAAGAGGATAGCGGTCTCACTATGTAGGATGTCAATGTTATAGAAGAAGATGAAGATAGTCACCTAGAAGAAGTTGATTGATGGCAGCCAGTTATCAAAGTTAAAAATGAGATTCTACCCGAATAACAAGTTGAATGTGTTCAGTTAACACGGAGGGCTGCTTTCTATCAACTTATAAGACTATAAGTGGGGAGTTATATCGATTGCTCTCAGAAAAGGAGAGGGTTGTCCTCGTCAAAAGTTTATATAGAAGGGAAGCATTCTAGTGAAGACAGTCTGGTGGGTTATGCGACGATCTCCTTATGCCGCTTTGAAGCTTCCCTTGTTGCAAATGCCTACGGAATTAAGCTCTTATCTCTCGTATAATCTGTATACATGGTGTAACATTGCTCTTCATTCAGACGAGGTGATGCTTCAACCAAAAAGTTCCTTCGTACGTTATATTTTCACAACATTTACATTGAACTTTCCTCTTCACCATGGATATCATATTGCAATATAGCCAAGCTATATTGATCCGAATCGCACTGGAAATTTGAATGTCGTGGCATGGAGAAGACACGGTGAACACTTAAAATTATAAAGTTAACACTTAAACAAATGATTAGTAACACAAATAAAAAATAACAATCTCTAGAAAATTGAAATGAATCGGAAAATCAAGATTCTTGAAGCACTTTAGAGAAAAATTAGACTACTTGAAATTGAGAGAGAGAGAGAGAGAGAGAGATTTATAATGAGAAAAAAGTTTAGAGAGAGTAGGGGATGCGTGAGGGTGAGAGGAGGTCCCCTGGAGGCAAGAATTTTCAAATCGAAATCGATTATCGAATCAGAGGGGATCGATCCGATCCAGATTGATTCCCAAAAAAAGAAACCAATCTGAAATCAAGATTTTTAAAATTAAAAAATAAAAAATCTGATTTTAATTCGGCCTATATCTTTTCCTAAAAAATTCTAAAAAAATCAAGATTCTGATTCCGATCAGATTCGACTAATTCAGACCAATTCCGACAAAATTCAGGTAAAAATTGGTCCTTCAAGTGAGAATTGGATCAAAATCGACCAATCCGATTCTAGAATTAGCCAATTCTGCTCCGATTCAGCCGATTTTGCAATCCATACTGGGGGGGCTTTAAGACCCTCCCCCGCCAAACAATTAGAAACGGCTAGCCCTCAACTAGTTGTTTCTAACCAACTAGTTGTTTCTAACTATAGGGTGACCTAGTCGGGATGATCAGGGACCTGAGTCAAGACCCGATCAGTCGGCCAGATTTCAAACCAAAAGAGGACATCCATTCACTAAAGCAGGATTCCTCAACATAAACAATGGATTAAGAGACAGCTGAGGAACCATTCTCAATAATCGTGTATGAAGATGATCTAAATATCAAAATTCCATAAAATTCATCTACAAATTTAAAAGGTAGAAATGAACTGGCAGGTTAACAACCATGCTAGGAATGGAAATACTTCTCCTTGATCTTGATAACAGAGATCAAAGGAATAGGGTCCATCTTCAGTTTCCAAAACCACTTCACAATGAAAGCATCACTAACAACAAAGAACCCTGCACGCCCTCTGGCCGTTGCGCCATGTGACCAAAAAAAAACAAAGAACCCACCCACCTTCAGCATCAAGTTTATAAAGTCCCATCTTGTCAAATAATAAAGGACAAAAAATGTATCTTGCATTGCACATCATTCCAAAACCTGATCATTCCCCACTCACTAACAATATATTCATAGAAATCAACTAAGGCTGGAGCGTGGGTCGTGAGCTGGGCCGACCCAATCCAACCCTATTTTTTATTTAATTTTTTTAAAAATTCAAAAAAAATGAAAGAAACGTGAGAAAATTCGGACAAATAGGAGATATAACAATAAAAATATTTCCATTCATTAACACAAACTTTACTTTATAATTTATATAAACTTGACTTGGACTATATTTTCTACATAAGTTTTATACTCTTCCTATGACATTATAGTATATACAGTTTGCCACACATGCTGATGAATACTATACTCCAGAGTCCCTTCTATAAGAGTCTAATGTCGCTATTAGGTCCTAAAAAATCACCAAAATATTGTTCATAGGGGGATTGAATTGGAGTGTCCACGGATGATCTATAATTCATCCTACTCCACTCTTGGTCATATGTAGGGAACCAAGAGTCTTGAAATGAATCATAGCCATAAGTCGGTTGTTCATATCCATAGTATTGATGTCCGTCGTGTTGGGTATGTTGTGTTCCTCCACCTTGTGACCTCACCCCATGTCTTTAATCTAAAAATACCACCGTGCATAACTTTATCAATGTATTTACATTGCACTTTCTTGGCCGTCATAGACAGCAAAATGCAATGTAGCCAAGTTAGATCATTCCGGGTCAACCTAGTAATATCAGTGTCACGACTTGGGGAAGGCATGGTTAATCAAAGTAAACAACAAGGAAAAGAACAAATGAGAAGATTAGATTAGAATAATTCAAATAATAACTAAATATTTCAACCTTCACTAAATCAACTGAGAGCTTTGGAGGGATGGGAATTAGCCTTAAATCTAAGGCCTACAGGGGTGAACATGAAGGGGGGGGAGGGGGGGTTGAAGGGCCTCCCTTAGGGTTGTTAGGTCACGCGTGGGATCCTAGGGTCGTAGGGTCGTGTGACCTAGCGATCGGGTCGCGACCCAAGGGGATCCCACCCTAAGATCGGGCCGACCGGATCCCGATCAGGCTGGTCGGCCACATTTCCAACCGGTTCGGGCCCCGGTCGCGACCCGGGTCCCGATCTGGCAAACCATGGGATCAACCACAGTAAAGAAAATAATGTTTGAAGAGCATTTGAAGAGTCAATCATTCCTTATAATATCCTCCATAAAAACAAATGATATCTTGCCTTCACCAAATGTTCAATCCAATTTGTCACTTTGCTTAAAGTGTTTACATCCAACCACTCTTTCCATAGTGATGGCTAATCGTGATGAACATTCAACCAACAGAATCCAGCTACTAACCCCTCATTCTTAAACAGTCCATGAAGTTTCAAATGAAGGTAGCTCTTGCCCACAATCTACACCTACTGCCCCAAGGATAGACAAACACCAGGAATGACATAACAAAGGGCACACTAACCCACCTAGGGCATAGAACTGTGCATACATTCAGGATGGTTTCCTACCATGATACATTAGAAGATGTATGGAAATGATAGTCATCAACAAAGAACTACATTCCTTGAGATACCATAAACCTTGCCATGACTTATGCCCTGTTTGGAATTTTAGAATAACTTATGCCCTGATTGGTTAGAGTATCAACAATGATATTATATCAATTTTGACATTGAAATTTGTAGAGGATGGAGTATCAACATCAAAATTGATATAGGTGGACACATGTATCGCATATCATGCTTTGTTTGCATTAAGAGTTTCAATATAGATATAGGTAGCCAAACAATTTTGAAATTGATAGTGATAGAGGTGCTTAATATAGTTACCAAGCTCGGCCTAAATATGTTAAAAGGATTAAACTCTAAAAAACCAAAAAACTGAGATCATACATATAAGTATTATTTATGGCCTGGAAAAATCTACAGGCTCAAGAACAACCATGACCCATGACAAGAACTAAAAAGTAAATTTATACAAGGAGATTTTTACATTCCTCTGGGAGGTAAACACTGCAAAGTACCTTGACTCTATTTACCCTGGAAAAAACTATTTAACAAGAAAACAGAGAATAATTTCTATAGATGGAAGACCAAAATTTCCGTGCAAATTAAACAGTCCTCCCTGAAGGTATAAACTTGTAAGGAAAAGCAGACCAACAGTTTAAAATTTTAAAATGGTGATTACCTTCCAATCTCGAGACAGACCAATGGGGGTTTTGCCATACGCAATGGAAAAGTTCAACATTTTAGCCTTCCTTCTTTCAGCAGCAAATGCGTCCTGTATCAGTAAGATAGAAAATTGAAATGCAACTAAATATGTCAACAGAATATGCATATGCATACACATATATGAATATTGAATGTTTCTTTTGCTTATTAACTATGTATGTTATCACAATATATCTACAAGAAAAGTATCTAGGGTACAGGAGATCAATATTTAAGTGGAAAGGAGGAATATGGATAGCAAACTGAAAGGAAGGTGAAAAGGAATCAAGAGTATGAAAAGCTATACTGACCATCCTTGGATATAACTTGCAAGATTCTTAACATGGGTACAGACCCGCATCTATAATAGCAAATAGCAAATAAGAACTAGCTAAAATAACGGTAAGGCAGAAAATACATAAAAAAAGTCTTCCCATGCCAGAAGTGTAAAGACCTGAATTTTTGAATAAATACACAGCAATAAAAACAAGGTTATATCCAATTTCCAAAAATACAAGCAAATTTGGAAGTTTCAATTTTAAAATTTACAGGGATTTTCTCAAAAAAAATCATAAATAATCAAAGGGGCATAAGTCACGAGAGGTCCTGCAAAGAGTATAATCACTATTAGAGAAAGTTTGAGAGTATAATTGTAATCCAAAAATTGTGAGTCTTCTGTGATTTCTAAGACATATTCCCATATGTTTTGAAAGGGACCAGTGTCCAACTTCTAGAGCATTAGCATGCTACCCACTGCCATGGGGTTTGCTGGGAACCACCTCTACTCTACAGCAGGGTGCCCTTAAAAAGGTAATAGAGGAAGTGGGTAAGAGGAGAGGGAATGGTGAAGAATTCACCCTATCCTACTGCAAAAATGTTTTTAGTGGGAAGAAAAATGAGGGTACCACACCATTTTTGGTCTTGTCCTAGCCATCCTAGATAGAGAGAGAGAGAAGAAGAAAAGTGAGAGCAGAGAGAGGTGTAAAGCGGTAGGGCATCTTCCATCTTGCTGCCCAGCTTTTTCTAGAGAGAGAAACAGGTGAGACTAAAAGGGCAATTCTCCAGAACTTAATGAATTTTTCACTTTCATCAACCTAGAAGGTCAGAAAGTAAATGCAGATGAGGTTTTTCTTGCCATTTGCAGTAGGTTGTTTTTGTTAATTTCATGAATTGTTCAATGTTATGTTTCATCTGAATATTTGTGGTTTTAGATTGTTGTTCCATGCAAGGAATCCACTATTTTACCCCTTTATATCTTGTTATTCCGTTCTGTTCTGGGGTTACACTCTGGTTAATCAACGTGTCATTCTATTCCGATCTATACTGTTTTGTTATAATTTGTTTCAGATTTATTCTATTATGTTGTATTGAGTAATTAATTATTTATCAAAAAAGAGATACAATTATTTGAAAAATTTCCAATCACAACTTGTTATGTTCTGTATTTTGTTTGTTTGCCATTTTAAATAGAATGGCACATGGCATGCAAGTTCTCAACAATCACCGTCGATACTTATAAGAAACAAGATCACCAATATGCCATCGTTTATATAATTACATCAGATCTTTCATTTTCCACCACATATTGCTGCTTATAATTTCCCAACTCCATACTAAATCTAAATGGCCTTGCAGAAACAATTAAGGTTTTAACTGATCCTCTCCAGAGAATTAGATAGTCTTCCCGAGCAGGCCTTTTATTTGGTGGGTAACATCGATGAAGCTACCATGAAAGCTAATAACTTAGAAGTGGAGAGCAAATTGAAGAAATGACCTTAAATGATAACTACAATGTTGCATCAAGCTACAGCTTTATTCAGGTATTGTTGTCTCATCTTTCACTATATCTTGTAAATTAACATCTTGCATTATTATATATTATACAAGTGTTCCTAAATGTAACATTAATCACTTGAGGTTCCAAAGATATCTCTATAAGATAACTTCTCTCCATATTATTTGACGTGATGCCTAGACTTAAGATGGAATCCGTTGATGTGTCCCCTGTTGACAATGTCACCAACCATGTATCTTAGACAAGGTTCCCCTGTCAGTCTGTCCCAATCACGGTCTCAGTTCTTGTCCCACTTAGACGTACATGTGCTTGGACTAGCATTTCCAAATCATCTCCCAATATTTTTTGAGATCTCTTCCCACCAATTCCCTAGAGATGAAGATAAAATATAAGATTGCAATCCTTGGAGACACCTCAACAAATATTTTCTATCCTGATTTGATCCAAGAAGAGACTATATTCTGTCCTCTTCCAAGGATGTGAGACGATTGCCTCAATTATGTTCTATTCTAAGGAGTTGATATGGATATTGTCTCAATTCTATTCTGATCAAGGAAGAAATAGTCGGGGGTCGGCCCCGGGTCGGTCGGCCCCAAAACCGACCCGGGTCGGTTGGGGTCGCGACCCGGGTCGGGTCGGGGTCGGGTCGGGGTCGGGAAAAAATATAATAAAAAATTCAATTTAAAATAATAACCGGGTCGGGGGGTCGGGGCCGAGTCGGGGTCGGTCGGCCCAAAAAGCGACCGGGTCGGGCGACCCGGCCGACCGGGTCGCCGACCCGGCGAACCATGATTCTGATAATTTGTTAGACAGCAACTGTGTGCTATCACTCAATTATGTTCTACTTTGAATAGCCATAGCATGAAGCCCCAATTATATCCTGGTATGACGGTTGTTAGATTTTCATTTGTATAAGGTGAAGTGAAGGTTGCCTTGATCTTGATCTGATGGTTAGCAGGATCAGCCAACCCCAAATCAGGCTAGGCTGATCCCAGTATGCTGACCCCATCCTTACGGGGAAGCCCAATCTAACCAAAAATTTCTGATGGGATCGGGCTGAATCAGTAGATGGGCCCAACCCGGTATGATCCTCCAAAAAAAAATGGGTCAGACCAGATTGGCCTGATCCTGTCAAATTGACCATAGGACAGGGACCTGTCACGGTTCACGCTCTCAATTTATCTGATACTAATTTAATCAACATATGGATGATTATATGCTCAAGAAGCAGAACTGATCCCAATGAATAATAAAGCAAACCATAAAAGATGTCAAAGCTGCCACCATGGAATGCCATCTCGCGAGATGTCGCCGAGATCTCGCGAGATCTTGGTCTCGCCAAGGGGGCCGAGAAACGAGATTGCCGAGATCTCGCCCCAAGTAGCCTAATCCGAAAAAAAAATTTCTTCGGGGGGCTTTGCCCCCTGATACCATAGTTGTCAAGGCGGACGCCTAGGTGACAAGGCACTACTTGACCAGCGCCTTTATACATAATATACCAAAAATTTTCTTTCGGGGGGCTTTGCCTCCCTAACAACCCCCCACAAAGGGGCGCTACCCCCTTGACCCCCGCAACCTGATCGCACAGGTCAATCCGCAACTACTCTGCGCCCCCCATTTATGATAGTGTAAACATATTAATATATCTCACTATCACTTATACTATCACGGATAAAAATGTGCTACAAGTTTAATAACATATTAGTATTTAAATAAGATTGTATACAAGATTAAATCTTTTAGAAACACAAATATCGTTTTTTTAGTATTGAGAGTATTTTGTAATTGTTCATTCACACAATTGATGTATATATGTGTTATATATATTCATGTAAATTCATTGATGTACTCCTATCTTTATAAGATATTATGTTATGTTTCATACAATATACATTTTGATCCGACAATCCGAGATCCGATCTCCCGAGATTTTTCCGAGATCTCTCCGAGATCTCTTCTTTTTCACCCTCCCGAGACGAAGCCGAGATCCGAGATGGCAAAAATTGTCTGCCACTAAGGCTACCAAGCATGCTGATAATAACAGATGAAATATTAAAACCCAGACATCAAGATGCAATCATACATGGCAAGGCAGAGAGTATACTCAAACCCAGACACACAATACTCCTTTGGCAAAGTTAGTATTGATGAATGTAATACTCAAATTCTTTTCTCTAATCTTCTTGTAGTAAACTCTTATTTACTCTTCTTCTCAAAAGGAATGAATAATGAATCCAAGTAATAGAAGTGGATGAAACTATTTTACATCAATTGAAGTTCGGATCTGGAGCCAAAGCACAAGTTCATCACAACATGAGCATTGAAGTACATTCGTCCATATAAACACCAAGAGTAAAAACAGATTGTTAGCAATTTTGATTTTTCAGTCATTATAATAAAGCTGAAAATCAGGAACATCAAAGATTGAAAGAAAATGGTTAAGCAAGGATTTGCCCAATTTGTTAGTGGACAATATCAAACTCAGCCGGAGGCACAGGCATATGCATCAGAACAAGATGGAATTGACATAGAAGAATTGTTCGAGGAGCATCCATTAACTGTTTGTGTGGAGTCAATGATGACAGACATGTTCACATTTTTGGATGATCGTACATATGTGGAGTGCTAAATGGTGTTGAGGATTGAAACCCAGAGCACAAAGTAGATAAAACACACCAAGAACAAAAAATCCCACCTCCATCAGATGCTACAAAACCTGCATGACACTAGCTGCATTCATGGATCGGATTGCTCCTAGAGAACCAAACTTTGCCCGGAGGGCCGATTTCAGACAAATTCCCCAAAGGAATTGGCTCTAATCGTCTAGATTGGCCAAGGATCGCCCAATTCCGCTGGGAGACCCAAAAACCTAGAAGCGGGATGTCGGCTGATCACCCCCTCCCCCATAATGATCCCCCTTGATGCCTCCCCCCACACGATTTTAGGGCTCTCCCTCCTCCCCAGCGATCCCCCTCACCCCAATCCGGTAAGGGTTCTTGTTTCCTCCCCCACCTACCCTTGAACCCCCCCCTTTGCATAGGACCTTCCGGTCTGGAAACCACCTTCCGGTGACACTAGGAATATTTTGTATTGCATATCATTTGTACCATGCTGACTTGTGTTGGCGTCAATTTTCTAAGTGCAAAAAGATTAGAAAACTTTGAACACAAAAAAGAAGAGAAAGGGCAAAAAAAAGAAAATGGTGGTGGGCCCACCTTTGTGGCCTAATGGGCCAACTAGGCCAATAAGTCTTGATGAGCCCAACAAGTCAAATGATGGCCCAAGAATGTTCAAACAACATCATTCAGTCCGCTCAATTCAAATTTGAGCAACATTGAAATTGGTTTTAAAATCTGATTCAAATTTGGCAAATCAAAGACAAAATAGTGCAAATGGGCTTTAAAAATGCCTCAATAGGCTGAATGGGCCCAAACGGCCAAGACAATAGGCTCATTGCCTAGCCCCGGTCATAACCTTCACAACAGTGCCCAAAACACGGAAAATGGACACCGAAATGCCAAATTGACCATTTTCCCCCAACACACCGAGACAAATTAGGACAAGATCGGAAAATTCTGACTTCATCACAATATCCATCTAAGATAGAGTTGGACAACATGGATCGAAAATCCAACCAACGATCGGATAGTTATTCAAAAAAAAATTCAGATTTGGACAGGAGTCCATGCCCCCGTCACCCCAGCGACAAAGTGGTCCATTCAGCTTCCAAGCAGGCCCACAGACTAGAAATTTCAATTTTCCGGTTCAAGACTTTATTCTCGAGAATACTAATGCAACAAAATGAAAATTCAACCAAGAGAATGATTTAGTTGCAATTTTCGGAATTATCAATGGCTGAGATCGTGCCGATTGAAAAGATCAATAAAATCAAGTATCCGGTGCAATTCAGGAGTTCTTGGCCACATCTTGAGGGAGCATAAGATCAACAGCCATCGTTGCACATTTCGGATTTTTCTGGAAAAATTCGGAATGCAAAATAATTATTTCCGACCGGAACTAATAGTAGCCATCGGATTGGGAGTATCTTGATGAAAAACGGGTTGAAATTAACCTAAGATGATCCAGCCGCCACCTGATTTGAATAGGTCAGTGTGCCAGTCACCTTCCCTCAACTTGCTCCTATTTTTTTAAAAGATGTTGATGAGAGATATTATCTCATTTATGAAAATTCAACTATGGTGCTAAAAAGAGGAGAAGATCAGTTAGCTTTTCGGCCAGCCAGCCCCACCCGCGCCCGACTCCCTTCCCGGATGAGAAGACCCTTCTCGGTTAGAATTCATAGCCGAATAGAGATGCTGATATTTCTTCTGGCTTCCTATCTCCCTCGGCAGAAAATCAAGGACAGAAAAAAGGGCCGCGGCCCTTCCTTCACCCCAACAGGCCGCGCACACATCTCCCAACCCAGATTCCACCTTCCATAGACTCCTGCTCCATCAGGACTCCCCTTGAGTAGACTCCTTCCAGAATTAGAACTCCTGATTTTTCTCACGGCCAGCTTATCCCCTGGCTCTCTCTCTCTCTCTCTCTCTCTCTCTCGGCAGATAATGAGGGAGAAAAACAGGTCGAACAGCCAAGGCTTCAGAAACCCAGAACTGCATGCAGCATGCTCCCCCAAAAGCTCCCTGTGCAGCCTGCTCTCCCTCCAGCCTTCTCTTCCTGTGTGCAGTCTCCTTCCCTGCTGCTCTCCCCTGTGCAGCCTTCCTCCTCTTCCAACAGCAGAAGCAGCAGCAGCAGCCGCAAGAGCTTCCTCCTGTGCCTCCTCTTCCTCCTCCAGCAGCGCCTGCACCAGGAGAAGAAGAAGAAGGAGAGGGCTCCTGCCAGCAGCAGCCTGCTCCATCTCCTTGGCCAGCCTCCTTGGTGCACAAGGAAGCAAGGAGAAAAAGAAGAAGCTCTCTCCTTCCTCTTCAACAGCAGCACCAACCGCAGTCTCCTGCGGCCTTCATTCTTCAACAAAGCTGACAGAAAAGAAGAAGAAGAAGAAGAAGAAGAAGAAGAAGAAGAAGAAGAAGAAAAGTGAGGAAAGGTACTCCACCATGTAGCCTTCGGCCTTCCTCTTCTCCCACCTGCTGTCATGGCCGAAATCAGCCTGTTTGATCCCATATGCAGGACCAAATGGCCCCTCGGTTAAGCCCTTTTCTATCAGCCTCAAAGGCCTATCGGCCTCCTTTTGTTCTCCTCATATCCGAAACCCAAAAGGGGTGGTCTGCAGGTGTCCTTGCGCAGCCCCAACATGACACTCAAAACAAGTCTGAAAAAACCTCCTGTTGGGTCCCCCCTTTGCTGGCCATCTGAACAGACCCGAAGAGTCACCTGTTTGCCCCCCCCCCCTGCTGGCTATCTGAACAGCCCCAAAGCAGGTCCCCTCGACTCCCTGTCCGGTCAGCCTAATCAGACCCTTAAACAGGTCAAAAATCAGACCATCTCCAGCCTAAACCAGAAATCAGAAATTTCCCCAAACTTGTACCCTTCATCTAGTGTGGGGACAAGGGTGATGTCCCAGGCATTCTTGGAATCCATCCGACGGGCCAAGCCTCCCTCGGGTGAGCTCTCAATCTACTTTGCCAAAACCCCATCAGTTGGTCCCCTGTTTGGCCCATTCAAACAGTCCAAAAAATGACCCAGTTTGGACCTTAACCTGCCCCTTGTGCAGTCCACCCATAGCCTCATTATGGCTCTTCCAAGATACAACTTCCGTGTAGTGGGAATGAGTGTAATGTCCCAGTCATTCTTGGAATCCATCCGACAGGCAAAGTCTCCCCCAGGTAAGCTCTCAATCCTACTTTGCATGGCCCCTTTGTGTGGTCATTCCAATCAAACCCACATCAACCCCTTTGTGGCCATGAAACCCCCCATTTGGCCCTTAAGCAGCCCCAATTCAGTCCTAAATTCATCCCTTAAGCAGTCCCTCCAACAGCCAACAAATTAGGCCCATTTCAAGCCCGGTTTGGTCTATGTAGTCCACTGTTGCAGTCAAAGAAAAGTGCAAAAATACAGCTTCTGCAGGTTGCAAAAACAGCCCCCTGTGAGGGCCATATTGGTTGTTGACAGCCAGTCCCCTTGGAATAGTCCAATGGGCCAAGGACTTAGCTGGGCAGGCCATCAATTTCGGCTCAAACAAGGGTTGGCAGCTGGTTACTGGCGTCCAAACAGGCCCTTCTGGCCTTGAAGCTCAAAATAGACCCTTCCAGTACACAAGACTTGAAGACTAACCCACTATGCCAATGTGACTTGAACTGGCCCAATGGGCATTGAACAAAAAACTGAACTTAAACAAATTTGAATGCGAAAAACAAAATTAAATAAGGAACTAACACCACCTTGTGGGCGCTCCCCCTTAAACGGCTACTCTGGGTCCGCCTCGATATGTCGATCCGGATGTAGGTGTGGGTCGGCTTCCGTTGCAGACGATCCTTGCCACGATGCGACAAGTCAAGTACTCGTTGCACCGGACGGGTAAATTTTCATCTGAATCGAAAAATAAGCAGCATACTGCTGAATTTTTCCTGTTTTTATAGAAGTTTATATCGTGGGAAGGAACATTCATAGGCAGTTTGACAATTCATAACATAGCATATCAATTGCCGATCTACATGTACACCGACAATACATTGAACACTTCAAGTGTCAACTCAACTCTATGTAACCAGGCAACCGATGCTAACTCGATAGACTGGATGGGATGCGAACTGAACCAGAATAAAAAAGAATGAAACAAATATGAAAATATATTTAATTAAATCTGAGAAATTTTGCAAAACAGTCATTAAATCTAAAAAATGCAAGAAAAATCAGAACTTAATGCAATATGGAAATTCAAGCAAAAAACAGTTTAAAATACCAAAATCAGTCACAAAATAGAAATTTCAGATCATTTAACAATCTGAAAATTAAAAGTAATCAAATCAAATCAAAGTTCAAAAATATTTAAAACATACCGAACACATTCGAATCAGTATCAAAACATCAACCAACATGTGAAACAACAAAATACCTTAATTCAAATGCCATTTAAACTAAATCAATCAGATTGTCTAACACATCAAAATTCACCAAATTCCTAACTAAAATAAAAAGATAATCTCAAACTAATTGAAATAAAAGCAACCAAAACCAAATCACACTAAATCAAATCAAATAACTCAACTTGAACACAAAATTTGAATCAAACTCACAACTAAAATTTACATACCAAACAAAACAAAAAAAAATCAACCAAACAACAAAAATCAATTTTCAACAAACTTAAAAGTTAAAACAAAGCTATTTGCATCTCATCGGGTTTGAAAGGCCGAAGCCATTTTAAGTTCCTTTCATTATGTGAATGTGCACACTCTCAAACAAGATCACTATAACAGCTAATCAAGAGTCTTCGAACTCAATATAACTAACGTCAGATATTCGCACCATCTAATGGAGAGGGATAAAAAAATACATTTTCACAAAACCCGAACCTTGGTTCTAATAATTTTATAAAATCACCCAGACTATCTAATATTTTTATAGGTTATCACCTATTTTCATAGAAAGTTCGAACATCAATACTTTAAACTTAAAATCTTTTAAAAAAATGAGATTCCCACAACTTGCTATTGGAATGATCATTGGTGTTCACCTATGAATACCCATCTTAAAATCTCTCAAAATGACAACAAAGTGTGGTAAGATGTTAAATTTTTATTTTTAATAATTTTTTACATGTTTCTATTTTTATTATTTTTACTGATTTTTATGTTTTTTAGAATAAAATAAATTAATTAATTAATTTAGACTGGTCCCAAATCGGAAATCCTCCTAGAAAATCGACCAATCCGGGTCCAGATTCTAATCTAAGGATCTTTGGCTGCACTAGAGCCAAAAGCTACAAAGCCATCACAAAGTACCTTAAGGAGATCATCATTAGTGGTTCAACATTCAAAGAAGCAGCGGGCCACCAAGAAGATAAAGAAGAGACAATGACCAGCCAGATGGAAGGATTCATAAAGTTGAATAAAATGTATCAACGTGGTCTATGGATTGATCTACCAACAGAGATGGAACAAAAACCACCAGCACCACCAGATAGCAATGAGGAAGAGGCAAGAACAATTAAAAAAATTGCAAGTCAAGAGAGATTCTGAGGCTCGGATGATAGCACGCAAGCTCCCACTTCTCTTAGTGTGCCAAATGATATAGCTAGATATAGCTATCAATGCCACAGATTATGGGGGTACATCACATGTAAATTGCAACTCCCACTTTACTCACTAGGCCTAGAATTACACTAAAAGCCCCAATTAACAACTAAGTCGAGGAGGAGATGGCCACAGAACAAAGACGTAATTGTAGTGGCCGTTAGCACACATTGTTGGGTGCATCATTACCCTCATTATCATTATCCACCATCTCCTGAGGTCCAGCCATATTCCATGGAGAGTAACGTTGCATCTGGAGGAGAATAGCTATTTAAAGATCATCCAGCATTCTAGATATTGAGGTCACGTTTTAGACTGGAAAGCACTAGGCATCTAGGATATAAAGGTGCTACTAGTCTCTAGGCAGACAAGACATGGAGATCAAATTTCAAGAAATGGTGAAATCTCTGTGGATATGGATATGGAGATATTATGACTTTAAGTGAACAATTTGCATAACAACGAGAACCATGTTAAGAATCACATGGACCATATAATCCTTATCAGTCATTTTGGTGATCTAGACATATTTGTAAGATATTTTAATTTTCATGTAATCATTAGCATTCAAAATTTGTGCATTTCAACTTTATTTGTCATCGTAGATGTTTATATGATTTCAATAGAATGGAACATGCCATTTTATTTATTTTATTTATTCCTCAATTTTATTTTATTTTTCATTTTTTTTTAAACCACTACTGGCGGATACTGAAACAGTTTTGTTTCGTGTGAATCAGTTGATCTGGCAAATTCAATCATGATCAAAATTGGACCCAGCCTGTCCTGGATCTGATCCGGGCCAAAAAATCTTTGTTATGATGTTAGACTCAGTTGTAGAGCCCACCTAAATCTGCGTAGTGCCATGGCACATTCTTTTGGGTCCAGCAGTTGAGAAGTCTAAGCACAACCGACAGCACCCTAACAATTAACAATTCAGGTACCCACCAGCCAGTTCCTTAGCTGCCCAAATTATTTGCATAATCTTAAAGAAGCCGGAAATTAACCAGATTCAGATATCCTGGTGATGACCTGTTGGTTTCATAGTTCTGAAGGCACCCACCTAAGCACTACCTTGCACCATGGACACTACCAGTTCAGCAGTCTAAGCACATCCAACAGCAACCTAACACCCTAACAATTACTTCAGGTATCACCCACCAATTCACAAATTACTTTCATAATTTTGAAGAAGCTGGAAATGAACCCTTTCCCACCAAGTGGAACCACGACATGGCAAGTGTCAGTTGTCCTTCAACTTAAAATCATCATTGCTATCACCCTCCCACCTTCTTACCTGCTTTAGCATCATGTTGGTCTAACTCTACCCCCCCCCCCAATTTCTCATTTCAATTCTCACGCTTTTTGCTTCTTCTCACATTAATGCTTTTATGTTTTTGAGGCTTGAGCATCATTTCTTGCTTTCATCGCCCCCAATTCGCTTCCCTCCTTTCCATGTTGGCAACTATAGTCCAACCCAGATGACTGCCAGTATCAACCCACTGCTATGTGTCAAACCCTGTGACCCACCTTCAGGCAGGTCCCATTCTTTTACCTGGCTCTAACAGGTAATCCATTGTTGACACCAAATCTTTTATACAAAGATTTTTTCATATTTCCCAATCATACTCAAACTATGATTACAGAACCCTACTCAAATTCGAATGTCTAAATCCTACACAAAGTTGGATGTCTGAATCCTACTCAATGTCCGAATCTTATTCAAACTCAGATCTTGAATCATGCTCAAAATTGGTTTCTGAGTCCGAGTCAGATTCGGGTTTCCAAGTTCTACTAAAATTTAGATTCCAGCTTCAAATCAAATTTGGATTCCAAATTCCACTCCAGGTGATGTTTTGGACCAAAAAAGAAAGAACACCTGATATCAAGTTTGCAGAAAACGGATGACAACTAAGGACAAAAAAAGGCAAAACAAGAAAAAAAGAGCTCCAAAACAATTGTGACCAGGCCCAATAAGCCCCTTTTTGGACCTGATTTCAGGACAATTCTCAGGGCTTTGTTTGACCCACTTTGCAGGCAATTATGGGCCCTAACGGACAAATTTTCACAGCCCATTGTCAGGCCTAAGTATGGGCCATTTAAAATCCACTCAATGAGCTCATTGTGGGCCTCGAATAAGGCCATTTCTAATCTCATTAAGTAGCTGCGAAAATCAGCTACAAAATTTCTTCATTTGGCACGCCAAGACAAAGAAAACTCATGGCTTTCCTATTTTGGATCTACAAGATGGAAACCAAATTAGAGCTCATTAATGACCAGCCCTTTCCTTTTTGGCCACACCCCAATGAAAGAAAAACTAATTTTCTTGGGCAGGGTGCCAGGTCTGCCACTCCTCAAACCCTAGCCGCCAGCCTCCTCCTCCCCGCTGTCTATAAAAGGAAGGCTTATGGCCTTTTTGTGCAGCCTGCAACCCATCAGAACTCCAGCCACCAGCCCATCCAAACCCTAGCTGACCTAGCCACTGCTCCACTGCTGCTGTGTTCCTACTAGTCATGTGCAAAGGAGGAGAGGCAAAGAAGAAGCCGCTGCTGCTCTCCCCTGCTACTGCCTGTTGTCCTGTGCAGAGAAGAAAAGAAAAGAAAAAGTAACTCCAGCAGCTGCTTGTAAGGGCCATGGGTGTGCCATGAATGTGTCGTGCATGGAATGCCATCTCAGCGAGATCTCGGTCTCGCCAAGGGGGCCGAGAAACGAGATCGCCGAGATCTCACCCCACGTAGCCTGGTCCGAGAAACGATCTGCGACTACTATGCGCCCCCTATTTCTGATAGTGTAAACACATTAATATATCTCACTATCACTTATACTATCACATAAAAAATGTGCTACAAGTTTAATACCATATTAGTATTTAAATAAGATTGTATACAAGTTTTAATCATTTAGAAACACAAAGATTATCTTTTTGATATTGAAAGTGCTTTGTAATTATTCATTCACACAGTTGATGTATAAATGTGTTATATATTTTCATATAAATTCATTGATGTACTCTTATCTTTATAAGATATTATGTTATGTTTCATACATATATACATTTTGATCCGAGATCCAAGATCCAATCTCTCGAGATTTTTCCGAGATCTCTTCTCTTTCACCCCTCCTCCCGAGACGAAGCCAAGATCCGAGACGGCAATCCTTAGTGCTGTTTGATATGCCACCTATGTGTTGGGCCCCGCCACTCGTGTGAGGCACTGTAATGGACGGCCCCAAGGAAGCTCAAAACTACTGATTACTATGTTGGGTGCCCCATGGACTCAACCACAGCTGTTCCCCGAAATATCCCCTTGATATAATACTAATGTTTGTAGGTACTTGGCTCCAAGTCAGCTTAGCAGAGGTGAACGAGGCACTAGACCTACCGGGTAGCATTGGGGTGCCATTCCAAATAAGGCCAAACGGTTTTGCCCATTTAGTACCAACAAGGGATAGATATGGGGATGACAAACTGGGAAAGTGAGGTCATATAGGTCAATCGTTTCCCTTCCGGGTCATTGTCCTTAGTCCACCTTTTGTAAGCATTCTTTCTAAGTAATACAAATATGTATATTGTCACATTGGCCAACTTATGCAATGTCTATTATTACTTTCGTTTACGCAATAGAACTGCCATATCATCCTACATGCATGTACATCCATGACTACAAGGCTAGCTCATCTTAATATGGTGTGGCATGGGTGCCGCATGTCAAAGATTCGATAAGTTCAAGTTAACAGCATAACAATTGTTTCAAAGCGAGTTTCAAATTAAGGCACTGGCATTAAGTTCAGCATTTCGCACTTGATGATCCTTGTTGATGTTGGTGGGCTTCGGGAGCTCGCTGTGGTAGAACCTCGCCAGGTGATTCAAGCATCTCATTAATATGTGCCTTGGAAAAGTCATGGCATAAGAAAAGACATGTCAGGACTTACAGCAGATGTGTGCTCTGGGCTTCTTGGTGGCAGGGTGGCACTATCACATTACATTGTGCATACGAAGCATTACGCCGGACTGGCCCCAATGACCATGGAAAGACTGATGCAACTATGACGAAGACCAAGTGGATCGTGTAATGTTTAAATGTGGTGGCAACACAAGAACGATCATTTGCTAAGATATGGTGCTAGTAACCATGCCGAGTTGATGCACCAAGGTGGACCCTACAAAGAACCTGTGGTGTGGGAGATGCCTAATTACATGGCAAAGCCAGATCGGATTCAATGTCCCTCGACTATTGAAACACGGCCTCTTAATGAGGCTCTATGTAGGCGATACTCCCTTGCTTTGGTCTTATGCGGAAAGCCAGTGGTTGGCCAAATCTTCGGAGACCTAAGTCACTTCTAGGCAATGAAGTATATTGGCGTGGGTTCCACCAAGGTTAGCAAAAGTGGGTGACAGCTGGCATAGTCGACATCAAAGTTGTATAGTAGAAAGTCAAACAACACATCAAGTGGGAGAGCCGAGTGACACGACAACTGCCTTGGGTGCTTTTAAGGATAAACTAACAAGCATGTGGCAAATGCCCAACAATAGGGGAGTTGGTAAAGACCAAACTATCCTTGAAGATGACACACAACCTAGGAGGTGGCAGCTGCAACAGGTGTAAAGATCAACATGCAACAGGTGTTTGACAGTGGAGCGAGTGACATATCATACTTGCATGGTAGCAAAGGCCACATATCTGAAGTCCGGCACATATCTAGGCATGCAGCAACATCAATCCTACCAAGGAGTCAGCACAACCTAGCAACCTTTAAGCGGTATTGGCCTAGCAACAGGTGGCTGCGATAAACATTGTAGAGGTCGGTGTGCAAGAGCTACTCGACAATGAAGCAACAAGGACCGTTCAGCCATTGCGGCAAGACTGCAACTCAAGTCCTTAGTGGCAAGTGGCTTCTAGGCATTTATCTGGCGTGCATGGGCCAAAAATTGTTGGATTGGAATCAGTCTATGATTGACCAATGTCGATCCAATCCAATCAGATTGCATCTGACCAACCCAAATCGATTCTTTGAAAAGAATCTCATTCCAAAATTGAACCAAATCAAAAAAATATATTTTTTTTAAAAAATCATAAAAAACATGATAAATCCTAAAAACATATAAGAGAATCAAAAATAATTTAAAACATTAAAAAATAACATCTAACATACATTCATATGACTATCACTCTTTATGAGACATATTATGACAAGTGGATATAAAATGACATCAATATTCATTCCAATAAGAAAAGGAATTTATACAAATCATATGCAAATAAAAAATGATACATTCCCATAAGCACCATCTACAGAATTGGCTCTCATATTCCTCATTCTCCTAAGTTTCTCAAATGTTTCAATGAGACTAGTCACTCATGATTGGCTCGAACCCATATGAAAATAATGACTCAGTCACCTGACTAAAATCATACACACTTAAAGATGTTGGAGCTGGAGATAAGGATGGATAAGATGACTTGAAATCTAAAGCATGTTCAAAATAATTTGTTGTCGCATTCTCATCAAAAAAAACCTATATGATTCTAACATTGATTTCTTTTACTTGAATGTTGCCACTGATCCAAACTGCCAAGCGTTGCTCCACTTGTGCGTGCACTGCTACATCATAAACCTCCTCCTCCTCATCCACCTCCACATGAACCACCTTGATTTTGCTATTGTGTAGGTGGAATAAACAGCTCCTCCTCATCATATGAGGTGGGAGCCTGAGTACTATCACTAGGACTCACAAGTTTTCGCCTAACAATTAGTTTCCTCCTCTTTCTTGCTTCCTCTTCTCGATTACTATGTTCAATTTGAGTTGGTACACCATATTCAACAATTTGAATCCTCTAAATCCTTATTTCTTCTGAGTATTCTACTTGACAATGGAAGGACCTAGAACTATGGCTAGAGTCTGTAGAGGTGGCTCTAGAACTATGGTGTAAGGTAGATCATGTTGGACTGCAGTTATACAAGAAATATGAGTGCTTCCTTGTTCGTGTGTTTGTTCATTATCATCCTCACCAAGTATGTTATCAAGCTCTCATTCAACCAATGCTCAAACATTGGGGTCAAACTCAGGAGCTAGTTCAGCATCCTTACCCTGCATCGATGCTGATAGTGGATGTTTTTTATAATAAATATTTCAAGTCAAAATCCCTATGTGATAGTCCATGACCACCTGCATTGCACCTTTGCTCATAAGGATGTGCTGTAAATCTTGCAAATTGTTCTACAAATTTTTTTGTCAGTCCTTAATGTTCCTAATTCTTAGGTGTATATTGTAATAGTAAAACATTAATTTGTCCAATCTCTCACTATTCAGTCGGCTCTTTTTATTGTGTATTAGGCTGAAAGCCTAAAACTACATCAATTCCTCTCATATTGTGATGAACTAGTACTTTGACTCAAAACTCATACAATAATAATGGCAAGTGCATTTCATTTACTTTTGTTGGATATTTAGATCAACCATTAAGCTGTAAAAAAGATAGATAATGTAATAAGTGTGTAATTGTCTTATAAAAGTTATTAGTATAACCAAAAAATAAGTAAACATATCAGGAAAAACCTTGTCATAGACTCATATGAGTATCATAATGTAGATCTCCATAGACTCCAATTCTATGTTTATATGATGTCATATAAAATAAGATATAAAATAGAAATTAATTTATACATGGCATTCAAAACTTTACTCATATGTAAGTATCAATCACTCACTTCAATTTCTGCTTCTTTTGACTTGCGAAATACTATATTAACGTTGTATAATTGACAACGTGCCTCATCTAACCTCTGAGTCAATGAATACTTAGCTATCATACTGTATCATTGGGTTCAAGAAATAACCTAGTAAAAGGGAAGACAACCAATAATGACATTTTACACATTATTATGATAAATTGTATTAAATATAACACAAAAAACAGATACCAATGGCATGAATATCGTGATGAAGTGTCTTATACTATCCGTTATCTACTATCTTCCATCATTTCTTGTACTCTTTTAATGTTTCTCTTTAATTTTCATATTGGTTTTATCTATTACATCATAAAGTACCCCATTTGGTTTTTTGTCATTTGAATTTACTAAACTCAACACATGTACCAAGGGTTCTATCACGGAAAAATAACATTGCACTCATTTCCACCACCTATTCTCCCAAATAATATGCTCCATCTTTGTAAGGATATTAAACTAGTCTATTTTGCCATGAAAGTCAAGCATGTAATCGATGTATGCCAATAGTATGAATCTCTTTAAGTCATGTCTATGTCTCATTAGGCTCTCTAATGAAAAAAATATGTGACAAATCTCGTTGAACTAGGTTGCACTAGATCACAACCATCTATATATTCTCTCGTAATGTGCAAGAGTTTAGGATACCCACATATAAAAGATGTCACAAATTGTCCTTGACTCACCAAATTTTTGACCGATAGCTCTTTTCAATGTCCTCCAATATCAAATATATAGTATATAGCACAAAACACTCAAAAAAAGTATGGTCTTACCTCCATCAGCTTCTTCCCTTCCACCTTATAATGAGCTTCATTGTAAATGGTAAACTGAACAATGTTATTTTCACCTATTTCCTCGACAACATCGTTTATGAGACCAAACAAGTACTCTGCATTCTTAATTTGTCCAAATGCATCAACAGATTTCAAAATTGTGATGCCCTCAAAATAGTAAATAAAAATGCTTATCATTGATCTCTTAGAGATTTTTGTCCATCCATCACATATTACTGTGCGACTCTTTTCCTTCCATATTGCCTTAAACTCATCTATCCATGAAATCAGGTCATCGACCACATCATCTAACCCACTCTCATAAATGTATTCCGAATTTGAACTTTTAATCTCGATTCAACCTCAGTGATAGCAACAACCATCATTTGAAGATATAGACTTTTGGCCGCATGTGCAGGGGTACCTACATCAAGTCAACATAAGACAATATTGTTAATATTTGTTTCAAACTTCAATAACATAAAGGGGCATTCAAAATAAATGAAGTATTGTATATACTTAAATGTAAAATTCATTTACATGTGTTTCACTGCCTTATTTGCTACTTCCATTGAATCCTTACTCCTTTGAATACTTGCTTGATACTCATTTGCCCTCGGTCACTCTCTCTCTCTCTCTCTCTCTCTCTCTCTCTCTCTCTCTCTCTCTCTCTCAACCTGCCTATCTGAGGTGTAAGGTGAGTGGTAAAATCCACATTTGAACGACTAGCAAAGGATCCTCCTGCCCCCCTTCTCCTCTTCTCATCCTCGTAGGCCTAAGTCCTACTTGCCTACATTGCTCTTCTTATGTGAGCCACTTCGTCATCGGAAATTGAAAGAAACACCTCAACCTGTGTCGCCAACTTTCATTTTTTCCTACTTCCTTCCATGAGATTTTTGTCTCACCACCCTATTAACTCATTGTGCAAGTTTTGTCTTTACTCAATTTGGATCTCTCTTTGTAATGCTCTCCCGATTAAGTATCTCCTCATTTCTTCTCTGAACTATGTCAGTACCTTGTCAAATTTCTCCACGTTCTCACTCACCCCACCTATGTGTTGTTTAAGCTGATAGACACCTCCATTCATCTTCTTCCCACACTATTTACATTTAAGTCTCTACTTGTCCATATCTAACATATGTCCGTGTTGCCATCTAATGTCACGATGTGCGAGGGTACGTTACTCCTCATTTGACATTTTTCCTACTCAAACTAAAAAAATTAGTTCATACTTAAAAAATATTTCCTATGATCAGACGTCCAAACAATCAAACCATTCGAAACAGGAACAAACAAGACACCAGCCACTACTATTTCGATGCCTACCCCCCTCCCCACTCTCCACTCCCCCCTCCGACTATGCAACTACCCTCGAGGTGACTACACAACAATCACCCCCATTGAGTGACTGTTTAAAGCCCCTTCCACCCAAAGGGGAATCCTAAACAGTCATAGGAATAGGTGACTGCACAGTTACCCTTCCCCGGGGAGTTGACAAGAGGGTACCCCTAAAAGATCGGCTACACAAGGGGGGGCCATCCTCACTGAAGACATGTTAGGGAAAGGGAGAAGGGAAAAGAGAAAAATATACCTCCAAAGAGGGATCTTCACTTCCCAAAAGGGGACGCCGGAGGGGATGTTAGAGGGTAGGGAACGGGAATTGGGAAGAGAAGCCCTAGGATTGGGCGAGAGGAGAAGAGAATCGGGTTGGAGAAAGAGAATTGGTTTGATTCTCCCCTTAAAAAGGAGAAATTGGATCAGAATCAGGTTCAGAATCAGACCTGATTCTAGGATGATCTGTAACATAAGAATCAGACTGATTCTCAATCCATTTATGGCCGACTAATTCTCACAATACAAGATAATTCCTGTAGGAATCAATCCTAGATCGGTTGTCCAAATCATGGATGGGATAGACATCGGCTGATCCAATCTAAGAATTGGCCAATTTTGATCCAGATTGGCTGTGGCTGCAAACTATGATATGGGAGCGTCCAACTATAAGGATTGGTGCAACCCAACTCCCCTGATAGTGACAACAATAGCATTGCCTAATAGTAGGTTGCTGCAACAGGTGTGCCGAAGCATAGGCATAAGAGGTGCCATTACTGGTGAAGTCCCAGCACCAAGTATAGTTGTCAAGACGCCTAGGCAGCAAGGAGCTTTTCCAAGGGAACCATACCAAGGAACCATTCAAGGGCTCAAAAGATGCCAGCCTAGACGATAAAGACAACCAAGGCACTCATGTAGTGTCAAGAATGGATTGATAAGAGAATGGTGGATATGTAAAGCGGAGTCATATTAGCCACCTATTTCCCTTCCGAACCATTGTCCCAAGTTCATCTTTTGTAAACATTCTTTCCATATTATATAAGTGTGCCTATAGACATATTGGCTAACTCGTGCAATATCTATTATTACTACCACTTGGGCAATGAAACTATGAGACTGTGTTATTACGGAGTAGCAAGGGCACCGCAAGAAGATTTGGCAAGTTCTAATTGACGGCATGACATGCTGCTGTCCCTAGTATCTACTGTTCTATTTGCTGCTGCTGGCATTCCTGCGCATGGAGGAGGAGGAGAAGAAGAAAAGAAAAAAGATAGGGTAGCACCCTGCTCTCATCCGCTCTTTTCCACGCAAAAATTACTCCCTTCATCTCTCAATCTCAGCCTAAGCTAGTGTTCACCCAACCCTTGTTGAGCCCTGTTCCTTTCCCCTTTCTTCCACGCAAAACAAGTCTCAAAGACTCAAACTACCCAAAAACCCTCTCAAACTCAACTCAAGAATTCCTGGAACTCCCTGAAACCACAGTCCAAACGCCTCTTAAATCTACCCCAAATAAGTCCTGAATCACCCCCCCCATCAATACAGGCCTCAAAAATCCCCTCCAAACAGCCCTGAAACACACTTCTTTTGGACCCAGAAAACCCCCCAAAAGCCTGTCCTAAAACAGGCCCGAAAGTCCCCAAAAAAAAGTCAGTCTCGAATCATCCCAGAAAAACAGTCCGGAAATCCCAAAAATCAGTACTGAAAGTTGAAACTTGAGATTTCCTGAAAATCAGTCCAGATAACCAGTCCTGAAACCGGAAATTTCCTGAACACTAGTCCAGGACTTTCAGGATAATCAATCATGAAACCTGAAATTTATGAGAACCAGTTCAGAAAATCTAGAACTCAGTCCAGAAGGTTGATACAGTCCAGAAACCCAAAAAAAATTAGAACAGTCCCAAAACCCCTTCCTTTTGCAGGACCTAGACAAAGGGGAAAAGGGAGGCAGTAGGTACACATAGGTCTGGAAAAGGCCCAATATGTGCCTCATTCAGGCCCGAATCAGACATTGGGGGTCCTATACAGGCCCAATAAGCGGTGCAACATCAGTAGTCTCACATCAGGTCATGGACAACAAAGAAGACAGGCCCAATCATGCCCAAACAAAAAACATGGGCATTAAGGGTGCGTTTGGGAACCCACTAAAAGCCCTTTTTTTTACTTCTCCTCTGGTAAGAAGTACTTCATATTTTAAATATGGTGTTTGGATACCTACAAATATTCACTTCTTCTTCTCTGAGAAGGCAGAAGGAAGGAGTTTTTTTCTCCTTCTGCCTCCAAAAAAATCTCCTCCCGATAACTGCTCATCACACCACTCTGCGATCCCCCCTTTCAACCCGCAAGCAGCCCCCGCGAGCCCCTCCCTGGCAACCCTCCACCCTCCGCGAGTAACCTGCCAGCAGCGCAGGAGCCTTTCCCTGGGGACCCTCCGCCCTCCACCCTCCGCGAACAACCCACCAGCAGCCCCCGCAAGCCCCTCCCTAGAGACCCTCCACCCTCCGCGAGCAACCTGCCAGCGGCATGGGAGCCCCTCCCTGGGGACCCTCTGCCCTCCGCGAGCAACCCGCCAGCAGCCCCAGCGAGCCCCTCCCTCGCGACCCTCCGCGAGTAACCTGCCAGCAGCACGGGAGCCTTTCCCTGGGGACCCTCCGCCCTCCACCCTCCGCGAACAACCCGCCAGCAGCCCCCGCGAGCCCCTCCCTGGAGACCCTCCACCCTCCGCATGTAACCTGCCAGAAGCACAGGAGCCTTTCCTTGGGGACCCTCCGCCCTCCACCCTCCGCGAACAACCCGCCAGCAGCCCCCGCAACCCCCTCCCTGGAGACCCTCCGCCCTCCGCGAGCAACCCGCCAGCAGCCCCAGCGAGCCCATCCGCCCTCTACGAGCAACATGCCAGCAGCAGCCCCCCCCCCGGTGACCCTCCGCCCTCCGCAAGCAACCCACCAGCAGCCCCCGCGAGCCCCTCCCTGGAGACCCTCCGCCCTCCGCGAGCAACTTGCCAGCGTCCCCCCCTCCACCGGTGAGCCCTCTATGCTCCACGAGCCCCCTGCAATCCGCCGGCGTACCCCCTCGCCTGCCGCCCTCCGCGAGCCCTCTGCAGCTGTGAGGTTTCCCGCCGTCGGTTGCTCTGTCGATGTGAAAGACACCTTCGATGTGGTGTTGAATGGGGTGCTCCCGAGGTTCCAAGTGGAGCGGGAGGAGGACGAACGCGGAGAAGACGATGTGCTGACGTTCCATTAAATTTTAACATCCAAACTCGTTTCACTTCTATAAATGAGAAGAACTTTTGAGAAAGTGTTTTATTAAAAAAAAGTCCTTCCACTAGAAGTCCTCCGATGAATTCCAAAACGCAGCCTAAATCTTAAATAAACATCAAACCAACAAAGTTAATTGGGATCAGTCCTACACAGGTCTACGTTTCGCAAATTAAATAATAATAACCCACCAAGGTTACGAGGGGCTTCACATCCTTGTAATTGTAAAGATTCATAAAGTGAATAAAATTGATGAGTACATAAATTTTCTATGCAATGTGTAGAAGTTGCAAGGTCCAATGACCATAGAGAAATGCAAACAAAAAGAAAGAAGAAAATGAAAAGGGATAAACAAACTCAGCCAGAGGAACAAAAGACAGCTGAAAACCAGAAATACACCTGAACATTAAAAATAAGCAGAAAAACTGAAAACCCAAAACAAAAGAAAACTCAACAACTGCAAATCTGAAAATAGAAATTCTGAAGAAAAAAAATGCAAAATTTGAAAACGGTAAAAACAATAAGCTGCAGAGCTGTAAACGACAAAACATGGAAGGCTGCAAAGCTAAAACCTGAAAAAAAAAAAGTTAAGGAACAGAAAACAAAATTCATAAAAACATTTGACCAGAAAACATCATAAAAATAAAAAAGTAATTAAAAAAACGGAAACCTGAAATCTGGAAATTTGATGTTCACATCTAAAAATAATAATCTGAGAACTTCCAAAGAAATCAATAAACCAAGAAGATAACAAAATAAAATATAAAATCTGAAAATATTTAAAACTCAAAAAATCAAAACTTAAAAGTTCTAAAAATGAAAACCGAAAGTTCTAAAGTTTAAAATCCGAAATTTTAAAAAACAAGTATGAAAAAACCCAAAAATCAGAAAACCAAAAAAACAGAAGACTAAAATAAAAAAATCTGAATCACGATGACTAAAACTTGAAGAATCCAATACTAGAAATTGAAATCATAAAATCCAAATCCAAATAAATACAAAATCATAACTAACTTAAACAAAGTCAAGAAAACTCAAATCAATCCAAAAACACCCGAAGTTGGCATTCCGAAGGTCATAGCATTGCAATCTGGAAATTTGGTGTTCACATCTAAAAATAAAAATCTCTGAGCTTCCAAAGAAATCAATAAACCAAAAAAAAAGATAACAAACTGAAATGTAAAATCTGAAATAATTAAAACTCAAAAAATTAAAACTTAAAAGTTCTGAAGATGAAATCTGAAAGTGCTAAAGTCTGAAATCCGAAGTTAAAAAAGAAGTCTAAAAACACTCAAAAAATCAGTAAACCAAAGAAACAGAAGATCAAAAAAAATCTAAATCAAGATAACTAAAACTTGAAAAATCCAAGACTAGAATTTGAAATCATAAAATCCAAATTAAAATAAATCCAAAATCACAAATAACTCAAAAAAGTCAAGAAAACTCAAATCAATCCAAAAACATGACGCTGGCATTTCAAAGGTCAAAGCATTGCAATCGACAGATCCAAATCAACATCAGCTGATTCTTGGATCAATTGGATGCCTCCGAAGCGATTTCAGCCTAGAAGACCGATCCAACCCGATCTCCGACCGGAATCAACATAAATCGGTTGAATCGGGCTAGGTCAAGGTTGGAATCAGTCAATTCCAGACCAAAGCTGGCAACAATTCTTCCACGGCTGCCACCACAGCTGTGTGCCACTGCTACTGCCTTATACAACACAAAAAGAGCCTAAATGAAATCAAGATCCGATCTAGGTTTTTTTTGTGATATTTTTTTTTGCATTTTATGACTCTTTAAAGATCCAATCCGAGGTTTCGAACCTACGCTAGATTGGCTTTCTTCTCTGAAAATCAGCCGGATTGGCCGATCCGATCCTGATCCTAATATGATCAGGACCCACCGATCTAGGTCCTGATTCCAATCCTACGATCTATGGGTCATGAGGACATATCTTCAATCTTTGTGAATGAATGGCCATGATACAAAAGTTATTATGGACAATGAAGGCTAAGTTTGGGGTCGAGAGTGCATTGGCACCACCGAACCGAAGTCGCCTATAGTCAACAACCCAGATCCGATCTGGGTCTGATCGAACCCTTTAGAACCAAAACTTTAAAAAATATAAAAAATCAAAAATATAAAAAATACTATTTATTTCTATTCAAATCTTACATTTTGTAAATGTTCTATAACACTTATATACTCTTCTCAAGATATTTAGAAAAAGTATATTACATTATAAGCATATATATATGTTGATTATATTCTATACTTTTCTTAAATTATTCTAAGATCTCTCCATGCTTCATCCTTGTAAGTTGAGCGTATGGAACTGCCAAAATTGTAACTATCTTGAGTCATCTTATAAGGCTTTTAGTGATGATCACCACCTCCTTATATGCCTTCTACGCCTTGTGTGGTATGAGTATAATGCTCATTGGCCTTAAAGTGCATTGGTAAAAACAAAGGGTGAGAATTTACTAACATCCTCCTTGGTTTTGTTGATGTATCTTCATTATTGGACAGATCATCACTATTCTTTTTGATGTTGAATCATCTAATATTTGGTATGGTATTAGATTTTGATGTTTAACTCTGACGTATCTTCTTTTGTATAATCAATTGCAAGGATTGCCATCTCGGATCTTGGCTTCGTCTCGGGGGGTGAAAGAGAAGAGATCTCGGAGAGATCTCGGAAAAATCTCGGGAGATTGGATCTCGAATTCTCATATCAAAATGTATATATGTATGAAACATAACATAATATCTTATAAAAATAGTACATAAGTGAATTTACATGAAAATATATAACACATTTTGTACATCAACTATGTGAATGAACAATTACAAGCACTTTCAATACCAAAAAGATAATTTTTGTGCTTCTAAAATATTTAAACTTGTATATAATCTTATTTAAATACTAATATGATATTAAACTTGTAACACATTTTTATGTGATAGTATAAGTGATAGTGAAATATATTAAATGTGTTTACACTATCATAAACGGGGCACAGAGTAGTCGCGGATCAACCTGCGCAGTCAGGTCACGGGGGTATCAGGGGGGCAAAGCCCCCCGAAGAAATTTTTTTATGGACCAGTCTACATGAGACGAGATCTCGGCGATCTCGTTTCTCGGCCTCCTTGGCGAGACCGAGATCTCGCGATATCTCGACGAGATCTCGCGAGATGACATTCCATGATCAATTGTATCTTGATATGTGATATCCAAAAGACCAGTCAATAATATGTTTACTTTTATCCTTAGATTATGTATCTTCTACTTCTTTGACAACATTCAACGAATCTGAAATTCCTCGAATAATGGTATATTGTTCCGCTCTCATGTAACCCAAGCTTAGTCTTCTACATTGAACTCGGGCTATTGCCCTTATTGATCATTAATCTATGCTTGCAATGTATTCTGCTCATCAAATATTTTAACTACGTTCATATCTTCATCAATTATAGTTATTGATTGACTCCACATACCAAAATCTGACCTCTCCACTTTTGTTCCTCTTTCTAAGATTATTTTACCCTTTGTAAGTTCTTTAACTTCAATTGCATATTACAGTGACAATAGACGAGTTGCTTTAGTCTCTTTGATGTCAACATATCCCTCTACATAATATGGATTAGGCTAAATTTTTTGATCATTTTTTTTCATATTCTAAAGTTGATGTGCATTGACTCAAAACTTTATTATAATTGAGACTAGGTCATCGTACTCTCATATTGTCGTGATTTATTCACCAATCAGTTGCATGTAAATAGTGTATGTTAAAACATGGGTCTCAAAAAATATTAAAATACAATTATCTTAATACATACAAAACATGAAATGCAATCTCTCGAGAGTCTCTCGAGATCTCCCAAAAATCCTTCTCTCCATGTCTCTGAAAAACGAGATCACCAACACGAAATCCATACAAATATTTATTATCCTTTATTTTTCACAATATTATGATGCCTCCAACTTTAAAGCAAATATTAATGCAAAATAACTATAATATTCATATTATCTCTAATTCTTTTTTTTATTAATTCAATTAGATGACTTTATGAAGTTTCCATTTGTTAACAATTCTATTATTGCATTTATCCAAGTTTTATCTAGGTTTGTTGATTCATTTATACTATAATTTATAAATTAATATTTCCACGTGACCATGTAAAAGTGATTCAAATAGTCAAACGATCTTTTAATTTTTAAGGAGATCTCTTCTCTTGATATTACTCAAGAAAAAGCCTAGATCCATGTTGGTACCTATTAATATATCTTTTGTTGACAATGATTCTCCTTCTTATATTTAATTTGATTCCTCTGTCAATTTGTCTAGACTTACTGATGCGGGACAGAAGAGGAGGTGATGCCATCCCGGCGCGCGTTGGTGGGCCCGAGAAGGCTATATCGGACTGAAGGCTGCCCAAACGGGGCTGACGGGTGCTGAACCGGACCAAAACCAAGTTGAACCGGTCCGAAAGGTGCTGAACCAACCCCAGACAGCGCTGAATTACGACGAACCGGGCTGGAAACTGCTGAACCGGACCTGAAATCCACCGAACCGGACCCCTCGGCCGCTGAACCGACCTTAAAATGCCTGAACCGGGGTCAAACAGGCCTGAACCGGGTCAAAACCCACTGAACCGGCCCTGAACCGGCCTAAACCGGGCTAAATCGGCTGTCTTGGCTCTGAACCGATGCGAACCGGTCGGTCCAGGCTGAACCGCGCTGTCTGCGGACCGGACCGGGGGGGCGGTTGAGCCGGCCACGAACCAGCAGCGAGGGCAAGCTCGGCCGGTCGCGTGGCCAACCGCAACTTACCCTGTGGGTGTTCGTGGCAACGCGGGGTGGCTGCAGGGGACGGTGTCGTGGGCAATCGGCTGTCCGCCGCGTACCCCCGTCGGGGGTGGGGGTCTTCGAAACCTCGCGCGGCGAGGTCTCCCGCAGGCTTCGTCCGCGGAGGCCGCAACGGGCGGGAGACAGCGGCGCCGGAAGCAGAGCCAGTAGCCGTCGTTGCCGTCGTCGGAGGGGAGGGAAAGGCCGGAGGGGCTCGTCCGCCAACATCATCACCTCCGTCTTCTTCTTCTTTCCTCTCCGTCTTCACCTTCGTCGTGTCTTCCGGAAGGGGGGGTTTAACCGGCGGGGAAAATGGCGATGGAAGGGCTCAGGGCTGTTGTGAGAGATTCCGTGAGAGGTCAATGGGTCCGAGGGGATGCCAATGAGCCCGTGGGATGTGACTTGTGAGGGTAGGGAGGCATCCAGGGGAGGTGGCGGTCGGTTTAGGGCTTGCACAGTGTCCGCGCGGGGGTGGACAGACTTGAAGGGGGGGCTCACAGCCTTCCAACGAAGGGGGGGTTGCAAGCGATTCTTCCAGCAAGGGGGTGGTCCGTAGGGGTGAGGGGAAGAGGTGGGGAAGGTTCGGATGGCCTAGAGCAGCGTCAACGGAGATGTCGACGCAGGTCGGAAAACTGAACGGGATAGGGAAAGGGAGAACCGAACCTAGCTCCGGAAGTGGGGAGGAACACCGAGAGGGGAAGGGGAAGACCGGAAGCACCCGGAGGTGAGGGAACGACGCCGAGGTCGGAGGGGGGAAAGGGGGAAAACGAGAGGAGCTTCTCCTTCGTTCAAAACATCCATCCATCTCCTTCATTCAAAGACTTGGGCTCTTTAAATAGAGCTGGACATTACAAGATGGATCTCTAAAAACTCTAATTACATATATGTCCTCTAAAGGACAAATAAAAAGGACTCAAAGGATTCTAAATATTCAAATAAAATGCATAAAAATAAAATCCTAACACTACAAAATAAAATAAATAACTACATCGTTTCCCGAGGACCTAGAAGACGCTATCTCCAAACAAACGGACGATCCGGTCTGTACCGGTCCCCAATCCCCATCACTTACTCCTCAAGTTTCATGTCGCTTTCGTAGATATCATTATATCATTTTACACTAATATGCCAAGATTTACTCTCTCCATATTTTTCTAAGATCTCTTTAATCACCTCAAAATGAAACCAAGATACGAGATGACAATCCTTAATACCAAGACTGAGTAACTTAACTGTTATTTGTGCTCTTGAAATCCCAAAGTGCAATGATCTCAATATATATTAATACAACTTAATGCATGTTGTGATTGACCGATCATCGTCTCTTAGCACCCAATAGATCATTATCTTCACACCTTTTAAAATCTCGTCGAATGTCACTATAAGCATTTAAAGAGATAAAAAATAACCTACATAAATTACTTAACTTTTAATCAAGTAATTCAATATGCATATTAAAAAATATAAACTTAATGACAATAAATTTTACTTGTTGCATGTAGATGGTAATGCAAGATCCGTTGCCACCAATGGTTAATAATATTGCATCATTTAGTGAAGTTCATTACTTTCTTCAATATTTCTTCCTTTGTTCAGTCGATTGCATCACATAGATATCCTATACCGACTTTCTTAACTCCGTCAAATATTCCGAGTACTTTACTATTGGTTGCACTATAAACATTGTCTTATTTATAATCTTCCAAAGATTATCACTCTCTAAGTTCTTTTCTACTTGCTCCCGCTTCATCTTAACAAAAGAATTAGCTCAGCTAATTCAACTTGACCATCTGGTGAAATGATTATTTGCAGAGGATGTTTCTACTACATTACTCTCACTCTCGAGATACATGTAGTGTGATGCAAATCTTGTTGCACCTAGTTATAATAACTCTCAGCCCATTGTAAGCTCCATCATTAGTTTTAAGATGTAACTATGGTTGTAAATAAAAAATTATATGTATTATGTCATTTTAACTACCCGGTCAATCATAAGATCTTTATATATCCTTTAATATCAAATCTCATAAATGTACAGAACATGGTACCTAATATAAGTGTGGTCTCTTAACAACGAACAATTGTCCAGTTGTTTTATACATAGCTACGTTGTCCGTTACAACTTGGACAACACAATCTGCTTTCGTCTCGTATATGATGTGATCAATCAAAGTAAATAATTAGTTGGCATTTCTGACCATGTCGAAGGCATCCACCAACTTCTAGAAGATATTAACAATTTAACAGTATATTAGAAAGTTATTTATCATCCTCCTAAAAATACCTATTAAGACAGACATCTTACAATAGTAAGAAAAATATCTAAAAATATTTAACTAAAGAATAAATTTAAAACTCTTTTTTAAGTATTAAACATATATGTTTAGACATCAAACATTAAGATGTATCATCTTTCATCCCAAATATGTTCAAATATTTTTATGAACTCCCTAATATCTTCTACTTCCATAGGTAAATGTGTTGTAAATTTTTTTAGTCAATTCAAAAATTCCCTTACCGACAACAATAATAGTGTCAACCATGTTCTTATAATTCAACCTCTTTACAGCATTGCCCATTACCGTAAAAAAAACATCTAGAAGCGGCCCAACAAATTTTCTCCTTGCATAACTTTAAATTCTCCATTTTCATTGTGATAGTTGTTCGTCTTTGCCTTGAAAGGAAGACTTCTTGATGCAAGGGATCTACATGTCATTCTCCCTTGTGATATCATGGATCACTTGTTCTGCTTCATTGGTAGATCCTTATCCACTTCTAGAATCTTGACACGTGTATGCAAGTTCGTCGGTATATGTCTTCATTCGCAAAGAAATTGTAGCTAACTTTCATGGTATGGACCATTTCCTCTATTAAAATAAATATATATATAAATATTAGAAGATAAGGAACAATAAGATTGGCCAATTTAAGTTGAAATTAAATTAAACATACTGCATACCATTATCAAAACCTTCTAATAATCTACAACTACTAGCCGTCGGGCACTCATGTCCAGTGTATTAGATGTTGATTCCACGACTAAAAAACTAAGAAATCTCTTTCAGGATGGTATCCTTGTGTCATTTAATTACCCCCTACTCATCTTGGCCTTGGGTGGAGCCCGGTTGCATGAAGCCACATTTTTCTTTCCTTTACAAAGTAATGCTTCAACCATAAAATTCCACCATACATAATATTATTACAATACTTACATTGGGGTTTTCTTTGTTGCATGTAAGGGAGTAAACGAAATTTGATATTCAAAAATTTAATTCGATTTTGATAAAAATTAACAGGCTTGGAAACTGTTTTTGTATCCAATAAGTTATTAGAATCGGAATAGGAATCGGAATCAAGTGGTTTCGTTTCCTTTTATCTAATTTTGATAAAAAAATACATAAATATAAGTAAAAATAATTAATGTAAAATAAAATAAATCATAAAATATAATATATAATTGATAAAATAATAAAAATGAAGTTTTAAAAATATTATATCAAATTTTATTAATTATATGTAAATTATTAACTTATTTTTGAGAAAAAATTAATATTTAATATCGGAATCGGAAATTATCATATATTTTGATTTTGATAACGAAATCAGAATCAAATTTAAATTGGAACATAGTGATTCCGAAATTATCAGAATTGGAATCGGAACATCTTAACTCTTATCAGAATCGGATTCTATGATTCCGCTACCGAATCAACCCGTTTACACCCCTAGTTGCATGTCTATCAAAATGCTATCAAAATACAATATAACCAAGCCATATCACTTTGGCTTGAGCTGATGGTTTGAGTGTCATAGCTCAACGAAAACATTTTCAATAAAAAATTGATATAACACTAAATAAAAAATTAAACTTAAAATAAAAAAGTTAAAAACACAATTATTAGATGTTAGAACGATGTAAGAACTTGAGGATTCAAATAGTTTTAAAAAAAAGAACAATTAGATTTCTAGATAATGTGTTTAGAGTGAGAGAAAAAGGGGTGCAGGAATCATAGAAGACCCCTTGGGGAGCCTTAAGCGCCCCCAATGGCTAGCCCTAGGCCCGGTACAGGCCTCTACAGGGTCGATTAGGCCTGAATCAAACCAGACTGAACCCCAACCCGACATTTAATGGTTATGACAGTTAATCATAGGTGTTCGAGCGGTTGACAATATAATTAACACTAAAATAAGAAGCTCCGTAAGGAGAGGTCAGAATAATTTTCAAGGAACCCAAAATATCCTCAACAAAGAGGAAATTTAGGCTAGGTCCTAGATAATCCATGTCAACAATTAAAAGATTTTTGTAACCCACTTTGTGAGTTCCTATCTATTCATATCACATCCAAATAGTTATACTCTATGATTTTACAATCTATTTTCATAATCATAGTAGTTCAAAACAAGGAAATTTCTTTCCAAAAAGAAAAAAAGTATCTTTGAGGTTCCAAGTTTCAACAACCATCTACTACCCTCGCCAACCCAACATGGTACCCAGGTCTTCCCACCTCCCTTGCCATCTCATCTCTATTGCTGACTCAATTTTCTCTAGTACTTCGATCCACTCACCTTCTTGGCTATCTCATAATATTGCTGACTCAATTTCTCTAGTTCCACGATCCACTTATCTTAATATCCCCTTACTCTTCCCATGCTGGTCTCTCCCTACCCTTCGGCATCTTGTACACCTCTCTAGTTCCTCGATCCACTCTTACTTCCTCCATCTTGTGCTCACTTCTCCACATATCTCTTTGATATCCCTCTCCCAACCTTCTTGTGCATCTTTTTCTACTACAGTGATCCCACACTGTAGGACACAAATGCCAAGGTCATTACAAGCAGCAAAGGAGTTCAAGAAACAAAAAGTGAAATTCCCCAGATGCTCAAGCAGCAGTTATATGAGCTAAAAGTCATCTTGGCTCTGGCCCAATCATTTATTTGCTCCTCGTCACATCATAAAATGTTAAAGCTCCTACTGGAAATATACCCTCATCAAAAATGCATCTATTCTTAGACTATGTACTGAACCTTAAAATCCAGCACTTAAAAAATTGAAAAAATGTACAAAAAAATTAAAAAGCTAATATATTGTCAACCAAACTCATGCAGAACCAACAAATGGATCCAGTCTGATCCATGTATATCAGAAAGCATCAAGGTGCTTCTATTATAATTACTGGAACTTCTCTTGGAAAGGCTGTGGTTTATGCCTCTTCTGCAGCTTTATTTTCTAGTAATTTTTGTTCTGATTCCTACTTAGGTCCCTATCACATAGAAAGAGCAGTGCAGGATTGCTTCATTACTGTATTAGATAATTTAATGTTTTCAGTCCAATTAACTGTCACTTGCCTTTTAGGTCACCTCAAAACTTGAGTAACATCATGCAGAAATGAATAATGAAGATGAGAGGAGAGATGGAGTTAGTTCAAAGTCCCACTTACACAAAGTGGTCAATGTTAAAACATCAAGTGCAAGTACGTCAGATCATGTAATGCAACTAGACCAGTAAACAATTTTACCAAAACCTGAAATCCGATTCAGATTCAAAATTCTAACAGTAATTCATATCTTCTATTAATCCAAAAAATGTGAATCGTTGTGGGTTATGGCAGAACCCGAACCTGATCCTGAGTTAAAAGCTTCCAGCTCTCAAAAGTGAGCCCGAGAGCTCAGACCTGATTGTCCGTGCCTGTCGTGGCAAGACTGGAAAGTGATTCAGCAAAGCCAAAGCATCTAGGTTTTTATTGAAAACAAAAGGGGAATGCCTGATGCACACAGCATAGCAAGAGTGAATGTAAAGAGAAGATATGTCCCAGCCACTGTTTTCAAGGCGTCGCCTAGGCGACAAGGCGCCCCCAGAGGGGGCAATGTGATGGGCGCCTAGGCGCCCATTGCCTTAAATAACTATTTTATATATTTTAATAATAAATAATGCTAATTAAGTGTCAATATCACATAATTAAGTTGTTTTGGAGTAAAAACAACTAGTTCTAATAGTTAATTTGACTATAAATTAACATTTTGATAAAATAATAGCTACGCTTAACTAATTTCTTAAGTGTTTACTAATAGTTAATAGAATTTAAATAGTAAAATTAACTAATTTGTCAAGTTATTTAGTCTATGTAACTATGCACTTCCCACATTATTAATTGATTTGCATGGTGTTAAAGTTATTTTGCATCATTTTTTACAAATATATTTGTTATGTTATCCATTTTACTATATAAAAAAAGGCGTTGCCTAACTCCTTGCCTTATTGCCAAGGTGCCAAGGCGGTACTGTGTCACCTTGGTTGCCTTGACAACTATGGTCCTGGCACTTCGACAATTACTTCCAAGGATTGACCTCATCCGATGGGTAAGTTGCCTTCATCTTTTTTCCACGATCCTACCTCATTTCTTCTATTAGGTTTCCACTCTTGATCCCTGCAGTCTCTGCTTGTCATTTCATGAGAATCAAAGCATCAATTGTAGTAGGTTCAAGTTGCATTATCATTTTCTTTTTACATTTATTAAGTTTTTTCCATTTTGAGTGTTTTTTTTGTTTACTCAGACAGCAAGTTCTTGAAATTATTAAATGTTATTTCTCTTGTATGGAGAAATATGAAAACTTCATGTCCCCTGACTTGGTTTTGATCTCTCTGTTATTGTACATCATGGAAGACAGAGCATGACACAAATGGACATGTCTTTCAAGTGTATTAACACAGCAATGAATATGATATATTAAACATCTTTCACAGCAAAATTCTTCCTGTTTAATGAAGTTTAAGAAAGATGAAATCCCTAAAATGGGGTCTGACTTGTCAAGTTAGTGAAGGGTAAAGAAGGCGAGATTCACCCGAAAAATCCACAAAGTGAAACATAATGATTCATTTTACGCAATGGCCATTAACTTTACTAGAATGAAAAAACACAAATATTTGACGAGCTTACCTTTAATAAAGGAACTGGAGGCTTTTCCTTACCAGGATGAGGATGCCACTCTAGAAGCACCCTTTCCTCTAATACAGCTTCACGAATGTGTTCATACATATTCATTGCTGTCCTTGAATGGAAATCACCCCCAGCTTTAAATGCATCCAGCATGCTTTTGCAATCTGCCAAATGTGCTAAAATCCGAAGTTCAAGCTACAAGAAGAAAGATGAAGCCAATGAGTGATCTCCTTATACACCTTTGAAAAAAAGTGATCCTCTTCCCGGGAAGTTGAAAGACGTGAATCTTAACAAGACTAACCTGCCCATAATCAGCAACAATGAGAGAATTTCCTGGTGCAGCAACAAAGGCCTGGCGAATTTTGTACCGGTCTTTCTCTAGAGCAGGTTGATTCTGGACGTGGCAGAGTAAAAAAAACAAATCAGAATATTCCTAAAGAATTGAAGATAGATGATAGTGCAATAAAGAAAAAATATGAAAAAATAGTCAGTATGTTTATAACATGAGGAACAAACTGCATGTACCCTTTGTTATCTCTTCCACTTCTGGCCCTTATGTTAGAAATAATTCATAACTATCAAGCTACTGATGACAATAACAAACTCAACTAGAGCCTTACTCCCAAATTAATTGGAGCCAACCATACGACAATAAAAACTATTTTTTTAAATAATCTTTCAGATGTATTGCGTCTCATTATGAAAGATGGAACTAATCAAATTACATTCATCAAATACTTGAGTTCAAAGGTAAAGAATAATATTGACTAATATTCAGCAGACTATGTCAACATGGAAAAAAAAATTATGGACTCAAATGCTGTAAAACATGTTTAAAATAAATTAAAAGTGGGTATACAGCGTCATCTTTTATCAGCATTCAGGATTCTTATACAAGGATTGCAGAATATGGATAGCCTCCTGGATCAGGGGATACCAATAAAGATCAGGATCCATTAGCAATTGGCAGGGATCAAGCGATGGCGATCCCACTTAGAATCAGATGATTCTTATTTCTTACTGGACTGGAATAAACCTGCAAGCCATGTTCTTAACCTTAGAAATTCATGGACATTGCATTCCATGAAAGAACACTGCCTTCATTCAAAGCCCAAAGGTTCTTCCAGTGTTTCAAAAGCTCCAATAATATGCATCAACTAGGCAATCATTAACCTTCTTCCAAATGATGGATACCTTTCTGACCTGGGAAGTGAGTCAAGGAAACATGAGCTATTTTTGACTTGTGTCCCTAAGACTGTAGGCTCATGGTATTTTGGCCTTCTTATGCTTCTAGCCACGAATTTTATCATATTATCCTTTATTATGCATATTCTTAAAATTGTTAGTATTATCATCACCCCATTATAATCTGGTATTATTTTATTTTATTGGACATTTTGTAACATTTATATTTAATATACTAAGACAAATTTAATTTGTAAACAATATACATGATTACCTCAATCACTGAGGGATTCTGGAGGTAAGGCAATCCATCGGCCACAGCTGCCTCTAAAGACAAATGTATAATCAAGCCATTTCAAATTATGTACTGCAGATAGAACAGACACAAAAAATAATCATGGTAGATGATCAGCAGATGCAAGTTTCCTACCAGCTGAAATCAAGGATTTCTAGATCCGGGACAGAATCAGCCAAGATCAGATCAGATCAGCATCCAAGGGAAGAAAAGACACCCAGGTTCGGCCCGGACCAGAGCTTATAAAAACAAAAAGAATAAAATAAAATAATAATGAGCAGATGGACAGGTGTGCGATTGTAGTCTTATCCCATGAAGATTTGGGTTCAATCGGCATCAGAAGATGGCATAGGGCACCACCACTATCCATCTTCACTGATCTAATAGGTGGGGAAGATGCTTGTATTAGATCTGATACAAGAAGGGTATCCAGATCATAGGGTATCAGGACAGATATCCGATCACTTAGTCATTGCATAATGGGATATCAGGTCCAGTCCACCGGATACTGCTGGGCATCTTCCCAGCTACCCCTGTGCCCTCCCAGCATCTATCAGACCCTGATCAGATTAGAATCAACCAATCCAAAAACCTAGAGCCCGCTCCAAGCGAAAGTTTCTCTCGGGATCAGGTTAACCTATCCCAATCCAGATGCGGACTTCTATTCCTCCCCTCCAGCAGCCACACCCCTTCTATTCCTCCCCTCCAGCAACAAGCACCCATTTTAATCCAATATATTCTTCTTCCCACCCTTTTCTCCCTCCAGTGAGCACCCCAGTGCCATCCCCCCCCCCCCCGCCTCCCACCCTCCTTCTCTCCCTCCCCTTTGGCAGTCATGCCCCTTGACACCTTGGTGAAGAATAAGCAGATGTCTGGTGACCCAGACAATTATGGTTTTCAGTTTGAGTTTCAGATGTGGTGTTGTTAAATGATAAAAAATTGATACACATGTAGCTTTAATTTCCTTTTAATCATAATAAACTGTATTGAAATTTTCATTCTGGATAGCATGTGAGAATATTCTGGGATATATTTCAAGATCTAATGAATTTTTCTGAAAGAAAAAGGGTATAGGCTTCCAAATTTTGATTGTGCAATCCAACATTAAATAGGGTACAGAAAGAATGAGACAGATCCGTATATTAAATGTAGAGCTAAGGAAGCTCCGGTTAGAAAAAAGTGAAAAAATAGCAAGATAGAAGACAAAAGGGATGCAGTGGACCTAAGCTAACTTCGAGGATAATTCAATATGATTTGGATAATTTAAACATCTCTGAAGAAATAACTCAAAATTAAGGTGAGTGAAGAATGGAGGATCCTTGAGCAAAAGAGATATGGAGGATCCATGAGCAGACTTGTAAAAGATAATGAATGACCGGCGATGGCACAAGTTACAAAAAGATGGCATCAGTCTTCCACACATGATCAACAAAAGACACAAAGTCTGTGTTTTAGAGTCTTGATCCAGCTCAAATTGCTTGACAGGGGAAGTCTTTGACATGTAATTTTCAACAAGAAAATCTAGATCTGTAATGGAATTTTCTTTCTCCAAACCAACCTGCAACCTATGAGTTTCTACTTAATACCAAAATTTCTGCTTGTTTAGGCTTATTCCAGATAGATAGAGTGGGACCTCAAAGAGTAGAAGATGGAAGGAAGTCTTGAGGATTCGAAGTAAAGAAGTTGAGACATTCAGTGTAAGTAGGTAGTGTTATGTTCATTTGGCATTCTATTATATTTGATATGCAAGTGTAAAAAAATGATGTACACGGACTTCTGAGGATGCAAAAAAAATTATGTTTGTGGTCTGCTCTTCTGTCCCTGATCTGAACGCCCTAATATGTGCAAATTATTTGGATATATTTTCTATTCTAACCTATATAGGCCCAAAAACCATTTGAGCATTAGGTGATTTCTAAGGCAAGTTTTAGTTAGAATTCATTTTCTCCCTTCAAATGTAGAGCCATATAGATTCTCTTCAGAATTGACGTGGACAGGTTGCTGCTAGGTTTCCGTTTCACAAAACCTTGATCATAATTATTAACTACATGGCAGTAATATCACTGCATATTCTTGACATATCCAACTACATGTAAAACCAGTATTATTGGATTAATTGGAAACGTACTTAGGCTTCAATGCCATGGTTAAGTCCAATCTACAGCCAATTAGAAAATAAAAATATAAAACACATCACTTAAGTGGGACCAAGGAATGTAATCTCGCCTCTCGGTTCACCTCAAACAGGCCAACGAGACAAGGTATCGCTAGATTGTTGCGAAATCAGGGTAGACAGTGGCATAGGGAGGCCGGAGGTGGAGGCGGGGGCCACCGGAAGCGGCTTCACCATTTTCCTCACCCCAGGCCACACCAGTCTGGATTCTCAGACCAGGCATGCCCCATTAGAGTGGGATCCGTAAAACCAATGCCACCGTTAATGGGATACACAACTTATATTGCAGATCCCAGCTTAACGGGGCCAGGCAGGTCCGATAAACAGACAAACACGGCTGTCTTCCCACCTGATAGGGTGGGGCAGGAATGACAGTGCTCTACAGCACCATCGCACTCTCCGGCACCATCCTCCGGCTGCAATCCTTTCCAGCAGCGGCATCTCGCCTCCCTCAGATCTCATCAACCCACCAAGACCGAGAACCTAACAAGATCATGCCGAGATGGAATTCCGTAAGTGGGACCTGCCTTATATATACAATACAGTGAAAACATATGTAAAGGAAAAAATAACCTGCAGATTTGGTCTTCTAGCTGATAAACGTCCCGTTTCAGTGTTGATATTTAAAGAACAATGTATACGTCCACTGTTGCCAGCTATATGATCTCCCTGAAGCAAATTAGAGTACTTAAAATGAGAGCTTCTAATCACTCGAAATGCACAAAAACATGAACCCCATTAAGATCATTGGATCCACACACAGGCAACATTGTAACAAAATCATGAAAGGACCTTACTGCTAGACCTCAGATAAGCTGCCTAGCATTTCTATGTATAAACACAGAAGCTCCAGACATTTTGAGCAAATAACTTGCTCTAGGGGATAAGCCATAACAAGTTCAATTCTGAACAGAACAAAACAAGATACATAACCTTGCCTGATAGTTATGATGTTCATGATGATGGCAAAAAAGGGCAGACAAGAATCAATAATAAGAGCTGAAATTTCCAATAGCATGCCAGTTTCTATATAAGCACAAGTAACTAGGAGTAGAATACCCAACACCGTGAGGCAAATTGAAGCCGTGAACACGACTGAAACATGTAAATGATGCCCATTGAAAAATTCAGATACATTGAATATACACAGCAATACAGCATACACCTTATTTGTGGTTATTGAAAATACAACATGAACCCATGAGCCAGAAACATGACCATATCCCTTTATTCATCCACACCCTCAATTAGATTGTTAAGTTCATTTTACCCACTCAACACCCCGTGTGAGTCAATGCAACCTGGGACATTCTGGACTGTGCATCAATAAGGCTCTATGGTTTAGAATAGAATAATGCATTTGCACAACCAACACTGAAGATAGATAACTAGGGTGATGGTCAAGAATTGAAGAGGCATCCTGCACATCAGCAGTCAAATCAGGTGTGGTGCCAGAAGGTGCATCATGACACCTACCCAGTGGCACATCACATCTGGTAGCAACCCCGTCCTTTCTCATGAATGGGCCCACAAGGGAGATCAGGACAATCATAAGCGTGTACTATCATAATGATTTGGTGGATCAGACTGGCCAATCAAGGTATAGCCCGTTTAACCCCCCCCCCTCTTTCTTGATGGGCCTCACCCCTGATCTGGAGGCCAGGCCAGGCCCATCATCCCTATCTGATCCGGCCTAGTGCGGTCACCGATCCCCCCCCCCGACTCTATTCCATTCCTGGCCCAGACTCTCTCTGGAGTCCCTAGGCTCAAGATGCAGCCTAGTGGGCCTATCCATAAACCTTCTCCTAACCAATCTCCAACACCTACCTTCCCATACAGGATCCAGGCCCATGGTTACCCTCCTGCCAGCCCCAAGTTCCCACCCACTTGCGCTAACCCTGCTTCCTATTTCGCTGTCAAGCCCAGCCTGTTTACCCCAATCTTCCAGGAGGACCCTATCCTCTCCACAGCTATTGTTCCTGTTACAGGACTGATCACCAACAGTCGTTTAAGCATGTAAATTGCTCATAAAATTAAAGGGCAAATAACCTTAAACATATCAAAATATGTCCATATTCTGAATTTTCAAATTTTCATTATAATAAAGGTTATGGCTCATTTATGGCTCCTATTTCCATGTATCCAATGAAATTCCTTGGAACATGAATAGAAAATGATTTTAAGCTCTTATTCATGTTATTTAGGGGTAATTTTCGTGCCATCATAGTCATAATAAAAAATAAAAACAAAAAGAATAAACAAAAAAAGTAAATAAATAATAAGCATATTAATTAATGAAAAGAGTAAACATAAAATAAATAAATAAAAAATAATTAACAGATGAATAACAATAAAATAAATAAAAAAGTGGAAAATGATTAATAAGGAGATCGATAAGTAAATAATAAACAGCTGAATAAAATAAAAATAATAAATAAACAAAAAAATTAAACATGATGAAAAATATAAATGGAACAGAAGTACAGAATCAACAATAAGAAAACAGCAATAAAGAATAAACAGAAAAAAGAATAAACAAATAGGTTAACGAACCAGATATAAAGAATAAATAACAAATAAACAGCTTAATGAACACAAATAAACAAAAAATAAAAAAATAAACATATTAATAAACAATAAAAAGCATAAATAACAAATAAAATAATAAATAATAATCGAAATCAGTTACTAATAACCCAAATCAGGAATAAATAAAATAATAGTGCAGTAAATGGCAGCATAACATATAAAACATCAGACGGGGAGGGTCATGATCAAGGATCGCGGGATCGGGATCAGTGACCACCGATCCAATCCGGATCGGGATCGGATCAGTCCAGATCAGCCGATCCTCCGGAAGAAAAGGCGATCCCGGATCAGTCCGGATGGGGCAAAATTTTTTATTTTTTTATAAATCATAAAAATTCTCAAAAAAATCAGAAAAATCAAGAAAATTATAGAAATAAATAAAAAAATTAAAAAAATTAAAAAACAATGTGAATGACATTCTATCAAACAATGCCATACAAAATAAGTTTCTTTCAAGAAACTGTCATATAAGTATAAACTATCATATAAAAGAGAGAGAAAAGAGTTAAAATAGATCTTTATGTAAATTTAAGTATATAATATATATTTATGATTATGAATCTTCTATATATGTGATAGTATAAGTGATAGTGAAATATATTAATATGTTTACACTATCATCAGCGGGACCCCCAAATTTACCTGTTTAGGGGGGGAATCGGCCAATGTTCAAGGTGGATCGTTCGGGGGAGGGATCCAAAGGGAGCCCTAGACAATGAAGGGGAGCGGGGAAGTGAGAATCGGTCTGATCTCCCCCTTATTCGGGGGAATCGAACCGGAAAATGGCCCGGAATCGGATCCTAAATCGATCCGATTCTGGACCCTTCCGAGTTCTAGGGAATCAGTCCAGATCGACCAATTACCGGATCGATCCACCTGGATCGGTCTAGGATCGACCGATTTGGTCGATTCCGACCGACCGATCCCAGCTGGATCGGTAGTTCCGGCCGAAATCAGATCGGTGGGTACCAATCCGATCCAAGAATCGGCTGATCCCGACCCGGATCGGCCGATTCTGCAATCCATGGTCATGATGGTACTAAGACTTTGAAAACCATGAAGATTAGAAAGATAATTATGGTGTGTATTTAAATGTTTAGATACCATTCAAACCAGGAGGGTCATCATGGCATGGGATAAAAAGTTCAAGAACCATTTAGACCAAGAGGGTCATAACAAAATATGTAGAGGTGGATAGGCCCCGTGTGGTCACGTGTCGCTTAGCCTTTTTTTTGGGCGACAGCATCTTCCCTTTACCCTCTGGGATAATGTACAAAACTTCTCTAAACTTTTATGGGTGGAAGATGGTCTTCATTGTTGCCTCAGGTGAAATCCCCAAGAATTGGTCTACAACAAGGTAGATGGGCTTTAAAAGGCTATTTCATCATTGTCAAAACTTCCTAAAATCCAAGACTCTCCTCATATCCAACAATAGGTGGCTGACCTGCTGGCTCGCACAATGCCAAAACTTCCTAAAATCGTGATAAGGTGGCAAGGCCACAACCTTCTTAAGTGAAATAAGATTCCAAATGAGGCTGATTTGGCAGGGGGTGAATAGGCCAAAAAAAATCATTATAATGGGCCTGTTTTGGGACTAAAACAGTCCATTAAATGTATAAAAAGTGGGCTGCGAAATTGACATTAAGATGGTTTAAAATTAACCCCTCAATGAACCTGATTTGAGGCAAAATATAGCCCACTAAATATAAAGAAGAATTGTGAAACTGGACTAGGCAAATGGGTATTGGCAATTGAACTGGACCCAATTAATGGTTAAATCTATGGATTTGAACATTATTTGAACAAATAAAAGTTGTGTTGGATTTAAACCAAATCCAATTAAAAACTAAAAAAAATTGGGTGCCAACAGTACACAAGAAGTTAGGTAATCAATATACATTTTTCTCACATACTACATCACACTCAAATACTTGAGTATTTTTTATAATATGATAAAAATTGATGTTTCCACAGCCCTATAGATCTGACCATTGTAGATTAGAGAATGAAAACAAATGATAACACAAAACAGTTGCTAAACTATAGTATCAATTTTGGAGTTTGTGTAAGTGGTGGTAGCTGTTTCTTGTTTTGAGTATTGTCCAACAAATTATTTATCAATAACTGAAGAAAATGAACATTTTGCTTATAATCAACATGAATTCGATTATAATCAAATAGTGTAAAGCCAGTTACTGGTATCAATAATAGAAGAATACACAAATCAAAATTTATGAATTCAACTCAAATCAACAAAATGAATAAAGATAGATCTTTTCATTCAAAGAAGATTTACCAATTGATAAATTAAATTTTATACATCGGATAACAATTGGTTTGAGTTGATATATAGTGTTTATCACATATTACATTTCTATGATATATCCTATAGATGTCAAAAAAATAAATTATATATAAAAATATAAACGATATCCAACTTTAATACACACATTTAAATGTTTAAATATACAAAGATATTTAATATTTAATATTTAAATGCATAAATATATAAATATAATTAATAATTTAGTTTGTATACTTTGCAGTAGTCGTTTCTTGTATCAAGTATTTTACAACGAATTGTTTACCAATAACAGAATGATATGGACGTTTCACTTATGATCACCATGAATTGGATTATAATCAAGTAGTGTAAAGACAGTTACCAATATCAATTATAGGACATCACACAATTCAAAAATTATAAATTCAACTCAAATCAATAAAATGAATAAAGATATATCTTTTCATTCAAAGAAGATTTACCCATAAATAAATTATTTTTGATACATTGGATAAGATTTGGTTTGAGTTAATATATATTGTTTATTACATAATACATCCATGCGATTTAAGCGCGGAATGCAAGCGCCTGGTATGAAAGTTTGCCTTCAAAGCATATAAATTATCTATAAAATTATAAATGCTATTTAAATTTAATATATAAATTTGAATGTTCAAATATACAAACATATTTGATATTTAAATACATAGATGTAAGAAATATATAAAATATAATTAATAATTTAGGTTGTATACTCTGTGGCAGTTATTTTTGGTTTCGAGTATTGTCCAACAAATTGTCCAGTAATAAATGAATAATATGAACTTTTTGCTTATGATCACCATGAATTGAATTATAATCAAATAGTGTAAAGTCAGTTGCCAATATAAATAATAGAATATTACACAATTCAAAATTTATAAATTCAACTCAAATCAACAAAATGAAAAAAGATAGATCTTTTCATTCAAAGAAAATTTACCAATAAATAAATTATTTTTATGCATTGGATAACATTTGATTTGAGTTTATATATATTGTTTATAACATGTTTATGATATATAAAATATATGCCAAATCATATAAATTATATATAAAAATATAAATGATATATAAATTTCATATACAAATTAGTATTTTTAAATATATTTAATATTTAATATTTAATATTTAATATTTAACTACATAAATGTACTAAATATATAATATATAATTAATAAATTAGTTTGTACCAAGGATTCCAGAATTGTAATCGGAATCGGAATCGACTGAGTCCAGGAATCGGCCGAAATCGGACGATTCCTGGGAAGAGAATCGATCCAGGAATCAACCTGGATCAAATTTTTTTTTGAATTTTTTTTCATCAAAAAAAATCAAAAAAATCATAAAAAAATCCTAAAATAGGAAATGAGTTAGAAAAAATTCTAAAAATAAGATTAGCATTCATCCACAAGACCACATCGAATAATTACTAATGAACATGAAATGAAGTTAAGTACATATTCCATTGATTCAAAAGCCAATTAATTGATACATCATGAACATGTAAAAAATAAGAATTTACAAGATATCAATTTACTACCAATATATAGGATATGGATATTGGTCTTCCTCCTCTTCCTGCTGCTGTCGACGCTCCTGAGTTGTGCTCAGTCTTGTATATTGTCCGGGACCATATCCGTATGAAAATAATGCCGATGCCATGCTATCAAGGTCATAGGAATCGGACTACGGGACGACCGGGACGTAAGAAGACTCTGGTGGAGCTAGTGGTGGTGATGGAGGAATCCACTGCTGGTGAGCCTCGCCAAATGCTGGATACTGTGGCTCTATAAAATGATGTTGTGGTGTCTACTCATTCAGCGTGTAATACGGCTTTGGATGTCGTGAATCAGGTGACTGAGTTGCTGCTGATGGCTGCATCGCTGGTATGCACTCCTCGTCATCATCAACTAAGGAGTGAGAAGAAGCCTGCATGCTATCATCTGGGCTCACAGGACGTCTGACCTCTAGCTTCCTTCTCTTCACCTCTTCAGCCATCTCTGAAGTACCAGAACCCAAAGATTTTTTTTAGCTTTGCAAATCCACCCATTTTTCGTGCAGTCACTTTTGTTTTCGTTTTCCCTGAATTACGAATGGGCTAGGTAGCGGCGGCTAAGACTGGAGCTAGGGCTAAAGCTGGAGGTGGCTGCACCATAGCTGTCGTGGCAGAAGAAGGCCCTGCCTGAGCCTGAGAAGTAGGTGGAGCTGGAGCATCCTCCTCAGCTTCAACACCATCCAACTCTCCTTCAGCCCATGCACGATCATCGGGATCAAACTCAGCTGGATGATCCCTGGCTGCCCTCTCCTCTATACAAGAGGCAAGTGCATGCTCCTCCTGGAATATCTGATCCATGTCCACCTCCTCAGGTGGTGGTGTGGCGGAGGTATGCCTCTGCCCGTATGGACCACCTGCGAACCATGCAAATCACTCCTTACTGATCTTCTGTCGATCCTTGATATTCTTGATGCGCAACCTCATATTGAAATGACAGAAGACCAGCTTCTCCAGCCGGTCTGAGGTCAACATGTTCCTCCTTTTTCTATGTATCATATTAAATGTACTCCAGTTCCACTCACAATGAGAGGAACTGGTGCTCTGCCTGAGTATCTTGATACCGACGGCAGCAAGTGGATTCCATCCACTCCTAGTATTCACCTGAGCCCACCACTCATCTGCAAAAAAAGAAAAGAAAAGGTAAACAATTAGCCCATCATCTTTAATAACTTATATGAAAATAAAATAAAATCTTCATCATAAATTAATATACCAGGTGACACTTTGTCGCACGAATATCTCATATAAATTAATATACGCCGACCCTCATCTTATATTTCTGCATCTAAAAAAATTTTAAAAAACAATAATTAGTTGTCTAATAATTAGCTACTCCTAAGTATTGAATAACTCCAACTTACTTCTATCTCAGCCTCTATCCTGTCCTGCTGAGATCGGCAGAGACACTGAATAACAGCTAGTGTAGCCCGCATCACCTCGTTGTCGTTCACCACCTGTCATCCATATTAGATGCGGGTGTTCAAAAAATATCCTGCAAGAATTTAATAGTTAACATTATGAATAAGACAATCATTGAATAAACTTAAAGTAGGTAAGCAGAAATATTTTTTTAACCTACTAACCTGCAGTATGCACATCGTGGTGCAAAATCTTGTCCCATCGGTCATCTATAATCATCCACCACTTTTTGTAACATCTGAGATTTTTCTCTTTTATTTTCAACTTTGCCCGATCCATGGCATCGTAGAGCGTGCCCATCTAGTTCCTGTCATGTGTCATCTGAGCCAACTAATCTCAAGACAACTACCAGTGGCTCAATAATTACCAAGTAGTAGGCAATCCTCTCCCAAAATCTCTTGTCAATGATCTACTTCTCAGACCTGACAAGAATTTTCAGCTAATCTTTCTTGTCGTGTAGGTGGTCCACCATATAGTTATAATACTCCTCGGATTACGTGAACCTAACTAATGCATGCTTGTGCCGGTATAAACACTCTAATACAATGAAATTCGTGGCGAAACGAGTCGGACCAGACCTAACCAGATCATACCCACCTGTGTGTAATCTTATGATATGTAGCAGACGGGGATGCAAATAAATAAATGGCGTGATCGTCTGTGCCTACCTGACAAGGGTGGATACACTCTCCTCCTTACCGATATCCTTTAATATAAGATCAATAGAATATGCCGCACAGGACACCCAGAACATATGCTTCCTCTTCTCCATCAGTTTTTCCCAGCCGCCATATATGAAAGTCCGTTGACAGTGACAACCTGAACCACATTATCCTCCTCGATTTCCTCCACCACCGCATCCATCAAAGAAAAAATGAAGTCGGCATTTTTAATCTTCCCAGAAGCGTCTACCGACTTCAAGAACGTGGTCCCCTCAGAACAATACACCAAGAAGTTTATCATACTCCTTTTGGTGATACCTGTCCACCTGTCACACATAATTGTACAACCCCTCTCCTTCCACACCAATTTAAATCCATCCATCCACTCCTTCAACTCCTGGACCTCCTCATCCAGCCCAGCGCCGTATATATACCTGCTGCCCGGGGCTTGCAAACCTGGTCCAGCCTCACCCACGGCATCCACCATCGTCTGAAAGTAGGGGCTGGTGGCTGCATGTGCTGGGATGCCTACATCAAGTTAAAAAAAATTGGATCAGGCAAAAATTAAGCTTAAGTAAATAAAACACACATAAATGCCATTTTAAAAGTGATACTTGCATGCAAAAACCACTTCACAATGTGGCGAACAGCTCTCTTTGCAACCGTTCATGTTGCCTTCACCCCTTTCATAGCTTGTTTAGTCTTCATCTGCCCAGCACTCTGTTTCCTAAATAAGTACTCATCACTCGGCGTAAACCGAGTACTGACAGAATGGCGGTGTGACTCTTGTCTCCATCACTCCGTCTCCTAGGTAGGGCGAGACGATGCTGATCGGCCAAGAGTTGGACCCTGACCCTCCTACTCCTCTCCTCCTCCTGTCCTCGGCCTCGACAAATGCACGCTTGCTAGCGTGCCTAGCATATCTAAGCTCGGAGTCTGTGGACTCCTCCTCGCTCTATAGATCCGGCTCGGCTGGTGCCTTCCCCTTGCCTTTCCCTTTCCAGGTAAGCAAATCTCGGTCCTTCCTCCTCTAGAGTAGCTCGTCGTGCAACTCCTCCATCTGCTCAATCCTAACAGCCCGTTGAGAGGCTCTTCCTGTCATGTAGCCTCTCATCTCCTCACTCATCTCCCTCGGCACCTTATCACATTTTTTTACATTTCCACCTGTTCCGGCAATATGTTGTTTCAGCCGGAACACTCCCCCGTTCATCTCATTCCCACACCATTTGCATTGCACTCTCTTTCTGACCGGGTCTACCATATGCCCGTGTTCCCAACCCACGTCAGATGGACGTGCTGGTGCTGCATCACCTAGATCGGACATTGCTTAGATCTGCAAAAATTGTAAAGAATGCATAAAAAATTATTAAACAACATAAAAATTGCTTTAGGTGCTGTTCGAGAAGCAGACAACCCATCAAACACACTATTCGGTATGTTTAAAGGGTTATGTATTTGCCGAAAATGGTCGTAAATCAACGTACGGGATATCCGGAATTTTTTCCTTGCAAAGAACATCCAATCGAATAGTTTAGAAACGGACTTGTTCGGTCGGAAATCACCGAGTTTAACGACATTCGGAGTCGTCGAAAACGTGTAAGAACGGAAGTACGAAGTTTTCGGCAAAGAAATCTTACCAATAACCTTCTAAAGATCGAAGAAGAGGTTGAATCGAGGCCGATCGGAGCTTGGATCGGCGGAATCCCTTGAAGAATTAGATTGGAATCGCCGGAATCACTGGAATCGCAGCCGGAATCGCCGGAATCGCTGCTGGAATCGCTGGAATCGCACCAGAATCGACGCACACAGCTGGGATCGATGCCGGAATCGCCGGAATCCTCGATTTCGAGGTTGAGATCGCCCTGGAATCGCCGCTGGATCGCTCGCCGCCGTCCTGGATCACTGGAATCGACCACGGCGGTCGATTCTGGCCCTAAAAAGGCCGGAATCGGTTCGATTCCCGGTCCAGAATCGAACCGGGAATCAAACTGGACCGGCCAGATCGGTCTTCCGTGGAATCGGACGGGCAAGACGGAATCGCCGGAATCGGATCGATTCGGACCGATTCCAACCGATTCCGACCGATTCCACGGAATTTCTGCTGGAATCGGTCCTTCCGCACACCGATCCGATTCCGAAATCGGCCGATTCCGATCAAATTCCAGTGATTCTGCAATCAATGGTTTGTACGCTTTATAGTAGTTGTTTCTTGGTTCGAGTATTGTCCAAAAAATTATTTATCTATAACCAAATAATATGAATGATTTGCTTATGATCATCATGAATGATCATCATGAATTAGATTATAATCAAATAGTGTAAAGTCAGTTACCAATATCAATAATAGGAAATTACACAATTCAAAATTTATAAATTCAACTCAAATAAAAATATAATTAAAACATATATTTTTTCATTCAAAAAGAATTTACCAATTAATAAATTATTTTTTGATACATTGGATAAGATATGGATGAAGTTGACATATATATTGTTTATTACATGTTACATGTTTATGACATATACTATATATGCCAAATATATAAATTATATATAAAAATATAAATGATATATAATAAGTATATAATTTTGAATTTTTGAATATACAAATATATGTAATATTTAAATACATATACGTAATAAATATATAATATATTTAATTATTTAAAATTTTATACACCCTATTCAATATAATTCATATAAGCCAGTTTCTTCTATCTAATTCATGTTATTAAGATTATCAGTTTGTTTTGGTTTTGCAGAACTTTGAGACCAAACCAAATGGATCAGTAATTCAACCCAAACCAAACCAAACCAAATTACTGGTTTGGCTTGATTTCCAGGTTGAACAGAAAAGTGGACACCCTTGGATGTCAGTTGCAACTGATCTGTCACACAATATGCAAAATAGGTCAAATCAGTTGGACTAGCTGATCCAGATAAGAATCTACCATGGGCCGTGGCCATCCAAGTCTGCAGTGTGCACAAAGAGTAGGCAAGTTCCACTGGAATGGCAAGGGTCGGTAGATTCCAAACCCTTACCAGCCAGATCTAGAGTCAATATCAGCTTGTCCAGCAGAACTGGCTTGGCTGGCCCAGGCCCCAGGGTTGACTGAACTGGCAAATCCCAAGTCCAGATCAGCCAATCCCAGGCTGTAATCAGCTGAGATCCTCAACCCCAGATGATTCTGACTGAGCCTCCACAGCATCAAGCCCATTCTCAAGCCAACTCCAGCAGATCCTCAGCTTTCTCTGATTGTCTGCCTTGACTTATCCAATGCCAAAGTAATCGTATCAGCCTAGCCAATCCAAAACCTAGATCATGTATTCAATCACCCTTCCTCAGCAATAAACTATCGACAATCAGGCTGTAAAAGTGGAAAACTATGGTGGTTTTTTTGCCTGAAATAAACGTCCAAGCACGGGAGCCAAAATCAGTAAGAATTACCCAAAAAATAATTGAGAGGGTTTCAGGATAGTGGCTTACTTGGAGTGGGAGAATAAAATTAGATATCAAAGAGTCGATAGAGCACACTTCACACAGTGCTGCAATAGCATGGCAAGCCCTTTTACCTTCTCTACCGCCACCAAATGCATCAAACGCTAATCCATAGGAAGATTTATCCATGATGCCACCACTCAGAACTGATCCACCCACAGAACTTTCTGTGCAATCCTCAGATTCAAAGGCAAAGGTGTCATCTAATGCAAAAGGATCATCAGCAGACACCTTCCCGGCTAAGGCCTTCAGAGCATCTCCACTAACTGATGGCCATCCGCTAGCAGTATACATGTCCACCTGCTCCATCTCGCAAATCCGCTGAAGGGTAATGTTTCTATACTTCAATGGAGATTTCTTCCCTTCTTCAATGACCTTGTCAGTATTAGGCACCTTAAAAGATTTTGAGATGGGCAAGCTTTGATATTCATCTTTTCTGTAAAAGCAAAAAAAAAAGAAAAAAAAAGAAAAATGTTCTGGTCAGATTATCTACAGCCATGCCATGAAGGTGGAGAAATTTTCAGCACATTTTAATTTCAAATGATTAATGAAAAAACTGATTAAAATCCATTAAGTCAAATAGATGCAATATTCAAGGTGGATAGTGATTTGTTCTTGCCGATAGACGAACATCATGGTCAAGCGGAATAGATCTAAAGAACAGGACCAGATAGGATCTCGACAGCTAGGTGAAGCAAGCTGCTTTACATTTGAGCTTTCTTAGTCAACTAAATTAAGCATAGGCATAGATAAGGATGGGCTAAGGTGGTTAAAAAACAAAAAACATCTGGAAGGCATGTACAATCAGAGATTAAGACTCATATTCACAAGAGATAGGAAAACAAACAGATGACCACTGACCCAATCATCGCTTTGTATCAAGTTTCACCCAAGGATATAAGAATAAAAATTACCCACAGCATCCTCCATTAGCATTATGACATGTAGGAAAGAAAATTTGAAGCTAGCATGACAACTGGCAGCCAAGATAAGAAAAAAAAAGTCACCCCAAATTCAAAAAAGGATAAGATGCTACTATGTTACAAATCAGATACTACTATTTACTACTCATGTGGGCACCTCTTGGGTTAAATGCGAGGCTCAAATTGGCCGAAAATTCACAATCAGTTACATCACAAGTACCAAGCTGGCAGAAGTTGAACAATAAGCACAGACTACCAACCAAGAACAATGCTGCATGATGCCAATGCAGGGAGCTGTCACGGTATGAAGCTACAGTCACTACTAAAACCTGAGCTAGGAATAAACCAGTCTAAAGTTAAAAAGTATGGTGCTATACATGCGGAACTGTAATCAATACCTTTGAGGAGCCTCCTCTTGACATAATTATTGCTACTGAGGTAGAAAGTGAAAAATGCCACAAACAGTCATTGTAATAAATCAAAACTAAATAACAGCAGTCATAATTAAGGATGAACCTCATAAACTTTTGTCGCGGTTTAGGTGATTTACATTCCAAAACAACCCAAGATCCAAGTTAGACAAAACCTTCCATGTTGCCATCATTAAGATTTCAAAAGAACTATTACCATGAGAGATATATGACAAAGTAATTGCACAAAAGTAATCATTCATCCCAATCAGCTCTAATTCCAACATGTTTAAGTAGAATAATCAGATCTTAACATTCAATGCATCTAACATGATCAAAATTCTATTTCTATTCATTTATAAGCAAGTTTTTAAACTGTTCAATCATCACTAGTTTTCTTTTTTTTAATGTGACCAAATGGCCATCGTTTTCAATTAAAACAATAAAAGAGAACAGAGTAAAGAGTAAAGAGAGAAGCACAAAAAACAAAGGGAAGACAACCCCATCAGACAACTACCGAGGTGATAGTTGTGGATGGGTTGCAAGAAAAAAGAATTGAAAATCATGAAATTGTTCTTGAAGGTAGCCTCTTCCAAGCGACTGCCAATGTGAGCGAACATCCAGTCTCTAACAAACCAGGACATCCTATAAAAAATAAGCCTTGGGTGCTCAAAGTGATCCTCAAAACTCCACCTGTTCCTCGCTTGCCAAATAGCCCAAACCCATGCGGGTACACTAAGCCCTGCAAAATGGAGTCCAAACGCCAAGGGTTAATGCTAGACCAGCCAAGCATGAGAGAGAGGACACTGGTCGGTTTGTTCCACTAATGTTTCCAGCCCTTAAATAAAGGCTTCCAAAGGGAGTTAATAAATCTACATTAAATAAATAGATGTACAATATTTTCCTCCATACTACACAAGAATATACAAACATTGGGAATACCCGGACAGATCCCACTTATGTGACCTCTAGTAGGGACGATGTCAAAAAATCTTTCATAAAAAAAGTGTGATTTTGATTGGCAGAAAAGGCTTCCGGACTTCTTTATACCGCTGAACAATAACTCCCCAAAAAGACAATCTGCTCCATGCCGACTTGATTGTAAAAGTAGATTTCGTACACGGCAACCAAAAGATCTCGTCTTTCTTATTCTCTACACACTTGTGAATCTCAAGAATAGAAAGAAGGTTAGCAAGTTCACCAATTTCATCATCCTTGAAATCTCTTCTAAAAGGAAAGTACAACTTTGCTCTGCCCAATAGCTACGCTACTCACCATGGCTTGAAGATGGCGACATAACTTATGCAACATAGAAAAAATGGCGGCCAACGGGGCGTAAGTCGTCCATCTATCCTCCCAGAAAGTTTTCAACTCACCATTACCAATTTTAAACAAGCAGGAAGAATGAAATAACTCCCAGTTATGTAGGATACATTTCCAAAAGTTGAACAGCTTAAGCCTGCCGCTATCTCTGAAATCTGTAATCCATTCTCCTTATAAAACAAAGCAACACTTGTAAATTACAATCCTTGCCAACATCGCATCCTTCATCTTGTTAAGCTTCCATGGCCATTTGGAGAGTAGAGCTTTGTTGAAAACCTCCAAAGGCAACAGCCCTACACCCCCTTCCATTGTTGGTCTGCATGCATGCTCACATTTAATTGAATGTAAACCTTTCTGTCGAGTTGCCTTGCCCAAAAAAAAAAAAGATCTTGCTCCAATGCCTTAAGAATAGAGAAGAAAAAAATTTGAATGGTTTGCAACACAATCCTCAAAAGCAACCATCTACCCCCAGCCGAGAGCATTCTACCTTCCCAGCCTTGTAGTTTCCTCTCCATTTTATGAATTACACATTGCCAATCGTTACTCTTGGTATCTCTATCCGAGAGTGGGAGCACAAAGTATTTGATAGGAAGTGAAGTCCAAGACATATTAAAGATTCTTTGAAATAGCAACCTCCGGTCCTCCTTAATGTTGATCCTAATAAGTTCATTTTCCCTTGACTAACCTTCAACCATGTCAGTGCCTGCATCAAATAAAACAGAATTCTTAAAATGAAGTACTTGACAGTTTGGGCTGCTAAGAAGAGGAGAATAACATCTGCAAAAAAGAAGTGAGAAATATGTTCCCTACTATCTCTCACTTCAATTCCTTCAATTAACCGAGCTTGGGCTACTTTCTTTCACATAATACTTTGAACAGGGCTAGCAAGAATAAAAAGAAGTGGGAATATGGGGTGCCCTTGTCTAAGGTCTCTCAAAGAGGGAAAGTAAGCAAAATCTCTATCATTAACAATAACTAAGAATTTGGTGGTAGAGATACAACTCTTAATCCCAATAATCCATTTATTTTTGAAACCCATGAGTTCGATAAGTCTGAACAGGCAGTCCCACTCGACCATATCATATGCTTTCTCAAAGTCAAGCTTAAGCAGTATACATTTTTATACGTCTGACCCTTTGATCATGTAAGCATTCATGGGTTGTCATGAAATTATCTAAAATATATCTCCCAGGAATAAAAGCAGTCCGAAAAAAAAAGAGTCAGCTTATCAACGTACTTACACAATCTGGTAGCAAAGACTTTCATGATAATGTTGAAGTACAGTTAAAGAGACTAATCAGCATGAGATCTCTAATGCCCTCCAAATACTCTTTTTTTGACACAAAGAAGAGTAGTCAAGTTAAGAACCTTAATGACATTTAAATTTGCTTCAAACTCTTTGATCATAACCATAAAATCCTGTTTGATTATATATCTAAGCATTGAACAATGAGAAAAGACACAATAGACACACAACTTCCATTCCATCTAAAAGATAAAAATGAACATTATCGAACTCCTATAGAAAGCATCTGCAATTCCTTGTTTCAATGCATCTAATATTGGCAAATACACCCTTTTATAGGGGAGCCCCAAGTTGGGGGTAGGTCATTTCATTAGAAATAAAATAAAAGAAGCCAAATATTGAAAAGATAAGTCATTCCAGAAATAAAAGCATAGTCAATCCAAAGAGAAAAGCAAAATTATAACAGCATCTTCGCCCAAGAGCCAAAAAAGCTACAACTAAGACAACATTTTGGATTGGCCAATCCCCAACAACATACCAACCTTGTAGAACCAAGGATTTCCATATCAGGATCAGCCCCTTGATTGGGCATCCAGATCGGGTTCGGATCAACCAATCCAACATGATCGGTTTTTGCCCTCCAAAAAGAGAAAAAAAAACACTAAATAATAGTTCCTAACTAACCCATGGTATAGGCAGCCAGAATCAGGGTGATCAAGGCCTTCCAGCAGTGGGGGCTGGCAGCCACTGCTGCCTCAGACCTGTTGTTCCCCACTTGTTGATATCAGGTCCATCGGAACAATTGTTAATAGCTGATTGGGGCATCAAGTCGCATCAATCCATTGGATCATCAGTCCATCAGGTCATATTGGGGACCAACTTGTGGCTCTAATAAGACCATCAGACCCATGGATTGCGGAATCAGTCGAATCGGATCAGAATCGATCATTAATCGGCTAATTCTTTTCAATCAGTGTGGAATCAGGCAATTCCACTGATTTGGCTAGGACAACTTAAATCCCGCACTATTAGCAATATCGGCCCGATATCAATCAAATAGCACCCTTTATATCGGTGATATAGGCCCAAAATTTGTCACATCAAGCTCCTTCCTCCCAAAAAAGCTAAGGCACAGCAATTCCAGTGATCTCTTAGAGCCAGTGGCATTTGGATTGATCCGGCATCGATCCAATGGTGATTCCTCCCCATCCCAGCATGCTTCAGGCGCTTCCAACAACGATTCCTCCCCACTCCCTTCTTTTTCGGGCAATTCCCCTCCCCCTTCTTGATTCCATCCATTCCTCCCAAAATCTCTTCTGAAATACATCCCCTCTCCCGATTCATGGCATTCCCCCTCCAATAAAAGGGAGATTGTTTCCTTAATCCCCGAAAGTCTGAAACAATCACCCCCTATGTGACTTTCAGTTCTATAAGGACTGGAACACCCCCTAAACCCCTTAAGGGGCTATTCTGCCTCCCGTGCTCTGACAGTCACCCCTTGATGGCTGTTCCACCCCCTAGGCCCCCACCTAATTCTGGGTTCTCCCTTTAATCGTTCAACTTATTTAATTTTTTTTAGATATGTTGATTTCTTGTTTATTGTAAATCAAAGACTCAAGAAACAAAGGCCAAGCAAGATACACTTACTTTCCGAGATATTGGGTGAAAACATGGTCATATGGTAGATTCCGACAAAAAGAACATGCAGTGTAACTGTGTAAGTGGTATGGAAAACAAATGAATGGTAAAGTATTCCATTTGAAGCAAAACATAGGGGTGCAAAGAATTACTAAGAAATATGATAAGGTGACCAGGAGAGCAGTGAAACTATGAGGGCGTACCTGACTAAAAAGAGCCTCACTAAGAGATATTTGTGTTAAACAGAAAGAGGAGTTGTATGAGGAATTTTTTAAAAGAGAATACAAAGGGACCAAAAGAAACAAAGGCAAGAGAAGATTGGAACTTGAATCATCAACAAATTTACTAAGAGATATTTGTGTTAAACAGAAAGAGGAGTTGTATGAAGAATTTATTAAAAGAGAATACAAAGGGACCAAAAGAAACAAAGGCAAGAGAAGATTGGAACTTGAATCATCAACAAATTTACTAAGAGATATTTGTGTTAAACAGAAAGAGGAGTTGTATGAGGAATTTTTTAAAAGAGAATACAAAGGGACCAAAAGAAACAAAGGCAAGAGAAGATTGGAACTTGAATCATCAACAAATTTACTAAGAGATATTTGTGTTAAACAGAAAGAGTTGTATGAGGAATTTTTAAAAAGAGAATACAAAGGGACCAAAAGAAACAAAGGCAAGAGAAGATTGGAACTTGAATCATCAACAAATTTTGAGAAAGTAGATGAACCTTTCATGACAGTAAGGTATGCTAGCAAACAATCACAAAAAAAGATAAAGAAAGAATGATGAGAGTATAAAGCTCTAGAGCCAAGGAGCCGGCATGTCGTCATTCACAGTCCACATGACCCATTCCCAGTGAGAATGTGGGAGTTAGAGAATAACAGAGTCCATTCCTTCAATCTACTTTGACGCAACTGATGTAACCTCAAATTTAAAAAGATTTATGTTAGTTTTGGAAATTCATTTTCCTTTTGAATTTGAATTTGATTTGATTAGACCTCAGCATTGACTTTGTAAGAAAATAGATGGTATTCCATAAAAGTACTAACTAGGGTCAAAATTATATGTTGAGGTTGTTAGGCTCTTTGAAATTTGTTTTGACCTCTCCCCGTCGGATGGTGCGAAGATCCGACGTTAATTACATCGAGACAACTCGAATACCCTTGATTATCGTCATAACAATCTGTTGAAGTAGAAGACATGCATCCACAAAATAAACATTCACACATAGGAGAAAACAACCCCATGAATTTGGTGGAAGGCAAGCACGTAATTGCATTTTTGATTAAAATTGATTTTGAATTAAATTGGTTTGATTTGCATTAATGTAAGTTGAATTGAATTGATTTGAATTTTGGTTTGATTAAATTTTTGAATTGGTTTGAAATTAGTTTGAGTTGAATTTAATTTGGAAAGTTTGAATTGTTTTTAGTTTGGGTTGAAATTTGATTTGTTTTAATTGAATTTAGTTTGTTGATTACTTTTGGTTTGGATTGGAGTTTGATTTGATCACTTGATTTAAGTTTGTTTGGAATGAGTTTGTTTGGAATGAGTTTGTTTGGAATGAATTTGATTGGAATTTGATTTGTTTGAATTTAATTTGAGAGATTTATTTGGCTGACTTTGATTGATTTAGATTGAATTGAATTTGATTGAAATTGAGTTATTTAAGGTTTATTTGGAAATTTGATTTTCACTTGCAGATTCGGTTGAATTGAAGTTGAGTAGGATCTGTTTTAATTGATGGGTTGGGACTTCACAATTTTCAGTTTCAATTCTGATTTCAGAGATTCTTACATTTTTTATTTGTTACTTTTGTTTGTTGCTCCTCCTAGAATGACATTCAGATTTTAGATCCTTGAAGTTCAGATTCTTGGAGTTCAGGCTCCAGATCTCTTACAGACTCCTGAAATTCAGATTTTGAAGCTTCAATTCCCAGATTACAGATTTTTAGTTCGGAACCCCCAGCAGATTTCAGATTTATGTGGATTCTGCACCTCAATTCTCAGATTTCAGATTTTTTTATTCAAATTTCAGATTTCGGTTTTTACCTTGTGCAGAAACCTGTTTACAGCCCTCGGCACCCTGCAAACTTCAGATTTTTGAAATGTGCTGACTTTGTACAGATCACAGATTTCGGATCTTAAACAGATTTCTGCACCCATTCAAACTTCGGATCTAGGCTCTTGTGAAGTTCAGATTAGCAATTTTTTAATTTCTGATTTCTTTTGGAATGGGTTTTGCACATAAATTCTGGTTTTCGGTTTGGCACATTCAGATTTTCAGATTTTTACAGATGTTTCAATTGCAGATTTTATGCTCCAGCATTTCAGTTTCAGAACTCCAGCTCTTGGGTTTTTTATTTTAAATGTGCAGGCTTCGGATTTCAGACTTATATGCTTTAAGTCCAGATTTCAGATTTTTAAATGCCTCAGATTTTTTGTATGTTTCAGATTCTGGATTTTACAGTTTTCAAATTTCTCTTGTCTTGCCTTCCTGGAGTTTCATGGGGTTGTCCTCTCCTTGTAGCATTGATCTATGCACCGAACATGAATTTCCCTTGTTTTTCTCAATATGAGACATGATTTACAACTTGACCAGCAATCCGCTCTTTTCGAGTCCTTGATGATCATGGAACTTGTCTGATCAGTTTGAGATGGAAAAACACACGGTCTTTGATAGACTTGTGGGCATTCCTCTCACTGTTTTGAGATTGAGCGCACCCGGCTTTTGATAAGCTTGTGGGGACTCATCTCCTTGTCTTGAGATTGAGCATCCCGGTCTTTGATAGACTTGTGGGAAATTAGCTCATCTCGATCTTCATGGCTCCTCCATGAGTTGATGAACTTGTCATTTCATGGGCGGCATGTACCCGGTCTTGGTAGACTTATGGGCATCCCCCACTGGTTTGATGATTTCATTAGCATATGACCGGCATGACGGCATATTGATCATGCACGAGCCTTGCATAACTTGATGAAAAGTGGTAAGACATTGGGGTCTTTTATAAACCTTTGTATGTCTACCTTAAGGACGTAGGGGTGGATGGTTAGTCGACCCCCCAACTAGTCCATATTTTGAATTATTTTAAGTTAAGCCGAGACGTAGCGGCGGATGGTTAGTCGACCCCCCAACTAGTCCGGTTTGTTGAATTAAATATAAATTTTTATTTATTTTCATTGGATTGTTTGTTTTAAAATGTTTCTTCTCTTCTTTTTTTTTGAAAAGGGGGCCTTCTGCGCTTGTGCGCACGGTTCTGGCCAAAGGGCCCGGTCCACTGTTCCGGACCGGGCGGCTCATCCGCGAGAGGGCCGGCCGGCTGCGTTGGCCCCTCTCTTCTTCTTTTTTTGTGCTTTTTCCTCCCGGTGGGCCCCACAGCCTTTTCCACGGTGGCATAATGTTGGGGAGATATATTTCTCCCGCTACAGTAGCGCCCGGCCTCCTCTCCCAGCCCCGACGGCAGCGCGGTCCCTTCCGGCGATAGCTCCGGCCCTGTTTGACGCAGCCGGCGTCGACAGAGTGAAGAGTTGAGGCCGTCAGCCTCAGGGAAAGGGGAAGGGGCTCTCACCGGCGGCAATCGAGGGAGCTCGTGGCTACTACGGCACCCGACGGCAGCGCTTCGAAGGCTGCGGCGTCCAGAAGAAGAAGAAGGAGAGGGGGGGGGATCCGCGCAGCTTCAACGGAACTCCAGGGGATCGGTAACTCCTCCTTCCTCTCCTCTCTCTGCTATTCTGCCTTCTACGACCTTTCCTCCCGCTCCTCTTGCTCTCTCTTTTTTCCCTCTTTGCGGCGACTTGCAGCAGGCCTTTTATAGGCTCCGGGCGATCTCCTCCTCCTATGGGAGAGTGGTTCCGGGTCCGAGAGGGTCTCGGAACTTCCCATACTCCCGGCCCCATATCTTGGGAGGAAAATCGGGATCTTTTGAACCGGGATAGCCTCCGTCGACCACCTCCTTAGTCCTATCCGAGTATGATTCGGAACTTCCCTGGATTTGGATATCGACGGGGATTCGGTGGCTTGTTGGTCTCCTGATCCGGATTCCCTCCTTCCTCCGACTCCTTGCCTTGTTCGACACAATCCTCCTCCTTTTTTTTTCTGTCGAGCCCACCCCTTAGCAGACCCGCGGACTGATTCTCCAGCCTGCTTTAGAAGGATTATTCAGCCTTTTTTAGCAGACCCACGGGCCTTGGAGATGGCCTGCAAATGGACCCCTCCAGCCGGCCAAATTGGGTCAATAGGAATGCCATTTTAAGTTCTGTCGATGGGCACTTCAGGTGGGCTGAATTGGGCCGATCAAGGTCCTGTTATGGGCCTCGGAGATGGACTAAATTGGGCATGTTTAGGCCGAGCATGCCATTCCTTTTGTTTTCTCTTTTTCTCTATTTTTTTTTAAAATTTTCGGTTACAACAAATGCCCCCCACGGGTGATTCTTCAGAGACGGGGAGTTGTCGGGGAATCGCCCGTGCAAAAAATTTAGTTGCAACTTCTTCTTTTCTTCAATCACTGCTTGTACTGATTGAAAATTGTGGAATTCCATGTGTATGATTTTCTTTCTGTCACTTGCTTGCTGCTCTATGACTGAAAATTTTGAATTGTTCAACTGTATTCCCTTTCTGTCATTTGTTTGCTGCTTGATTGTAAATTCTTCAAATTGCTTGGGTGAATACAGTTGAACCATTTCCTTTATTGGTTGGACACCTTTGGGCTGAGAAGGGCTTGGGCCCTCTTTGCTCTTTTTGTTGAAAGCCTTCTATACATCAGGTTCTTTGCCTTTGCCCGCCATTTCGGTGCTCCGAGTCAGATATCTCTCATGGTCCGGCCAGAACTTTTCTTTCATTCTTTCCTTCTCCTTGTTTTGTTTTGTCTTTCTTCTTTTTTTTTCTGTTTTTTTGTTGTTTTGTTTTTTTACTGATCCGATCGCCCTTTTCGGGTTTTCACCCGGACCAGCCCCCTTTGCTTTTTGCCTATATGCCTCAAAAGAGGTTTTCATGTAGCAGGGTTGCCTGATTTTGCCTAGAGCGCCTTTTCAGGTTTTCACTCTAGCCAGGTTTTCTTGACATTTTTACCCTCAACCGATCAATGAGATGAGAACGGCCGAGTCCGTCGAGTATCTCCATTTTTAGCCCACTCTTTCTTTCTTTTTTATTTTTTTTTCTTCTTTTTTTTTCTTTGCAGGGAATTAAGGCTTCCCTCAAGCCATGAAGTTATTTTGGGGCGGTGAGGAATTAAGGCTTCCCCAGGGCCATAGATTTTTGGGTGGTGAGGAATTTAGGCTTCTCCTGGGCCATAGGTTTTGGTGGCTTTGTGCCGGTGGATTTGTGGACTTGTGAGTATGAAGAAGTCACCCTCGGTCTATAGGATATGGAGTTTGAACATTGTATTAAGCTATGGGATATGTAGTGGCATGATGCCATTTAACCCATAGACTTGTGAATGCGAAGAAGTTGCATTCGGTCCACGGGCTATGACATTGAGGTGGCTTTGTGCCATAGGAATCCGTGGGACATTTGAGCATGAAGTGATCACACTTGGCCCATAGGGTTTGAGTTTGGGGTGGCTTGATGCCGAAAGAGCCCGTGAGACATGCGAGTATGGAAAGATCATACTCAGTCTCTTGGGTATGAGAATGGTGGCCTGATGCCAAGAGAATATGATGGCTTATAGGACATATGAGTACGACGAAGTCATACTCGACGACGTGGAGTGTAAATTTGAGATGGCTTGATGCCAAGAAACCCATAAGACATGTGAGTATGGAGAGGCCACACTCGTCTTGTTAGGCAAAGTACGATGGCTTCATGCCGAAAGGATATGGTGGTTTTGGTACCAAAATGATTTGTTGGACATGTGAAGAAGTCACACTCGGTCCATATGAGCATTAGGGTATCAATTTTGGGGCGGCTTTGTGCCATTAGAACTCGCAGACTTATGAGCATGAAGAAATCACACTCGGTCTATGGAGTATAAAATATTGGGTGGCTTGATGCCAAAATGACCTGTAGGACATGTGAGCGTGAAGAAATCACACTCGGCCTACTAGGTAGAATTTGGTGACTTGATGTCAAAGAGGACCCGTAGGACATATGAGCATGAAGAAATCACACTCGGCCTGTTGGGTATGAATTTTACGGCTTGATGCCTAGATGCACCCGTAGGACATATGAGCATGACGAAGTCATACTCGGCCTATTGGGTATAAGTTTTTGTGGCTTGATGCCAAGATATTGTGGCTTGATGGACCTATAGGGCATGTGAGCATGAAGAAGTCACACTCGGTCTCTTGGGTATGAATTTGTGGCTTGACGTCAAAATGGGATGGTGGCTTGATGCCGAAGGAATATGTTGGCTTGATGCCAAGAGAATATGGTTTGTGATGGCTTAATGCCGAATGTGTTGTGGTGGCTTGATGCCGAAAAGTGAGATGATGGCTTGATGCCAGTTTGGTTATGGTGGCTTAATGCCAGAAAATAGAGTGTTGTGGCTTGATGCCAAAAGGAGTTGACAGCTTGATGCTGTGACGGGGTATTGTGGCTTTATGCCAAAATGATTTTGGTGGCTTGATGCCGAAAAGGGTGTCGTGGCTTAATGCCAAAAATGATTTGGTGGCTGGATGCCGAAAAGGGTGTTGTGGCATGGAATGACTCCATACCGAATGTGATGGCTTGATGCCGAAAGATGACTTAATGTCGCAGATTATCATGGCTTGATGCCAAAAGGACATGACGGCTTGATGCCGAATGTTTTGGCTTGGTGCCAAAAGAGGTATGATGGCTTGGTGCCAAAAAGAATATTATGGCTTGATGCCAAAGAGGAGATGATGGCTTAATGCCGTGAGGATGTGGTGGCTTGATGCCGAATGTGGTGGCTTGATGCCGAAAAGTGACAAGATGGCTTAATGCCACTGAATTTAAAGACTTATGAATGCGAAGGAGTCGCATTCGGTCCAAAAGATGAAATATGGGATGGCTTGCTGCCGCTTATAGAGTTGTGGGACATGCAAGTATGAAATGATTATACTTGGCCCATGAAACATGAATTTAGGGTAGAACCCAAGTTTAAAGGCTCAACGCTCAAATGTTGCCAGTGGGATTTGGGACACAAGAATGGTTCGATGTCCAGCCTTGGTGGCATAAGATCCAAACAACATTTAGACCAAAAGACCATGGTGGTATGGGATTTATGAAAACCATATAGACCGAGAGGGTCATATTGGTATAGAATTTGACAGCCACATATACCTTGCTGGTAATGATGACGTAAGAATTTGGGGACCATGTAGACCGAAGGGGCCATGATGGTATGGAGATTTGAAAACCATATAGACCTGAGAGGCCATGATGGTATAAATGTCTGAAAACCATATAGACCTGGAGGGTCATGATGGTATGAATTTATGAAAACCACGTAGACCTGGCTGGTCATAATGGTATGCAACTATTTGAAGCCATGTGGACATGCAAGTCATAATGGCATGAAATTTGATATGTTTAGAGAAGAGGTGAGTCTCCTCTTTTTTGAACTTTGAATTTCCAGAGTTTCTAACTCTCTTTTTTTCTTTTTTTTTCTTTTTTTTTCAAACTAACTTGACTGCCTTTTGAAAGGTTTTCACCCAAGCTAGTCCCCTCTTTTCTTTTGCCTGTATGCTCTTTTGCAGGGTTTTCATACAGCAGGGTGATCCATTTTTGCCTGGGGTGCCCTCATCGGGTCATCACCTCAGCTGGATTTTTCCTCGACATATTTTTGCCCTTGGCCAATCAATGATGTGACTAACCAAGTCCATCGAGGTATTTCATTTTCTTTCTTTCCCTTTTTTTTCTCACAAGGGAATTCAGGCTTCTCTCAAGCCATATGAACTTTGGTCATAATTCACCTAGTCATTATTCCACCATCAAAGGATGCTCGACGCGTAGGTGAAGAGAGTGGCACAAGACGGACACCTCGAGTTCCTCGACCTCCTTGTGTATCTTCTTTGGTTGTTGAAATTTGAGATGCGCCTACCAATTTAAAGATTTCTTCTCTCGAGAGCCGTATAATGTCAATTTGAGAATGCATTTCTCTCATCGTCTTGTGTTTGGGAGTATCTCCTCCATTCAGCCCCCCTCTTCTTCTCTCTTTTTTTTTTTTTTTTTGAAATTCCTTCGGAGTTCACACATGGGAACTGCAAGGCTGGTCATAGGAATATTAGGGGCCTCGGGATGGCTTCGTGTAGACATAGCATGTCAAAGCCATTAGGAGTGAGTCGGGACTTAGGCATGTCGAGGCCACGGAGGTTTTTTTGTATGGGCATGTCGTAGGCCATGGAGACTATTTCTTTTGTGTACGCGAGAGCATACGAGCGGTTGTTTTGGCACATTTGGGGGTAGGTTGACGGCCTACTTTGGGATTAAATTGAAGAGTTGTGGAGGGCTGTCCTACGGACTCTTCATTCCCCAAGAAAGGGATAGAAGAAGATCCGCCATGGCTCTCTCTTTGGGAGATTGGTTTGAGTATTCTTTGTGACTTGGAAGTTGGAGTTTCCAAGATCATTTGAAAGCGGGCCAACCTTGAACAGATGAAACCCGTTCCTTTCTTCTTTTCTTTTCTTTTCTTTTTCTCTCTTTTTTTTATCTGTGCTGTTTGAGGCAAACTTAGCCTTGTTGTCACAATGGGGCTTAAGGACCTGTCCCTGGCCTTGCACGACTTTCTCTGACCATTTGTCAAACTGGTTGACATTAATAAGCATATTGGACTGGATATTGCTTTCTTGCACAGCAAGACTTAACCGGCCGCAAACGGCTCAATTGTGACGGGTGTCGGATTTCTTCCTTGCGCCCAAGTTTTATGCTTTGTAGTGGACTAATGGCCGGCCTCGGCATGTTGACATGTTTGTCAAAAGGCATAATCGGGGTCGAGTCATTGACCGAAGGGCCGATTTCGAAATGTTAGCCGAGGGTTGGTCCCCCACCGACCACCGTAGCCTGGGGCCGCCGTTTCACTGATATCTTCGCTAAGGGTGGAGGGTCGCTCCCTCACCCTAATAACGAGATCGACTTCGTAGTCTCTGTCGAGACAATGATTTTTTCTTTGTCTCCTATTGTAGTCGCCGCGCATTGGCGATTTTCCGGGGCTTTACCGGTAGAGGTTGGTCCTCCCGCCCCCGTTACCTTTTAGTGGAGAGTTCACTCCCACACCGATGATTTCGATGCGTAATGGGTCGAGAATTGCCTTCTCTCCCCGGCGAGAATCGGTTAGAGGATTGGTTCCTCACCCAAGCAAGAATTAGAAGATCGGACCATTGCTTCGTCATATCGTCGAGAGAAAGGTCAAAAGTCTGATCTCGTAGCATTACAGCCGTTGATCGGCCGGCTCCTTCTAACCGAAGAATGCAGGGTCGATCCTCGCTTCACCGAAAGCCATGTTTTCGACCATTGGTTGGCCGATTTATTGAAGTATGGAGGATTGTTTCCTCCTTTCGTGGCCGCAGTACCGATCACCTTGGTTGAATGCATTCTTTTCATATGCAAAGCGATTTCTTCCTTGCTTCTTACCGCAAGATGGGCGTCCGGTTGATCCTCAGCCCGAGTTGTACTGGGGTGGCTTGGAGGCTTGACCCCAGCTAGATGAGTGACGTTGGGAGTGGACCAGGGAACCGACCAACACTAGATGTATACCGAGTAACGGAATGATTCCGAACCCGAGTATGAAAAAGGCACCACATCTAGCATTTTGTGGTCATTGGATTTGCTCCAGGACCAAGAAATACTTTGAAGTCCGCACCTATAACCGGGCGCATTTTTCGGTGGCGAGCGTGGGATCGATTCATAGCTCGTTGAGTTGTCTCGGTGAACGGAATCGTTGATCGCCTGCCTTGCTTGAAATAATGAGTCGAGGGTTAATCCCTCACCCGAAAGATGACATCCGGGGATGGAACTGTTAATCGGCTGCCCCGGTTGAAGTAACGGGCCAAGGGCTGGTCCCTTACCCGAGAAATAGCATGGCTGGCCGTTGATCGGCCATATTTGTTGATTTTCAGACAGGAGGACTGATTCCTCTTTCCATTAGCAGTTAGAACCACTGATTGGTCGAAACGACCGACGAGTGAAAGATTTCTTCTTTCCCCGTTGCAACAAGAGAATGTTGGCAAAAGGTCGGACAACATCTTTATTCTTTTCATCCAATCGGGCCGAGTGGCGAAACGATTGGCAACCGTTGTAATGGTGAGCTTCGAGTTTTGCTTTGGTCATCGGATTTGCTCCAAAGACCAAAGAATATTTTGGAGTTGCACCGATAATCGGGCGCATTTTTCAATTGGTGAGCTCAGGGATTGATTCCTAGCCCATCACAAAGACGTTGGGGGATAGGATCGCCGATCGGTCATCCCTCGTCGAATCGACAAGTTGAAGGTTGGTTGAAAGTAGTATGTGGGGACGACACCGTTGATCGGTTAGCCCCGTTTGAATTATGGGCCGACGGTTGATCCCTCACCCGAACCATAGTTTGATGGGCCGTTGATCGGCCAGATTTGTTGATTTTCAGGAAAAGAGACATGTTCCCTCTCTCCAATACTACTGACTGGCCATGAATAACTTGATGGTGCGAAAGATTTCTTCTTTCCCCGAATGGGCCCTTGCCGGTGGTGTTGGTGGCGAAGGGTTGGGGAGTAGCCTTGTCCTTTTCTCTAACCGGGTCGAATGGCATGACGGTCGCAAATAAGAAATCTTGGAATCGTACCGGCTCTCCCTTTCGAGGTGGAGGATTGCTTCCTCTCGATCGTTCGATAACATATCGGGTTTATCCTTGGCCTATGCCGCGGGTGCGGTTGGGCAATTGCCCCCACCAAATATAAATTTCTCGAATTGTTTTTTTTTTTTTTTCGTGCGAGCCTTCCATCAAGTCGGTCGACAGACTTTGATTTCTCTCGCTTTGCCAAAATTTTTCTCCGGACTCAACCGAGAATTAGTTGACCCCGACATACGAAGGGACAAAGGATCGATTCCTTGCTTTAAGGAAAGCACGAATTAACCAAGCCGTCGGTCGGCATGATTTGTTGAAGTATCGAGCTGAAGCTTAACCCCTAGTCGATCAATAACTTCGCGGGCCGTTGATCGGCTTGCCACCTTTGGAACGAGGAGCGCAGGGCTGCCCCTCATCTTGGTGGTAGCGGTTCGCGTTGGCTTGTTGTTGAATTAACATAGCATGTGTGAGTGAGCATCTTGCCCCCGAGTAGAGAGTGCGATGATGTCCTACATATGCAAGCTTTAATGTGGCATCGGATTTATTCCTGGCCCGAGGGATACTTGGAGTGCGCGCCACTAATCGAACACTGGGCCGGCACGTACGAGATTAGTTCCCAACTTCAAGAGGAGTACGAGGAGCTCGAATTCTTGACGATCAAGCTTGGTTGAGATTGTGGGTTGAGGGCCGGACCCTCACCTGGGCAAACGAACATTGGTGGGTCATTGCTTGGCCCAAGTTGTCAATTTTTAGATTAGAGGGTTGATCCCTCACATAACTTCGATGTTGTTTGTCACCGGACACCACAATGCATAGCATCTCGGAATTAAGCCCACTGACGATAGCCCTTGCATTTCAAGAGCAGGAGATTGACTCCCCTACTGTTAGCCATTAAGACTTCATGCGTCATGGAGTGAGGATTGATTCCCACGGGAAATGGCATTTACGTGGCATGCGCCGTTGTCGTGTTCCCCATTACATGTTATGGACGAAGCCGGCAATGGCATTGTGATTCGAGGGTTGCTCCTTCGGGCGCTTTGGCATGGGCCATCGACCAAGCTAACCATGGTAATTCCCCTAGATTTGAGGGTTAGTCCCTCCGGAACAACTTTTGGCATATGTTGTTGACGACCATGCTCACGATGATTTTTTGCTTTCTCGGGCATAGGATTCGTTCCTTACCCAAGTGCATATGGGTTAAACCGAAGCCACATTATTGTCCCCGTGTCGGTGGTTAATCCCTTACCCAGTCAAAATGCCTCAGGATTTGAGCCCTCAATTTAACCCGCCATGGTAACATGGTGAATTGAGAGACGGCACCTCGATGAAATGTGGGCTACGAACTAGCCTCAACATCTTTCTCTCGGGTGATGGATTTGTTCCTACCCAAGTAGCATTTGTTTGGAGCCAAACTGATATCTGGTTGGCCAAAGTGTGTTTCTATTTTGGAAACATAGGATTGATTCCTCGTCCTTGAATATGCTGAGCCTCTGGTAGGTCAGCCATGGTAGTTTCATGAGTTGGGAATTGATTCCTTCTTAACCTGTCATTTGGCATGGCCATTGCTTGACCAGATATGACTTTTGGGCGAAGGATTTGTTCCTCGCCCCATTTGATCGATGAAGTTCATCCGGATTGGGGATTTATTCCCCGCCGAATGACGACATCACCGTTCGAGTTTGAGAGTCTTCTTGCCGCCGTCAAAGAATGAATCTCACGAATTAAGAATATGTCTTTGGTATAGCCATTGCTTGACCAGATATGACTTTTGGGTGAAAGATTTATTCCTTGCCCCCACTTGGTTGATAGAGTTCTTTTTGTTCCCTGCTGAACGGCATTGTTGTTAGCTTGAATCCGGGAACTTTTCGGTCGTCGCCACCTTCTTTTTTTTTTCTTCTTCTTCTTTTTTTCGTTGTCAACCTTCTCTTGTTGTGGTTGCCCGGTGCTACGCACTTGTCGTGAGATGGAGGAATTAGACTTTGCCTTGGCATTGTCCCTCCCATTACCTTGGTCGGTTATGAAAGACCGACCCCGGTATATAGTCGATGGGTCTCGAGACGGCATGTTTGGTGCCTCTTCGACTTCTTTGAGGGTTGGTGGTGACAGAGTCCATGACCACCGCCCCCGGAGTTGCTCGTTGGAAAGCTTCTTTGGTGAGCTCTTTGGAAAAAAGGATCAAGTTGTTTGACCCTTGAAATCTTCTCGGTGTTGGAAAAACTCCGAGAGCAACTTCTTGAGATGTTTGCAACATCGGGACGAAATCTTCATGGCGGGATCATTGGACCCCACCGGGTCTCATCCTTTGACATTTTTCGCCTCCTCCTCGCACAAAAGGAAAGAAGCATGTGTTAGATATATATGAAATTTGGGATGTATGTCTTCTTAAATTGCTATGACGGAGAGATGAATGGAAGGAGAGGTCCCACCGGGCGTGCCATTTGATGTAACCTCAAATTTAAAAAGATTTATGTTAGTTTTGGAAATTCATTTTACTTTTGAATTTGAATTTGATTTGATTAGACCTCAGTATTGACTTTGTAAGAAAATAGATGGTATTCCATAAAAGTACTAACTAGGGTCAAAATTATATGTTGAGGTTGTTAGGCTCTTTGAAATTTGTTTTGACCTCTCCCCGTCGGATGGTGCGAAGATCCGACGTTAATTACATCGAGACAACTCGAATACCCTTGATTATCGTCATAACAATCCGTTGAAGTAGAAGACATGCATCCACAAACTAAACATTCACACATAGGAGAAAACAACCCCATGAATTTGGTGGAAGACAAGCACTTAATTGCATTTTTGATTAAAATTGATTTTGAATTAAATTGGTTTGATTTGCATTAATGTAAGTTGAATTGAATTGATTTGAATTTTGGTTTGATTAAATTTTTGAATTGGTTTGAAATTAGTTTGAGTTGAATTTAATTTGGAAAGTTTGAATTGTTTTTAGTTTGGGTTGAAATTTGATTTGTTTTAATTGAATTTAGTTTGTTGATTACTTTTGGTTTGGATTGGAGTTTAATTTGATCACTTGATTTAAGTTTGTTTGGAATGAGTTTGTTTGGAATGAATTTGATTGGAATTTGATTTGTTTGAATTTAATTTGAGAGATTTATTTGGCTGACTTTGATTGATTTAGATTGAATTGAATTTGATTGAAATTGAGTTATTTAAGGTTTATTTGGAAATTTGATTTTCACTTGCAGATTCGGTTGAATTGAAGTTGAGTAGGATCTGTTTTAATTGATGGGTTGGGACTTCACAATTTTCAGTTTCAATTCTGATTTCAGAGATTCTTACATTTTTTATTTGTTACTTTTGTTTGTTGCTCCTCTTAGAATGACATTCAGATTTTAGATCCTTGAAGTTCAGATTCTTGGAGTTCAGGCTCCAGATCTCTTACAGACTCCTGAAATTCAGATTTTGAAGCTTCAATTCCCAGATTACAGATTTTTAGTTCGGAACCCCCTGCAGATTTCAGATTTATGTGGATTCTGCACCTCAATTCTCAGATTTCATATTTTTTTATTCAAATTTCAGATTTCGCTTTTTACCTTGTGCAGAAACCTGTTTACAGCCCTCGGCTCCCTGCAAAGTTCAGATTTTTGAAATGTGCTGACTTTACACAGATCACAGATTTCGGATCTTAAACAGATTTCTGCACCCATTCAAACTTCGGATCTAGGCTCTTGTGAAGTTCAGATTAGCAATTTTTTAATTTCTGATTTCTTTTGGAATGGGTTCTGCACATAAATTCTGGTTTTCGGTTTGGCACATTCAGATTTTCAGATTTTTACAGATGTTTCAATTGCAGATTTTATGCTCCAGCATTTCAGTTTCAGAACTCCAGCTCTTGGGTTTTTTATTTTAAATGTACAGGCTTCGGATTTCAGACTTATATGCTTTAAGTCCAGATTTCAGATTTTTAAATGCCTCAGATTTTTTGTATGTTTCAGATTCTGGATTTTACAGTTTTCAAATTTCTCTTGTCTTGCCTTCCTGGAGTTTCATGGGGTTGTCCTCTCCTTGTAGCATTGATCTATGCACCGAACATGAATTTCCCTTGTTTTTCTCAATATGAGACATGATTTACAACTTGACCAGCAATCCGCTCTATTCGAGTCCTTGCTGATCATGGAACTTGTCTGATCAGTTTGAGATGGAAAAACACACGGTCTTTGATAGACTTGTGGGCATTCCTCTCACTGTTTTGAGATTGAGCGCACCCGGCTTTTGATAAGCTTGTGGGGACTCATCTCCTTGTCTTGAGATTGAGCATCCCGGTCTTTGATAGACTTGTGGGAAATTAGCTCATCTCGATCTTCATGGCTCCTCCATGAGTTGATGAACTTGTCATTTCATGGGCGGCATGTACCCGGTCTTGATAGACTTATGGGCATCCCCCACTGTTTTGATGATTCCATTAGCATATGACCGGCATGACGGCATATTGATTATGCTCTAGCCTTGCATAGCTTGATGAAAAGTGGTAAGACATTGGGGTCTTTTATAGACCTTTGTATGTCTACCTTAAGGACGTAGGGGCGGATGGTTACCGACCCCCCAACTAGTCCATATTTTGAATTCTTTTAAGTTAAGCCGAGACGTAGGGGCGGATGGTTAGTCGACCCCCCAACTAGTCCGGTTTGTTGAATTAAATATAAATTTTTATTTATTTTCATTGGATTGTTTGTTTTAAAATGTTTCTTCTCTTTTTTTTTTGAAAAGGGGGCCTTCTGCGCTTGTGCGCACGGTTCTGGCCAAAGGGCCCGGTCCACTGTTCCGGACCGGGCGACTCATCCGCGAGAGGGCCGGCCGGCTGCGTTGGCCCCTCTCTTCTTCTTTTTTTGTGCTTTTTCCTCCCGGTGGGCCCCACAGCCTTTTCCACGGTGGCATAATGTTGGGGAGATATATTTCTCCCGCTACGAGAGCGCCCGGCCTCCTCTCCCGCCCCGACGGCAGCGCGGTCCCTTCCGGCGATAGCTCGGGCACGCGCCGGCGTCGGCAGAGTGAAGAGGAGAGGCCGTCAGCCTCAGGGGAAGAAGAAGGGGCTCTCACCGGCGGGAATCGAGGGAGCCAAGGGTTTACACGGCACCCGACGGCAGCGCTTCGAAGGCCGCGGGCGTCCGGAAGAAGAAGAAGGAGAGGGGGGGGGATCCGCGCAGCTTCAACGGAACTCCAGGGGATCGGTAACTCCTCCTTCCTCTCCTCTCTCTGCTATTCTGCCTTCTACGACCTTTCCTTCCGCTCCTCTTGCTCTCTTTTTTTTTCCCTCCTTGCGGCGACCGCGGCAGGCCTTTTATAGGCCCGGCGATCTCCTCCTCCTACATGGGAGAGTGGTTCCGGTCCGAGAAGGTCTCGAACTTCCCATACTCCCGGCCCCATATCTTCGGGAGGAAAATCGGGATCTTTTGAACCGGGATAGCCTTCGTCGACCACCTCCTTAGTCCTATCCGAGTACATGATTCGGAACTTCCCCGGATTCGGGATATCGACGGGGATTCGGTGGCTTGTTGGTCTCCTGATCCGGATTCCCTCCTTCCTCCGACTCCTTGCCTTGTTCGACACAATCCTTCTCCTTCTTTTTTTTTCTGTCGAGCCCACCCCTTAGCAGACCCGCGGACTGATTCTCCAGCCTGCTTTAGAAGGATTATTCAGCCTTTTTGAGCAGGCCCACGGGCCTTGGAGATGGCCTGCAAATGGACCCCTCCAGCCGGCCGAATTGGGTCAATAGGAATGCCATTTTAAGTTATGTCGATGGGCACTTCAGGTGGGCTGAATTGGGCCGATCAGGGTCCTGTTATGGGCCTTGGAGATGAACTGAATTGGGCCTGTTTGGGCCGAGCATGCCATTCCTTTTGTTTTCTCTTTTTCTTTATTTTTTTTTGAAAATTTTCGGTTACAACAGCAACCCACTGCCACTAAGGATCCTCAAATGTTTAGGTGACAAAACAACTAGCAATAAATAATAAGACAGGCATTTAAAGAAGTTAAAGTAACCACTTCCGCTGCAAAATGAGCACTCAAGCATATATGCAAGTGATTTCTACATATAAGTAATAATCTTAAATTGGTTAACTCATTCGTGTATTCTATATATTTCTTTAGAGGATCAATAACATTTCTTTTTCATCTTAACTTAATGTAAACATTCTAGCACATGTCTCCACTAGTCCCTACTTCCATACCATAGTTGATGCAATTTAGGAGACTGAACCGAGATTAAGAGTCCCAACCAGCCAGTATAGATAAGCCATCAAAACAAAGACAAAGATCATAGCAAACAAATTGGGGCACTTTTCACTATTAAAAATGGTATATCAACATGTCATGGGGATTGGGAGTTCTTTATCACAAGTAAAAGAAACAACAAAAAATCAAGCGAGGACATGTCAATCCAACACATAGCACCCAGACATCTTCCTCAAATGATGATGGGGACGAGTTCATTCCCCCTACCCAATAACAAATGTAAGAGGTTCAAGTGGAGGCTATGGTGGAAGAGAAGGAAGATCTTTCAGCAATGCACACACCAGCACGGTTCGTCATCTCGCGAGAATCTCGCGAGATCTCGCGAGATTCTCGGTCTCGCGGCAACGGCGATAAACGAGACAACCGAAATCAATCAGTTGCACCTCACCACTTCGTTTCCTGGTCTCGCAGGGTTGCATAGGCATACAAGGGCACAATGGTGGCCTCCCCCATGTTAACAGAAGAAGCGTCCGGCCAGTCGGCCAAGCGAGGTCACTGAAGGAGGCAAAGAGGGGCACCGGGCAGGTGGACGCACTCCAATGGCAAAAGCCACATCGGTCGGCCGTGCCATTAGTCACACCACACGCTCAACAGGGCCAGTCGGCCACGTGAGCTCACGGAAGACGAGTTAAAACCCATCGTCACACCCCCCGACGGAAGATAGAAGAGGAAGAGGCGACCTAACCTCTCACGGCGGCGACCGACGGCTGCGACAGGCGAGTTCTCCAGCTCTGACGGCGGTGACCAACGGCTGCGGCAACACCTTCTCTGGCTATTGCGGCGGCGACCGACGGTTACGGCAACTCCAGCTTTTACAACGGCGACCAACAGCGAAGGCAACTCCGGCTCTTACGGCGGCGGCATCTTGTGACGGCGAGGGCATCGTCTCCGGCGGGGACATCCTGTGATGGCGGCAACTCCGACAGACGAGGCGGCGAGGCTCGCTCACGACTGCGCAGGGGATCTCGGGACGAGAACAGGTCTCGGCTCGATCGGTGACTATGCCCAACGCAACACGGTCGAAGGTAAGTTAAATATTTATTTTTTATATTTTTTGTTAATTATAATATTAAATAATAAGATTAATATATAATGTTAACATATATTCTTATGTTAAATATAGTAAGATTGTCACATTATTATTAAATTGAAATTATTTAAAGTTTAAGTATAATATAAATATTCAATGTTGAACTGTTATTTTATTTTTTTAATTTCCAATTTATTTATTAAATATAAAAGGATTATGTATAATTATTTTGTATATATATTAAGATTATATAATGTGAAGTTTACAGTTTAAATATAATATTATTATGGTTTAAATATAGTGTAGTTTAAATATAAAGTGTAGTTTAATTATAATATCATTTTACATTTTAGTTTTATTGTAGTTTACAATTCAAATATAATAGTATTAATTATGATAAGTTATATAAATTTTAAATATATTTATTTTATAATTTATAAAAAATAATTATTAATTATAAACATTATGTTTTATATTTTTTATTATATATTATACGATAACAATTTAAAAAACACAATAATAACACATTAAATATATAATTTTTAATATTTATATAAAAATTCTTCTTGAAGGATTTTTTGTTTTTGACAAATAACATAGGCCTCTTTTATACCATTGGAGAGCTTCACTCTTACTCTCACATCTGTCATCTTAAGGATTTCAACATTTTTTTTAAATTGTTATATTTAAATAAAATATAAATTTATTATTTATAACATATAATATTATAAAATATTTACATCTAGTTAACTAAATATAATAATATATTTATATTATATTATATATATTTTTAAACATTAATTATTTATTATTTTAAAGTAACACAATGAAAATAATTTATTTTAAAATTTTATTTTATTTATTTATTAACGTTGCTTTAAATATAATTTTATTTTAAAATATTAAATTATAAATATTTATTAAGACCATATTTTTATAAAAATATGAACATAATACAAGATATATAAATATGAACATATTTTTAGCTTTTTTAAATTTCTAGTTTAAAATTTAGATGTAATAAGATTAATTATAATAATACTATATAAAGTTTATATGAAATAAAAGTATTACATAATCATTTATTTATTAATTTTATTGCAGTTTGTACTTTAAATATAATAAGATTATATACAGTTTATATGTAAAATAAATTATTCAATATTAATATAGATTTTAGGCTTTTTAAAGTTTGCTGCTTAAATATAATAAGATTAAAAAACCGAACAAATTATTAAATATTTTTTAAATTTTAGGATTTATTATAGTTTGTATATATATTAAAATTAAATAAAGTGTAGTTTGCAGTTTAAATAAGACTATATTTAGTAAAATAAATAAGATTATATGCAGTTTATATATAGATTTTAGGTTTTTTTTAAGTTTGCTGTTTAAATATAATAAGATTAAAAAACCTAACAAATTATTAAATATTTTTTAAATTTTAGGATTTATTATAGTTTGTATGTATATTAAGATAAAATAAAGTTAGTTTGCAGTTTAAATAGGACTATATTTAGTAAAATAAATAAGATTATATGCAGTTTATATGTAAAATAATTTATTAAATATTAATATAGATTTTAGGTTTTTAAAGTTTGCTGTTTAAATATAATAAGGTTAAAAAACATAACAAATTATTAAATACTTATCTATTTTTAAAAATTATTATAGTTTGTATACATATTAAAATTATATAAAGTCTAGTTTACAGTTTAAATATAATATTATTATGGTTTAAATATTATATAGTAAGATTATATTATAAATATAATGAGATTATATAATAAGAAATATAGTAATATATTAAGTAGTTTAAATATAATAATTTTTTAAATATTCTGTGAATATTTTACTTGTGAATAGTTTTGTAGTTTAAATATAATAAGATTAAAAAACCTAACAAATTATTAAATATTTATCTATTTTTGGAATTATTATAGTTTGTATACATATTAAAATTATATAAAGTCTAGTTTAAAGTTTAAATATAATATTATTATGGTTTAAATATAATAAATTCTAGTATGTGAATTCATTGATGTACTCCCATCTTTATAACATATTATGTAATGTTTGTCATTTTATACATATTACATATATACATTTTGATCCGAGAATCCGAGATCCGATCTCTCAAGATTTTTCCGAGATCTCTCCGAGATCTCTTCTCTTCCACCACCTCCCCCCCGAGACGAAGCCGAGGTCCGAGACGGCAAATCTTGCACACCAGTGGGGCAGAGACCGATAATTTAGAAAAGACAACATTCGAGTGGGAGAAGTTAGTGCTATAATCAGATATTTTTTAATCAGTACACGGTAGAAAATTATCCAAAACTCCCTCTGGATTTCTAGTCTTATATTTCAACTATATCTCCATCCCCTCAGAACATTGTCTATGATTTTTATTAGATGGTTGATTCGCTATTTTCGTATAGATACGGATTAATCATGACAAATAGCTCTCAGTGAAGCATACAAGAGAATATGAGGTTGAAGGTGGAGTCCATAAATCATGGTGAAAGAAAGATATAACATTTTATTGCATGTCAATATATAATTTGTATAATGTTACTATTGGCGTCGGATTTTTTCAAAAAAAGGGGGCAGCACAGCAAAAAAAAAGAGAGAAGAAAACAGAGAAATTGGTTCAGGCCAATTTCCAGCTAGATCGACCCCCCATTGAGCCAATTCTCAAATGGACAAGCACCCATTAGGGCCCAATCAGACCATAGACTGCCTCATTGGCATTTTTTCCAGCTGGCCTAGCCCATTTTCTTATTTAAAAAAAATATTTCTCAGCCTTCATTGAAGCCCACGTGCTCACAGCCCATGAAGAGAAGAATGTGGGCCGCGGCCCTCTAAAAACAGGCCCAATTCAGGCCACGTCAGCAGGCCAGCTCAGCCAGCCCAGTCAGCAGCCCCCACCGCCCAGTCCATCTCAGCTGCCACCTCATCTTTGACCAATAAATGGCATGGGAAAACTCAAAGGGCAGGTCAACATGGGGGAAATCAAAGGACTGATCAAGCATTTAAAATATGTGGGAATCCAAAGAAATTAGTTAATAAAGGGACTTGGGAAAAGCATCCTACGTACACCACCTAGTGACCTTTCATATCCCCCCATCTCCTATAAAAAGAGGAGGGCGCCCAAGAGAAAAGAGGAGACCAGTTGGAGATGTCGACAGGCTGCTGGACTGCAGCCCCACCTGTGCGCCAGTTTCAGCTCTCCTGCCAGCAGCCAAGAGTAGAAGAAAAGAAGAAAAAGAAGAAGGAAAGGAGGAGGAGGAGGACAAAGAGAACCCCCTGCAGCTTTCCTTCTGCGCCAATCCTCATTGGTGCAAGGATCCCTACAGCATTCTTCTCCATCTTCAATTGTATCCAACGCCAAGGAGACAAGGTAGGGGCATACACATATTAACTATGTAGCTCTCTAAGGGCACCCCTTCCTCCTCTTCAAAGTTCTCTTCTCAACCCCTCCAATGGCCTAAGCCAGCCTTCATCGTCATCGGCAACCTATGGCCTAAACAAAGCTACTCGCCAACTCCCATTTTTGGACCACTCAAACATACCTTAAACAGGACCTGTTCTGGCCCCTTGCGAAGCCTCCCTAAACAGGCCATGCATCTCTCTATTTAGCCCCCTTGTCGGCTTACCTAAAAGACCCCTAAACAGGTCACCTTCAGACCCATACACAGGTCCTTCTTGGCTCTCTGCAGCCCCTTAAATGACCCCAATCCAGCCCCCTGTCAGCTCATCAAATGACCCCCACACAGGTCCTTAGACAGCCCATCTCTAGCCCCTTGCCGGCCCACCTGAAAGACCACCAAACAGGTCCTGCCCAGCCCCTTTGCGGCCCATCTAAACAGCCCTGTGTAGGTCACCCTCGACTTATCGAAAACTCCCCCAAGCAGGATCCTGTTCAGCCCCCATTTGCGGCTCACTCAAACAGTCTTGTACAGGTCACTTCGGCCCAATTAAACAGCCCCCTGTGCAGGTTACTTCGATCCTCCGAAATTCCCACCAAACAGCCCCTCTGCGGCCTGCCAGAAGAACAGCTCCTATGCAGCCCTCCTCTGGCTCATCCAAACAGCCCTCAAACACCCCCTATGCAGGCCCATTTCGGTCCACTTAAAGCCACCTGAACTGACCCCCTAACCAGGTCCTAAGCTGACCTTGTTCAGCACAAATCAGACCCCAGAACTGGTCCCAATTCAGACCCCAGTCAGGTCTCATCTCGGCCCCCCTTAGCAGGTCCCATTTCAGTCCAAGAGACAGCCCCCAACCAGGCCCATCTCCGGCCCATTCAAAACCTTTTAAACAGGTCCCCTTGTGACCAGTTTTTTGCCCCTCTGTGGCCAAGCTACCAGCCCCTTTGTGGCCCATCCGAACAACCCCTCCATCAGGCCCTGTTCAGCCCTTCCAAACAGACCTTTCCAGCCCCTTTGTGGCTGAACTCCAGCCCTCTCGTGGCTCAGCCAAGCAGGCCCCCTAAACAGGTCCTGTATAATTAAAAAAAAAGGGAATTGAGATCCCCTTTGATAGCCCCGCTGCGGCTGCAAAAGAGGACAGCAGCAGCTCCTATCCAAGCAAAGAAAAAGGGCAGCAAAGCGGTGCAGCACAGCTCAACACAGGTGCAGAAATCTGCCATTTTTCACCATTGGTGGGTAGGGGTGATGTCCTAGACCCTTTCGGAATCCGTACGACAGGCCGATTGATTGTCCGGGCGGACCCTTACCCTATCATCAAGACAAGCGGAGGCGATCAAGTGCAGAAACTTGCCATTTTCCAGCATTGGTGGGTAGGGGTGATGTCCCTTTCGAAATCCGTAAGACGGGGCCGATTGTCCGTCCGGGCAGACCCTTACCCTACCACCAAAATAATGGAGGCGCACAAGCACAATACAAGCAGGCCCTTCCGGCCCAAAACAGTCCAAGATGGGCCCTCGAGCCCTACAAGACCGAAGCCCGGCTATGAACGCCGATGGAACTCAAAATCAGCCTAAATGGCCTTGACATAAAAAAATACAAATAACAAAATCAGAAATGTGAAATGCCAAAATAAATTAAGGAGTGAAACACCCATCCTGGGTACTCCACTTGGACCGCTCCCCCGGGTACGTCTCGGAATGTCGATCCAGACGTCGGCGCGGGCACGCTCCCGTATGCCGATGATCCTTCCCCCAATGTGACTAAGTCAAGGCTGGCCATATTGAATGGGTAAACTTCACCAAGTTAGAAAATGATCGGCATGCCGTCGTAATGCCGAAATTTTTCTAAATCGGGGGAGGGGGGGGGGACCTATGCGGGAAGGATCACCTATCATTTACATCAATGTACTCTACCTTTAATGAAATGAAATGACATTGTTTGTCGACTTGAGATGCATGAAGCCGGGCACCGAATGGCAGCCCGATGGACCGGATGTGATGCAAACTGCCAAAATAAATAATAAAAAAAAACATGAACAAATCTAAAAAATCAACAAAAATCAGAAAAAATCAGAATTGAAATAAATCTGAAAGTTCATCCAAAACTCACCCTAAAAGACATCGAACTTGAGCTTAAAACAAACAAACCAGCTTCAAGCTATCTGAAATTTTCATAAAAAAATAATAATAACTAAATCAGGTTCTCAAATTGGACTGTTCTGCCACGTTTTTTTACAGACCCTTACACAGGTCATCTCCAATCCTCACTCCGACCCCTACGCAGCTCCTAGAAAAGCATGTCGTCCTGACCTATATCTGAAGGCCCAAAACAGGCTCTGTTCGCACCCATCCACACCTCCCTAAACCGGCTTCAAGACGGTCCCCAAAACAGGTTATGTTTGCCCCCTTTCATAGCCACAATTCCGGTCCCTAAACAGACCTACAATGTCATCCCAACCAGGCCCCAAATCCTGATTCCCCAAACAGACCTTACTTTGGTCCCCTAAACAGGCCTCTGAGCAAGCCCGCTTCACCCCCCAAAACAGCCCCTGTGCAGGTCCATTTCGACCCATCCAAACTCCCTCAAACAAGCCCCTCTGCAGCCGGTTTCCTTGCTCGTGGCTGGGCAGAATCCCAAATCAGTCCATAAATGAGAAAAGACAGATTTAAAATACATCCTAAAATTCAATTCAAATCATCTAAGTTCAATAAGAATTGAACCATAACTAAGAATTACTTAAAGATCAAACCCTAAAACAAAAAATTCAGATCGTTAACCAAATCTGAAACTTCAAGAAAAGTCAATCAAATCAACCGAACCAAAACCCAACAATGTTTAAAACACCACAAACACATCAAAATTGAAATGAAAACAACTTGAACCAATCAAACTCAAACCTTTAAAACCGACTCTAAGTCAACCAAAATCAACTAACAAACCAAATGAAACCAACCCCAAACACCGGTTTGCATTTCATCAGGCCCAAAAGGCCGCTGCCCTTTTGAGTTCATTTTATTTTGTGCATGTGCACACTCTCCAAAAATAGGTTGCTATGACGGTTAATCAAGGGCATTCGAGCCGTTGCTCGATGTAAGTTAACATCGGATATTCGCACCATCCGGCGGAGAGGGGTCAAAAATCAAATTTTCAAAAAACCCAAACCTTGGTTCTTATACTTTTAAACTATCACCGGACTATCTAATATTTTTAGGATATCACCTATTTTCCTAGATAAGTCCGGGATATCGACAAAAGTCTTTCTTTCTCGAGAACAGACGTAAAAAAATGAGCTTCACACAGTTACATTTGTTTAATGAAATGATCATTGTCATTAAAATATACCAGCTTATCTTAAACTCTAATGTAATGACATAAACTATGTTAGAACAGTAATTGTTTATTTTTTAAAAAAATATTTTTTTATTTTTTTAAGATTTTTTTGATTTTATTATTTTTTTACAATAAAAAAACAAAAATTTGACTAATCCAGATTGATTCTAGATCAATTTTCTTCCCAAGAAATCAGCCAATTTAGACCAATTTGATCTGATTTCAATCGAATCCGTGTACACTAATTTCGATTCCAATTTATGCATCTATGTTCAGACGCAATACAATCACATCCCCACATGTTTAGAGCAGAAAAGAACAGGGCAGTTGCAGCTGCCACCCCCACTGTTGGGAGCAAGGATTTCCATCTCGGATCTTGGCTTCATCTTGGGCGGGTGAAAAAGAAGAGATCTCAGAGAGATCTCAGAAAAATCTCGAGAGGTCGGATCTTGGATTCTCTGATCAAAATGTATATATGTATAAAACATAACATAAAATCTTATAAAGATAGGAGTACATCAATGAATTTATATGAAAATATATAACACATTTATATATCAACTGTGTGAATGAACAATTACAAAGCACTCTCAATACCAAAAATATGATCTTTGTGTTTCTAAAAGATTAAACCTTGTATACAATCTTTTTTAAATACTAATATGGTATTAAACTTGTAGCACATTTTTTATGTAGCACATTTTTTATGTAGCACATTTTTTATGTGATAGTATAAGTGATAGTGAGATATATTAATATGTTTACACTATCATAAACGGGGCACAGAGTAGTCGCGGATCTCGGCGATCTCGTTTCTCGGCCCCCTTGACGAGATCTAGCAAGATCTCGGCGAGATAGCATTCCATGGCTGGGAGGCCCTAATCTCACTAGGATCGGCTCTGACATGGTCCAAAATAGACCGATATGACAGTATAGTATCTAGCCCAATCCTGATGGAATTGGCCCCGGGATTAAGCTACCACCAAGATTGGATCGGGACCCATATCCTACAAACCATGTGAAGAACGGAAGTAGAATACCCGATAATGTTGCAGATCAGCTAGAGCTAGCCCATTGGTCAGCCTTACTATTATTAGATGTGTTTTTGATCAAACCACAAATATGGAAGACAGTCGTGAAAAGATTCCACGCCACTAGTCAGCCTCAATCAATGTCAATATCAAGTTTATCATATTATATTAATATTAAGAGTTTACTTACATTCGAACTTCTAGTTTAAAGTCATCAAAGTAAAATTAGAAGTTCAAAAAACAATATTTTAGAGTAAAAAAAAAGTAGGATAACGTTTCGTTTTAAATTGTTATAGGGTTCAGCCTTGTTCTACTCAGTTCAGAGCCAATCACTCTGATTTGACTGGTTCAGATTTAGATTCAACCCGGTTCATACAATTTTGACAAGGTTAGGTCAGTTCGACGCCAGTCCAGCTTAGTTCGGCCATTTCAACAGGCTCTCTCATTGGTCTAACTGCGGTCCATGCTGTTCAGGCAGATTGAGGCTGCTTCAAGTCAGGTCGGACAAGGATCGACCCAGTCAAGTCAGGTCAGTCTAAGCTGGAGTCTATGCAGTTTAGTCCATTCTAGCCAGTTGACTCAGTCAAAATTGTGTGACATGATAGGTTCTATCACCTCGTCCTCTATCATACCTCCTCCCCACTGCTCATGTGTGCTCCAAAGAACATCGAGAGGATTACCAAATGGCCTGGATTTTTTTGGAAGGTGACTGAATTCTGAAACCGCCACATGTCATTAAGAACAAAAAACAACTGAAATACACAAGGGGAGCTGTCTACTGAGCAGGTAGCACAGATCCAAGGTTTAGAGCAGGAAAGATCTCCAGTTATAAATCCTGGAGGGAGTTGAGCGATGAAAAGGCCTCCTGGCGACAGAATAGTACCATTCCTCAATACAAGAAGACGCAGACTCAAAATGTCACTAATCCTGTCAGCATGCTGAATTAAAATCTGGTTGTTTATTTCCGTCCAAATGACCCACAGAGTGGCCGGAAACCAGACACTTAGCATATCCCAGTTCATAATAACATCTAGGATGTCCAAGCTGTCCCTCCAACTGCGACTAACACTTTCAGAAAAAATGTGGTTTATCAATTCCTTTCAGTATACACAATAAACACAATAGCACTCGTTCTTTTCTTTGATCTGTGGTACTCTATCAGACAAAGGCAAACTGGACCATGATATCTTTGTAGAAAGAATTTAATTTTTTATCAGGAACTTTCTCATCCAGATTTTTTCCATTATTTGACGTGAATGCCATGGAAAAGTAACATCTTGTATGCTGATTTCACGATGTAGTGCTGTTATTACATGTCCATAAAATCATGCCCACCTCCCCCTGTTTTGTAAAGGTGTGTTGCAGCAGTAGTGAAAGATGAAAGGATTCCAAAATCTCTTCTTAAGGTTTCTGGTGAAATGGATGCTCCAATTGCCTAGTTGCAGAGGCATTCTAGCCTCCAAAAGACTAATATTCCGGTTTTTAGCCAAATGAAAGACTAGTATATGTGATGCAAAGAGGCACATTATCGCACCATCTGTCAGTCCAAAACTTCATGCTTTGAACATTCCCAATGGGTAGGCCAGTCGAGATTTGCATAAGTCCCAAAAGGAGAAGATGTCCATCAAAATTCAAGATTCTACCATGAAATGAATCATGAATGAGAGGACAACTTTCAGCATCAGAGAAGTACTTGCCCTAATCACAACAGCCCAAATTTATTATTATTCCCTTGGTCCAGCTTCCACAGCCACTTACGGAGAAACACATTGAAGGAATCTAGGGACTTTCGACTTGAGCCATCGGCATCCTTGGGTTGACATGCACACATCAAGAGATGGAATGATTTTCAAGGTCCCAAAGGTGTCTTGAAAAGAAGTGAGACATTGATTATGTTGCACCTGAAGAAAAGTGTATATGATCTTCAACGAACAGCTTGTAAATTTTGAATTATTTCCAGTAGCCATCATGAATCCATTTTTGTATCGCTGTTGTGTGAAGTTTGATATTCTTCTCTTGAGGCCCATTCCACCCTCAATCCTCCTTGACTAAGCACCTTACAAATGGATCTTCGGGATAAGATTCCACTGCCCAAATTCATACTCTAGCATCATTTGTCATTTTGGCATGACCTTCTTCTGTGTAATGAAGACGAGATCAATTAAGCCCCTACAAAAACAAGCAAATTCCTCTAAAAGAGAGGACTAGATCTGAGGATGATGAGCACCATGCCTGCAATCTGCCACATTTGCCTCTGGATTTGTTGGGATTTAAAAGTGATGTGGGAAAGATAATGCCAGAGCAATGGTAACCTTGCACTCCCCATTCATGATACTTGAAGCACTGAGTAAAAATGATGCTGGAAAGAAAGATGTTTCTGCGCTTCATTTGTAGTTCAGATTTCAAAGAGTAATGACAAATCCACTTTCCACCCGGTCAGTGATACTTGTTTTTAACAAAATCAATAATTAACAGATCGACTTCCCTCTCTAGTCTCCAAGGGCATACGCATAGGATAGCTTTGTTATCAAACTCTATAGGAGTAAAGTCAGCACCTATGCATTTTTGGGCCAGTGGATTAAATGGCCACTCCCCTAGGAACAGTTGCTTGCCTTTCCGGAAGAAAGAAGCTCTATATGTCTCCAACCTTCTGGAAACTGGCATGGACATCTTGAACACCAATTGAAATATAATGGAAGACTATAACACTGAATTAACCAGCAGCCACATCCCTCCTGCAAATGGATTGCAAAATCGGCTAATCAAGATCGGAATCAGCCAGTTCCCGAATCCAATTTGAGATCCAAGCCGATGTCCGGCCAGAATTGACCAAAATCGGTCAAATTGACCTATGGATTCCATAATCGGTAGAATCAAATTGGAATCTGTTTATTCCTGAATTAGATAGGTTGATTTTGATCTGATTCTGAGTGGAAAGACCCATGGATTACGAAACTAGAGGAATCGGTAAGAATCGGTCAAATCGGTCAAGATTGATCTGATTTGACCGATTCTGACCTAGAATCCATGGTTCGCCGGGTTGTGACCCCGCCCTGACCCAGTCAATTTTGGGGCCGACCGACCCGGTCCCGACCCCGACCCCAACCCCATAATTAATATTTTATTATTTTTTTGGCAACCCCGGCCGACCCGGGTCGGTTTGGGGCCAAACCGACCCAATCCCGACTCCCGACCCCACCTTCCTTGCTAGAATCAGTCAAACCGATTCCATCGGGACAAGTTAAGTCCCAACGGTGATTTGATACTGGACCTGATGCATACCCAATATCGATCCAATTCAGACCAAATAAGGCCCCTTTCGGAATTGATTCCGTCAACCATTTGCTAGGGCTGAAGGAGCTTTGGCGATTCCGGCAATTCTCCGATATTCTAGCATGGCAGAGGTTGATTCTAGCAGTGGTGGCATCGATTTCGGCGATTCCAACAAGGATTGATCAATTCCGGCAACAATTTTGATGATTCCAGCACTGACCGATTCTGGCGATTCAGATTATGATTTCAGCGATCCTTCTTGGATTCCAGCAATCTAAGTTCTGATTCCAACGATTCATTCACAAGCCGTTCCTTCCACCTTTTCATTTTCTATGTAAGATTTCTTTGCCCGGATTCTCTTACCTTCATTTGTACACTTTCCGATGACTCCGTAATGGTTCAAACATTCCGAATAGTCCCTCTCTTCCCAAACACCTAAACTAATTTTACTACTCTCTAACAGTCATGCTTAATTGTTTACATGCATTGTAGGTACAAGCAATGGCCAACTACGACAAAGGTGATGTACCGGTAGCAGGACGCGATGTCGGTTGGGATCATAGACACATAGTAGATGTGGCAAAAAGAGGGTTCAATGCAAGTGGTATGTTAATGAGATGAACGGGAGTGTTTTTCGCTTGAAATAACATATTTCCATATTATGTGGTAATATTAAGAAATGTGACAAAGTGCCTAAAGAGATAAGTAAAAAGATGAAATGATACCTCACAAGAAAAGTCTTACAACGTGAGATTAAGATTGAAAAACGGGAGCAATTACATGATGAACTCCTTGAGAGGAGGAAGGGAGACGTGTCAATCCACAAAGGGAAAGGGAAAGACAAGACAAGAGCCGAACCGAAGCCGAAAAGTGAGGACTCATCCACAGACTCCGAATTAAGGAAAGCGAGATATGCAAGCAAGCATGCACATACTGTGGAGGAAGAGAGAAGGAGAGTAGGAGAGCCTGGAGTTGACCCTGTTTTTGGCCGATCAACATCGGCTCGACCTAGTCACACTGAGAGTTTCAATGTGGGAGAAAAAGAGGAGCTATTGCATCGATCTAAAAGTATGGGTCATACACAACATATACCAACAGATGAGTATCTATTTAAGAAGCAGAGTGCCTCGTAAAGAAAGATTAAACAAGCAATGAAAAGAGTGAACACAACAAACATAGTTGCAAAGAGAGCAGTGAGGCACATTATGAAATGATTTTTACATACATGTATAAATCTTAATATGAACGTATGTTTCATTTAGTTAATATTTTTATAGCTGATGAAATTTTTTACTTTAATGTAAACATCTCAGCACATGTAGCCACTAACCTTTCCTTCCAAACTATAATTGATACTGTTGATGAGGTAGGACTGGGAATGCAAGTCCCTACTAGGGGTCATATCTATGTTGGTGGGCTAGATAAGGAGATACAAGAGTTGAGGGGATGGATAGAATGTTTCAAGTTGGTATCGAAGGAGAGTGGCTGCACAATTATGTGTGATATGTGAACAGACATCTTCAAGAAAAACATGATCAACTTCTTGGTGTATTATTCAAAAGGTACCACTTTTTTGAAGTTGGTTGATATTTCAGATCAAATCAAGAATACCAACTATATTTTTTCATTGATGGATACTATAGTAGAGAAAATTAGGGAAAATAGTGTTGTTCAGTTCGTGACTAACTATGAACCCTCCTATAAGATGGTAGCATTGATTGCAGAATTGCCAGAATCGGATCGGAATCAGCCGATTCCGGAATCGGAACGGTCGCTTTCGATCCAATTCCCCCCGGAAGGATCGATTCCGAGGGGAATTCCCCGAGAATCATCCTGAATCGGCAGGATCGGTCGGAATCGATCCGATTCTGACCAATTCAGCCCGGAATCGAAGCCTACAGGTCGATTCCCACATAGGAACCGATATGCGGCGATCCACCCTCTGCCCCTGTCGATCCTAGCGTGATTCCGCCCTCGGAATCGATCGATCCGGCGTAGGATCGCTCGATCCCAGCATTCTGAAGCGACTCCGGAGCGATTCCGAAACCAATTCCAGCGATTCCGACGGAGATCCTGTAGTAATTCCTGGATTCCATCGATCCCTTCAAGGAATTTCGCCGATCCAAGCTTCGTTCCACCTCGATTTAACCTCTTCTTCGATCCTAAGCTGATTGTCAGTAAGATTTCTTCGTCGAAAACCCCGTACACCCTTTCTTACGCGTTTTCGACAACTACGAGCATGGTTAAACTCGTTGATTTCCGATCGAACAACTCCGTTCAACTTACAAGAACATCGATTGGATGTTCTTTTGTACGAGAAAAAATATGGAAACCCCGTACGCCGATTTTGATGCGTTTCTGACGATTCCGAGTATGGTTAAACTTGCCGATTTCCGACCGAACAACTCCATTCAAGTGGTAAGAACATCGATTGGATGTTCTTTATATGGGAAAAATTATGGAAATCCCGTACACCGATTTACTACCCTTTCCGACAAAGATGTAACCCTCTAAACATTTTGAATAGTATGTTCGACGGGTTGTCTGCTTTCCGAACAACCCCTAAAGCAATGTATAGGATGTCTAATAATTTTCTATGAATTGTTCGCAATTTTTGCAGGTATAAGCAAAGGCCGAACATGGTGATATAGCACCAGCACATCCTTCTGACGTGGTTGGGAACACGGCCATATGGTAGACACAGCCAGAAAGAGAGTGCAATGCAAGTGGTGTGGGAAGGAAATGAACGGGGGTTTGTTCCGGCTGAAACAGCATATTGTCGGAACATGTGGAAATGTTAAAAAATGTGATAAAGTGCCATAGGAGAAGAGTAAAGAGATAAGAGACTACATGACAGGTAGAGCCTCTCAATGGTCTATTAAGATTGAGCAGAGGGAGGAGTTGCACAATAAGCTACTTGAGAGGAGGAGAGACCGAGATTTGCCTACATACAAAGGGAAAGACAAGGGGAAGGCACCAGCCGAGCCAGAGCCAAAGAGTGAGGACGACTCCACAGACTCCGAGCTTAGACATGCTAGCCACACTACCAAGCGTGCATCTGCTACAGAGGAAGAAAGGAGGAGGGGCGCAGGAGGTTCAGGATCCAAAGCTGACCTAGTTATTGACCAATCAGCATCAGCTCACCTTACCCGGGACCGGGAGAGTGAGGGATGGAGACAGGAGCCACACCGCCATTCTGCCCGTACTCTATTTACACCGAGTGATGAGTATCTGTTTACGAAACAAAGCGCTGGATAGATAGGGATTAAACAAGCCATGAAGGGGATAAAGGCAACAGGAACAGTTGCAAAGAGAGCTATTCGCCACATTATGAAGTGATTTTTACATGCAGGTATCACTCTTAAAATGAATTTTATGTGTGTTTTATTTAGATAACCTTATTTTTTGTTGATCTAATTTTTTTTAACTTAATGTAGGCATCCTAGCACATGTAGCCACCAGCCCTTACTTCCAGACTGCGATAGATGCTATGGGTGAGGTTGGACCGGGTCTGCAAATCCCGAGCAACAGGCATATATATGGTGGTGGGCTGGAGGAGGAGATGCAGGAGTTCAAGAAGTGGATGGATGGATTTAGATTGGTGTGGAAGGAGAGGAGTTGCACGATTATGTGTGGCGGATGGATAGGTATTACCAAGAGTAGTATGATAAACTTCTTGGTGTATTGTTCCGAGAGGACCACGTTTTTGAAGTCGGTGGATGTTTCTGAGAAGATTAAAAATGCTAACTACATTTTTTCTTTGATGGATGCTGTGGTGGAAGAGATTGGGGAGAAGAATGTAGTTCCGGTTGTCATTGACAACTAACCCTCATATAAGGCGACTGGGAAGAAGCTGATGAAGAAAAAGTAGCATCTGTTCTGGGTGCCCTGTGCGACACATTTTATTAATCTCATACTAGAGGATATAGGCAAGAAAGAGAGTCTCTACTCTTGTCAGGCAAGCATATACGATCACTTCATTTATTTATTCGCATCCCCATCTGCTACATATTATGAGATCATACACAAAAGGGCACGATCTTATCAAGCCCGGTCCTACACGTTTTGCCATGAACTTCATTGCACTGGAGAGTTTACACCGGCACAGACATGCACTGGTTAGGTTCACGCAGTCTGAGGAGTACTATAACTATATGGTGAACCACCTACATAACAAGGAGGAACATCTTGATATTCTTGTCAGATCTGAGAAGCAGATCACTGACAAGAGATTTTGATAAAGGATTGTCTACTACTTGGCAATCATTGAGCCACTGACAGTTGTTTTGAGGTTGGTAGACTCAGATGATAGAAACCAGATAGGCACGCTGTACGATGCCATGGACCGGACAAAATTAAAAATAAAAAAGAAGAATCTCAGAGGTTACAAAAAATGGTGGAAAATCATAGATAATCGATGGAACAAGACTTTGCACCACGATGTCCATGTTGCAGGTTAGTGGGTGATAAAAATATTTGTGCTTACCTACTTTAAGTTTAGTCAATAATTGTCTTATTCATAATGTTAATTGATAAATACCTGTAGGATATTTTTTGAACTCCAGCATCTAATATAGAGGACAGGTGGTGAACGACAACAAGGTGATGCGGGGTACACTATCCGTTATTCAGTATCTCTGTTGATCTCAGCAGGACAGGATAGAAGCTAAGATAGAAATAAGTTGGAGTTTAGTCAATAATTTGGAGTCTAAAATTATAAGACAACTAATGAATTTTTTTAAATATATTTTTCAGATGCAAAGGTATAAGATGAGGATCGAGGTATACTCAGATGTTGATCTGAGATATTCGTGTGACAAAATGTCAGCTAGTATACTTATTTATGATGAATCATTTATTTCCTTATCTTATAAGTTATTGAAGATGTTGGGTTGATTGTTTGCCTTCTCTTTTTTTTGCAGCTGAGTGGTGGGTTCATATGAACACCAAGAGTGTATGGAATTCACTTGCTGCCATTGGTATCAAGATACTCAGCCAGAGCACTAGTTTCTCTCATTGTGAAAGGAATTGGAGTATATTTAACCTGATACATACAAAGAGGACGAACAGGTTGACCTCAGACCAGCTGGAGAAGCTGGTCTTCTGTCATTACAATATGAGGCTGCGCATCAAGAATATCAAGGATCAACAGAAGATCTCTAAGGGGCGATTTGCACGGTTTGCAGGTGGTCCCTACAAGCAGAGGCATACATCCACCACACCACCACCTGAGGAGGTGGACATGGATCAGATATTCCAGGAGGAGCTTGCACTTGCCTCCTGAATAGAGAAGAAAGCAGCCAGGGATCATCCAGTTGAGTTTGATCCCAATGACCATGCATGGGCTGAAGGCGAGTTGGATGGTGTTGAGTCCGAGAAAGATACTCCAACTCCACCTACTTCTCAGGGTCAAGCAGGCCCTTCTTCTGCCCTAGCAACTATACAGCAGCCACCTCCTGACCTCCAACTTTAGCCCTAGCTCCAACCCCAGCCGTCGCTACCCAGCCCATTCGTAGTCCAGGCAAAACGAAAACAAAAGTGACAGCACGAAAAATGGGTGGATTTTCGAAGTTAAAAAAATCATTGGATTGTGATGGGACATCAGAGATGGCTGAAGATGTGAACAGAAACAAGCTGGAGATCAGGCAACCTGTGAGCTCAGATGACAGCACACAGGCTCCTTCTCACTCCCATATTCATGATGACGATGAATGTATACCAACGACGCAGCCATCAGCAATGCAGTCACCTGATTCACGACGGCCAAAGCCGTATTTTACGTTGCATGAGCAAACACCACAACAGCATTATATGGAGCCAGAATATCCAGCATTTTACGATCCTCAACACCCGTGAATTCCTCCACCTGAGCCTACCTACGTCCCACAGTCTGATGCTTACGACTTTGATAGCAAGACATCGTCATTATTTTCATATGGATATACTCCCGCATTTACTAGAACACTAGGCACAACTGAGAAACATCGAAAGCAGCAAGAAGAAGAGGAAGGTCAATATTCATATCATGGATATTGGTGAAGATTGATAACATGTATATTTATATTTTTTATGTTTTCATGTGATACAGTTAAAATTTATTATACTTTTTGTATCTCAACATGTACTTAACATCTCTTCATGTTTATTGACAATTATTCCATATGGATACATGTTAATCGTATTTTTAGATTTTTTAAACCATTTCCTATTTTTTGAAATTTTTTTAAATTTTTTTGATGAAAAAAATTAAAAACAACCGATTCAGGCTAATTCCTAGATCGATTCCTGGGATCCCGATTCTGATTCCGGAATCCGGAGACAGTAGGGAGGAAATTGATGGAGAAGAGACGGCATCTCTTCTGGGTACCAAGCACAACGCACTCCATTGACCTCATGTTAAAGGTTATAAGTAGATATGCTGCAGTTTCTGCACTTATGAGGAAGACGTAAGTTATTACTTCTTCTATTTATTTGTATCCTCATCTGTTGCATGTCATGAGACAGTACACTACAGGGCACGATCTTATGAGACCTAGCTCTACTAAGTTTGCTACGAACTTTATTACATTAGAGAGTTTGCATCGGCACATGTACGCGTTGGTTACGTTCACCTAGTTTGCAAAGTTTTATCAGTATATGGTGGATAACGTGTACAACAACAAGAATCAATTGGAGATTCTTGTCAAAGATGAACAACAAATCACATATAAGATATTTTGGGAAAGGATTGTCTATTATTTGACAATTATTGAGTCATTGGTAGTTGTCTTGAGATTGGTTGACTCAAATGATAGGAACTAGATGGACATTCCGTATGATGTAATGGACTGTGCAAAATTGAAAATCAAAAAAAAATTCCAGAGGGTACAAAAAATGGTAGAAGAACATTGATGACAAATGAGGTAGGATATTGTATCATGACGTATATGCTGCAAGTCAGTGAATATCTTTGTGCTTATTTACTTTTTACTTAGTCAATATTTAGTTTGTTGACAATCAAATATACTTGAATGATTACATGATATTTTTTTGAACCCATGCATCCAATATGGAGAACAAATGTCCAACGACAATGAGATGTTACGGGGTACTCTCTCAATCATTCAGCGTATGTGCAGATCTCAACAAGATAGGACAAAAGTTGAGTTAGAAGTGAAAGTTGAATTAATAATTGGGAATGAAGAAATAATTAGGAACAGTAACCATTTTGAATTTATCAATTTTCAGATGCAACACTATAAGATAAGGATTTGAGTATACTCGAATGCTGACTTGAAATGTTCTTGTGACAAAATTTCTCCTGATATGTTTAATTAAAAACATGCTTTTATGACCTTTTAGAACTAGAACCCCATTGATGTCTAGAGAAGGCCGATTGTTCACTATTTTTTTGCATATGAGTGGTGGGTTCAGGTCAATGTCAAGAGTAGATGAAATCCACTAGTTGTTGTTGCTATCAGGATATTGAGCCAGAGCGTTTGTTCCTCTCATTGTGACAGAAACTAGAGGACATTCAACATGATACACACAAAAAGGAGGAACAAGTTAATATCTGATAGGCTGGAGAAGCTTATATTTTTTTGACCAAAGTTATGTCAAAATACCATTGCATGATATGTCTAGCTCCTCATAAAGTTGAGGGTTTATTAAAAAACAAATGAGGAGAATCAAATGGAGTGGGCCCAATATTTACGTCCAATAAGCCTAAACAAGATCGATGAGCCAAAATAAGGCCCAAAGTTAGAATTCTACAAGTTTTGCTATTTGAAGAAATGCATATGTAAGAAAGTGGTCCTAGAGGATGAGTCTCCCAAATCTAGGACTTACTAAGCCAAAAATATTAAAAGGGGCCCACATGATAGAAAATTATGTTTTTGGTCAGCTGCATTAGAAAATGAGCCCGAACAGCATATCCGGTGTTCTCGACATATTCAAGACACCCGGATGTCTAAAATAGGCCCAAATATCCTATGGGGCCAGATTTGCCAAAATGGGCCCATGTGGCAAGAGATTTTGTTTTTGGGTTGGTTGCATCAAAAAATGAGTCCAAGCAATACATCTAATGTCATCAACATATTCGGGACACCCAAATGTCTAAAATAGACCCAAATATCTTATTGTGCAAGATTTGCTAAAATGGACCTAGGCGGCATAATTGCCATTTTTATATTTAGTGGGCCAAGAATGTCAAAAGATAGTCTCAAATGGCAAATAAAAAGTTCTCAATGTTTATTTGGCACTAAATGACATAAAATAAATCAAGATGGCTTATTCGGTTAAAGATGTCGAAAAATGGGCTCAAATCCTGAAATCACCATATTTCATGCTTGTCTGATCAAAATGTCAAGAAAGAGGGCCCTAGATGACCCATCTAATCAATGTCAACAGGAAATGGGTCTAGATGGTAAAATCTCATTTTCGATGTTTACTGGGCCCAAAGACCTGAGATTGGGCCAGTAACAAAATGATGATGTCATATGGTCCCAATGAGTTAATATTGATGAAATCCCAACTCAGTCGGAAAATCTGACTGATATATGGGCAGTTATTTGAAAAAAAATAAATAAATTTTTCTCTTCTCCTGAGTTGTTAGCAGTCGATATATTTCATATTTATCAAGCTAAAAATGTCAAAAGATGAGTCCAAACGATAAATTCAATGATTGTGGCGAGATGGCTGCGCTGGCTTCTTTTGACCTAAGATCTGATAATATTGATCCAAGGGCTGATATTTATCCTTAAGTAGGATCCAAATCCTTTCAAGGATGCAATAAGAGAGAATCTATTACTTAATAAAATCTATTACTTAATAAATATGTATCCTACCGGTCAGATTGGTGTTCCATTTTCATCAACACCTTTATGCCGATCCAATGGCCTATATTTATCATTTCATTTTATATGATTACCATATTATATAAATATTCAAATAAATATGATCCGGAGCATAATTAAGCCTCAATCAGGCTTGATTTCATGTATCTTCCCCATCCATCAGCTTGAGCTCATTAATTGTATCATGATCATAATGAAAATAACATAATATGTGTCAAGTAATCCCAATTATTGAACTTTGCACTTATTCTCCCTTTTCATATTCAGGGAGAAGTACAAAAATACCCTTTTTAGCTCGAGAATGTTCTAATCAATATATCTGGTATCTGACTTCAATTCTAGCTCATCTGGCCCAAAGGGGGGAAGACCCATGCTACCGCACCCAAGAGATCTAGGTGAATGCTGTCTTCCACTTACTGCTGCTGTCGAAGCCCCAAGCCCCCTAATGCCGCAGATGCTGATGGAGATGTCCATGAAGGGACGAGAAGAAGGTGGTGGTCGATGTTGTCTTCTGATCCCACTACTGTCCGGAAGTCTGCACATCAGAAAATCCTGCTGTGGCTCCCCTTTTTAATGCTGCTGAGGCTGCTGTCGAAGCCCACTGTTCCTTCCCATGTCTCACACTCCTCCTGCACCTGATGATGCTGCAGGTCCCGTTGCTGCTGAGGTCAACAGGCTTCAACAGATGCTGTCAAAGACATGTCTCTCCACCTCTTGTTGCCCCTGATGCTACACGCTCCAATAGATGCTGCTATGCTCATCGAAGGATTCCGGAGGTGCTGCCATTCTTGCCTACCGCAGAAGCAGCAGATGGAGGAAGACCCACCCATTCATATTGATTCCCACGGCTGCTGCCATATCTGCTGTCACCATACTAATCTTGTTGCCACGCACCAAGGACAGATGGAGGCCGAAGTCCCCTCCCCTTGTTGCCCCTGATGTGCTGGTGATGCTGTGCAATATGGGTTCCTTTTGAGGAAGATACTACCAATGTTGTATTCCCCTGAACCCCTTGCTGCTGCTGCTGCTGCTGCTGCTGCCTTTGTCTGCCCAACGAGGACTGATGGGATCCTCACCCGCTTGCTACTGCTGCCATCTGTTAAAGAGGAGGGGCCAAGGATGTGGCTAAGGAGAACAGCATATAAGTCTGAAATGTCCCCACTTCAACCCTCTTTTGTACCCATATGCAGAACTATAGAAGAAAGGCGATACTCAGCCCCCTTAGAACCCATCCAATGGACTAGGATCTCCCTAGGCAGCCTTGATGAAGCAAGAAGATAAAATAAAGACAAGAATGAAGGCTATGAAGATAAGGCCATTTGGGCCTAGATGAATGTAAAGATTTAGCCATCCGGGAAAAATATGACTTATGACATGAAGGATAAGCCAAATATGGCTCAAAAATGGCTTAAAATGGAGCTTTCTAAATATTTAAACATAAAAAAATATTTAATAAGGGTGCCTATACTTAGGCATCTTCATCATGTTGGACAAACACTTTGGGTCTGTGCTAATGTGTTTGATCGCAAACAGGGACCCCGAAACCGCACTCAGTGTCACTGATCCATTCCATAGTGGGGAGAGTTCACATACTCAATCCACTTGGATCAATTCTCACTTGATTTAGAATGAGGTCATTATAGATCAAATTCTATGATCTAAGTAGAGGATCGATGGGAGAAAATCTGTCTGTATAAGTGTGAAACCTCGAAGATCTATATATAAAAATATAAGAATATATGTTGTGACATGGTTTGAAAATTCATTTGATTTCCGTTTATTTGGGAAATGAACTTTCATTATCTCATCTTTGGCTACTATGAAAGTATATGATATTTCATAGAAAATATTAGCCAAAATATGTGGTATGCATATAAAATATATATGTCGAGGTTAGGGTTCATAAAGTTTGTCTTTGGACCTCTCTCCATCGGAAGTTGCGAATTTCCGATGTTAATTACATCGAGATTCTCGAACACCCTTGATTAACCGTCGTAGCAACTCGTATAAAAGGAAACAAATATCCACAAAACATAATCACATCGTCATGTGGGGAGGCTTCAACATAGCCACAATCCCATCATACCATGTCATTTCATACATCTTGTTTGAGGATATCCCGTCTTATGTAGACATGGACTTTCCACTTAATCCATAGAGTTTTGGCCTATAATTGACCTCGCTCTAGATGAAGTGGGAATTTCCCTAATGGATTGAGTATATGTACTCTTTCCACTTTGGGATGGATCAATGACACCGAGTGCATATTCGGAGCCCCGTCCGGAACAAACAATTCGGGACATACCCGATAATATTTGTTCGAGTGTCATGAATATTGCCTAAGTATAGACTCATATTATGCATCTTAAATATTTTTTATGTGTCAAAATATTTAAGATATATGATTTTTATGTCATTTGGGCCACATTTGGCCTTGTCATCATGTCATCGTCATATCTTGGTTCGGGTGACCAAGTCTTCGTCATCTTCTATGCCCAGTTGGCCATGTCTTCATATGCTTCATATCTTCAACTTCATGGTATCTTGGCTTCATTGAGGCTACCCGGGGTGGCCCTTAGTCCATTGTATTGGTTCTAAGGTGGCCGGATATCGCCTTATCTCTTGGCTGCAGCCCATCTTCATTCTTCTCCATGTAGATGACAACATCGGGAGCTGTTTCATGACCAGCTGGGGATTTATAGAGGGTTTGAAGAGAACCTGTTATGGGGTTCATATGGGTTCTGGATATGTGACCTGTTATGGGGTCAATATAGGCTAGCTATATGACCAGCTATGGGGTTGATATATAGCTAAAAAAGTGACCTGTATATAGGTCGATAGGGACTGAATATGTGACTGGTTATAAGGTTAATATATGGCTGAAAGTGACCTGTATATGGGTCGAACAGGGGGTTGGTATATGGTTCGTATATGGGGTGATGAGGGAGCAGGTATATGACATGTTTATGGGGGCTGAATAGAGGACTGGATATGCGACCTGTTATGGGGTCGATAGATGGCTGAAAAGGTGACCTGTATGTGGGTCGATATGGAGTGAATATGTGACCGGTTATGGGGTCTTGAGGGGGCAGATAGGTGACCTGCATATGAGTCAGTTAGAGGAACTGTTTGGCATGGGTATATGGTTATCGAATGTGAGTATGCAAAGAGGTAAACGTCCTGCCTGCATATGGCTGAATAGGGGACTGCTTCTGTAAGATAAAATACCATTGACCAAGGCTATGTGAAGGCTTGGAGATGTGACCGGTTATGGGGTCTATAGATGGCTGAAAAGGTGACTCGTATGTGGGTCGATATATGGCCTAATATGTGACCTATATATGGGTCAGGTAGAGGGACTGATATATGGATTGTTATAGGCCTGAGTATGAGCTGAACATGGGGCGGTATGGAGGTTGAAATGATGACCTGTATATAGGTCAATGAGAGGACAACGACAGACCTGTATATAGGTCAATATAGGGCTATTTTTGTGTGCCCAAACATAAGCCACTGTCATGCCCCTGAATTCAGTCATTCATAGGCTCTCTTGGCCTCCGGATTTCATGATCTTCAAACTGGTATGAATCAGTCCCCTGCATATTGAGCATTTCTGTGTTCAGCTGTCGTGACATCTTCAAGGCCCGGTTGGCCCTCTTCTTTTCATACTTTTTGTTTTATTAAGGCTACACGGGGTATCTTTGGTCCATCATGTGGGTTCCAAAGAGGCCGGGTATAACCTCACTTCCATTGCCACCTTGAGAAACATATGGTGCTTCACATTGGGGGCTATATATGGAGTCAATATAGGCTGAAAAATAGTGACATGTATGGGCACTGTTTTCATAACCTGTATGGGGTCAGACAGGGGATTGAATGTAGCCATATGTGAGGCTAATATGTGTCGTACGGGGGGCTGCTATATGGTCCTGTGTGGGGTTTGAATAGGAGACTGAATGGGCTGATAAGTGACCATGTATATGACATCAGCCTGAACCTGAACATTTAGCTCACAAGTATTGCCAGGATCTAGATCCAAATCTGATCCCAATGCTGACCTTAGGCTAGTCAGAAATCTGTACTAAAACATGCCTTAAGTTCTGCCTGATGATGGGTACCTGCTCTACTTTGCCCAAAGTTTGAAAACATCATTCTAAATGAGACTTATCCGGGCCTGAAATGCTCATCTTTTAAGCCATTCAGGTTCAACCCAAAATCTGCTATACAGAACCTTTATACAAACCATAAGGTGCCTCTTTCGGCCTTCTGCACAAACCTTCAGTGATCTGAGTATATCCAGATCAAAGGCCGGGCAGAATCCCTTCTTTGCCCTCTCTTCAGATACAAGATGAAACCAGCGCCGGAAGCCTGAAGCCATGATTGGACTCCCTGATATACCGATTTCTGAGGGTTAGAAATAGCTGGAACCTCAAGGCCTAAGGTGTCCTCAGTCTGATCCCATGAACCCCTCTCCATATTCTGATTCGGGCCCTCAAGGACATGGGCTTTCGGATATGAAATCCCACAGTACTATGTGATGATGGCCTCTGACCTTATGCCTTAGCTTAGGCCAACATTTCCAGTGCTAAGTCTTATGTGCGCGGCCTCCAATCTCTCATCAGATTTGAGAGCAACCTCCCTGTAAACTTAGGTACTTAGGTCCTGAAATCTGGTCTGAAATGTGCCTTTCCATGTTTACATTCCATATGGTTCATAGAGGTTATGTGTATGCTCCTTGGCCATCAATATATGGGAATCAACATATAAGTATCATTCATGTCACATGGTGTATAACCTGTCCTTGTATGGTGGGGTTTAAATATAACCACAACTCCATCATCTCGTGGTCATCTCATCTATCTTGTGAACACAGATTTCTATACAGAAGATTGTCACTCAGCTCATAGAGGTTTGATCCATCATTGACCTCCTCTTTATGTAGAACTATCATTCTCTCTTGATAACTGAGCTCATCTGCTTTTTCTCTATTATGAGATGGACCAAGAAACTGAACATATGGCTTCAGTTCTGTCCGGAATGTGGACTGGGCTATGCCCAAAAATATGCCACTGTCATGCCCTGATATAGGCATTAGTCTGCTCATAGGCTCTCTCGGCCTCCTGATTCCATGATCTTCAAGCTGGCATAAATCAGTAGACAGCTCCCCTACATGTTGTGTATGTTCTTGTGCTCAACTATCGTGAGATCTTCAAGGCCCGGCTGGCCATTATATCTTCTTATTCTTTGCTCTGTCAGGGCTACCCGGGGGGTCTTTGGTCCATCATGTGGGTTCCAAAGTTGCCGGGTATAGCCTTGTTCTCACAGTGTTACATGAATTTCATGGAGATTTCCCGAAACTATACTCTCTGAATGCTCTGAGGTTGAGTCTTCATAGCTCTGAGACGAGGGGCTTTTGAGCAGGGAAGAATGAATTGGCCAGACACGATATAGGCCTGAACAGGGAGCACTTAAAGGGACCAATTAAAAGTCATTCACTGGGGAATACGAGCATAAACCACAATTGGACTTATGTATGTCCGAATAACAGGGACAAATGAGGGCCATATGCGCCAATAACCTATTGGATACTATCATAGGTTGTATGCAAAATCTGGGTGCTGCCTTTATAGTCACCAGATTTTAGGAAATCTGATATCCCTGCATCCTATATGAAGATGTTTGGCCATGAGATAAGAAATGGGGTAGGCCACGGACCTCTGGCTAGCAGATGAGAGAAAATAAACAGAAAGGAATCCCACGTTTGTATTACTTGATCAAGGTGTTGAGGTATGAACTAAGAGAGGGAGGATAGGTGTAAAGGAACAAGGCTATAGGTTTGAACCAGCGGAAGACAGTCTTTTGTGAGATAGGGATAAGGAAATCTCCATGATTGATTTACCTCTTCCCTTTCTTGAGGACTTGCTTCTGTTGCTCACCGGACAGGACCCCTTGATGCCTCTTTCTGCTGCACTTTTTGGCGTAAGACCAGCCTCTCCTCTTCCCCTTGAGCAGCGTGGGGCCCCTTCCAAGGTGTGGCCATCCAGCCCTGTGAGCAGCGTGAGAAGGCTGTCTTATATAGGCTGCTGGATGGGAGGTTGCCGGCAAGGAGAAGCCTACGTGCGCAACTTCCTCCATGGCTGATAGTGGGAGCATGTTCTCTCGGACGTGAGGTAGTGGGAAGGTGGGGACGTGGGCATCATGGAAGGAGGTGGCTGACATTTATATTTTTAACTTATTCTCCTTCTTCTTGGCATCCGATGACAGCCCTTGACTTGGTCCATGTGGCTGTGGGAGATACAGTACGTAGGTCTCTCTCTTGACCTAATATCTCATCATTTTTCATATATCCAATGGCTCATATTAATCTTCACTTACGCCCTGTTTGGTAACACTATCAAGTACCTCTATCACTATCAATTTTAAAATTGATATTGATAGAAATCATCAAGAGGTGTTTGGTTAATTGTATCAATTTTAAAATTTGTAGTGCAAACAAAGCATATTATGTAATACAAGTGTCCACTTGTATTACTTTTGATATTGATACTCCAACATTTGAAAATATTAATATCAATATTGATATAGTACCAAAAATGAAACTCTAACCAAACAGGGCATAAAGTAGAATCCATTGTCATTAAAGATCCAATAAGAAGTGATCCAATACTTAATAAATATGCATCCAGACCCTTGGATTGATGTTCCATCTCCATCATCATCTTGATAGCCGATCTGATGGCTTATATTCGTTATTTCATTTTATATGATTTTCAAATCATATAAATATCCAAATAAACATGATATGAGACACAATTAGTTTCGATCAGACTTGATTTCATATATCTTTCCAATCTATTATCTCGAGCTCATCAATTGTATCATGATCATAATGGAAGCAACATAATATGTCCCAAATAATCTCAATTAATGAATTTTGTACTTATTCTCTATTTTATATGTGGAGATGTACAAAAATATTCTTTTTGGCTCGAGAATTTTCTGATCAATATATCTGATATCTGTCTTCAATCCTGGCTCATCTGAATCATTTTTTGATCACTTGGACTATTTTGCCCCTGACCTGGTGAGTTGGCGAGAAGCACAAATTTTGAATTTTCTTCCATAACTTTCCGAATATGGGTCGGATTTCTGATCTGAATCAGTTTTCCGCATGTACTAACTTTCCTGCATCATATGAGCCCACAAGTTTGTTAATGGGCCGAGTCCGGGTCTTCCGAACCGAATGTGGCCGAGGAGGGGCATTTTGGTCATTTGGACCCGTCTCAGGTGTTTTGGCCCATAACTTGCCAAATATTAGTCGGATTTTCAATCTGACTTCAACGTTGCTCCATATGGAGCTGGGTAGACCCAATGATGTGCCCATGTGTTATCGGACCGTCCCGAAGTGTCCAAACCTACCGGTGGCGAAAGAGGCCATTTTTACCGTTTGAGGTCCGTCCGACATCGGATTCGACAAACAAGGTATCATTGCGAAGCCCTCGACAAATAGGTCCTCATGGACCCACTTGTTTTATCTTTCGGACTGATATGCCCTCGATAAGGCCATCCGAAAATTGACTTTCGGTGTTTTCTGCATAACTTTCCAAATATGCATTGGATTTTCGATCTGATTCTGGCATTGCTCAACATTGAGCTAGGCGGACCTGATGGTGGTGCCTGATCGTCATTGGGCTGACATTTGGTTGCCCGGGACGAATAGGGGCAAAATGGTCATTATGCCACCCGTAATCCGGATTTTTGGCATTCAAGGCATCACCGCAAAGGCCTTGACCGACAGTATCGTGGACCAACTTATTTTGTTATTCGGACCTATTAAGCCTACCGAAGGCCGAAAGTTGTTTTCAAGCTTCGCCCGTAACTCCGGAATACAAATCAGATTTCAGATCCAACTACGACATTACTCAAGTTTGAGTTGGGCAAACCAAATAGTGGTATATGATCATTATCGGCCAGTCATCGGGTTGATCAAGCCCAATAAGACTTATCAGGTCCGTTCGGCTCGTTGGTCCCAAATATGGTATAATGTGGGTCACCTCCATCTGTTCATTTTTTTCTCATGTACTTTTGCCCGAAACTTGACATATTTAGGTACTTATGAATTTTTTGGTGCCAACAATAAGACAATGGATATTTCCAAATGATTCAAAATGATGAGAAATGATAAGATGTGATGATGAGATGTGAAGTTGATGTTGATGTATTCATATTCACCACTCATATGAATGTCATAAATATATAGATATCTCCATGTCTATGATTGGGGAGCATTATATAACTCACATAGCTAATATGAAATGCAAATATAAAGATGTAATAATCAAATCTGAAACAAACATTATCAATACTCAGATTTAGCGTAGCCGATACTTGAAGAATCATGTGTCTGAAAAAAGGTAGTCAAATCTGATGCATGATAGTCTGAAGTGCCTGACGGTTGGATCTATGTCAAATTGAGAATCATGTGTTCAGCCCCCAAGTTAAGATTTTAGATCTTTATAAACCAGAGGATACATATATTGAATCCTATCACCATCTTAAATTGATGTTCCAAGATGATTGGAATGTTAATGTTAATCTATGGATCCAACACATCAGAATTCAAGAGATAAATTAAAAAAAATCTGATGATCAGTCTAAAGGGCGGAGATTTTCAGGTCAATCCTAGAATGCCTAATGAAAGGTGAGATAACCAAATATGGGTGTTGGTAGTCTGAGATCTGCTCTCTTTACCTAGACTTGGATGTTTGAATAGCTAGGAGAGATGACTTTAGATTACCTGTATGAAATCAACATAGGGGAATGGCCGATGTATGGACTTCAAAGACTCATGAGTTCAAGGCCCCAATCATGTCAAGAATGGAAGGAACGATATCAGATTCGTCTATCAAACCACATTTTGAACATGTTAGTTTCAGATCCATCAAAATGTTTAACTCTAGAACACATGATGAACCCTCAACGAACCTCAAGTCTGATGCTAAGACTTGAATCATAAAAATCAAAATGATAATGAACTCACTCCAAATGAATACAATAAAAATATGATTTTCCACAGTCTAAAATGCTAGACTTTAACTAAGATAACATAAAGCTAAGTTCTTAATGAAAAGAACTTAGAACATAAAAATCTGATTTAAGCAAGTTTCATTAAGTCTAAGATGTTAAGACCTAGATGGAATCTAAATAAAGTTCATAATGAAATTTGATCCGAATATGTTCATATCTAAATTAACTCAAATAACTCGAAACATGTACTAATAAAAGACTTTGAGTTAAAAAAGTTAATCCTATATAAAACATGTCAAAATGTTAAGAATCCACTAAGGCATATAACCTTAAGATGTTGGAATCTTTTCATTAAGTCTAAGATGTTAAGACCTAGATGGAATCTAAATAAAGTTCATAATGAAATTTGATCCGAATATGTTCATATCTAAATTAACTCTAATAACTCGAAACATGTACTAATAAAAGACTTTGAGTTAAAAAAGTTAATCCTATATAAAACATGTCAAAATGTTAAGAATCCACTAAGGCATATAACCTTAAGATGTTGGAATCTTGAAACATATCTTCGTTAAATCATAATCAAACTCAATATCGTAAGTTTGTATTTTATTGAGTTTGTGGGGTTATAGTTCCTATGTGATTATGTTTTGTGGGTGAATGTTTCTTTCAATATGAGTTGCTAAAACAGTTAATTAAATGTGTTCAAGAATCTCGATATAATTAACATCGAAAAATTGCACCTCTGATGGAGAGACTTCTATTCACAACTTTTGTTTGCTCATTAGTTTGAGGATGGTAGGCACTAGAAATTTTGAACTTTATCCCTAGTAAATGTCAAAATGTCTTCCAAAAATAACTCACAAATTTGACATCTCAATTTCTTACAATGGTCTTAGGAAGACCGTGTAACCTCACAATTTCCTTTAAGAACAATCATGCAACTATGGAGGCATCAAAAGTTTTTGCACAAGGAATGAAATGTGCCATCTTTAAAAAAACCTGTCTACCACTGCCAAAATTGAGTCATGTCTCCTAAGGAGTCGGAGGTAGGCCTATGACAAAATCCATCATAAAGAGAGTCAGGGACAGGCAGTACGGTGTACAGTACAGTGTTCTGCTTCCTGACTTTGAAAGTGGCACATGGATAACATTGGGACATAATTTTGGCTACATCTCTCTTGAGACTAGACCAAAAGAACCTATGTCTACCAACTCAATGGCCTTGTTTCGACCAAAATGACCACCTAGACCACCACAATAGCGCTCCCACACAAAGAAATCTCAAACAAATGTTCAAGGAATGCATAATCGATTGCCTAAAATTAGGTAACCATCATGGATAATGAAATTTGGAAATTCCCTAGATGATCCTTGTGTCAAGGTGGAATAGATTCCAAAAAAGTCTGGACAGTCAATATATTCCTCTAAAATTTGTGGGAAACTAATGGCATCTACACTAAAGAATGATAACAGGATGACTCGCCGGCTGAGTGCATTGCTCAAAAGCCCCGGTGTCCTCACCAACCAACCCCAAGTAACTTGGGACTAAGGCTCATGTTTTAGGGCATTTTGATGAACCGATCCAAACCAATTTTAGATCAGAAATCCTCCCAAAGGATCGGCAGATTTGTCCAACCCGATTCCAATCCGGATCGGATCAAGATGCACCAATCCAAGTCACAATTCCAATCACGCGATCAGTGCTCCGGCAAAAAGAAGGTTTCTTTTCCAACCTTGAGCACTGAGTTCCAATCAGCTTTATCCATGACTTCCCTGATAATGAAAGGCTGAGCCACCAATGTAAGTAATTGGAAAGTCATCTTCTTGCCTAATCCCTAGTCAATCACAAAGAGACTCAACTTCTCTTCCTCGATCTAAAGTAGCACTAAGAAGAAGTATAAGGGAGGCCTCATCAGTCAAGTCTTTCTGTTGGTGTGTAAGCAAAGATGACAGGTGCCAAAGTAAAGGTGCCATCAATATATATATATATGCCAATGCTGAAGAGGCCAAGTCTGTTCTGATGTTCAGATGCTTTCTTGCTGTCCCATGGTTGCTGGTTGCTCGCTGGCATGGGTCATCGGTTAAATTCCTTGTCAAATTGAAAACTACAGCTTCACTTTTAAAAAATTAACCATCTAAGTGGAGGCTTGGAGCCATAGAATATAACCTTTAAAGAACATGATCTTCCCTTCGTCAGTAGCTGAAAAAATAAAAAATATTTTGTATGGCAATACAATACCTTTCAAAGATGTTGCAAAAGGAGTTTACACCATTCAGAGGAGCTTGCCAAATGATCTATCCAATTGATAGATCATCCAGATTATTACAAACATCACCCCAAAAGTCAGAACGAGCCATGGATGTCTTAATAAGTTCAGGTTAGTAAATTACAGAAGGGAATCAGCCAAGAAGAGACGTCTGCAAATTGGATGCGAGTGATAACTGAACCTTGGTTTCACGTTTTAATGCCTTCAATTAAGTTAACGACCCAATATTGGCATGAAATAAAATTAAGTAATTTATCTTTGCATTTAAATTAAATCGGTCAAGAAAAGGTTCTTTTGTTATCCAAATGAGAAGAGTAAACAACTCCTTTACCCTCATTAAAAAGCATGTATAAACAAGATTCATCAATCAACACTTCTCACTGAGAAACACGAGCCATCTCCAAGCATGATGCTGCAAAATAAATAAGTCAAGTCCCAAGGATAAACAAAGGTTTTGTTACTAAAAATGTAAATGAGTATGAAAGTTGTGACTGGGAAATACATGAAATAAATAGGTGGGACAAAAGAGCTAACATATTAGTAACACCACCGAAAAACAGCTGGCGGATCTGTGAATCACTTCCTACATTCATGTATTTAGCATCAGGACAATATTTGGAAGCCCAGTCCCGAAACTTTTGTGCAGCTACTCGCTGTTCTGCAATAGCCACTTTTTCAATATGTGCAAGATAGGCTCGATCAACAAGCATCCCCTCTGATTCCATTTTCACTAGTAGCTTGCCAAAAGGGCGCCAATACTTGTTGTACAAGTCATACATGGAACCTTTTCTAGAACCATTCACACTCCACACCTTAGATATTAGTTTTTTCTTCAAACTCTGAAAAAGATTCAAGGTGCTCACCGAATCTAATGCGGAATAGCAAATCCATGGTACCCTTTCTTCCCTCTGAAGTTTTTCCACTGGAGCAACAGTAATAAGTTTGCCTTCAGACCCATCCTTCTTCAGTTTTTTCTTACCAAAGAGAGATTTCATAGAAGTCTTTCCAATAGTAAATACATCCTCAGTATCAGCAGGAAAGCTGCTAATAATGTCTTGATTACTTGTAAGAGCTTCAAGTGAATACCCACCATCAGTCCTCCTGGAAGAATCCCATAGACGTGCAAGATGCATTGTATCCGCATGAAATCCAGAGATATTGATGCCATAATTCTGTATAACATGACTGTCAAAGCTGTAGTTATGCCAAACCTGAAATGAAATAAAAATTAACCTGCCAACCGCTACATATGTAGCCAAAGAAGATGAAGAACCATACCAATTAAGCCACGTAAACTCAACTAAGCAAACATTTTTTTTTATAGTGGTTGGTACCACAATTACATAAACAACAATTTAGGTATAAAAAATAGGTGACCTGAACCAAAAGGATCACCCAAAGTGAAAAATACACAAAAACAGAAGAACACCGAGTTGGTGCATGATTAAGGCTCTTTCAAAAACGACAAGGAGAACCAAAAAGATTTAAAGATGAAGAACCTTGACCTCACACCACTCTTTCACCATATTCTATGAATAGAAAACGCAATAAGCTTTGCAGGAGATGACACTTTCTTAAAATGCATTCTATTTCTTTCCTTCCATAGTTGCCAAAAAAGTAGCATGAGGATCAACCACCATATTTGAGTTTCCCCCTTATTCTCCCAACAATTTCACAAATAGAGAAGCTGGGGAACCAATGTGGGGATGGAGATATAGTCTCCACCACAAAAAGGCCTAGATCGGATCAGAATCGATCTAGGCCCATTTTAAGTTTATTTTTTTGTTAGGCTTTCCGAAGGACCGATTCGAGATCAGTTTTTCTCCGGAAGGATAGGCCAAACCTGCCGATCCGATCCAAATCCGGATCAAATCCCACCAATCCGGGTCCCAATTTCAATCTAGCGATCCTTAAGTAAGACATTAAGAGGTGATAAACCTAAACAAGATTTCCATCTCATAAACAAAATAAAAAGTTACAATATATAATAAAATTTACATATAGTAAGAACAAATTTTTATAAAGAATATATTACATATTCAAAATTCCAAGGACAAGACAATATAAAGCAAAATCGATTTACCCAATGACGAGTTCTTTTTGAACTTCCTCTTCTAAAAATCAGTAATATATTGTTCATAATATATGCAATAGCAATTCACACTATCACAAGTAATAAAAAGATTAAAAGTACATAGCAAGTTAAAGAGACGGGGCATGGGGTGGCTGGCAGGAAAAGATGGACATTGTGTCTGACATGAAAAGGTGGCTGGTGGCCGGCAGCACTGGGGTGGCCGGCAGGAAGAGACAGACATTGTGTCCAACAGAAAAACATGGCTGGCAGCCAGTGCCACAAGAGATGGACGGCAAGGCAAGAGGTGGCCACCAGGAGAGTTGTAGACAGAATGGCGGACTAGGGAAAGACGAGAGAAAGAGAGGGACACCTCCCACAATGCACAAGGCCATGGACAACCATGAAGAATGGGTTTGAAGAAGATGGAGAGCTTTCCCGGCAGAAGGCGAGACTCTTATGAGCGAACAGCAGCAATCTCCCCCTGAGCTAGGGCTTTTTTCTCTGAAAGATGCATCCTCAACGAAATGGTAAAGGGATTTGGGGCATTAGTTTAATTAAGTGGACCCGTTTTGGAGGGGGTAAACAGACAGTTCATATCGCTAGGCCATCACTAGACCAGACAGAACAGCATTGAAGCGGCCAGGCAGGCACCTTGTGCGCCTAAGCAGCCCAGGCATCTGACTTTTTCCAACCCGAGAAGGTGAGGGTACAAGGGTGTCAAGATTTACCATCTTGCCGCCAAAGCAGCATCTAGACTCTTTACACGACAACTATGCACATAATACAACTAGGAACCCTGGCCTTCCACAAAAAAACATCACCTGCATACTAAAGATAAAAAATTCTCAAGTAAAACCTTGAATGAAGTTTAGACCTTCAGCTTTTCATGAGAGCTAACCATTGATTGCAGAATCGGCGGAATCGGTCCGATTCCGACCGATTCCGGAATCGGATCCCGGCGGAAGGACCGATTCCGGGAAGAATTCCTCGGAATCGGTCTGAATCGCCTGGAATCGGTCGGAATCGATCCGATTCCGACCGATTCCATGTGGAATCGGTCGATCCGACCGATTCTTCGGAAGGCCGGGTTGACCCGGCCCCGGTTCGATTCCCGGTTCACTCTGGACCCGCAGAGCTGGCCTCGGTCGATCCCGCGGCGGAAGGAGGAAGCGCAGGCGATTCCGGCGCGATTCCGGCGATTCCGGCCTCGATTCCGTCGATCCACCGTCGATTCCGGCCGATTCCGTCGATCCAGGGTCGATTCCGGCCCGATTCCACCGATTCCGGCGATTCCAAGCTCGTTCTTCAAAGGATTCCGCCGATTCAAGCTCGGATCGGCATCGAATCAACCTCTTCTTCGATCTTTGTAAGGTTTTTGGTAAGATTTCTTCGCCAAAACTTCGTACGTCCATTCTTACGCGTTTCCGACGAGTTTGAGTGTCGTTAAACTTACGATTTCTCCGTCGAACAAGTTCGTTTAAGTTTTGAAGTATCCGGATATGTCCATTTTGCACGGAAAGATTCGGATATCCCGTACGCCTATTTTTACACGTTTCCCACGACTCCGAGTAGAGTTAACCGGTGATTTGTGATCGAATAACTCATTCGAGTTGTTTCAACATCGATTGGATGTTCTTTGTACGAAAAATTTCGGATACCCGTACATTGATTTCGGCAAATACGTAACCTTTAAACATACCGAATGGTGTGTTTCTGGTTCATGCCTACCCGAACAGTCTAAAACAATTTGTATGTTATCTAATCATTTTTAGTGCATTGTTTACAATTTTTGCAGATTTAAGCAATGGCGCGATCAAGGTGACGCGGCAAAGCGGCACGTGCTTTCGGCGTGGGTTGGGAACACGGCAACGTATACGGTAGACCTAGTCGGGAAGAGGGTACGGTGCGAAAGTGGTGCGGGAAGGAGATGAACGGGGGGGGGGGTGTTCCGGCCAACAACATATTGCCGGAACGGGTGGAAATGTAAAAAAATCCGACAAGGTGCCGAGGGAGAAGAGTGAGGAGATGAGAGGATGCGACATTATTGCGTAGAGCCTCGAACGTACATTCGGATCGAGCGAGAGGGAGGATTGCGGGACGAGCTACTCGAGAGGAGGAGGGACCGCGATTCTGCCTACCTCCAGCGGAAAGGCAAGGGAAGGCGACGACTCGGCCGGAGCCGAGAGCGAGGACAAGTCCACGGACTCGAGCTTGGACGTCAGGCACGCTAGCCAGCGGCGCATTGGGCCGAGAGGAGGACGGGGAGGAGGGGAGCGAGGAGGGTCCGGGTCCAGAGTTGACCCGGCTTTGGGCCGATCGGCATCGGCTCGCCTACCGGGACCGAGAGCCCGACCCTCAGAGACGGGAGCCGCCGCGTTCCACTCCTACCAAAGACTCGATTTACCGAGTGACGAGTATTTATTTAAAGGAAACGAGTGTTGGGCGAGATGGGGATAAAGTAAGCAATGAAAGGCGTGAAGGCTACGAACGGCACGCAAAGAGAGCCGTTCGCCACATTGTCGAATGGTTTTTACGTACGAGGTATCGGTTTTAAATTAAATTTGACATTATGCTGTTTATTTACTAAAACTTAATTTTACCACGATCCCATTTTTTTTAACTCGATGTAGGCATCCCAACGTACGTGCACCACCGGCCCCTACTTCCAGAGACGATGGTGGATGCCGTGAGGCCCGGACCGGGTTCTGCAAGCCCCGGCAGCCGGACACGTATACGGCGCCGCTCGTACGAGGAGGTCGAGAGTTGAGGGAGTGGACGGACGGGTTCAAGTTAGTGTGGAAGGAGAGGGTTGCACAATCATGCGATGGGTGGACGATTGTGCATCCCAAGAGGAGTATGATAAACTTCTTGGTGTACCGTTACCGAGGGGACCACATTCTTGAAGTCGGTAGATGCACGGGAAGATAAAAATGCCGACTTCATCTTTTCTCCGATGGATGGGGTGGTGGAGGAGATCGGGGAGGACAATGTGGTTCGATTGTCACCGACAACGAACCATCGTATAAGGCGGCCGGGTAGGAAGTTGATAGAGAAAGGAAGCACATCTTCGGGTGCCTGTGCGGCAAAGACATTCCATTAGATCTCATTTTAGAGGATATAGGCGAGGAGGAGGGTGTATACACTTGTCGGGCGGTGCGCAGACGATCACATCTTTTATTTATTCGCATCCCCGCCTCCTACATATCACGAGATCTCGCGGGAGGGCACGATCTTGTCGGGCCCGGTCCGACACGATTTGCCACGAACTTCATTATGCGGAGAGTTTACACCGCAGCGATGCATTGGTTAGGTTCACGTCCGAGGAGTATTACAACTATATGGACAACCTGCGTACAAAAAGAAAGGGTTGGAGATTCTTGTCGGGTCCAGAAGCATCGGCGACAAGAGGTTTCGGGAGAGGGATTGCCTACTACTGGCAACAATCATCGAGCCAAAATTGGTAGTTGTCGAGGTTGGTAGACTCGGATGACGGGGACGAGATGCACACCGTGGTATGATGCTTATGGACCGCAAAGTCGAAAATTAAAGAAAAAAATCCCGGAGATTCTGAAAAGTGGTGAAAGATCATTGATGACCGATGGGACAAGACCTGCACACGATGTCCATCTTTACGAGGTAAGTTGGTTAAAAAATTATTTTTTCTTTGTATAATTGTCTTATACGCACGGTGTTAACTAATAAAATCTTGCGGGATATTTTTGAACCCCGCATCGATATGGAGGACGGGTGGTGAACGACAACGAGGTGATGTGGGGTACACTTAGTTATCCAATGGCATGCCGATCTCGACGGGATGATGTAGGCCGAGATGTATGAAGTAATGTAGTTCATTAAATACATTGGACTAATTACGTGCAACAATTAATTTTTTTTTTAAATGTTTCGGTTGTATACGATGAGGGTCGGTGTATACTCGTATGCGACTGAAATATTCGGTTGACAAAGTGTCACCTGGTATAGTAATAGTTCACGAGGAATTTCTTTCTTTTCATATAAGTTATGGTGATGATGGGCTAATTGTTTTCCTTTTCTCTTCTTGTGTTTTTCTTGCAGCTGAGTGGTGGGTTCAGGTGAACACCAGGAGTGGATGGAATCCACTTGCGGCCATCGGTATCAGGATACTCAGCCAGAGCACCAGTTCCTCCCATTGTGAGAGGAACTGGAGTACATTCAACCTGATACATACGAAAAGGAGGAACAGGTTGACCTCAGGCCAGCTGGAGAAGCTGGTCTTCTGTCATTACAACATGAGGCTACGCATAAAGAACATCAAGGATCGACAGAAGATCAACGAGGAGCGATTTGCACGCTTCGCAGGTGGTCCATACGAGCAGAGGCATTCCTCCGCCACACCGCCACCCGAGGAGGTGGACATGGATCAGATATTCCAGGAGGAGCACGTCCGCCTCCTCGGATAGGAGAGGGAGGGAAGCCGGGGATCATGTACGAGTTTGATCCCGATGACCGTGCGTACGGGCTGAAGGAGAGTTGGATGGTGTTGAAGCCGAGGAGGATGCCGGCCTCCACCTCCATCTACTTCGGGCTCGGGGCAGTGGCCTTCTCTTGCCCGGCGGTATGGAGCACACTGCCGGCTTTAGCTCTGGGCCTACTCCGATCCCGGCGGCTACCGGCCTCATTCGGTCCGGGAGAACGAAACAAAAGGTGTGCACGGAAAATGGGAGGATTTGCGAAAGTTGAAAAAAACTTTGGGTTCGGACTTTCTGGTAGTTCGTAGATGGGCCAAGAGGTAAAGAGAAGGAAGTTAGAGGTCGAGCGTCTGTCGGCTAGATGACGGCGCGCGGGGCTCCTTCTCACTCCTCGTGATGATGACGAGGAGTGTATACCGGCGACGCGAGCCATCGGCGGCACGGTGAGTCACCCGATTCGCGGTTTCCCAAAGCCGTATTACACGGGACGAGCAGACACCGCATTCGTATATGGAGCCACGATCAAGGCGATTGGCGGGTTCGACCGGCGGTGGATTACACCACCAGCTCCACCATCCTCTCCGCTACGTCCCGGCGTCCGCGTCCGATCCATACGACCTTGATGGCATGGCATCGGCATTATTTTCATACGGATATGGTCCCGGAGCAAGATATGAGCGAGCACGAGGAGGAGCGTCGCGGCGGCGGAGAGGAGGAAGATCCATATCTATATCCTAGACATTGGTAGTAGATTGATATGATGTAATTTTTTTTTTTGATGATGTATCAACTCTTTTATTTTTGAATCAATGGAATTGGAATATGTACTTAACTTCAAGTCTTCAAGTGTTCAATTGATGTTCATTAGTATTTGTATGATGTGGTCTTGTGGATATCATGCATTGGTTTTTTTTAAAATGTTTCTAACTTATTTCCTATTTTTTTAGAATTTTTTATGAATTTTTTGAATTTTTTTGACGAAAAAAAAAATCAAAAAAAAAAACGATTCCGGACCGATCCGGAATCGATTCCCTTCCCAGGAATCGGCCGATTCCGGCCGATTCCTGGAATCGGAATCGGAGGTCCGATTCCGATTCCGATTCCGGAATCCTTGGAGCTAACATATCAAAGAAGATAACACAGAAACGGAGAGATAGGGGTCCTCTTGGAACAATCCTCTTCAGCTATGAAATAAAGACATTTTTAAGGTGGCGGTGGCACAATTCATTGAAAGACAGTATAAAAGAGAGAATACAAAGAAAGAGGGAGAAATTTGCAATCTAAAGTAAGTCTTCCAATCATAAAACCTGGAAGGACAGTGTCATCACCAAAGAACCCAAAATAAGTGAAAAAACAGCATTTGATTTAAAAGGTAGCACTAGAAATAATTGAAGAAACACTGCCAAACCAGTGAGAGAAAACACAATGGTTCGCTCCCTCCAAATAGCCCACAAAATCACAAGAAAGGTCAGCTTTCATAGATTCAAATCAGCATTCCAAGGATCTAATCTGTCATCAAAGGCAACCACCTTAGGTGCCTAGGCACAAGACGAGGTGAGGCAAGGCCTTAGTGCTTCACCTAGCTTGCGACCACCTTAGGCGGTCGCCTATTCCACCTCAGCCACCTAGGCAGTCGCACGCATCTTCAGACTATCCGCCGAAAGTGCTCCGAGGCCCCGGAACGTCGAATGTAATAGGTGACCGGGTTCCCCCAGTCTTTATCCTTTCGAGGCGAGTTCGAGGGGTGCTCGAGACTATTTAAAAAAAAAACATCAACCGCCTCAATTGCCTCAAACACAAACTTTTCTATTTTTTCCTATTTTAAGATTTATTTTTTGGTTTGTTGTTTAATTCAACTTAAGATCATATCTTATACACTGTATTCCCTTTCTTTTTTTTTAACCAATGAAATAGTGACCGTGTGTCATATTCAAAAAAAAAATTAAGAACAAAAAAGACAAAAACTTGAGAATTATTGTTCAATTATTGTTACTCCCATATTATTTTAGAATTATTAATGTACTTACATGCTTATTTTAGAATTATTGTTCAATTGTTATCACTTGATATATTAATGTACTTCAATTGTTGTTGCAAAGTTAGATAACATAGAAAAGATGAGTCTTTCCTACATTTTTGATATATTTTCTGCATTTTTTGATGTATTTCCTATTTTTTAATATATTTCTTACATTTTAGATATATTTGCTGCTTTTTTTAAATGTACCTCTTGTATTTTAGAAATATTTCCTACTTTTTTAGAAATATTTTATGTTTTCTTACATGTATTTCCAATCTTTTTAGAGGTATGTGTTACTTTTTTTCACTTTCAAATAACCCCCAAGTGTATAAAAATTAATAATAATAATAATAATAATAATAATAATAATAATAATAATGTCGCCTCAGATGCCACCTCAAGTGCCTAAGGCGAGGCCTTCCTCACGTTGGTCTCCTCTAGCCTCTGACTACATAGGATCTAATTGACTACATACACCCCTAAAGCTAAAAGATATCCTAATTATCAGGCCAATCGAAACCTATACTCTTAAAAACCAATCTCAAAGTCATTGATTATGCTGCACTGCAGAAAAAGGTCATTACTGTCTTCCTTGAAGCTTCCATGGAATACACAACTAGTCCTGTCCACACGTGATGATGACAAGCTACTAAGATAGTCCCCAATAAGCAAACACCTCCACTACAACATGCACAAGAACATTCTGTGGATAGACAAGATCCCACACCCCCTTACACCTAGGTACCCCACAGTCACCATAAAGTGCTTGGAACAACCTGCCTTCATTGAGAAACGTCTTCTCAAGTCAAGATTTCACTGATCCAGGTCATATGACTCAAAACATTACTACTCTAATAGCTAATGAGCTTGAAAAAAAGGATAAACAAACAACAATTTCAACATCTTAAGGTCTCTCCTAAAAGTGAAATTCCATCTTAAAGAAGCAAATTTACTCCACAATCAGCAATCTCGCTATTTTTGGAGCAGCACACGTAAATCTTAGAAACAAACATGAGAGAGGTGAATGACCTATCCATTGATCTTCACAAAAAATGGGTCTGACTCTAATACTAACCAAAATAGAAGTAGAGGACCAAAAGAAATTGTAGTTTTGATAAATCTCTTTATATATGGGAAACAGTCTCTCAGCTAATTCCGAGACTCAAAATGGTCAGTAGAGAGATATTTTGATCTTACCACATCTGCTTAAATCCACTTATCATCATTTGCCAACCCCCACAGCAGTTTAATAAGCAAAGATTTGTTCATCACTTCGAGAGGCACTAGACCCACCCCCACTTTCCCTGATTTTTGCATCCCATCAACATTTTCACATCTAACGGGAAACTTTGTACCATACATTTTGAGAGGATCCATCTTATGCCTGCAAACAACCGTTTTCCTATCCAATATTGTAATCTTCTTTCAATAGAACTGATTAATGGCTGCCAATCCTTACTCTTTAGATTGAGAGGAGACAATGGTAAGCCTTTATGGAAAGCTCCTTCCATTCTGTCAAAGATCAGAGGGAAAAAGGACCTAGATACATATGAGATATTAATACCCAACAAATCACATTTAACAATATTGATCTTAAGGCATGCAAGGTTGTAACCCTTTCAAAAGAATTCTGAAATTCACAATCATTTGTTCTTCAGGTGAAGAAAAAGAATTGAGCCATCAGAAACTTAAGATGAGAGTTTAAACACTATGTTCCTACCAACAGCATTATCTTATGATGACTTTGTCGTGTGCTTTCTACCACAATAAACTCTACATATTTGGCCAACCAGTACAGAAAGTATAAATAGGATGGCATTAGCATGATCCCCTAGAGCTCTTAAAATAACTAAATAACTCACCATTCATTACTATAGAAAAGCAGGCAGAATTAACACAATGATGAACCCATTTGATCAATTTGAATCCAAAACCCATGAGTTGCAGCATCCTCTGCAAACACTACTAGTTGATCATGTAATAAGCCTTCTCGAAATCTAACGTAAAAATAATACTCTTTTTTTCCGACTTGCTGATCATGAAGACATTCGGAAGTCACCTTATAGTAATCCAAGATACATCTCCTTGAAATGAAAGTTGATTGATTGTGACTAACAAGAATGTCCATGTCATCTCATAATCTACTAGCCAAAACCATAGTGATCAATTTGTAACTACAATTCAGGAAACAAATGGAGCAACAATCTTTAATGTAACAAGCATGTCCCTTCTTTGGAATAAAGACGAGTTCTAGCATTCAGAAAATGGACTGCCCATGGAAGAGAGTTGAAAGGAAGGTGTTGATTTACCATTAATAAGAAGAGAAAATGAAGCTAAGGACTCAGAAGACACATTGATGGATCCTCCCAATCCATTTGTCTCTAAAGTCCATTTGCTCCATTAGGCAGAACAAGCAAGTCTAGCAATCCTATGCCTTCTCAAAGTCGAGCTGATGTGGAACGAAATAGATTTAAAACCAGAATCAAAGACTAAACAACCTCAAATATGCTAAGACGAAATTAAATTGACCAAAGTCTATTTATTCCGCCTAAAACCCGGATCCGCCAACGCTGTGTTGGGCCAGCGTACGCATGCATCGTCGATGCTGGCCCATTGACCCGAACAGTAGGGTCACGATCAAATCTAGAGGGCGCGGAGACGGGCGTTCAAGAGATGGTGACCGGCAAGGATTGCCATCTCAGATCTTGACTTCGTCTCGGGGGGGGGGGGGTGAAAGAGAATAGATCTCGGAGAGATCTCAGAAAAACCTCGGAAGATCTGATCTCGGATCAAAATGTATATATGTATGAAATATAACATAATATCTTATAAAATAGGAGTACATCAATTAATTTACATGAAAATAAATAACACATTTTGTATATCAACTGTGTGAATGAACAATTACAAAGCACTTTCAATACCAAAAAGATGATCTTTGTGCTTCTAAAAGATTTAAACTTGTATACAATCTTATTTAAATATTAATATAGTATTAAACTTGTAACACATTTTCATGTAATAGTATAAGTGATACTGAAATATATTAAATGTATTTACACTATTATAAATGGGACATAGAGTAGTCACGGATCGATCGAGAAAAATTCTTTATAGACCAATCTACATAGGGTGAGATCTCGGCGATCTCGTATCTCGGTCCCTTGGAGAGACCGAGATTCTCGCGAGATCTCGGCGAGATGGAAAACCATGGTGACCGGCAAAAATCCCAATTGCGGAGTTCGTAGGCGGAACCCAATTGGTATAGTGGCGTTGTGGCAGTCGCAGGATGCGGTATGTACGGTTCATCATCTCGTGAGAATCTCGCGAGATCTCACAAGATTCTCGGTCTCGCGGCAACGGCGAGAAACGAGACAACCGAAATCAATCGGTTGCATCTCACCACTTCGTTTCCTGGTCTCGCAGGGTCGCATAGGCGTACAGGGGCACAATGGTGGCCTCCCCCATGTTAACAGACGAAGCGTCCGGCCGGTCGGCCACGCGAGGTCACTGAAGAACGGGGAAGAGAGGGGCACCGGGCAGGTGGACGCACTCCAATGGCAAAAGCCTCATCGGTCGACCACGCCATTAGTCACACCGCACGCTCAACAGGGCCGGTCGGCCACGCGAGCTCACGGAAGACGGGTTAAAACCCATCGTCACACCCCCCGACGGAAGATGGAAGAGGAAGAGGCGACCTAACCTCTCACGGTGGCGACCCACGGCTGCGACAGGCGAGTTCTCCGGCTCTGACGGCGGTGACCAACGGCTGCGGCAACATCTTCTCCGACTATTGCGGCGCGACCAACGGCGAAGGCAACTCCGGCTTTTACAGAAGCGACCGACGGCGAAGGCAACTCCGACTCTTACGACGGCGGCATCTTGTGACGGCGAGGGCATCGTCTCCGGCGGGGACATCCTGTGACGGCGGTAACTCCGGCAGACGAGGTGGCGAGGCTCGCTCGCGACTGCGCAGGGGAGCTCGGGATGAGAACAGGTCTCAGCTCGGTCAGTGACTACGCGCAACGCAACACGGTCAAAGGTAAGTTAAATATTTATTTTTTATATTTTTTGTTAATTATAATATAAAGTAATGAGATTAATATATAATTTTAACATATATTCTTATGTTAAATATAGTAAGATTGTCACATTATTATTAAATTGAAATTATTTAAAGTTTAAGTATAATATAAAATATTAAATGTTCAACTGTTATTTTATTTTTTTAATTTCCAATTTATTTATTAAATATAAAAGGATTATGTATAATTATTTTGTATATATATTAAGATTATATAATGTGTAGTTTACAGTTTAAATATAATATTATTATGGTTTAAATATAGTTATATTTTAAATAATTAAAATATCATTTTATATTTTAGTTTTATTGTAGTTTACATTTCAAATATAATAGTATTAATTATGATAAGTTATATAAAGTTTAAATATATTTATTTTATAATTTATAAAAAAAAATTATTAATTATAAACATTATGTTTTATATTTTTTCTTATATATTATACGATAACAATTTAAAAAACACAATAATAACACAATAAATATATAATTTTTAATACTTATATAAAATTTCTTCTTGAACGATTTTTTGTTTTTGACAAATAACATAGGCCTCTTTTATACCATTGGAGAGCTTCACTCTTACTCTCCCATCTGTCATCTTAAGGGTTTCAACATTTTTTTATTTTTTATAAATTGTAATAATTAAATAAAATACAAATTTATTATTTATAACATATAATATTATAGAATATTTACATTTAGTTAACTAAATATAATAATATATTTATATATATTATATATTATATATATTTTTAAATATTAATTATTTATAATTTTAAAGTAACACAATGAAATTAAATTATTTTAAAATTTTATTTTATTTAATTATTAACGTAGTTTTAAATATATTTTTATTTTAAAATATTCAATTATAAATATTTATTAAAACCATATTTTTATAAAACTATGAACATAATACAAGATATATATATATATATGAACATATTTTTAGGCTTTTTAAATTTTTAGTTTAAAATTTAGATGTAATAAGATCAATTATAATAATACTATATAAAGTTTATACGAAATAAAAGTATTACATAATCATTTATGTATTAATTTTATTGCAGTTTGTAGTTTAAATATAATAAGATTATATACAGTTTATATGTAAAATAAATTATTCAATATTAATATATATTTTAGGTTTTTTTAAATTTTATGTTTAAATATAATAAGATTAAAAAACCTAACAAATTATTAAATATTTTTTTAATTTTAGGATTTATTATAGTTTGTATATATATTAAGAATAAATAAAGTGTAGTTTACAGTTTAAATAAGGCTATATTTAGTAAAATAAATAATATTATATGCAGTTTATATGTAAAATAAATTATTAAATATTAATATGGATTTTAGGTTTTTAAAGTTTGCTGTTTAAATATAATAAGGTTAAAAAACCTAACAAATTATTAAATATTTATCTGTTTTTTGAAATTATTATAGTTTGTATACATATTAAAATTATATAAAGTCTAGTTTACAGTTTAAATATAATATTATTATGGTTTAAATATTATATAGTAAAATTATATTATAAAGATTATAAATATAATGAGATTATATAATAAAAAATATAGTAATATATTATGTAGTTTAAATATAATAATTTTTTTAAATATTCTGTAAATATTTAACTTACTTGTGAATAGTTTTGTAGTTTAAATATAATAAGATTAAAAAACCTAACAAATTATTAAATATTTATCTATTTTTTGGAATTATTATAGTTTGTATACATATTAAAATTATATAAAGTCTAGTTAAAAATTTAAATATAATATTATTATGGTTTAAATATAATAAATTCTAGTATGTGAATTCATTGATGTACTCCCATTTTATAACATATTATGTTATGTTTGTCATTTTATACATATTACATATATACATTTTGATCCGAGAATCCGAGATCCGATCTCCCGAGATTTTCCCGAGATCTCTCCGAGATCTCTTCTCTTCCACCACCACCCCCGAGATGAAGCCGAGGTCCGAGATGGCAAACCTTGGCGGTATGTAGGGGAAAATTCGTGACGGTGGCATGAACGTCGTGGATTGATCGATCAGGAGTCGCCGCCCCTTGCGGAGTCTTCGCAGGCCCAGAAGCTTTGCGGAAACTAGACCTCGGATACCTAATGCTTCACTCAATGCCACGAAGACCTTCTGCACACAGAGATGCCTGAATGCTAGCGAGGCAACCTCGACGATTGGCTGCAGCAATAGTTGAAGAAGAAGAGGCTGGCTCTAGAGCTAGCTGCGGAAGATGCCAGATCGGCAAGGCACCCGCGCCAGAAATGGAGACAGATTCTGGCCCTCCATAACTTCACCGCAAGATCTGAAGGCCAACGGCTTGCAGCAGTCTTCAAATCCTCCGGGGATCGCCGGAGTGGAAGAAGACAGCCATTTGAAGAACCGCACGCAGCGATATCCTTTTATGAACAAGTCGTCACTGTTGACGAAGAAGAATGGTGAAGGGTGGCCAAACGCCCTGTGGCAGACAACGAACAGATCCGAGAACCACCAGATCTGCCGATCTAAGACCTGAAAACCCTTCGCCGATGCTCAGTTCTATTGACATTGCGGTTCTTCCGGCACCGTAGGAAGACGATGAAGAAGAACGGGATCATTGATGAGACGACAGTGCGGAATGGACGATGACTTCAGGGTTCGCCAGAGTTGTCTCCACCGCTGCCGTCGACTCGCAGCAGATCTGTCGACGCTGAAGTAGATGACATTGATCCACCTTCCCGATCTACTGAACGGGATGCTGTCGCTTGTAAGATCGAAGAAGAAGAGGACTGGGAAAGAAACAGGGGGGAATGAGAAGAGAATGGAACTCGGCTGAAGGTTGGAAGGGGGTAAACAGCCTCACTGGGGAGTTCCAAGGAGGAGATGAGAGGCGCTAATCGCCAGGAGGAGGGATACGATCAGGCTGCAGCCCTGCCACTGCGCGCTATGCTACACTAAACTAAGCTAGGCCATGCTACACTACGAGACTACGCGGGAAACTCCTGAAATGATCCAAAAATTCCAATTCAACTACTGAACTGTGCGTACAAGATTCTTTATATAAGGAGTTCTGATGGATTACAAAAAGACCCTTCTTCATTGACTATATACAAAAAATGGTAAACCTTAAAGGCCCTGTTAAAATGAATATTTACAGACTTAGACTCAATGTAAAAAGCAACCTAACAATTGTTTTAAAACTCTACGAAATGTCCCCATCACGAGCTTAACAACAAAACCCGGCTTCCTTGATGTGGATACAGCAATAGCATGAATACATTATTCAGTGATAAAAAGCTATGTTAAATCCGTCTCCCTTTAATAAAAGCAGTCCGACTACCTGGGATAAGGTTGAGTCAAGTCTGAAGGCCTACACCTTGACAATAATTTTATCCATCCCATTCGAAACGCAGATGGGTCTGAAATCCTTCAAATTATCAGCTCCCTCTTTCTTCATGTTTGCACTAAGAAAAAGATGTTCCAACAAGCACAGTAAAAGATGAGGAAAAGCCACCCAAGGATCGCGGGATCGGAATCGGAATCGGGATCGGTGGGTACCAATCCGATCCGGATCGGATCGGATCGGACCGATTCCGACCGATCCAATGGAAGAAAATCGATCCAGAATCGGTAAGCAAAAAAAAAAAAACGATCCGATTCCGATCCGATCCGATTCCAGACCGATCCGGACCGATTCTGGCCGATTCGGACCGATTCTGGCCGATCCTGGCCGATCCGACTGGAATAGCAAAAAATGAAAAAAAATGATTTGATTCCGATTCCGATTCCGATCCCGACCGATTCGGCCGATCCGATTCCGATTCCGATCCGATTCCGATCCGATCCCGACCGATCCGGCCGATCCCGACCGATTCTGCCGGAACTTTTTTCCGGATCGGTCCTTCAGCCAAGAATCGGATCGGCAATGGCCGATCCGATCCAGGAATCGGCCGATTCCGCGATCTATGAAGCCACCAGGACCTAGAACCTTGTCCCATTGAAGATTAAAAACTGCCCTTTCCACCTCTTCAGATGGCACCAGAGCCTTCAGTGTCAGCGTAGCATCATCTAAGATAGAAGAAAAGGAATCAAAACGCTATTATGGAAGCCTTGGTGTAGAAAAGTTTCTGATATAAAGCCAAATATCCAGAAGACTGGATGACTTCTGGAGTGGAAAGAATGGAAACCTCCAGCTTGAGCAAAGAAATGTAGTTTATGCTCAGGAGAGAAGAGATCATCTTAAAAATGTATGCCATGTTAATATCCTCCTTAAGCCATTTCTCCCTACAGCATCTTGAGAGGTGGACAACCATAGATGGTCATCTGTGAATGGGAATTCATCAGGCTCTCCTGCAAGCAGCAATGCCAATGCCAAACATTTTCAGTGTATGGATCCTCCAGTCATGTATCAAGCAACACTTCTAGCAGTTATCCATCAAGATCAGAGAAACCACTCACCTTCTTTCAATCCCAATCAGCCCAGGGCATACCCAACGTAAAATGCAGGAATCTGCGGATCTAAATCCAAAGAATTATTCTGGATCCCAATCTAGACCTAAAAACTCAAAGCCCGTCTAGTTGTATGCATAGTTGTAAAGGTAACAGGGCGACCAAGGCGTTAAAGGGTGCCGATTCTGCTTAGGCGACAAGGCAGCCGTTTAGGCGTTGCCTAGGTGGTCAAGGTGGTATCATTATATGTGCATAATATACATACATATATGAATACATACAATCATATATGTAATTAGATATTCATACTATATATTTATGCAAACATACAAACAATACATAAATATAATTATATTTGTATTTTATAATTGAATGTATATGATTGTGTGTACATACATATAAATGTGATTTTATATATGTAACTATGAATGTGTGGGTATTTATTTTTGAGAAAGGAGTTAATTTTGATAAACTAAGTGAAAGGAAAAGAAAAGATAGCTAAGAAAGAACTTTATAAATTTTAAATATATAATATATATTTATAATCATAAATCTTAAATATATATGATAGTATAAGTGATAATAAAATATATCAATATATTCAAACTATCATTAAATAGGTGCCCTTTGTGGGAGATACCAAGGGGGGAAACCCCCAAAAATTACTTTTTTAATTATGTAAAAATACCCAAGGCGCCTTGCTTGGGCGCCTTTCTGGGTGCCCACAAGGCGCCCGGGCAAAAGTGCCTCGGCACCTAGGCGCCCGCCTTGACAACTATGGTTGTATGCAGGTGCAGTTTTGTGTTTTAGTGATATTCGTTTTGGATTTGGATCCTCAATCTCATGGATTCAATCATTGACAAGTTCAGGTGGGGTTAGGGGTGTTGCTGCATCTGATATGGGGAACTGGGGGGTGTAAGCATATCATGGAGACTGGAAGATTCGAGGACCAAAAGATTTCTCTCACATAAACAGGAATCAGACATAGAACTTAAGGACAGAGGCTTCCCATCGGAGAGAACGGAAGAGCTCAGGTGGGGACGAGTGGATGCAGGGGTTTGTGTGGAGGGTCTCTTGACCAAGGTTTAAAAAAAACTACGCCTCAAGACGTCAAAACGTACGTCTTGAGGCGAGGCGCTGTAAACTAGCACCAAAACGTACGCCTTTCTATGTCTTCCTGAGGCGTACGCCTTTTTCAAACAAAAACGTCGCGAGGCGGGCATGCACTGAGGCGGGAGAAAGGCGGAAGGTCATTTCCGTAAAAGAAAAGGAAGCCTGGTTCGCGTCCGTTGGCCTTCCATTTTTTGCATGAAAAGTTTAAAATATAAATGGCAAGTTCATTCACCTTCCTGTGCGGCCGGAAGAACCACGATCCTCTTCAACTTCTTCGCCGACACCATCCGCTTGTGTTGTGGCGGTGCTGCGGTGGCGGCGGCTGTGCCGTGGTCGACTCCTTCCGTCGGTGCTCAAAGTGCGGAGGAGTCCTTCCGGCAGCACTGCTCAATAGAGTTTTGAGTGTCAATTGCACCAACCGTTATTTCTTTTTGTGGACCTCTACACTAACCTATTTCTAGTTTCAATCTGTTGCATGAGTGAGTTTCACACTTTTCATATTATGTTTGAATATTATTTTATTCTTCCCTGCAACTTTCATAGTTTTAACCATCAAATAATTTTTTCCTAAAGTTGATAAGGCTTACGCCTCAATAAGTTTTGAGGCTTACGCCTTGTGAGGCTTCGACAAACCGCCTCACGACCGCCTTAAGACTTTACGAACATTGCTCTTGACAGGATGAAAAAGGGCTCAGACCAAATGGCAGGTCTCTAACAGGATGTGATGGAAGAGCCAGGAAGAGATGGGGATCCTCAAGAGGCCGGAACAGATGTGGGGAGCTCCCGTTAAAAGGCAAGATGCGAAGCAGGGATGGGAATCTCTCCCCAATCAAGGGAAAGCTGGGAGGAACAGGATCTCTTGACACCTTGCCAAACAACAAATTGTGAGATCCAAGTAGGAGAGAAGACTACAGGATGCAGGCAAGGGCCCTAAAGAAAGAGGGTACCAGGAATGGGCATTTGTAGAATAGGGTCACTGTAAGAGGGGGGCTCTCAATCATGAGTCAAATGCCCGGGCGTATGTCAAGACAGTCAACAGGATGTTCTATTTTTAAAGAAAAGTGTAAGACTGGACTCAAATTTTGACTGATGGAAATTCCAAGTTAGATAAAGTTGCAAGTAGTTATTTATGACGGGCTGATAAATAATTTATATATTTAGATAGATCAAAAAAATATCATCTGAAGAACAGGAAGTTCATCCAATATTCAAATGTTTAAAGTGACTGGAAACAAAAAACCTCTTAAAGCTAAAATATTTATATAAAAGTATCTACAGGTGGTGATAATGGAGCAACCCTGAGATGCCAGTTCTCAGATACAATAGACTATGGATTAGGTAAGCCCCAAGCTTCTGCCAGATGTGTTTCCTATCACAGAGGATGATTCCTAGAGAGAACGTTAAAAACATCAGCCTGAAATTCGACATATCACGACTGAGTGAACAATGTATGTTCAAGATTCACAAAAATTAATGAATAAATAATAAAGTGTATAGCTAATAATACAAACTCTCCGTAGTTTGTTTTCAATGCGTCATGTCTAGCTAGCACATCCAACTTTCCATTTTTATAGTCTACTTCCTATAATATCAAAACATATACATGTAAGACCCCTGGCACAGATTACCATGGTTTTGTAAACATGTTCCGACCATAATGTCTAGTGCAGAAAGGCAAACTGATATAATAGAAACATCTGATCTCATAAAAATCATTTGTATACCTAACTCTGTAACATAACAAAATTTTAAAATTTGATGAACAATACCTTTTTAATAGTTGGGTTTTCAAAAAATGGAGCAAATTCCATCAAGATATTCTTGTCACCATCAAGTACATCCACCCAAATACAAGATTTACCATTTCCAAAATCTGCATGTGGTCCAGAATATATACTAAAGCAAATAATTTCTCCATGATTAACAGGAGTCTCCTGCTTCACATCAATCCCAGCCACCTATACATGAACATATCAGTAAAGACTCATGGACTCTGCTTAGAAACACGAAGGGAAACACCAAAAACATTCTCAGGCTACCAGCGAAGAGGAAGGCCAGAAACAGCAAAAGGTGGGGATATGTGCAAGAATGTGTCTTATACATGACAACGTTCAAGGAGATAATTTTCAACCACCTATTAAATTAGGTCAATTGATAAGGAAAAAAAAACTAGCCAAATTGGAGAACTTGAAGTTCGGATTGTCAAATAGTCACATACATCAATGTCAATGGTAAAGGATTCACCATGGGGACATCACTGATGATCATTAACGACTTCATCTGCCCATCTGTCAGATTGACTATTCATTTTAAAAGACCATTCTCTACTTTTAAGTTAGCAAATAAAGATGGTCTAAATTCTTAGGTCATATAGATGGTAGTGACTCTTAACCCGTGGCTCGATTGGCACGGGGACCTGCGCCTGGGGGCGCAGGTCGCATCTTCGAGCCTCCCGGCGGCATTAGCCGGGCGTCCCCGGGGGGGGACGACCTGTGGGGTTCAGACGGGGTCGAACCCTCGCCACCCGCGGCAGCTGCGGGACCTCCGGCCACTGGGCCACGTGAACAAAAAAAAAGACTCTTAACCGGTTAATTGCCAGTGAACCTTCTTCTTGAAGGCAGAAGCCAAATGCCACATAATTCAATAATGTGGAAAGCATGGAATTCAATCTTGGTGATTTCTCACAAGCAGTGATGGATCTGAAAATGGTCTGCAAGAGCACTGGAGGGCCACTGGAGGTGCTGGGGAGGACAGTAGCACAAGAGGTTGCCCTCTTCCTTGTCCAGGCAGTAGAGTTCTCAGACCGGGAGGGGGCCCAGAACCACTGGATCTGCAATCCTGGGACCCAGCAGTCCTGATACACAACTTAAGTTACAGACCCAGCATTTGGGCCACTGCCAAATCTGAGAATCCAGACAGGGCAGCCTGGGCGGGGAAGACACGGCAAGGTCGCTCCGTGTTGCCACCCAACAGCGCCTGTCTCAGCCTCTCCAGTGCATCTGTCCCAACCTGATCCCAAGAGAATATCACAAGATCTCATCTCTCCAACCATCTCAAGGCAAGGTCAAGATCTGAAACCACCATCCTTGGTGAAAATAAAATCTTACAAGATAATGAACCTGATTCAAAATAAGGCGATGGTATCAAAACACTAGAAGAAAGAGAAATAAAAAGCCCTCTCTCCCATGATCCCCAAAAGAACAAATTGAGGATATGGTTATGAATAGTGCCAATATCATCTTGAGGGATGTCCAAAGATTTTGGACAGATCTTTTGAAAATAATTCAATCAGTATCTAGATTTCGAATAGCATGGAATGCAATCTCCCAAAAATCTCTACATCTATGAGACACAGGATAACCAGTATAAAAAAAGTTATGTAAATACCTCTGATTCTTTATTTTCCACTGCATGTGCTGCCTCTCTAACTCTTGAACTCCATGTTATGTAAATTGCATATATCAGTTATATTATCACTCATTATAGTTTTTAATATTATTTCAGTTAAATGACCTTGTTATGTTTGTCCCACATGTCAACAACTCTAGTATCACTTCCAACCATTGATTGTGGAATTGGCCGATTCCCGGATCAGATTGGCACATCCGATCCCATTGAGGCTTGGAGTCCCAATTCAAGCCAGACTCCCTCCAAAATCGACTGAAATCGGTTGAATCGGTCACCCAATCAGACCTGGTAAGCCTTGGAAGTCTCCAGATCCGCCATATCAGGTTTTTGGGAGCCGATATGGCAGGTTAAGTCACTGGATCACAGCCTTACCATGTCCAATGGACCTGGTATCAGGCAGGGAAGACACCGTAGTGGCAGCTTGCCGCTGTGGTGGCCATTTTGGGACCAAAATCAGCCCCAAAATAGCTAGATCTGACCAGAATCCAACCTACCTGCTTTTTTTTATTTGTAGGGTTTTTTTAAGAACCAATATGGATTGATTCCGGAACAATTTTTCTCCCAAAAATCGGCCGATCCGTGTCCCGATTTTGATTTCGCAATCCTTGCTTCCATCCAAAGCCTCATTTTATTATTGTATCATTTCTCACTATATTTCGTAGATTGTCATTTTTGTATCACTATATTGTAAAAATGAACCAAGATGAGATTTCAAAGATCTCTCCAAGATCACTTATGTCCATATTGCCCAATATAAAGCCAAGATTGAGTTCATATTCCTTGCCCAAGAGTATATTTCTGCATATGATAAATAAAAAAATATCTGTTTTACTAACATGGGTAGCCAAAAATGAGAAAACAACAAAAGAAAATATCAGTAGTAGTGACTAATTAGAAATTTGTAATTGTAGAACTTAAAATGTACTAAGGTGTATTATATATAATTCAGAAAATTTTAATATGTAAGAACCAAAGTACACTATAAATCAACACATTTTGTCAATAAATAAATAACATTAAATTTCACGCCATAATTTGTCAACAAAAAGTAAAAATAGACAACAAAGATCTGAACAAAAGAGGCACCTCTTCATTTCCAGAAGCTAGAAAGAGAATAGGAACTAAGCTCCATCTCTGAGGTCTATCTCTTCAGCTTTGACTTCTCCTAAAGCCCCCTTGCAAGCAGCAGAAAATGGTAAAATTTGCTTTGACTGCCCTTTGCATCATCCAATTGGTGGATCACCCTAGCATAGCAAAAGGCTCCTTAGTATCTAGAGGCAATGTTGAAGAGGGACCTGTTTGAAGCCTGCGTTCTCCTAGGATTCTCCAGCAGCTGTTCATAGATGTCTCCTCCCTTGCATGTGTCAGGGAATGCTGCATAATCTTCAAGAGCTGCAAGGAACCCAAAGGAGGGAGCTTCTTCCTAGTAGAGCTAGCCATCTATGCAACATGCTCACCTTAAAGGGCCACCAAGAATGCATGAGCTACTTGGAGTTCAATAAAGAGAAAACTGGCTCCACGCACACTTTTCCATGCAAAGGCAAAGGGAGGCAATGAGGTGTGTCAAAAATGTTGGAAGGATGGACATGGAGATAATAAGGTGTGACAACATGCGGAAGGAAACATTTTTTAGGATATGGGTTTAGTCAACAGGAAGAACTCAAGTTTCAACTAAAGATTTTTCTAATAAACAAAAGACACATAGATAGAGATCGGAGATAATATAAAGAAATGACAGACATCATTTGTGCTCAGAATACAAGTTTTGAGGAAATGCACAGACATCTTGATGGAAACATTGCACGATATAATATCTGTTAAGGAATGGAACTAATCTGACTTGTATATGGCTAAACCATGAGCTTCTTCGGAGATGAATTCTCCATGTCATATCAGTAGAAAAACAGCATCTACTTCTTGCAAAGTTCCACGGATAGGCTTGAGTGTAGGTCAATGATCGGACAGATTGGATTAAAATCGGCCGATTCCATAATTGGATCGGCCAATGTTGATCCGATTACTGCCTAGAGAACCAATTCAAAATCAATTCCGGTGGAATCAATCTAGATCGGCACAATCAGCCGATTCACATGAATCAGTCTAAAATCAATCAATTCCACCAATCCCGCCAGGAGGGCTTAAGCCCAAAGCCCAAATCGATTCTGGGTCCGATTCATACCCGATATTGGGCCGAAAAGGTGAGAATTAGCCCGATTAGCCTATTCTCACATTGAAACCCTTAGGGCTCTAGTGACAGCAGTAATTCTCCGATGATTCCACGGTGATCCAGCAATTCATCATCAATCCATCGATCCTCCAGCGATGCCGGCATTTGGTCAGTAATCCTCCAACGATTATGAGCCTTCCACCGGCGATTTAACGTGATCCAATAAGGTTCCTCTCATTCCTCCTACTCCCTCAACCCTAGGCTCCCTCCCCCCCCCGACTTCAAGAAACAATCACCAATCTATTGACATTCACATGATGCTTGATTTTCTTCCCGTGCTCTAGCAGTTGGAGCAATTATCATCCAATGATTTTTAGTCCTCTTTAGTGGTGAAGTTTACACTTTATTTTTTATTAATGTCTTAATGTTGTAAATCAAGCACAAAGAGTAATGGTCGAACAAGAAGGCAGTGAAGCTACCCATGAAATTAGGTCGAAACACGAGTTTATGGTAAATGTTGATAAGAAGTAGGTACACTGTAAGTGGTGCAGTAAACACATGAGCAAGGGAGTCTTTTGTTTAAAACAACACATTTGTGAAATAAGTGAAAACGCCAAAAAAATATGACATGGTGCCTAGGAGAGCAATAAGTCTATAAGGGCGCACCACACAAGGACAGCCTCATAAAGAGAAATTTGTATTGAACAGAAAGAAAAGTTGCATGAGGAGTTGTTAGAGAGAAGGCATGATAGGCCTAACCAAAAAGGCAAGAGGAAAGGACAAGCTCAAGAGGTTGAGACATCGTCTGAGTCTGATGAAGATAAAGGCCGGAGAAGAGCATTTCATGCAAGCAAAGAATCACAAAGAGAAGCCGAGGAGAGGAGGGTGCAGGAGGCTCTGAATCAAGGGAGCTAAGATACCGTCAGTTCCCTTCGACCCGACCCAATAAAGATGTAAGAGTAGGAAAGGGAGTATTTCGTAAATCAACTTCGACACAACCTAGATTGAGTAAAGATGCTCAAATGTTTAGAAGGCTGAATAGCTCACAAAAACAACAAGACAAACTTTTAAAGGGGTCAAGGTGGCAATTTTAGTTGCAAAGCAAACAATACGACATATTTGCATGTGATTTTTACATACAAGTAACAATGTTATATGCCATTGTCATTGATCATATCAAGTATGTGTATCATTTATTTTTCTTCAGTTGATCAATAACAATTATTTTTTCAATGCTAAATGCAGCATTCTAACACATACTGCTACCAGCACCTACTTCCAACCATGATTGATGCAATTGGCAAGACTACATCGAGATTAAAGATCCTAAACAACCAATATATTTACACTGTCAGCCTAGATGAAGAGATAGATGAACTCAAGGTCTGGATAAATGGTTTCAAGTTGGTATGGAGGGATAGGAGATACACAGTGATGTGTAATGGATGGACAAACATCACAAATTTATCAATGATTAATTGTCTTGTTTATTGTTCGAAATGGCACAACATTTCTAAAATCCATTGATGATGTTGGTCATATAAAGAATGTAAACTACATTTTTTCACTTATTAACAACATTGTAGAAGAAATTGAAGAGAAAAATATTGTCCAGTTTGTGACAGAAAACAAACACTCATACAAAGCAGTAGAGAGAAAGTTGATGAAGAAGATGTCACATCTCTTGTAGGTTCTATGTGCAGCACAATCTAACGATCTAATGTTGGAGGACAGACAAGGAGGCATCCATATCTACGATTGTCAACTAGGCACAATTGATCATCTCATTTATCTATCCACCTTCTCATTTGTTGCACATCATGAGGGATTTTACCGATGGATAAGATTTGATCAGGCCTGGTCCTACTAAGTTTGCTACAAATTTTACTGACTTGGATAGTTTGTACTAGCATAGACATGCACTTCTCTATTTTATAGCATTGGAACATTATATTTGCTATATGGCTGACGTATACAACACGATGGATCAATTAAAGATCCTTACACAGATGGAATGCCTAATAATGGAAAAGTGTTTTTTAAAGTGAATCAAATATTGCTTGATTATCATTGAGTCACTTATACAAGTATTGAGATTAGTGAACTAAAACAAGAGAAATCAAATAAAATATATGTACGATACCATAGACATAGCAAAGATGCAAATAAAAAAGAAACATCATAATAGTCATAAAAAGTGATAAAAAATAATATATGAAATGTGGGATAAGACACTACTCCATGATGTTCATGCTACAGGTAACTCTTGTTATGTTTAATTTAATAATTGCAAGTAGTCATAAATGTATACTCATCTCTTATGCCTTACACTCTTATGGTGTTGATGTAGGATATTTTTTTAACCCCCAGATACAATATGAAAGACAAATGTGTAACGATCAAGAAGTAATGAAGAGATTTTATTTGTTGTACAATGTCTTTCAAGAACTTAGCAGAACAAAGTAAAAACTAAGTTAGAACTATGTCCTACTTGTTATTCTTATTTTTTTATATATCTGATCACTAAATATTTGTGCTCTCTCCTTTTTTATATGCAATCATGTCAAATGAGGGTTTAGGTTTACTCATGTCCAGATTAAAGATACTCATTTGACAATGTTGCTCGTGATAAGTTAGAAGGGCATGTCTTTATATAATGGCATTTCAATATTTTAATATTATTATGAGAGTAACAACATTGTCTTTTTTTTCTTTTTCACGGTTGAGTGTTGGGTACAAGTCAACACAAAAACAGAACAAAATCCACTTACTGGTATTGCCATCCGAATTATGAATCAGAGCACAAATTCCACCTAATGTGAGAGAAATTAGAGTACATTTAGCCTTATGCACATGAAGAGAAAGAATAGGCCAACTTCTAAAAAGTTGGAGAAGATAGTATTCTGTCATTACAACATGCGGTTGAAGATAAAGAATATCAAAAGCCAAAAATTTTCAGAACAAAGGTTCGCTAGATTTGTAGGTAGACCATACGAAGAAAGGGCCGAAGAGAAGCACATCAAGAACCCACTAAGGATGTTGACAGCAACTATCTTTTCTAGGATGAGCACTCACTTGTTGGATGGGTGGAGGAGAAGACAAGCAAATTACAACTAGAGTTCGATCATGAAGATCATGTATAAGTTAAAGAGGAACTAGATGACATTCGGCCTGAAAGATGAAGAAATGCAACATAAAGCCCCTACTACTCCAGCTATAGCTCTAGCTATAGCAATAGCCCCACCCCCAACCCCACCTTCACCCTCAGCCATTGTTTACGGAATCGGTGGAATCGGACCGATTCCGACCGATTCTGGAATCGGATCGGTGGATTCCATGCGGAAGGACCGATTCCGGCATGAATTCCACGGAATCGGTCGGAATCGGTAGGAATCGGTCGGAATCGGTCCGGAATCGGCCGGAATCGGTCCGGAATCGGAATCGGAATCGGAATCGGAATCGGAATCGGAATCGGATCGTTTTTTTTCATATTTTGCTATTCCAGTCTATGTTATCTGAGGCGCTCGCCTCAGGCGCCTAGGCGCTGAGGCGAGGCGAGGCGAGGCAAAAACGCCTCGCCTTGGTAGATCTCGCCTCGCCCGGGTCAGGACCCTGTAAAAGTCAAATTTGGTAACTTAAATCCTCCTCCACCCCAAAACCCCCAATGGCCAGTCTTCCACCTTAAAATTCTCATATCTTGATGCATTATAAGCCCTAGAAGTGAGTTTTTTGTATTTTTTATGTTCTTCAAAAGTTTTAATGTTATATACATATTTTTTGAGAAGCTCTTCAATAAAAAAATGTCGCCTCGAGCGCCTAAGGCGCCCGCCTCAAGCGCCTGAGGCGAGGCGAGCCCTCCCTCGCCTCGGTCGCCTCTCGCCTCTGACTACATAGATTCCAGTCGGATCGGCCAGAATCGGTCCGAATCGGCCAGAATCGGTCCGAATCGGCCAGAATCGGCCGGAATCGGTCCAGAATCGGCCGGAATCGGTCCAGAATCGGATCGGAATCGGAATCGGATCGTTTTTTTTTTTTTTTTTGCTTTTTTTCTTACCGATTCTGGATCGATTTTCTTCCATTGAATCGGTCGGAATCAGTCCGATCCGATCCGATCCGGATCGAATCGGTACCCACCGATTCCGATTCCGATTCCGATCCCGCGATCCTTGCCCTCAGCTCTAGCAAGAACCGCTCAAGTCAAAATACAAAGTATGTGGCAAGCAGGTTGGGCCAACTTAGCACACTGAAGAAGATATATCAATAGGACATGAGAATTGGGAATTCATCACAAGCTGATAAGGAAGCAGCAATGAAAAACAAGTTGAAAGTCAAGCAAGGACATGTAAGTCTAACAAGCATAATACAGGCATCTTCCTCAGATGAGGATCAGAAGAAATTCATTCTACCTACACAACAACAAATTACAAAATGTTTGGGTGGAGGTGGAGAAGAAGGTGGAGGTTCCTCTACTAGTGCATATACCAATGAGGCAAAAGTTGATGATTTGAAGCAAAAATAACATTCAAGTGGCAAAAGTCAACGTTGGAATCATAAGTGTGCAATAGCCAATTTTCCAAAACCCCTGGTGTACAAGAACTTTCAGCCAAACATTCTAGCCACATCTCGAACGCACGATATTGTCTATGATTTTACTCAGATGCATGATTCTTTATTTTCTTATGGACACATGCCAATCATGACAAGCAACTCGCCATGAAGCATATAGAAGAACCCTGGGAATGAGAAATACAAAGGCCAATTCAAACAATATTGGTAAGAGAAATATAAAGCATTGTTACATTTATTTCCTTATCTATATATCATTTGTACCATGTTAATTTTGTTTATTTGAATAATCATTGGCAGAAACTTATATTTACTCATGTGTTGTAATGACATGAAATGTGTTAAAGACTTAAAGTGACACTTTTATTTTTTTTTAAAATAAGGCTTTCCTAAACTTTTAAAATTTATAGCAATTTTTCTAAATTTTTATGACAAAAAAAACAATTCAAACCAATTCTAGATCGGTTTTCTTCCCAGAAATCAGTCCAAATCGACCGATCTGATCCGGGTCGGTACCCACCTATCCAGGTACCGATCCGGATTCATAAACCCTTGGTGTAGGTTTTGTGTGTGCAACTTCGAACTAGAGAAGACAAGAAACAAATGAATACAGACTTATTAACATCATTATTTAAGTGGTAGCCCGGTAGGCCCTATGCTAGTGGGGATTTAAATGTCGCACAAGCATGGAAAGGTCTGAAATAAGCAACTTGGCAGGAGATATGATGGATTTACAGGATGGTATGATTAATGAGCACAGATAAATGGCAAGTTAATCTCAGAGTTGACCATATTTGGTCAACGGTTGATAAGTTATATTGTCTGATTGGGAAGATCCTAGGTACGAGGCTTCTTGTTTGCATAAAATAGTTTCTTATGAAAAAAGACACTTGCACAAAATAGTTTCTTATAAAAAAACTATTTGGTCAACGGTTGATAAGTTGTATTGACTGATTGGGAAGACAATTTCCTAGGTAGGAGGCTTATTGTTTGCATAAAATAGTCTCTTATAAAAAACAAGTTTGCATAAAATAATTTCTTATAAAAAAACACAGCCATATCCCTCTCAAATCAAAAAACACCATAACATTAAGTGTACAATCAACTTGGCAGCCTCAGTGCTAAAAAAAAGATTTACAGGAAACAGTCAACAATTTGGTGATTATATTATCTAGGGCTCCAATGCTAGGGGAAAAGCAGCTCAAACATTAAAGAAAGAAGGTGGTTCATCTTAACCAGGTTGCAGGCTCTCATAGGCAAAGGATTGCAAATATGCACACCCAGCCTCTCCCAAGTGATTATCCAAGCAGACAACGACAATGAATCAGTGCACAATCCAGGTTGTCCACCTCATCAACAACCCAGACAAAACAATGAAGACTCTATTGCCTGTGCAAGTTAGATGCCGGCTATGCCCCCAAGGGCCTTGATATAGGTGACCTGGAACTCCCAAGGCACAAAGAGTGCATAGACTCGCTTGGCCTTGCAGCAATCCTTCCCTCAAGTAGAGCGTAAGTCACCAGGTCTCCTTCCTTTATCTTCAGTGGTCAAACTTCAGGTGGGCCCTGTCAATCTTAAGGAAGCATAATGAAGAAGAATTGGGTGTACCAGCCTGACACGAATCAACAATGGAGTAGACGTGCTACTCGGCAGAAAAGCACAACAAGACGTCAACCACCAGCACATGAATGTAAAAAGCATGGGGAAGATGTTCCAACCAAGCTTAGCATCAGCCATCAGACAAATGGTAAGCCATTAAGAAGCTGACAATAGTCCACGCATCAGGGGCAACTTAGATGGGTAGTTCCATGGTGGCAACGGAGATCAGAGTGAATGTATAAACAGGTGGCTTGCCTTAAATATGTCTATGTAGGGCCAGATTGCATTAATTGATAGTCAGAATGGTCTTGGAGTTGAATATGGGCAATTAGAACCCCTAAGAAAATTGGATGCAATGTTAGGTGACCCAAAGTTCTGTGTTGTCTACACTGTCACAAATAGGATTATTCATGTGAACCGGACAAACCAGCAAACCAAACCGAGCCAAACCGAAATGTCTAGTTCGGTTTGGTTCAAAGGCTTGACTATTAGGTTTTTTGAACAGGACCGAACTAATATAATTTGATCGGTTTGGTATTGGTTCGGTTCGTCCCCTCTCTATACCAAACCAGACAGATAAACTAGTTGACCCAATTTGGCCTTATTTATTTATTTATTATATTAATTTTTAAATATATATTACTATAAATCTATGTCAAATAATATAAAAAATACAATTCTGTCTTACAAATAATGTATTAATCATATTATTAACTTGATTCTACTCAACTCAACTCGAGCTTTAGACCCAATTATTTGGGTCAACTACATATATTTTCTTTTCTACTCACGTCAATTTTGAGTTACTTCTTAAGAGACATTTAAATCATTCAAATTATATCGAATTACCCTCCTCTAAGTTAACTTAAGTCTATCACGTCTTTTTTTGTTTCTGCTATTTTAATAATTTATACTTTTCAAACTAAAGTCTCCTTAGGTCTATGTTTAATATGCATAAACCATCTCAATATCCCTTCTTTCAATTCGTCTACAATTGTAGCTACTTTACTCTAACATTTTCTCTAATATATTCATTTCTTATTTTAACTAATATAACATGAACACTCAATTATCTTAACATTCTCATTTCAAAAACACTTATTTATTCATTTAATTTAATTTTAAAATATTTTATTTTTATATATAAATAATGTATGTTAAACTAATGAACTGACCGAACCGAACTGCTTGGTTCGGTTCACTATCGGTTTGGGGTTCAGCCAAACCAGTTCAGTTTGGTTTGAATTTTGGTTTCCAAAAGACGGCTCAAAACCGAACCATGAATAGCCCTAGTCACAAACTAAGACCTTTGGCTAGTCTTGGCAGGTCTACAGGTTTGCAAGGTGGATGCCCCTATAATAACATTTGTCTAAATTGTAATAATAATGATGTAAATTAGTATATTATACAATGCATTCATTCTTTTTAATACCAATAACAAAAGGCATATTCTATAATAACAAAATATCGAGTATAATAAACATACAGAAAAAATTAGTAATATTCATATATCATGGCTCACAGAATCAGCCGATTACGGGATCAGATTGACATAAGCCAACCCAATTCTTTTAGAGTGGGGGGGAGGGGATCCACTCCCTAAATCTCATTGGAATTGGCCAGAATAGACCAAATCAGCCAAGATCTGGACCGACTCCTACAGTGGAGCCACTGAAGCTCTGCAACTTCAAGGTGGTCCTATTGGGTCCGACCAAGACAGATCCAGCTAGTACCAGGTCCCTGAACCTGCTAGGCTGCTACAAGCCACCTTAGACGCAGAGGTCTGCCACTGCCACCACGATTCTTGATTGATTCCAACCCCAAAAAAGTAGGATAGGACTGAAATATCATGGGAAGCTTCTTCTAGAAATTGTTTTATAATTTTTTTTCCTATTTTGGGTTTTAAAAAAACCTAACCAAACCGATTCCAGATTGGTTTTTTAACATAGAATCAGGCAATTATGATGATCTGATCCGGATCAGATTGTTATCGGCACTAGCCAATCCAATGGCCGATTTAGATCCCACGACCCTTGCATATATTACATCAATATAGATTACTATAATTAATACTACATGTTGTCTACTAAGTAAACCTTTTATCTAATGTTAATAGATTTAGTCAAATTATATTAAAATATTTTATTAATGTAAAATAAAAAGGATCAGGCACCTTTTTTTAGTCTTCCATTTGCTTGGCTTGGATCGCCAAGAATCAGGAGACAGCAACCAGCCAATTCAGTAGAATCCAGGCAGATCCAGGTGAGGCCTCCTGAGGGAGAGGCCCCTAATTGGCAGAATCAGATTGGCACCTGCCAATCCTGATCCTAACTGGCCCATCATGATTCAAATCACCCAATTCAACAATACATGTTCAGAGGTCATATAGGACTGGACCTAAGAGAACAGCTAGCTCTCCAACTTTAAAACTACGGATAATGTGAACCAGGAATGGGGCCTTTTGAGTTAAATGTGTCAGTCAAACTCCGGAGTCTACCAAATAACATTAATAAAGGCAAGACATGGCAGGCAACAGGAAATTTGCAAAGATGACTGAAGATTCAATGTAGTTTACATTGATGGTCAATAATTGACAAAATGGCTGCAATAATGACTGGTGGCCCAAACTAAGACCTAGTGCATTGATGGCTGGTAATGTTACCACGACTACCAAACTAAATGTGAGGGCTTGTGATGCAGAGGTAACTCGGCCCAGAGACAACCTGGTTACCAGCTGACCTCTTCACTAAGAAAAAAAAAAGACTTCATGTGCCATGTCTGCCAAATCAACACTCCACCCCACGGTTACAAATTTCAGAAAATATAAAATGTGTCATCACATGAATAAAGCATTCTCAAGTAACTACTTTCTATTGCCACTCCAATGATGCACCTAAGGATTGCGGGATCAAAATCCACCACAGCGCCGCTAGATCAGCTAGTGTGATTCCGATCTGATCCAAATCAGATTGGCAAAATTGGCCAATCCTATGTAAGAAAAATTGATCCAAAATCGGTCCAAATTGGTTCTTCAAAAACCCAAAAAATCAAAAAAATAAATAAATAAAACTCTAACAGAAACTTCCACATAAGATTCTTGTCCTATCCGATTCTTTTCGAGCCGGAATCGGAACTGGAATTGGCCAGGAATCATGACAATGGTGACGCAAGGCTGCTGCAGTATCTTCATGGCCTGTTCAGTGTCCCGGATTATTGGGTCCCCTAGACCCAATAAGTCATATCCAGTAATTTATCTAGATCTTGGTCCTATCGGGTCTGATAGGGTAGGGAAGAGTTTCGGTGTTGCATGGGCGCCACCACCATGCTGGGGGCCAATTCAAGCCAAATCGGTCCCGATCCAGGTCAATTTGGCCTATTCGGGTTGGATAGGTCTCCCCCTCACCCAATCAGGTCAACTTATGCTGATCCGATCATGGAATTGGCCAAATCCAATCCGAACAGGCTGATTTCGCAAACCATGGCTGCACCCAACAAAAAAACACCATTGTCAGTCACTCTTGTGCTTAATCATTTGTAAAACATTTCATCTTAATTGACTGTCCTTAACTCTGACTTGACCATCGAAGGGAACCTTCCAGACACTTCTGAGGCCTTTTTAACACTTTTCCCTGCAGATCTTCCTTCTTCCCCAGATTTTTTCCAACACTCGGGTCGGTTATTTTCCACAGTAGTGCAGTGACAAGTTAAAAGAATTCAATTTTAACCATCAATTTAGCTAAAACATGGCAAAGAATATAAAAACTATCAAGTCCCGGTAAAAGATTAACCACATTCTCCCAGTAGCAAATGATGGGAACCTTCAACTTCATGTGCCACAAAAGTATGTAAACTTGCCTCGGTATCACATGCATGGATGAGGTCCTTATACTTTGTTGTAAGCAACCGAACTACTTCTTTCGCTGTTAAAATGCTATCAACTATACATATTTTGTCATATATCTTTGCAAGCGTTTCTCGATTCTCCAGCAGAGAAAAATTACCAGCAGATTGTTTATCATTGACATAGGTTCTATCAGCCATAAATTCAGGTGTAAGTGTTCTACTTTCAGAAAGACAAACTTTATTGTTATACGTTGATTTCTGCAATACATTAGTAGATGAGACACTTCTATCAAGAGTTTGTATCGAGAATGTCGCTTGCCCAGATCGATCCAGATTTGAAGTACTGCCACTGGCAGGAGAATCACATAAACCAAACTGGCAGCTAGCATGAATATCAACAGAAGTAGTCTCCTCTCGTAATGCCCCATTTATCTTTAAATCATCCGTGAGTACCATCTTCACAGCTGAATTCTGACAAATCCTCTGTGTTTCTTTCTGATACTTGACTTTTTGACTTTCGACAGTCCAGACATGCTTTGAATATTGAAATACATCACTAAAAGAATTGACATTATTGCATTGCCGTAAATTCCATGCTATGTGTGGTTCAGAATTATGTTGCTTTAAGTTTTGCATGGCAACACTCAAAAACTCTGGGCAAGAATCAGGCCTTGGATATGAAGACAAAACACAGTAGTAAGGTGGGAAGTGAATTCTGCAAACAGCATCCTTCATAAGAACTGCTCGCCGAGAAGTAACCATATCTTGTCTCAACTTAAACTTGACAGTAGCAGCATGGCGAGTGTTATGACAAGGGATGAAAAACGATCCCTTCAAATCCTCCCTGCTTGTTTTAAAAACAATAAGAAGTAATTCTTTTAAATAAAATATGAATATTAATTGCTTAATTATATGATTCTACATGGCACAGAGTAGCCAAAGAATGAACGATCAAATAATAACGTACTCCATAAAAATGAAACCAGAATAACAAGTCAGTCAAAACATAAATAAAAAGCACATGAAACTTTTATTTGGAAATAAAATTTAGGTTACATAGGATCGTGCCATAATGAAGTGGAGCTTCTACATGTTCTTTTCCTTTGAAATCAGTCAAATGACAAGGGAAACTTCTGGAATGCCTGAACGTCACTTGGAAGCACCTTTCTGTTGACCACTTCTATGAAGCTAAGGCCGAAAAGCTAGCCATATGTAGGGTTCAAAATGTTCACTACTTCCAGGAAGCTACCAAGAGCCATGACTAATTAATAACGGGAAAGAAAGAATACAGTGCAAAGAAAAAAATTTAAAACGAAAAAACAATCTATCAAAAGGGTAGTGAGAAAAGTAAAAGTAAAAGGGAAAACTAATTAGGGACCTACTTAAGAAAACCATTTTAGTAAAAGGACCATGGACCAAATAGTTTTAATAAGGAGTCCAGTCATCTTAATTTCTTTAATAAAAAGCCTAATCCATCGTACACCATCAACCTACTGTCAAGTTCTTTTTTCTAATTCCACATTTTACATTTATCCACCTGTCAACCGACCCCCCCATCTCGGACTATCCCCTCGTCATTTCATTCCCTCCCCATTTTGAACCCTAGAGCTGCAGTGACTACGATGAGAAGTGATTCCCTAGTGACTACAACGAGGAGGGGGTTCGGAAGCAACTACGGCGTGGAGAGGGATGCTACGGTGGCAAAGATTAGAGGCAAGGCTCTAAAGTACATCTTCTTCTTCTCCATCCCCTGCACGCTCAAGGCCAGGCCACTGGGTGTGGCATTGATCTGAGGTCACGGTCGCCGGCTACCTCTCTGATATCACAGTCACATTGATCTCCTTCTCCGACAAGGTCACGTGGATCTAAAGATGCAGTCATGTCAACCTCCTCCTCTCTTCCATCAATCATGGTCGCCGGCTACCACTCCGCAAGATCTGCATTGATCAGAGGAACCCACCAGCTGCCTCCAGGATCCCCCTTCCACCAGCCACCTCCAAGATCTCCCTTTCACCAAAATCCTCCGACGATGTCTGTGTTGATTCCGAGTTCTGTTGTGCCACTTCTGCAACATGTTCCTCTGGTGTGATAAGGTCGTAACATTCCTCATCTTACTACAGATAGAAGATAAAGTGGCCATTTTGACTCACTTTTTAACAGGGCCCTAACGTTAACCAGCAAGATTGGGCAGAAGTTATGATAAATCAAAAAATTGGGCCTCTTGTTTAAGGTTTTCTGGCACCAGTCCGCTTGTAGTGTCATACATATGGACTGGACCTCCTGTTATATCCTCCAAAATAAAACCATCCTCGTCAAAACAAAAAGAAAAGCCAAAGTATGAATGATTCTGAAAAAACTACAGTAAAAAGAGTGCATGAAACAGGGTTACCAATATCAGAGTTCCAATTGCCATCCAACATCCAATTGTAGAGAACAAGCATGTCTCAAAATTTCCTACTCCAGGAGAAAGGTGTTCGCCGAATCATGATTATCCCACTCAAGCTAAATAGCCCGTAAAAGAGAAAGTAAGACAGCAGCACATATAGCTTATCATTGTATCAGATATACCCAGGAGAAGTTAGAAGATAAAAAGAATGAAGATACAGTTTTGTAGGTGAAGATAGGGCAGAGAGAGAATGGACAATCAGATGGGGAAAGATGCCGCTGACACTGTGACAAGTTCCATTAGGCAACAAACATTTGATGGTGCTGGGAGAAGATGGCAGTTCATCTAAAGGTTAATGAAGATCCAACAGGTGGGAAATGCTAGAAGAAGATAAACAAAAAAGGAATCCAAGCAACTCTTCAAGAATAAAGATCCTGATGGACAATAAGGCTCGGAATGTGATCTCTCATTTGGACTTGGGAGTTTTCAGTGAGGGTAAGGACTTAAAAACTATGCAGTTCAGTAAGTCAGGATAAAGCAAAGATGGTTAATAAATATTGCAAGATTAGCTATAGGGAGAACCCAGAAAGAAAGATAGAGAATGTGATGGACAGAAGATCAGGTGAAGCTGATAAATCTAATCTTGACTCATAAAGTTCCTCGAATGGAATATAAAAGGGTGTGCAGGAGATAAAAGAAAGGAGGCTATTAGAGAGATGGTGAGAAGATGTAAATAGATGTTTGAAAAATTTTATTTAAAAGCTTAGAGAGCTAATTGTCTGAGGTGTGAGTGTCCCGAGCGAGAAGGACCTCACCTCACCTCAAGCACTTGAGAAGAAACATATTATATTTTGTTATTTTACATGTACAGCTATGAATCACTAAAAATATCACACATGTAAATTTTAAATACAAAATATCATAAATATACAAATGCAGCCAATTTTAATACCAGAAAACTGAGACAAAAATTAAGGGGGTCGCCAAGGACTATGAGAGAGGGTGAAGGGACAGAGGGACAGGACCGAGGGGAAGAGAGGGAACAGCAGGTTGGAAGGGACTGGGGAGAGAACGAGAACTAGGGGAGACTAAGAGGGTTGGGATCCTTGAGAAATGAAGAAGCTATCAGAAAAGTATAGAATTTTCCTAGGCCGATACGGAGTTATAACCCAGGTTTCTTACCCAGTTCAATTCCAGTCAGCTGCCTTACCTGGTTTGGTCAGCTATGAGACACTAAGGCAGGCAAGATGGGCCAAGTGATCACCTAGACAAGCTAGACAAAAGAGGTGATAACCTCAGGTAATAATAGATAAATTGAGGCACCCAGCTATCATCTCACCTTGCCTCATCTCCCAGGTGACTGGGGCTATCACCTTTGATAACATAGGTAGAGAGGGAATAATACAATATATTGGTGATAGCCAGCTGGCTAAAGGAGTGAATACTCCTACTCAGGGTAACTGGATTATCTGGAAGGCCTTGTGGTGCTGTGAAATGAGTATTAATTGGTAAAGTAGGAAACTCACAGGTCAAGAAAACAGCATGTGATATTTACAGTGGTAAAATTAATGGAGAATGGTTTACCTGGATTTTGGTAGAGAAGGAGATTTAGAGGTCAACAAATTACAAGTCTTTGAGTAACATTGAAATGTGAGCTTAAAGAACAGACTTTCTGATGATAATTTTAAATGCCTATATTAACATCTACCCTCTGTTGCTAGAGGCGCTTGCCTCAGACACCTAGGTGAGGCAGCTAACAAGTACCTTGTGTCACCCAAAAATTCCAGAGGTGTTCACCTCCGGTGCCTAAGTGACTGAGGTGGGACGAGGCACTTACCTCATCAGGATCCGGATCTGAATCACTTAAACCCCCTTCCCACCCTCACCCCCCTCCCCCTCCCCCTCCCTTCCGCAAGGCTCCCGGCACCTACGCTTCCTCCCAATGCTGCCGGAACCCTTGCCAGACCCCGCTGGAAATGCCACGGCCACCGTCTCCTCCAGCTCCCCTACGATGCCGCCATCTCCTCTTTCTTGCTACGTACATAGGGCTGCCAAGAGATGACTGTTTAGGGCTTTTCTTGTTTGGTTTTTCTTCACATCTTTAATTGTTATTGTTTTCTAAACTTCTTGTATACTTCGTAGTTTCGGTTTTAAGGTTCTTCACGAACTCTAGAGGTCATTCTTCCAGCGCGCACACCCTAGAGGTTAAAGGTGAGTTCTTTTATTTTTGGTTCATCTAAGCATCTTGAATGCGGTTGAAAATTGTTCTAACATGTTGGTTTAATTTAGGTTATTTGCACCACTCTTCCGGAAGTCCAGGACCAGTTTATGCACATTCGACCGGTATTTTGCACCGCTCTAATACACCGGTTAGAGATGATTTTTTTTTATTGTTCTTCTTCTTCTAAACATCTTACATTCATTCCAATTTTTACAAATAATTTTTGGCATTTATTTCAGTTATTTGTATAATTATATGTATTATTAAAATAAATATGTTTAAATAATATATATCACCTCTGAGGCGCCTGGGGCAAGTGCCTGAGCGGGTCCCTCCGGTGCCTAGCGTCTCGGAAAACGTAGCATTTGCCTCTATCTTATTAAAATGAATCCCGTGAAACACCATTGAAACACCACTCAACAATGCGAATCATCGGAATTTAGCTAAGAACTATGATTGGAGCCACCCGGAAAATTTTATCAAGCACAATACTGCATCACAGAGACAACTAACGAGAATACTACCAGATAACAACGCCGACATGTGGAGTAATGGAGGAGCCATCATCCAGAAATATAAGAGGGATCATAGACAGGAAATATCAAAAAACAGATAAAGGCAAAAAACGTGTAAAAGGTACCAGCGGGTGGCCAGCGAAAGGCCCCTATTGAAGGCAGCGCAGGCAGGCCCAAAGGCCTGGAAGCGGGAGAAGGTGATAGGCAAAGGAGCAAAGGAAAGGAAGGGACCGGAAGTTGGGCGGTGCCCAAGAGGGGCGCCAACAACCCCGACCCTCACTATCGCCATCGCTTGTATCAAATTCCTTTGCCGGGAACTCTCCACCTACAAAAACTGCCAGTCCCCTCCGCCCCCCGCCACAAACCAAGCCCTGAACTCTGGTTGTGTGAAGAGTGTAACGGAGTAGGCGACGTACAAACGCGACGAGGCTCTGGGGCACCGGCGAGAAAGACGAAGGTGAGGAAGATGGAGGGAGGAAAGACAAAAACCCTCTCAAAGTCCTAACACTGCCTCAAGGAATTTTATGCGTTTAAAGAAAAAGATAAATCAATCATGGTCCGTTTCATTTATCGGCCTCTCTCCGGTTTGACGGATAAGGATATTCTATTGGTATCGACCACTCACGAAGGTATTAATGCCCATATATTTTGAATTTCATGGAAAATTTTAGATTTAAAAAAACAAATAAATTATTATTTTATTGGGTATTATTATTATCAAATATATATTTTTTAGTCATTTGGTGTTGATACGCGATTTGAAAATATTTAATTGTCTTGATTAAATTTAATTCTTAAAAAATTATACGTAATAATTTTGTGTTCCGGATATAGTAATACTTTGTAACTATAAATCAGACATAATGAACCTGATATAAAAAGTAGATTAATATTTTATAATTTATATTAGATTTAAATTTTAGATATAAACCTATTTTTTAATAATATTACTTCATCTCGCCAATTATAGTTTTTATAAACTATAAGTGGTAAACGAATTCATTCTTTTTGATCTACCACTAAGATGTTTCTTTCGAAGTTCTTATAAATATATGATTTTACTAATATTCGTTTTGAAATTTTTACTATCATTTTTTCTATTACAGAGTGTTTAGTTATTGGGATATTTATATTGTCCGGTTCTGCCATCCTGTTTTATTATATTTTTATATTTTAGAGTTAAGAAGATTAGCACGTTGCGTTGCGCACGGTTGAGTGCTCGAGCTCCCGCTTGAGTGCCACACGATGTTGAAGAGCTTCGAACGGGCGCCGCTAGAACCCACAACTGAGCAGGGGGCAGTACCATTCAACCTAGGGTCGACCGGTTAGAGTTGAGAAGATAGTCAACGCTTGTACCGTTTTTTCTTAAAGTTGAAGGATGTCTTTTGGCAACCGGCGAAAGCACTTTTTTAACTTATGTTTCAAAAATATGTTTGTATGTTTAATTATTAGCATTTGAAGAGAAGATGTCATGGGCCTACGTGGGTTAATAGGACAAGGGACGGGTGCAAACTAGTTAGGTTGTCACGCCCCGGATTTCACAACGGGCACAGCGGAATAAATCCGGGTATGAGACCGGGAAAATAACCCATAAATTACGTCGGTTTGGAAAAATAAAGAATCACAGGTCCCATTTCATAAAAAAATGATTCAATCCAAATATAAATCATACCTTGATTTCAATATGAACCATTCATAAACCAAATTTTCTGAATCTCTTCTACACTAATCCTGATCCACTACGTTTCTGCTGCGCTACCAGATTTCCTGAAAAATGTTAAAAGATTTGGAATGAGTCACACGGACTCAGTAGGACTTATACCCAACTTTCCTATTATATTAATCAACCTAAATGGTAGCAATAAATGATAGAATCAACACAAATCAGATTATATCATAATCACTAAACTAATTATCAAGATTCAATTATTTATTTGGGTCCTTTCCAAAATTGATTAACCGATTTAACCAAACTCTACATGAACCAAATTAACTATACTAACCAACTGATCTACTCTACATGTCCATGCAACCTGGGCCTACATGTGTTTATTTCTTTCAATCTGTCTGAGTAGATCATATGCTCCACTTGGCAGAACTCCAATCCAGCTCTAAATATATATAGAAGTACCATATAGTAATGATAAATCCCATAGTACACCTAGGCAGGTGTACTTAGGATAAACCGTGGTATTCGGGATCGAATGATGCACCGAATCAATCTAATTCATCTGCTGCCCCAGGACCACTAAAATAGGCCAGAGGAGTAAATATTATATCATGTGCATCACAGCATCAATAATATTTCACAAGTAAAAGCCATATAATTACTCAGACATTATAAATTCAACAGAACAAATAACCAGAATTACTTAAACACATTTGCCATTTCACTGAACCAGATATACAATAATATCAAGTCATGCAGAACAATTTCTCAATTCACATTTCCAATGTAACAAACCCAATCCGGAATAATATGCAATCATGCACATCATTCAATTGTACTCAAATTCATGCAATTGACCCAATCTGAAATATGCAACATAATGAGACATATTAACTTCAATTAATCACAATTCAATATCAATTCATCAAATAATGCACTTTACAAGATCAGACAACTATTAATATGAATTAACCACGTTCCATAATTATCATGTCATCAATTTCCATTCCAATATAAGTATTAATGATTTAAGATCATTCTACACATGAATCGGATACAATTTTAATCATAAAAGGTCACAAATCATTTCCATATAACAATTCATGTCATTCATAACATAAATCAGGTATAATTATAATCATAACAAGTCATATTTCAATTTTTATGAATTAATACAACCAATTTAATTAATCAACATAATATATCTAATTTAGTAATTTTCTAAACCACATTAATTAAAAATTACATCTAACTAATGCAAATCATGAAACTATGCATGAATGACATGATAAACATCTAACTAATCACATGCAGACAATTAAATACATAACCATCATTTATTCACTATTTTCTAACTATTTATCTATTAAACATAGTTTTAACACATTAATTACAATATCATGTGCTAAGGATAAGTTGGGATGCCTACCTCGATGGAGGACAATCAACCAAATCCAATGGAAGCCAACTGGACGACGATCACGGAGCGACATCGACTAAGGCATACGACGACGACAACTAGAAGGATATCAATATTTTAATAAATTGTGAATTTATCTAAATATCTCAAAATAAAATAGAATCTAGAAATACCGAGACTGACCTTGGCGGATCAACGAGAAAATGGCGCCAGCAACGGCTGCAGGCACATGGCAACGTCAAGGCGACGCGGCTGGGAGCTTGGCACGACAACGGTTCACGGAGAATGCGTGCGGGACGGCGCACACGGAGGCGAAGGAGGAAGACAGCGACGCATAGCGCCGACGGGGTATGACGGCATGCCGTTGGCGCACAGGCCGCACGGAGTCGGCCGACGCCCGCACGCGCGGGTTCGCGCGGGGCGCGGGAGGCAAAGAAGAGAGAGAGAGAGAGAGAGAGAGAGAGAGAGAGAGAGAGAGAGAGAGAGAGAAATAAGAGAGAGTGAGATAGAGAGCAGCGGACAGAGGGAGAGAGAGAAGAGAGAGCGTGAGAGGGAGAGAGCGCACACGGGGGAGAAAGAGCATGTGGGGGGGGGAAAGGAGAGAGAGGCAGGGAAGAGAGTAGGGGTGTTCATGTAAAACCGGTAAACCGGTAAACCGGTCAACCGAACCGAACCGAACCGAACGAACCGAACCGTTCGGTTCGGTTCGGTTTGAGAGGCTATGCATTCGGTTTTTTGAACCGAACCGAACCGATAATTTCTTATCGGTTCGGTTCGGTTCGGCACCTCCCCAAACCGAACCGAACCGGTAAACCGGTTGACCCGATTTGATAAAGTTTGACCCACTTTATTTACATATTATATTACATTTAAATATATATTATATCAAATTTAAATATGTTTTATTATAAATGTAAGTTAATTAGTATAAAGATAAAATTATATATTATAAATACAGTATTAGACTTTATATTATTCTTAAATAATTATTATAATGTATATTTTATTTTATTTTATTTTTATTTATTTAAATATACATTAAACCGATGAACCGAACCGAACCGAACCGAACCGAACCGAATCACAATCGGTTCAAGGCTCACTGAACCGGTTCGGTTCGGTTCGGTTCACCTTATCGGTTCGGTTTCGGTTTGGAAAAAAAGTGACCAAACCGAACCGAACTGAACCGTTTACACCCCTAGAAGAGAGAGAGAGCTCAGGAGGGAGAGCGGGGGTGCGAGAGAGAGAGAGAGAGAGAGAGAGAGAGAGAGAGAGAGAAAGAGCGCGAGTGGGAGGGGGGTGGACGGACAGACGGCGCATGCGCCGTCCTCCCAGCGGCACAAGGCGCCGCGGCGTTGCCGCGCGGGAGGCACGGCATCACCCGCGCGCGCGGGTTCGCGTGGGGAAGCCCGCTGGGCTGGGAGAAAAGAGCGGGAGAGGGGGAGAAGAGAGAGAGAGCGGGAGCCCGAGGGAGAGCGGGAGAGGGGAGCGCACGGCGGAGGGTGAAGCGCGGCGGCGGCAGCGGTCGACGGGGGGCCTCGGCAACGCCGCAACGGCGGAAGAAGAAGAAGAAGAAGAAGAGGGCGGGCGGTGGCGACAACGGCGGACGACGGTGGAAGAAGAAGAAGAAAAAGAAGAAGAAGAGGAGGAGGAGGAGCGACGGGGGGGAGCGGGATGCGGCTCTGATCGCGACGACGGCGATGTCCCCGGCCAGGAGAAAAGAGAAGAAGGAGAAGGAGAGGAGGAGAGATGGTCGCGGCGGTGACCTCACCCGAGGGGGAAGGAGAAGCAAAGAGAGGGGGGAGAGCGGCGAGGGCGCGGTGGCGACCGCGTGGTGGCGACGGACGCGGGGCAGAGAAGAAGAAGAGGAGGAAGGGGGGCGGCGACGGCAGCCCGCAGTGATGGTGGCCGCGGCCCGCAGCGACAACGACGACGCCGGCAGCCCGTGGCGACGGCGACGATGCGGCGGGGGTGACAGCGGCAGCGAGCTTGGGAAAGAAGAAGAAGAAGAGAAGGACGAGCGGAGGCCGAGGCGGAGGCGACGGAGGCGTCCACGCGGTGGCAACGGCGACTGCGGGGCGGATGGGGGGGAAGAAATCGGAGGAGAGGGAGGCGGTGGGAAGATTCGAGAGGTGGGGGAGGCGGTGGCGAAGACGGTGAGAGAGAGAGAGAGAGAGAGAGAGAGAGAGAGAGAGAGAGAGAGAGAGAGAGAGACGACGGTGGAGGAGAGAGGGTTGGAGAGGAGGGGGGAAGGGCGGTAGGAGGAGGCGGCGAAGGAGGAGGGGGGGGGTAGAGAGCAGTGGCGAGAGAAGTTTCAAGAGTGGCTTCTTTTTTTTCAATTAATTTTTTTTAAATTAACCGGATATTGCATAGGTAGTACGAGGTTTAGGAGCCTCAAGTGAGCAAATTTGAGTTACTCGGCCCAAATCGAACTTAGCCAATCTGTTAAAAGTTCAAGCTCAACACAATAAACTTAAACTCAATGAGACACAAATTCATTCATGGCTGAATGGGCCAAACAACATAAAAACTATAATTTTTGTTGAGGCGGGCGAAGAGAAATTGGACAAATTTACCTCTCCCCTTCTGTCCATTGCGAGACACAGCCAAAGATTTAATATGCATATCTTCTTTTCATTTTATACAAAAAGTAAAAATATAATAAATTTAATTAAACTTCAAAGTTGCATCCCACAAAAACTCTCTTTTAGAAGGTCAAAGCATCATTTGTTTGTTTATAAAAGTCTAACTCAAAGAGGCGCTTTCCCCACTCAGGGATTATTTCTTTTCTTCCTCTACGTCCTTCAACGACGAGTTCGGATCACCTCAGTCCTCGGGTAAAGGGAGCTCCCGCAGTCTCCAATGGGACGAGGACACTTAGTGTCGCGAAAGACAAAACGTCAGTGCCCTTTAAAGATGATGTGATGTCTTTTCGTCTTCCTAAGATCCTGCTACCGAGCCTAGTTTAACTTGTTATCGAGTCTTTAAGAACCTGCTACCGAGATCAGTTACTGAGGCACTATTAAGCTGTTACTTAGCCTTTGAGGACCCATTACTGACTCCTTATCAACTCGCTACCGAGCTACTGAGACTCCAAAGACTCACTATTGAGCCTCTACTAATCCACTACCGAGCAACGTCATATCTACTTTATGTCATCTTTAAAGTGCACTGATGCTTCGTCTATCACGACACCAGGTGTCTTCACCCCCATTGAGAATTACAGGAGCTCCTTCCACCCAGGGACTGAGGTGATCCGAACTCTTTCACGGCACGCCGCCACCTCAGCAATCGACGTCTCTCTTGAGGAGATCACGAGACAAGGCAAAGTCCTAGTGAGATCCAATCGCGGCTGTGTTGGGTTGGCCATGGCTCTTGATTCACCTCCGTTGCATTAGGTAGCAAACTCCCGATCAGAGTCACCTGATGCAGCGGGTACGGGCACCTTCATCAGCCCTTTCCTCCTCATATCCCTCAACTCCGATGGAGTCATCTTGAGTAGGCCCTTGCTCCTCTTGCCGTGCTCCACCATTCCGGTTGCTTCAAGGCCCCGTCGTAGTACTTGGGTCCGTCTCTACCACCCCCTATGGCAGAACCAACAACCGGCTCTACCCCTTGATTGTCTTCTTTCATGGAGCCAACTTTTTCCTGTGCAACGCCGCTAGTGCATTTTACTAGTCCTTTTGCGAGTGCCTTTCTCGGTCGGTACTAACCGTCGTGGTCTCTGTTGATTACAGGATCGCCACTGAGCACCGCCTTCCCCGCCACCTATGACGACGCCATGATAGCATTCCGCTGGCTAAGCTGCCAAGCCGACGTGGAGAGCAAACAAGAGGAGCTCCCAAGAGGGGTCAACTGTTCCCGCGGTTTTCTGATGGGCAGCAATCGGATGGTGGGCGATGACGGAACTAGAGGCTCGCGGGCCGTTGCGTGTGGCGGGATATGTATACATCTATCCATATTATGGCATGGTCGAGCGGACGGCGTCGGACCGGCTGAGGACGCCCATGACGGGCTTTCCAACGGGCCATTGGGCCAGCCAACTAATGGATATGGGATGTATATTTTTTATGTTAAAGCCCATTTAATATTTTAGAAGTCTTGGGCTCATCCCGTGAAGGACTTTTTGTTGGGCCGTTGGGTCAGCCCGGATCATTTGACAAGCCTAATGAGGTTCGAGTACAATTTTTTTTTATTTTACACGAGTTCAAATTTGAGTTTGAGTTTTTACGACTAGGTCAGATTCATAATCAAATTTAGTTCATTAATTAATCGAAACAATATACAGTTTGAACTCGCATAGCAATTTAACTCGAGTTCAGTCCACATTCAAGTTTAAACTCGATACAAATTAACCGTAAAACTCAAAATCAATCAAAAGTTATTTTATGATACTCTAATTTTAACTCATTTATAAAACTTGATCTAAATCTAAATTCAAATTTAAACTTATTCTATACATGTAAGTAACAATACATATCAGTCAATACTTGTAAATTAATTTTTAAATAAATATTTAATTAAGTATTTACTATATTCAAGTTTGATATATTTAATAGATTATAATTATTTAAATTTAAATTTATTTATTTAATATAATAAATTAATCAATTTAAATTTTTATCTAACCTAACTCATGGATTGATTAATTTGCACTCATGAGGCGAATTGCGATGACCATGGATGCGAGGTGTGGAGAAACCAATCACCAAAATAACTTTATTCATTTATTTTTGGGTAATACTACGTAACTATTTTTATGAATACTTTTACTTGAGTATTTTCTGTTCTTGATAAAAAAAATTAAGCAACAAAAAGTAGGTAAATTTCTTAATTCTTTTTTTTGTTGTTAATAGTTCTTTTTCATTAATATGGTAATTTTATTCGGTTGTTGTAAATGTTCTAGAGGTGTTCGACATTCTTTTTCTTGTTTTTATTTTTTATTTTTTAATACTGCTCCCCAATATTTTTCAGAAGCATCTATTTCCATTATTAGGAAATCTTCTTCTAATGGTATTTCTAGTCTGGGTAGTTTTTTATATTTTTATTTTATTATTTGTACTCTTTTAATCAACTCATTTGTCTAGATAAATGATACATTTTTCTTAAGGAGTTTTTGTAACGAATTTCTTAATTTTGAACCATTTTTAACAAATCCTTCTACATAATTTGAACATCCTAAAAAATTTTGTCATTGATTTTTATCTACAAGTTCATCAGGGGGAATTGATTTATCTTTTCACAAATTTGAGGCTACATTTCTATTCTAACAAAATCTATTGATAATCCTAAAAATTTGATATTTTATTTTCCTAATTTAACTACACCAACTTATTTACACTTATTAACAAATAGTTTCAAATGCTCTTCATGCTCTCTCTAAGAATTTGAACATATTAATACATCATCTCTAGTTATTTGGCATCCATAAAATTTTGAAAACAACACCTTAATTTCATCTATCATCGGTTCGGTGAAACAAAAAATCCTAGCTACCTCAAAATAAAAATTATAGTAAATCACTTGGAACTAAATAATTCAACAAAAAAAATACTATCGCATCCGTGCATTTTGCCCAAAATCTACTTTTCACGCATTCAAAAGTTGGATATTAATTAAACCAAAACAAACAAAGTAACAATGTTTGATTTGACTTAATAATATATCTAAAGTTTTAATTTTATCTCTAAAATATTTTGTAAAATATAAAATATTTAGTAATAAAAAATTACAGATAATCATTTAAAATTAAATAACTTATCAAGTAGTATTTCTTTGTATATTCTAACAACTTGTTAATTTCAGGTTAGTGTGAAACAATTAAAAATATGGCATCGAGGGTAATCAACGTCCGTATAATGTTTGATGGAATGATTTACATAAGTAATGAGAATGTCTCTTACTATGGTGGATATAAACGGAATATGAAGATATTGCAAGGATGTAGTCACAAAGACTTGAAGAGCTTTATATTTGATGCAATTGGTTGTAACCTGGGAACAATGAATCTAAGATTACTTTATAATTATTTTGATGGTGTGAATGAGATTCTTGATGACAGTACTACTCAAACACTGTTGACGAGATGTGTTGAAGTACTTGATATTATACTTTACATCATAAAAGAATGTCAAGAAACCACAAATCAGGCTAGATGTAGTACTTGGAATCCACAAACATATAATCAACTAATAATGGGTCAGTTGTTGTCTCAAGTTAAAAGTAATATTAGTAAATAGAATGTGGTAGGTTGTCAGAATAGTGAAAGTACTTTGAATGAGCACTACGACGTAGAAGATGAGCAAGATGAACAGTGTGATAGTGATGATTTAGAAAGTGACAATGAAGAACTACCGAATGAGATGGTGAATAGTATTATGGCAGTCGATGCATATCATGACAGTGAAGACATCACTTGGATCAATAATGCCGTCGCAAGCAATGTTTACATAGAGAGTGATGACGAGGATGCTGGAGGAGAAGAAACAATTGTACCAAGAGGTGAAGGAGAAAATGTTGATGACCTTTCAATTAGAGATGTTTTTAGATGTAAAGAAGATGTCGTACAGGCAATTGCTACTTGGGTATTGAAGTGGAACGTCCAACACCGAACAGATAGATCAACAAAATTCAAGCTTACTTTGATTTGTCCATCAAGAGGTGAAGGATGTAAGTGGAGACTACATGCATCTATAAGTACTCGGGTCAGAGGGTTATGAAAAATTATGAGTTTTGAAAATAATCATACATGTTCCACTCTTATTTGCAACATGGCTCATAGGCAATTGACATGCACTACAATTTGTCATTTAATCATGCCTATTGTTCGATCTCGCTTAGATATCCGACCAAGGGACATCATGGATATGGTTCAACTCAAGTATTCCATAAGACCTTCCTATCACAAGGCTTGGAATGCAAGAAGAAATGCCTTCAAGAAGTTGTTTGGGGATTGAGAGAGTTCTTACACACATTTGTTGAGATACATGGAAGCGGTTAAGATACTATGTCAGAGACAATATATACTTATTTGTGTGACAGTGATAGCCAAAAATTATTATTCTTTTTCTGAAGTTTAGCTCCATGCATTGAAGGTTGGCGCTCTTGTCGTCCAGTTATAAGTGTAGACGGTATATTCCTTCACGGAAAATACCGTGGTACACTTCTAGTTGCGTGTGGTGTGGATGCCGATCAAGGCTTGTTTCCAATTGCATTTGCAATTGTAAACAGTGAGAATAATCGATCATGGTCGTGGTTCTTTCAACAGATGTTGTCTTATATTCCATCTATAATTGAACAAAGACATGAAGTATGTATCATTTCTGATAGGCATGTGAGCATCAAGAATGCAAACGAAAGATGGTTTCCTTTAGCAGCCCACCGTTATTGTCTTCGACACTATCAACAAAATTTTCAAACACATTTCACTGGAAAAGATTTATTTAGAAGGATGTACGCTGCAGACATGGCTTCTAACACTCTAGAGTTCAATAAGCGAATGGAGGACATACAGTTGAGGTGTCCTTATGCATACAACTGGTTGTTACAAGTGAATCTAGAACACTGGGCTATGACATTTGACACTGATGGTAAAAGATTTAGAATAATGACAACCAATTAGTCAGAATGTTTTAATAGCATTTTGAAAATTGCAAGAGATTTACCTATTCATGCTTTAGTACCCATGACATATCATCGGCTTAAGCTTATGTTTTTTCAACGTCGTGCATGTGGCTTGAACATGGAAACACAACTAACCACTAAATTTGAGAAGAAATTGCTTGACCTGAAAGAAAAAGTCGCGAGATCATCATTCAAGCCCGAGTCAATATGGGTGAGTGGGATTTGAACGATGCAAATGGCTGTGTATTTCGAGTTGACATTAGTCGTGACTCAATTACATGTACTTGATGTGAGCCTATGCTTAGACACTTTCTGTGTAAGCATGTTTTAACTGCTCTTGGTTAGGTTAACTAGGATCCATATGCATACGCACCAGAGTGGTACACCAGTGCTTATTATCGTCAAAGTTATGAAAATGAATTTCACACCGTTCTGGATGCATGCTATTGGCCATCATTTGATGCAGAAAGGAACATAATTCTGTTGTTGCCACCTTCTAATATCCGAAAAACTGGAAGATCACGAACTAAATGTTACCCAATGGTGATGGATCGTGACCCGAACAGAAAACAAAATGCATATAGCATTTGTAAAGAACGAGAACACAACCGATCAACTTGCCGTAGGAATCCACGGTGCATAATATTACCAAAAAAGTAGTATAGTTGTTTTTAGAAACCACAGTACTATATTTGTTAATTCATTTCATTTTAGAATAATAATTTGTTTTGTTAAAATTATTCTTCTATTAATTCTGTGAATTTTGTTAATTCATGATTGTAGACACGCAATTTTGGCCTAGTTGGAGAGCTTAAATTCTTGTTTTCGTGAAGTATATTTAAGTAACCTTTCGAGGGAACCAAGTTTTCCGAAAAAATCAAGTTTTTCGACACATTTCGAAGTAGATTGATGGGGCGTTGACCAGGTCAACGCGCCACCTTATAGGGCACCCGGCGCCCTATAAACGGGCGCCAGGCGCCCTGCGATGGGGCACCCGCATCCGGTCCGACGGCGGGACGGAGTTGATGGGACAGTTCTGCAGATAAAGTTGCCATCTTCTTGCGTATAAAAGGACCCCCATTTGGAAGGTTTAGGACAGACCAAGGGCGTCCCTCACCTCCTCTCATCCACCACTACACATCCCAAGCCTTGCAACCCCCCTCCAAGCTCTCAAACCATCCCAAAACCATCTCCCAAAACCCAAAAAAATCATAGTTGCTTCTTGAAGGGATATTACAGCAGAATGAAGTTACCCTCTTTTGTGCTGTAGAAAGACCCCCATATGGAGGTTTTTGGACACCCCAAGTCTGTCTCCCACCTCATCTCATCCACCACTACGAATCTAAGCCTTCATAGAACCCTCTTAAGCCCTTAGATTATCCCAAAATCCTTCCCCCAAAACCCAAAAACCTATAGTTTCCTTCTTCAGAAATATGATTTTTCTCCAACTTTGAGGGCCTCTACAGTCTATTTCTCTTACATCTAGTTCCAAAAAACTCTTCCATTAGCTTCACTTGAGTATTGTCTGCTTGAAAAAGTCCTTTTTCCGTCTTGGAGGTCTTCCTATACTCCGGGGCGACGCCGCGAAGAAGGGAAGAAAATCTGCTGAAGTCAGTCCCTGGTGCCCTATAAATAGGGTGCCTTGACTTTGGTCAACGCGCCCCATCAAGGGGACACCTGCAGCAGGCGTCCCATATATGGGGCACTAGCAGGGGCAGACCCCGTTTTGCATTTTTTTGAGTTTATTTACCTTTTCGGTCGATCTTTTACTCCCCCCTTTCATTTTAACTTCCATTAACATGTTATTTAGCATGCATTAAGCCACTCATTTGCATTTTTCATGCATATCTAAACCTTCTAAATAGGGGTTGGGATTTAGTCACAATTCGGTTAGTCTCTTTTCTTTTGCATGTTTGAATTCAAATTTGAGCACGATACTATGCTTTAATTAGAACTAATGAACCTTTCACTTGTTTCTATGTTTTCTTATGGACATTTTTAGGTAAATCCGATTGAGGCGGAGCTTCAACCGGATCGAAGACGAAGGACTCACTAAGCTCTCTTCTGTCAGAGGGCCGAGAGAGGAGAAGTCGGAACCCAACAATCTCCCCGCTTCCAAAGGTACGACGGTCATTTCTCCATTTCATTTCTTTTCATTCCACTATATTTTGGAGTCTTTGGCTCCTGGCGACCACAACCACTAACATCTCATCCACCAAGTCACCAAGGCGGGCGTAAGGGGCTGGGAGGGGGAGATCCGCGGATGTCCCGTTTCGGGTGCTTACACCTTTTGGCGACCATGGTGAGACCGACTTTGCTTTAGTGAGTTCTTCTCTTTTTTTCCCTAAGAATGTCCACTTGAAAACATGCTTCTTTTCAATCTAGTTCTCATTTAAGCCATTTCTATTTCTTTGCATTTCTATTTGCTTGCTTACATGCTTGTTTATTTCCTTGAAGCATTATCTTGTTCCTTCCGATTTACTTGCCTTCCATTGGTTCTTTTAAAAACATACATTCTGATTTCTAGCTTGGTTTATCAACTTATTTCAACTTAGCATTTTAGATATCATCTTGTTTCATCTCTTGTTAAGTATACTTGTCTATTTCCTTCTAGGCCTAGTTTTCCTTTAGCAAATCTTTCAAAGCATGCTTAGTTAAATTAATGCTTTCTTCCATCTTAGTTTAATTTCGTATCATTGTCTTGTTTACTTGCTTCCTACAACATCTCATTAATCATTGTATGCTTTTATTTTCTTCTTGGTTGCTTCTTATTCCTTGAAATTTCACTTGCATTTAGTTTGCATTGGAGTTTCGGGTTTGCCCGTCTCCTTAGGACATCCGAGAAGGGAGGCTCTCTCCTCCCAAAGCCCCACACATCCAAACACTCCTCTTGGTGGTTGCCAACTCCTCCTCCGGGGATTCCCTCTCGGAAGGACCGGGTAGCTTCCATCAAGACCTTCGTAAGTCCCCAGACGTGAAGGATTCCCTCTTCACTGATCGGGCTGGTTGTACCATTTTATCCCAAAACCCGGAGTACCTATTACCTATAATTGTGAAAAGAGTGACAACCTTATATTGCTCGGCGTTGTGAGAGCATAGGGTCCTACCCATTTATTTGAGTGGACAATATTTCTCTTAACAAGCCATTAATTTGAGGTTGAAACCAAAAAATTGCATTAATCATTCCAAGTCTTTGCTATTACTTGTTTGCAAATAAAAACTGAAAATTAAACAAAAATCCCAAAATCACCTAAAAAGAACCAAAACAAAAATTTGCTTGAGGTTAATTTGCTTGACAACTTGCTTGTCTGACAAAAGAAAATCAAAACAAAAAAGGGGTAAAAAATTAAAACTAAAAAAATCATTAAGCTTTTATTTGTCAACCTTTTTTTTCTATTGTGTTTATGAATTTAAGGTCAGGTCGAGTTATCGGAATGGCGGATCAAGGATACGAGCAACTACAGTTGGAGTATGATCAATCTTATTTCTATCCTGATGCCGTGTGTGCCGTCAATGAACCCGAAGTTCTCCCCGAACCTAGTCAAAATTCTCCTCAACCCAATCCAAATTCACTTTGGGAGGCATTCTCTCATGCTGACCCTACCCAAATTCAGGCTATCAAGGCCATCCTTAAGGGCAAGTCGCCCGCCGACCACATTCCTCCCGAAGGTGGTCTTCACAACTCTACCCCTCGGTCAGGAGCACATCAACCCAATGTGCCCACTCATGGCCATTCTCATACCGGGCTCATGGCCCCAATTTCTCCTCATCCGGTGGCTAATCTAGATCATCCCAATCCAAATGTTGTTGTTCTTTCTAGACCACCAGTTTATTCCTCTAATCATCTCAACCCTACTCACCCTTTGGTGTATCCCCCAATGTACCCTTCTTATCCGGCCACTTCGGCCCATCAAATCCCAATTCTGGTGCACCAAGCACCCACTTCTCCTCCTCCTCTTATGGAACCTTCTGTCGATCAGGCCATTATTAACAAGATTAATCGCATGGATGAGCAGTATAGAGAGCTTAAACGTTTGATCGACACCAAGGTAGTCCCTGAAATTTCTCTTCCTTCCCTCCCTACTTTTCATCTACCTCCCTCTGAGATGCCGGTATACCGTCTCTACAACGGAACCGGTAATCCTTTCGTTCATATCAAGGACTTTCTTTATGAGTCGGTAATGTGGCAAAATGATCCAAGGGCCCTTGCTTTTCTTTTCAGAAGATCATTAGAGGGATCAGCTTTAGAGTGGTTCTACTCGCTTGACTCTTTGGAGGCGAGTAACTTTGAAAGCTGTCAAAGCTAAATTCTTGCGAGAGATATCAAGATAGAGTCGGACCAACATATTCCATCACCGACCTCATGGCTGAAAGAATGAGAAATGATGAAGACTTTACCGGATATGCCGATAGATGGAGGTCAATGGCGAAGGCTTACTGATTCCATTCCAGAACCGGAGCAAGTGAAAATGATCATCACCAATGCCACTCCGGCCTTAAAGAATATGCTGGCTTTGCATCACCCCACCTCCATGAGTGAACTTTATGAGAGGGCACGGTATATTCAGACACAGCTTAGGGACTCACCTATCATGAACTTGTTTGATCCTAGACCCCGAGTCATCAAGAAAACCACTTTTACCACAACCGGCCCAAAGGATCGAGGGCGTAGTGACAAACGAAAACCTTAACGTTGTAGGGAACCCACCTATAAATTATCAACACCAGTTCAGGAAGCCTCAACAAAATCAACCATTTAGAAACCCTCGTCAACCTCAACCTCAACCTCAGTTCCAGCCCCGTCAGCAACAAGCCCCGATCCCTCAGCGACCGCAAGCCCTAGTTCCCCAACCAGCGCGGCAACAACTGGCCAACTACAACCAAGCACCCTCTCCCATGGCCTACGAACCCCGAAAAGTTGGACCGAAGAGAAACCATTACCCGCCTTTTCCGTACTCTCTCGTGGACATCGTTAATGCACTCATGGCGGCAGGGCAAATTGCATTGCCAAGGGAGAAATTGGAGTGGCCTCAGAATGCCAACACAGAGCGATACTGTTTGTTCCATAGATATCCTGGGCACACCGTGGAAAATTGTTTTTAGTTCAAAGACTATATCCACGATCTTAATGAGCAAGGCAGTATTGACTGGGACCAGATGGGGGAATACATCAGAACGGTGAAAAATCAACCTCAACGGCAGCATGCACCAGCTCAGCAGCAACAACAACAGAACCCCGGCCTGTGGATTATCCAAAACCCTTTACCTCTACATGCACCCGCGCCTGGGAATCAACACGTTAATCCCATCATGATTTCTTCCGAGGAGTATCATAATCGGGGCCAGAATTGGCAAGTCGAGGGAGCCGCCTCCTCCACGCACATCAACTTACTTTACCCTCCTAACCGAACCGTCCACTCGATACCCCGAACAACTATGTCACATAGTCCCATCACATTAAATAGAATGCCCATCATCCGAACGCCATCACGACCCATCATAACACCACCAACCACACAACTCCAATCGGGACGGACCCTAATCCACCCGATTAATCCACCACAAACATCACCACCACTAGGACCCATCATCATTCCGCCCCGAGCAACTGTACCTTCACGACCTACCTACCCTACTATGCCTCAAACCACCATCATTACACCCATCGCAAGAGCTCTCATCATTCGACCTAACCCACCACCCGCCACTACCACCCCAGCCATAGCTCCTCAACTTGCCACAGTACTCAGGAGTGGGCGCATGTTCCAAAGGGTCTTTCCCCAGGCCGGTCAGTCAGGGTTGGTACCAGAAACAGAAGAAGAACACATTGAAGAGCCGTTGCCTGGGACATCCTATGACTTGTTGAAACATCTTGATAAAACCCCAGCACAGATCTCTATCTTAGAGTTGATCAAAAGATCCAGAGTCCATCAAGAGGTTCTCCAACAGTACTTACAGCGAGTAATGGTAAACGAGAGCCTCCCCCCAGAAAAAATCTCATCAGTTTTGGTCCTGAGAAGTGAGTACCCGGCCCTTACATTCAAGAAGGAAGAGTTGGCCGACCCGGAAATAAGGAAATGTGCCTTGTGCATCACAGTCCACATCAATGGCGTAGGCATTAAGTCATGTTTAGTCGATACTGGAGCATTCATTAATGTTCTACCACCAGAAACATTACATCTTTGTGGATTCTCCGAGGAAGACATCCGACTATCTCAAATAACAGTGACTGCATATGACAATTCGAAAAAGCCTGCCGATGGCATGATTACATTAAATGTGAAACTTGGACCTCGAACAGTCACTGTTGACTTCCACATACTTGAGATTATCCAACCTACAAAGTTATTCTGGGACGGCCCTATTTGGAAGCACCAAAGGCAGTCGCCTCCACCAATCACCAGTGTCTTAAATTCCCTCACAAGGGACAAGTGATTAAGGTGACGAGCATGCCCTTAGATCATCCATCTTCTCCACCACCACCCATTGGGTTGCCAAACGAGCCAATTTTGACAATCTTGGATCTTCTAGAAATGAGTAGGCAACCCAGGCAAGTGTGGAGAAGGAAAAGAGAAGAAAATGAAACTATTGGGTGGCATATAATGAAGATTTTGGGATACCAGGAGGGCCGAGGACTAGGCAAAGAACTGCAAGGCATAGCTGAGCCAATCAATCCAGTGAGGTTACAACCAAAGAGCGGGGTTGAATATGATGGAACGACAACCAATGGTCAAAATCTCAAAAGCAAATACTTTTCATGATGCTTACAAAGGTTTTTCATCAAGAAAGAAACCATTCAACTGGCTGAGAACAAGGAAGAACAAGAGATTGAGCAAGACAAGAGAAGAAGAACTGACGACCCTGAAGATAACTTATATCCTGAAATATCTCTTTTGTTTTCCACTGATGAAGAAGGGTCAAGCAATGAACCACTCAGTGCCGAACCACCCGTTGACCCACCTGAGGGTCATATTGCCAAACCGACTCGAGAAAAAGTCCAACCAACTCCATGAGGGCCTTCCCTCATTATGTCATCTTTTGGGGTCGATGCCCCAATTCACCGTGATGCTCTCCCCGGGCTTCTTGGCCCGATCCCTATTTTTAGGCCCTCAGGCCCAACTTATGGGTACACGAACTCACTTGTTGCTTTTGGGCCACCGAGCCCCTCTACTAAATCTGGGCCTTTGTGCCCATTTTCTCAAACTCTTGGGCCACCGAGCCCCTCTACTAAATCTGGGCCTTTGTGCCCATTTCTTCCAACTCTTGGGCCATCGAGCCCCTCTATTGAATCCGGGTCTTTGTGCCCATTTTCTCCAACTCTTGGGCCCTCAAGCCTATCTCTTAAACCCAGGCCCTCGAGCCCACATCCTCCTCTTATTGGGTCCATGAACCCACCTTCTTCCATGATCATCCGGCCTACTGGCCCATCATCTCTTTCTGTCAACATTGGGCCCGAAAGCCCCCTCTATCAAACATTACTCTAAGTCTTCCCCTCTTTATCAATATCTTCACCTACTCTGACCCCCGTAGTTGATCTCAACCCAAATCAGGCACCTGAAGCCCATTATGTCTTTATGTTTAGCACTCCCCAAAAAACAATGTCTTCCTCGAAACTGAAATTTCGATCGAGGAAACATCTCAACTTGCCTCGGAAGGGCATTCGACCCAAGGAGCCACCAGATCCTTGATTGACCTCCTTTGCCCTCCATCCTCTCCAATAAATTCTTCTCCATCCACCTCCTCTTCTTCCTCTTATTCTTCCTTAGGTTTAGTTTCCAATAAAAATAGAACAAAAATCGAGGTAGAAGAGTTCCAGGAAGATACTTGCATCGGTTAGCTCAGAAGAGCTTAGAATGTGCCAAGCTACCGGAGTATCTAGAAAATGCGATTCAGCTTTAGCTGGATGAAATCCGATATGAGGAGAAGGATAACATTGATCAAACTTTGGGGTTTCTTCCTCTCTCAGTTCAACATCACCTACATCCAACAGAAGGCAATCAAGGGCCAGGCAATCGCTGAACACCTTGTCCATCATCCTATCCCAATCTTTGACCCTATCCAGTCAAAATTTCCCGATAAAGAATTGATGTCCATTCGATCTTTCAATCTATGGACTTTATATTTTGACGGGGGCATTAAACTCCCAGGGTAGAGGGATAGGGATTGTTCTTATGTCACCCGAAGGTGTCACCATTCCACAGGCTTTTCAGCTCCATTTTCCAGCAACAAACAACATAGCTGAGTATGAAGCCTTGTTGGCCGGACTGGAGGCCGCTCACTTCTATGGTGTCACTAAACTAAGGGTAATTGGTGATAGTCAGTTAATACTCCGCCAAGTACTGGCCAAATACCGCACATCTCATCCCGGGCTCAGACCATACTAAGAACTCACCACTTGTTACATCAAGCTATTCTCCAAACTCGAATTCATTCACGTTCCTCGTGCTCAAAATATTCTTGCCGATGCTCTCGCTTCCCTGGCATCTTCACTATCTGTCCCGCTAGGCAGACAGGTTAGGACGATCTATGTCCGTCGATGTACCATTCCGGCAGTAGAAGATGCACAATTCTTGAAAGTTAAAGCAGAATTTGAAAGGAAAGAGTACATTGAGCAAAAGGAGGAAGTATCTTTGGTCGAGTTGGAGGAACTAGAAGAGGGTGAGAAACCATGGTATCATGAGATTGCGAATTACTGTCAGGATCAGACGTACCCACCAGGATCAACTGCCGAAGAGAAGAAAGCCATAAGGAGGGTCTCCCAGAGATACACCATCTTAGGCGGGGTGCTTTACAAAAGGAGCTTGGCCGGTGTTCTGTTAAGATGCGTAGATGAAGGAGAGGCTGAATTGGTGCTCAAAGAAGCACACTCCGGAGTATGTGGAGGCCATGTAAATGCTCAAGCCCTCGCCAAGAAGATCATCAGGCAAGGGTATTACTGGCCTACTCTGGAAGAAGATTGCTCGATCTTTGTCCGGCACTGTCACCAATGTCAACTTCACGCCGACAAGATTCACTCTCCCGCATCTTCCCTTCACCCGATTCACGCACCATGGCCTTTCGCTATGTGGGCTTTTGATATTATCGGACCCCTCGGTGACCCAAACTCCACAAACAAAACCAAATCCTTCATCTTAACTGCAACGGAGTACTTCACCAAGTGGGCGAAAGCGGAAGCATACGTGGAAATCAAGGCATCAACAGTCTGCACCTTCATCAAACGCAACATCATTGCCATGTTTGGGATCCCAGGCGACATCATCACCGACAATGGACCGCAATTCATCACCTAGGAACTGCGTGACCTTTGCAACAGGTATTGCATCAGATTGCATCATTCATCTCCATATTATCCTCAAGGCAACGGTCAAGCAGAAGCCACCAATAAAACCCTGATAAAAATCGTTAAGAAGACTTGTAAGTCTAGCAAGTTCGCAGACTGGCCATATAAGTTAGTTGATGCTCTATGGGCCTACTGCACTTCTATTCGAACCCCAACGGGTCAGACCCCCTATGCCTTGGCATTTGGGATGGAGGCGGTAGTTCCATACGAAATAATCATTCCATCCCTCCGAGTCCAGATCGATCGAGATATCCCGATGGATGAACGCCGAGATTCGCTTCTCGCGCAACTCGAACTCTTGGATGAGAGGAGGCTGGCCGCTGCCGAACATGCTAGATCTTACCAGAATAGACTTAAAAGATTTTATCAGAAGAGTGTGGTGGAGAGAAAATTTGAAGTCGGTGAGGTTGTGCTTAAAAGAATATTTGTTAAGCCGGGCGGTCCCCGCTCCAAGCTTCAACCTAATTGGGAGGGTCCATATGTAATTTCGGCTGTTTATCCCGGTAATTCATATAAGCTGACTAATGCAGAAGGAGAAGAACTAGCTCATCCCTGGAATGGTGTATACCTCAAAAAATATTTTCCTTAAAAACAAAAGTCAAAAAAATCTATAAAATCCAAGGAGTGAAGGATAATGATAACATCTAACGCTTGCTTGTTCGGTGCACCAACTTGTCACTTAGGGAAATAAGGATAGGCATCATACTGCACACACTACACGTCTAGTCTTGAGTTCCGATGATCGGAAGTCAGAGAGAAAGCTAGGCAATGCTTGGCAAAGGAAGGTCAACCTAATCCCATTCTCTTCTTGTTTCGGTCCAAAATAGATAAAAGGGGTTAGAATGAGGAGTATCGAAAATGCCCATTGCCTTAGTTGGAAAATGACTCTGAAGGTCCGACTTCTCATTAAAAGAAAAAGGTGCCAAAAGATGGGCAATGACCCCTCAGGTCAGCGAAAGAATAGACCTGTCTGAATGTGTACCCACAAAAGCCCAAAAAGAAAAAGGCTCCAAAAGATGGGCAATGACCCCTCAGGTCAAAATGAAGCAAAAAAGAAAAAAGACACCGTTCGAATGTGGGCCATCAAAGAAAATGGGCTAGAAGGAAGGACCCGAAGAGGTCAAAACCCAAATGGGCAATATAGGTATTAATAGAGAAACAAGTTCGACATCCCTGAATTCTACTAAGGACTTACCACCAATCATCTTCCTTCTTTAACTTCAAAGGATAGGGTCGACCGACTAGGTCCAAGAAGAGCCATAGCCTATCAAAGGCAGAAGGTCAGAAGATCTCGGACTAGGCACTTTCTTACACGTGATGCCTACTCTTAACCCTTAGGTAGCAATGAGAGAGGCACCTATAACAAGCAAAGCAAAGGATAAGACAATCGTGTCCCTCACACCAAACCAAACAAAAAAATCAAATATTTCAAAAATCCTAAAAAAGAATATGCAAAACACCAAAAAAAATCATAAAAATACCAAAATACCAAAAACATTATAAAACCATCAAAACCCAAACAAATCAAAAATTTCAAAACACCTAAAGTTTGCTATCTAGATTGACTAGCTGCCTTTGCATTCATGTTTAATTTCAGTCTTGCATATTTCCTTTTGTGCATACTTATGTTTTTCTGTTGTCTTTACCTTGATAAGGCCGATGTCCCTTGACAAAAGATCAAGGCAACTTTGCCCTCTCCTCGCAAGGGACTAAGCCAAAATAAAGTTCTAATATCTTCTCTCAAGTGGATGCAGGAATAGGAGAAGGCATGCCAGCTTCATATCCCCAGAAACTTAGAGGAAGCAAAAACAACAAAAAAAATCAAAAAATTGAAAATCAAAACTGGACTACCCCGACCCCTATTAGGACTTGCTTTTAGTATTGCATCTATCAAAATAAATAATATTTAAGACATTGAAGACCTCAAGTCTAGAGGGGGCTGAGCATGAGAACCCCTTCAACAAAATCAGTGAGGGCTCAGTCATTCCCTAGGCTTGCGGATAGGCCAAAGTTGAATATGCGGGGACGACGGTTTCTTCATAGATGTCCTGACCCGTTATGTTCAACCTATATCTTCAACTATTTTCTTATACTTATTTGTCTTTCTTTAAACCCAGCATGCATCATTTCATACACCATCATGCATCATCCCACCACAACCATTTCCTATTTCCTAATTCTACCATAACCTCCTTCCAGTCACATCGTGAACCCTTTTAAAGATGGTCTTGATTTTTCGCAGAATCGGTTTCCACCATTTTTTTAATTATGATTTCATCGAAACAAGAAGTTTTTTCATGTCGAACTGAACCAGTATTGTTGAGTAAAACCCTATGAATTTGAAGAACCCAACCATGGTTGATTGGCTGTCTTCTCTTTACCTTTTTCAATTTACTTTTCAATGCATTTCTACCGAGTCCAGCACACCATGCAGTTCGGGTCCTGGTCGATAACAATTCTCCCCCACGTGGGATTTTAGTTATTTACTTTCAGTACTGTTCTCAACCAGAGGGAAAGTTTCGATAAGACAAAGGGTAATCTCAGAATCCGGTAAAGTTTTATTCCACTCAACTAGGCCAATTAGGGCGTGTCTAAATCTACACCTTGGCGTCACTTTTTCAGTCATTACCACTTCATTCCGCTACGCCTCATTACGCTTCACTACATTCGCCTACGTTTCATTCATGTCACTCCCCTACAAAGCCGACGCCAAGGCGAGGCAAGCTGTAGACACGCAATTTTGGCCTAGTTGGAGAGCTTAAATTCTTGTTTTCGTGAAGTATATTTGAGTAACCTTTCGAGGGAACCAAATTTTCCGGAAAATCAAGTTTTTCGGCACATTTCGAAGTAGATTGATGGGGCGTTGACCAGGTCAACGCGCTCGCTTATAGGGCACCTGGCGCCCTATAAACAGGGCACCAGGCGCCCTATAAACAGGGTGCCAGGCGCCCTACTGATGGGGTACCTGCATCTGGTCTGACTGACTGGACAGGTTGATGGGACAGTTCTGCAGATAAAGTTGTCATCTTCTTGCCTATAAAAGGACCCCCATTTTGAAGGTTTAGGACAGACCAAGGGCGTCCCTCACCTCCTCTCATCCACCACTACACATCCCAAGCCTTGAAACCCCCCTCCAAGCTCTCAAACCGTCCCAAAACCATCTCCCAAAACCCAAAAAAAATCATAGTTGCTTCTTGAAGGGATATTCCGTGAGAATGAAGTTACCCTCTTTTGTGCTGTAGAAAGACCCCCATATGGAGGTTTTTGGACACCCCAAGTCTGTCTCCCACCTCATCTCATCCACCACTACGAATCTAAGCCTTCATAGAACCCTCTTAAGCCCTTAGATTATCCCAAAATCCTTCCCCAAAAACCCAAAAACCTATAGTTTCCTTCTTTAGAAATATGATTTTTCTCCAACTTTGAGGGCCTCTACAGTCTATTTCTCTTACATCTAGTTCCAAAAAACTCTTCCATTAGCTTCACTTGAGTATTGTCTGCTTGAAAAAGTCCTTTTTCCGTCTTGGAGGTCTTCCTACACTCCGGGGCGACGCCGCGAAGAAGGGAAGAAAATCTGCTGAAGTCAGTCCCTGGTGCCCTATAAATAGGGTGCCTTGACTTTGGTCAACGCGCCCCATCAAGGGGACACTGCGACGGGCGTCCCATATATGGGGCACTAGCAGGGGCAGACCCCATTTTACATTTTTTTGAGTTTATTTACCTTTCCGGTCGATCTTTTACTCCCCCCTTTCATTTTAACTTCCATTAACATGTTATTTAGCATGCATTAAGCCACTCATTTGCATTTTTCATGCATATCTAAACTTTCTAAATAGGGGTTGGGATTTAGTCACAATCCGGTTAGTCTCTTTTCTTTTGCATGTTTGAATTCAAATTTGAGCACGATACTATGCTTTAATTAGAACTAATGAACCTTTCACTTGTTTCTATGTTTTCTTATGGACATTTTTAGGTAAATCCGATTGAGGCGGAGCTTCAACCGGATCGAAGATGAAGGACTCACTAAGCTCTCTTCTTTCGGCCGGCCGAGAGAGGAGAAGTCGGAACCCAACAATCTCCCCGCTTCCAAAGGTACGACGGTCATTTCTCCATTTCATTTCTTTTCATTCCACTATATTTTGGAGTCTTTGGCTCCTGGCGACCACAACCACTAACATCTCATCCACCAAGTCACCAAGGCGGGCGTAAGGGGCCGGGAGGGGGAGATCTGCGGATGTCCCGTTTCGGGTGCTTACACCTTTTGGCGACCACGGTGAGACCGACTTTGCTTTAGTGAGTTATTTTGGCGACCACGGTGAGACCACGGTCTTTATCAAATCTTATTTTGTATTTACCCACATTAAAATATTTATGGTGTTACTTATTGTTTTTATTACAACTTTGCACGCACCATGAAATTCAACGAATACTCGTTTACAGTCATGGCTCCCAATTTGAATAGACACGGCATGATATTTTTGATCTTCAACGTCAGATGCATGAAAGATTATATATTTCAATGTCGAGTTTTAAAGCCACTGGAGTCGGACCCTCTATGGACATGGCCGGCCCATCTTCGTATGAAGCCGGACCATCTACGTATGAAGCCGGACCATCTACATATGAAGCCGGACCTTCTTCTCACGCAGCGGGCTGTTCGAGTGCGGAGCATCGACATATAGGCGGAGGCGACCACGTGATCCCTCCATTAGGACTCCGATGGAAGCACAAGGAACACAACAATCCGTTGACATCACCCCGTCGGCACCGATCTGCTCAAGTCGACATGGAGAAAATATAACGGCCCATGTTGAACCACAAAGATTGGACCCAACTTATCTTGAGGAGGAGGAGGAGGAGGAATAAAGACTTGTTAGGAGAAAGCCTCGTCCAAGGAGAGGAATGAGAGGATAGAATGTGTAATTTCCTTTTATTCTCATGTGGACATGTAAAACTTTTAAACTTGTGTTTTGTTATGATTAATATCTAGCACTTTTATGAATGTGTTCTTTCCTTTCAATTGATATGGTATCGATATGTGTATGTGTTGTGGAAAAAGTGTTTGTGTTCGAATGGAATAGAGTTGTGTGAACAGAGTTGTATGGAATGGAATGAGTTGTGTTTTTATGTTATGTATGGACAAGTGTATGGAATGGATGATTTTAGCATGGTTGGAATGGAATTTTGGCTCAATATCTTTGTATATGGTTTGTTGGATTGTTTATATGTGAAATTTGTAAGTTCAATGTGTTTGGAAGAGGGTTTTGAAACCCAATTTGTAACTTGAAATTCAATTTTTAAGCTGCGGTTGGCTCTTTTTTTTCCAAGTTCTGTATCAAAGTTGAGTTTGGTAAACTCGACTTTGATTCAAAATTTGTTACAAGCCGAGTTCACAAAACTCGACTTTCCACGGAGCAAGTTCTGTGGAAAAGTCGAGTTTTCACATACCGACTTTCCCACAGAACTTGTGTCGTCCGATTTTTTTCTCAGAAAGTCAAGTTTTTGAAACTGGACTTACAAGTCGAGTTTCAAAAACTCGACTTTCCCACAGAACATTCTTCACTCCAATTTTTTTATCAGAGCCGCGTTTTACTTAAAGTCGAGTTTTAATAATTCGACTTTATCTAAGTTAATCCGTGTTTAACTGACGTAGTTACTGTTTCCTGTCAAACTCGACTTTGATCTAAGTGTGTTAGATTTACAAAATAAAGTTTTACTGTGTTAGTTTTAAAAATAAAAAAAAACTATTAGTTAAAAAAAAACTCATAGCATTCCGCTGGCTGAGCTGCCAGGCCGACACGGAGGGCAAACAAGAGGAGCTCCCAAGAGGGGTCAACTGTTCCCGCGGTTTTCTGATGGGTAGCAGTCAGATGGCGGGCGATGACGGAACTAGAGGCTTGCGGGCCATTGCTTGTGGCGGGATATGTATTCATCTATCCATACTATGGCATGGTCGAGCGGACGGCGTCATACCTGCCGAGGACGCCCATGACAGGCTTTCCGACGGGCCATTGGGCCAGCCAACTAATGGATATGGGATGTATATTTTTTATGTTAAAGCTCATTTAATATTTTAGAGGTGTTGGGCTCAGCCCGTGAAGGATTTTTTGATGGGCCGTTGGGTCTACCCGGATCATTTGACAAGACTAATGAGGTTTGAGTACAGTTTTTTTATTTTACACGAGTTCAAATTTGAGTTTGAGTTTTTTATGACTAGGTCAGATTCATTAATTAATCGAGATAATAAAGAGTTTAAACTCGCATACAATTCAAATGAAAAACTCAAAATCAATCAAAAGTTATCTTATGATACTCTAATTTTAACTCATTTATAAAACTTGATCTAAATCTAAATTTAAATTTAAACTTATTCTATACATGTAAGTAACAATACATATCTATTAATATTTATAATTTATTTTTAAAATAAATATGTAATTAAGTATTTAATCTGTTAAAGCTTGACTTAATTAATAAGTTAAATTTTATTTAGATTTAAATTTATTTCTTTAATATAATAAATTAATCAACTTAAAATTTTATCTTACCTAATTTTGAATTACTCCTGGATTGATTAATTTGCAGCCATGAGAGCAAGGGTTGACGACTTGCGATGACCATGGATGCGAGGTGTGGAGAAACCAATCACTAAAATAACTTTGCCATCTATAGATTCATTTATTTTTTGGTAATACTACATAACTATTTTTTATGAATGCTTTTATTTTAGTATTTTTCGTACTTGATAAAAAAATTTTAAGCAACAAAAAGTAGGTGAATTTCTTAATTATTTTCTTTGTTGTTAAGAGTTCTTTTTCATTAATATGGTAATTTTGTTTAATTGTTGTAAATGTTCCAGAGGAGTTAGACATACTTTTTCTTGTTTTGATCTTTTATTTTTAATACTGTTCCCCAATATTTTTCAGAAGCATCTATTTCCATTATTAGGAAATCTTCTTCTAATGGTATTTTTAGTATGGGTAGTTTTTTATATTTTTATTTTATTATTTGTACTCATTTAATTAACTCATTTGTCCAGATAAATGATACATTTTTCTTAAGAGTTTTTGTAATGGATTCATAATTTTGAACCGTTTTTAACAAATCCTTCTACATAATTTGAACATCCTAAAAAATTTTGTAATTAGTTTTTATCTACAAGTTCATCAGGGAATTGATTTATGTTTTTGCAAATTTGAGGCTACATTTCTATTCTAACATAATCTATTGATAATCTTAAGAATTTGATATTTTTTTCCTAATTTAATTATACCAACTTCTTTACACTTATTAGCAAGTAGTTTCAAATGCTCTTCATGCTCTCTCCAAGAAATTGAACATATTAATACTTTTTTTTGAACACCATAAAAGAACTGATTTATAAAATACCCAACAAAAGTTACATAACAAAAGGATCCCGACCATCCGTCAGACCATCTCGGCCAGGATAACATCCCATACATCCGTAGGTAACATAGAAAGAGACGATGACCATTCGAATCCCTTGCCCAACTTTATCGCCCAACGCGCAAGGAGGTGTGCCACCTCATTTGAAGCTCGATGGCAGCCAACAACAGTAGAAGAAGTTTGGGCGAAACGTTGACGGCAATCATTGATAAAGGTAGATGCTTTCCACAGATCCGGCCCTTGCTTGTTGATGGCATTTACAACTGCTAGGGCATCACTATGGATGGACGCCGAGCAGTGATCAAAATACTCCCAAGAGCTGTCTTGCAAAATGGCTATCACCTCCAAAATTTGTGGATCCGTAAAAGCTAAAATCAAGGTTTTCCAGACAAGAACCCTCCCCCATTGATCTCTCACTATGATCCCTATAGCTCCTTTGATAGAAGCAGTCGCTGCATCTACATTAATCTTTACCTGAGTAGCAGTAGGAGGCATCCACCTAAAATCATGCTCGTTATCATGCTAATTTTGCAAGGATAAAAAGAAATGAGCATCTTTAATAGCTCTACGCATAATCCATAAGGGACATCTGTTAATAGCTTGTAAAGACATCTCACATCTATACTTCCATATATTCCACAGTATTGAAATGGCCAAAATAGCATGATAAGAGACGAATCGCCTTTCCTTAGAATCCGGTCTAGGAAACAAAGAAGAATAGCATGAAAACTCTGATTTAACCATTGCGGATTAAAACCCACCGAAGATGAAAACCAGACCGCACGACTACGCGGACATTGGAAAAAGATATGCTCAATATCCTCTTGAGATGCTTGGCAAATATTACAGCTACGAGATATATTTGCACATCTCCTAGCAACAGCTTCATTAGTGGGGAGGGCACAATTTATAGCTTTACATAAAAACAAAATAATTTTTGCAGGAAACATCCTAGTCACTTTGGGATGCCAAAGTTTTTTCCAAACTGAATTGTCTGATGAACTCGTAGGCAACTGTAGCTGTAACAGAAAAGAATAAGCTGATTTAGTGGTTAAGACACCATCCGGAGTATACTTCCAGACTAATTTATCTTGAGATTCATCTATATAAATAGGAGTCCTCTGTATACGATTAACAGTCAAAGAGTCAAACAGCCTGTGAAGCTTGTCTAAATGCCAATTCCCATTCAATATCAGATCCTTAACTAACACAGGTCTATTATCAGCTTCACATACAAAGACAGGTGGACCATTGCCATCTAATATCCAATTTTGCTTAGTTATACTAATCAGAGATCCATCTTTAACTTTCCAGTAACACCCTTTATGCAAAAGCTCTCTAACATAAATAATGTTCTTCCATACTTGTGATCTGTTTGACCTTACACAATGATCCCATAAATCAGTATGAGCCAGATACCGGCTATGTAGAATTTTCACCCACAACTTATCTTTATCCTTAAGGAAGGACCAAGCTAACTTGATTAAAAGTGCTTTATTAAATAAGAAAAGGTCACTAACACCCAAGCCACCTCTTAACTTGGGTAATTTGATTAAATCCCACCGCCTAAAATGAATCTTCTTCTTATCCTCATCATGTTGGGCCCACTAAAAGTTTTTTTGCCAAGACTCAAGTTTCCTTAGCACAGCTTTGGGAAATCTCTTCAGAGCCATAATATGGACCGGTAGCTGATTCAAAGTAGACTAGATAAGAACTGTCCGACCAGCTGTGGAAAGAAACTTGGTTTTCCACCCCGCTAAACGCTGTTGAAATTGATCAAGCAACCATTTATAATGATTGATTCTATTATCCGATATGCCAATAGGAATCCCTAAATATTTATCAAATGGAGATGCTTTAGGAAAACCAGTTATGGAACAAATTTGCTCAGCCAAAGACGCAGGAACATTTTTGCTGAAATAAATACTGGATTTTGCCACATTAATTGATTGACCTGATATGTGTTGATATAGATTAAGAATATCCATCATATTCTTAGCTTCCTCCTCAGTTGCTAGCCCACACATAATAATATCATCAGCAAACTTCAGATGAGTAATAGTAGGACCCCCTCTATTAAGAGTAATACCATGATAACTACCCTGGTCCAAAGCAATTTTAATAATAGCCGATAAGGCTTCAGCACATAAAATATATAGATAAGGAGATAGAGGGTATCCTTGTCTAATGCCTCTTCCAGGCTGTATCACCTCTGAAAGTGAGCCATTCAGACTGATAGAATAAGTAACAGATGTAACACAAACCATAATAAGATCAATAATTTTTTCTGGGAACTGAAATCTTTGCAACATAAACTTTAAGAAATTCCAATTAAGCCGATCATAAGCTTTGCTAATATCCACTTTAACCATAAATTGTCCTAATTTACCTATTTTTAACCGAAAACTATGGATAATCTTATGAACAATTATAATATTATCTAAGGCTACCCTTCCTGGTACAAAAGCCACATGATATTCTGAAATCAATTCTGATAACATTGGCCGAATCCTGGTAGCCAAAAGCTTAGAGAAAATCTTAAACAAAACATTACATAGGCTGATAGGACGATAATGTTGCGGTGTTGTAGGGTTCCCTTGCTTTGGAATAAGAGAAAGCACCATGTGATTAAGACCTTGAGGCAGTTTATGAGTAGAAAAGATATTTGTTATAAGCTCCACTATGTCATTTGAGATGTCAGACCACATAAATTGGAGAAACCCTGGAGGAATACCGTCTGGACCCGGGGCCTTATCTGACCGCATAGAAAATAAGGCTTCTTTGATTTCGCTGGGTGATGGACTAGTAACCAGAGAATTATTTTGACTTTCAGACAACTGGGAAACCGGTAAGAACTCATACCAGTGAAGAATAGGATTACTATCTGGAGCAAATAGCTTAGAAAAATGGTTCCAAAATACCTGATGTATGTCCTCCCATGAATTTGACCAAAAACCATTTGCCATAAACACTCATGAAATCCTATTGAATCTTCTTCTATTAAGAACTTTCATATGAAAATACTTAGTACACTTATCACCTAATGTAAACCAAAAGGACTTTGCCCTTTGTCTCCAATCTGCATCTTCCATTGATTCCAACCGGTTCAGTTTGTCCAATAGGACAGATTCATAAAAGAGTTGTTCAGGCGAGATAGGATTTGAAGAAACAGTACTTAATTCCTGTTTAACTTCCTGAATCTGTATTGTTAAGTTACCAAAGACTTTCCTTTTCCAAACAAGTAATCGATGCCTAAAGGATCTCATCTTTTTATCATAATGAAGAATTAAACTTGGAGTTGAGACCCAAGCTCCCTTAGCAAAAGTCCTGAAGGACCAATGCTGGTACCAAGTCGATTCTATTCGAAAATAACTTTTTTTTGTTTAAAAATAGGATCCATAATAAGCAATAACGGGGCATGATCACTACAATAAGTTGGAAGTACACACACCTTTGCATGTGGATAAAGCAAAAACCAATCCATTGAAGCCATGCATCTATCCAGTCTCTCACGAATATGAAATGAGAATCGATGTTTATTTGTCCATGTAAAAGCAGGCCCCTCCATCCTCACATCTACTAATGCATTTGACTGAATAAACTGCTCAAAAAGTGAGACATGAGAGTATATAGGTTCATCACCTCCCCACTTCTCCTCTCGAAATCGAATACAATTCTAATCCCCAATCAAACAAACTGGAGTTTTGTGTGCTTTAAGAAAACCTGAAATTTGATTCCAGAAACACAATCGATCTTGATGCTTAACTGGAGCATAGACTGTGATCAACATAAAGGAATGAAGCTCTATACAATCTGTAACCCAGGCTGCCATCCAGGAGGCAGGCTTTACTAGGATTTCCAATTTAACTCTATCTGACCACCAAAACCACATACCCACTCTTTCCAAAGCTGGCGAGATAGCATACTGGTTAATATTTCGTACCTTGAAAAATTCAGTTGCAAATGCTAGAGAATATTTTGTTTCTGCCAAAAAAATAATATCAGGGTTAACCGAATGGGATAATCTATCGATATATCGAACTGTCGGGTTCCCATTCCCACCCCGACAGTTCCAAGATATAATCTTCATTTTTTCCTTAGCAGCTATTTAGGGCCAGCTGCTAAAGCCCTTTGCGACGATTCAGCAAAAGCAATCTGCTTAAGATCCAGACCCAACTCTCTAAAAATTGATTTCTTTTTAGAAGACTTTTTTGACTTGTCAATAGAGGTTGGTTTTCTAACAGTCAGAAAACAGCTTTTCTTTATGGGGTGTTTGGTTGCATGATAATTGAGGTTTTTATTTTAATTTTTAAAAATTGTAAAAAAACTTGTTAAAAGAGGTGTTTGACAACCATGACAATTTTATGTTTTGAAAGTGATTTTCTTCTTAAACAAAAAAGAGGGTCTCACCTCTTTCTTTTTTCTTGTGGTCCCCCACTTTATTTGGTCATGTGCGGTGGTTACTCTTTTTTGTAATCACATCCCTCCAAACATGATAATTTTATGTCATGAGTTGGTTCACTTTTTATTTTAATACAATTTTTTATCATGAAAGTGTACAAAAAATTATCATGCAACCAAACACCCCATTAGATTTTTTCCCATTTTTGAAATAGCTTCACACGGCACAACCTGACATCCCTTATCCAGTACATGCTTCATTGTCAAAGCACCCTGATCCTCATCCTGAAACTTGGGCATTTGACATGGCAGAGGATTAAAAGCTTGATCAAAACTGAATGCTTTTACAATATCTTGGTTTGTAATTAAAGTAGCATTCCACTCCATCTGTGCTGGATTCAAACTCAAACTATGTGACATTAAAATGTTCTGTCCATTCTTCTTTGAAAAATTTGTAAAGCACTTTTTAATCTAAAGAGCAATACAAATCATTCATAATGTCCTTGTGGAACATTAAATGCTGTTAAAGGAATTGATTCTTCAACTAAACATATATGATTAGTTATATCATATTTTATTTTATATATGGCTAGTTATATCTTAAATAATACACAACACAAAGGCATATCTAAAAGCGCATAATTTATTAAATTACCAACAATATTCCAACAAACTAGAAAAATTCATAAACTAATAATAGAAGAAATCAAAATTTGAAATTTTTATGACATAGATATAACTAAAAAGCCTTTTTGAATAAATGATAAGTTAAGATTACCTTTTACAAAAAAATAATGGAACACTACAAGGAAGAGAATCTATAGGGTCTATGTTTAAAAGAGATTTATATTCACAAATAACAACGTATGTTCCAAAAGAAAATACTTTAATTACTTATATATTAAATGGTAAATATTATGATGGTATTGAACGGAAAGATACATGTATCTTAATTGATACAAAAGCAAATAAAGACTTTATAATGGAAAAAATGGCAACTAATCTACCAAAGAAACAATTAAGTACACCATATACATATAAAAACTTTGAAAGAAACTATAGTTAGCTTAAAAATTCAAGATTATGGAAACTATAGCCCAAAAAATAATGAAATTTTACTAGGAACATACTTTCTATAAAAAATGAATACCTTCGAAATCCATGAAGACAAACTTATATTACATAATGAAGGAAAACAAATAGCATTATTAACCCATCCAAGGAGTATTTGTAAACCAATTGGAATATTATGAGAAAATTATGAAGTGGAATATTTATTTGTCTTCATAGACAATGGATAAGGAATGACCCTTTGTAAAGAAGAAATTTTACCAGAAAAAATAATTATTAAAGTACTTGACAAATTTGGTATAGACATTGCAGGAAAAAAACATAATGAATAAAGAGATTCCAAAGCTTAATATTCTATTAGGAAAGTATATAGCAAAAATCAATATTGTTCATACAAGTTGAATGATTTTATATTCTGGAAATGATTTTATTTCTCAATTGAAAGTATATATTCAAACACCTCTGAAAATAATATTTAAAAGTCCATGTAATCATTGGATTATAATTTACAGAAGTACAAAAATATTTCAAAGAAAATTACCTATTCATTGGACATGCAAACAGTGTGCTGATAGGATACTTACACTTCAAATTCACAAAGAAAATTTTTATCTTAAAAAACCTTTATTATAATTATCCATTTATGATTTAGAATAACTTTTTAAAAATATTTTTTTAGAAAACCCTTTAGCATTTTGAAAAGTATATGCTCATATAGAGCTGAAAGATAAAAAATAAAATCATAAAAGTAAAACCCTTGAGATATAATCCATAGGATATAAAAGAATTCAAAATTCAGATAGGTGAATTACCAACAATGAATATAATACAAAAATTAAAAAACACTCAAAGTAGTCCAACCTTCATGGCTAGAAATCATAGTGAAATTAAAAGAGGAAAAATAAGAATGGGAGTAAATTACAAACAACTAAATGAATACACTGTATTTGATAGATATTTTCTACCTCACAAAGAAACACTAATCAGCCTTACGAGAGAAAAAAGATACTTTTCACAATTTGACAATAAGTCAAGATTTTGGAAAATTCATTTAGACGAAGAATCAATTTCTTTAACAGTATTTAGTGCTCCACAAGGACATTATGAATGGCTTGTAATGTTCTTTGAATTAAAAAATGCTCCAAAATTTTTTCAAAGAAGAATGTACAGAAAAGTAAGATGTCTACTAAATTTTGTTTAGTATATGGTGATGATGTATTAATATGTTCAAATTATTAGAGAGAGCATGAAGAATATCTAAAAATATTTGCTAGTAAGTGTAAAGAAGTTGTTATAGTTTTATCTAAACATTTAATAGAATTAGGAAAATAAAAGATGAATTCTTAGGATTAACAATGGATTTCATTGGAATAGAAATGCAACCTCACATTTGTGAAAAGGTAAATCAATTCCCCGATGAAATTATAGAAAAAATAAATTAAAAAATTTTTAGGATGTTTAAATTATGTAGAAGGATTTGTTGAAAACTATTCAAAATTAATAAGTTCATTACAAATACTCCCTAAGAAAATTGTACCATTTATCTAGACAAATGAGTTAACTAAACAAGTATAGATACTAAAATAAAAATTTAAAAAACTACCCTGACTAGAAATGCCAACAGAAGAAGATTTCCTAATATTAGAAATAGATGCTTTTGAAAAATATTGTGGAGCAGTAAAATAAATAAATAAAAACAAGAAAAAGTATGCTGATATATCTCTTGAACATTTACAGCAACTGAGCAAAATTATCATGTTAATGAAAAAGAACTCTTAATGGCAAAAAAAGAAATAAAGAAATCCATCTACTTTTTATTGTTTAAAAAATTATTACTATGAACATATTATACTTAAGTAAAAGCATTCATAAAAAAAATAGTTCTGCAAGATTACCTGATAATAAACAAATCCTTAAATGGCAAAATTATTTTAGTGAATTTGATTTTGATATTGATATTATCAAAGGCACTAACAATATTCTTGTAGAAAGTTTATCATGAGAATGGCAACGACGCTAGAAGAGGTAAGTATGAAGATCGAAAGAATTTTGAAAGAAGCAGATAGAACTATTGCAGAAAAAATTGAGTTACAAAAAGAAATGAAAATTTTTAAAAAAATAAGAAGAATTAGTTAAAAAGAGAATAGAAAATAATATCTAAAAAGAGATAGATATTCAAGAAGCATCTGAAGTCTACAGGAAGAAATGAAAATCTTCAACCAATGCAAGAACAATTGAACAAGGCAGCAGAATCAGGTAAAAATATAGTTCCCACCATGGAACACAGTAAAGAAGCTTGAGTTTAGAAATTAATTTAGGTTCATCCCTCGACAGTATTTGAAGTTTCTACTTCAAAAGAAAATGAGGTTCAATGCTCAAAAGTACAGTCAAATTCATCTTACAAAACTCCATCTCCTCAAACTCGATTCTTTTCAGTTCATCTAGAGACTGCAACCTTAAAACATTGAAATGAAGAAAACTTTTTTAATACCAAACTAGCTAGAAATCATTGATGATAGTTCTGTTCTTTACGAACATTATGTCTCTTCTTTCACAACTTTGTATACACTTGGACATAATACCACCATATATCTTGTTCATACAGAAATTTATCCGAGATTACACCTTCTTTAAGGAATCTCACCAATTCTTGTACAAGATATGTATCAACATGGTGCAATTGCTACCCTTTACTTAAGTCTGAGAGTGGAAGAACTTACTTTTCTTCCTAAATATGTTCAACATTCAGCAAGAGAATATTTCAAGTATAATCTTTGAGTACAAAAGAATTCAATAATATTCATGAAGTCCTTTAGGGCTAGCCCAAATTTTGTAGGCAAAAGATACAATGAATTAGTTCACATTATACAGTTTGGAATTATTACTGATTCCTATGATAAAGTTATTGATTTGGCTAAAAGAAAAGAATATTTAAGAATCACTCATGAAACAATTAGTTACAAACAAGCACTTGGACTAAAAGTACTAGTACAACAAGTAGAAAAGTTGCTGAAATATGAATGAACTTGACTTCACTATCATAGTAAAAATTGCCTTATAGTATCAGTTGGGAAAAAAATCAAATGAACAAACTATGAAAGCTTTGAAACATTTATGGATCACATTTGGTCAAGAAGAATAAGGAGTAGCAAAGAATGTTAAAAAAAATCATGCAAATTTTTGAAACATGAAAAAAAATTTGTCCTGCATGCTTAAAGGAAAATAAAGACATGATAAGTCCTTGAAAGACAGATTAACATTTCTTGAGGTCTTACTGAAGTCACTACTTTGGTCAATAAGAATCCTAGAAGAGTTATAAAGTTAGCACTGACCTGATAATTAAAATGACAGTAGGACACCTATAAAAAAAATCTCGAAATGGCCACATGGCACTTAGAGATTTAATCTTATCAAGAATCTTTTCTTGAAGGCATAGGAAGTCAAAAAACCTTATCACAAGGCATCCTGAAGAAATCATTTTGAAGACTCTAGTGCCAAATCTTGTAGGCTATATAAGAAGAGGCAGATCAAGCTGCTAGGGCATTGGAGGAGGAAGGCATCTCAAGGATCAACGTTTCAAGCTTAGTCAAGCCAAGGAGACTTGAGAGTTTCTTTTTGATTAGTCCTAAAATATTGAGAGATTACTACCTTTGTAAATGGGAGGGTTTTGTAAGAATGGAGTGAGAAGTCTTCATGAGAAGACATTCTAGCATGTATCATACTATGTAAAGACATCATGTAGGTCTTTTTTTGTTCTAAATCTATTGTACTCTTTCTTATTTGGTGATTTAAGATGTTACTTTGAATCTTTGTCTACTTAAATGTTCTTGTTTATATCATCTCTTATTGAGAAACCTGAAATGAAGATGAAATTCTTAGCGGTTTGTTAGACACTTAGTCTGTCAAGATCTCTTTTAGTCTTGAAATAGTTGCAGAATGAAAAGGCTTAACCCAGAAAGTCAAGGGCGTGCTACCTGACATACTGAATGTTGCTTCGGTTTAAGATGATTAGTAAAGAGCATAAGATGTAGTGAACCTTTAGTAACATGTTATTAATTAGATAAGATGTAGTGAACCTTTGGTAACCTTATAAGCAGACAAGAAAGACTTAAATAGATATAAAATACTATCATATTTCATGTCTTTGCATAAGTAGATGCGCTAGATAGTCTTCTTGGTTTATGCTAAATCAAGTTTAGTTCAAATTTTTTTGGTCTACTTAAATTTTTAGTTATGGTGGTTCTTGTTACGTTTTGTTCTACCAACCCTCAAGAAAACTTACCAAAAAATTGTAATCCAGTCATTAAAAAAATTTTAATTATTATTTTTTGAGTGTTTGAATATATACTTTAAATAGAGAGATAAAATCATTGTGTAAAATAGAACTTATATAAACCATATTGATTTCTACTATATACTTTTCTAATAAAATTTAAAGCTTTAAATTTCTTTGTTCATTATATGTGTTTTTCTAGCAATATCTATACCGAATTTTTCAGGCAATTTTATAATTAATTCTTCTGGAAAATTTTCTTCTTTACAAAGGGTCATTCATGATCTATTGTCTATGAAGGCAAATAAATATTCTACTTCATCATTTTATTTTAATATTCTAATTGGTATATTTATACTATTTAGACTGGTCATCTAAATAATACTATTTGTTTTCCTTCATTATGTAATATAAGTTTGCCTTCATAGATTTTGAATGGTTTCATTTTTAATAAGAAACTTAAAACTTCAATTCACATAGAAATATTTTCAATTGTAAAACTCAAAATCATTCAAAATTTATTTATGATACTCTTTTTTAACTTATTTATAAAACTTGATATAAATTTAAATTCAAATTTAAACTAATTCTAAACATTTATGTCCTGTTTGGTTAGAGTTTTATTTTTGATATTATATCAGTATTGATATTAATATTTTCAAATGTTGGAGTATCAATATCAAAATTAATACAAGTTAATACTTGTATTATATAATATACTTTGTTTGCACTACAAATTTTTAAATTGATATAATTAACCAAACACTTTTTAATGGTTTCTATCAGCATCAATTTTAAAATTGATAGTGATAGAGGTACCTAATAGTGTTACCAAACAGGGCGTTAAGTAACATTATATATGCTAATATTTATAATTTATTTTTTAAATAAATTTTAAATCAAGTATTTAATCCGTTTAAACTTGAATTATGTAATAAGTCAAATTTTATTTTATATTTAAATTTATTTATTTAACATAATAAATTAATCTAGTCAAACTTTTATTTAACCTAATTTTGAATTACTCGTGTATTGATTGATGGAGAAGGCACCACGGCGCAAAAGGAGACGTGGGGGGGAGTTAATTTTCTCAAAAAAATATTATCAAATAACTTTACTTTAGTTTTAAAGAAATATTTCCTTGTAAAAAATGATAGTTCAAGATGAACTTCTCTCTAGTTATCAAACGCGTTGGTACAGGATAATTGTAATAGATCACCTCTTCGTAATCTTTCACTATATATAGTTATTTATATTTGAATTTATCATATGTTAGTAATGGTTCATTTGTTATATTTATTTAATAGAAATTAGGAATCAATATTTCTTCCACTTCTGAGTTCTTTCTGTGTTCAGGAATAACATGGGCAATTCAACGAAATCTGATTTTTTTTAATATATATCTACGGTTTGTATTGCCCATCCTATATGTTATAAGATAAAATATACTTTTTTATTTCATAAATTATTTTTCTTTTGAAATTTTTTACTCCTTTGATATTTCCGTCTCCTAAGGATATATATACCAAAATTTGGACTGATTTATTATATTAATTTTTGATTACTCAAGTTTTTTGAAGTTAAGCATATTAAGCATGCTATCATCCAAAATTTGTTTAGATGGTCTAAACATGAATTCATCCTCATTTTCTTCTTTTATGTTTTTAATTTTTTTTCTTGTGTATGGTCTAATGGATTTTCAAATATAATATATGTTGTTTATCTTTTTAGTCAGTGTAGTCTACAAAGCTATTTTCAAATCCACTAATTATGGTTACATTTAGCTCTTCCTTTCTCATTTGATCTTATATCTTTTTTTCTATTATTATATCTTGAAAATATGACCCTCCTCCTCCTTCTTCTATATTTTTAAGCTCTTAATTTCATTAGAGATTATTTTATTGTTCATATTTTGATTCATAAGCTACTTTATGGTAACCAAAGTCCCTTTCAAATTCTAAATATAGTCATACAAAGAACAAATAGTCAGTAAAAACGTGCTTAATTTGCATGTGCTTAATGTTTAAGAACATTTACAACTGTATAATTTTACGTAATTTTTTTGACTAATATATCTACATAACATACAAATATGCTTTCTGTATTTTTACTTTACGAGCACTCATCCTTTGGTTTTAACAGTTGTAATAAACTAAGCAACGTGAGTAGCTAATATCCTAATTTTATTAATTTAAAATAAATACATTATTTACGAATAGATCAATTAATACTTTAATATTAAAAAATAAAATAATGCAAATATAGGGTACTACTTTAATAGTTTATCTTAATATAATTTGAACGTATGAAATTTAAGAAGATACAAGAATTTGAATTTACAAAACCCATTTATGTGCACACCAATATGGCGCGACATAATACTCATTGTCTTTATATTTGTGCATGTAAAAGTAAAATACAACAAATTCATACCATATTTGATTATTGTTTATAAAAATACCAGTAAATAAATTGGTTTAATTTTGGAATCAAGCATTCATTTTCTTAAAAAATGTGATATTATTTAAAATTGTAACGTTTTTATATATTTTATTTGTTTTTAAAAAACTTGAATGTTTTGTCAACATTAACTTAACAAAGGTGAATGATGCAAAGAAAATTTGAAAGGGAACATTTTCCCTGTGCAGGTTGAGGATTTTAGTAGCTAACAAAATCAATTGTGTATTCTATAAAATGATGCTATATTCCTAGTACAGAAAAAAGTAAATATCATAACATAAGACAAAGTACATAACTTCTATAGGTAAGCACATAAAATACAAATATTATATTAAAAATTAATGTTAATACATATTGTATAATATAACAAAACATTTTTAATTTTAATAAAGTTTTACTCTACATAATACATATATATAGAATATGATGACAAAAAAATTAAGTCTGGATGCAAATAAGGATTAAATTCAAGAGGGTCATCTTTCATCGGGGGTGACATTTCATTGAGCTTAAGTCAGTTTGTTTTGACTTAATTTGAAAATCTAAAATTTTAATTTTACATATAATCTCTTAATCTATGATGAAATTAACTATTTAATTTAATTAGTATGAACCTTACGAGGTGTTTGGTTGCACAATAATTTTTTTGTACATTTTCATGACAAAAATTATATTAAAATAAAATATAAACTAACCAATCAGAAAAATTACCATGTTTGGCGGGATGTGATAACAAAAAAGAATAACTTCCATATGTGACCAAGCAAAATAGGGGACCACAAGATAAAAAAGAGGTGAGATCCACTTTTTTGTCAAAGAAGAAAATTATTTTAAGAACATAAAATTATCATCTTTGCTTAACATCTCTTTTAACAAGTTTTATTTCAAAAATATAAAATTATAGCACAAACTCAAATTATCGTACAACCAAACACCCATTAATCTTAAACTTTACTAGTTGGTAGAACTTAATGGAATCCCAAAAGTTTCATATTTTATAATATTTTCAAGGGATTCTATCAACATTTGCCACAAATACCTGTATTAGAAGAGAACAGGCGGGTAATGGCCGGTATGTTCTTTTTTTTCTTTTTTCTTTTTTTGGCAAGATGCATGTATGTCAAACTCAACTTTCCACCAAATAACTGAACCAATATAAGGTAACAGGGAATCAAAATGAAATTCAGCATAGACTAGTTCGTGAGAAAACTTCGTACGTCCTTGTCTTTCATCAAGCTGATCTTGTAATACATATCTTACTTCAAAGATAAAACGAGATTGTATTAAATCCAATTATCCATTCTAGACATTGTACAACATTAAAGAGAAAGAGCTGCAGTACCTTGAGGAGCTTGGATAAGAGGAAGCCACTGATATCGTAATCTACGATATATGTTAGAAGTATGTGGGCACTATAAGAAAATATGTTATTTGTGATAGTTTATTGGAGATGGCCCATAAATGCCGATAGAAAATGTCGCCAATAAATAATTGCGATAGTTCCAACCATTGCAAACTCAAAAAATAAAACTCGAAACTCTAGTAATAAGACACTTTGAGAATTGTATTTGCCATGGCTATTAAAAGTCGTCACTAGTGATCCAATATCGATCGTTGAACATTCAAAAGTTATTGACAAGGGCTAAGAATTATCACCAGAAATTTTAAGGGCATGCTTGGTACCATAAAATTTTGGAGATAAACTTAGGATATCCCCTAAATTTTGGGGATAACTCAAGTTTATCCCCAAGTTATCCCTATACCAAACAACACCTAAGAGTGCCATCCTTGCTGGTTCTACCATTGTTGAAGGTCACTATTAACCCATTTTCTCCGCAGGTTGTTGGATCTTCTATTTAAAGATGTAAAAATTAATATTTAAAAAATGTTTAATATATATTTTTAGGTTTGTTTAAGCCTTAATATACAGATCTTCTGTTGCTTATAACAAGGTCTAAATAGGGGTTTTAAGATACGTAGAATCATGCAAAATTTATATTTCGTGTTTGCTTAGATACTTTTTTAACTAGATATTACTTTATATACAAGTATAATTATGTTAAACATGTTTTAAAAATACTTTATATTTTTTATTTGTATAGTTGCTTGTTTTTGTTTGATTGCATTTATACTCTTACTTGATATACAATTTCATTCTTAATTTTATTAGGTTTTTGGAGATCAATGAAGATCACTTTCTTCTTAATCGTATTGGTATGGAGATATTTTAGAGATCAATGGAGATTATTTCTTTGTGATTTTTGGATCAAACGATGTCATTTCTACACACATAGGCATTAGAAAGAAATGCTTGACATATCTAAGCATATCAGGCATCAAAAGTTAATGGGGTGTTTGGTTGCATGATAATTTTTTGTACACTTTCATGATAAAAAATTATATTAAAATAAAAAGTGAACTAACTCATGACATAAAATTATCATGTTTGGAGGGATGTGATAACAAAAAAGAGTAACTACCATTCATGACCAAACAAAGTGAGGGACCACAAGAAAAAAGAAAGAGGTGAGACCCTCTTTTTTTGTTTAAGAAGAAAATCACTTTCAAAATATAAAATTGTCAAGGTTGTCAAACACCCTTTTTGACAAATTTTCTTACAATTTTTAGAAATTAAAATAAAAGCCCCCATTATCATGCAACCAAACACCCCATAAGTAGAATTCTATCTTTTCAGGATCAATAAATTCAAAAAGAGAAACTACTACGAACAGTAATGTCATACAATCAAATCAGGAGGCCCAGAAATAGAGAACCCATTTTAGAATACCACGTCAACACACATCCATATGGTTGCGTGCATTGAAATAGTGAGTCAAAATTATATGTTCTGATTGTCAAATGTTCTAGTGACGTGGGTATTCGACGTATATTGTTAATCTCTTAACAAAAATTTATCAAGAGGTTAGTATTACATGTAAGGAATTAGTAAAAAAACAAGAAGTTAGTAATACTTGTAATAATTTAGTAACTAAAAAAAGAGAGACAAAACTCTCTCGCATGAAGTTATCGTAGGGGTTGTTTTCGGTTGTTTTATCGAGGAAGGTATATATCTATTTGGTTGGATTTAGACACAGACTGATCGTCTGGGGAAACCGATCATGCGGCAATACATAATCATTTGTCATTAGACGAATTGTCTCGGGAAACCGATCATTGGCCATTAATACATAAATCTAGGTGCTCTTGGTTGTTTTGTACGTTGATATCATTTTGCTTGTTTTCATTCTTATTTTGTTCCATCCATTGCCTTGGATGATTTTCCCTGGCTTTCATTTTGTTCAGTCAATTGTCTTGGATCTTTTCACGTGGTTTTTACTGTTGGATCATATCATTTGAGCTATATAAATGTTTAAGAAATCTTCTAGCGAATCTATTACATATATCGTTGACACTATTTTTTAAAGAATTTACATATTCTTTATAAACGGATATTATTTACGTCTGACTTCGTATCGGAGAGATATCAGAAATTCAATATGCTATGTGTCTTTGAATTTTAACCAGAACAAATATCGAAATTTTGGTGCAGGGTGAATACGAAATCATATGTGGGCTCTATTTGTAGTCTAGAGCCGATCATCTAAGTTTTTCGGTGAAAAGAACAATCTCAATCTTCAATAAAAAAATTACAACCTCCAGATCACTTAAGTGATAGTTCTCCAGTAAACTATTACTAAAATTAGTTGAATTGTTATCGTCAATAACAAATTACACTAGGTCAGGAACAAATCGGTAAAAGCGTCCGTAACACTACAGGAAATTGGGTCATTGGCGACGGGTTATTGGCGACGGCTCTTTAAAGTCGTCGCCAATACTGTTAAAAGCGACGGCTAAATTAACGCCGTCGCTAATAATTGGTAAATAGCGACGGCTAAATATAGCCGTCGCAAATTCTTGGTATTGCGACGGTCGAAGCCGTCGCAATACCCAGAAAACGGCCCGTGCGGGTTTTTTCCACGGAAAAGTGGCGACGGCTTCATACGCCGTCGCTAATAATATTAGTGGCGACGGCTTAAGCCGTCGCAATACCCAGAGAACGACCCGTCCGGGTTTTTTCCCTCGGAAAAGTGGCGACGGCTTCATACGCCGTCGCTAATAATATTATTGGCGACGGCTTAAGCCGTCGCCACTAATTCACGGTGACCGTTGAACGGTCGACTTTTGTTGGCGACGGCGGTAGCCGTCGCCAATGTAACTTATCCTGTTATTGGCGACGGCTTTATAAGTTTGGCTTAAAAAACCCTCGACGCCCTCCTTTCTTCCCCCCGCTCTCTCTCTCTCTCTCGCGCGCACGCTCTCCCGCCGCCGCCGCCGCCGGTCGCCGCCACCGCCGGTCTCCGCCGCTGTGGCTGCCGCCGCCGCCGCCGCCGCCGCCGCATTTCTGCACTCTCGTCGCCGCCTCGTGAGGGGAGAGCTACGAGGAAGCCTCCGTGGGTGTCGCCGGCTCCGCCGCCGCCGCCGCCGCCACCTCCTTTGTGCCGGATTTAAACCCTACTTAGGGTTAATCGAACCTCCTTTGAGGTATACATCTTCAACAAACGAATTTTTGTTTAATTTTTTTCCTATACATCACAAAGCAATATATATGCAATAGATATGTGCCAAACATCGATCCCTAACAAATTAATAGGTTAGGACTTACTCAAACCAAATATGTAGCACCTTGATCACTTTAATTATTTAGGAGATAAAACAAAAGTAGATATGTGCATAGAGTTTCAATTAGATTATCACTAAGTTTAATACCGATTTTGCTAAAAAGTTAGATATTAAAAGAAAACTAAGAGAATTTTTTTATGGGCTTAATGTGAAAATATAAACTTTTAGTTGTCACTTAATTTAACTTAATGTAATATCCTTAGAACTTAATTTTTTTAAATGATTACATTAAATGACCTAAATGACCTAAATGACCTAAATGACCTAAAATGAATTAATTTTTTCTTAGATGTTTACATTACATGACATAAATGACATTAAATGACCTAAATGACCTAAATGACATTAAATGACCTAAATGACCTAAAATGACTTAATTTTTTCTTAGTTTTCATGTCTAACTCTTCGTTTGTGATAAAAATATTTAATTGGTATGTATAAACATTTATTGTCCAACAACAAGTCTAATTTTGATCATTTTATCTCTTTTTCAGAAACTTCAATCGAGATATACACTAGAGAGTTTCTTCTTTCGGTGGAGGTTCGGTTATATATTGAATTATTTATTAAATTAACATTTCTTCATTGTATTTCAATCTTTTAACAAATTAAGATGAGTAACTTAGACAAATCATGGATGCATATTCCTAATAGATTAGATTCTAGATATATTGAAGGGATCGAAGAATTTTTAAACTATTCTTTTAATGATTCTAGAATACAATTTAGACATGGACAATATAACGATCTAATACAGTGTCCTTGTAAAAAATGTTGTAATACATTTATTTTTAAAAGAAATGTTGTCAAAGAATACCTAATATGCAATGGTATATGGTTAAATTATCAAAAATGGATATGCCATGGTGAAATTGAAGTCAATATGATAAATGAGGACATTTCAATTTTAAATGAACCACAAGATAATTATGTAGATGATGAGGTAATGGAAATGTTACAAGATATTCAAAATAACGAATCTTCTATTCGACATAATGAGGAAGAACACAATGAAGATAATTTTCAATATTCCAAATTATTAAAAGATTCTGAAACACCTCTATATGAAGGTGTTAAAAATGTATCTAAATTAAAATTTATATTAAAGTTGATTCAACTTAAGTCCATTAATGGTCTCATTAGAAAATGTATGGATATGATATTATCTTTATTTAAGGAAGTCTTACCTAATGGGGCATGTGTTCCCGATAATTGGTATGAGCTTAAGAAATTAGTTAAGGAATTGGGACTTACTTATGAGAAAATTCATGCATGTAAAAATGATTGTATTCTATTTTGGAAAGAGCATAAAGATAAAAATGTTTGTCCATATTGTAACACCTCCAGATATAAAAATGATCCTAAAAATCAAAATAAAAAAATAGCACAAAAAGTTTTACATTATTTTCCATTAGGAGTTAGGTTGCGGCGTTTATTCATATCATCCAATACGGCTAAGTGGATGACATGGCACGATCAATCACGATCATATCAATTGAGAGGTGAAATGCGTCATCCCGCCGATTCTCCCGCTTGGAAAAGGGTGGATGAACTTTATCAGAATTTGCGTTAGAGAAACGCAACATTCGGATTGGATTGGCTTGAGATGGCTTTAATCCATTTGGTCAAATGTCTTCAAAATATAGTGTGTGGCCTCGTTGTTACAATGGTGTACAACTTACCACCGTGGATGTGTATGAAAGCCACATACACAATGATATCATTATTAATACCCGGTCCGAGAGCTCCCGGAAATGATATTGATGTATTCTTACAACCATTGGTGGAAGAGCTAAAAGATTTGTGGGAGATTGGATTGAAGACTTATGACGCCGAAAAGAAAGAGATTTTCATAATGAAAGTCCTACTTTTTAGTACGATAAATGATTTTCCGGGATATGGAAATTTATCCGGATGGAGTACTAAAGGAAAATTTGCGTGTCCTATATGTAACGAAGAAACACATACCATTCGACTTACCCATAGTCGAAAACAATGCTACCTTGGTCATCGTCGGTTCTTACCAGTAGCACATCGGTGGAGAAAGAACCAGTGTAGCATCTTTTTGATGGTCGACGAAGTGTGAAGGGAGCACCAAAGATACTTACGGGATATGATCTATGGAGGCAACAAAAGGAGATGGACACTATTAGGTTCGGAAAACCGTTTAAGAAAGATTTAGAGAACTTAAGGAAAAATTTGTCAAAGAATAAAAATTGGAAGAAGAAGAGTATATTTTTTGAGAAACTCCCATATTGGTCATCTCTTATCATTCGGCACCATTTGGATGTCATGCATATTGAGAAGAATGTGTGCGACAATATATTAGAGATGTTTAACCTATCAGGAATTGACAAGGACAATTTGAACTCACGGAAAGATTTAGTAGATTTAAATATTCGTCCCGAGTTACATCCGTACGAGGGTTCATCAAAGTTTCCAGATGCAATTTATAAACTTAGCAACGATCAAAAGTCTAGAATACTTGAATTCATTAAGAATGTTCGAGTGCCGGATGGTTATTCGTCGAATTTTAGTAGATGTGTAGATTTAAGTGTCCGAACAATTAGTGGTTTAAAAAGTCATGATTGTCATGTGATGATGCAAATAATTATTCATTTGGCATTTCAAGGAAACGTGCCGAAGGATGTACTGAGTCCTATTGTAGAGTTATGCCAGTATTTTAAGATCATCTACGCTAAGGTTTTGAACAGTAACATTTTGAGAGATTGGGAGACAAAGATTGTAGTAACATTGTGCAAGTTGGAACAAATTTTTTCACCATCATTCTTTGATGTAATGATTCACCTAGTTGTGCATTTGGCTTATGAGGCAAGAATGTCCGGACTTCAATACCGATGGATGTATCCAATTGAAAGATATTTAAAGAGGCTCAAAGATTATGTGGGCAACAAGGCGAGAGTTGAAGGTTCTATTGCCCAGGGCTACTTGGTTGAGGAGTGTACGCAGTTTATTTCAACATATATGCGTGATACGAGTGAATATAGTAGAGATCGGAACTATGACGGTGGTTCAGAAGAAGTTGATACGGATGATAGTTCAATATTCAAACCAATTGGTCGCCCTTTGAGATGTAGATGTGTGCCTAAAATTTTGACGGAAAGAGAACAACAGTTAATACATGCATACGTGTTAAATCAAGTTGATGACATCGATTATTTTCGTCAATCTCATAGTGATGCTCTTAAAAATAGATCAACTACGGAAGAAAACTTCTTTGTGTGGTTCAGAACACACATTCAAGAGTTAAGGATGATAGGTTCTTCTAGATATACCAAGGAGCTGGAGATTTTATCACTCAGTCCGTCGAGATTTGCCTCGTCATTAAATGGTTATATATGTAATGGATTTAGATTTCGAACATTGGAATCCGATTCAACCAAATCAACTCAACTAAGTGGTGTTATTGTAAATGACCATCTTCAATCTGGTTGTGACGGTTATTATGGACGAATATTAGATATAATTGAGATATCGTTCGATCGGAATAGCCGTTTAACACTTTTTGAATGTGAATGGTGGGATGTACATGATAATGATCGAGGTTTTAAGGTTAATGAATATGGTTTTATATCAGTAAACACACAGAGAAGATTAGGAACGGATGAACCGTTTGCACTAGCAAGCCAAGTGGAACAAGTTTTTTATGTAAATGATAACTCTAATAAGGGATGGGTGTTACCAGGACGAGCACTACCTCATAACTATTACAACATTTCCGGAAATGAAAGTGAAGATGAAAACGAACCGTATCAAGAACAACTTATTAACGTACCTATAACATTTGGAGTAATCGATGAAGATGTACAACTTCAAGAAACTCAGCCTATACAAATAGAAAGTTAATCTAAAGCTCCAAGTCCCACAATCCGAAGCCGGATTGCCCGATCGGAACCCGGAACGGGGCTCGGATTGGGCAATCCGGCCTCGGATTGGCCAAAAAATCTAAGTTTCTCAATCCGAAGCCGGATTGCCCGATCGGAGCCCGGAACGGGCCTCGGATTGGGCAATCCGGCCTCGGATTGGCCAAAAAATCTAAGTTTCTCAATCCGAAGCCGGATTGCCCGATCGGAGCCCGGAACGGAGCTCGGATTGGGCAATCCGGCCTCGGATTGGCCAAAAAATCTAAGTTTCTCAATCCGAAGCCGGATTGCCCGATCGGAGCCCGGAACGGGCCTCGGATTGGGCAATCCGGCCTCGGATTGGCCAAAAAATCTAAGTTTCTCAATCCGAAGCCGGATTGCCCGATCGGAACCCGGAACGTGGCTCGGATTGGGCAATCCGGCCTCGGATTGGCCAAAAAATCTAAGTTTCTCAATCCGAAGCCGGATTGCCCGATCGGAGCCCGGAACGGGCCTCGGATTGGGCAATCCGGCCTCGGATTGGGCAATCCGGCCTCGGATTGGCCAAAAAATCTAAGTTTCTCAATCCGAAGCCGGATTGCCCGATCGGAGCCCGGAACGGGCCTCGGATTGGGCAATCCGGCCTCGGATTGGGCAATCCGGCCTCGGATTGGCCAAAAAATCTAAGTTTCTCAATCCGAAGCCGGATTGCCCGATCGGAGCCCGGAACGGGGCTCGGATTGGGCAATCCGGCCTCGGATTGGCCAAAAAATCTAAGTTTCTCAATCCGAAGCCGGATTGCCCGATCGGAGCCCGGAACGGGCCTCGGATTGGGCAATCCGGCCTCGGATTGGCCAAAAAATCTAAGTTTCTCAATCCGAAGCCGGATTGCCCGATCGGAGCCCGGAACGGGGCTCGGATTGGGCAATCCGGCCTCGGATTGGCCAAAAAATCTAAGTTTCTCAATACGAAGCCGAATTGCCCGATCGGAACCCGGAACGGGCCTCGAATTGGGCAATCCGGCCTCGGATTGGGCAATCCGGCCTCAGATTCGCTAAAATTTTTTTATTGCACAATTAGAAGCCGGGATTGCTGCCTAATATTTTTATGTGACAGATGAAGAGAATTTTCAGCAAAAGTCGTAGGACATCTCAGACTTCTACACCATCTGAGGGCGGTGGACCTCAGGGTCAATCTCAGGCATCTAGGGATCGACCTTCCACCTCCAGGGGTGTTGCTTCCGAGCCAGTTAGGGAGGCACCCCATGAGCCTAGTCCATCTCGGACTCCTTCTCACCGGGGTCCGACCACGCCTCCTACAGATGGTAGTAGTCCATCTTCCCATGCTTCAGGTAAATATTTGAATAAATGCTAGTAAAAAGTTTTCTTTAAAAATCTTCGTTATCTAATTGTAATTTTTAATTTATACTTAACAAGCTACATCAGTTAGACGTGGGAGAGGTCCAGCAAAGGCCATCAGTGTGCGAACACTTGGCCCTGATGAGTCCTACAACGTCGTTCTAGTAGGAGGATCCGGCGTTGGATCACATGGACAGGAGTTTACCTCCTACTTAGGAGTTATGAACAGAGTTCATTGCGATTTGTGGGAGCATAATTACATGGCTCTACCGCGGAGAAAAAGGATGCCATATTCCGTGATTTAGAGGTAACATTCAAGTAGCTTCATCTTATTTAAATTTTGGTGAACTTTTTAATCATTTTTATATTAATGCAGCAACATTTTACCTTTGAGCGGAATCCTCAATCGGATGCACAAATATTAAGGCATATGGGAGATATGCAAAGAAAACAAAGAAATCATTTGAAAAGAAAGGTAAAATATAATTTAGAATGTAAATTCGAGATAACCAATTTTTTGTTAACAATATTTGTGTACAGTATTTTACAGGACGATCAAATGAGGAAGCTCGTGCCAACATTCCTCCACAGTGCAACGAGGAACAATGGCATCATATGTGCCATTTATGGAGTCAAGATGATGCTAGAGTAACTCAAAATTTTATTTCCTCTTATAATTAGATCCTATTCTTTTCATTTACATTTTTTTAATGTTGTTTCATTTGTATATATATATGTAGGCATTGAGTGAAAAGAATGCCGGTAATAGGCGGCAATTAACAATGCCGTACAGAAGAGGAAGAACAAATATACATCAGTTAGAAAGAGACTTTGTAAGTAGTCAAAACATAAAATTTCATATTAGTTGATTCTTATTCTGTAATAACCTTTATCTTTTTTTTAATTTTTGGTAAGGTACGAAAAGAAGGTCGACCTCCAACTCGTCCGGAGGTATTCCAGATGAGTCAAACGCATGAAGAACTCGATGGAGCAGTCATTTGGAATAATGACCAAAGTCGTCTTATGATGGTAATTATTGATTATCATAACCTATATTTCTTTATAATCCACAATTCATCACGGTAGGATTTTAATTTTTATTCATATTATTTATAGGAAAATATGCAAGGATTGATGAATCCCCCAGCATCTGAATCCTCGGATGCTGGGGTATCGCAGCCTCCACTCACCGCGGAGGAAGTCCACTCACCGTGGAGGAAGCTTTCGTATCCGTGTTTGGTAGAGATCGACCAGGACGGATCCGATGTGGTGGGCGAGGTGAAACTCGCCACACTTGGTATGGTGAGTCAAGCGGAGGTGCTTCTAGCTCGACTCAAGAAGTTCGAGACCTTAGAGATCAGGTGGCCAGGCAAGGAGAAATCAATGAACGTTATGAATAACAAATAACTTCATTGAAACAACAATTGGACAACCAACGAAATCATTCCAAGATAATTTCGATCGCCTCAATCCGATCATTGAAGGCTTGAGTCAAAGGTTCCCGACTCTGATGTGCCATCCACATCGGGGCATCCTCCGCCTCAACAAACAGAGGACAGAAATGGCGATGACGACGAGGACTACGAGGATGCCGAGGAGAGTGAAGATGATGATGAAGATGAAGATTAAGAAGATGAATAGATTATGATGTATTTTTTACTCTCTATGAATGTTATTCATATGTATCAAAACATTTTGTGTATGAATGTGATTTTGAATATGGTATGTGAATATGAATTTAAATTTGGTGAATTTCAATTTTGGTATGTTAATGTGTGTTGTTTCATCCTAATTCGGTGTCCGTTCCGAGTTTGAAACGAGCAATCCGGCACCGAAATTATTAATATAAATCAATTTTTGGATTGGTAGATCCGATTTTAGATCTTTATGAAAGTTTCAAGAATGATTGATTTTCAGGATTGGATCGTATAATTGATCCAATCCGGCCAATCAAATTACTTTTTTTTTTCAGAAATTTATTATTGGCGACGGCTATATAAAGCCGTCGCCAATAAAGTTATTGGGGACGGCTACAGCCGTCCCGAATATAAAAATAGCCGTCGCAATACCAGAGCAAAATTCCGGAACTCGGAGTTCTGGAATTTTTCTCTGGTATTGCGACGGCTGTGTTTAATATTCGGGACGGCTGTAGCCGTCCCCAATAATTTTATTGGCGACGGCTAGATAAAGCCGTCGCAATACTGTGAGAAAATTCCGAAAACCGGAGTGCGGGGTTTCTGCTTGCCATTTGCGACGGCTTACGTGGCCGTCGCAACTACATTTATTGGCGACGGCTGGTTAGCCGTGGCCAATAAGATTATTGGCGACGGCTTAACCCGTCCCAAATAATTTCATCCGTCGTCTAATCTCCTTATCGTTTGCGACGGCTTAAGCCGTCGCCAATAACTTTATTGGCGACGGCTGTTTAAGCCGTCTCCAATAATTGGTCGTTTTGCTAATAACTTATGCGACGGCTTACGAGCCGTCGCCAATAAACGTACTCGGGACGGCTTAACAGTAGCCGTCGCGAATATTATTGGCGACGGCGTTATTTGCGACGCGTTTGCGACGGCTTCAAAGCCGTCGCTAATATTTATTAGCGACGGCTTTTTGATTGTTTGAGACGGCTTACAGCCGTCCCTAATAACCTACTTTCTTGTAGTGTAACAATTCATAGTTCACTAACATTTACTATTCCAAAAAAATAAATTGTTGAATCATTATCAACATTTTATTAACTTGTTACTAAATCTAATACAACTCGTTATGACAGTAATTATTCAACTCTTTTCAATAACTATTTATTAAACAATATCAAACTATTACTTAAGGGATTTAAGAATTGTGACTATTTTTTAGGAGAAATGAATTGCCGCCCCTACTTTTAGGGACGCCTTTATTATTTAATCCCATGGCTCACTTTTATTATTTTATAATCCCATTTTTAAAATCATTATAACATCTGCCCCCATATTCTTACCTTACAGTCAAGTGTATAAAACTTCATTTATTTCTTCTCATTTTACTCTCACTTTATTGTTCAAACTTCGAAACAATAAAGTTACATGGTAAACTCTTACAAACTCCAAAACTGTGGTATTGAGGTAAAAGGGCCCATGATATATAAGCACTATATCAAGTCTCAAATAGTCAATATGGGACTATCCCTACAATTCTAACACTCCCCCTCACTGCCACAGTGGGCAGTGGGAATAAGAGGCAAGATAATCAAGTATTAAAGATCGATAAGTGTCCGCTATGATACCATCTTACAAACTACAAAACCATGGTATTGAGGTAGAAGGGCCCAAGATATATAAGCACTATATCAAGTCTCAAATAGTCAATATGGGACTATCCCCACAATTCTAACATAAACATACAAAATACTATTAATAAGAAATAAATGATAAAGAGTTCACACATTTATATGTCGTATCGACTCACAAGTTGAATAGTATTTTTATTTTAATATAAAATGTGATTAATAAGATATAAAATAGGCGATAAATTTTATTAAGTGAAAATAAATTAGATTAATCAGATTTATGTAATATCCAGCGTGAGCTCTTGTTATTATGGACTAACTGATGTAGTAAAATCAGTTTTTTATTTTGATGTAAACTACGATTAATAGAGAATAAAATATGTGGTAAAAGTAAAATACGATTATTCACTCTTATTATCAATAAAATATGTTCTAAAAATTAGTGATGATTTACTCTAATTATCGATAATATATGTTGTAAATACCAACATTTTTTAAAAATATATAATAAATACATTAATTCTTATTAAAAATGTAATTAAAAATCGAAACAAACACACAGTAACATAATCTTACAACCCAGTTGTTGATGCCGACACAAGTTTCACCAACCTATTTAAACATAAAATAATAGACACGTACATTAAATCTTGTAAAAAGTCACTTCTTAATTTTTGCATTCTTGTCATGGCTCGATGTATAAATCCAAATCAAAGAGTTAGTTTGTTCATGCACATACATAATATGCATTTTAAACCATGATAAAAATAATTTTCGTAACGTCCGACAAATTTTAAAAAAAAAATCAATCAAAAAAATAAAATAAAAAACGTCAACCGCCTCCCTCCCCCTCCAGAGACTTCTCTCCCACCGCCTCACCCCCTGCCTCCGCCCTGCCGCGCGAGAGCGCTGCAGCCTCCCAGTTCTCCATGCCCCCTCTCTCTCACCGTCTCTCTTTCTCTCTCTCCCGCGACGTCACCACCAGAGCGGATCACCTCAGTTCCCGGGTGGAGGGAGCTCCCGCAGTCCTCAATGGCGTGAGGACAGCTGGTGTCGCGGAAAACGAAGCGTCAGTGCACTTTAAATAGGGCGTAAAGTAGATATGACGTCGCTCGATAGTTGGTAAATAGAGGGTCGGTAGTGGGTATTTGAAGCCTCGGTAACTCGGTAGCGAGTTGATAAGCGGTCGGTAGTGGATTCTCAAGGCTCGGTAGTGGGTTAATAGAGACTCGGTAGTGGGTCTTTGAAGCCTTGGTAGCTCAGTAGTGGGTCTTTAGAGCCTCAGTAACTCGGTAGCCAGTTGATAGATAGTCGGTAGTGGATCCTCAAAGCTCAGTAGCAAGTGTAACAGGTCTCGGTAGCGAGTCTTTAAAGACTCGGTAGCAAGTTAAACTAGGCTCGGTAGTGGATTAATAGAGGGTACTACCGAGCTACCGAGGCTCCAAAGACCCACTACCGAGCCTCTATTTTCCCACTACTGAGTTACCGAGACTTCAAATACCCACTACCGACCCTCTATTTACCCACTACTAAGCTACCGAGGCTTCAAAGACCCACTACTGACCCTCTATTTACCCACTATCGAGCGACGTCATATCTACTTTACGCCCTATTTAAAGAGCACTGACGCTTCGTTTTCCGCGACACCAGGTGTCCTCACGCCATTGAGGACTGCGGGAGCTCCCTCCACCCGGGAACTGAAGTGATCCGCTCTCCGTCACCACCGTCATCCCACGGTCGCCCACATGCACGCCTTGGCGTGTGCCCCACAGCCATCCGCCGTGTGCACCCAAAATGCCTCGCGCTCGCAGCCGTCGCCGCGAGCAACGCCGCGGTCGTCGCCTCCCGCTCCTCCAACACCATCACGTCGTCGCGCCATCGTCGTCGTGAGGTCGCCATCGCCATCCACCTCCCGCTCCTGCTCCCTCTCTCCCTCCAGCACCGTTACCATCGTCGGGCACGGCACTAGGCGCGCCCCTGCTCCGTGATCCTCTCTATCTCTCTCTCTATCGTCTGGCTCTCACCGCCTCCCCACTGTCGTTGTCTCTTCTCCACCGTGAGACCGCCGTCGCCGTCTCCCTCTCTCCTTTCCACGGTCGTCGTCACGACCACTGCTCGTCGCCTCCGCCGGCTCCACCTTCCGCTCTCCCTCTCCTCTGTTCCCCCTCTCTGGCCCTCTTCTCTTTCTCCCGCTCCCCCCTCGCTTTCCCCGCGCCACGTGCGGCTTCCGCGCGCGCTTCCCGCGCAGCCATGCGCTGGCAGTGCCCCTGCCTGGCGCACAACACCCCCTCCCCAACCACTCGCTCTCTCTCTCTCTCTCTCTCCCCCCCTATCGCTCTCTCACTCTCACGCTCTCACTCTCTCTCTCTCGCACACTCTCTTTCTCTCTCCTATCTTACTCCCTCTCTCTCCTTAAAATTATTTTATTAATTAAATTGGATGAGTTAATTAACTTTTTTATCATTTTTTATCATTTTTAATGATTGGAGGGAAAAAATAGAATTCAAATGGGACCAGAAATGCCAAGAGGCTTTTGATAGTTTGAAGAAATATCTTTCTAGCCCTCCTGTGCTCCAACCCCCGAATCCGGGCAGGCCTTTGATCTTGTACATCTCGGTTCTAAGTGAGTCCTTAGGTGCAGTGTTAGCACAAATAGATGAGGAGGGGAAAGAACGGGCCGCTTACTATCTTTCTAAAATCTTTGACCCTTGTGAGATGAACTACACCGCCATGGAGAAGACCTGTGTCTCTCTAGTTTGGGTGGTACAAAAACTCAAGCACTACTTTCTTGCTCACGAGGTCAATCTCATCGCCCGAATGAACCCTATCAAATTCCTCCTCGAGAAATCTGTCCTCACTAACCGACTCGCCGGATGGCAAAGTTTTCTCTCCCAATTTGACATCACTTACGTCCAACAGAAATCAATCAGAGGGTATGCCATTGCCGAACACCTGGCTCACCATCCCATTCCTAACTTTGACCCGGTCCAAGCCTCGAATCGCCCGATGAAGGACTCTTGTCCCTCCATCATTCTGAATTATGGACCCTTTATTTTGATAGTGCTTTAAATTCCCAAGGAAAGGGAATCGGAGTTGCCCTTTTGTCCCCGGAAGGGGTTGTTATTCCCCAAGCCTTCCAACTCTGTTTCCCCGCCACCAATAACATTGTTGAATACGAGGCCCTCTTAGCTGGATTAGAGGCTGCTCGCTTCCACGGAGCCACCAAGTTAAGAATTATAGGCGACAACCAACTGATTCTTCGGCAAGTGCTCTCCAGATATCGAACATCTCATCCTGGACTCAAACCATATCAAGAACTCACTTCTTCTTACATCAAGCTCTTCACTAAACTCGAATTTGTCCATATCCCTCGTGCTCAGAATATCCTTGCTGATTCTCTAGCGTCATTGTCATCTTCTTTATCAATCCCGCTAGGCATGTCTGATAGGACCATTTCTGTCCGGCGGAAGATGATACCTGCTGTTGAGGATGCTCGATTTCTTGATATCAAGGAGAGGTTCGCAAGGAAGGAATTGCTTGAGCAAAAGAAGGAATTGTCAATCGTCGACGTTGAGGAGTTAAATGAAGAAGAAGAGAGGACATGGTACCATGAGATTGCTCAATATTGCCGAGACTAGACTTACCCGCCCGAGCTCACGGCCGACGAAAGAAAAGCCGTCAAAAGGATTTCCCAGAAATATCTAGTGCTGGGTAGGACACTTTTTAAAAGAAGCATGACAGGGATCCTGTTACGTTGCGTGGATGAAAAAGAAGCTGAATTAGTGCTTGAAGAAGCTCACTCAGGGGTGTGTGGGGGTCACGTTAGTGCCCAAGCCCTTGCCAAAAAGTTCATTCGACAGGGGTACTACTGGCCCACGTTAGAAGAAGATTGCTCGATTTTTGTTCGGCACTGCCATCAATGTCAACTCCATGCCGAAAAAATCCACTCTCCTGCATCTTCTCTCCATCCTATCCACGCCCCCTGGCCTTTCGCTATGTGGTCTTTTGATATTATCGGTCCCCTTGGTGATCCCAACTCCACGAACAAAACCAAGTCTTTTATTCTCACCGCCACGGAATACTTCACCAAATGGGCTGAAGGAGAAGCTTACACGGAGATCAAAGCATCAACAGTGTGCACATTCGTCAGGCGCAACATTCTGTCCAGATTCGGAATCCCCGGCGACATCGTCACCGACAATGGGCCTCAGTTTGTCTCTCAGGAGCTGCAAGATCTTTGCAACAGGTATCGCATAAAATTGCATCATTCATCTCCATATTACCCGCAAGGTAACGGTCAAGCAGAAGCCACTAACAAAACCCTGATAAAAATCATTAATAAAACATGTGAGTCCAGCAGGTTCACGGATTGGCCAGATAAGCTGATCGATGCTCTATGGGCCTACCGCACTTCGGTCCGAACCCCAACGGGCCAGACTCCCTATGCCTTGGCATACGGAATGGAGGCGGTAGTCCCATACGAAGTACTCGTTCCTTCCCTCCGAGTTCAGATTGATCGAGACATCCCTACGGACGATCGGCAGGAATCTCTCCTAGCCCAGCTCGAACTCTTGGACGAAAGGAGGCTGGCCGCCGCCGAACATGCTCGGACTTATCAAAATAGGCTTAAAAGATTTTATTAGAAAAGGGTGGTTGAGAGAAAATTTGAAATCGGTGAGGTTGTGCTTAAAAGAATTTTCATAAAGACGGGTGGTCCCCGCTCAAAACTTCAACCAAATTGGGAGGGCCCCTTTGTAATTTCAGAAACGTACCCTGGCAATTCTTATAAGCTAGTTAACGCAGATGGAGAAGAATTAACTCACCCTTGGAATGGACTTTACCTTAAGAAATATTTCCCCTAAAAACAACACAAAATGTAAAATACTAAAAATCGTGGAAGAAGTTTACTCTCACCTATCCTTGCTTGCTAATAGGCCCACCTGTTCAAATGAGGGTTAAGGATAGGCATCACACTATGCACATTGCACGCCTAGACTTCGGGATTCGACGGCCAAAGCCAGAAAAGAAGACCAGGTAGCGCTAGGCAAAGAAGATCAGCCATACCCTATTCTTCTCTCGCCTCGGCCCAAGGAAAGATTCGAGGGACTCAAAGCGAGGAATACCGAAAATGTCCATCATCTTGGAAGAGTAAAATCCTAGAAGGTCTGACTTCTCAAAAGAAAAGGCACCAAAAGATGGGCAATGAACCCCTCAGGTCAACAAAAGAAAGAAGTGCATAGACCTGTTTGAATGAGTGCCTAGAGTAGCCCCCAAAAGAAGAAAAGGCTCCAAAAGATGGGCAATGAACCCCTCAGGCGAAAATGACCTGTCCGAATGTGGGTCATAAAAATGGGCAAGAAGGAATGACCCAAAAGGATTTGAACCTAATAGATGGGCATTAGTACGGAAACCCGCTTGATATCCTTTGAGTTTGGCCAAAGGCTTGTCCCAACTTCTTCCTTCTTCAGCCACCATGGGTAGGGTTGATCGACCAAGCCCGAGCAGGACCCTGGTTTATTGAAGGCAGAAAGCCTAAAGAATCCCAGAAGAAGGCATATCACCTACACGTGACGCCTGTTCCTAACTACTACACGTACAATGAAAGGGGCGCCCAATCGCAAGCAAGGCAAGTGGTGAGAACACCTACCTCATCCACGAACAAAAAAATGAATATATCCAAAATCCAAACAAATCTAAAAATTTCAAAGAACAAAAAAATCTACAAAATTCTCAAAACCTCCTACAAATATGAATATCCGAAATCCCAAAAAAATCTATAAAATTCAGAATCCAAAAAAAATATAAAAAATCCCCAAAACTAAAAAGAAGTTAGTGCTTGTAAATTGACCGCATGTCTAGTTGCATTCATGTTTAATTTTCTGTCATGCACGTTTCGTTTCTGCATTACATAGTCATGTTTCTTATTTGCCTAGTTAAGAAGGCTCATGCCTCTTGACATCTTGCAAGAGGCTAAGCCTAAACGAAATTTAACCACTCTTCTAGTTCAGTAAGACAGGCGACAGGTGCATAAGTCGGAAGATGGAAAAGAAGGAGAAATAGATGGCCAAAAGGGGATAAATCCACTATGAGAACAAAAATGTACAGTATATCATGTGGCAGAGGGGGCCGGCACATCAGAATCGCCACCTCCCTCCACCGCTGGCTCCCGGGGAGCCGGCTCTGCTACAGGAGGGGGAACCCCCCATTACCCACGACGAGACGGGCGACAGACCCTTGACGGAAAGCTTCGCAGAAGATTCAGGCGCTCCGACAGAGAGATGCTTGGCGTCGCGTCGAAGGGACGCTTTAACAAAATCCGAAAAAAAGAAGAAAAATAAATGAAAATGGACAAAAAAATAGTGTTACCTTACTTTCTTGCATATTAACTACAAGTATAGTAGTATCCGAAATGTTGAAGACCACAAGTTCAAAGAACACCGGGCCCGAGAACCCCTCCAACAAAATCAAGGACGGAACGGTTGTTTAATGAACTTGCGAATAGGCCAAAATCACGAGTTTTGGGGACGACGGTTCCTGATCAGTGTCTTGACCCATCGCTCATGATCTATATCTTCAACTATGTTTCTTAATGTTAATTTTTATTTCTTTCTTTCACCCAGCATACATCTGCATGCATCACCTACATTTGGTTATCATCATTTTGGTTGTCTTTATGAAGAGTCGTTTTCTCTGACAAGGCAAAAAAGTGTTTCTATTGAGATGAGAGGTTATTCCACTCCAAGCTGAATCAGGTTCCCGCGAGAACCCGGATGAATCCTAAAGGCTTAATCCCAGTCGATTGGACGTTCTTTTCATTTTAAAATCAACCTCTGTTCAGCCCTTCTTGGTACAAGCACACCACAAAGCTGGGCCGCTAACCAAGATGAACTCACGAGCCGTGCTCGGAGGTTCCCCGCACGCAGGGAGCAGGCTTTTATTTTCCTCTCTCGTGCCCACGGCACATCTCATCTCCAATCAACCGCGGAAGCAGTCCGGAGGAAACAAAAAGGGAATTGCGGATCTTGAAAAGGCTCAATTCACCTGATCAGGTCGTGAGTCGCATATCTAAATCTACACCTTGACGTCAGTTTTTCTGTCCGCCACCACTTCACTCCGCTTCACCTCGCTACGATCGTTTCCGCTACACTCCGTGCCGCTCCCTTGCAAAACCGACGTCAAGGCGAGGCAAGCTGTAGATACGCGAATTCGGCCAGATTACGGAGAGTACAATCTCATTCCTATAGATAACACGTGTATTTTCTCAATCAGGGAAGTCAGTTTGACATAAAGATGACCAAATTTTAGAAAATCTGGAGGCGTCCCGACATCGCGACACCAGGCGTCGCGACGTCAGAGCGCCCGGCATTTCCTGCCTTTTCACCCCTTTATCCGGCCGGATGACGTCGTACTCAAGGACGTACGATGGTACAAGCGCTCCGCTGCCAGAGCGTCTGCATTTCCGCCCATGATAGCCGGCTTTTCAGGACGGTCAGCGGTGCGTTGTCGAAATCGTACCGAGGGTGCAGGCGCTCTGCCGTCGGAGCACCTGGATCCCCGCCTACCAACTGACACCGCAGGCTCCGCGTGCGCCGAATTTGAAGGTGTTAGCCGTAGGTTGTAGGTGCTCCCCTATCAGAGCGCCGGGATCTCCGCTGACAACCGCCGCCTGACACGCAGGGTGGTAGGTGGCGACAGGTATGGTCGGACGTGCTGATCCGCCGACTTGTCGGCGGATTAGCAGGCGCTCCAATACCGCGACGCCAGGCATCCTCAGGCCGGAGCGCTAGGGTCACTTTTGTGCATCTATAAAAGGAGACTCTTCTCCCACATTTAAGATGTTCCAAAAAGGATTCCCAGAGCCATAACTCCACAGAGAGAGTCTTCTTGAGCCTCCCAACACCCTCCCACCATCTTCCAAGCCACACAAGAGTCCACAATCACATCTCCAAGTCATTCAATCTCCCATTACATCTCTTTCACTCCGTTCATTCCGCATAATCAAAAGAGCATCCCAAACCCCCCTCATACTATTAAAAGCCATTGAAAGCCATTCCAAAGAGCCTCAAGAAGTCTCCAATACAGGCCAGGAGTCCGATTCCCTTGGTTGGAACCGGGAGAAGACCGTGTCAAAGGCTGCCTCCGAAGGACCTAAGCGCTCCTCCGACGGGACGCTAGGCGACCTGGAGTCGGAGCGCCTGCAACCTCCAGAAGCCAGCCGGCCCCGGGCTCACCAACGATCTTCTTCCTTATCTTATCCTCCTTTCATTTTCCGTTTGGGTTTCATCATGCATATTGCACTAGCATAACTTAATGTATCTTTAGCCTTAGGTCATTTAAATCCTCCCTTAAGAGGGGTTAGGAGTTAGTCATAATCCGGTTTGTTCAACCCCTTTTGTCATTGCTCTTCTTTCTTACGAATAGTTACTATTTTCTATTTAGTTCTAATCGTTGTTTCGTTGTGCTTTCATTCATAACTTCTTTTCAGGCAAGCGAGTTTCTCCAAGGCTCTTCTTCCCCGGCCGGCCGAGGAAGGAGAAGATAGAACCCACACAGTCTCCCCATTCAACGAGGTAACCGGTCATCCCCCCCCCCTTATCAGTTCATCTCTTTCCTTCTAATCATCGGAGCCTCTTTGGCTCCTGGTGACCACACAATCTTTTCCTCTTTTCGGTTCATAGGTTAAGTTAGTGTTGATAACGCCACCCACTATCTGATCTTCTTTCCCTTCAATTCTCCTCACGACCCAGGCCGGTCCTTCGATGCCCAAGTGACATCAAGGGTTGAGTAGTCCGGGGACCAAGGTGAGTGTGGAGAAAGAAAGAAGGAGAAGAGGTGGGTAATAGACCGGTTTGTTGGAACCATCCACAACCGTGTCCATGGCGTGATCAACACAAACCGATCCTATCAAAACTGTAAGGAAGAAGAAACACACACACCCCACACCGAAACGCTCGCACCGCGGGAGGATGGCGGCCACCGCCAACGGCAAACATCCTTTCGGCGTCCTCATCCCCTCGGCGTCCACAGTCCCATCTCCAGATTTTTTCCGCTGCATAGGTTAGGAAATCCGGGGCGTGACATTTTTAAAGAGAATTACCTTCTGCTTGAACAATCGATGAAACAGACAAATACAAGTCAACTTCATCTATTAAAGTAACCATGAGATGAAAAAGAGACAAGGTAGAAATGAAACGAGACAGAACCATTTCAAAGTCTCACGGTTGGTGATACATCTATTTTGATCACATATAATTCTAACAAACATAAATAAATAAAAGGCAAACATACATAACACGATCGGTAAGCCAACTTATGATAGGTTGGTCCAGACACAATTCTCACACAATTCTAATTTTTCCCATTGACTCCAGAAAAGCATTCTCAATTTACCTACCTTTCATTAGAAGTATATAAATAAATAAATAAGAATACAAGACTAAAATTTCAATTGACCGGCGAAATTCCAGAGATTAGAGGTGATTGAGCAAGTGCCTTCATCATTGTCGTATGACCCATCACTACGAAGGAGAAGGATGCGATGAGAAAGAACATTGTCACTGTAAGAAAGAATGTCGTTTATGAGTAATGACACCGCGAAATTTTTTGTGGGATTTATACCATAGCGTTCACCTTGGATCGGCGTCATTTTTCTCGCCATGCCCCATATGTCACGAGATAGAATGCGACTACTATTCGGAATGTCGCCGTTGTTCCCATAAGAAAGAGTGCCATCACCGTGGGAGGATGATGTGATACCGTGAGAAGCACAACAATTTCTTAACCATGGAAGAACACCACAACATCGATGTATTTCATGTGAGAAAGGCTGCCATCGTAGGGATAAACGCTATGATGCCGCTGTAATTATTACGATACCGCTGTAATTTTCGAGAGAAAAATTGTCGTTGTAAGTATGGACACTGTGATACTGTTGTTGTTCCAGTGAGAATGATTGTCATTTTCTTAACTGTAGAAGTATATCTTGCGACGCTGCCGGGTAACATCTTGTAACACTGTCGGGTAAGGACTCTGCGATGCCAACCACAGACGCTGTCAAGTAAGAATGTCGATTGCGGCAATGCCAACATTGTTCATCACCGTGGGGGATGGACGCTGCAAGTAAAGTTGCCGCCACTGTTACTCACTGTGGGTAAATCAACCGCCGCGTGACAGTCAGCCTGGACTGAATAAATCGAGAGTTTCACGATGCGTAATGATAGAATTAACAAAAACGGATGAAAAATTTTACCGACGGGAAGATAAAATAAATTGTTAACAATACGGGATTTAAAAATAAGAAAGTCAAATGGTGGAATTAAAAAATAAATCAGGTCTTAAAATGGGACCTAAAACAAAAAATCTCAATTTTTTATTAAAGATTGAGAATATTCTCTTCATGAAAAACTCGTGGTGATATGGACTCTTCGTAGTCACACATGTTGTCAACCTCTAGACTGTCTCGAGGTATCTTGTCACATACGGTAGAGAGTTGGCGAGTGGGAGAGGAAGCGAAGCCGGGTGATGTGACGTCGGGTTGGTGCGACAGAAATGTAGCTTGGAAAGTATTTCGTTGAAAATGAGGTGTCGACAGCATATATAATAAGAGCGTAGACAAAGAAAAGAGGAGCAAACAGAGGCCAAGAGTTGAGAGACTGGCGACATCCATGACCCCCGAAAAAAAGAAGAAAGAGGGGGGTGTAATATCTAGCATTTTTTTTAAAATTTTTTTTTAGTAACTGTAGCCCCTTCCCCGTTTGGCGCCGCCGTCCCCGCCGTAACGCCACCCCCCACTCAATCCCTCTCTCTCTCACGCTTACGCCATCTCCCCCCCCCTCGGACCCCTCTCCTTTCCTTCCTCCTCCATCGCCGTCACCGTCGCCGGTCGCGATCGCCGTCGCCGCCGGAAGCCAACGCCGCAGAGCTCCCCCTTGCCGCTGCAACCTCCAGCCCCACACCCCATCGTTGTCTCCAGCCTCCAGCACCTCTCTTGCCGTTGAGGTCGTCGTCATCTAGCCCTTCCTGCGCCGCCCATCGCCGTCGCCGGAAACCGCCGCCGTTGACCTCCCCTGTTTCGGCCGGAAGCGCCGCGAGAGGTCCTCTGACCGCCGTCGTCGCCGGCCTTTGCCTTCCTCTCGTCGTCGCCGTCGTGGCCAGCCCCTCCCCTGCCCATCGCCGTCGCCGGAGCTGTCGCTGTGGCGAGCGCCGCCCCTCCATCGCGAGCGCCGCCGTGCCCCGCCGTCGCGAGTCGCCGGTCGAGCTGGCCCAGCACCCCGGTCCAGCCACCGGTCCAGCACCTTCGACCCGCCCCGCTTCAACCGGTCGAACCACCCGGTTCGGCGCCGGTTCAACATTTTCTGATTTTTGAAATTATTAAATCTGGAAATTAGATTTAAGGCCAAGAAAAATAGCAGAAAAATAAAAAAAATTCACAGAAGATTCCAAATAGGTTTCTCAAGCTCGTCTATGTATTTGACTCCATTTTGATTATAAAATATGCATGATTTAACTTATGGACCTTAATTTGACTAGTTTAGACTTTTGACTCAAGATTAGTGATTTTTCTCAAAAATTCTTGAAACCAAAACCTTTAAAATGATATTTTGAATATTATAAAATATATTTGACATGATTCTAGATGGGTAGAAATATTTTTCTTGAGATTTGACCATATGTTATTTATGTATATGATTATGTGCTAGAATGGACCTAGAATTGAAATATAGTTAAGTGGAGGTTTGGAAAAATCATAAGTTATCAAATTACACTTTTTGAAACCTGTTTAGGTCAGATTATGTGTGTTGACATCAGAACTTAGCTTGTCTTGGTTATGCCAAACTTGATTTTGATTAATTGTCTTGTATATGTAATTAAGCATGTCTAGTTTGGTTTGATATTGCATGTGCATGGATCATGTAAAATTTGTTTGGTTTGGTTTCAGATTATGTAATATGTCTTGCATGATATGGTTAGGTTCATATTTCCAAGTTTGATATAAGTTTTGTTTAGAATATGTTAACCAAGTCGGTTAGTACAAGTCTTGTCTAGTTTATGATAAAAACAGTATGTTTTGCATGGATGACATTAGAATGAGATGTTTATGTCTTGTGTACATGGTAAGCAGGTGTGTCATGATCTGAAAAATTATTATGAACTCTTGTACCACATGTTATGAAGGCTTCACCAGGCTATTCTAGTCAAATTGCCCATAGGCAGCGGGTATCTTAAATAAATCCAGCTTTCCCACAGATCCCGGATTACCGCGATTTTTCCCTAAGTGTCACCACTGCCTAGGCGCACTAAGGGCTAGCTTAGTATATACTTTTACTATATAATTTTAGAGCTGGTGAAAGCGATCTGTATATGTGATGTGAAAATGCAAAACGACCAATTCCTTGCTATATGACTATAGGTTTAGAAAGAATATGAAATTATGCTCATTACATGTTATGTTTAGATGTTAAAGCATGATAAGTTAGGAAAATTCAAATATGTCCCATTTTAGATTGGTCATGTTAAGTTAAGTCTGGAGGTCATCTAGTTGATTTTTGTTTAGTTTTATGGTCTTGTATGCATCGGTCTAGAATTAATTGGCTTTGGCATAACCTTTTCTTTGAAGATAATTTTGTTTGGATATGGGTTGTGAGATTAATATAGAAGACATTCTATACTTTTGTATTACATCTCAATTTAGATATGTTACATACCATTGCTTGATTATATGTTAGTTACCCAATTGATGGGTGAAGGGTGTAAATTTTACGGAGTCCCCGGACTCACCCCATTGTGGGTTAATATTTTTTAGCAGGTTTTGAAGATTAGAAGATTGGCTTGGAGGCTCAAGTAGAGGCCGTGAAAGAACCAGAATCTCCTGGAGTTGGAGCAGAGTGATATATTTTATTTTCATCAAGTTGCTTGTTTTCGACTTTTAGGATGTTGTGTGCTGAAACAATCTAGTGGTTTTTCTTTAAAGATGGAACATATGAATGAACTTGGTTTGAAATTTAGTTGTTTTGAATGTTTAAGTTTTGGTTGGGGTTGGACTAGATGAAGTTGGCTTGGTTTTTTTTAGTTGTTGACTCCAGGTTTTGGAAAGCTTGTGGAATTTTGTAGACTTGATTGTGTTTGTTGATCTACATGCTTGTATGGGTTATGAAATCTGAATGATGGATTTCTCCTACTGTCACGATATTATGTTTTCTGTTGCATAGTTGTGGTTTTATGTTGTTTAAATTCCGGGTCATGACAGGGGGGGAGCGGCATGGTCTGTGGTATCGGTGGTGGCCCGTAGGCGTGTGAATCAGAGCGAAGAGCATGGTCGACGCATCTACGGTGTAAGTTAGGACCGTGAACGGATAAGATTGAATGGGGGGTATCACATGGGTCAAGCATTCCGATTAAACATGGATGATGGCATCCTGATTTTATTCTGATTTTATCATCGAAATAAAAAATAATTTAATAATTTCAAAAATTTATAATAAATATAATGCTATTTAAAATAATAAATAAATATTATTTCATTGCTTTTTTGATATAATATATATTAAAATTTTATTTTTATATTTAACATGTATTTATCATATTTATTATAATATTAATTTATGTATTTATATGCTGATTTATTTATTAATATTAAATTTATTTTAAATTAGATAATTTTATTGAAATTAAGTGAGCCGAATTTGAATAAACTTCTCTACTAGATAATTTTAGTTAGTTCATTTAAATAATATACTAATTATTTGATTAAAATTTTAAATATTACAAAATATTGTTCAGTTATATTAAGTAAGTTAAAATTAAACTTAATTTAAATTATACTCGAGTTTAAATTTCACGAACAAGTTTAAATGAGTTTTAAGTTTTATAGATAAAACTTAAGTTGCACTCACCAAACCGGTTCATATCGAGTTCGAATTTGAGCTCCAGCCGAATTTTTGTTTCATTCGAGTACAAATTCAATCAAGTAAATGAGAAGGTTGATGAGTCGAGTTCAGATCTAAATTATTAATCTGATAATGAGCTGATCTCTAGCTCAAATATAAAACATATTCCACTAATTTGAACCTCCAACTCGCACAGTGCCGAGATCTTCTCTAGGTAGGCAGGCCAACGGGGCGGGTCCCGATGTCCGCGTCCGCGAATCCCACGGGTCCTCTCTACCCGGAATCAGATCCGAACGTCGCAGGAGTCGTCCGCCGGCCGCACCGCACGATGGACGGCCCAGGTTCACGTTTGGTGGGCCCACAGATCGAACCATGTTCCGCCGTTGACGTCGGAATAGATGTCCGACCGCACAAAGGATGGCCCTGGGTTTGGCAGCGATGGTCGGCACACGTCAGCCCAGGTAACATAATATCCCCATCGCTGATTTTTTTTTTGGAGGATAAAGCGACACTCACTGACTGTTCGGTTGCACAATAATACGTATATGTTTAAAAATAAAAAATTACATTTACAATTATACTCGTTCGATACGTAAATTATCATGTCATTTGAGATAGAATAACAAAATTGAGTGTGGACCATGTACAGATATAAAAAAGTGGGGGACCAAAAAATAACAAAGATCTTCTCAAGTGTTTGGTTGTACGACAGAGTTTTTGTTAAAAAGTACTTGACAATTATTATAAAAAATATGCTGTTACACGGAACTTCTTCTTAGATAAGAAGAAAGTGGAATTTTCTTCTCTCTTTTTTTCTTGTGATTTTTCGCTGCTTATAATTTTACGTGGTTTTCAAACTTTTTGTCATCGTATTTCACCGCATATGATAAATTATGTTACGAGAGGCCTTAACTTTTTTAAAGATAAAATTTCATCGTCAAAACGTATAAAGAATTATTGTGCAACCAAACATCTCATTATCTAGTTTTTGTGTAAGAGAGACTTTTTTATAAAGCAGTTTTTTGGTAATGATTGTCAAATATTTTTCTAATAAATCTTATTTTAAATATGTACTTTTGTAACCGAATCTCAGTTTGTCATGCATCCAAATTCCAAATCCATTGCAATGAAACCTCGATCAGGGTTGCCCACCTTGTCAATCCAACCACGTATAGACACCCTTTTCAATTCACTCAACGATATTTTAAGCTTAAATATAAGCATGTCTTCGTAGAACAAAAATTTATGCAAGGAAAGAACTACTATATAAGTTGCAGGATGCTTGGTATAGATTTTTTTGATAAATAATGGAGTGTTTAGTTGCATGATAATTTTTTGTACATTTTCATGATACAAAATTATATTAAAATAAAAAGTGAACTAACTCATGACGTAAAATTATCATGTTTGGAGAGATGTGATAACAAAAAAGAGTAACCATCACACGTGATCAAACAAGTGGGGGATCACAAAAAAAAAGAGAGAGGTGAGACTTTTTTTTTAAAAAAATCACTTTCAAAACATAAAATTGTCATGATTACCAAACACCTCTTTTTAACAAGTTTTCTTACAATTTTTAAAAATTAAAATAAAACTTTTATTATCATACCACCAAACACCCCATAAGCAACTATAATAAAGGTAATTGAGACGTTTTAAACTGACATCATCACTGTATGTTTGGTATAAATAATTAATTGTGAGGATCGGAATCTAATGACGAAAAATAGTTTGAGACTAGAATGCAAAACCTTCAAGTATATAGCCTAACCTATTATTAGCAAATTTCATAGAAATTGAAACTATTATTTTTCTAACACTTGGGCGCCCGCCTGTCTTGGCTTTGTAAGGGAATCAGATCCACGCAGCAAGGGAGATGCCTTCCTGTAACAAGCTCTCGGCCATCGTCCCCACGCTCTAGCGAAGTGAACACCTTCTGCCCCCGGGGCAGCTCTTCCCGAGTTCAATCCCAAGAGTGACCAGCCCCAGAAGTGGGCGCAAAAAAGAAGAAGAAGAAGCTCTCAGGTATCTTCCCAATGAAATGGACATACAGTAATAGGCTCAATCTACCTCACATTTTCTTAAAAAAAAACAACTCATCACGGGTTTGAGTTGGAACAAAATTCTTTTCCTACTAAATAAATCTCAGATTCTCGGTGGTTCAGTCAACTAGAATCGAATCTTTCTAGTTCCGTTCAATTTGCTTTGGTTTGATTTAAACGAAAAATTAAATAACTAATATTAATATAATATATATTAAAATATTATTTTACATGTGTCACGTCTCCTACTAGAAAATATATAACATTCGACGATGTAACCGAAAAAAATAACCCACTAACATACATCAATTTTGAAAATAGAAAATACATCAACAAATTTAAACTAATAACTTAATTGATTCTATCTAAACTATAACCATGAATTTGCATGCCGCCTTAGTAAGTCAAGTACCACTCTAAAATAAGGAATGGCCATTCATCTGACTCCTCTAATCGCAGATCGCCATGTTTCCGTTGTGTCAAATCTTATTACCCAAAAATATTAGGTGTTGTTTGGTACAGGGATAACTTGGAAATAAACTTGAGTTATCTCCAAACTTTTGAGGATAACCCAAGTTTATTCCCAAAAATTTACGGTACCAAACATGCCTTTAAAGATTGGTGTGAACCTATTTACTGGCACTATCAAAAATATCAAATATGCATACTCAAATATGTTTATAAACGTGCATGACATTATAAAAGAATAATGATAAATCAGGAGAATTCAAAAATAGTTTCTATTTTGGATAAAGCATTCATATCATGTCCTTATTTCTCTCAATCACGTTAAAGTCCTAACTACATACCCACTAATTACATTTCACTGTATGAGACATTATAATTCATACAAATATAGGCTTATGACTATCAACTTGGATTTTAGGTCTACCCTCACTCGAGAGGAGGAAAAAAACTCAAACTAAACTAAACTTGCTTAAAGAAGGGCTAAGGAAATAAGAACTTCCTCTTCACTTCAATCCCACGTCACTTTGATCCTCGGATGCTTTTCCGCTGGTGTCACTTGAGCACTAGAATGTCGGTTTTGGTCGCATGGGAGAGAGGAGGGAAAGAAAAAAAATAAAAAGAAGAAGTGCTATGCAAAGGAAAAGAAAGAACAAAAGTAATAATATAAATATTTGTGTGATGTGTGTAAAGGATGTGGTTGCTGTAGATACGCGAGTTCAGCCTAATAACATGGATCAAAGTCTTATTTCCATAGGTAATATTTGCCCTTTTCCAGCAATGAAAATTGGTTCAGCATGAAAGCAACTGAATCCTGGGAGATATTTAAGACGCTTCGATTTCACGCCGCCTGACATCGTGGTTTCGAAGTGCCTGGATCTCCCGATCATTTTCTCTTCCTTTCATATTGGTCAACGATATGTCTGAGTCTCGCGAGGTTTCAGGCGCTCCACTGTCGGGACGCTGAGAATTCCGCCGACAACTGACACTGCAGGTCTCGTGTGCGCCGAACTTTCAATCACATCTGTCGGAGCCACTGACGGCATCCCGCCAGTGCGACGTCAGGCGCTGCGATGGCAGAGCGCCTGGCACGTCGACTAGCTGACTGACACCTGACACCCGGCGTGGTAGGTGACGGTCGGCGTAGTAAGTGATGGTCAACATGGGTCAGGCATGGCATAGTCAATGGAATAGCAGACACTCCGCAATCTCGACGCCAGGTGACCCCATAAGGGAGCGTCTAGACTGTCCTGCGAATATATATAAGGAGACCATTCTCCCACATTAAAGAGGTTCCAAGCTCAAGAGAAAGGGCCTAATTTTCTTGAAAAAGAAGTGGTCAAGAGTCTTTTTAGAGATTTCTTAAGCCTTCACCAAGTCTCCCCCAAGCCACCCAAGTCTCACCATTACCACCTACAACCATCACTTGCCATCACCCAAAACCTTACCTTCTTGCCTACTTCACACCACCAAAAGTCACCCAAAGCACTTCCACTACGTCACTAAAAAGCCGTCATCCACTCTGCGCCATCCAAAAGAGTCTCAAGGAGCCAACAAACCAACCAAAAGCCACTAGAAACTCTCATTGGAACCGTGAAAAGATCGAGTCAAAATCTGCCCTTAGAGGATTAAAGCGCTCCCATGGTAGGACGTCAGGCGAGCCCAAGTAAGAGCACCTGCAACCTCCCGAAGCTGGCCGCCTTCTAGAGCTCGTCAACGATCTTCTTTCTTATCTTGTTCTCGTCTCATTTTTCGCTTATCTTCATCATGCATATCATGCTAGCATAGCCTAATGCATCTCTAACTTGAGGTCATTTAGATCCTTCTTAAGAGGGGTTAGGAGTCAGTCCTGATCCGGTTTGTTCAACCCCTTTTGTCATTCCTCTTCTCTCTTACGAATAGTTCTACTTTTCACTTAGTTCTAATCGTTGTTTTTTTGTACTTTCATTCTTAACTTCTTTTCAAGCAAGAGAGTTTCTTCAAGGCTCTTCTTCTCCGACTGGCTGAGGAGGAGAAGATAGAACCCGCCATAATCTCCCTCCGTTCAAAGAGGTAATTGGTCATCCTTTCTCTTACTAGTTCATTTCTTTCATTTTAACTTTCAGAGCCTCGTTGGCTCTTGGTGACCACACATTTCCTTCCTTTCACCGGTTCTGTAGGCTTAGTCTTTTGTTAAGAACGTCTATGTCCTCCTCCTTGTCTTCTTTCTCTTTTGTTCTCCTCACGACCCATACCGATCCTTCGATAACCAAGTGACATCAAGGGTTGAGTAGCCCGAGGATCAAGGTGAGTGTGGAGAAAGAAAGAAGAAGAAGTGGATGATAGATCGGTTTGTGGAAGTCATCCCCATCCGTATCTTCGACGTTATTAACATAAGCCAACCCTACTGGAACCCGAAAGAAGAAAACACATACACACACACGACGACGTGCAACCCAATTCGTGGAGCGATAAAGCAGGAAGCGAGAGACCAGAAAAGAGGGCAACTCAACAATTTCGGGTAGTTGAAGAAGATCTCTCTCCCGACGTCCACAGTTGCCATGAGCCGCAGGTTCCGAATATAAATAATTGACCTGTGTGCTTGATGTGGAAGACAGTATACGTGGGTTATGACCTCTTTCTCTCGAATAGGCTATAAAAGAAAAGGTTGAGAATAATTTTCTTTTTCTTCAATGCTTCAATAGTCTTGAGTGCAGGTTTCTTCTACCAACTTCTCTCGTAATGTCTAACAAGGAAAATAAAGAAACACATAAAAGATATGATAAGTGAAGTAACCATACAAAAGGTATATTTAAAATGACAATTAGAAATATACTAACCAGATTAGGATGAATTCCCAACCTCCATTTTTTTTTGTATTTTATTGTGTATGCAAATAAAAGGGTACCTATATGCATGCTAGATGATGCAATAATGCAAGTAAAGGATAAAGAAACTAAAACAAGATGAGAAAACAAAATGAAAAGAAGCATAAGATAGATGTTTGGAGTTCTACTTCGTAGGTGCCTTGTTAAGGGAACACTTGGCAGCCTATTAATGGGGTGCTTGGGCCTTAGGATGGGTGGTCGAGAAAGTGTTTTTCCAACTTTGCTTTGGTTGATGTTCGAACTTGTGTACGTCATGTGAGCTTTAGGAAAAATTTCCCTATCACCAAAGATGGTGTAGGAGCAACAATGACGATGGAAGGATGTCGGGAAGAAGTCGATGAGTCCGCAAAATGTGACAAGAAAATTGGAGATCAAAGAGCTCAAGATGAAGATTTGAGTGCCTTGAATTGTCTCTCTCATCTTTGGTAGCTTTAATTCTACCCTCTAATGAATGACCAACCTTGAGAACATTGAGAGAACATCTCTTTTTATAGAGTGGAGTTGGACTAGTTTTCCAAGGGTCACCATAAATGCCACCTCATGCTTGACAATGAGATAAATGCAACAATGCTGCAAATTTCGGTGGTGTCCTCCTAAAGAGGCGCTAGGAATAAATGCTCTCTATTAGATCCTCATACAAGGAAGAGTTTCAGAGAATTGGTGAAAAAATTGCCAATAGGGGGCTAAGCGCCTCCAATTTGGGGTGCCTAGTGCCCCGCTGATGGAAAACCTAGTGCCCCTTTGGTGGAGCACTTGACACCCCACCAAAAGGGCACTGGGCACCTCCTAAAGGGGCACTAACTAGCTGCTTTCAAAAAACTTTGGAAAACGTGATGGTTTCAAAGAGAAATGGTTTCTTGGATTACACATACGAATGCTACTTATACGAACAAGAGTTTCAGGTTGTGTAATTAGGTCATTTTAGCATGTCTATAAAGACAAACTAGAAAAATTAAATGCAAGATTTTATGTATATTAATGACTTTTAAACAAGCTATCATACTAGCATGAGACATGTACCAAGATTTTCTACCTATTTTCTAGCATAAGACACGTACCAAGATTTTCTAAAAAATCATATGTAGTGATAAGTACGACTTGCACACATGTCAACTTATTTATATCTTTTCTTTTACAAACTATAAGAGTTTTCATCGTGTTAGCAAGGCATAATATGTTAGCCTAATCTAACTTAAATAGAATTCTTACTTGTGACTCTTATCTTTAACGTGTCATAAATTCTCTTTTCTAAAATATGAGTTCTCTAAACATATACTAAAACATATTTCTTGCTAAGTGTCATGCAAGCAATTGATTTCATTTCTTTCACAAGCATATTCACATAATTGTAAGGTATTTACCATCTTGCCTTTACACATAACTTGTACAAGCACTTACACTAGATCTAATATATATATAGAGAGAGAGAAGTAATAAATAGCTAGGCTAGACCTAGAGTGTACCTAAGCAGTGAAGCACTTACAGTAAATCATGGTATTCGAGATTGACAGATACTCTAGATTGTTCTAATCCACACTATCCACGGACTTGACTAGATAGTCTAGTGAACTTCAATAACACATAACATGTATCTTCTAAGTTTTCTCATGACATATCAATTCATATCTTTATTTTATATACTTATTACATAATTTCTATATCACATATGCTACATACATGTCATTTTTTTGTAACTAACAAGATCTAGATCAAATCTATGCCATACATGTCATATTCCCGATTTTCAACATAAAACTGACATAAACATGATACATAAATCTTGATCTTATCATTGTGGTTCATTCATGCTTAATACATAAAATTTTCTGTTCAACTTTCTAGTTATCATAAAACATGTATATTTGTTTTATATGATATCAGTCACATTCAGTTCAACTCATACATATACTGGACATATATATATATATAACAGTTTTACAAAATGTTCTATACTACTATCAAGTTATCATGAAAGTATAAAATGTACTTTTGTCATAAAATCTCTTTAATTGTCTAAGACATACACTTATATTTGTCATGATAACTTCATGCATGTTTTTATACTTATTGAGTCAAATAGGTAAGCAAACTCAAGATATATACATATCATGCTTGTCATAATGATGACGACTTACACAAGCATAATAATTTAGACAAATAACTGTATCAATGCGCACAAGAAATGACTCTAAATACATAATCTAACTATAACCAATAAGAAGACTTGAACAAGATCAAATTACATATAATGGTCCTAACACACCAAGGAATTGACATATTCTCAAGGTTTGCTTTCATCTAATATGATTGTCATAACTAGAGATTCCAAATAAGTTAATGCATATCCCATGCCCTTTTCACATATATTGACTTGAATGCATCATAACGAAGGTCGAATTTTTATTTTCTTTATCAACTTATTGCTAAGTAAATCTTATGGAACACAGTTAAGACATACATATGATATGAAATAATTTTGATCCATGTCATCTAACATAGCTATACACACTTCAAACTAATATGCGTAGTGGCATAAATGAAAGTAAGTAGGAAGAGTCTACTAGTTTGATGGCTCATTTCTGAACTCATGGGCAATTGCATGGTTGAAGTTGAATGACCATAGATGTTGCTAGGATGATCGATCAATGATGATTGACTGCTAGTCTAGCAATCACGAGCAACTAATTGGGTAGTTTGACAATAACTAGGATGCTGGTATGGCAATCAAGTTGCTGATCAAAATATAGGGTGCTAATCGGATGTTGTCAAGTAGAAGGTAGGTGGTGGACGACAAGAGAAGGGGCATGGCAGTGGCCACCTAGAGGGGAGCCTAGTTGCGGCATCGAGGCGGTAGTTGGTGCTGGTCAACAATTATTTTGAACTCTTGATGGTGGGGAAATCAAGGATGGTAGCAAGGGATTTCGACGGGGTGGCGACAGGTGACGATGAGAAGGTGAAGGTGGTGTCCATTGGTAATGTAGGCATCCGAGCATTGGCGACGACCAAGGTGCTTGGTTGCAACAATGGCAACGCCATCTCCTAATGCTTTATGAAAGGATGGGACGAGGGCACAAAACTCCAAGGTTTGAAATGCACGAGAACCTATTTGAAGAGGAAATTTATGTGGATATCGCTAGAGATCATGCACTTGGACGGTTTGAAGGGTTGAGAAGTTTTCTATTCTCTTCTTCAAGGGATTATATGAATCTCTAATAGGTATATTCAAACTTGGTTTATTTGATATTCAGTATCATCTTTCGGTTCCGATCGAGATGAGATCAACATGAGTACATAGGAATCATCACTTTTGTTGCACAAAAATTTATAGGATGCTTTCTTACATAGGCACTAGAGCCAAGTTCAAGTTTCGGTTGAAATTGACGTCGCATCGATATTATTTCATATATTTTATGTTTTTTTCGAAACTATGCAAACATCTGTTTTGTCATGGTCATCATAATTTGTATGAGATACAGATTTAAGATTGGTTGGCTCTAGTAGAATCTTGTGATATAGATATTTTCAACACCTCAAATCATTTAAATTTTGGATCTTCGTAGAGTTCAGTAGAAGGTTTGAAAGATGACAATTTAGTTTTATAAAAATTTGTAATTTTTGAAAATTTTGTGAAATCTTCATCCATAAAAAATATTTAAGCCTTGTGAAGATATTTGAGGATGACAATAAGATTACCTGATATTTACGTAAAGTTTTACAGTGTCTGATGGTGGTGAAGGGGGCGGAATATGGATTTTTCGAATGGTTAAGGGCTCAGTGGTGGCGGCGCACTCTTACCCCTGTTCTCAGAGTTCGAGGATTTTCTAGGGGAGAAGAGCAGTGGATTCGGAATTCTCATTTGATAAGTATTTTAAATACCTATTTTAAGGGAATTTTTCCCCGCTGGAGTACCGATTACCGCAGCGTTTGAGACTTGAGAGGGATGCGACTGTTTAACAGCCGGATCTCATTGACTCATTGTCTCCGCCCTTGTCGGGACTCGGTTATGAGTCCGAGCCAGATCTTGCTGCCGTGTACACCCGGTTTGACTGGGTGTCTTTGACCGCCGGCCGCGCGAAGGCGCACGCCCACGCGGATGCGCTCCGATTTTAAATTTGAACTATTTTGACCGCGGTGGCAAGCTGAAGCTGCGCGCTGTATTGAAGTAAAAGAATATTAAATTTGTTGATTTTAATATATTTAAAATAAAATAAAAATGTAAATAAATGCCATAAAATTTATAAAAAATATGTAAATTATTTAACGGCTTATTAAAGTTTTTAATGACTTTTTAGTTGATATTTAATTCTATTTTTATAGTTTTTTTGAATTTTAGATTTTAAATTGTTTTAAGGTCAAAATTAATATAATTAATAATCAAATTAATTTTAAAACTGTGTTTAACAGAGTGATGCTTATTTCATTATTTATATTTGTCAACTTGGAGAATGGGCTGACCCCTAATAGGGAGAAAACAAAAACTAACTCAACCTCACCTTGTCCACAATCACCTCGATCTCCAAATATTCAGCCTTTAACGTCACTCATGCGCTAGAGAGATGTTTCAGGTTTGGGCCGTAAATGGGTCAGATTCATTAGCAGAATCACCAGAATTCGATTCTAATTTCAATTCCGATAAGGCTTAAGGGGTTCCGATTCTGAGAATTTCGGAATCACTATGTTTCGATTTCGATTCAATTTTGATTTTTTTATCAAAATTGGAACCAAATTTGATAATTTTTAAAATATATTTAAAATATTATTTTTATTCAAAAATTATTTAATAATTTACGTATAATTACTAAAATTTGTTATAACCTCTATAAAAATTAATTTTATTATTTTATCAATTTATATTTTATAATTTATTTAACTTTATTTTTATTATATTTTATTTATATATACTTATTTTTTATCGAAATCAGATTAACGAAAACAAAATCAACTGATTTCGATTCCAATTCCGATAAGCTACAAGAATATCCAATTCCGATTTCGATAATTTATAGGATACAAAAACAAGTTTCAAACCTATTAATTTTTATCGAAATCGAATCGAAATATCAGAATATTGGATTCTGTTTACACCCCTATTTCGGGTCATGTGGGAGAAAGATACATAAAGAAAAAAATGGAAAAGAAGAAAGTTGAGAAAGGGAGATCACAATAAAAAGAGTAACGTGGTCGTCAAGAGCCACAAGATCCAAAAGATAAATTAAAGTGAACTAAAAATTTTTTAAAGGTTGATCATGTGTACCTTAGTGTGAAGAGACAGATGCGAGCTCCAACTTCTCCTTCTTTAGCTGGCCAAGGAAGAAGAGTCCTTATTCATGTTTGCTTTTGTTCCTTTGCAACTCAAAAATAACAAAACAAGTGAAAGAAGTTGAAGTAGAACTTGGTTAAGTATAGTATCTATAAAGAAAATGGCATGAAAATGTTTTGAGGTTAGCCCTAATTTTTTTTATAATTTTCTTAAATTAATATAATGCAATAAAATTGTAAAAATGATAAAAAATAACGAGGGATGATTAAAGTATGAATTTAGTAGAAAAAAAAAACAAAAAATGTGCTTGTTTGGTGAAGAAATAGAGAAACTTGGTGCCAATGTAGGTGACCAGTCCAAACTGGATTCTGGTGATGCAACTTCACTCTAGAGCCTACCATGAACGATCCCGAAGTCAGAATTGAGCCCTTTTTGTTGCAACTAGAAGAGGACAGGGAGAGAAATTATCTTTAGATACATTATTAGCACATGCTTCTAAAATTTTGTAGAGTTAGGAAGACAAGTGATGATGATGAGCACAAACCATATTTTCTCTCTCCAAAAACTCACTAAATTCTTTCTCTAGAAGCTTTGAAAACTCAAGAACAGGGTGTGAGGACATGCTGTCTAACCTTCTTTCATTCAAGAGCTCAAGTTGAGCAAGAAGGTAATCTTGTCTATCATCGACTGGGATGTCCTTGTCGAGCTGAACTCAAAGTGTTGGAAGGAATACCTCGTACAGAACCACTACTTCCATCTTATATGCCAGGGCATATCGGGTTTGATCGGCAGGGGTTCATACAAAGGTAAGATAAGACCATAGGGCATCCACGAGCTTATTAGGCCAATAGGCAAAGTTGCAAGATTCATAAGTTTTCTTGATGATTTTAACGAGAATTTTAGTGGCTTATGTTTGACCATTGCCTTGGGGATAATAAGGTGATGAATGATGCAATATTATGTAGTACCTATTGAAAAGAACACGTTGACCTTGAGAGAGAAACTAAGACCCATTATTGGTGACAATGTCGTTGGGAATCACAAACCTGGTGATGATGTTGCACTTGATGAAGGAACTTATTGTTGACACTTTAATATCCACGAACGCTTCCACTTCTATCCTCTTGGTGAAGTACTACATAACCATCAAGATGAGCAATTTGGAGCGTACTTTGGAGTTGAGATTGCTCAATGGGCCAATGATATCAAAGGCTTACATGGTGGAGAGTCGTGGGATGTGAATTGGATGAAGAGAATATGCTGGAGAGTGGACTTTGTCATCGTGAAGTTGACATGAGTGACAATGTCAAACAAAGATAGAGAATTCCTTTTCCAAAGTTGGCTAGTAGTTCTCAGCAAGGGCCCACAGATTCCAAAATGGGCTTCTTTCTGCACCAACTTAGCTTCAGTTCGTCAATGCATCATAGTAGGATACCACTTAAGCTCCTCTTATAGAGTACACCTGAAATTGTATACCTCTGGGAAACTATTTTGATTGCCTTCTTCTCTATAACAGTAGACGTAGGTGGATAGATCTAATCTTGACAATACCCCGCAATCTCATTATACCAAGACTTCTAACCTTCTTCTAACTCCTCGAGCTCAATCAAATATATTTCTTATTTTTGTTCTAGATATTCTCTCTTATCAAATCTCTCTTTGACCTTTAAGAAACGTGCATCCTTGACTATAGGAATAGATCATCTACATACATAGATGGTCCAAACTTGCCTATCTAGTTGGAAAGATAATGATGATGCTAGAGATGCTAAGGCATCAACAAGGATGCTTTGAGCTCGAGGTACATGAACAAACATGTGCTTGGGAAAAAGATTGATAAAGAAAGTGGTGAGTTATTGGTAGGGATTTGAGGTTTGGATGGGATATCTGATACTTGGTTAGGACCTAGTGCAAGATCATCTGACTATCACCTATGACTCTTAGTTTGGTGGCACCATATAAGTGAGCGACCTCCAACTCAGCCAATAAGGGCTTATACTTAGCTATGTTATTTATCGTTGAGAAGTTGAGCTAAAAAGCCTATTGAATGATGACACTTTTGGGTGACAAAAGGATGATTCCCATACCTTACCATGAGAATTAAAAGCCCCATCAAAATATAATGTCTAAAGATTGGATCTTTAGACGGACATTAGTTCCTCATCCGGGTGCTCTGACTTGACTGGATAGAAAATGGTATAAGATGATTGGCAAGATGTTTGGCAATAGCATAGCCCATGATTGCCTTCTGTTAGACATAAGTGATGTCGAATTGTGAGAGACAACTTTGCTAGTGAGCTAATTAATCAGTCAAGACTATCTTTTCAATGAGAAACTTGATGGGATTAATGCGAGCGATAAAATTGACCTCATAGGCAAGAAAATAATGCTTGAGCTTCTATATCACCCAAATCGAGGTAGCTCATGAGGATCAAAGATCTTTAACTAATAGTAAGTTGCTGGCTCTTTTCCTCTTTCATTTTTCTGTGCAAGGGATGCTCCAAGAGAAATTTCTAAAACCGAGATATAATAGGGTGTTTGGTTGCAATTTTTTCCTTCTTTTTGACCTAAATTTTAAAAATAAAAGAGTTAAGGTGTTTGGTTGTATTCTTTTCATCCTCCCTCTTTTTTAAAAGCACCACGTTCCTTCTCTTAAAACTCTTTTAGATTCAAAACAAGGGAGGACTTGTTTTTTTTTTCAAGACAAACGCGGAGCCATGGAGTGACTCTCTCTCTCTCTCTCTCCCCTCGAGCTATCATACCTCTCCTCTAACTCCTTTCTCCTCGGCGACCATTCTTATCGCAACGCAACAGGTGTCTGAGCCCCATATCTGTTCCCCTCTCCTTTCAAAGGGGGGGGGGGGTTTCTCTTCTCCGATCTCCCCTCAGCCCCATACCTCCACCCCCATTTACTTGCTATGCATATCAAGCGCAACCTCTGGTGATGATGTTCTTCTAGGAGATGGAGGATGGCAATGACGGAGGACCTAGCTTGCCGGCTTGACTTTGCCAGCTAGTTGATGATGCCATACAGGATTCTTCTTCACCAATCTCCCCTCAGCCCCATACCTCCGCCCCCATGCTGGCTGATAATGTTCCTCTGGGAGATGGAGGACAGCGACGACGGAGGACCTGGCCTGTCGACCTGACTTCGCGCCGACTGGTTGATGATGCCATACGGGACTCCTCTTCTCCGATCTCCCCTCAGCCCCATACCTCTGCCCCCGTTTACTCGCTATGCATAGAAAGTGCAACCTTTGGCGAGCGGAGGAACAATACTCGCAAGGCTGATCTGGGAGATGGAGGACGCCTCTACAGTGCCCATTACCCAGTGACGATCCATTACCCTGTTGATGGTCCATCCATAGTGCTGCAGGCTAATGATGTTCCTCTGGGAGATGGAGGACGACGACGATGGAGAACCTGGCCTACTGGCCTGACTTCGCCAGCTGGTTGATGATACCATATGGGACTCCTCTGAGAATTGGCCTACCTCAGGACTCCTCTGAGAACTTGTGTAAAAGAACTGCTTGTTCCAAACAAGTTTGTATAATTTTAAAAATTTGTGATATTTTTGCCAAACACAAGAAGTTCAAGGTTCTGTAATTTTAAAATTGATACTAGAATACAAGATATTTTTTATTTTAAAAATAAGATTATCTAAATTTTAAAAGAACAACCAAACACCTTATAAAGGACTAAGGACTTGTTAGAAATTGGTGGCTTAAGCACAAGGGGGCTTGCCAGGTGTAGACACACAATTTTGGTCTAGTTGAAGAGCTTAAATTCTTCTTTTTCATGAAGAATATTTGAATAACCTTTCAAGGGAATCGAGTTTTTCGGAAAAATCAAGTTTTTCGGCCCATTTCGAAGAAGATCGATAAGGCATTGACCAGGGTCAAAGCGCCTTATATACAGGGCACCAGGTGCCTGTATATAGGGCACCAGGCGCCCTACTTATAGGGCACCATGCGCCCTATAAATGGGGCACCTGGCACCTGGTCGAATCGACTCGACCGGCCGATTTGACCACTCACGGGAACTCATCTTATCGATTTGACATAGATCATGATGCTAGCGCTCCATATATAGGGCGCTTTGCCATGTGAAACTGTTTTTCGGAATTGACCAAAGTGCCCTATTTTGGGCTATAAATGGGCACTCATTTGGAGCCTTGAGGAGATTCCAGCTCCATCCAACCACCCAGCTCATCCAATACCACGAATCCAAGCCCTCAGCACACTTCCTAAGCCCTCAAATCACCTCAAAACTCTCTCCCAAAAACCCCAAAAACCTGCAGTTTCAGCCACCTAGAAATACAGTTTTCTTCCGACTTTGAAAGCCTCTACTCACCATTCCTCTCACATCCAACGACCAAACACCCTACCATTTGCATCATTTACATATTGGCTATAAGGAGGAGCTCCCGTTTCGTCTTGGAGGTCTTCCTACACTCCGGGGCGACGCCGCGAAGAAGAGAAGAAAATCTGCTGAAACCAGTCCCTGGTGCCCCATAAATAAGGCGCTTTGACTTTGGTCAACGTGCCCCATAAAGGGGACACCTGCAGCAGGCGCTCCATATATGGGGCACTAGCAGGGGAAGACCTCGTTTTGTATTTTTTTGAGTTTGTTTACCTTTCCGGTTGATCCTTTACTCTCCCCTTTCATTTTAACTTTCATTAACATGTCATTTAGCATGCATTAAGCCACACCTTTGCATCTTCGTACCTCTTTAAAAACCTATCAAAAGTAGGGGTTGGGATTTAGTCCCAATTCGGTCAGTTCCTTCCCTTTTGCATGTTTAAGTTCGAATTTGAGCACGATTCTACACTTTCACTAGAACTAATGATCTTTTCACTTGTTTCTATGTTTTCTTATGGACATGTGTAGGTAAATCCGGCCGAGGCGGAGCTTCAACTGGATCAAAGACGAAGGACTCACTAAGCTCTCTTCTTTCGGCCGGCCGAGAGAGGAGAAGTTGGAACCCAACAATCTCCCCGCTTCCAAATGTACGACAATCATTTTTATTCTTCATTTTTATTTCTTTCTATTATATTTTGGAGCCTTTGGCTCCTGGCGACTACAACCACTAACATCCCATCCACCAAGACCCCAAAGCAAGCGTAGGGGCCGGAAAAGGGAGATCTACGGATCCCGTTTCGGGTGCTTACACCAGGTATCTCTTCAAATCGTTAAAAACTTTCTAGCACTTCAAATCCTATTTGAACTTGGCCCCCACCTAGGTTAACTCATAGAAAGACTTACACATTTTGGAGTGTTGTGAGATAAACTGGTGGACAAACTATAGCCTTCTGACCAATGCTCGAAGTTCTTTCATATTCTTTGGAAGAGACATACCGAAAACTCTGACTATATCAGAAACTCTGACTATATCGTATATAACTATCAATTAGGATTTTCTATCATTATGATTGCTTAGTTCGACCTTTGACATAAGTCATGAAAGATGTCTTATTAAGCGTATCTTGTACTTTGGTTATTGACTTATGGATCACCTAGTTCAATGGTCTAGTATAGTTAACAGATTAGGTGTAAAAAAACCCAGTGGACGCAATTGTACAAACGATAAAGAATTGTTCACTATCATTAAGTGTGTGTGTGTGTGTGTGTGTGTGTGAGAGAGAGAGAGAGAGAGAGAGAGAGAGAGAGAGATAATGCCCTATGGGATTGTATTGTAAATCTTTGTCCAAAGTGGAGAGGATAATTTAAAATGGTGAAAGGAGTTTGTCAATTGATCTAATTTAAAGTACAAGATCCCATAGTGTTCGTATACTAATGGGTTGATATCATATCCCTATTCGACCGAGGCATTGAATGAATAAAGATTTATATACATATGGTAAATGATGATGGAAAGATTCATTGGAAATGAGATCATCTCCAAAGTCACTTGGGATCATGATATGTAGCTTATAGCATTCATGATTAGAGAGTTGCTAAATCGGTAATCAGATAATGAATTCATTTTAAAAGAATTTATTTTTTAATCATACATCAACCAAATGGTCTATAGGGTCTAGTAGGTATTACACATAAAGACTGATCCATTAGTATGGGGTATAGAAGTAATTCATAGAATTTGAGGGGTTTTATGAAAAATTCTAATTTTTATAAATAACGGTGAATTGAGCCAAACCTTGACAAAGAAGGATTCTATTTTTGTGGCCTACTTTCTCTAGCATGTTTTTCCACCTCAAAGGCCACCGATGCATGGTGGAGCTCTGTCTAAGATGAGTTGGAAGGTCCAACATGCAAAAGAACCTATTTGCAAAGAAAGTTTGTGTGGATACCATTAGAGGTCATGCGCTTGGGCATCTTAAAAATTATGGATTGTCTTATGATGGTTCTTTTTTATTTTTTAGGGATTAATTGAATCTTGTGTAGATATAGTTGAAATTGTTTGCATCTAATTTTTGATTACATCATTTGGTTTCGATTGAAACAACGACAATGGTATTTAGGGAATTGCCACTTCCTCTTCCACTACCTATGATACAATTCTTTATAGGCATTTTGGAGAGAGAGAGAGAGAGAGAGAGAGAGAGAGAGAGAGAGAGAGAGAGAGAGGAGAGGAGAGGAGAGGGCATGATGTCATTGAAGGGGAGGGGGTGCATTTGAGCATCGCAGGAGTAGCGGGAAAACACCTTGGTGCAAGTGGAGGGTGCCAAGAGGGAAAACACCAATGGTAGGGCATTGTCGTAGGGGAACTTTTGAACTTCTCAACAATATTGGGCAGAAAGCATCTATCAACCACGGGGGCTTCTTCCAATGAGGGCAAGTGGAAGCTAGAAAGAGGTAGAGAGAGAGATAGATAGAGACGATGATCGGCAAGGGTGGTACTAGAATGGGGCTCCGAAGGTGCATTGTCACACGAGAAAACTAAAATGGGGAAGGAGGCATGCACAAATGAAACAAAAAGCATATATGTCAAAGCGAGAGAGAAAGAAACGAGGATGCTGATCAGGGCAGGGAGGGAAGGTGGAGTCGAGTGGTGGAAATATATGGATGGGAAGGGGGCAAGGTTAGTTTTATTTTATTTTTTTGTTTTCTCTTTTTTTTCACTATAGATATTACAACATGTTAAAGATGTAATAAGCCATTATTTCACGACCACATTCATAACTATTATTTATGAATTTTTAAGTATCTATGATTTAGTTTGATTTTCCAAGTTTAGAATCAAAGTATGGCATTATTCACCTGTTGTTGCAAATGACTCAATACTTCTGGATAAATAATTTGAAACTTGACTCTCAATAAAATTCTGACTAAACTCATTTACTATAGTAAATAAATAAAATTGAATAAAATAATAATAACGAGCAACTTAAACAAATTTTTACTCTAAATTATAAAACTTGCAAGTAATAATTAGCTATGTAATTAAATATTTATTTAAAAATAAATTATAAATATTCATAGTTACATGATACCAATTAAATAAGTAAAAATAGATTTTATCTTGAGTTTAAAGTTAGATTGAGTTTCATAACTAAATTTGAATTCAACTTTTAGAAATGAGTTTATCAAACACGGGTTTTATGAATTGTTTATGTCAAAATTGAACTCAAATTTGGATAGAATTTAAGTTGAGTTTTTAATTGAGTTCAAGTTTAAACTTGACTTGATTAGATAATGAGTCAGACTTGAATACAGAGTAGAGTCTCGGGTAGATCCCAGCAAAGCGCAGTCGTAGGAGTTGTTTATTAAAATACTTTTTTTACACTCATCAAAACATGTAAAAAACCCAATAAAGTAAAGTAATACATATTTTGAATAGTTTTGCCGCCAAACAAACGAGCCCATATAGTGTAATAGGAATAGTGATCAATCCTAACGTCCTGTTTGGTAACATTAGTAAGTGTCTCTGTCACTATCGATCTTAAAATTGATATAAATAAAAATTATTAAAAAATATTTAGTTAATCATATCAATTTTAAAATTTGAAATGCAAATAAAATATATTATATAATATAAATGTCAATTTGTATTATTTGTGATATTGATACTCTAACATTTAAAAATATTAATATCAATAGTGATATAGTAATCAAACAGAGCATAAAGTATCAATATTAAGAATGATACTGTAATCAAACAGGGCATAAAGTAAAGATAATCTGTACTAACTTGTTCAGCCTAATTCTTGTTTTTTATATACGTACGATACCCTGTCTACAGCATATTGAAACATACATTTCTTTTTAAAGCTCAAATACGTATGTATAATGAAACGATATATCCATATATATATTATTTTATGTGCATTGTCAATGGTTAATTTTAAAGGGCTAGTTTTTTTTTTGTCAGTGTTCATGTTAGGCCAGCATGCTGACCCACATCACCAGTTTTAGTCTGTAACCCTCCAAACTGTTGGGTCATGAAGGGATCACCAAAGTACAGTTAGGGGTAGGTAGCACTCACTTTAAGAAATTATGAACAGAGATTTTGCCAAAAAAAAATAAAGGAAAAGAAATGCACAATATATGAGTCCACTTGGACACAAGAATTTTCAAGCCAGCTTGGCCCAAGTTTAACTTGCTAAGAATCTTTTTTATACCTAAGTTTTAGGGATAAATCAGTTTTATTTCTTACTTAATCTTTATCGAACTGGTCATCAAAATTCACTGCCTGTGAAGCGTAAAATATTTCTTTTAAATCTATATTCGTCTTCATCAGGAGAGAGTGAATTTTATCAGACAAGGGTAAAATTGTATCTTCCCATTCCCGGAACCAACAGAGGAACAACAGCGGTTGGGCATTCGTGTCATTCTCTCCCTCTCATCCCTTGGGCTGTTACTTCGTAGATTTTTATTGAACGTAATCTGGTGGTGAAGTGTGACCAAACGGCGCCTTTGATGTCACGACCCGGATTTCAACCTGCACAACGGAAAACAATCCGGCGACGTAACCGGGGAAACAACCCCCAAAAGCACATCGGTTTGGAAAAAAACTCGAAGACACGGGTCCCAGTTCATAATTCTAACACTATTCAATCATCTCAAATCACGTAATAAAATTTCAATCCAAGTAATCCTATACCGGTCTAAATTGCATAATAACCGTTCAAATCCTTCATTAGAGTCCATACCACCAAGCTTCTGCTGCGCTAAACATGATATCCTGAAAATATAATAACGGATTGGAGTGAGTCATAACGACTCAGTAGACATCCCATCATCCACCAAATTGGATAGCCAAAGGCCCTAACATGATATGTATACAATACCCAACCTGTACTTGATACATACCATATAAAACTAAACAATATATATAATTGGGCATTCCACAATTTTTAAGACATAAAACCATAACCTACCAACCACTAGGACCAAAGAGGACTTCTCACAAATATATCTAATAAGATGAAGAGGTTATGCAATGCAACACCAACTAAAAGACTTACCATGCATATCATACAAAACATGTATGCTTAAATGAACTAATGAACACAACATAAATACTAACACCGATACCACTCTACAATGCATCTATCCACTACATGAAACATCAACATTTTCATTTTTCGCAAGGAAAGCGTCGTCTTGCGATCTCGACGAGCTATGACCAGATCTACCATATATAGAGTAATTGTATAGCTAAGCTAAATCCCGTAGTGCACCTAGGCAGGGGTGGCACTTAGGATAACCCGCGGGATCTGGGATCGAAGGATGCACCAGACGGTTCTAAGCTCCGCTGCCCACGGACACGACTACTAGTCCAGTATAGCTCGGTCTCATTAAATTTCTTTAATGCACACATGCATCACAATGCATCTCATACTATGCAATGATCAATCTCATACAATATGAAACAAATTTGCGATGACAAACTATCACATTTAAATTGAAGACCCTACCACCATGATAGCCAATAGACAAACTAGTAAACCATGCATTTTCACAATCTAACAAAAGACACACGTAGACATGATACTTGACGCTCATGCTACTAGCACGCTATCTATCATGATTAAACAAAACGACATTCTATACATAAGCATGCTATGCCAACATCGACATGACGTAGACCCCTAAAATAACCACAATATGAAAGATTGATAGTGTTGCAAGAAAATTCAGATTTAATAATTAAATCGGATTCTCTCTAATTTGATTAACCTACCACATTAAGCACGATATAAATCAAGGACTAAGAGAACTAATCATAATCCATAGGGTTGACAATTAATAATCAAGGTTTACCACATATCGTGCAAGAATAAAATCAATTAACTATGATAGAGCTAATTATACGATCATCACTGATTGACTTGCAATTACATACTAAATAAATCAAAATAGACAACTAAAGATAACTTCACTCTTCTAAATCACACATCTATCTATTTCATTATTATCTACAAGTCATGTAAATATTTTCAATAAAAATTTAGTGATAATAGACATGTCCGGGATGCCTACGGGATGGAGTCGACAATTTTCGATCCGAGATTAGCACGTGCCTTGACCGGTTAATAAAGATTCCACTCCTCAATCTAAGCTAGCTGCAAGCAAATAATAATATAGAAGAATATAACACAATTTGATAGCTTAGGAGAAAGAGAGAGTGAGGGGAAAATAAAAGAATACCCGGATTGAGCAGGGGGGGGACAAGTCGACGCACCAGCCGCTGGTGCCCGCGTGGGAGGTGCTAGTGTGCTGAGGGAAGCAGGATTTGAAGGGGGGTTCAAAGGCACCGCAGCGCTGGTCGGCTGAGGTAGAACCGAGGGGGGGGTCAATGGCGAGTGGGTGCGGCGGGGCCGCTGCACACCGGGCAGCGAGGGGCCGGGCGCCGCGCGCTGCGCGGTAGGGAGACTAGGCGGCCGGGGGGGGGGCGCAGGGGCTCCGAGGTGGCTGGGGGGGGGCTGCTGGGCAGCCCAGCGCCATCAACGCGCTGGTCAGCGCCAAGAGGGGGGATGGCTGCGGGCTGCAGCCGCTGGGCGCATCCGCGCGCGCCGAGGGGCAGCACCGCGGCGCTGGTCCGCGCGAGGGAACACGCTCGGAGGAGGGGGGAGCTGCTGCGTCGCCGCAGCTGCCGCGTCCACGCGGGCGGCCGAGCGAGGGAGAGCCGGGGTGCCGCATTTCGCGCGCAGGGGGTGCGGAAACGGCGCCGGTCGAGCAGGGGGGCTGGACTCCGCGTAGCCACACAGGAGGGAGGTGCCGCAAGGGAGAACCGAGAGAGGGAGGGAGGAAATGGAGCGGCTAGGGCACAAAATGGGGGTTTCGACGGGGGTAAAAAATTGGGAAAAGGAGGGGCAAAAGGGGAAGGGGGAGAATGATATATAATATATTTAAAGAAAAAAAAACAGATATTACATTTGAGGAGTTGGAATCTGCAACAGGATTTCTGATTGGGTTGGGCGAATTCTTTCGTCACCTCATATAATCTCTTTCTCACCAAAGATGCAGTTGGTTGAAATTATTGAAGAAAATTTAATTATTAAAATCTCTAACAAAATGTAACCTTATTCAGATGCATTTTGTTTTTTTGATTTTAAAATTGTAATCTTTAAGTTTAAATTTTTACGGGGAGAACAAAAAATCATCAATAGATAAATTAACAAATTCAAACTCAAACCCAATTTCTTATGAGATGTTGGGTTACGTGATAATTTAAGTTTTTCTTCTAATTTTATGTTTTTGAAAGAAAACTTGTTAAAAAAATGTTTGATGATCACGACAGTTTTATGTTTTTAAAGTGATTTTTAGACAAAAAATAGGGTCTCATCACTTTTTACAATCTTGTGCTCCCTCACCTTATTTGATCATGTATAGTAATTACTCATTTTTGTGCAACTAAGCACCTCATTAGTCTCAAATGATTGAGGTACATGAATTAACTTATCTTTTTCAATCTTCACGATATTTTGCTAACTCCTCGCGTATGTTGAGTTCATCCAAGTCATACTGAATATAGTTACGCACAAAGTTAATTTAGACATATCTCTCCATCTCTTGACCGTTGACAATCTTAGGATTCGTTTGGTTGAACGTAAAACAAGAAATAGATGAAAACAATTTACATGTAATACTTTTTCAAGGAAATAGAAATACAAATCTTTTGTTTGGTACACTTTCCAGGAAGATTGAAAGTAACATTAGTTATTTGATTTCTATTCAAAATATTTTATTGAAAATAAATGTATATTTATTTTATATTTATAATTTTATATTATTTATTGCATCATTCACAAGTAAATATTATTAAATAATATTAAGCTCTAAAAGTATGTTTAAATTTTTAATAATTTCTTACAAGCAAAGTGAGTTTTTCTATCATATTAAATATTTTTGTTCATAACAATATCACTTCAACTTGACAAAATTATTTCAAATAAAATTAATTTAACTGATTATACATGTAGTGTAAAGAAATAAATTTTATTTAAACTTGAAAATTCTACATGTCATCATCTTATATTTACATATATGATCGAAACTTTAGGGAAGTGGAAATACAAATGTTTTTTTTGTAGACGTATTAACAAAAAACTATGTAAAGACAATATTAAAGAAAAACTATGAAATAGATCTTTTAGGAAATTGAGAATAAGAATAATGTTTAGTTTTCAAAAAAAAAGTTTTATGAAACTATTTTTTAAAACTTTTAAATTTTATTATTTTAATTTTGTATGACTTTGTTGTTTACTGCATCATCTACAAATAAATCTACAAAAAGAGTTTTTTGCCTAAGATATTAATTTTTTAGAACAAATAATTTTTATGGCATAAGATTGTTAACTTGACTAAATTATTTTAAATATAAAATTATTTAATTAATTAACTTTATTTTTTACTATTATGATTAATAATTTATATACACTATTTTTTATTTAAACAATTAGACTCATTCTGAAAATAGAGTACAAAAATAATTTTTATTTGAATTGACAATTTTAACCATGTCTACTATTTTTATATGACTGTATAATATATTTTTGGTTTTCCTGAGAACATGCTTGAAAACGACGTACGTTTCATTTTGGCGGATGCCAAAATCCTTCATTTTAGCTATCATCCGGAAATGTTTATCCGCCGATATGCGATTACCTACAACCAAATAATCTTGTGTAGATAGTTTTCCCGAAAACTACATGCATGAGACCACTTTTACGGGTAAACAAACGGATCTTTAGTTTCGACTTGTCCAACAGACGTGAGGACGTCACTTAATATGTTTAAATTAACTAAATTTTTTTATAATATCTTCAATTCTTACTATTCTCATTTTATCCATAATGTACTTATTCTGAAATTTATCTCATTTATTTTTAACAGATAAATTATAAAAAATCAATTATTATATAATTTTATGTTTTAAAAAATAAATATAAATACACATTATTCTATTAATTTATTTCCCACCCAATTTCAGCCAAGTGTCCTCGGGCCTGCACGAATCTCGTCGATCCCTAATGTGGTGCCCAAGGAGGCGTCTCCGATAGGTGAAGTGATATAGATATTCACCCGGCTGTTGACCGGTGTCTACCGGCTCCTTCACGGCCCGGTCGCCAGGGTTATAAAATCGGACGGGTAAGAGAGCCCCTAAGGATGCAAAGACGGCAGGAGGAAGCGATGCGGTCTTCTTTGTAATATCTCGTATTTTTTTATTAACAGTTCGATCGAGGACCTCGTAACCACTTTCACACAACCCCCCTATTATCTTTTCTTATTTGTATTTTGTCCCCGAACCTTTTTATTTTGTGAAACAACCTCACGTAAATAAATACGAGGACAGTGCTCTGAAAGCACCTCACCTTTCTCTTTGCCACAACGCAAGCGCAGGAAGAACAAAAACGTTAAGAAGCGACGGGCCCCACTTCTTATTTAAGTTTCGGTCCTTGCTTGGTCCCAAGAAGAAAGAGAAAGATATTCTCCGAGAAGATGGTGATACACAATTTAATACGAGAACTTTCTTCGTTTACTCATTTTTTTTTAATTTGACGAGGGAATGATAAGCATTTTCGTCGCATGATGTTCATGAATCAAATACGTTCGTTCTTTTGCATTACTTATTTGCATTCGGGTGAGATAATTCAGGTAAAATAATTTAATTTTATAAATAATTTTTAATAGTTTTTGATTCGGCTCCGGGAAAATTATTTTGTGCGCGCATGTATAAAAGAGCCCATGCAGCAGAAGGGGATGCCCTGTTCAGTACCGAGGCCGCTACTGCAGGGAGGAGACGGAACTGAGCACGGCGCGCGCACCGAGAGAGTGTAAGCGAGCGCGCCTGTAGGCTCGAGTCGCCGGAAGATTTATACTTCCCTATCGTTGATTCGAGGAGCCAGCCGTTTATCAGACGGGAACTGTTTGCCAGATCTCTGGTATATCTTTTCTTCTCCGGTCGAATCCGAGATTCGAGAAGACGCGTGCGGGTTTTGGGTTGGAGTTGCTTCCCGATGGTTATTCGGGCAATACGGCTAGCCTTTCTATCTTGCCGTTGAATCGGGCGTTTCAAAGTACCGTGTTGTTCGTTCTTTAACTGCATTTCCCTTCTGGCTCAACCTCTCTGTTTTCGTGTAAGGTAAGACTTAACTCTATGCCTAAATTCGTTGGTATTTCATGTTCTAGCTGTTCTGATTGTAATATTGATTGTTGGGTGTTCATGAGCAGAGCCGGAGGAAGGTCATGGCATCTTCGGGGCAGGCACTCGGAACTCAGTTCATTTGGACAAGTGGGAGGCAGAGCCTCTCCGGAGCACCCAGTGCTCCGCTCATAGACAATATCGAGGTCGGCCAGATCGTGGTACCGGAGGTGAGTGTAAAGCTTTTGTTGTAGTTCCTGGAATTTCTCTTTAGAGCTACCGCCCTTGAAGTAATGGACACTTTAGTATGGTCATTCAATTTTGTTTGTTTTAGAATGTGTGATTTGTCCCAGTTTAGATCTTCTTTCTCCCATGTTACCGCTTAAGCAAGAAGCTTTGAACTGCTTCTTCTGCTTTCTTATGCTCCTGAAAAACCACCCTCACTTCCGATACTTTTGTTAGACCACGCTCAGTACGGCCGCTTTCTAGTCTTAGATGGGTGCTCAAGCCCTTTACATAAGAAACTAAAAAGTTAGGTTTCTATGTAAATGTGGAGCGCTAGTGTTATCGATTATGAGATGTATCTATCCGGTGCTAAATCAGTCAAGAACTTCAAAGATATCTTAGGATTTTTAATATCAAAAGAATTCATAGTTTCCAGGAAACACGTTAAACGTTTTTTAGTACTAAAATACTACCATACAACACCTCCAGAAAGATAAAATACTGCATCTATTGTTTAGAAGAGCGAATTTGCTACTGCCTTTCGTGCAAGTTAAAAGCTTTTTCAAATGTGGAAATATACAAAAATGGATCAGCTTTTGCTATTGGAAAATGACATACAGGTGGTAAATTATAAGCTCTTCATGCCTTCTTCTCAATTGGGTGAATACAAAATTCTAGGGCATAGATAGTTCTGATATACAATGTTTTTTTGTTTCCTTTATTTCACATATAGATGTGACAAATAAAAAGTTCACTGCATGTATTGAGTCATAAAGAGCAAACTGCAGTTCTGTTGTCGCTGGTGGCAAAGAAAAGGAAAAAAAAATGGTTCCTCCTGCTTAATAATCACATGATTCGATGTCCTATCCTTATCCAATTTATCTTTAGCTCTTTACTAAACTGTATGCAAAGTCTCATTTAAATCTGTGACATAAAGTAGTCAACAATATACCCCCATACAACACATCATCCAAGCAGTTAGATCAGTACTTGCCAATCATTCAATATCATAAATCACCTTATTTAAACATGAGAAAATGAAGAATTGTTGAGAAATAATGATTCAAGAAGACAAAAAACAATGCTAGACCTGCATTGGCTTGGATAATGTTGCCTCTAAGGGTCCGTTTGTTTGCAAGGAGAACTTGCTCCATGCGCCAATTTTCCCGAAATGACCCCCAGTGAACTTATTTGGTTGTCCGGAAAAATTGCCCCATGGAAAATGAATTACGTATGACTGCGTATCCATCCGGATTTTGGCATCCGCCAGAATGTGGCTGAAGCCGTTTTCCATCAATGGCGGGTGGAGTTTTTTTAAAATATATGATATTAAATAAAATATTATTAAATAGATAGTACACGTAATGAGTTTACTATTTAAAATTAATTTTTTAAAAATATATATCAATAGATAGAAATTTTATTTTATTCTTGTGTGTTTAAAAATAAAAGATATTTTACGTACAAAATATTAATTTAACAAATTTATTAACAAAAAATTGACTGAAACTTGAGTTTTTTAAGTGCTTGAACTAATTTTTAACTAAATTATTTTAGATAGAAATTACGATAACAAACCAATTTTAGCAAACCAATTTTTTGTGAAAATTATTAGTTTTAAACAAAGTTTTATCGTATGCTTAATTTGAGAATGTTACTTGAAATTTAGTAATTATTTTTAAATATTCAAGTAAATAAATGAGAATAATACAATAAAAATTTACATGAATTTTTTTAATAATGTACAGATATCCAAATGATTGAAAATAATTTAAAAAATAATGAAATAATAGGTCTTGTTCTCCAAGAAAATATTTGACTAATATCTAAATAATAAACTATATTTTAATTTCATTAAAAAATAACTTCATGCAAAATAATTTACTTGATTTATTTATGCATCAATATTTTGTTAAAAATAAATAATATAAATATATAAATATTAATAAAATCATCTATGGATGTTCTCATGGAAGTAATTGATGAAAATTTTTAGAAAAGTAATTACAGACAACCAAATATCTACTAGTGTTTTCACTTTTCTTGGAAATAGTATTCCTCGGAAGACTTTTTCATTGGTTTTGGTTTTACATCAAACCAAATAGACCCTAAGTCTCTAGCCTAGGAGTGCAAATAGAATCCGATAATCCGATTCGATTCTGATAAAAATTAACAGATTTGGAACATATTTTTCTATCATATAAGCTATTGTTATCGGAATTGAATCTTTTTGATGGCTTATCAAAATTGGAATTGTAAACAATTAATTATGTACCTATTTATCCGATTTCAATAAAAAGTAATATAAATGTAGACATTAATATTATCAAAAATAAATATATAAATAACTAAAAATATGATATATAAATGATTAACAGTGAAAAATAGAAATTTAGACTTATTATATTAAAAATAATAGTAAAATGAGATTTATTTGTTTATTTTTTAATAAAAATGATAAATGTCATAGATTTTGAAAATTATTGGATTATTTTGATTGCTAAAACAGAACTAGAATCAGAACGAATTCGAATGTCATGGTTTTGATTTGATCGGAATCGGAAATAGGTAATACCACTTCTGAATCTAACATGTTTCCAGCCCTACTCTATCCCAATCCACCATGTAGCATGGGGCATTGACCATGTTCTATACACTAGTGTCAAGTTAATACCTTGGGCTTTAACCCTATCATTCTGGATCTTAAAAAATCAGTTTCAGAAGTATTTGATTTTAGATATGTGCATAGGTTACAATTATTAACATGGTCATAGACAATAAAATTATTTCTATCAAACTATCAGAGGTTCTAACATCATTGATATTGTTAAGCATGAATTGCAGAATCGGTTGATTCGGATCGAGATTGGTTGATTTTTGGATTGGATTGGCCCCATCCGATCTGATTATGGGTGGAACCTGCGATCCATACCCAAATTCTGGCCGGATCAGTCGGAATCGACATGATCGCCTAGGATTGGTTCGATCCACCGTAGGTCGCTCGATCCCGAGCGATCCACCGGACTACGGAAACGTTCGGAATCGGGTGGATCCGGGACCCGATTCTTAGATCGATCTCCTCAATAAGGGGGAGATCGACCCCATTCTTCCCTCCCACCTCCGATTCTCATCTCCCCCTTCTCCTTCGAGCCCTTGCAGTCTCCACCCCCCCTTTCCGGCAGCAATCCCCCCTGGCTATCCTCCTTGGTGACCACCAACTCCCCCTTTCCAACAGTGATCCCCCATAAATAGGTGGTTTTCGGTTCCCTCCCTATCCTTGCTTTGGGCCCCTTTCCGCCCTTCGATCTTCTGGCTTCCCTGATACCACTAAAAAATATTTTCTTTGGGGACATTGCCCCCTTGATACCCTCCACAAGGGGCGCTGCCCCCTTGACCGTTGCGACCTGACTACGTAGGTCAATCCACGATTTTCAAGTGTTGGTTTATGATAATGTAAACATATTACCATATTTCACTATCACTTATACTATCACATATTAATATAAGATTCAAAATCATAAAATATGTTATATACTTAAATTTTATAAAGATCTATTTTAATTTTTCTCTCTCTTTTATATGATAGTTTGTACTTATATGACACTTTCTTAAAATGAACTTACTTTGTATAACATTGTTTGGTGGAACGTCATCCACAATTTTTTTCATTTTTTACTCATTCCTATGATTTTTCATGATTTTTTATGTTTTTTTGAGAATTTTTATGATTAAAAAAATAAAAATTTTGGTCGATCCGAGATCACTCTTTCATCCGGAGGATTGGCTGATCTGGACCAATCCGATCCGGATCTGATCAGATCGGTGGTCACCAATCCCGATTCCGCAATCCTTGGTGTTAAGCCATATATTGTAAAAGCTTGACATTTTTAAAACATGCAAGTATACAATGTTCATGCATATGCATATACTTGTTTTGTTGCATGGTCTTTTAAGGCTGATTTTTGTGATTTTGCAGAGGAAAAGTTGGAAAAATCTGTTCTCTTATATGGGACCAGGATTTCTTGTTGCCATTGCTTATATTGACCCTGGAAATTGTATGATTGCCGCTTTTTGTACTCTTATTTATTCAGTAATAACTGTTGTTTTACATTTCTTGACCCTAACATTCCTTTGACGTGTAGTTGAAACGGATCTACAGTCAGGTGCACAGTATAAGTATGAGGTATGTTCAGCTTCAGCCGAATCATTGGTTTCATTTTAATGATTGGTGAAGTGAGACCGAATTTCTTCCAGAATCAGTTATTTATGTTTCTTAACCTTATTTATTGTTTTTCGAGTATCTAAGGTTCTCAATGACATATACATCGTCCTTTTACTGTGGTCTTCTATGATATATGTATTACATTGTTCAATTATAATCTCAATTTTGCATACTTATTATGTTGGACTAAGCATCTAACAAAAGGAACTTATTTTATGTAATTAGCTTCTCTGGATCATTCTTGTAGCATCATGTGCTGCCCTTGTCATTCAGTCGTTAGCAGCTAACCTGGGAGTCGTCACAGGTTCATTGTTATATGGCATCTCTTAGAACTCATCAGTCAAAAAATTGAAATACATTTTTATCATGCATCTCCATTCAACTGATGCTTAGTGGCATTTTTTTGGCAGGAAAGCATTTGGCTGAGCATTGTAGAGCAGAATATGCAAGTCGGACTAATTTCATCCTTTGGATGCTGGCTGAACTTGCAGTTGTTGCATGTGACATACCTGAAGGTGTTACTGCCTAACAATTGTCCTGTTGGTTTTTTAATTCCTTCTGGGTGCCATCAGTTTTAATAGCCACCATTCAAACATGTAATGGTTAGTTTATTTCTAAACAATAAGCTTTTTATGCAGTGATGTTTCTTTCTAACTAATATAAGATTTGGAACTTGGTTGTTAGATACATAGTTCTTTTCCTACTTCTGGAGGTTATGGCACGGTTAACTGAACTCTTTTGTGAAAAGTCTATTTAACATTTAGGAGTCCTTTAAGGAAGTTGACATATGGAAGTCGTAAAGGTTATCAACATAAAGGTTCATACTTCCTTGAACATATAAATGTACGATATCATCCAGTTCAATCTCTTCTGGAGATTGGTTGCCATTATTCAATTTTGATTTCCCAAAATATCTGGAATCAACACTAACTCTCTTATTTTATTTTGCTTGCCGTAAACTTATGAAAATTAGATTTAGGTCCTTATCAAGAGGTTCAAATCCAACTTATGAAAGTTTATGTAATTCAAAATACAAATACTTAAGGTATAGGATTTTTTTTTCCAATTCCTAAATATTTAATGATTCAAAAATAAAAAAATTGCTCACTTTTTTTGCATTTATTTTACTGTATTGTGTTTGTTTTAATTCAGTTTCTTTCATTTATAAATGCACCTTGGAACGATTTAATGTTTAGAAATTTTCTTCTATAATTTTATATTTTTTTGTTTGTTATCATTCTCATATAGAAGTTTTAGTGGAGGCCAATTTCAATGCTACTTTTTAAAAGTCTTGGTTTTATCTAGGAAGGGGACACTGGTATGCCGCTGTATGCAACATATCCTGTATTTGAAATAACTTACCTCTATTTTGAAAGTTATTAAAAGCTTTTGTTTTGTTTTGTTTCAGTCATTGGGACAGCCTTTGCTTTGAACATGCTCTTCAATATTCCTGTGTGGTGTGGTGTTCTTGTAGCGGGGCTTAGTACATTGATGCTTCTTTTGGTACAGCAATATGGGGTAAGGAAGTGCATGCGAATATACTTGTTTAATTTGCCAACGTCTTCATTGTAAATGCAACGATGCTTATGGTGATAGTGATACAGTGCTGAATGTATTATCAATATTCATAACATCTGGTATAATTTTATGAAACATGGTCATTTTCATGTTGGCATTTCTTCTAGGCAACATAGCAATATGCCCTATACAATTAAGGTCTTAGCATTTGAATTTGATGTAACCTCAAAAATGTTAAAACATCTTAACCATTTTGGAAAAAAGATGTTTTTGATTAGCTTTTACAACTATGAAAATATGTGCTATTTCATAGAAGAATTAACTAATTAATGATATATTAAAATATATTGAGATTGTTGGGTTCATTGAAAATGTTTTATTGTCACGTCTTCCCATTGGACATACGAAATGCTGATGTTAATTACATTGAGTAATGACTCGAATACCCTTGATTCACCGTCATAGCAATTTGTTCATAGAACATATATCCACACAAAATAAACATTCAGGAGAAACGACACCATGAACTTGATGGAACGCAAATATTTAGTGTTTTGAATTTAGTTTGATTTTACTTGAGGTTTATTTGGGAGATTGTTTAGTTTTTGGTTTGTGACTTAGTGTTTTTTTTATCTTTGAGATTATTTTGAACTTAATCTGAGTTGATTAAGATTCAATTAGGGATCGTGGTTTGTTTTGAATTGGTTTTTCATTTTTTATTAAGACTTAATATCTTTATATTAAGGATTTGTTTTGAATTTGATTGATTTTTGTTATTATATTTTGGGTTTGGTTTGAGTTGACTTGGACTTTTGTTTGAGATGTGTTTTATTTGGATTTGACTTGATTAAGAATTGATGTTTTTATTGGGGTTTGTTTTAAGTTTAATCAAGGTTTCAATTTTTTAGGATTTTGGTTTGTTTTTGAATTGGTTGCGTCAATTTTGAAATCAATTTCTTTTTTTTTTTGGAAAAAAGAATCTTGTTTTGAATTAGCTTCGACAACTAAGAAAATATGTGGTATTTTATAGGAGTATATCTAATTCAATGATATGTATTAGATATATATTGAGGTTGTTGGGTTCTTTGAACATATTTTATTTTGATCTCTCTCTATCGGACTTACGAAGTTTCGGTGTTAATTATATCGACTAACGACTTGAATACTCTATTAATCATCATAGCAATTTATGAATAGAAGACATACATCCATAGCATGAACAATTAGGTGCAATGGTCACATAAACTTGATGGAATACAAACACTTAGTGTTTTAAGTTTAGTTTGATTTGATTTTTTGGGTTGAGTTTGTTTGGGAAAATTTTAATTCATTTTGCTTTGTAATTCATTGCTTTTTATTTTTTTATTAAGGTTTCTGTTGGGTTAGAATTGTTCGAGTTACCTTGGTTAGGGAATTTGGAGATTTTGACTTACTTTCGGTTGTGAATTGGCATCTTTTATCTTGGTTGATTAAAATTCCTTTGGGGATTTTTTTTGGATTCGTCCATTCATTTTACCCGGACCTGTTTTGGGTTTGATGGATTAGTGATTTTGAGTGGTTATTTTATATTTGCTTTTAGTTGGTGGAAGATCCAAGTGAAGGGTTTAGTTACTCGGGTATTATTATATTACTCAATACAAGATGTCTTTTAGATCAAGATTGAACCTTGATTCTTTTTGCTGTTTGAGGTAGTCTTCTTTTTTATTTCTGTTTAACTTACAGTTTTTTGGATTTATGATTACATGGACTTAGTTTGGCATTTGATGTTTTCATTCTTAGATTTGTGAGATTAGAAGTTTTGAAGATTTGTTGTGTGCTTGATTTTTCGCCTAAGCCTTAGAGTCCCCTGTTTTTTCAGAAGCTTTGTTATTTGTTGTTGTTTTTAGTTTCAAAACCCTGGATGTGGGAAATTCTGAGATTTAAGCCCGGGTTCAGCTCTGGGGATACTTCGGATTTGATTCTCCTAATCTAAGATTCGGGAACTCGATTTTTTTGAGACTGTGGAATCACAGGTCTCTAGGTTCTAGACAAATTTGTAATTGAGAATCTCTCTCTTTTTATTATTTCGTCTTCTGATTTAGGAAATCTAGGATGTTAAAGTAGGCTCCTGGGATTCAACATGGTGATTTGAGTATTCTGACCAGGTCTTCCCACTCAGAACTTCAGGCTTATAGAATTGACTGCTGGCTGTGCTCCTAGGCTCAACATTTCTCTTGTTCCCTTCCATCGGTATTGGGAAGATTTCCAAAGCTGCAATCTCTTCAATTTGTTTAGATATTGTTCACCAAGTCATCTTGCATTTTCAAGTCTCTTGATGCCTATATTTCTATGCTTGAGAGATTCCACGGTTTGGGGTTCTAGAGCTTAAACTCCTTGCTTCTTTTGAGTTCAATTCCTTCAGTCATTTTTTTATTTCACATACCCAGACTAACTGCAATTTTTGAGCACATACCACTCCCAGCCCTTTCAACACTAGGGATTTTAGAGCCCGCTGGCATTCCTGTTCAATCTCCCGGGCCCAGTGGATTTTAAATTTATTTTCTTTTCTCCATTGTTTTAGATTTGTTCACCTGCTGACATAGATTCAGGGATCTGATTTGTTGATTTTTTAGTTTTCTGGTGGATGGTTTAGATCTTCATTTTATTGCTTCTATGTATCAGTTTTTTTAATATATATATGCAGATTTGAATCTGCTCTGGGGTTTGGTGTTTTGGGGTTGGAGAATATGGGAATTTAGATTCTCTGCTTGAGGTGCTTTATTTCAATTCCAATTTTTGATGTTCTTGTCCCTGGTGTTAATTATGAGTTCAGCCTTATTGAACCCTAGGGCCCAGGCCCAAATCTTAAATACGAGAATTGAGACCTGAATTGCATGGGCCCAGATCCGCTTAAGGGCTGGAACATAACAGTTTTAAGATATGTTCATTGATTCATTCTCACGTTCTGGGCATTTGATCCTCATTATCTCTACTTGGAACTCATGTAATCAAGGGGCTTCAGGTGGCAGCCTGGAGGTTGACACCTTCTTCATGGCCGGAATCTCCATTCTGTGATACCATTGTTATTATTCAGATTCAAGGAGGATTTTCTGATTTATTTATTTATTTATTATTTATTTATTAATCTGATTTTCACTTTTGCATCCTTTTCAATTTCATGAAGCTGTTCATGTTCTCATCATGACAAATATGCACCAAACATGGTCTTCCACTATTTTCTCACTTTTGAACTACATGTGTATGGTTGAATTGCTTATAAACCATAACTCTCACAATTTGGATAACTCGAGATCAATTCTATTTAATCTTTGATAGATAGTATGGATTTTTCCCCAGTTGATTTAGGATAGAGTACGCCCATGCTAAACATGCAGTCTTCTCTTGACTTAATAGGTAAATTGCTCCCTATTGGGGCACGGTGAGATATTGAGGTCTTTATTTAACCTTTGTACGAATATCTTAAGGATGTAGGAGTGGGCACAAGACTGACCCCCAAATAATCTATACGTTAAATTTTGTTTGTTTAAGTTAAAGACGAGATGTAGGGGCAGACACAAGACTGACCCCCAACTAATCTCGATTGTTAAATTAATTCATGTATTTTTATCTAAGTTCGGTCGAGGAATAGAGTGGGTCTTTGCACTCTAGTATCATCCTCAACAAATTGATTCCTTATTTTAAATTATTTTTTATTTTGACCGTACAGCCTATTTCATGCTCTACCTTGAGCCCTCCAAGTCAACTTGGATACGAGTGACTTCAGACGACCTTGCTGGCACCCATGTGCCATTGCCAAGGGGTCTATGTGCTTCATACCACATCCAACTGTGTTCTCCCTCTATTGAAAATACTCAGCCATTGGATCTCATCTGATGTGCTTTGCTGGTTGACCTTGGATGGACAACTGATCAGGGTGGGGAAGGAGCTCAACGATCTAATCACCTTCACCATATATTTTTGATGCCGCTAGGTGACAGATAGTCACATGAGGGACTCCCCATAATGGCTTGGAGGTCAGCTACAACAGAATACTTAAGGTGCCTTGGTGACATGGGTGCGGCTCGGAAGGCTCTTATTAGGTTCGCAATCTTTGACAACAATAGCGAAGAGACTTTGTCGATTGTGGCAGGAGACACAACTAGCGCCAGTGATGGTAGAGGATGGCATCGATGGCCTTGATGGTGTAGACAAGAGGGATGAACGATGATGACAGCTGGAGGAAAAACCTTCGGTAAAGATTGCAGGTGGGGGAGGATTCTCGATGGCTTTGGCAGATGAAGGAGGAACCCCTGATGGCAGTTGTGGTAGAGGGTAGCAATTGCTACAACCAAATGAGAGAGAGTAGTCTCATTGGCCGTAGGTGGAGAAAGCCTCTCTATAGCAGAAAACTCGAAACAGGGGGAGGCTTGAGAAACTTCAGCAGTGATGGTGGTACGAAGAGGAGGACCTGACATCATCGGAGGAGACAAAAAGAGTTGTTGGCTTCGATGATGGTAGGAGCAAGGGAAGGGGGATTTGTTAGTGGTGAAAATAGAGGAAAATAGGGGCCTTCGATGGTCGCAATGAACGATGGGGATGGTGATGGCGACAAGGATGGGAATTGATGCGATGACAGCTGTGGATAAGGCTAAGGAAGTCGTCGATGGCAATGGGAGAGGCTGGTGACCTTGACAACAATGGAGGACGGTGACATCGTGAATGGTAGAAGGTGCAATGGCAGTGGCAGAAGAACGTGTTGACGGTGGAAGGTGCAGACTACAGCAGCTCCTCCTCTTCTCTCTGTCTTATCTTTTTTTTTGGATGATGGTGGCAATGCTTAAATAGACTGCTTGGCCTCTCCGTTGTCGAAGCCAACTCGTATTGCTCCCAAATACCTGTTATGGTCATCACCTTTTATTGTTAAGATCGACAAGATCCTTATCTTTTCGGTGACATTGGACGATCACAGTGTCATATCCTTCTGCAGGTGTCTCGGAAGTTCGCTTTTTGGTGTTGCTCCGACAAATGTGGAATCCCATTTTTATAGGAAGACTGCAGAGTTGTTGTGATGCGCTTGCGAATCTCCTGTTATTGGAAGTGTCCTGGACAAGGCTGCAAACCTGCCAACAGCAACTACCAGCCTGCTAGAGTCATGAAGCGCAGGTCTGGCCGTTGCTTATCCTTGCTACGTTCAAGGGCGACAGGCTCTCTAAGTTCGTATGCTGCCTCCTCATTCTTCCGATAGTTTCTAACTCTCATCGGGAGGTTTCCAACACCAAGAGGTAGGCCATCACTCTCCTATCTTTGGATGGACTTGTCTTTTTCGAGGATCTGAAATGATTGTACCCCTTGTTGCCTTAATTAACTCAGTCTGACCATAATCTGTGGGCCAGGAGATACCCAACACCTCTTGTGGAGGTGGCAAGAGACTCAACAGCTACTGAGCTTCTTCATTTGCATGTCCCCGAGCTGTCTATGAGCTGACCCTACTATCCAATGAACCCATCCTCATCGGACCACCTTCCCAAAGCCCTCTTATTAGCTAACTCACGTCCATCTCTATGCTTAAGCCCATACTGTGTCCAAGATGACTTCGCCTTAAATTAAGCTATTGCTCATCCATTGATCCCAATGTCGACAGGTTAAAAGTGTTGCACAAGGTCCTCTAAATCTGATCAAAATCCGAGTCTGAAATTATTTTACCTCATTTCGAGTACAAGAGCTGATGATACCCAGTAGGTTTTTTTGTCTTTTATTTTTTTAAGCCTCGATAGCTTTTTCATGGCGATAACCTTACCTGAGTCTCTAGCAACCCTGAACCAAAGTTGTCGTAATATCCCATTGGTCCTAGAAGTGTTAGGTCGTGGATTGCCCAAGCCATTAAACAGAGCCCCTCTCTAGCCCTTTTTTTTAAAAAAAATTGAGTGCCAACACCCTTCTAAGGATATTGACCTCATAAGTCTATGGTTTGGCATGTAGCCTTTCCATTACTTAACGGATGAGCATTCATTTAATTATAATTATTTTATGACTAGAAGCTGAATTTTATGTTCATTCAGGCCCATGGACCTCTGTCAAAATCTGTCCTCCCGTTGTTCGGTCCTCTTTTTGCTGTTGACCTTTGCATTCTCTGCATGTGCTGCTCTTTTTGACTGGCCCATATGCTGTCCGGCAGAGCTTTGAATCAGGACATGCTGGCCCTTGACCATGGTTGGTTTGTGACATCATATAGGATCAAATGGAGGGATTAGACCCAAATTATGAAGTGGAGTGATCTAGTTTTGAACATAAGAAACCTCTGCCCGGTTGGATGGCTTTATAACTAGCAAGGCAGCCCTGCTGAGGGGCTAATGGACAAATCCAACCGGGTCTTAGAGCTTGGGATTGTTTGGACTGGATCAGGGTCTGATTTAGGATTGAAGTAGGATCTGATTTTGGGTTTGATCAGGATAGATTTTTGGGATTTGTTCAGGCTGAAGCAGAGGGATTCTGGGCTCAATCTTAGGACTGATTTAAGGGATTTACAGGTCTATTTCGTGGATTGGTTTAAGGGATTGAATAGGACCTATTTCAAATGGGCTTTGTGAATAGGATTGTTAAGGGGTGTTTTGAAGGGTCTGAACCAGGGTTCGTTTAGGTGACATTTAGGATCTAGTTTGGGGTACATTTAGGACCTGATTTGGGATTGGTTTAGGGGGTCCGAACAGATGGGTTTTTTGACTGATCACAGGGGGTACGAATAGAGCATACGGGCCTGTTTTGGGATGTGAATAAATCTGAAATAGGGTATGTTCAGCCCCCGTTTTGGGTGACCTTTAAATCAGAAAAAGAAGGTCAACATAGACAAAAGCCACGGATTATATTGCTTGGTTTAGAAGATGAGGAGTTTTTTTTGAAAGGGGACGGGAAAAAGGGTGGCACAATAATAAAAGTCTCTTTTTCTCACCTTCTTTCTTTCTTTCATGGCTTCTCTTTCTTCTCACCTTGGCTCCCTCTTCCTGGTGCGCAGCAACTGGAGCAGGAGAGGAGGAGCTAGCAGCCGAATCCTCAACAACAGGTCTTCAACGGCAAACAGCAGCAAGGAGGAGAGCTTATCATGCAGGCAGTAGCCTTCTCAACTGGCAACAGTGGGAGCAGCAGATGTATCCTCTTCTTCCTTCCTTCTCTGCACAGTAACGGAAGTAGTGACTGGTTGCGAAAGTTGTCTCCCGGTGGCAGCATACTCATTGCTGGAAGGGGGCTGAATCCGAGAGAGAGGAAAGCAGGCCAGCAGGCCTGTCTTTTTTATAGAGAAAGGGCTGGAGCATAGGTTCTTATGGCTGGTTGGCTGCTAGGGTTTTGTGGAGAGGGTCTTCTGCTGGTAGTCCCAGATCTAAGGACTGAGAATGCCCAAGGATCTATAGACCTGATGGTGGTGGATTGCTTTAAAGAATAAGAATAGATTTCTCAATAAATGAGCATTGATTGGGTTCGATTGGGTTGCTAATTTGAGAATCCAAGCAAGATATTTGATTTAATTTCCATAGCTCCCCTGATAGGCTATATGATGACCTCCTTAGAGGCCCTTATTGGGCTCATTTTATGCCCTTTAAGTGGCCCAATAGTAGGTCCATTAGGGAGTTGTGATTTTTGCTATTTAACAGCTCATAAGTGCCTCAAAAGTGACGTGGATTGAGTTTCAAAAATTATTTTGGACTTGGCTTCAAAAATGAATCGTAAAGGGCTCTCAAAAGAATATTCTCTAACCCATCTTACTCTGATTTTTTTGACTGAACATACAATTCCAACAAAATTGGAATTTGTTATTTTTTTTTCCTTTGGGTCTTGAATTTTGTCCCAAGATGAGTAGAACCCGGGCTTCTCTAGTTATCTTTTTGTATAAAATTTTGGTGTTGACAAATGCCCCCCACAGGGAGCTTTCTAGAGATGGAGTTGACAAGGAATGCCTCGTGCAAACTTGACATTGGCATTTCATCTTTCTTTCACATGAGTATCACCTGATGGTGGTAGACCTCACTCCTTGGAAAGCTGGCATGGATTATCTGCCCAAGACCAAGTATGTGTCATACGTTCATGAAATTCGTCTCTAGTGCTCGAACATCTAAATTTCTATTCATCCTTTGCCTTATGCACCAGTTGGTGCCACATCTTAGTTTGTTGGAGTCGTGCTACATCTTCCTCTCTTTTTTTTCATACTGTTCTTGCTGCCCTCCTTGGGTTTTCACCCTAAACCAACCCCTTGCCTTGCCTAGAGCACCTTTTTAGGTTTTTGCTATAGCTAGATTCTATTTACATTCTTTCTCTCAATTGATCACTAATGGGTGACTGTCTATGATTGTTGGACATCTTTATTTTCAACCCACTTTTCATCATTTTTTGCAAGGAATTTATGCTTCCCTAAAACCATGTGATTGTTTTGGGCCATGTGGAATTAAGGCTTTCCTTGAGCCATTGGATTTTAGCTAGTGAGGAATTAAGATTTCTTTTAGGCTATACAATTTTAAGGTGAGGAATTGAAGCATCCCCTAAGCCATAAGAATAGTGTCTTTGTGCATTGAAACCCCAAACTTGTGAATACAAAGAAGTCACACACTTGGTCTAAGGGTATAAAATTTTAGGATGACTTTGTGTTGGTGGAGCCCGTAGGTTTATAAGTGTGAAAGAATCACACTCGGCTCTTAGGGTATAGGTTTAGGGTGGCTTGATGCTGTCAGAACCCTTAGGTTTATAAGTATGAAAAAGTCAAACTTGGCCCGTTAGGTTGAATTTGGTGGCTTGATGCCAAAAAGACCTATAGAAATGTGAGAGAAGTTACACTCGGCCTGCTAGGTATAATTTAGTGACTTGATGCTAAAAGGATCCATAAGACATGTGAAGATGAAGAAGTCACACTTGACATGTTGGGTAAATTTTAATTGTTTGATGTCGAAATGACTCGTAGGACATGTAAGTATGAAGAAGTTACACTCAACCTGTTGGGTAGAATTTGGTGCCTGGATGTAAGAGTTGTAAGACATGTGAGTATGAAGAAGTCATACTTGATTTGTTGAGTAGAATTTGGTGGCTTGGTGTCGAAAGGACCCGTATGACATGTGAACATGAAAAAGTCACAGTTGGCATGTTGGTGAAATTTTGGTGAGAATGTGAGTTTAGAGGATTGAGGCTTGCCTTCGGGCCATGGAGTTTATTTGGGTGGAGGATTAAGACTTGTCTTCGGGCCATAAAATTTTAAAATTTTCTAGTGGGACTTGAGACATGGGGAACACGGAAGGTTTTGTGTCCAACTCTAGTGATGTGATAATTTGAGGAAATGGAATTCCAAGAACCATTCAACAAGAACCATTCAGACCTTAAGGGTCATGATGGTATTGAAATTTAAAAACCACAGATTGGGAGGATCATGATGGCATGGGATTTATAAATCATTTTGAAAACCATGCAGACTGGAAGGGTCATGTAATGTGATGGGTTGATCATGATGGTGTAATGGTTTGGTAACTATATAGACTGAATGAGCTGCTACGATATGAAAATTGAAGAACTATAGACTGAATGGGTCCTGATGGTATGAATTTGAAAGCCATACATCTTGATGGTTATGATGGTATAAGGATTTGGAAACCATACATGTCTTGATGGCCATGATTAATGGTTGGTGGCTATGATGGTATAAGGATTTGATAGTCATATAGACAACAAGGGTCGTGATGGCTTGAGAATTTGAAAAATCATATAGGCCACAGTGACCATGATGGCATAAGGATCTACGAACCATAGATGGCCATGATAGTATGCATTTGGAAACCATATAGACTTTAATGGTCATGATGGCATGGGGATATGAAAACCATATGGAGCCGAAGGGCCATGACGGTATGAAGGTTTGTGAATCATATAGACTTAAAGGGTCATAATGGCACGGCAATTTGAGAACCATATAGACCAAGAGGGTCATAATGGTTTAAGAATTTAAAAGCTACATAGGTCATGTGGGCCATGATAGTATAATGGTTCTTGACAACCATTAAGACCGAGAGGGTAATGGTGATGTGGAGGTTTTTAGACTAGAAGGTCCATGATGGTATGAGAGTTGTGAAACCATATAGACTGGGAATATTATGATGGTGTGAAAGTTTGAAAGCTATGTAGGCCATAAGGGCAATGATAGCATAGGATTTCTATAAAAACTATGTAGATCGGGAGGGTCATGATAGTGTGAAAGTTTAAAAGCTATGTAGGCCATGAGGGCCATGATAGCATGGGATTTTCATGAAAACCATGTAGACCAGGAGGGCTATAATGATACGAAGGGTTGAAAGCTATATAGGTTGTTAGGGCCATGATAGCATAAGGATTTTTTTAACAAATCGTATAAACCAGGAGGGTCATGATGGTATAGAGTTCAAAAACTATGTGGGTCTTGATGGCCATGATAGTATAGAAAATTTTTTAGAAAACTATATAGGCCTTGAAGGCTATGATGGTATGGAGATGTCTTAGAGCTATATAGGCTTGGAGGTCACAAGGTTATGAAACTATTTAAAGCCATTGAGACATGAGAGTCATGATAACATAAGAAATTTGTGAACCATTTCTTAAGGGTAGTGATGGCATGTGAAATCTCAATTTTTAAAAATTTTTGAAAGTTCTTTTTGTCTTAAACTACTTAAGAAAATATGTGATATCCCATAGAGATATTAGTGAGGACACTAGACATTGGCACCGATTCAGACACTTTTATGGGCGACGTAGGAGACAACTCGGTTCCATTTGGTTAGGGGATATTGGTCCTTATTTTTTTTAGTAACTTGGAATGTCAATTTTATTTTTTTTCAAAAATTTCTAAGATTACAGCATTTTTTAGACATTTTAGATTTTTTTCCTCATGCATTTTACATTTTGCATTTTCTGGCATTTCTTTGTAAATAGGTGGGCTCGGTCCTATATAAAGGACCCGAGACCCCCCTGGAGGCATGGTACATTGAAATGAAAATTTAGTTCATTCTCGTTGAGTTTTCGACTTCCCGGTCTTGCCCCTCCCTAGCACCTTAAACCCTCGACCTCTCTTCTCTCTCTTTCCCTCGACGGTGAATTTGTCTGCGGAGCGCCTTCAATCTCCCCGATGGCAAAACCCTAGCTTGAGGTCGTCTTCCCTGATCCTCCTCCTTCCGTGGTGATCTTAGCGAGCTTCTTTGGAGAGTTTTTCTCCTTTCATTCTGACCTACCTGTTTCCCTTCGGTTCGATTCGCAACGGACCATTCTACGTCTCTGGCGAGCTCTGTGGCATCTCTTCTCCACTCTATGGCGGCATTCCTCCCTTTCTCGAGGTCAGCTCGACCTCTTTGTCTGGAGCTATTCCTGGCGAACTCTTGTGAAGAGCCTTCTTTACTCGCTTGGACCTTCCTCCCGTCCTGGTGCGAGTTCGTGCTGCTTCTCTGACGGTGACGACTTTGAGTAGCCGAAGAGGAGGTTGCCATTTTCAGCTGCTTTCCTTGCTGTTGCCGATCTTGTTACTGGAGGACGTTCGTGGTCCGATCCTAAAGATGCTGAATGAAACCTATTGCTCTGAAGCCGAGTGCCAATGACGAAGGGTTCTCCGTCCTCTCCTCTAGTTAGACGGCTTGTTCCCCTCTGTTCTCTCAACTCCGAAGGTCAATGAAGGTTGCCTTAGCATCTTGTTTTTTCGATCTGCTCCTCTGAGAGTAGCTACTGGTCCTTATATTGGTCGGGGATAGAGAGATTCAGCCGGTTGTTGCCCTAGCTCTTCGGATCCGGAGGTAGCCCGCTGGTCCTTGTTTTCACATCCAGTATTCTCCGGCTGTGATTGGTCAATGTCCCGTGGTTCAGAATTGAGGCTCTATCGTTTGCTGAACTGGTCCCCTTCCTATTTGATCCGTCCGAGTGATTTCTAGTTGACTCTGTCTCTATGATCCGTCCGACGAGGCTAGTTGAAGGTGTTCTACCACCTATCTGATGTTTCGATCCGATACGCGGAATTGGTCCCTTCCAGTCTAGATTCAGTCTTCCACCCTCTGGCGATTGTTCACTTCTTGATGCTCAGTGCAGTTGCTTCTCCTCTGTTCATACTCTGAGGCTCCGAGTGAATAATCCGAGGCATTATTACTGCATAGTGGTGGATCCTATGTTTTCACCCGGTTCGATCCAGTTCCCGAGATTCTTCTGACCTAGATTATGAGAAGCTCCGCGCGGTCTGCTGTGGTTTCTTCTAATACTGGTCCACTTCCAGTCTACTTATGCTCTCCCAGTTCTGCTATATTGATCAACTGGTTGTTCACATTGAGGTTATTTGATATCTAGACTAATCCTTGCTCCAGTCGAGGGTTGTTTGCTGTTCTGGTTTCTTTCGGATCTGTTATGTTGATCAGTTGCTAGTTCACATTGAGGTCATTTGGCATTGAGATTGGTCCTTGCTCTAGTCGAAGCTCGATCTGCTGTCTTGGTTATTTTGAGTTCGCGACAGCTCTGTTTGGAAGTCGATGGCATTGAGATTGGTCCTTGCTCTGGTTGAAGCTCGATCTGCTGTCTTGGTTATTTTGAGTTCGCGATTGCTCTGTTTGTAAGTCGATTTGGTTAAACCTCAGTTTCCCTTGAGAAAATAGAGCTCACAGTAATGACAGATCTCGGGTCTGCCTGCATTTTCCGAATGGGAAGATGATGAAGACACCAGATCATCCAGTGCCTTGGTAGCTTAAACATAGTTGTCGGTGATTGTTCGTTGGCTGAGTCTTTCAGAGATGATGATTATGTTTGGTCTCCTGATTTCCCCGCTTTTGGCTGTGACGATTAATTTCTGAGCCTCGAGGCTTATTGATCCGATTACTGAGGGACGAGCTAAAAGGATTTTCATTTGGAGGCTATTGCTGGCGATTCTGTCAACCTGAAGATAGACGTCCCATATTCTTTAGATGTAGACCTTTTACCACTTTGTGAGGTGTGAGTCAAATTTAGTGCTGTACTTATTTGATAAATTGTTTGTAACTAAAAGGGACACCTATCTCTCAGTCGAAGAGTTTCTTACCCACACCTAGGTATGGAGGTAACTTCTGACCCATTTTCCTTGTATGGTTATAATTTTGTTTTTCTATTATTCATGTCGTGATGCCATGCCTGGTGCGAAGTAGGTCCTAGGTACTTAATTCTAATTGCTGTTGGTTTTGGCGAGGACATTAGAGAGAATCATCTCCAGATAACTAAAATCTGATTCGTTAGTGGTTAGAACCGATTTTCAAAATCTAATCAGATTTTCAAAATCGACGTTCTCCCACACTCCTCTTCCTTAATTCTGATCCATTTTAAAAGAGAAAGCAACCTTAGCTAAAAATTTTTTTAATTAGAAAACCCTAAAACTTGAAAAAACCTAGAACCTGATTTGGGAGTCAGAATTTTTAGACTGCATTGGGTTAGCTTCAATTTGGTTAAGTCTAGTCTGTCCCCTATCAGTTTTGGTATCAGAGCTTAGGTTTGCTTGTCGGTTCTAAGTTAAGTCTGAAGTTGCATAAATTGCATTCATTGCATCTGCATGACCACTAGGAGAGGAACCACCTACCAAGTCAACTAGATGTTAGGTTCCACTAGTGACCCCTCTGATTTGAAGGCACAGATGACTGATAGGCTTAGTTCTATAGAGGGCATGATCAAGGAGATGAGATACTATTTGAAATAGTCCATAAATTATCTCATTGACCGGGTAGTGAGGATAGACCTGTAGAACCACCTATGTTTCATTCCGAACCTAGAAACTTTCAGGCCCCTCGTAGGCATCCTAGTCCTAATGAATATCATCACCGACGTGATGAATGTTGACCTCCTTAACAACCCTATTTTGATTATGAGGATCATCATAGGAATGGGAATGGTAAAGAGTTGCAAGAAGCTGAGGAGAGAGTTATGAGAAATGTTAGGGTGGATGTCCCTAATTTTGAGGGTTCTAGAGATCCTAAGAGCTACACTGATTGGGAAGGTTCAATGGAACATTATTTTGAGTGGTATGAACTGTCTGAGGCTAGGAAGGTTAGATTTGCCAAAATGAAGTTACTGAGGTATGCCAAACTTCATTGGAACACTGTTGAGAATCTTCTTAGAGAAAGACAACAGGAACCCATTCAAAATTGGGAAGAAATGAAAGCAAAACTTAGGGAGAAATATTTGCCTTCATCATTTAGGCATAGGTTGGTTGACAAATGGCAGAAAATCAATTAAGGAAATAGATTAGTCCAGGCATACATTGATGAATTTGATGACTATTTTCTTAAATTTGATGTTAGAAAAGAAGAGTTAGCCACCCTCTCTAGGTCTAGAAAAGGTTTGAGACCAGAATATCAAAGAGAGTTGTGTAGGCAGGGGGTAACTAGCCTAGAACATGCTTATGAGGTAGTTTTTGATTTTGAACAGTTTGAGAACCTTTATGAGTTGCTTCCTAAATAGAGGTTTACCCAACCTTCCTTAGACTTAAGGAATCATAATCATCAAGCCACAACCGATCTAATTTTAGAAATCCAAATCCACCTAGGAATTCTTTTCCTCAACATAATGTGACTAGAGAGGCTTTACTTCCCTTACCTCCCCACCAAAACATCTGCCCCACCCATTAGTAGGGATGATAAAGGGAAACAACTAGTTGTTGCTGAGTCTAGTCTTAGTAGGATTCATTATTATGGATGTGGTAAGATAGGGCATTATTAATCTCAATGCTCAAACAAAGCTCTTTACCTTGAAGAGCAACCGGTTGAAAACCATGATCCTAACATTGAGAGTATTGTTTATGAGGTGGATCCCAATTTGTTAGAAGAATTTCAAGAAGAAGACAACATTGTGGAAACACAAGAAGGAGAGGTCAATGTGGGAGTAGTTAGGTGCACTTTCACTCAACACGTTCCTTGTGATGATTGGAGACGAACATCCATTTTTTACACTTTCCTCAGATCCATTGGTAAGGTTTGCAAACTTATCATTGATAGTGGGAGTTGCGTCAATGCCAGCCATCTCTACTTCATCTGTCTAGAAGTTAAGTCTTACCCCTATTGATCATCCTCATCCATATAAAGTGTCATGGGTAGACTCAACCTCTATTCTAGTTCAATCTCGCTGCTTAGTGCCAATCTATTTTCCTTCTTATTCTGAATAGATCTGGTGTGATGTCCTTTTCATGGAAGTGGGAAGTATCATTTTAGGTAGACCTTGGCTCTTTGAAAGAGATGCCACCTTATTGGGTAGATCCAACAGCAGTGAGTTCTTTCATTATGGAAAGAGAATCATTTTTCATCCTGTCAACCCATCCTTTAAGGAAACCCAATCTCTTAAATCCAAATCAGATCCATTTAAGTTAGTGACTCCTCCTTTTGACTCCGGTAAGAAACTTGAGTCCCCACTACCTACATTTAAGAAAATTGTTGAACCTGGTGTTCAAAAATCTGTCCAAAAACCTTCTTTAAATCTGATTGTTCCTCGCTTCTTTCACATTTCTGGTCAACATGAGTTCGAAATAGAGAGCAGGAATCAACTAATTTTTGCTGTAGTTGTTAAGAAAACTGAGGATGAGACAAATGAGGAGAAGAATAAACCAGTTGACCCAGATATCTCTAGGCTCTTGAAAGATTTCAAAGATGTCTTTCCTGAAGAGCTTCCACCTGAACTTCCTTCTATGAGGAATATTTAGCATGTAATTGACTTAGTACTTAGCTCCACCCTATCCAACCTTCCTCATTATAAGATGGACCCTATGTCACATGAAGAGTTGAAAAGACAAGTTGAAGAATTGTTGGATAGAGGTTACATTAGGGAAAGTCTTAGCCCATGTGCTGTACCAGCTTTTCTTACTCCAAAGAAAGATGGAAGTTGGAGGATGTGTGTGGATAGTCGAGCCATAAATAGGATTACAGTCAAGTACCATTTTCCTATCCCTAGGCTTGATGACATGTTTGCTATGTTGGTTGGGGCTTTGATCTTTTCAAAAATTGATCTTAAGAGTAGGTATCACCAAGTTAGGATTAGACCTGGAGATGAATAGAAGACTGCCTTCAAGACTAAGGATGGTCTTTATGAATGGTTTGTAATGTCATTTGGTCTATCCAATGCACCTAGTACATTCATGAGAATAATATACCAGGTACTTAGACCTTTTATTGGTTAGTTTGTGGTGGTATACTTTGATGATATCTTGATTTATAGCAAGTCTAAGGGAGATCACTTAGAACACCTCAAGGAAGTCTGTCTTGCCCTTAGAGCTGAAAATCTCTTTGAAAATTTAAAGAAATGTGAGTTCCTTACACCTTCCATCACTTTTCTTGTCTTCATAGTATCTTTGGCGACATTACCTATTGTCCAAAGAATTCATTTTGTATTTTGATTATGAAGCTCTTAGGTTCCTACAAGCACAAAAGAAGTTAAATCCCATGCATAACAGATGGGTAGAATTTTTGCAGGCCTATACTTTTGTGCTGACTCAAAAGCCAGGAATAGAGAACTGAGTGGCTGACACTTTGAGCCGTAGGGCCTGTTTCCTCATTGACTTTAGTTCTGAGGTTTTGGGATTAAGCATATCAAAGAGGAGTACTTTGTCTGCCTTGATTTCTCACTTACCTATTCTTCTCTTCAGAGAGCACCAAGTAGGGAACTTGCTGAATTTGTCATACATGTTGGTTTCCTATTCTTTGGGGAACGTCTCTGTATTCCTATATCTTCCCTTAGGGACTATCTAGTATGTGAGATACATATTGGTGGTCTAGCCGGGCATTTTGGCAGGAACAAAACCATTGAGTTGGTTGAACATAGATTTTATCGGCCCAACATCAAAAGGGATGTAGGAAAAATTGTTGCTCAATGTCGAGTCTGTGCTACAATCAAAGATGAGGAAGCAAAACACTGGGCTATACACTCCTCTTCTTATTCCTGAAGTCCCATGGTAGGACTTGAGTATGGACTTCATTTTAGGACTACAATGAACCCAGAAGAGATTTGACTCTATTTTTGTAGTGGTAGACTAATTTTCTAAGATGGCTTATTTCAAACCATGTGCCAAGATTTTTGATGCATCTGTTGTGGCCAAAATTTTCCTGAAAGAAATTGTTAGGTTACATGGCCTTCCTAAAACCATAGTTTTTGATAAGGATGTTGGATTTGTCAGCTATTTTTGGAAGACCTTGTGGCACCTTTTAGGGACTAAGCTGAAATTCTCTATTGCATATCACCCCCAAACGGATGGACAAACAAAGGTGGTCAATAGAAGTCTAGGGAACCTGCTTCGTTGTCTTATGGGCGAACACATTAGGTCTTGGGACTCTGTTTTACCCATTGCGGAGTTTGCTTATAATGACTCAGTCGACAGGACCACATGCTGAAGTCCTTTTGAGATTGTGAAAGGGTATAGACCGCGTTGTCCACTAGACATTGCTCCTATTCCATTTGCATTTAGAGTGTCAACATCTGTCGAATATTAGCTGAGCATATTAGGAGCCTACATGATTATGTAAGGAAGAAAATTGAGGCTAGCAATACGCAATACAAAATCTATGCTGATTCTCATATAAGGAGACATGAATTTCAATAGGGTAATCTAGTTATGGTCAAGCTTTGACCAGAACGGTTTTAAGTGGGACTGTTAAGAAATTAAAAGTTAGGGGAGTTGGACCCTTTAAAATAATCAAAAGAATTGGAGAGAATGCCTATGTTTTAGAACTCCCTCTTGATTTTGAAATAAGTTCGACTTTTAACATTTCAAATTTAGTCAAATATCAGGAGCCAACAGCAATACCAGTGAGTTTTCTAGACCTCCTACTACTCCTTTGCGAGTTAACACCACGGAGAGTCCACCTTCATAGCCCCTATCAATAAGGCATGAGCGGATCGACAGGATAATGGACGAACAAGTTATTACCTTGCAAGGTGTTGTGGTGCAGAGATACCTTGTACATTGGTCTGGGTTTCCTCATGGATTTCTACGGAGGAGCTACAGCAGATTGATTTGGACTCACTGAAGGATTATCAGAGTGCATTGACCCCTCATTCAATGCAATCGAATTCTTCTTAGCCGGGGAGAATTAGTGAGGATAGTAGACATTGGCACCGATTCAGACATGTTTATGGGTGACGTAGGAGACAGCTCGATTCCATTTGATTAGGGGATATTGGTCCTTATTTTTTTAGTGACATGGAATGCCAAATTTATTTTTTTCAAAATTTTCTAGGATGTCTACAACATTTTTTTAGACATTTTAGATTTTTTTATCATGCATTTTACATTTTGCATTTTCTAGCATTTATTTGTGAATAGGTGGGCTCGGTTTTATATAAAGGACCCGAGACCCCCCCATAGAGACATGGTACATTGAAATGAAAATTCGGTTCCTTCCCATTGAGTTTCTGATTTCCCGGTCTTGCCCCTCCCAAGCATCTTAAACCCTCGGCCCTCTTCTCTCTCTTTCCCTCGATGACGAATCGACCTGTATGGGCGCCTCCATTCTCCCTGATGGCGAAACCCTAGCTCGAGGTCGTCTTCCCCGATCCTCCTCCTCCCGTGGTGTTCTCAGCGAGCTTCTTTGGAGAGTCTTTCTCTCCTAGTTCTGACCTACCTGTTTCCCTTCGGTCGATTCGCAATGGACCATTCTACGTCTCTGGCGAGCTCTGTGGCATCTCTTCTCCACTCTATGGCGGCATTCCTCCCTTTCTCGAGGTTAGCTCGACCTCTTTGTCTGGAGTTATTCCTGGCGAACTCTTGTGAAGAGCCTTCTTCACTCACTTGGACCTTCCTCCCGTCCTGGTGCGAGTTCGTGCTGCTTCTCTGATGGTGACGACTTCGAGTATCTGAAGTGTAGGTTGTCATTTCTAGCTGCTTTCCTCCTTGCTGTTGCCGATCTTGTTACTAGAGGACGTCCGTGGTCCGATCCTAAAGATGCCGAATGAAACCTATTGTTTTGAGGCCGAGCACCAATGACGAAGGGTTCTCTGTCCTCTTCTCTAGTTAGACGGCTTGTTCCCCTCTGTTCTCTCTACTAGTCTACTTCAAAGGTCAGTGAAGGTTGCCTTAGCATCTTGTTTTTTCGATCTGCTCTTCTGGGAGTAGCTACTGGTCCCTATATTGGTCGGGGATAGAGAGATCCGGCCGGTTGTTGCCCTAGGTCTTCGGATCCGAAGGTAGCCCGCTGGTTCTTATTTTCGCATCCAGTATTCTTCGGCTGCGATTGGTCAATGTCCCGTGGTTCAGAATTGAGGCTCTATCATTTGCGGAACTGGTCCCCTTCCTGTTCGATCTGTTCGAGTGATTTTTGGTTGACTCCGTTTATTTGCGATCCGTCCGACGAGGCGAGTTGAAGGTGTTCTACCACCTATTCGGTGTTTCCATCCGATATGCAGAACTAGTCCCTTCCAGTCTAGATTCAGTCTTCCACCCTCTGGCGATCGTTCACTTCCTGATGCTCAGTGTGGCTGCTTCTCCTCTGTTCATACTCCGAGGCTCCGAGTGAACAATCCGAGGCACTGTTACTGCATAGTGGTGAATCCTATGTTTTCACCTGGTTTGATTCAGTTCCCGAGATTCTTTTGACCTGGATTCTGAGGAGCTCTGCGCAGTCTGCTGTGGTTTCTTCTAATATTGGTCTACTTTAGTCTCTCATACTCTCCCGGATCTTCTATATTGATCAACTGTTTGTTCACATTAAGGTTATTTGATATCGAGATTGGTCCTTGCTCCAGTCGAGGATTGTTTGTTGTTTTGGTTTCTCTTAGATCTGTTATGTCAATTAGTTGTTAGTTCACATTGAGGTCATTTGACATTGAGACTGGTCCTTGCTCCAGTCGAAGCTTAATCTGTTGTCCTGGTTATTTTGAGTTAGCGACAGCTCTGTTTTGTTTCCTGTTTGGAAGTCGATCTAGTTAAACCTCAGTTTCTCTTGAGAAAATAGAGCCCACAGTAATGGCAGATCTCGGGTCTGCCTACATTTTTCGAATGGGAAGATGATGAAGACACCAGATCATCCAGTGCCTTGGTAGCTTAAACATAGTTGTCGGTGACTGCTCGTTGGCTGAGTCTTTCAAAGATGTTGATTATGTCTGGTCTCTTGATTCCCCCCCCCTTTGACTGTGACGATTAATTTCTGAGCCTCGAGGCTTATTGATCCGATTACTGAGGGACGAGCTAAAAGGATTTTCATTTGGAGGCTATTGCTGGCGATTCTGTCAACCTGAAGATAGGCGTCCCATATTCTTTAGATGTAGACCTTTTACCACTTTGTGAGATGTGAGTCAAATTTAGTGTTGTACTTATTTGATAAATTGTTTCTAACTAAAAGGGACACCTATCTCTCAGTCGAAGAGTTTCTTACCCACACCTAGGTATGGAGGTAACTTCTGACCCATTTTCCTTGTATGGTTATAATTTTGTTTTTCTATTATCCATATCGTGATGCCATGCCTAGTGTGAAGTAGGTCCTAGCTACTTAATTTTAATTGCTATTGGTTTCGACGAGGACATTAGAAAGAATCATCTCCAGATAACTAAAATCTGATTCGTTAGTGGTTAGAACTGATTTTCAAAATCTAATCAAATTTTCAAAACCGGCGTTCTCCCTCTCTCCTCTTCCTCAATTCTGATTCATCTTAAATGAGAAAGCAACCTAGTTGAAAATTTTCTTAATTAGAAAAACCTTAAAACTTGAAAAAAACCTAGAACCAGATTCGGGAGTCAGAATTTTTAGACTGTATTGGGTTAGCCTCAATTTGGTTAAGTCTAGTCTGTCCCCGATCATATATTAACTAGTCCATCAAATCTATCGGATGATGAGAATATTCGATGTTAATTACATTGAGCAAAGACTCGAAGATTCTTGATTAACTGTCATAGCAATCTGTTTGGTAGAAAACGTATATCCACATAAAAATAAGCACATAAGGGGCGGTAGTCCTATGGGGTTGGTGAGATGCAAACATGTTGATTTGTAGTTTGATTAATGTTGGTTTTAATTTGATTTAAGTTTGTTTTCAACTTTGATTTTAATTGATGTTATGTTCGGTTTGTTTTCAATTTGAATTTTTGATTTGGTTGGAATTATTTGATTTCGGTTTTAGAATTTGATGTGACTTAAAAGTGTTTGAATCCATCAATTGGAGATTGAAAAGTTTAGGTTGCATGATTTAGCAATTGACATTTTCATTATCTTTCTTATGATGTATGTTGATTTAAGTGTTTGATTGATCTTTTTGTTTCGGTTTGATTAACCTTTGATTTCGATTTGAGTGTTTATGATACATACCATTAGGAGTTCAGTTCCTCTTTGTTTTAAATCTGATTTCTTGTTTTAGATGGTTGATTTTGATGTTTTGTGTGTTTTATTAAGTCTACTTAGGCTAGTTAAGTCATTATTTGATTAATGATTTAATTTCATGGTTTACATAGCTTAATTATGAATTATTTGAATTTAATAACCTATTTTGAGTATTTTTCAGATTTAATAAAGTGTATTTATGCTTGTTTTTGTCTTATTTATTTATTTATTTATTTATTTCGGGTTCACATCTCATCAGTCTATTGGGTTAGCATTTGAATGCCCAATATCCACATCGGCGTCGACACATGTAATTCTTTTCATTGATGTCGAACTAAAGTACATCAATGTGCGGCATACATACCATTGACATGAGTGTGATGATGTTGGTCTCGAGTGGGTATGATGATAGAATTTCTTCCTCTAAGTATATCTTCATAAGATCTAAGGGAAATGGTCGGTATGATGGCATACACGATTTATCTTTGATTGAATGAGATTTATCTTCTTTGTAGGTCAAGCCTTTCGATTCACCATATCGGGAGAAGGATCCGTCGACAATGGGAATAGGCCCATGTTTACATCCGTATGCGACATATCGGGGAGGGCCTGAATTAGTTATCTAAATGGAGCATTTTATGTTCAGATTTTATTTAATGTTCTTTTTTATTTGTCAAAGGTCTATTGGGCTGGCTCATGTCATCGTGGGCTCAGATGGCTGGCTTCATATCTTTTTGGGCCTATTGGCCCGACTTGTGTTCTCTAGGGCCTGTGTTGGCCATGGTTTACGGAATCGATGGAATCGGACCGATTCCGGAATCAGATAGGTGGATTCCGATCCGATTCCTGGCGGAAGGACCGATTCCAGGAATAATTCCGCGGAATCGGTATGAATCGCCTGGAATCGATCCAGAATCCGACCGATTCCTTCGGAAGACCGGTTGAACCGGCCCGGCTCGATTCCCGGTTCGATTCTGGACCGGGAATCGAACCGATTCCGACCCTTTTAGGGCCGGAATCGACCGCCGCGGTCGATTACTTCGATCCCGCGGCGGTAGGGCTCGATTCCGGCGATTCCGCGGCGATTTCGGCATCGATCCGGCGATCCAGGCGTCGATCCGAGCTGCCAGCACTGATTCCAGAAGGATTCCAGCGATTCAGCACCGATTCCGGCGATTCCCGCGGCGATTCTGGCGATTCCAGCGATTCCAAGCGATTCCTTAAGCCGATTCCGCCGATCCAAGCTCCGATCGGCCTTGAATCAACGTCTTCTTCGATCTTTGACCGGTTTTTGGTAAGATTTCTTCGCCGAAAACTTCGTACGTCCATTCTTACGCATTTCCGACGAGTCCGAGCGTCGTTAAACGTTGTGATTTCCGACCGAACAAGTCCGTCCAAGTTTTAAACTATCCGTTTAAGTTCATTTTGCACGGGAAAAATTCCGGATATCCCGTACGTTAATTTACGACCATTTCCGGCAAATACGTAACCCTTTAAACATACCGAATGGTGTGTTACTTGGGTTGTCTGTTTCCCGAACAACGTCTAAATCAATTTTTATGTTATCTAATCATTTTTAGTGCATTGTTTACAATTTTTGCAGATATAAGCAATAGCCGATCAAGGTGATGCAGCACCAGCACGTGCTTCCGACGTGGGTTGGGAACACGAGCAGATGGTAGACCCAGTCAGGAAGAGGGTACAGTGCAAATGGTGTGGGAAGGAGATGAACGGGGGGGGTGTTCCGGCTGAAACAACATATTGCCGGAACAGGTGGGAATGTCAAGAAATGTGACAAGGTGCCCAGGGAGAAGAGTGAGGAGATGAGAGGCTATATGACAGGTAGAGCCTCTCAACGGGCTGTTAAGATCGAGCAGAGAGAGGAGTTGCACGATGAGCTACTCCAGAGGAGGAGGGACCAAGATTTGCCTATCTCGAAAGGGAAAGGCAAGGGGAAGGTACCAGCTGAGGCGGAGCCAGAGAGTGAGGGCGAGTCCACAGACTCCGAGCTTAGACGTGCTAGGCACGCTAGCAAGCGTGCATTTGTTGAGGAGGAGGACAGGAGGAGGGGAACAGGAGGGTCTGGGTCCAGAGTTGACCCAGCTTTGGGCCGATCAGCATCGGCTCGCCCTACCTCGGGCTGGGACCGAGAGACTGACCCCAGGAGACAGAAGCCACACCGCCGTTCTACTTCTACCAACACTCGATTTACACCGAGTGACGAGTATTTATTTAGGAAACAGAGTGCTGGGCAGATGGGGATAAAACAGGAATAGGAACGGCTGCAAAGAGAGCCGTTCGGCACTCTGGGAAATGGTTTTTACATACATGTATCACTTTTTAAATTAAAATTGACATTATGTGTGTTTTATTTACTTAAACTTAATTTTTGCTTGAATCAATTTTTTTTTAACTTGATGTAGGCATCCCAAGACACGTACGGCCACCGGCCCCTACTTCCGACGATGGTGGATGCCGTGGGTGAGGCTGGACCGGGTTTGCAAGCCCCGGGCAGCAGACATATATACGGCGCTGGCCTGGATGAGGAGGTCCAGGAGTTGAAGGAGTGGATGGATGGATTTAAGTTGGTGTGGAAGGAGAGGGGTTGCACAATTATGTGCGATGGGTGGACAGGTATCACCAAGAGAAGTATGATAAACTTCTTGGTGTACTGTTCTGAGGGGACAACATTCTTGAAGTCGGTAGATGCTTCTGGGAAGATAAAAAATGCCGACTTTATTTTTTCTCTGATGGATGGGGTGGTGGAGGAGATGGGGGAGGAGAATGTGGTTCAGGTTGTCACTGACAACGAACCATCATATAAGGCGGCTGGGAGGAAGTTGATGGAGAAGAGGAAGCACATCTTCTGGGTGCCCTGCGCAGCACATTCCATAGATCTCATATTAGAGGATATAGGCAAGGAGGAGGGTGTATCCACACTTGTCAGGCAGGCGCAGACGATCACATCTTTTATTTATTCGCATCCCCGCCTGCTACATATCATGAGATCACACACAGGAGGGCACGATCTTGTTAGGCCCGGTCCGACTCGATTTGCTACGAATTTCATTGCGTTGGAGAGTCTACACCGGCACAGGCATGCATTGGTTAGGTTCACATGCGTCCGAGGAGTATTACAACTATCTGGTGGACAACCTGCATGACAAGAAAGATCAGTTGGAGATTCTTGTCAGGTCTGAGAAGCAGATCACTGACAAGAGGTTTTGGGAGAGGATTGCCTACTACTTGGCAATCATTGAGCCACTGGTAGTTGTCTTGAGGTTGGTAGACTCAGATGACAGGGACCAGATGGGCACGTTGTATGATGCCATGGACCGGGCAAAGCTGAAAATAAAAGAAAAAAATCCCAGAGGTTACAAAAAGTGGTGGAAGATCATAGATGACCGATGGGACAAGACCTTGCACCACGATGTCCATGTTGCAGGTAACTTGGTTAAAAAATTATTTTTGTTGAATAATTGTCTTATATGCACAGTGTTAACTAATAAAATCTTGCAGGATATTTTTTGAACCCCCGCATCCAATATGGAGGACAGGTGGTGAACGACAACGAGGTGATGCGGGGTACACTTGCAGTTATTCAGCGTCTGTGCCGATCTCAGCAGGACAGGATAGAGGCTGAGATAGAAGTAAGTTAGAGTTTATTCAATACCTTGGAGTAGCCTTACCAGGCAACTAATATTTTTTTTATAAAATTTTCAGATGCAGAAGTATAAGATGAGGGTCGGCGTATACTCAGATGCTGATCTGAAATATTCAGTGGACAAAGTGTCACCTGGTATAGTAATAGCTTGATGAAGATTTTATTTTCTTTTCATATAAGTTATGGTAGATGATGGGCTAATTGTTTACATTTTCTCTTCTTGTTTTTTTCTTGCAGCTGAGTGGTGGGTTCAGGTGAACACCAGGAGTGGATGGAATCCACTTGCTGCCATCGGTATCAGGATACTCAGCCAGAGCACCAGTTCCTCCCATTGTGAGAGGAACTGGAGTACATTCAACCTGATACATACGAAAAGGAGGAACAGGTTGACCTCAGGCCGGCTGGAGAAGCTGGTCTTCTGTCATTACAACATGAGGTTGCGCATAAAGAACATCAAGGATCGACAGAAGATCAACGAGGAGCGATTTGCACGCTTCGCAGGTGGTCCATACGAGCAGAGGCATTCCTCCGCCACACCACCACCCGAGGAGGTGGACATGGATCAGATATTCCAGGAGGAGCATGCACTTGCCTCTGGATAGAGGAGAGGGAAGCCGGGGATCATGCACCGAGTTTGATCCCGATGACCGCGTACGGGCTGAAGGAGAGTTGGATGGTGTTAAAGCCGAGGAGGATGCTCCAGCTCCAGCTCCATCTACTTCTCAGGCTCAGGCAGGGCCTTCATCGCCGGCGGCTATGGAGCGACCACTGCGGCTTTAGCTCCGGCTCGGTCCCGGCGGCTCGCTACGGCCCAATTCGCAGTCCGGGGAAAACGAAAACAAAATTGACTGCACGGAAAATAGGAGGATTTGCAAAGTTGAAAAAAACTTTGGGTTCCGGACCTTCTGGTACTTCAGAGATGGCTGAAGAGGTGAAGAGAAGGAAGCTACAGGTCAGGCGTCCTGTCAGCCCAGATGACAGCACGCAGGCTCCTTCTCACTCCTCAGGTGATGATGACGAGGAGTGCATACCAGCGACGCAGCCATCAGCAGCAGTTGAGTCTCCTGATTCACGGCTTCCAAAGCCGTATTACACGCCGGATTCAGATATACATGATTCTTATATACAGGAGCCACAATATCCATTTTTTGGCCAAGTTGACCAGCAGTGGATTACACCACCTGCTCCACCATCCTCTGCTTACGTCCCGGTCGTCCCGCAGTCCGACCCATACGACCTTGATGGCATGGCATCGGCATTATTTTCATATGGAATGGGTCCCGGACAGTATACAAGACTGAGCACGAGGGAGGAGCGTGCAGCGCAGCAGGGAGAGGAGGAAGACCCATATTTATATTCTAGATTTTGGTAGTAGATTGATATGATGTAATTTTTTTTTCATGATGTATCATCTCTTTGATTTTTGAATCAATGGAATTGGAATATGTACTTAACTTCAAATCTTCGAGTCTTCAATTGGAGTTCATTAGTATTTATTCGATGTGGTCGTGTGGATGAATGCATTGGTTATTTTTAAAAAAATTTCCAACTCATTTCCTATTTTTTTAGAATTTTTCTGAATTTTTTGATTTTTTTTGACGAATTCCGATTCCGGAATCCTTGGTGTTGGCACTAATTTTTTTCAAAGTACAAAAAAGTGGAGATTAAAAAGCTTTGAACACAAAAGGAAAAGAAAGGATCAAAAGAGGAAAAATGGGGGTGGGGCCCGCCTTAGTGGCCTAATGGACCAGCTAGGCCCAATAAGACTTAGTGAGTCTAAAAAATCAAATAGTGGCCCAGAAAGAGAGTCCAAAGAACTCCATTCAGCCTGCTTAGTTCACATTTTAGCATTGCCAAAGTCAGTTTGGCAATCCGATCCAAATTTAGTAAATCAAAATTAAGATAGTACAAATGGGCTTTGAAAATACCTTGGCAGACTTAATGGGCCCAGATGGCCAAGACAACAAGCTTACTACATAGCCCCAATCATAAGCTTCGCAATGGTGTTCAAAACATGTAAAATGGGCACCAGAAAGTCATGTGAGGGATACCGAATGAGGAAAACATCTTGATTGATGGTGATCTCAAGGGGCACGTTGGGCTCCACAAAAGTGGATTTGAGAGCATCTATGAAAGCTTTGGATTTGGGGAGCAAAACAAAGAGGGGAAAAATAATTTATAGTTTGAGGTGGCCTACGCCTACGGCTAACAAACACATTCCCTCAAGAGAGACTCACACTTAATAACATTTAAGAGTGGGTGGAGCAGGAATCATATTGACTTCATTCTCACTATGAAGGCGAGTCGAGCTCTATGTAATGATTGCAAAGTCATAGCTGGTAAGTGCTCACAACGCAACATAAATTTTTGATCTTGGGTTTTAAGGTCATATGATAGTTGCATACAGTGCAACAAATAGGTGCATCTAAGATCAAATGGCATGAACTGAGGGGAGTTAAATATGAGATGTTTAGGAATGAGGCCTTCAAGTTTAAGGATTGGGACCTGAATGAAGATGTCGAGTTAATGTGGGCTAGTTTGACATCAAATATTAAAGCAATAGGAAAAAATATTCTTGGCGAATCTACTGAGTGGGGTCCACCTATTGAAGGAATCATGGTGGTGGAATGATGAAGCGCCGATAATGGTGAAGATTAAAAGAGAGTGGTCTAAGAAATTGCCTAACTATAACACTATCAAGGCCTTTGAACAATATAAGAAAGTTAAGAGTAGCCAACAAGGGCAGTTAGGCGAGTTAGAGAGTCGGCTTGTAACAAGTTATATCATAAATTAGGCACAAAGAAAAGTAAGAAGGGTATTTATCAACTGACCAAGTGAAGCGAGAGGAGGTCTCGAGATTTAGGACATGTTCGGTGTATTTAAGATAGGGAGGGGAGAATGTTAAGACGGGATGAGAGCATCTAAGAATGGTGGAAATGCTACTTTGAAACTCTCTTTAATAAGTCTGTCCCGGGAAATACAAAGGAGTTGGAAGGGGACCGGGGAAAAGGCTTGAGTTTGCTTAAATAATTACTTCTTTAGAAGCGTGCATAGCGTTGGGAAGAATGTAGACCTCATAGGCTTGTGGTTCTAATAATATTTTGATTGAAGTCTAGAAATGTTTAGATGACAGAGGAGTGGATTGGTTAACATTTTTTTTCCAATAAAACAGTTATCTTTAGAAGCATGTCTAATAAATAGAGAAAGAGCATTATCATTCAACTATTTAAAGGGAAAGGGGACAAACATGATTGTGGGAACTACAGAGCTATCAAGCTCATGTGTCAGACTAGAGAATGGTGGGAGAAGGTTATGGAGAGGAGATTTCGTGAGTGTACTAAGATTTTTGAAAACCAATTTGGATTCATGTCAGATAGATCAACTACGGAGGCCATCTTCCTAGCCAAATTTTTAATGGAGAAATATAGATACCTGGAAAGAGATCTATATATAGTTTTTCTTGATTTAGAAAAACCTATGATTGAGTCTTAAATGAGGTTCTTTGGTAGGTGCTTAGAAAGAAAATGGTACCTAGTGGATACATTAACATCATCTAAGACATGAATGAAGGTGTGATTGTCCAAGTTTTCTCTCCAAGAGGGGAGTAAGAAGCCTTCTTGGTGTCAATCAGACTAAACCAAGGGTCCACTCTCAGCTCATATCTTTTTGTGTTAGTCATGGGCGAAATAACTAGGAATATACAAGATAGTTTATCTTGGTATATGATATTTGCAGACGATATTGCTCTGATTGATGAGATTTGAGACGACGTTAACAGAAAACTTGAACAATGAAAAATCGAGCTAGAAATTAAGGAATTCAAAATTAACTAAATGAAGAAGTATATTCACTTTAGAGATAGCAAAACCCCTAGGAGTTGAAGAGGTTGAAGTAACCTTAGACAGAAAAATCCTCGCATCGATTACTCAATTTAAATACTTAGGTTCAATCTTATATATAGACAGAAAATGTGACAAAAATGTTAGCCACGGGATTCAAGTAGGATGATTGAAATGGTGGTAGGCAACACGAATTCTATGTGATCGTAAAATTTTTCAAAAATTGAAAGGATAATTTTATTTCATGACTATAAGACATGCCGTGCTTTACGGTAATGAATGTTGGATAACTACGAGGAAACATATTGTCTTAGATAAGACATGTGAGAACTCTTCTCATTGGTTTATTACCCTCACTGACTTGTGGTTTGGCATGCATGTAGACGTATGTGCCTACCCTTCCCATAGCTCAATGGGTATTTTTCTCTCTTAAAGGGAAATGATATGACATTGAAGTCTTTATCAGACCTTTGTATGCCAACCCTTATAGAGCGTAGGGCATGCACAAGGCCAGCCCCCAATTAGTCCATTGTTATAATTCTTTTAGATTATGCTAAAGCCTAGGGCATGCACAAGGCCCTAATTAGCCTTGATTGCTGGATTAATTTTTTAAAGAAATAGGGTGTGTGCAAGGCTGACCATCAATTAGTGTTGGAATGGATTATTATTTAAGTTTAAATTGAGACATAGGATGTGCCCTATTGGATCAGCCCACAATCAGTCTCAATTTGGATTTGATTGAGTTTTTTTATTAAGTTAAGAAGGCCATAAGGCCCGCTGTTTGTATGCTCTTCACGTCCCAATAGCATCAGTTTCTTCTTTTGAACATGGCTTGATTTTGGCTCTACTCTGGGTCGAGTGATTAGATGTTGGGTAGACTGTGGAGCCATAGGCGTTGTCTAACTGCTCAAGGTTTAACTGCAACATGGCTCTCTAGAGGTTCAAACGAGCCTAAGGGACTTGGGGGTGACCCCACTCAAAGGATATAGGTGTTTAGAGGCTTAAACTGTGAATTGGATGGCCATAGCCACGTTATCCTATAGGCTCAAGAGGAGGGATCCTCATCACTGGTTGGCGTCGCAAGTGGTTGGCGTCGCAAGTGGTTTGCGTCGAGTCCTCAAAATAGGGGAGGTCTTTGGGTGAGGGCATGAGAAGGGAGACTGGGGTACAACCATGATAGTGCTTCCTCACCTCTCTCTAGATGGTTGCATGGTAGGGAAACGGCTGAAGGTGTCCTTCGACATTGCTTTCTTCCTACCATCGGGGTTCTTTGTTTCTAGTCTTGACCCCCTTACAATAATGGTGGTTATGGCTTCGGCGGAGGGCATTGAACCTCCTCCAACGACAAGCACTTCCCCCACTCCTTTGGAGCTTCCTTGGCGATCCTCTCGTCTCTTCCTTTCAACTCTCCTTGTCAAACCTCTTAGGAGCCAGTCGGCATGCCTCGATGATCTACTTATATAGATTGTGGGTCTTGCCACCATCAGGATGAAGTATCAGTGGGGTTGGGCTCTCCCATTGTCGCTCACGGAAGCCCCATTGGCAACCCCGATCTCCCTTACCATGGTTTGAGATCATCGAAGCTCCTGGATGCCCGAAATTAGCTCCTCTGCCATCAGGAAGGTGTCCCCTTATTGCGAGGCCTTTAAATGGCAATCTTCGCTGTTGGGATGGGTAACAGAGCCTTCTATAACATAGGATACCCCCACACAATTCTCGTTACCGGTCCTGCACAGCCATCGGGGGTGCTCGGATACTTAGTGGTGCTCTTTAGACCCTTTGATGGCCATCAGCTCCCATAGGTGCTCCTATCTTCTCGGAGGATGATTGTGTGACAGGTCGGACTTGCCTTTTATGCCCCATGGGATTATCATGATACCTGCATTGTCATCATGTGAACCTTCTCAGCCTTCGAGGGGCCCTTCCTTTCCTACACGATGCTGGCATCTTCAAATCTCGCAGTTGTACCTACTTCTCTGCCTGACTTCTTGGAGGCTCGTCACGATCAGTTCACCTTTGGTCAATGGGCTGGCTCATCACGATCAGTCATCAGGGAGTTGTCAACTGCCAAAGATAGGCCGGCTGCCTTGACGGTGCTCTGCAGATCTACTAGTCTATTGAGGCTCGGCTCCTGTAAGCCCAGGTAATTTCTACCCTCATGGGTCCTTCTGGCGCAAGCTCCAGCTAGGTTGTGAATTGTGTTGCACACATGAGACCAAGATGGGCCCATCCTTTGTTACCTTTTAATTAACGCATATCTCTCTTGGCTTTGGCGATGGTTTTCTTTATTGTTTACTGTTATATATGTATTTTTACCAATAGCAAAATGCACAGCCCATTTTCATATCTGGACCAATCAGTCCTAATCAAAGTAGGATTAAGGAGATGCTGGGAGAAAAGTCATATCCGACAAGTATTCAAGTTTGACTTCATTTCAAACTTTTGTGTGAATCTTCTTATATGTTAAATGGGTCGATCTTCTCGAACCTCCCCGCACAACTGGCCTACCCCAGTCCTTGTCGATTTTTTAGTTGACTATTGGTGGAGCTCCCTTCTACTGTTTTATTATCTGGACCCCCAGCTCTGTGAGCATATGGATTACCCTCCTCTCTCTTTTTCCTGTCTGTATGCAAGCTGTGTCCATCCTTGGGGAGAGGTCATCCTCTTCATTTTTGCACTACCGGACATCCCCCCTTTTTTTACTGTTTTGGTTGTTATAAGGCTCCGGAATGTTAACTCTTCAATTTCTTCAACCACAAGCTGTTGGAGCTTGCCAATTAAGTGACTGAAAGCAAGGAAGGTGGGGTCGGGAGTCGGGACTGGGTCGGTTGGCCCAAAACCGACCCGGGTCGGCTGGGGTTGCGACCCGGGTCGGGCCGGGGTCGGCCGGGGTCGCCAAAAATAATAATAAAATATTTATTTTGGGGTCGGGGTCTTGGGGTCGGGACCGGGTCGGTCGGCCCCAAAAGCGACTGGGTCGGGCCCGGGTCGCGACCCGGGTCGCGACCCGGCGAACCATGACTGAAAGGACCCCCTTCCCCTGGCCATTGCATGAGCTAGGCTCAATTCTGCCTATCAGATTTTGCACAAGAAGCAATTTTCTCAAAACAAAATGTGGGCATATCTCATATGTAGTTTTTTTTTCCGTGTCCTTGTTTGGCCTCCCACTGGGCCTGCCCCTTCGAGCAAAACACTAAGTGATTCCGGGCCCAAGAAGGGCTTTCACCCTTGGGTATCATGTCCCTTGGTTTCAGCAGAGCTTGGAGGAAAGCCTTTCCCCTTATTTTCATTCATTAGCAGCGACTGACATGACTCTTACTGTAATTTTCTATTTCTACATCACTTATTTTGCATTAAGGGACCCCCTGAAAGATTTATTTTTGTTGAATTCCCATCAGATCATGACCTAGGCATTTTTACTCAATACATTTGTCCTTCTCTTGGAAATTTTAAGTGTCAACAACCCTGAAATTGCCTCTTTGGGTATGCTGAAATGGCACCAGAGATGGGCTTGAATCCTGTTGATTGTAGTTTTTTAGTTAAGGCTGGATAGGGACCTGAATTGGGCCTTAATGGGCTTTCATAATAGGTCATGGAACCCTTTCTAATGGATTAGTGTTGGCTCCTGTATTGAGCTCTTAAGGAGGCTTTTAACAAGCCGGTAAATGATATCTGGGATTGCCTTTCTGGATTTTTTTTATTGGGCTGACCATAGGCCTAAATGGGTCTGTGAGGTTTTTATGCTGTTTCTTTTAAATGGCCAAGAATGTTTTATTAATTGGCCTTGGTTGATAATACCTCTTGAGTGTCATGTAGTTGGGAATGGACCAACAGATGGTCCATTAATTGGCCTTGTCTGCTGCATATACTTGAGACCTTGTTACACTTACGTAGAATTCTGGGTTTAACATGCATTCACCCAAAACATGTCCCAAAAGTCATACTTGTTCAGATAAAATACTTTATTTCATATCTTAACATTTAGAAATCTGTTTAATGGGTCATTTGTTTTAAGAAATTCTTTCTTTGTTTATTCTCATTCTTCCACATAAATTAGAATGATTGTAGATTTTTACAGAAATTTAACCAAACACTGTCTCTTTATGTATATATTCTTAGCAAATTATACTAGTTATTCTCTATGGTTTCATATTCTCTGTTGAATTATTTGTTATGCAAATGTTCGCTGCTGTTAGAATGATTTCATATTTTTACAGAAAATTTAACCGAACATTTTTCCATATATATTCTAAACAAAGCCTGATAAGCTTATCATCCTAGTATTTTTTGTATGGTTACATATCTCCTGTTGAATTATTAGTTATGCAAAGCTTTGCTGTTGTGCCTGACGTAAAGTATGTAACTATGTTTTCAGGTTAGGAAGCTTGAGTTATTAATAGCTTTCCTTGTTTTAACAATGGCTGCTTGTTTCTTCATGGAACTTGGGTATGCGAGACCTAATCCTTCGGAGGTTGTAAAAGGATTGTTTATTCCACAACTCAAAGGAAATGGAGCTACAGGACTTGCTATTTCTCTTTTGGGTGCCATGGTTATGCCGTACGTACCTTGCGCAAAGACTCATTTAGATTTCAGCTTTGTGAAGTAGCTAGTTTTGTAGTCATGGTTCATCAATTTTATCTCATAATTATCTTATATTTGGTGCAGGCATAATCTCTTTCTGCATTCTGCATTAGTGCTTTCAAGGAAGGTACCGAGATCTGTTCAAGGAATTAAGGTAAGCGTTGACATGAAACTAAATGCTGAATAAATGCTTAAATCTAGGTTCTTTATTCTTGGTAGTTTTCCCATTGGGTTGAAAAAAAGTAATTCAATTCAACCTACAATTTGGTATCCTGAAAATTCATGGCTACTACGTTGATGTTGTTCCTAATGTGCTTTGCAAGACTTAATCTCATTTTCATATGGCAAATTTTTTTACACCTGGTTGATTGATCATCTTAAAGGGTTCGTATCTTTCTGTGTATCATTGTTTAATCCTTGGTTCACTATTATGCAGGAGGCATGCAGGTTCTACGCTGTGGAAAGTGCTGTTGCACTTATGATAGCATTTCTTATCAATATATCTGTCATCTCTGTAACCGGTGCTGTTTGTAGCTCATCTAGTCTTAATCCAGACGATAGGAAGAGCTGTGAGGACCTGGATCTTAACAAAGCTTCATTTCTTCTTAAAGTATGCGGTTTTATTTTTTCCTTGGGAATTTGACACATTTTGTTCCAAGATATGTTTTATTTTAAATTATCGTTTTCAGATATCAAAGATAGATCATTGCTGTTTTATAAAATGTACACAAAAAATGCTCTCTCGATCAAGTTGCTAATAATGCAACAGACTGATCCTCAACACAGTTCCACTTGTGTCTGAATAGAAATTGCTTGAATTTGAATACCTCATTATGAAACTAAGTTATATGTGTAGGGAATTCATTGGACTTTCTTCTTCACGCTCCTCATAACTTCTACCTTTATTAACTTGTTTTACCACCTGACAGGTACTTTTTACATTTTGTGTTTTTTTTGCAACCACAGAACATCAAAATTAACATATTGAAACTGTAAAATGTTTCTTGCTGTGTGCTTATAATTCAAACCATTGTTGGATGTTAAGAAATGCAGGCCATGTTAGAGAAAATTTGGGACTTGTGCCATAATATTTTTGCAAAATTTATTGGGTAAAATTGGTACTTTCATTAGGATTCGAAAAAGCTTTTCAGCTTCATTATAATTCCTTCAGAGCAGTGATATCTCACATTCCAAGTTAAGTTAGTCCAATCATGTGAACTTCATTTGTTGTAAAAAGGAGAGGAAAAATGAAACCACAAGTGGAATAGGGAAAACTTGTGATTGATACTAAATATGGAGCTGTCAAATTCTCATTTTGTCATACATCAAATAATCATTTAAAATGATTTTGATATGAAAATATATAGATGTGATTTGAGTGGTATGTATGTAGGAACATGTAGATAAAGTTCCAAAATTTCTTCAATGTAACATAGGCATTTCCTTACCACTTAGGAAACTTTAACCGTGTTTATAATTTTGAGGTTATGGTATGCTTGTGAAAATTATTTGGACCTCTCCTCTTCAAATTTGCGATAAGTTAATCTGGTGTCAATTATATTGAGCAACGACTTTATTACTCTTGATTGACCATTTAGCAATGTATCTTATGAAGCCATTCATTATCATGAAAACATTCAATTTGGCATAATGATGGAAAAATCTTTTTGTTCCCATGGTTCCTATTTGAGATATTTTATATGATTATTTATTTAATTGTTTGGTTATTGGTTTTATTTATTATCATTTTTATCATGTAATTGAAGTTTTATGATTTTATGAAATATGTGATTTTTTAATCATTTTATCAATTTTTTATTTTGGTGTTCAGACCATTTATTATCATGAAATTGAGATTTATGATTTTATGAATTAATTTATTTTTAATTATAAAATTTTTTTGTTTTATATTTTAGCATTTATTAAATTTTTTTTGTTGATTTTATTTATTTTTATGGTTTATTAAATTTGTTTACTTGTTTTAAAATTTTATTTTTATTATTTTAATATGATTATCTGTCATGATTTGATTGATTTAGTTAGTTAATTTGGTATTATTATATTTTTAATTTTTTATAATTTTTTATTTGTCTTATTTTTGTTATTCATAGTCATCATGGTTTGCTTAATTTGTTGATTAAGTTTGGTTTAAATTTGTTTATGAATTAAGCTTTGTTCTTATGTTGTCCTCTGCTATGCAGTGAGTTAAATGTGCTTTATTATCATCAAATATATTATCACTTTGGTTGTTATTTAATTTTCAATTTATTGTATTTATTTATTTAGTTGAGATTTTGCTTACAATTTATTTTAGTCACTTCCATGATTATTATTATGTTAATTCTACTAAACAAACCATGCGTAGTAAAAGGGTGGGGGGGGGATGGAGGCCCCCGATGGTGCCTGATGACACTCTTGGGATGGGGGATAGTGGAGATTCCTGGGTTGTCAAGAGTTGAGGAGGAGGAGGGTGCGGGGTCTCCTGAGTGGCGAAAGAGCGCGAGAGGTGCCATGTACCCGCCTACGTGGAGAAGTGAGACTCAGCGTGTCGTGGTCGCTAGACGAGGCCCTGACCCCGGCACTAGACGACAAGGTAGAGTCCTCACTGGGGCAGTGTTGTGGTTGGCCAAGGGAGCTTGCGACGAAACAACACAGACGAGGAGGGGGTTCATAGCCACTCAAATGCGCACAAGCGAGGAGACCGGCGCACATAAAAAACTAGCTGGACTCTCGAGCACTAAGCTCGCAAAGTTTTGTGGCACTCCTAGGCAATTGTCAATTGACCGATGATGTCTTATAAGGTGGTCTTTGCATTCTAGGCTTCTCGATCATCATTGTCGCTCCAATAGGAGCCTTCACAAAGCTTCTTCACGGGGCATTGTAGCACTGTCTTCACTCGCGAAACATAGGATGTCATTGGATGAGCTGCAAGGCCCGACGGGGTTTAGAAGAGCACTTCGAGAGCATGGGACAGCTCTAAGAAAGATGCTTGGTGTTCTGGCTCACTTTGATGGTGGTGGAAGGTTGAAAAGAGGGTGGGGGGAGCCGGATCTACCTAAAACAGGGGTAGGTTGTCCCATGCTATGGAGAGTGGAACGTGGATTGATTAGGATGTTGGCTGTGTGGAGTTTGGGATGTAGTGCAATAGAGCTTGGGATGCTTGGGGACATCTAATGATAGAACTGGGGTTGAAGGGACTAATGGAGGGTATGTGGAATTGGAGTCAAGAGACATCATCGGTATCGGGCAAGATGACGGGAGGGTGGTTGGGCTTAAATATTGGGCATTGCAGCGTAAAGGGGGGGAACCCGAAGGGGTTGTGCATGCTTATGGGGTTGTGGCGGTGGTTGGGTGGACAATATGGCTGAGGGGTGTTTTGGGGTGGATGGAGGGTTGAGCGGAGGGAGAGGATGAAGCATGGGGCTGTTCGGGTGTCAATGATGAGGGAAGCCAAGGGGAAATAGAAAGTCAACAACCGGGAAAGGAAGGGGAGAAGTGAATGGCATGGAGGCCGTTAGGAGAGGGGAGGAGAGATGACAAAACCAGCCAATGTCGGGAGTAGAGTAGAGACCGGCCATTATAGGGGGTGGACTAAAACCCCCCATTGGATGAGGTGGAGAGCAAGGTGGTCATTACCGGGAGTGAGGGAGAAGCTCTGAAGGGGCTCTGATCATCATATGCCATAAGAGCCACTAAGAAGCCATCGTCTCCACTGGGCTCTACTCTAGAGTCCATAGCAATAAATTGTTTCTTCTAGAGTAATGACCCAACATGAAGAGGAGGAGAGAAACCAAGAGGGGGTGTGCATAGATACTCAATGCCCATGTCATTTCATCATAACCTTGTACGTGCATAACGAGGCCTTAAATTGGTTAAGGAAAATATCAAAGGAACTTTAAATGACTCTATGTTTCTCAATAGTTATCTCTCTGTTGGCGTACATTTTTTTCAAAAAAAAGAGAGGACAAATGGGCAGGCCTAGGAGCAGGCCGGACAGCCCACAGTTCAGCCAAATTGGGCCCAATCAGGGGCCCATGTATGTCCAATCAGAAGCCCATGATTCTATCTTAAATTTGGGCAATTTTTTTCCTAAGATTAGGCCCAGCGCACAGCCCACAGAAGCTTGGGCCCACGGCCTCCAGCTGGCCCATAAACCAGTGAAATTGGCCCATGAAAGAAGCCTGTGCGCAGCCCATCTCTAAGGCCACCTGCGGCCTAGTGTGAACATGCCACACTGGCCCACCTGCCACATCAGCACCCCTGTGCGCACCAAACCTGCCACCTCATCCTTGACCCATTAATTGCATGGGGAAAGCCAAGGGGCAGCTCAACATTTAATGTCATGGGAGAACTCAAAGGACAAGTCAAATATTAAATGGCCTAGGAGAAATTCAAGAAATTAAAGCCTGACCACCACCCAAGGCCATCTACGTACTCCCCAGCTGCCTCTTCATCTCCCACCTGATCTCCTATAAAAAGAGGAGGGCGCCCAAGGGAAAGGAGGTTGGCTGATCGACGCCGACAGGCTGCTGCTCCTGCGCACACCTGCTCTCCAGCATCTGCCAGCGGCCAGAAGAAGACATCTGCTTCTCCCTTGTGCGCCTGCTGCAAGACCTGCCTGCTGCTGTATGTCTGCACCTGCCAGCAGCCAAGAGAAGGAGAAGAAGAGAGCTGCTGCTCTCCTCCTGCCCACGTGCATACCTGCCAGCAGAAGAAGAAGAAGAGAAGGAGAAGAAGAAGAAGAAGAACAGGTGGGTCAATATTCTATAAATATGTAGCCCTCTAAGGGCACCCCCCCTGTCTTTCTCTCCCTCTGTTCAGCCCATCCAGCAGCCCCCTTGTGGCACAAGATGCAGCATATGTGCGGTTCAGCAGAAGTGCAGAAATTCAGCAATGGTGGGTAGGGGCGATGTCCCGGACCCTCTCGGAATCCGTACGACGGGCCGATTGTTTTGTCCGGGCGGGTCCTTACCCTACCATCAAGATGGATGGAGGTGCACAACTCCAACAGGCTCTTCCGGCCCAAGAACCCCAAAGCAGGTCCCAAACAGCCCCCTTGTGGCATGACCGACAACCCCAAAACAGGTTCTGTCCAGCCCCCTTTGCGGCATACCAAAAAGAAGGCAAACAGCAGCCCCCTTGTGGCACAAGATGCAGCATAGGTGCGGTTCAGCAGAAGTGCAGAAATTCAGCAACGGTGGGTAGGGGCGATGTCCCGGACCCTCTCGGAATCCGTACGACGGGCCGATTGTTTTGTCCGGGCGGGTCCTTACCCTACCACCAAGACGGAGGGAGGTGTGCAAGCCCAAGATAGGTCCTGCCGGCCCAAGAGCCTCAAACAGGTCCTGCTTGTTTCAAAAGAAAGGAGTCCGGAGTCCCCCTTCCAGCAGCCCCCTTGTGGCCTTCCGGGGAAGACACCAACACATGCAGCTCCAAAAGAGAAGCAGGTCTGCAGCAGTCGGCCAAGCTACACAAGTCTGCCATCTTCAGCAATGGTGGGTAGGGGCGATGTCCCGGACCCTCTCGGAATCCGTACGACGGGCCGATTGTTTTGTCCGGGCGGGTCCTTACCCTACCACCAAGACGGAGGGAGGCGCAACAGTCCAAGCCCAGGCCCCTTCCGGCCCAAGAACAGTCCAACAGGCCCTTCCGGCCCAAGAAGACCGAAGACTGGCTTTGAACGCCGATGGAACTCAAAACCGGCCCAAGTGGCCTTTTAAAATAATAAAAACAGAAACTAAAAAGAAATGGACGGCTCCCCCGGGTACGTCCTGGGATGTCGATCCGGACGTCGGCGCGGGCATGCTCCCGTAGCCGATGATCCTTCCCCCGATTTGGCTAAGTCACCGACTAGCCTTGTTGGACGGGTAAATTTTGCCAAGTTAGAAACTTGTCGGCATGCCGTTGTAATGCCGAAATTTTTCTAAGTCGGTGAAGAACCTAAGTTGGGGAAAGGATCACCACTCATTGTACTCCGATGTACTTCACCTTCAATGAAATGAAGCGACTCCGATGTCGACTTGAGATGCATAAGTTCCGGGCATCGATTTGCAGCCCGATGGGTCGGATGAGATGCACACCGCCAAAACATAATATAATACAAAATAGCATAGTAGAATTAAAACAAATCTGAAGGTTCAATAAAAAAATCAGAATATGAAACAAACCTGAAACAGACAAAACCAGCCTTCAGGCAATCTGGATGTAAAAAAAAGGGCAAATCAGGTTCTGAAATGGGATTCCCCTGCCACGCTTGCAGGCCTTCACGCAGGCCTTTCTCTTACTCCCTATTTGGCCCACCTACAGGTGCCCACAACCGGCCCCCAATCCAGGTCTGACCAGCTCACGTTCAGCCACCTGAGGAGGCCCACCTGCAGGCATCAAACATTCCCCTGCTCAGGTCCCAAAACAGGCCTGCTTGGTCCACCTGCAGACATCCTACAACCGGTCTGAGTTCAGCCTACAACCAGGCCCACAAACAGGCCCATTTCTAGACCTACCATCTGGCCCATAACCGCCCACATGCAGGCCCAGGTTAAGCCCATATCCGGTCCCTATCTGACCCGGTTTAAACCACCTGCAATTACCCCAATCTAGGCCCGTGGATAGCCCCTGTCCGGCCTACCTGCTGGCCCTTTCTACAGGCCCAGTCTGAGCCCACATATCAGGCCCAAAGTCTGGCCCTTGCTCAGTCCAACTCGACCCACCTATAGGCCTCCCTAAGCAGACCCAGAACCTACTCCTAAAACCTGCAGTAAACAGCCCCTCTGCGGCCCCATCCAGAACACCTCTACACAGGCCCCAATCGGTCCATTCAAAGCCATCTGAACAGACCCCTTAAGCAGGTCCGAAGCTACCCTTGCTCAGCCCATGTTCAGGTCCTAGAACCAATTCCAAATCAGCCCCTTTGCGCAGGCCCATTTCGGCCCATCTTAATCCATTCACTCCAGCCCCTTTGTGGCTCGGCGGAATCCCAAATCAAGCCCCTCAAAATCGACTTTCAAAGTCAACCAACAAATAAATAAAACAAACCCGAACAAATCGGTTTGCATCTCATCGGACCCAAAAGGCCGCTGCCCTTTTGAGTTCTTTACTTTATTTTGTGGATGTGCACGTCTCCAAAAATAGGTTGCCGCGACGGTTAATCAAAGGCGTTCGAGCCGTTGCTCGATGTAAGTTAACGCCGAATACTCGCACCATCCGGCAGAGAAGGGTCAAAAAATGAAATTTTCAAAGAACCCGAACCTCGGTTCTAATATTTTTAGACTATCACTGGACTACTAATATTTTTAGGATATCACCTATTTTCCTAGAAAAAGTCCGGAGATGTCTTTCTTTCTAAAGAACAGACGACGTAAAAAAGAGGTTCACACACTCTCTATGTAAAATGTATAGACCAAGTAAAATATGTTTGTGACTTAAACCTCTTAAGTTTAAAAGAAAACATGAGTTGTAGAAATACAATTTAAATCCTACTAATTATAAATACGTCGCGGTCTCAAACTTCTAACAACTGTAACTAATTTTCTTGTCCATAGGGTCCAACTCAATCTTCATTATTTTTCTTTATTCTTTATTCTTTTTTCTTTCTCTGGTGAGCTGTTGGCCGATGATTTCTTCTTTCTTTCTCTTTCTTTTTTTCTCTATGGGTTAGCAACCACGAGATTTCTCTCCTCCCCTCCCTCTTTCTTCTTTACCTTGCAACGATCTCATTTTCGTCATCTTCCTTTTACCTTCTCTTTCTTTTTCTTCTTTCTTTGATCTTCCTCTTTCCCTCCTTCTATCGGCTTGGTGGAAACAACTCTTCTTCCCCCTTCATATTATCTCTTTTCGTCTCCTTCTTCATGGTGGCATTGTGTAGGGCCACCCAAAGATTCTTACCTCATTTCTTATTCATTTAGTGTAAGGATCATGGAATCAGAATTGACCATTGGATTGGTTAGTGTCGATCTCGATCTCAATCCCGATCCATATAGGATCGGAAATTTGACCAATTTTTTGAAAGAAATACTAATCCAGAATCGGTCTAGATCAGTTCTTTAAAAGCTATAAAAATAAAACAAGTTACAAAATCAGCATCTAAATCAAATTTTGGTTTGATTCAACCTTTTTTGGGCTATAATTGTCACCAAATTAGGGGGCAGTTGCCATGGTCTTTGATTTCGACGAGGAGTTGCCGAAAACGGCTTAAAATTGGCCAATTCGAGCTGTCCTTGCCTAATTTCGTTCATGTCTGATTCACAATTTAATTGTTTTTTGTTCGAATCGCCTAATTGGTTGGGATTTGGGATGGGATTGACTATCTCGGTCAATATCGGATCCGTATATCCAGAAATCAGCTGCTTTTGATGTGGATCAACCAATTCCACAAACCATGATTTAGGGTGTAACAAATGGCCCCCATGCGTGTTGCATGTGAAAATGAGGGAAATGTAGTGGGCTAGAGAAGGAAAAGGGTGGTGCCATGAGGAAGGAGAAAGGAAGAAGAAAAAGAAGGAAGAACCATTGGCCACCAGAGGAAGAAAGGCAGAAGAAAAAAAAAGGAAGAACCATTGACCACCAGAGGAAGAAAGGAAGGAGGAGAAAGAAAAAGTAAGAGCTACCGCTAACAAGAAAGAAGAAAAGGGGGGCTTCACCACTAGCACTTAAATAAAGGAGGAAGTAGGAAAAAGGTGTTGCCTCTAGGAAGGAGAAAATAAGAAGAAGAAAGAAGAACCACCACTGGCAGCTGGAGGAAGAAAGGAAGAGCCAACTCCCTATTTTTAAAGAAGAGAAAGTGGAGTCTCATGGAGGAGGCCACTTGGTCAGTTACCATCAGTATTAGGTTGAAAAGAGATGAGCCACTGTTGGCTGAACCCTATTCTATGTTATCCAAGGCCCTCGCCTCGCCTAAGACTCTTGGGGCATGCACCTAAGGCGTTACAAATTATTTTATTATAATTATTTTAACAATGCATATATTTAGTGGAAATAACTAAAATAAATACAAACTTGTAAAATTAAAATGAATGCAATATACTAATAACCATTTAGGCACAAATAATTAAAATGCAACAACAAAGTTATAATTACTACAATAATAACAAAAAATAATTTCTTCCAGAGGATCGTCTGATTTTGACTGATCTGATCCGATCTGGATCAGATCGATGTCACCAACCCCGATACCGATTCTAATTCCACGATCCTTGCATCGGTTTGCATTATCCATGTTCATGTTGTCACAAGAGTCATAAAGGGAGGCCGATTCCCCATTGCCTTATATGATCTGCTCATAGTTCTTTGTAATTTTGGCAGGTTTTTACAACTTAATATTTTGATGTTAAGTATTAGGCTTGCATGGATCATAGCCATTGATAGTCCAAAAGCTAGGAATATGTAGGTCCAAATTTACTTTGGATCTAGCTTCCCCAATTTGAAAAGACAAACATATATTCCTATATACAAATTTTAGGTGTCAACTGTCAACAGTTGTTATGGTGGTTAATTAATAGTATTCAGGCAATTACTTGATGTAATTAATATTGAATTAACGTAATTATATGAAGGGAAGTCTAAAAATGTTTCTATGTTCACACAACAACCTCCAAACTTTTGATGTAGTTAAAATTTTTGAAGTCATAGGGACCTATGTTTACACTTTAAAGATTTTGGAACTACATCTATATGTTTCTATATACATACCATCTCAAATCATATCTATGTATTTCATTGATTACAGAATTGGCCGGATTGGATCAGAATTAGTTGGTATTGATCTGATTTTCGTCAAGTGGAGTGATCCACATAGGATTCCTGACAAAATTGGCTTGAATCAGGACTGGATTCCGTCGAATCAGCCAATTCAGGTGATTCCTCACTGGAATTGGCACCCGGTGGCTATGGTAGCATGGGAAGATAGGCACTGTTATGTTGGGACCTGGTAGGCCCTAATCTAGTATGCTAAGTCACCAGATCCAAGCCTACCAGGTCCCAACGAACCTAGTCGGCACAAGGAAGATGCCGCGATGGCCATTCCAGGCCCTTGTTGGGACCGATTTCAGCCTCAAAAGAGCCTACATCAGATCAAAATTCGATCTAGGTTCTTGTTGAAACTGAAAAAAAAAAGTGGGCCGCGCAGCAATCACGCGCGGCATGCGCGCGTGTGCGTGCAATGCACGTTGCCCACCCGGGCACCCCCGGTCAAGCCGGGGGAAGATTTATAAAAAAAAGGGGGGGCACACCAGTCGGATGGGCCGGGCCTGCGGGCCTCGCGCGCGCAAGCGTGGCAGCGCCAGCCACGCGGGCTCCGCGCGCGCATGCGCGGCCGCAGGCGCCTCCCCAGGTCAACCGGGTCTGCCCAGTCAAACAGAGCATAAAAATAAAAAAAGGGGGGGAAAGGACCGGGTCAACCAGCCTCCCCCATGATCCCCACGTCCAGGAAGTGGCCCCACTCCTCGGATCCGGTCACCCCAAGGTGACTTTACCACCAGGTTTGACTTCCGGTCAAACAGAAGCATAAAAGAGGGAGAAAAAGAGGTTAAACTCACCCCCGAATCGGGTCACCCCCCACTATTGCGAAAATGGGCTTAGTGGGGTGGTTTTTTGTGACCAAAATACCCCTCCAAAATCTTCTATAAATAACCCCACATGGCCATACGTGGGAGGGGTTGGAGAGTGGTTGGAAGGTGAGAAGATTGGGAGGAGAGAGATTTCCCAAGAGAGAGGAAGTCTATTCTTCAAAGCAAGTCCCGATTTTCTTCGAATTGGCCTTTGGCCGTTCGAAAAGGAAGGAAGGGTTTTGCCCGACCTCCAAAGAAAGTTCCAATCGCCTCGAAACGGCTTTTGGCCATTCGAGAAGGGAGTAAGGGTTTCGCTCGACCTCCAAAGTCCAATCGGTCCCGATCCTATCTCGTTTCGCGAGAGGGATCGAGTAGCCCGCATTTAAAAAATGCGAACTTAAGCTACTCGGGATCAAATAGAAAACCCAAATCGGTAAAACCGAAATGCCGGTCAAACCGAACGGGAAATCAAAGTGAAAACCCAAGTCGGTAAAGCCGAAATGCCGGTCAAACCGAACGGGAAATCAAGATGAAAACCCAAATCGGTAAAACCGAAATGCCGGTCAAACCGAATGGGAAATCAAGATGAAAATCCAAATCGGTAAAACCGAAATGCCGGTCAAACCGAACGGGGATTCAAATAGAAAACCCAAGTCGGTAAAGCCGAAATGCCGGTCAAACCGAATGGGAAATCAACATGAAAACCCAAATTGGTAAAACCGAAATGCCGGTCAAACCGAACGGGAAATCAAGGTGAAAACCCAAATCGGTAAAGCTGAAATGCCGGTCAAACCGAACGGGAAATCAAAGTGAAAACCCAAGTGGGTAAAGCCGAAATGCCGGTCAAACCGAACGGGAAATCAAGATGAAAACCCAAATCGGTAAAACCGAAATGCCGGTCAAACCGAACGGGAAATCAAAGTGAAAACCCAAGTCGGTAAAGCCGAAATGCCGGTCAAACCGAACGGGAAATCAAAATGAAACCCAAATCGGTAAAACCGAAATGCCGGTTAAACCGAACGAGAATTCAAATAGAAAACCCAAGTCGGTAAAGCCGAAATGCCGGTTAAACCGAATGGGAAATCAACATGAAAACCTAAATCGATTAAACCGAAATGCCGGTCAAACCGAACGGGAAATCAAGGTGAAAACCCGAGTCGGTAAAGCCGAAATGCCGGTCAAACCGAACGGGAAATCAAGGTGAAAAACCTGAGTCGGTAAAGCCAAAATGCCGGTCAAACCGAACGGGAAATCAAGGTGAAAGCCGAAGTCGGTAAAGCCGAAATGCCGGTCAAACCGAACGGGAATTCTAAAGGAAAACCCAAAATCGGTAAAACCGAAATGTCGGCAAATCCGAACAAGCTCTAGAAATGCCGCATATCAAATGTAATCAAGCTATTCTTGGATATATGAAAACAATCTGGTTCAGTAAGACCGAAATGTCAGAAAAGCCGAAACCCAGATCGGTAAAGCCGAAATATCGGCAAAACCGAACAAGCTCCAGAAATGCCGCATATCAAATGCAATCAAGTCATTTCTGGACACATGAAGACAATCTGGTTCGGTAAGGCCGAAATGTCAGAAAAGCCGAAACCCAGATCGGTAAAGCCGAAATGTCGGCAAAACCGAAGAAGCTCCAGAAATGCCGCATATCAAATGCAATCAAGCCATTCATGGATATATGAAGAAAATCTGGATCGATAAAGCCGAAATACCGGCAAAGCCGAAACCCAAATCGGTAAAGCTGAAGTGCTGGGCAAATCGAACAAACTTTGACATGTGTTGAGGAACAAAGGCTCGAATGCCCCCTCATTTATTGTACTTCCATGTACTCAAATCGACATGAAATAAATTCAAGTTCGATTGACCCGATGTGTCATCCAAAGATGACATCTAATCCCCATGGACTTTGAGAGGTGGATAAAAATTAAATAAGTCATTGAAATAATAATTTCTAAACTTGACCAAATAATCAAATTTGATTAAATAAAAATCAAATAATGACTTATTTATTAACAAAAAAATGCCATCACAATCAAATCAAATTCATGCCATAAGATCATACATAAAAAATGACCACAAATGGTTACAAAACATGTTAAGTTTGAATCCGACTTAACTATGAAAAATTAAATCAAACCAAATGGATAATGCTACTTAATCAAATAAGTATGCATAACAAAATCCAAATCAAATAAATGATCAAAACGTTAATAAAATGTTAACATAATCTAACCAAAATTATGTCATTAAATAATACATAAAAATGTCAACCAATGACTACAAAAACAAGTTATGTTGGATTAAAATCAACCATGAAAATTTAAAGTGATCAATATTATTAAGAACAAATCTTAATAATAATAAGAAATTCACTTAAATCAAGCAAAAAATGCTAACAAACACATAAAAAAAGAGATCAACTCAAAATTGTCTAAGTCAACAAATGACCAAAGACATAAACAAAACAAAACAAATCAAATCTTAAATCAAAAATAAAATCAATGGACCCAAACTTAAAGTTTGAATTAAGTTCAACCAAATTCCATCTCATAAGGCCATGATGTCTTCCAGCTTTGGGTTTATGTGGATGTATGACTTCCGTTCAATATGTTGTTGTGACGGTCAATCAAGGGTTTTCGAGTGTTTGCTCGATGTAATTAACACCGGAATATCGCAAGTCCGGTGGAGAGAGGTCAAATTTTATTTTCAAAGAACTCATAAAACCTCATAAATTAAGTTGTGGCTCAGATCATCTAAGTGGTGGGTGATACCCATGTCGACACTTAGCAAATCTGTGGAACCATCGGTGTTCCTATAAAATATTACCACATCAAATTAGCTAATACTTCTATGAATACCATATATTTTCATAGTAGTCAATGCTAGTCCAAAAGAAGGAAAAGAATTTCAAAAAGGAATTCTAATCCCAACATAATTTCTTTTTCTCTTTAAAAAAGAGAGGATGAGAAAATTCGAGGTTCCAACAGTTCTTTTTTTAGATTTTATACTTTTAGGGCTTTTTTAAGAATCATTTGGACAATTTCATATTAGTTTTGCTTCTGGAGAATTAACCGATTCCACCAATCTAATCTAAATTGGATCGGAGTTAGACCCACTGATCCTGCAATCCCTAATGTATTTTTACATCGCATATTATTTTAAATTATTATTGATTTATTGAAAAGTAGTTTTCGCATCAGCTTTCAGAATTCTCTCTTTTTCATGTTGAGGAACCATGAATGTGCTTAGACATATGGAGCAACATATTACAAACTAGGGTTATTGAGCATTGACACATATTCAAGTTAGTTGTCCATAAACCTCAAAAGTTTCTAGGTAAATGTTAGCAACTAAAATGTCATGGCACCCAAAAATAGTAAGTTTTAAGCAAAATACACAAATAAAATTGAACAGATGGGTGGGACCCACTTTTCATCATATTTGGGACTAATAGACCGAATGGGCCCAATAAGCCTTATTGAGCCTAACCAACCAGACAGTAGTCTGATAATGATCAGGCACCACCATCTGGTCCGTCTAGCTTAAACTTGAGTAATGCCAGAGGCGGATCAAAAATATAACTTGTATTCGGTAAGTTACGAGGCAAAAAGATGAAAAAAGACTTCCACCTGACCTTTAGAAGGCATAATGGACTCAAATGACAAAACAAGTGGGTCCACGATATTGTACTAGTCAAGATCTTTGCAGTGGTGTCTTGAATGCCAAAATTCAGCTCTAGGTGATAAAATGACTATTTTGCACCTAGTGTGTCCAACTGACCAAATGTTAGCCCAATAATGATCGGACACCACCAGAAGGTTTACTTGACTTCTAGCTGAACAATGACAAAGTCGGATAAAAAATCCGACTTTATATTTGGGAAGTTAAGGGAAAAACATTGAAAGTTAATTTTCAAGTGGCCTTATCGGGGGCATATCGGACCCAAAAGACAAAACAAGTGAGTCCATGGGACTGTACCAGTTGAGAGTTTCGCAACGATAAATGACCTCTTTCACCCTTGATGGGTTTGGACAATTTGGGGCAAGCCTAATAATATATTGACACATCACTGGGTCTGCCTAACTCCAAAAAAAAAAGCAACATTGAAGTTTGATTGAAAATCTGACTCATACTCGAGAAGTTATGATGAAAATAATCAAGTGGAATATCGGACAGCCTTTGTAAGCCTTAATGGGCTCAAATGACTAAGCAAGTGGGCCCACAGTATAGCCCTAGTCACAAGCTTCGAACGGTACCTTGAATGTCGAAATCTGACTCCGGATAAAAACAATGACCGTGTTGCCCCTACTGAGCCCAGATAAATCGAGGCAATTCCATTAACATACGACACCATCAAAATGTCCGCTCGACGTCCAAAAGAACAATATTGGTGTCAAATCGACAATCCGGCTTATATTTGAGAAGTTATGAACAAAATTCAAAAACGGAACTCGCACTTATCCTAAGATAGTGGCAAATCTAAGTAGTCACTTGACATGTTATTTTTGCGTGAAAACTAAAGTTCATACTTATTTAATTGAATTTTACAGGCAATTTTCAGAATTTTTTAAAAGTCAAGATTTTACCAATCGGAAATGTCATCAAATCGGTGATTTTCGGACAATTGGACGACCTTCCACCGTATATCTAATGGTACATAAGATCAACGGCTATCGGGACATCTTCTGGATTTTTTCGGCTATTTTGTAGCTTAATTAAATTAATTTTGGCCGTAATTAATGTAAATTGTCGGATCGAGAGCATCTTGATGAGAATTAAGTCAGATCCGATTTGAAAATGTCAGCCGCCAACTGTCTCTCTCTCCCACGTATGGCTGCTAACGCCAATCCTCCCTTTCTCGTTTAGTTCATACGTTTTAGGACATAGTTAATGAGAATATCTATCTTTTATTTTTTATCATTTAAAGGAGGAGGGAAAGAGTGGGTAACGGGGGAATTTTCAGGATCAGTTGGTGGCCAGATCCCTGATTTCCAGCTGGGCAGGACGGGCATCCTGCCCCGAAGACCCTCTCTTTATGTTTCTTGAGGATCTGCAGCCAACATCCAGTGGACCCTTGCCATTTAGATAAAAGAAAGGAAAAGGGAAATCACTCTAGAGAAGGGAGGCAACGACCAATAGGATGAGGAGAGGCAGGTGACCTATCGAACAAAACCCACACTAGCAGCATCTCTTCTTTCTCTCCCCCTCTCTCCACTTAGGCTGCCAACAGGAGAATCTTGCGCCTACCTGTTTCTGGCATTGGATATATAAGAAAAAAAAATAGAAGGAAAAGAGCGGTGGCCAACAGCAGCAGATGGCAGTGCAACACATCCTCCTTTCGCCTCGGCAGCAGCTAGCGACGCCAGACAGAAGGAAGGAAGACACTGTCTCCTGTGCTCCCTCCGTGACCCTCAGGTCCCACGGTTCTCCATCCAGTAGCCACCACCTACGGAAGCCACAAGGGAGAGAGGGAGGCCACGTGCTATGCAATATCCAACCAAGGGGGAGATGTCACTTGTTGCGGCCTTGAAGCCCACGTCTGTTGCCCACCAAAGTCAACAGGAGGAGAAGAGGGAGGGTCGTCTTCTAGCAAAAGCTGCATTGCAAGAAGGAAAGGAAGAAAAAAAAAGCAGAATAGATAAGGTAAAAAAGAGTTTCATCGGTATACTTCCTCTCTTCCTTCTTTTCTCCTTACATTCCCCTTCAATCCCCTTTGAGAATCCCATCTCAAAGCTCCCTGTTTAGGCCTTGTTCGACCCCCACTTGGTCACCTTCTTGTCTGCCCCTTGAAACTCTATCTATCCACCTTCAATCAGACCCCAAACAGGTCAGGAAAACCCCCTTTCGGCCGCCCCTTAACATACTGCAGCATCCCCTACGCAGCATCGCAGTCTGGCCCAAAAATCCTTGGTTCGGCCATATCAAGAGACCCCTAAACATGTCCCAAAACAGCATCTTGTTGTCCTCAAAAAAATCAGTAGCGTCTCCTTTGTCATAGCCTTGCTAGGGGGATGAGAAGAGGGTCGACATTCGGACCTCTTGCCCATAGGATGGGTTGAGAAACCCCCTGAATGGGCCCCCATTCTCTACCCCTTGGTGAGCTATTGTGCCAATTCAAAAAAATTCTAAACCAGTTTTTTAAACAGCCTAGTTTCAGCCCCTTAACAGCCCTAGTTCTTCCCGTGCGCAGCACCCGAAGCAGATCGCTAATAGCTCCTTTTGCGGCCTGACATAGCATCAAAACAACCTCTGAATGGCCCAATTCGGACCCTAAACTTGTCTCCTGTGCAGCTCCTGAAACTGGCTCCCAAACCAACCCACTTTGGCCCACTTCAACCCATTGTCACAACCCTTAAAACACCTCAAAATAGGTGCTGGTTCGGTCTCAAAACAGGTGCCGGATCGATGTCAAAATACGTGTTGGTTCAGTTAGAAGACAAGCCCGGGCACTGTGCTACAAACAAGTCCTTGTGAGGACCGGGTTGGGGGTGACGATCCCGCTCCCTTGATTTGCAAGACGGGTCAAGAGCTGAAAGGGCGGCCCTTAATTATGGTCCAAATTTGGTGCAAAATAGGCAAGAGGTCTAAGGAGCTGAAAATTGCCGAATTGGGCCATGAAGACATGGAATGGGCCAATTGGATCATGAAGACATAAAGTTGGCCTTATTACGTCATGAGACATACAGCTGACCCATTGGGTCTTGGACCAAAATAATTTTAAATAAATAATTAAACATACAAGTAAAATTAAATAAGGAGTTAGCACCACATTGTGAGCATTCCATAGTTGGGTGGCTAGTTCGGACTAGCTTCCAGTATGTTGATCCGGGCATAGGCATGGAACACGTTCTCATTGCAGACGGACCCTTCCACAATGTGGTTAGTTGAAAGATTTAGCTATGTCAGAGGGTAAAAATCTATTTGAATGAGAATGGGTCAGCATGCTATTGTAATGTTGAACTCATCCCTCAATCTTATGAAAAATTACCTCTGGGGAAGGAAAATGACTACATTCCGATTTCACTTGTATTTCGATTTGGACCGACATTATGTACTCCTACATGGGATGAAATGAAATGGACAATTCAAGTGTCGATGTGGACAATTGCAAACCAAGCACCGATGTTAGTCTGATGGACCGGATGGGATGCAAATCGAACTAAAATAGATAAGATAAAATAAATTAAAAATATATTCCCTTAAATTTGAAAATACCCAAAAGTCATATAATTAACAATCTGAAAATTCACTTAAAATACATTTAATTTAGCGGAATTAAACTCATAATCAATTGACAATTAAATTGCTCCAAAGAGAATTAAATAAAAATATTTAAAAATCATCCAAACAGCTCCCTAAACACTAAAAATCAGATCATAAATAAATCAAAAATTTTCAAAACATATTCAAACCGTTAAAACACATTCGAAACATTCAAATTATACTCAAAATATTAAATTGACATAAGAAAAAAGATAATTGAAAAGTCTCAATCAAAGTAAGTGAAATTAAATCCCAAAACTTTTAATTCATTCAAATCCAAATAAAAAAACAACATAACTTCAAACAAAAACATTCAACAAATTGAATTCAAAATCAAATCACAACAATCAAATTAAATATAAAATTCAACTCACATTCAAATAAAACTCATTTCTAACAAATCTAAACCAACTTGTTCGCATTTCGTCGGGCCTGAAAGGCTAGGCCCCTTTTGAGTTCACTTTTGTTATGTGGATGTGCACATTATCTCAAACAAGATTGCCTTGACAGTTAATAAAGGGCATTCGATCAGTTGCTTGATATAAGTTAACGTCACATATTAGCACCATCCTATGGAGAGGGGTCAAAATTAATTTTTCAAAGAACCCGAATCTCGGTTCTAATATTTTTAAATGTATCATTGGACTAGTTAGTATTCTTGATGGGAAATCATCTATTTTCCTAAGTAGTCCAAAGGTCATGACCAAGAAATCTTTTAAAAATGGAAAATACTGAGGTTCTCACAGAAGACCAAAGTTTGCAATATTTAATTTCTCATTGATACAAGAGAACTATGCTTTTCGCATTTGATTTCTGCATTAGAATGTAATTGTGTTTGTAGGTGAAATAATATGCATGCATGGACGTACCATACAATTTGCGATATCAGAATTTTCCACTCGGTTGCTTTGATTGACTGAATCTTCCCCTTGATTTCTTTGGTAAGATATAGTGGAACAGAGCTGTGAATTGCCCTTCCATGGGCCACTTTGCACCGGACAAGTTATAATATCTAGATTTATTGGAGCTGCCAATGTAGTAGCTTCATGTGCTTTGAGAATCGATATCATGAGTTGCTACTTTTGTCAAATTTTATTTTTTAGGATATGAAAAGTATAGGTACTGATGATGTGACTTTTATGATTTTCATTGGTGCCTTAGAATGTACTTGGAAATTGGAGTTCAAAGCTGTTTGCGATTGCATTGTTGGCTTCTGGACAGAGTTCCACAATTACAGGAACCTATGCAGGACAATATGTGATGCAGGTATTGCCTTCACTTGTCTAAGATTCTATATTGACACCAGCTTACTTATTTTTCTACTTAAAAATTCAAAAGGATCTAGTCTTGAAGGATGAGACAGAAAGAGATTGATTAAGATTCCGTGTTCTTATTATAAGCAATTTAATCTGCATATGCTGGTAAAAGAGAATAATCTTTTTTATGATAGATATTTGAATTTTTACTCATGGAATTTAAAAACATGTCATCAACTTGTTGAATCAGTTATGTTATCGTACTTCAAGGGCAGATTATCGTGGGACACATTGTTTTCAAGGCATTGCCTAAGGCGACAGGGCACCTTGTCACCTTGCCTAGGAGACCAGCACATTATCAACCCATTTTGTCTAATCTAGAAATAAATAATGCTAATTAAATACCGTTGTCACTTAATTAAGTAGTTTTGAAGTAAAAATAACTAAGTGTAGTAGTTAATTTGATTATAAATGGATATTTTTGATAGAATAATAATTATAATTAAATATTTTATAGATATTTATGAATAATTAATACAAATTAAGTATTAAAATTAACTTAATTTAGTAGTTATAATTTGGTAATTTTTATTTAGTTTATTTAACTATACACTTATATTATCAATTGATTTGCATGTTGTCATGGCTATTTATTAATTTTTTATGTATTATTTGTTACTCGTATTTTTGTTATTTTATCAATTTATTATAGAAAAGATGTTGCCTAATGTCTCACCTTATCACCTAAGCAACAAAGTGCTACTACGTCACGTTGGTCACCTTGATCGCCTTGAAAACTATGGTAGGACATGCATGAGGCAAAGTATATGAAATTCCATTTGATATGGAGGCAATTTTCATCAAGTCTGGTCTAATAACTGATTTAGATTATTCGTGGTGGGAGCGAGTGGCATTGCCTCGTAATCAAGTTAATTCGTAAAAATTGCTGCGGGTATCTCTTCTCCTGAACCTAGCATCTCAAAGTTGGCAAGACGTGTTAATATTTGTCATGGAACAGATACCTTTACTTTGTAATACATTATAGTCATTCTGATAATGTTTTTTTGGTTTCTCTTTATAGGGTTTTCTTGATCTCAGGATGACACCATGGCTACGGAATCTTTTAACTCGATCACTAGCTATAGTTCCTAGCCTTATTGTTGCAATTATTGGAGGTTCTACTGGTGCTGGAAAATTAATAATAATTGCTTCGGTATTGTATCTTAACCATCATTTTAATTCTCGTGTATTTTTATATCATCATACTAGTCATATATATATTTTCTAACATTGGTTAGAAAGTACCATATTCATGTAAAGTGAACGCTTGACTTTGATTAACTAATTTTTCTTTGACAATGATAGAAGAGCAAGAAATGACTTATGTATACTTGTTCTCACAGTTACAGTTCATCAATCAAGATAAGCTACAGGACTTGAATGATAGATGTGGCATATAATTATCATGATCAGTAGTTTCTTGATTAGTGTGATTCTATTACTTTGATATGATTGAATCAGTGTTAACTGGTCTTATCTTCTGATTTACAGGCACATAGCAACCTTTGAAGATTCAATAAACGAAAAAGTTGCAATACCCTAGAAAAAAGTAGAGCATATATATACTATCATAATGGTTGAATGCTGTCTAAATTGTTAAGGGTGCTTGGTGGAATTACTATGTAATCTTGTCTGGGATAAAAATAATAGGGGTGTTCATCTGAGTCTGCACAAATGGACCAGTATGGCTGTTGGCACCTAAAATTTGCAAAAAAAAAAAGAAGAGAAAAAGGGAAGAAGGAAAAAGAAGTGATTTTAATGAGCAGTCGGAGTACAATTGGCCTAATTAAATCCCCCACCTTCAATCCTCGGCCGGAGCCTCATGGTTGGAGCTAATTATAAGTTCAATTTATTGATTAAAATGGGTTAGGCTACGTGACCCATTTTTCATAAGCTCATTGGATTTGGGTTTGTTTTCCACTTAAGAGGCCCATGGCAGGTCGCTGGCCCGTTTTAATCCAGCCTTAGAGAAGGACATTTCAAAAGGAAATGGAAAGTGAGAAAATCTCACGTTCGGCAGTTCCGCACAAGGCAAGGCAGCCAAGGAAACTGACGTCATGCAGGATGTCATTAAAAGAGACAGTCTTCCATGCGGACTCTCCCACGGTGGACTTCCTCATACGGTTCCTCCGGAGCCGCAAACAAAGGGGGATATGATCCCGGATATCACGGACCCCTCCGAGTCCATCTCTAAGCCGGATTTGCCCTGTGCGGCAGGTCTCCCAACGAATGAAGGGAAGTCCAGAGCCTATAAGAACCCCGGGAGAGAGCAATCGATGGCAGAGGAGGGAGGAGGAAGAGAGAAGACAGAGAGAGCGCGAGAGACTCCCCCAAAAGCGAGAAGCTACCCCCGTTGCCGGAGCACCCTCCGGGAGAAGCAGTCATCGCCGGAGCACCCTCCGGAAGAAGCCATTGCCGCCGGAGCACCCTCCAGAAGAAGCCATCGCCGCCAGAGCACCCTCCGGACGCTGCCTCATCCAGACGCTGCCGTCGCCGTCCAAGGCATTCGACCGCAAGAGGAGTCCCGTCGGAGGAGCCCGGAGCACCCTGGCCCTTCCTCCGCTGCCGTCGGAGGAGCCCGGAGCCTCCGCCTTCAACCGCTGCCGCCGGAGAGCCCTGCCGCTGCCGTCGCTGCCGTCGGGTGAGCCGAGCGCCCACTGTAGCCGGGGGAAATATGTCCCCCGGACTTATGTCCAACCAGGAAAAAAGGTGGGGCCCGCAGGGGAGGGAGATTAAAAAAAAAAGAAAAAAAAAGGTCGCCGGGTGGAGGAGCCGCGGCTGCACGCGGCCGCAGCCGCGACCAAGCGCCGCGCGCGCGTGAGCCGGGTGAAGGGGTGTTGACCCTCGGGTCAACAGGTTGTGGGGCCCACCAGAAAAGGATGTTAAAAAAAAGAAAGAGAGAGCCTGCTGGACCAGCCAACGCGCGCAAGAGGAGGAGGATGGGCCGGGCCCATTAAATGTGAAGCATGCGGACAGAAAAAAAAAAAGAGAGATCTCTCTTTTAAAATGCACAATCAAATGAAAATTTAAATAAAAATTCATTAATTAATTTCACAAACCGATGGCAAGCATTGGCCGGCTAAAAACCCGCCACATGGTCTCGGCATAATTTAAAAGAATCAAAATAAATGGGAAAGCAATAAGCCGGCTTTTTAGCACGCTTCTTGACCCATAATTCAAAAAATCAAAATAAAACAAACAATGAACAAGAATTAAATAAAAATCCACTAATTAATTTAACAAACCGATGGCAAGCATTGGCCGGCTAAAAACCCGCCACATGGTCTCGGCTAAACTTAAAAGAATTTGTGGGTCGGTTCTAAATCTTCCCCTTAACTTTTTAAGGTGGACATACAAAGGTCTAATGAAAAGACCCCAATGTCTTACCATGCCCCAAGAGAGAGTTTCTTACCCATTATGCCATGGGAAGGCTATGCATGATCAACATGCCGATATGCCAAACTATGAGCTAATGAGGTTTAATCAGTGAGTTGATTGCCCACAAGCTTATCAAAAGCCGGGTGTAGTCAATCTCAAAACATTGGGGGATGCCCATAAGTCTATCAAAGACCGGGTACATGCCGCCCACGAAATGACAAGTTCATCAACTCATGAAGGAGCCATGAAGATCGACATGAGCTAATTTCCCACAAGTCTATCAAGACCGGGATATGCTCAGTCTCAAGACAAGGAGATGAGTCCCCACAAGCCTATCAAAGGCCGGGACATGCTCAATCTCAAATCAGTGAGAGGAATGCCCATAAGTCTATCAAAGACCGGGTGCTTTCCATCTCAAATCAATCAGACAAGTTCCATGTTCATCAAGGACTCGAAAGGACCTGATTTCTGGTCATTCAAATTGTAATCATGTCTCATATTTAAGAGAACAAGCAAACTTCATGATTCGGTGCATAGATTGATGTCACAAAGAGGAGAGGACTGCACCATGAATTTTTGGAAGGCAAGACAACAAAAACAAATAAAAAAAAACTGAAATCTGAAGTTGTAACATACAGAGCCATCATAATAATAAAAAAATCTGATATCTAAAGGAAAAATCTGCAATCTGTAAAATGGGAACAACATCAAACCGTTTAAATCAAATTCAATACATAATTCTGTCAGAATCTACATCTGGAACCAGATTCCAACTTGAGCCACACATTCAAAAATCTGAACTCCAGAATTCGAAATCCAGACCTGCAACAGAAAAATCTGAAATAAAAATACATCGAATCTGAAATTCTGAACCTGTAAAATCCGAAATCTGTTAAATCTGCAAATCACATCTGGAATTCAAGACCTAAAAATCTGGAATCTGGAAACTGAAATTTTGAAGCATAAAATCTGCAATCGGAACCCAGAAAGCTGAAGATCTGAATCCCCATTAAATCAAAAATCTGAATTCGTACAGAATCTGTAGGGAATCCAAAATCTGAATTGTGAAATCTGAGTCAATCCTTAAATCTGGAACGTACAGTTTGAAACATTTAAAAATCTGAAATTTGGGTTTAAAACACACAAGTCCGAAAATACAAAATCTGCAAGTTTGAACTTCACATGAGAGGTCGAAACTTATAAGATTGCAGAATCCATAATCTGGACAAATTTAAGAATCCGCAGAATTTGAAATCTAAAATCTGTCAAGTCTAAAATCAGGTCACTTAAATTTGAAACTTGAAATCTGAAGATAATTCACTAAAATCCCAACCTGTTCAAATTAAACTCAATCCAACTCAACAAATCTGCCCAAATCCAATTGAATCAAACCATAATTGAATTCCGAACCTGAAATCTTAGCAGCAAGATTAAGTCTGAAATATAACATCAAATTTTAATTCCAATCAACCCAACTCAAAACACAGAAACTCCAAACATATTCAAATCAGATTCAAATGAATTCAAACAGATAAAAACTCAAATTGAATCAAATTCAAATCAAATTAAAACTCACACACCAAATCCAAATTTCAACCAATTTAAGCAAACTCAAATTCAAACTAAAATCAAACCAATTCAATCTAATTCAACCAAACACATCTCTCAAATTAAATTCAAACAAATCAAATTCCAAACAAATTCAAATTGAACCAAACTTAAATCAATAAACAACTGTCTCAAATTCAAACCAAAATTCAAATCAATTCAATCCAACTTAAATTCAAACTAAATTCAAAAACAAATTAAGTGCTTGCCTTCCATTAAGTTCATGGGATTATTTTCTCCTATGTGAATGCCTATTTTTGTGGATGTATGTCTTCTACTTCAATGGATTGCTATGACGATAATCAAGGGTATTCGAGTTATCTCGATGTAATTAACGTCGGATCTTCGCACCATCCGACGGGGAGAGGTCAAAAATAAATTTTCAAAGAACCTAACAACCTCAACAAATAAATCGTGACCCTAGTTAGTACTTTTATGGAATACCATCTATTTTCCTAATAAGTCAATACTAAGGTCTAATCAAATCTAATTCAAATTCAAAAGGAAAATGAATTTCCAAAACAAAAGATATCAAATCTTTTTGGAGATTTTGAGGTTACATCAATGGCATATAAGCTATTTTAAACATCACAACAACCTCAAAGTCAAGTGCAAGGACATCTGCTGCTTTTACTTCCATTTACACAACCAACCCAAGCAAAATCCTTGAGGCCACACAGAAGGCCTTGATAGTGCTCGTGCAATACTTGGTCTTTAGTGTCTGAACTATTGTAAAATAAAAAAAAAAGTCTACTGACAGTGAGCATTGTTTTGATCATTATCAGAGCCTTGTTCCAACTACCGGGTCATTTGTGAAAAATCCTGTCTGATAAAAGTGTCACATTTTTTATTATTCCGCAACAACAAAACTCTTTCTTAAGTTGCAACACAATCAATGTCTTCTCTGCCATGACTGTGGAAAGATCACTCTGAAGGCACCCAACCTAAATCCTTGTTGTGGACTGATATGCACATAAGTAATCGAGGGGGCAAGAAGACACGGATTGTATTTGAAACGTCACTTTTTGCAGAAGGAAAAGAGCTTAGGAAGAAAAAAGTAGTGTTACTTGTTTCAGGGGAGTCATCAATCATGGTAAATTACTTAAGGCGTTTTCTTAAAGCTTCTGGAACATTTGCTTATAGAAAAAGGAAATTGAGTGCAACACTGTTCTCCAGATTAGAAACTTGACACTGCATGGGCTTTGTCCCGAAGGGTGAAATAACATAAGGTATAGGATTATTATGACAATTGTCAAAGTGAACGAATCATAGAAGGATCTCTTTCTGCTTATCAACACAACACTCTGAATGGGCTCAAGCTCCCTCACCTGTAACAAAATAATAAAGACTTAAAAATCCTGTCAAAATCTCACATTAGCTGCAGATCATGAAAGATACAATGAGTTGAAAAACTTTAAGGGGAAACGTGGATGATGGGTAGATCTGCTAATAGACAAAATATTCATGGGTAGCAGAGGACAGAATTAGATGACTTTAAAGTAAGGTTGTCATGAGTGGCGATGCAATTTAGCAACAGTAACCTTATCTTATCCGACCTTAAAGTATACAAGAATAAATCTAGTCATTCTTGTGGTTGATGGCACCAGAATCAATGACCCCAGCTGGTCGTATCTTGATGGAGAGTCACTCAAAGCAGCAGGTGCAGAAGATGTGCCTGCACTTAATAGTAAAGAAGGTGCTGAACCTGTGCTTATCTTGCAAACATATGCCAAGCATGCAATGCCTTCAGATGCCTTAGGAGCTAGTAATTCCATCTTGTTAGACTTTATCTTGATCATCTTCCATGGCTTGAGCAGCGGTACAGAGCTGCCTCTTCTATTGTTTCATGAAGTTTGCATGTTTCTTCTCACTGAGTTATCAGAATGACGATCATGGTAGTTCCATATTGTGGTAATTGTGGTTTTGTTTCCTTTTTTTCCAAGAATATTTTGTTATCAAATACTGAAAAATGTTATATGGGTAGCAGAGGGCATAATTAGGTGACTTGATATGATTTTGTTATATTTTGTTATCAAGGTATATGGTCATACTAGATTGTATAAGATATGTAATGAATATATTAGAAAAAAAAGTTGGAAGTAGCAGAAATTGCAAAACAATTGAAAAAAGGGACATCGATATAATTTGGACATATAACATGTAGAGTTAAGGAAGTTCTGATTATAAAAATAAAAAATCAAGATAGTAGAAGCAGAAAAAAAAATATGACAGAGTTAAGATAACCTGAAGGAGAGCAATTTAGTATGATTTGGATGACTTAAGTATTTCTGAAAAACTGAAAACCCATTTGAGTTGAGGGACAACATCCATGCTTTGTCTTAATTCATTTTGACCCTCTCTTTTGTGCATAAACTTCTTTGCAGTCAATAAATAGTGTGATGAAACCTCAATTTTAAAATTCTTTTTGTTTTTGGAAAGAAGTTTTTATTTGAACTTCTATGATTATGAAAATAGATGGCAAGACCATAGGAGTATATCTAATTATGCGTGGTATGAATATAGGCCCTATAACATAAAAGGTTTAAAATTTTTATTTTTGTCAAGGTTATTTGAGTGTTTTAAAATTCATTTTTACCTATCCCCACCGAACTTTCAATATTTCAATGTTAATTACGTCAAACAAGCATTTGAATATCCTTGATCAACTGCCAAATGCAACTCATACATCAAAACCATTTATTCACAAAACATCGTGGCCTTAATCAGAATGTTAGCTTATATATACACATATATATTTGAGTTACATTGGGTTTTGGGTTTGTTTTGTTTTGCTTTAGCTTGCTGGTTTTAAATTGAAGTGTTTGAGGCTTTGGTTTTGTTTTGTTTTACTTTGGAGTTATTTTATTCATGTTTTCTAGTTTATTTTTGTTTTATGTTGTCTTAGGTGGTGTTTGATTAGACTTAATTTGAAAGTCTTAACTCTGAGTTTCATGTCTAACTTCTTACCAAGTGGTAAAAAAGTGCTGAATTTGATTAAGACTCAAGTGATAAGATTTGTTTGGTAAAACATCTAAACCAACCATCGAGATTGTGTATCCCATTGATAGAGCATAGAAGTTTAGTATGACCTAGACCAAGTGTTAGGTGTATGCATGATATTTAAATAAAACATTATGATAAATAAGTAAGTTTAATGTGTAGAAAAGTAAGTTTTCTCAAACTATTTTAAGTAAGGATATAACTTTTAAAAATAATTAAAGTCATTTGGTCAAAGATTTGGATATTTAAATTGTTTGATTATGTTTTTCAATTAAAATATAAACATGTATTTTATATTAAATACAAAATTGATGTGTACAGTATTTTATTAAATATTAATACGTATAAAAATAATTTAAATAAATTATAAAATTATTTTTTTTTACTATTTTACATCAGAAGATAAATGTTAAAATAAAATTTGTGTTCAAGGGTTTGTTACCGAGGGAGGGGAAAGGAGACAGTAACATATGCATCACAACTTTCACTGTTAAAAATAGAGAAGGGGAGCAACATTACGGCATACCTCATACCGTCTGAAAAAAGAAAAAGCGGTATCTTTTGACTGAAAATTTCAGAGCCTTTTCAGATGTTAGCATTTCGGTCAGACCTATGTTAAGTGAAAATTCCAAACATCATGAAACGTCTAACCTCTTACCGAATAAGTGTTCAGATCACGATTCAGTCAAATCAAACACAACATTAGACTTTGGGATATTGTTTATTTTGGTTTCATTTTTTACTTGTCTTCCAAGTCGGATTTGGACTTTAGTTTGACTCCTATTTTGAATTTGGACATTAGGATTTCAGATTTCAGTTTTGGATTCAACTTTTAAATTTTAGATTTTAAATTTGAGTTTCTCCATGCTCATTTCTTTTGTTTCATTTTTTTAAATTTTAGTTTTAGGACAAAGGTTATAGTTTCTGTCTTTTCTTGTTTTTATGCTTTCCCATTTCTGTTTTATCCTTCTCGTTTTTGTGTCTTGCTGTTTCCTTGTTTTTGTTTGTTGTTTTATGTTTGTTTTCTTTTTCACTGTTTCTTGAGTTTTTTTTTGCTTACTTTTTGTTTTTCTGGTTTCTCTTTATTTATTTTTTGTTTTTTTTTTGTTTAAACTTAATTTCAGCTTTGAAAAGTAGCAAATCTTAACCTTTTGGATGTTTTTGGTTTATTTTGGCCCATTTTATTCATTTTCTGGTTTTGAGTTGGTTTTTGCTTATTTTTTGTTTGTTAAACTTTCTTTGCATTTATTTCTTTGTTAATTGGTTTTGTTTGGCTTGAGAATTTATTATTAATTGATTTAATTGTTTGAAAATTGCTTTTTCCAGTGTTTTCTGTTTTTTAGTCTTTTTTGCCTTTCTTAAATGAATTTTTGCTTATTTCAAGTCTATTTATTTTCTTTTTGATTTATTTGGTTGTTTATTTATTATTAGCTAAAAATTATTACTAATTGGTTTAATTATATGAAATTTAATTTTTGGCATTTTTTGTGTCCAAAAAATTTATGGTTGAATTAACCATAATTTTTTTTGAATAATTAAATTTATTATTTATTTTTTTATTTTTTGCATGCATTCCTTTAATGTCATGGGCGCTTTCAATTGCTCTGCATTAACATAGGAAGCATACAGAGATGAAAATTCCATTCATTTTGGATATCTTTGTTCAATTTTAAAGGTGGGTGCAATGGTGGCAGAATTGGAATCGGAATCAGCGGGTTCAGCCAATTTTTTGGACATAAAACTGATTTGAAATCAATTTTGATTGGTCAATTTTTAAATTTTTTTGATCTAAAGATTTTTTAAAAATTTCTTAAAAATTCTAAAAATTTAGGAATATTTTTAAAATTGTTACAAATCACGTATTTAACATAGTTTCGTGTTATTACGAGAGAGTTTTAGACAAGTGGATATATTTTAATGACAATGATTATTTTATTAAACATAAGTAACACAATACAAATGCAATGTCGACATATAATAAAATGTTATACCTTTCTATCGCTAAGTTTTAAGGAATTAGCCTTTATTATCATCATTCTCTATATGCTCTTGGATCTGCCACCGAGAGTTGTCCATTATGATTGGCCCATATTAATATGAAAATAATGAATTAGCCATCTAAGAAAAATCATAAACATTGTTGTGTGCTGGAGATGTAGTTGAAATATATGGTTATAAGTCTTGAGGGGGTTCTGGATAATTTTTTGTCATGTATTGATAAAAATTTATGATTCCAGCATTGATTTCTCTCAGTCGAATATTGTCGATGTCCCAAATCATGAGCCCCTAACCCATTGGTGTGTGCACCATCAGAAGATCTTTCTCCACCACCTCCACCTCCACCTAAACATCTAGCTTTTTACTGTTGAGCTGGCGGAACCGTGGAATGAATTCTTATTCATCGTCATCTGAGGAGGGTGCTTGTGTACTATCAGTTGAATTGACAGGTATTTACTTGATTTTTAACTTTTTCTTCTTTATTTTTTATTCTACTTAGGATGAAAAACTTCAAATCCCTATGCCATGTTGATATACCTTATGGCTCAATGATGAACAAGTAATAAATAATTCTCTTCTAAAGATACTATTCATTATTAGATGTTCCATCTGTGCAAGGATCTCTAATTAATCCATTGTGTTGTGCAGGTCAGCTACATAATAAATATAATTATTTGATACTATAAAATGGACAAATACATGTCTATATCAATGCAAACTCTTGAAGGCAATGAAGTGTGTATCAAATTTTGTTAAACCCAAGCTTCATTAGATCACACCCTTCTGTGTGATGTTTTATAATGTGCAATAAATGAAGATATGAATAGATAAAAGATGTGATCAGCTGTGTTTAGCTCAGAAGTGTAAAAATTGAAGCCTCATTGCCTATGCCCTCTAATATCAAATTGATGAAGTGTATTGTACATGGAACCCAAAAAAAATGTCACCTCTTGTCTATCAACTTCTTTTTTGTTGTATTGTAAGATAGTTCATTTTTTTGTCATAAACTGCATAATGTTCACTTCCTCAATCTCTTATACAACGGCATCCATCAATGAAATGATATACTCAACATTCTTTATTTGTCCCGAAGCATCAATAGACTTTAAGAAAGTTGTGCCCTCTAAACAATAGACAAGGAAGTTGATCATTCTTCTCTTAATTATCCCTGTTCAGCCATCATACATGATTGTGCACCCTCTTTCCCTCCATACCAATTTGAATGTACCTCTTCATCTATGCCAACAATGTAAATATATCAGCTGGTCAAGACTTGTAATCTCGGTGCAACCTCTCTAGTTGTATCAACCATCATCTAAAAGCAGTTATTGGCAACATGTGCTGGAATGCTTACATTAAGTTAAGATGAAAACAATTGTTAGTAGTTCACTAAATAAATTTATATAATACATTATTTTGAGTTGACCAATTTAAAATTATTACATGCATGCTGAATCACTTTCATATATGTTTGATTGCTCACTTTGTAGCGAAAGTAGTTGTCTTAACCCCTTTAAACATTTGTCTTTTTATTATTTGCGAGTTTTTTTTGTTGCCTAGACATATGAATATCCACAATGGTAGTGGGTTGTGTTGAAGTAGATTCATGTAATGCACCCTGCCCCTCTTTAGCTCCTACATTTTCAGTGAGTGTGAGTCGGGTGGACTGTGACCAACTATATGCTGGCTCTTCGGCTCCAGAGCCTCCTACTTTCTTCCTTCTCTCTTCATTTTTTTTTGTGATTGCTTGCTAGCATGTCTTGCTCTCATGAAGGATTCATCTACTTTATCAGAATATGTGAATGGTTTAGGTTCAACTCTTCTCTTGCCTTTGTCTTTTGTCTCCCCTATCATCTATTCTTCCCAAAAACTCCTCATACAATTTATCTCTCTACTCAACACAAATCCTTTTTTATGAGACTCTTCTAGTCAGGTGCGCCTTCATAGCTTTACTACTCTTCCTGGACATCTTGTCACATTTCTTGACATTTTCACCCACTTCACCTATGCTTTGCTTCAAACGGAATATTCATCTATTCGTTTATTTTACACATCACTTGCAATGCACACTTTTCTTGTCAAAATCCACTATATTGCTGTGTTCCCACCCAATATCATAAGAAGTATGTGCATCAGTACCTTCTTGCTTAGCCATTACTTCTTGAGTCCTTGGTTTACAACATTAAGAGTTTAACACATTTTTAAAAAAATAAGAAGTTTAATGATTAAAAGGGGAACCCAGAATAGGGGGCAAAATAGCCCCTTAATGAGGTTGTTCATTCCTAACAGTCCCTTAAGGGGTGACTGTCAAGGTCGGAGAGGGGGGGTTGCCGTGATTATCAAGCCTAGGGCGGGGTTGCTATGCCTAAGCCTTGACAGAGCAAGGGGAAGGGCCTATTTTAGACCTTATGGAACTTAAACAATTATCGGCTCGGTGACTATTTCAAACTTTTAGGGGACAAGGGGATGGAACAACCCCTTAAAGGGTTGTTTCAAAAACTGTCAGGTGTAATGGATGGGGAGGGCCATGAATTGGGAGGGGGATGAATTTGGTAAGAGATTTTGGGTGTAATCGAGAGAAGGGGAGGGGAATCGCTTGAAGAAGGCCATATGTGGAGGAATCGTTGTTGGATCACCATTAGATCGATCCAAATGTTGCCGAATTGAAGAGATCGCCAGAGTCATCCCCGGAATTGTTGGAATCATCGATGCCCTAGCTGACTCAGGAAGAAGAAGAATGGTAGGGTTGATTTCATTGGATAGATATCGGGCCTTTAGGTTTGAATCAGGCCCGACATCAATAATAGATCAGGACTTAAGTTGTCTTGGCAGAAATGATGGAATCGTCGAATTCCAAACCAATTTGATAGAATCGGCTGATTCTTGACCGATTCCACTTATCCGAACTTATTCTAGCAGGAGTCGCTTTTGGTTAGTGCTCTAGGCCAAAATCGAAACAACATTGACTAATCTAATTCAGGAAGCGGTCAATTCCGATCCGATTCATCATATTTTGTAATCCATGGATGGGAAGCATGAAAAAACATAAGCCTCATCCAATGAGTTTGGAATAATTCCCTTAGAGTTGTTGAAGATGATGGCGCTATTGAAAATAAAGTGCTTCAGGCGTCGAGAGTCATTCATTGACAGAACGATTGGAGGAAGAAGACAATTTGGATTTGTAAAGGGAAAAGTAGGGATGAATGATGTGGAGGCTAGAGGGTGAGAAGAGGGAGAGAATGGTGCACTGCCAGTGGATGGATATCTAGAAGGCCCTTTGGCCAATAGGGAGATGAAGAAGAAGAACCGGGGCCAAGCCCCTCTATAGACGTACATGTCCTAAGGTCCTAAAAATTTAGGTTCACTCTATTGATTCGGGAGTACATAGGTGGACTCTTATATAAAGTCATTTATTACAATAGGACCTTATCTACAAACATGTTTTCAAAGACTAAAATATAAACAGAATTAAATTTCTCTTATTTATCCCACATTAGGTATAAACACTAACTGCATTAAAATTTTCTTTTTCTATAATCATTTTACAAAGATAATCATATATCCTACTCATTTCATTGATATCACTATATCTTTTAATGTTTTATCAATAATAATACAAAGTACATTCTTGTTTTTCTTTTTGTTGTGCCATAGTTTATAAGATGTATTTTCTACTTCTTTACATTTCTCATGTTTATTTGGTTTCTTGTAAGTAATATTAATATTTATTCTCTTTATATTATTGACAAGGTCTATAAATTTTTCAATAAGTTATTGGTATTCCAAATGCTTATTATCATCTTTCTTTCAATTTGTTCATTCTTATACTCTTTTCTATATTATTATCTATTTGTCTTTAAATTTGTCATAAATCTAATGTCTTGCTTCACTTTACAGATTGGTTTTTATCTTATATTCGTCCCTGGTATAAGAACGTTTACTTATTTAACATTGTATTTGGACATTGATGTGACTTGTTTTGTGCGAAAACACCGTCCACTTTTGTTGTTTATTCAGTACAGGAAGCTCCAATGTTGTGTGTCATAGGTAGAATATACCCCAATGTTTATGTCAAATCTGTCCTTAAATTTCTTCTTAATGTCAGGTCTTGCTTCACTTTATCCATTTATGTCCGTGCTATAAGAATCTTTGTTTATTTAACACTATGTTCAGATGTTTATGTGGTGCATTTTGTATGGAAATGCCCTCCATTTTTGTTGATTTTTTTACTACACAACGACAATGTAGTTGTAGCGTGTCACAAATAGAGCATATCCTAACTTTTATGTCCTTCGAATCTATATCATTAGATGTGACAATATTTTTACATTGGTTATCACCTACTCCAATTTTACCTTTATCCAGGTTTAGGACCGGCATAGCATAAGTAATCTTGTATTCCTGTATCCAACTTTTTCCCTTTATCAATATGTGACTATTTTTATATCGATTGCGGAATCGGCTGATTCCCATATGGATCAACACTTGCTGATCCGATTTTGGCATAGAGTCCTGATCCAAACGAAATTGGTTGGATTGGGAATGGAATCAATCAAACTGGCTGATTTAAGATCGATTCTAGCGATTCCTTACTTGAATCGGCTCCCATGGTGGGCATGGCAGCACTGTCTCCTCTGCCTAGAATCCATCGGGCCTAGTAAACCTGGGATCCAGTGACTTCTTGCCATATTGGCAGGGAAGATGGGTTTATAGTGTCCATTGGATCCAATAAGCCCAAAAGTCATTGGATCTTGCACCAGACCCCATATGGCAGGAATGGATCAAGTGGGTCCAAAGTTAGGGGGAGGAAGACGGGAAAATGGCCGCCGTGGCTGTTATTTATGGCATATTGACCCCAAAATAGCTGATAGCTGATTGGACCGGAATCCGATCTAGCCTCTGATTTTGTGGTTTTTTTTTCTGATTTTTAGGTTTTTTTTAAGAACGGACCAATTCTAAGTCAGTTTTCTTCCCAAAAATCAGTCGATTTGGCTAATTTGGATATGATCAGAATTGGCACTCACTGATCTGGATTTCAATTCCAATCCCTCGATCATTGGCTAGAGTTTACATTTACTTTTCAATGTAGCAAAATAGGACGTAGCTGACATGTTTCCTCCTAGGAATGGAGGACACTTGACTAGGTTGGTATATGTGAACGTCAATTGTCTTATTTCTTACAAACATGTCTTCGAGATGTTTCCAAATTCTAGGGCTGTTTTCCTACAAAGAATCGTTGGCTGAATTTCTGGTCCAGCATAATTAAAAAATTTAAAAATGACCACACTATTTTAAAGATGCCCTAAACTCTAATGGTTTCTTTATTCAACCTGTTATTTAGCCACCGTTACGACTACCAGAAGTAAATATATTAGTAGAAATTGCCAAAAAACCATAATTGTTCTGCTCATTTAGTTTTACTGGAATAATTTTTATGGAAATAAATAAATTTTCTTTCTAGGCCGGCTTTCAGCATATCCATGCTTGGGTTGACAAAAATGTCCAAGATATGGATAGAAAATTTGAATTTGGAATCAGATTGAATCAGTCGAAATCGGTCGATTTTTCAAGAAGAAAACTTATCTGCAATCAATCAGGACCAGTCATTTTTTATTTCATTCTAAAAATTTGGAAAAAATCATTATTTTTTTTAACAAATTAGGAATGCCTCCAAAAAAATGTTAAAAATAAAAATCACTTATTTAACATAGTTTCATGTCATTACAAGAGAGCTTAAGATAAATAAATATATTTTTATGGCAATGATCTTGTTATTAAATATAAGTAACACGATATAAATGTAATATTGATGTATAATAAAATATTATTTTTTGTCACAAATATTTAAGGAATTGGTCTTCATCGTTATCATTCTATGCATGTTATTGAATCCTTCACGGAGAGTTGTCTATCATAATTGGCCCGTATTCATATGAATATAACAAATTGACCATATGAGAAAAATTATTGACATTGTTGTATGCTGGAAATGTAACTAAAATAGATAGTTGGAAGTCCTTAGGGGGTTCTGGAAAATTTGTTGTCCCGTACTGATCAAAAATCCCTTGATTCTAACATTGACTTGTCCTAATAGAATGTTGTCTCTATCCCATATCATCAACCCCTTCCCTACTGGTGTGTGCACATCATCTCTGTCCTCCTTCACCACCTCCATCTGAACCAACTACATTTTGTTGTTGGGTAGGGAGAATGTACTCTTCCTTATCGTCATCTGAGGAAGATGTCTGGGTATTGTTTGTTGGACTGACAGGTCCCTGTCTCAATTTCAACTTTCTTTTCTTTACCACTTCTTCTGCTTGTGACGAAGAACTCTCGATTCCCTTGCCATGCTGATATATCTTTTTCAATTGTGAAAAGTGTCCCAATCTACTTCCCACAGTCTTTGTCTTTCTCTTGGTGGGAGTTAGTTGTAAGGCTAGGGTTGAGGTTGGTGCTAGGGTTGCAACTGGAATTGTGGCTGAAGCTGGGACTGGAGGTGAAGTAGCAATGACTTCCTCTTGCATATGCTCAGTTTCTACCTGAACATCATTAAGTTTCCCTTCAATCTATGTATGATCCTCATGATCGAACTCTAGTGGTACTCTACTCAACTTTTCCACTTACATAGTAAGTGGGTGCTCCTCTTAGAAGAGGTAATCCACATCATTTTCGATAGAAGGTTTATGTGCTTCTGCCTCAACTCTTTATTCATATAGACCACCTACAAATCTAGCAAATCTCTGTTCCATAATTTTGGCGGTCTTTGATGTTCTTTATCCTCAGCCAGATGTTGTAGTGGCAGAATATTAGTCTCTCTAACATGTCAAATATTAGCCTATTCTTTTTCTTCATGTGAATAAGGCTCCCTAGCTCCAAAGCTTCTGCTCCCATTATTTTCTTTTTATCTTCTCCTTGTGATTTCTTGCTAGTATGTCTTACTCTCATAAAGGTTTCATCTACTTTTTCAAGATTTGGGGATGATTCAGGTTCAAGTTCAACTCTTCCCTTACTTTTGCCTTTTTGGGTCTCCCTGTCATCTCTTCTTCCCAAAAGCTTTTTAGGCAAGTCCTCTCTGTATTGAACACAAAGTCTCTTTCATGAGGCTTTTCTAATCAGGTACACCCTTATAGCTTTACTGTTCTCCTTGGGCACATTGTCATATTTCTTAACATTTTCTCAAACCCCACTTATGTGTTATTTCAAATGGAATACTTCTCTATTTATCTATTTTTTGTCTTACACTGCACCATATTTTTGTCGAAATCTACCATATGGTCATGTTCCCACCTAATATTATAGGAAGCATATGCATCTTGCTTGACCATTACTTTTTGAGTCCTTGTTATACGATAAATAAGAAATCAACACGTTTAAAAACTTTAAGAAGTTCAACAATTAAAGGGTTAACCCGGAATCACTTCTTGAGTCCTTGCTCGACCATTAATTCTTGCGCCATTCAGACCTAACAGTCACCTAGGCAAAATAGGGGCTGTTCTAATATTTATAGAACTAAAACAGTCATCTAGGCGGTGATTGTTTCATACTTTAAGGGGATTGGGGGGGACCTTTAAGGGGTTGTTTTAGACCTAAAACAATCACCCTCAATGACTGTTTCAAGTGTATAGGAGGGAGTGGGCCATGAATCGGGAATAGGGATGGATTTTGTAAGATATTTTGGGTAAAATCAGTGAAATCAAGAGAAGGGGGAGAAGAATCACCTAAAGTAGGAAGGAGCGTGGTGGAATTGCCGTTGGATCACCTCTGAAATCGTTAGATCATGAAGGAATCGCCATCAAAATTGCTAGATCATGGAGGAATCACCTTTAGAATCGCCTGAAGAACACCGAGATGGGGAGGAATTGCCACTGGATACATGCCAAATCAAAGAGATTGTTAGAAACGCCGTGCCCTAGACAGTTCGGGAGGAGGGAGCATGGAAGGGGTGATTTCGAGCTAATATCATCATATAAGGGTGATATCGGATCAATATAGCGTCCGCATCTACCCCAATACTATTTAATAGCTGGGACTTAAGTTCTCCCAGCTGGGACCCGGTGGAATCGCTTGATTCCATACCAATTCAAAAAAATCTATTGATTCATAACCGATTCCACTAGGAGTCGTGTATCGATTAGTGCTTCAGGCCAAAATTAGATCGACATCGACTGATCTGATTTAAGAATTGGCCGACTCTGGATCGGATTGGCCCCATTTGATCAGATTATGGGTGAAACCAGCGATTCAGACCCAAATTGTGGCCAGATTGGTTAGAATCAACAAGATCACCTAGGATCGGTCCGATCCAGCTGGACTGTGGATTGCTTAATCCCAAGTGATCCACCGAACTCTAAAAATGTGAAATTGGGTCAATCTGGGACCCGATTCTGGATTGATTCCCGGATCAATCCTCTTGATAAGGGAGAGATCAACCCCATTCTCCCCTCCCCCACCCCCGATTCTCATCTCCTCCCTCTCCTTCAAGCCTTTGTCCCCCCCCCCCACAAGCCCACCTAAAATAGGTGTTTCGGTCCCCCTTCCTCCGATCCTTGCTTTGAGCCCCTTCCTCCCCTTTGGTCCTTCTAACTCCCTTGATATCATCATAAAAAAACATTCTTCTGGGGGACGTTGCCCCCCTGATACCCCTTACAAGGGGTGCTGCCCCCTTAACCCCTACAACCTGACCACGCAGGTTGATCCATGATTTCCAAGCGTTGGTTTATGATAATGTAAACATATTAACATATTTCACTATCACTTATGCTATCACATATTTATGTAAGATTTATAATCATAAAATATATTATATACTTAAATTTTATAAAGATCTATTTTAACTTTCTTCTCTTTCTTATATGATAGTTTGTACTTATATGACAGTTTCTTGAAATGAATTTACTTTGTATGGCATTGTTTCATGAAACATCATTTACATTGTTTTCCATTTTTAAATTTTTTTACTCATTCATATGATTTTTTTGATTTTTTGAGATTTTTTATGATTTAAACAATTAAAAAATTGGTCAATCCAGACTGATCCAAGATTGCCCTTTCATTCGGAGAATCGCCGATCCGGACCGATCCTGATCTTGATCTTGCGATCCTTGAGCCATGCAACTATCCAAGAGACTGACATTAGACTCAACAACTAGAAAGAGTAATAACATAGTCAAATGTGTACTTACTAGACAAACAAGGAAAAAGGAGGAGTGCAAATGGCCTCACCAAAAGGAAAAAGGGAATGAAAGTGGCAACAACAGGAACTGATAGTTTTTACCCGTTTGGGAAGCATGAAATTGAGGATTATTAGAGTACAGTCGCTCTTGCACTACTATAGATCCAGGTCAGTAGGGAGAAATCCAGTATGATTATTGCTACCGATGAGAAATATAGCTGATGGACATCCCAATAGGTCCCACAGGAACTTTGCTCCGACATGAATAGGTCCAAAATGGTAGATAACGCTACTAAAACAGACAGAAGATGTCTGACATCTGTTAAAACCTGTTTGAACCATTCATTACTACACTTAAGACCAATTAATTTCTTGATACATATTTATGTTTATAATTTGGGTCTTAATGGTCATAGGATCTCTTTTGGGTGTGACTATAGTGGTTATTCAGTCTCCTGATGGTTGGTTGCTTAGACCAAATTCATCTCAGGTTTTCAGCATCTTTACTTAAGAAAAAACACTGGTGTCCAAAATCATCAGAAAATGGAGCAATCATTATTTTATGCCTACAAATTTGTCATAATGAGTTGATGGCAAAGTACAATTTCTGTATCTTTTTTTTCAACTTCATCTTTTTAGGCTTCTCTCAACTGCCACCATCCACTTGAAATTTCAATCATTTGAATGCCAATGTGTGTACCCTTGTCATCTTAGTATATTTTCTTTGGAGCTTTAGTACTTTGTGCTTCACGTTGTCTGATCGGTTGGAATGATATATAGAAGCACTTCATCTCCTTCTCACATGCCTTAACCATGCATACACCATCATTTTGGACAGTGGTACGCCTTTTTGATGCCAAGCTAGGTGCTCAACCTAGGTGGTCCCGAAAGGGTACTTTTGCACCTAAGCTGTCCTGAAAGGGCACCTTTGTGCCTTGACAACTATGAGTTCAGTTCAAGGTATTCCAGGTTGGGTTCAGGATTGGCCCTGGACTTGGATTCGGTGGATGGAAATTGATCTAGGGCCAAACTGGATTGGTCTTTCAAAAAATTTTAAAAAAAAATAGTCTGGCTCAATCCCCCAATGGAGCACTGCTCTGGATGGGGCTAGATCATCGTCATTTGGCAGTCTAGGAGCGCCATCATTGCTCCGCCTACATTACCCCCCTATAGATGGAGAGACAATGACTCGGATAGGACTAAGTCTGATGTTGCTGTCAACTTTTCTTTTCAAGGTGGCTGAGGCCACAATTCATTGAATCATAGTAAGAAGTAGTTACAAGCTGAGTGTGTAGATAAAAAGAGAACCTATATTACTACCAAGTATTACTATAGAAGGAACTACATGTATAAGAATTTCCATTTGAGGAAATTATATCCAAAGGAACTAGAGTGAGCAAATATTCAATCCTTGATAAAAAGGCTGTTTGTGAAGCACGTGACTGTGTCCAACTTAGGACTCAATACAACTTGTGGTCCCACCCTGTCCTATGATGTAGGGGTGGCAGCGGTGCCGCCCCCCTCCGCCACTGACCAGATCCCAAGCAGGGTCAGATAGAACTGGTCTACCTGACAGCTTGGAGTTCAATTTGTGGAAACTCTTTCCTCCCCCACTCACCTTGGGTTGGCAGTTGCCAATATTGATCCCAGATTGGCCGCTCCTGCAAACCATGGTCGAGTATGATGGCTGAACTAGTTCAACTGTGATTGGCTCATGGTTAGCAAAATTGGCCAATCCTGATCGGAATTGACAAATTCTGGATCGTATCAGCATATGCTGACACAATCTAGTGGGGTCCTATCCAAGATCAGATTTCCCCTATAATCTACCAAATCACTCTTGGATCGGTCGATTTAGGCAATCTGGTAAAAAAATAAAACAGACCAGTTCGGACCCATGACCTGCATCCTAACTGATCTAATCTAAATGGATCGAGACTCAATACTCAGGAGAGACCCCCCACCCCCACCTTGTCAACCCCAATCATCCCCATGTGGCCGGAGTCGCTGCAACTGAAATCAGAATTGTATGTATCTCATAACTTAATAATCTTTAATTGAATTTTTTATGTTTTCTGATTTTCTTTTTCTGTTAAAAATGATCTGGTCCAATTCCAGATCAGATTTGCTTCAGTTGGATTGGCTGAGTCGGCCAATCCGATCTAGATCAGAAGTGGGATATGCAGTGTTCGATCCGGACCCCTATTTTGATTCTACTTTCCTCAGATTGGCCAGAATCTCAGAATCCAGCAAGAGCTTCTAGCCAATAAAAGCTGAAGTCATGTTGAGATTGATCTATAGCCTGCTTGAATCTGGATCAGCCCTGGGTGTTTTGCTGTCTGGATTGAGTGATTCCAATCTGAGTTTTTCTGATTATGAAATCCATGCTTCTCTCTCTCTCAGAAGTAAAACCTAGTTTAATTACTTCTGGCAGGGATAAGCTGAATATGAATCACAATCTTAACCTTTAGGTCAGTCTACAGTTCAGATCTTGTGAATTTAAAATTTATATCTAAAGATAAAGAAGGGATAGTCTAACAAATGCGCATTCCTTGATCAATAAATGTCTAGCAAACTGGGTTGTACTCTGGCTTTGCTACAGAGTGTACCATGCTTAAATTTTACAGAACTTTCTAGACAAAGTAGGCGCAACGCAGATAACCTCGGATAAATTCATGGGTGGGTTGTAGACACGTCACTTATGCTGCTTGGAGCTGGAAGACCAATTTTATTGCAACTGCATAATTATGGTATTATCAATTTTCTTGAGTACAAATTTTGACTCAGGTTTCTACATGACAAGTTCTGCATGGATCAACTTCAATATTGCTACATGAGAAAATATGTATGTTGAGAACAGCTAAGATTCTCATCCATGTCCAGTATAGTCGGAGGAAATAGTTGTCTGAGGAAAATGAGTTATCTGGATCTTGTTGCTGATATTCTGCTCATCTTATTATCAGAAACTTATTAAAAACGTATGCACTAGAAGCTTGCTTTCATGTGGTGATGTCTATGATGATAATATTTACAAGGCACTCAACTTTTCATATCTACAACATTTCGTTATAGCAATTTTTAAACGTATTGTTGAGGTGCTTGGAAAAGTAAAACGGATTTAAATTCCAGACAGATTTTAAAAACCAATTCTAGGCATAGTCAAATCGTCCAGCACTTGAACATTAGTACAAGTTTTCTTTCTTACTTTATCTAAAATTTTAAAGTTGAATCTGTTAAGTGGATCATGATTTAAATCTATTATATTCAGTTAAGGCTTGTATTCTTGTTCTAATTATTGTCATTGATCTCACAATAGATGATCTTATCGTTTGAGCTTCCTTTCGCTCTTGTTCCTCTCCTGAAGTTTACGAGCAGCAAGAATAAGATGGGACCTCATGCCAATTCAACTTTGGTAAGATCACTTTCAACCTAAAACTAACATCTGATTCCTTTCATATTCAAGGAAAACTACAAGTACAGGATGGCGACAAATTAAACATATTATTACTCTATATTCTATAATATCAAATAAAGAGCTCAGCTTCTGGGTGGGACAACTGACAACATGCTTCTTTCGTTACAGAGGGCACTTGCCAGCATTAGTTTTTGTAGTTAGGTAAATAATAGCTCGTGCACTCACTTTGCTGCAATAAGTTTTCAACAGTTTCAGTTTTCAACATATAAGATGTAACATCTCAATTTGAGAATATGATAAGAGCTTAGATCAGTAGATCATTAACTTCGATTAACCACTTCTCATAGGTTGAGTTCAAAAGATGTTCAAAGTGTGTTTTGTCGCGAGTAATCTCGGAATGAGTGACTTCTTAAATAGACTACTAATTAACATGGTTGTTGGACTAATGAACCATTGCATCAGATACAAAGATCTGCCTAATTGCTTCCAGTAACAATTCCAAACTAATAATAAAAAACGTTTTATGGTGTAGTATTTTCAGATCCCTGTTTTTCATTTTCTGCAGGTATCAGTAATCACATGGGTCATTGGCTCATTGATCATGTCTATCAATATATACTACATAGTCACAAGCTTCACCAAGCTACTCTTGCACAGTGGAATGCGGACTATCTCGATTGTATTTGCTGGCATATTCGGCTTCTCGGGGATGCTCCTTTATCTTGCCGCAATTGCCTACCTGGTCTTCCGGAAAAACAGGAACACCATCCAGCCGTTACTTTCTTACAATGCTGAAATAACGCTCGGCAGCAACAGCACTTGCGCTCTTGAAGCGGACGGTCACCCAAGGCAGGACATAGCAAGCATGCAGCTACCTTCTGGAAGACCGACAGCAAATATCGACTAACTTGAGAAATTAGCGTGTGCTTCTGGAGTATCCCAAAAGCTGATCTTTTCTTTCTTTTTTTTCCACCATGTTCGTGCATATTAAGATCAGTGGTCATTCACACAGTGGTACTGGGAGGAGCAATTTTAATCGTTGGACATGGAAAGCTTTGTGAAACAAGACGTAATTATGTTCTTATATAAAGGGAAAAAAAATGCTCCTTTCTTGAATAGTGCTTCTAGTTGCTGTAATTGCATCAAGACGGGCAAGTCAAGTTTCTTCTTATCTGCTTGTGGCTGTCTTTTTTTCCCATGGTGCCGATAAATTGTATGTTTTACCTTTCTTCATGCAGGTGTATGGTGTATTTAATCGTTGTTAGAGCTTAATATATCATGGGTCAAGAGCCGATTATTCTTTTCTTGATCTACTTAGTTGTCCCATGTAAGCTGGTCCGGGCATCCCCCACCCAACCTGGATTAGGTCATTTAAAAAAAATTTGAAAGCTTTTTTCTTTTCTTGTTTGGCCTTTTCAATCTTATGTAGAATTGGCCAACTCTCACTGGTCCAGGGATCAGGCCAACCAAGTTAGATATTTCTCTTGATGAACGAGGATCTCCTCGATTGGAGAAAGTATGGTGTTACTCTAACACAAATTAGTACGGGTACAAGCAACTCTAAGAAATTCATAGACTAAGCTCAGTTAAACAAACAAGTTTAGACAAAAGAATAAAACTCTGACTTATAAATGATTGAATTGACTCATTTAATCATACTCGACAAAATTCATGAGCAATTCACTTAAATACTCAATTAACTACTCAACTAAATAATTTTAAAAATAAATAAATACTTAAAAATATGCAATATTTAATCAAATATATCAAAAAAGTTGAAATTTAACTAAGTAAACATATATATAAGTTTAAGTTTCTTAAACAACTTTAGATTTCAAACTTTATAAATGAGTTTAAACTACATTTCACAAAAGATCCCAAATTAAGTTTGAACTCGAGTTTGAAACGAGTTCTTATTCGATCAAATAAATGAGAAAGTCGACCAGGTGCACTCTTAATGAGCTGAGCTCAAACATAAATGAGAAATTGGACATATATCGAGCCAAACTGGAGGATGAACATAAATGAATGAACCGAGCTCGGGCAACTAGGCCTATTTCAAACTTGTTTGCACCCCCACAAAGAAATGGTAGTTCTTAAGTGCAATAAATGCAGTACGTCAAACATGATGCATGTGGATCCTAAACTCTTCTCTCAATGGTTCCAATATATTGAAAATTCACTTCAGATTACTTTGAATATGAAGCATTTCACGACATTCCTACATAAAGTAGCTACATAGAAACCGTTATTCAATGCAGCATTCTCACATCCTCTCTATTTATTTTTTTCTTAAGAATTGAATTTTCCAAATCCGTTTTCGCTATTGACATCTTCATTTTCCATGTTCCCGACGGGATATTCCCAAACAAATGGGTGCAACGATTAGGTAGAAGAGGACTGGTTTGTTGTTAGGGTTGTTCACTATTCGGTTCAACCCAAAAAATTAAATTGAACTATCGATTATTTTTGTTTGGTTTGGTTTGAACTACTGATCAGTTTGATTTGGTTTTCAAGGCCCTTAAAATCAAAATAAACGTGTAAACTAAATAACTTAAATTAGATTAACTATTTTATTTTAAATTATATATAATATAATATTTATGTATCTTTACTTATAAAAATAAATTTATTTTAAGAGATTTTAGGACAAAATTAATGAAATGTGTAAACATATACACTAGAATTAAATAGAATGTGATTTAAAATGAACAAAATGAAATTCTATATTGGCATATCTGCTCTACTCTAATAAAATTATAGTTTGAACCGGACCAAACCGAATTGATTTGGTTCAATTTGGTTTAGTTTGGAAGATAGTTTGGTTTGGTATGAGAAAAAATAGTAAAAAATTTAAACCAAACCAAACCATGAATACCCTTATTTGTTATTTTGTCAAAGAAAAAATTATTTTTCCCAATTAGGAGAAGAAAGTCTTCCCAAGGTAGATATGAAAGAAACAAAAACAAAACGAATTTGGCGACCTTATGAAAAATAGTTTGAAATTTAAAAGAAAACGTATTGTTATGACTTGGCGTGGCATGTATGGCGTTATTTCTAAAGGAGTTTGGATCACCTTAGTTCTCGGGTGGAGGGAACTCCCACAATCCCCAACCCAGCAATGTCACATTATATTCGGTTCAATGATCCAATCTAGCTCATCAGGCATGGCTGCGATTAAGGCGAAAAGCAGACACCATACGTTGTCAAGTTAACGGTGACCACCCTGTTCCATCGGTCTTGTCGCCTTCGTAACACGAAATGATGATTGTCGACATCGACCTTCATGACATGATCAATTGGGTTTGAAACTTATGAAAAGTTGTGTTTAGGTGGAGGAGAAAAAGGAGAGAACTCGAAGCTTAAAGGTTGTGGTTTGAAGAAGTTTGAGTGCTCATTGGTATGCCTCTCGTTGTCATCGCCTTCTTCCTCCCATGGTGTTCTTTTGACACTATCACTGTCGCCAAACCATGGTAGTCACACTGGATCCCTTGCATTCTTCATATTTCCCAGAAATTAAAGGTTCATTCTAAACCCCGCAAGGAATCACATTTTTTTGTTGCCTGAAGTTATGACATTACTGAAGATAATGTGGTTACTCTTGGTTATTAAGCCAAGAGTAACTCATTACCGACCCATGACTAACCCCTTCTGACCCATGACTGACCCATTACTAACCCCGAAGTAAGTCCTTATAAGGTGTTTGGTTCCACTTTTGTACCTTTCTTTTATCTTATTTTAAAAAATAGGAAAGATATGATGTTTGGTTGATTTTTTAGTGCTCTTTCTTTTTTAAAATTGGTATCACTTCTTTGCTTCTTCTCTTTTGAAGACAGGACTGTTTTATTTTTGGAAGAGAGTCGGCTCTCTTGCACCATCCCACTTCTCGTCTCACGGCCGACGATCGTGTCGGAGCGTGATGTATCGGGGGGGGGGGGGGGGCTTTGGGGTCGCCGTTGCTCACCGTCACGGGGTGGCCAACCGCCACAGAACGTCGCCACTGCTAGGGGGCTTTGGGGGCCAACTGCGACAGAATGTTGCCATGGGGGGGCTTTTCATTGGCGCCAAGGGCGGCCAACCGTGACAAAACGCCAGGCCCGAGGGGTTTTCCGTTGGCGATGATGGCATGATGGCATAGGGTGTTGGCAATAGAATGCCAAACTAGTTTCGTTGGCACCGGGAGGGGGGCTTTTCGTTGACTCCGGGTTTGGGGGGCTCCTAACCAATGAGCACAACAGAGGGAAGCATGATGCCGTCCATGGGGTGATGATGGCATGATGGCTCGACAGAGGCAGAGGCGAGCGATTGTCATGATTTGAGCTTGATAGATGACTGAGTTTATTTTGAGTTGATCAATATTTTGACATAATGAAAATTGTCGTATGTGATTCATTTTTTATAGTTCATTGATATTAAATAGTTATGATTTTTTTTGTATTGACATTTTTAATGTGTGTGATAAAAATTTTGATTTTAAAAATATAGTCAAACACTGCTCTATTAATTTTAAAATTGGTGACAGTTTTACCAAACACAAAAGAGTTCTACTTTTCTAATTTTAAATTTAAAAATAAAAGATTAGGTGTTCTTGATTTCAAAAAAAAGATTGTCTCAAAATTAAAATAGCTTCCAAACACCCTATTACTAACCTGTCAATAACTCATTATTGACTCCTAAGAAAGTTGTTACTGAGCCATCAATAACCTATTATCGAACCATGAATAACTCATTACTGACCCATCAATAAGCCATTACTGAACCCTGAATAACTTGTTACCGACCCATGAGTAAGTTGTTACTATGAAGCAGTTTACCGAACCTTGACTAACCCATTACTGGCCCATCACCAAGCCGTTGTCGAACACTAACTAACCCATTACAAACCCATGAGTAAGTTGTTACTAACCGATGACCAAAACGTTATTGAACCTTGAGTAAGTCATTATCGAACCCTGAGTAAGTCGTTATTGACCAATGGCGATCATAGCGGCGGCGTTGCCTTCTTTCTCCCATGTCAATCACATTGGTGCCCTTGAGTTCTTCTTCGACAGATTTGGAATAGCGAGTTCATCCCGAACCCCAATAAGGAATCACATTTTTTCTTGCCCAAAGTTATCTTCACCCCATTGTTTATGCTATAAAATAAAGTTTTTTGTATTATGAACAAAGATTTCGTCATTTTCATCAAAGGTGCACTTAAAAGGTTTAACATATCTTCAAGGGTGTTACTTAGAGGTGTAGTATTTTACTAAATTGTTACGTGTTCTTACCAGTAGGTTCTTTTTATTGATGTTTTAATGAAAGAGTCACATAAAATATTACACTTGCATACATGACTAACCCTCCAAGATAGAAGTTTAGAAACCCTTTGACTAACCCAATTTATTTATTTGTAGGTCATCTAGGGTTAGGAAAATCATGACACCGAGACTTGTCCATGATTCTATGTTTAAAAATGTTGAAGATGCATATGTAGCATTCGTTGTTTATGTAAAACATGTTGGGTTTAGTGTTAGAAAGAAATTTTATAAAAGGACAAGTAAGGTGTTTTAAGAAGAACACAGTTTATATGTTCTAAACATGGTTAGAGGAAAAAAGATCTAAGATACTCTAATATTGTTATTCATCAGGTAGAGACTCAAATGTGTTGATTAGCTGAGATTACTTTTGCCCTTCACATCAATGGGTTGTTTAAGGTTGCATGGTGGGACATAAAGTATAATCATGAACTAGAAACTCCATCTACGGCACATATGCTTAGATCCCATAGAAAATTGTAGAAATTCAAGCTTTTGTTGCAGACATTAGGGAGAGTAGTGGTCTAAGACCTATGTTTTTTGGGCAGATTCAAGAATGTGTTTGGATTATGAAAGGTTTGGTGTTGTCCTATGTTTTGACACAACATATACGACCAGCAAATATGGGAGGCCTTTCGCTCCTTTTGGTAGGTGTAAACCATTATAAGTAGATTGTGATCTTTGGTATTGCTCTATTGTATGATGAGATCGTCATATTTAGATGGCTTTTCAACACCTTTTAGACACACTTATTTGGCTTTATTTAGAGCTTAAACCCTTATTCTATTAGCAACATCCCTTTTAAACCATTAAAATCAAGTTGAACCATCCTTTTAGATGAGCTGAGAAGCTTATTGGAAATTTGAGGACGAGTTGTTGATCACTAGTCGAATCTGGGTTTGCCGAGCGAGGACCATTATGTCATGTCCTTTCGTTAAGTCATTGTACATTTTTTTCTTACCATTAGGGTTTCCTAGTTGTTGTCAAGTCATTCTGATTAATAATGGGGTGGCATTGAGCACACCAAATTTGTCCCATCATTTTTGGTCATCAACCCAAGTTGTACGGGTTGTCACCGGCACTTTCAATCATTATGAGTTCTTCAGGTCATCCCCAGCTCTTCTGAGCATCTTTCAAATTTTTTTGGGTTCCTCCAGTCATTTACAACCATCAACCCGAGTTGTATGGGTTGCCGCCGGCTCTTTCGGTCATTATGAGTTATTCGGGTCATCCCCAGCTCTTCCAGGTATCTTTTCGAGTTTTTTGGGTTCCTCCCATCATTTTCGATCGTCAACCTGAGTTGTACAGGTTGCCACTAGCTTTTCTAGTCATTCTGAGTTCTTCGGGTCATGCCCGGCCCTTCTGAGCATCTCTTTGAGCTTTCCGGGTTCCTCCCGTTGCTTTTGGTCATCAACCCGAGTTGTATAGGTTGTCACCGGCTTTACCGATTATTTCAAGTTCTTCGGGTCACCCCCGACTCTTTCAAGTGTCTTTTCGAGTTTTCAGGGTTTCTTCCATCATTTCCGGTTGTCAACCCAAGTTATATGGGTTGCCGCCAGCTTTTTTAGTCATTCCGAGTTCTTTGGGTCATGCCCGGCCCTTCCAAGCATCTCTCAGAGTTTTCTGGGTTCCTCCCATCATTTCTAGCCGTCAACCCGAGTTGTACAAGTTGTCGCCGACTCTTTTGATCATTATGAGTTCTTCGGGTCATCCCCGACTCTTCCATGTATCTTTTCAAGTTTTTCGAGTTTCTCCCGTCATATCCAATCATCAACCCGAGTTGTACGAGTTGCCACCAGCATTTTTGGTCATTCCGAGTTCTTCATGTCATGCCCGGTCTTTCTGAGCATCTCTCTGAGTTTTCCGGGTTCCTCCTATCATTTTCGATTGTCAACCCGAGTTGTACGGGTTGCCGTCAGCTTTTCCAGTTATTCCGAGTTCTTCGGGTCATCCCTAACTCTGCCGAGCAGCTTTCTAAGTTTTCAGATTTCTCCTATCTTTTATGGTCATCAACCTGAGTTGTACGGGTTGTTACTGACTTTCTATGTCATTCTGAAGTTTTTTGCGTTATCGTCGGCTTTTCTGAGTTTCGGGTCACCATTCCAGCCTTCGGTGCCACCGGTAGGATAAACCGAAAGTTACAGTCTCATATGGAAGTCGTGTATATGTTCCAGCTGTTTATCAATTTGGGAAGCTGCATTTGCGAGTCATCTTTCATATGCAACAAACAGGAGTCAAAACGGACAACCTGTTTGCAAGTTACGGCTCGCAAACGTAGGGCATACAGGAGAGATAACTGAATGCACCCTCGAACTGGGGGCGCGGTTAGCGCACCTTCACCTTGAGAGCGTGGTATGCGCGCTCAGCCCGAGGGCACGGTTAGCAGGCCCCAGACTAAGGGTGCATTCGGTTCTGAAAACTTGAAACTTGCCTTGATTTTGGCTTTCCAAACTGGTTTTAGAAAAGTTTCCCCTCTTAAAATGATTATTTTGACCGTGCCCTTGGGTCGGGGGCTGGTTCATTTTGTCAATCCAATTTTTAGCATGTTTTCAAAATTTCCCGAATTTTTTAGCAATGACACGCTGAACGCGATCTCAAAGTGAGGGCATGCCCACCACGCCCTCGGTCCAAGGGCGCGGACTGCACGCCCCCAGGGTGAGGGCGTGGCCACTGCACCCCAAACCATGGGCGCATTCAGTATGTTTTCCTATTTTGCACCAATTTTGATTCTTTATAAATTTTGGCCTTTGGGGTACGATCCAAGGGGACTCTCCTTGTCCTTCAGCCACCCTAGGCTCATCCCAACCTTTCCAATTCATTATCTCTTTATCTCGGTGCCTGGAGATCATCTCAAAGTAAGAAAGAAACTGATCTATGCTCCAACGTGCTGCTATGCTGATCATCAGCTTCCACATAATTTTATCAGCACTTTATGGTCGAGATGTCTTGAGAAGAAGTGTTCATCATCGAGCTACCTTTCTTCTCCAACAAATGGTGATCAATTCTGACATCTCTACGACTCAAAACGGCTTCTACACCGGTGCTGCGTAGATAGATCTAGAGTTTTCTCTTTTCGGTCTTCATCTTCTCAGTCAATTTCAATACATTTATTGGTATATTCAGCCTATACATCCTTCATAGAAATTGTTTCTCGGTGAGTTCTCTTTCATTTAAAATAAGAATCATTCAATTCCAATATCTTTGGTGCCTACAACATGTTCTACATCGGCATTGTGCCGATGCTTTCCAGAATTTCATTGTCCAAGATCTGACTTATCAGGTAAATTCAGATTATCCCTCATAGGATTCAATCCAAATTGTCTTCATCTTAAATAATTCTTTTAAGTCTTCTTTATTTTAATACAAATGGGAGTCCATTTTGACTTTCGAATTGTCCGTGATGATTGTTTCAACAAAGTCGCACAATTTGGTACTATTTCCAATTTCTATCCAATTCCATAATTTCTATAGGGCTATATGGACATATTTAGAATAAGTTATCAACTTAGAAACTCTTTCTCTCCAAGTTCTCTGTCCATTTTGAGAAACGGCACTCAATTCTAGCTTCAGGACTACCCATGGCAAGCTCTACATCAAAGTCGTACCAGACAATGTCAACACGCCCCCAAACCAATGGCGCGCCCACCGCACCCTCAAGTCAAGGGCAAGTTCAGACTTGTGTGTTGTCCAACCAGATCGGTGATATCTTCCCCGTTTTAGCTCCGATTTAAGCCATTCAAGTTTCTACTTCTTCGTTATTCATCTAACATCATTTATACATCATTTTATTTAGTTTTTGCATCATCTCATATATCATAAAAAATAAAAAATGGGTTATGGCTAACCCCGAAACCGACGAGTTTCTTTCCAATTGATATTTTTCATGCCACTTTCTTTATAGTTACTACACTTCACTAGTTTTAATTCTTGTTTCACGTGTTTTTTGTGCCTTCTTTGTCTTCTAGTTGCATAGGTACATCAAGCTAGCATCAGTTGTGGACTCTCCCTCATCAGTTGGCCGACGAGGAAGAAGGTTGAACTAGCACACCTGTTTCCCACACTAAGGTACACATAGTCAATTCTTTCTCTTATTTTAATTATATAAAGCGAAGCCCGCAGCTCCTAGCGACCACATATTTTAATCCTTTCATGCTTTAAGTTCTTTCATTTTGTCCTCATTCTCCTCCCACACGACCCGAACCGTCTCTCCGGTACTCGAGTGACGTTGAGAGATGAAAATTCTGAGATCAATGTGAATGTGGGATTGAGTTGGGAGCTTTTCCACTTTTCTTCTACTCCTCTCTCATCTCTTCTTGAGGTGGCAATCTGGATAACTGTAGACACGCAATTTTGGCCTAGTTGGAGAGCTTAAATTCTTGTTTTCGTGAAGAATATTTGAGTAACCTTTCAAGGGAACCGAGTTTTACGGAAAAATTAAGGTTTTTGGCACATTTCAAAGAGGACAATGCCCTGTGTATAAGGGCACCTGGCGCCCTACTTATAGGGCACCAGGCGCCCTGTTTATAGGGCACCAGGCGCCCTATAAACAGGGCACCTGGCGCCCTGTATATAGGGCACCAGGCGCCCTGTATACAGGGCACCAGGTGCCCTATATACAGGGCGCCTGGATTCAAATTAAATTGATTTGACAGGCTGATTTGACTCCCCGCAGTGACTTGTCTTGTCGACCTGACATATCTCATGATGCTGGCGCCCCATATATAGGGCGCTATGCCACATGGCACTGTTTTTCGAAAATGGCCAAAGTACCCTCTTTTGGGCTATAAATAGACCCCCATTTGAGACTAAAAGGAGGTTCCAACTTTGTGCCACCTCAGAGCTCATCCAACACCATGTTTCTAAGCCATTTTTACCCCTTCATAAGCCTTCAAACCAATCCAAAACCCTCTCCCAAAAACCCCAAAAACCTGCAGTTTCCTTCTTCAGAAATATGATTTTTCTCCAACTTTGAGAGCCTCTACCCTCCATTTCCCTTACATCTAGTGCCAAAACACTCTTCCATTAGCTTTAATTGAGTATTGGCTGCTTTAAGAAGTCATTTTTCCATTTTGGAGGTCTTCCTACACTCCGGGGCGACGCCGCGAAGAAGGGAAGAAAATCTACTGAAGCCAGTCCCTGGTGCCCCGTATATAGGGCGCTTTGACTTTGGTCAACGCGCCCCCATCAAGGGGACACCTGCAGCAGGCGCCCCATATATGGGGCACTAGCAGGGGCAGACCCCGTTTTGCATTTTTTTGAGTTTATTTACCTTTCCGGTCGATCTTTTACTCCCCCCTTTCATTTTAACCCTCATTAACATGTCATTTAGCATGTATTGAGCCACTCATTTGCATTTTTCATGCATATTTAAACCTTCTAAATAGGGATTGGGATTTAGTCCCAATCCGGTCAGTTCCTTCCCTCTTGTGCGTTTACATTCGAATTTGAGCATGATACTACACTGTCACTAGAACTTATGGTCTTTTCACTTGTTTCTATGTTTTCTCATGGACATTTTTAGGTAAATCCGGCCGAGGTAGAGCTTCAACCGGATCGAAGACAAAGGACTCATTTAGCTCTCTTCTTTCGGCCGGCCAAGAGAGGAGAAGTCGGAACCCAACAATCTCCCCACTTTCAAAGGTACGACGGTCATTTTCAATTCTCCATTTCATTTCTTTTCATTCTACTATATTTTGGAGCCTTTGGCTCCTGGCGACCACACCCACTAACATCCCATCCACCAAGTCACCAAGGCGGACGTAAGGGGCCGGGAGGGGGAGATCCGCGGATGTCCCGTTTCGGGTGCTTACACCTTTTGGCGACCACGGTGGGACCGACTTTGCTTTAGTGAGATCCTATTTTCTTTTCTAAGAATGTCCATTTGAAAAGCATGTTTACTTTCATTTCCATGTAAGTCATTTCCATTCCCTTACATTGTTGATTGTTTACGTTGCTTACTACTTTCTTTGAAGCATCATCTACTTTCCTTCGAGTTTACTTGCCCTCCCTTTATCTTTTTTAAAAAAGCATGGCAATCTGATTGTTAGCTTTGTTTATCATCTTATTTAATATCGTGAAGATCATCCTAGTTCTTGCCTTGACAAATATGCTTGCCTATTTCCTTCCATGTCTAATTCCGTTCTAGTAAATTTGCTAAGCATTTCTAGTCAAGGTTAAGTGCTCCTTTCCATTTTTAGTTTTTATTTTATATTATCGCATTGTCTTGTTTACCTGCTTCCTACGACATCTCATTAATCATTGTATGCTTTTATTTTCTTCTTGCTTGCTCTTTATTCCTTGACATTTCACTCGCATTTAGTTTGCATTGGAGTTTCGGGTTCGCCCGTCTCCTTAGGACATCCGAGAAGGGAGGCTCTCTCCACTCAAAGCCCTACACATCCAAACACCCCTCTTGGTGGTTGCCAACTCCTCCTCCGGGGATTCCCTCTCGGAAGGACCGGGTAGCTTCCATCAAGACCTCCGTAAGTCCCCAGACGTGAAGGATTCCCTCTTCACTGATCGGGCTGGTTGTACCATTTTATCCCAAAACCCGGAGTACCTATTACCTATCATTGTGAAAAGAGTGACAACCATAGATTGCTCGGCGTTGTGAGAGCATAGGGTCCTGCCCATTTATTTGAGTGGACAATATTTCTCTTAAACAAGCCATTAATTTGAGGTTGAAACAAAAAAAATTGCATTAATCATTCCAAGTCTTTGCTATTACTTGTTTGCAAACAAAAACTGAAAATTAAACAAAAATCCCAAAATCACCTAAAAAGAACCAAAACAAAAATTTACTTGAGGTTAATTTGCTTGACAACTTGCTTGTCTGACAAAATAAAATCAAAACAAAAAAGGGGTAAAAAATCAAAACTAAAAAAAAATCCTTAAGCTTTTATTTGTCAACCTTCTTTTTCTATTGTGTTTATGAATTTAAGGTCAGGTCGAGTTATCGGAATGGCGGATCAAGGATACGAGCAACTACAGTTGGAGTATGATCAATCTTATTTCTATCCTGATGCCGTGTGTGCCGTCAATGAACCCGAAGTTCTCCCCGAACCTAGTCAAAATTCTCCTCAACCCAATCCAAATTCACTTTGGGAGGCATTCTCTCATGCTGACCCTACCCAAATTCAGGCTATCAAAGCCATCCTTAAGGGCAAGTCGCCCGCCGACCACATTCCTCCCGAAGGTGGTCTTCACATCTCTACCCCTCGGTCAGGAGCACATCAACCCAATGTGCCCACTCATGGCCATTCTCATACCGGGCTCATGGCCCCAATTTCTTCTCATCCGGTGGCTAATCTAGATCATCCCAATCCAAATGTTGTTGTTCCTTCTAGACCACCAGTTTATTCCTCTAATCATCTCAACCCTACTCACCCTTTGGTGTATCCCCCAATGTACCCTTCTTATCCGGCCACTTCGGCCCATCAAATCCCAATTCCGGTGCACCAAGCACCCACTTCTCCTCCTCCTCTTATGGAACCTTCGTCGATCGTGCCATGATTAACAAGATCAATCGCATGGATGAGCAGTATAGAGAGCTTAAACGTTTGATCGACACCAAGGTAGTCCATGAAATTTCTCTTCCTTCCCTCCCTACTTTTCATCTACCTCCCTCTGAGATGCCGGTATACCGTCGCTACAACGGAACCGGTAATCCCTTCATTCATATCAAGGACTTTCTTTATGAGTCGGTAATGTGGCAAAATGATCCAAGGGCCCTTGCTTTTCTTTTCAGAAGATCATTAGAGGGATCAGCTTTAGAGTGGTTCTACTCGCTTGACTCTTTAGAGGCGAGTAACTTTGAAACTGTCAAAGCTAAATTCTTGCAGAGATATCAAGATAGAGTCGGACCAACATATTCCATCACTGACCTCATGGCTGAAAGAATAAGAAATGATGAAGACTTTACCAGATATGCTGATAGATGGAGGTCAATGGCAGAAAGGCTTACTGATTCCATTTCAGAACCGGAGCAAGTGAAAATGATCATCACCAATGCCACTCCGGCCTTAAAGAATATGCTGGCTTTGCATCACCCCACCTCCATGAGTGAACTTTATGAGAGGGCACGGTATATTCGTACACGGCTTAGGGACTCACCTATCATGAACTTGTTTGATCCTAGACCCCGAGTTGTCAAGAAAACCACTTTTACCACAACCGGCCCAGTGACTGAGGGCGTAGTGACAAATGAAAACCTTAACGTTGTAGGGAACCCACCTATAAATTATCAAAACCAGTTCAGGAACCCACAACAAAATCAACCATTTAGAAACCCTCGTCAACCTCAACCTCAACCTTAGTTCCAGCCCCGTCAGCAACAAGCCCCGATCCCTCATCGACCGCAAGCCCCAGTTCCCCAACCAGCGCGGCAACAACTGGCCAACTACAACCAAGCACCCTCTCCCATGGCCTACGAACCCCGAAAAGTTGGACCGAAGAGGAACCATTACCCGCCTTTGCCGTACTCTCTCGTGGACATCTTTAATGCACTCATGGCGGCAGGGCAAATTGCATTGCCAAGGGAGAAATTGGAGTGGCCTCAGAATGCCAACACAGAGCGATATTGTTTGTTCCATAGATATCCTGGGCACACCGTTGAAAATTGTTTTCAGTTCAAAGACTATATCCACGATCTTAATGAGCAAGGCAGTATTGACTGGGACCAGATGGGGGAATACATCAGAACAGTGAAAAATCAACCTCAACGGCAGCATGCACCAGGTCGGCAGCAACAACAACAGAACCCCGGCTCGGGGATTATCCAAAACCCTTTACCTCTACATGCACCCGCGCCTGGGAATCAACACGTTAATCCCATCATGATTTCTTCCGAGGAGTATCATGATCGGGGCCAGAATGGGCAAGTCGAGGGAGCCGCCTCCTCCATGCACATCAACTTACTTCACCCTTCTAACCGAACCGTCCACTCGATACCCCGAACAACTATGTCACATAGTCCCATCACATTAAACAGAATGCCCATCATCCGAACGCTATCACGACCCATCATAACACCACCAACCACACAACTCCAATCGGGACGGACCCTAATCCGCCCGGTTAATCCACCACAAACATCACCACCACTAGGACCCATCATCATCCCGCCCCCACCAACTGTACCCTCACGACCTACCTACCCTACTATGCCTCAAACCCCCATCATTACACCCATCGCAAGAGCTCCCATCATTCGACCTAACCCACCACCCACCACTACCACCCTGCCCATAGCTCCTCAACTTGCCACAGTACTCAGGAGTGGGCGCATGTTCCAAAGGGTCTTTCCCCAGGCCGGTCAGTCAGGATTGGTACCAGAAACAGAAGAAGAACACATTGAAGAGCCGTTGCCTGGGACATCCTATGACTTGTTGAAACATCTTGATAAAACCTCGGCACGGATCTCTATCTTAGAGTTGATCAAAAGATCCAGAGTCCATCAAGAGGTTCTCCAACAGTACTTACGGCCGAGTAATGGTAAACGAGAGCCTCCCCCGTAAAAAATCTCATCAGTTTTGGTCCCGAGAAGTGAGTACCCGGCCCTTACATTCACGAAGGAAGAGTTGGCCGACCCGGAAATAAAGAAATGTGCCTTGTGCATCACAGTCCACATCAATGGCGTAGGCATTAAGTCATGTTTAGTCGATACAGGAGCATCCATTAATGTTCTGCCACCAGAAACATTACATCTTTGTGGATTCTCCGAGGAAGACATCCGGCCATCTCAAATAACAGTGACTGCATATGACAATTCGAAAAATCCTACCGATGGCATGATTACATTAAATGTGAAACTTGGACCTCAAACAGTCAATGTTGACTTCCACATACTTGAGATGGATCCAACCTACAAAGCTATTATGGGACGGCCCTATTTGGAAGCACTAGAGGCAGTTGCCTCCACCAATCACCAGTGTCTTAAATTCCCTCACAAGGGACAAGTGATTAAGGTGACGAGCATGCCCTTAGATCATCCATCTTCTCCACCACCACCCCTTGGGTTGCTAAACGAGCCAATTTTGACAATCTTGGATCTTCCAGAAACGAGTAGGCAACACAGGCAAGTGTGGAGAAGGAAAAGAGAAGAAAATGAAACTATTGGGTGGCATATAATGAAGATTTTGGGATACCAGGAGGGCCGAGGACTAGGCAAAGAACTGCAAGGCATAGCTGAGCCAATCAATCTAGTGAGGTTACAACCAAAGAGCGGGGTTGGATATGATGGAACGACAGCCAATGGTCAAAATCTCAAAAGCAAATACTTTTCAGGATGCTTACAAAGGTTTTTCATCAAGAAAGAAACCATTCAACTGGCTGAGAACAAGGAAGAACAAGAGATTGAGCAAGACAAGAGAAGAAGAACTGACGACCCTGAAGATAACTTGTATCCTGAAATATCTCTTTTGTTTTCCACTGATGAAGAAGGTTCAAGCAATGAACCACTCTGTGCCGAACCACCTGTTGACCCACCTGAGGGTCATATTGCCAAACCGACTCGAGAAAAAGTCCAACCAACTCCACGAGGGCCTTCCCTCATTATGTCATATTTTGGGGTCGATGCCCCAATTCACCGTGATGCTCTCCCCGGGCTTCTTAGCCCGATCCCTATTTTTAGGCCCTCAGGCCCAACTTATGGGTCCACGGACCCACTTGTTGCTTTTGGGCCACCGAGCCCCTCTACTAAATCTGGGCCTTTGTGCCCATTTCTTCCAACTCTTGGGCCATCGAGCCCCTCTATTGAATCCGGGTCTTTGTGCCCATTTTCTCCAATTCTCGGGCCCTCGAATCCATCTCCTAAACCTGGGCCTTTGAGCCCGCATCCTTTTCTTATTGGGTCCATGAACCCACCTTCCTCTATGATCGTCCGGCCTACTGGCCCATCACCTCTTTCTGTCAACATTGTGCCCGAAAGCCCCCTCTATCAAGCATTGCTCGAAATCTTCCCCTCTTTATCAATATCTCCGCCTACTTTGGCTCCCGTAGTTGATCTCATCCCAAATCGGGCACCTAAAGCCCAATCTGTCTTTATGTTTAGCACTCCTCAAAAAACAACGTCCTCCTCGAAACTCAAATTTCGATCGAGGAAACATTTCAACTTGCCTCGGAAGGGCATTCGACTCAAGGAGCCACCAGATCCTTGATTGACCTCCTTTGCCCTCCATTCTCTCCAATAAAATTCTTCCTTCCCTTATTTACCTTCTCCTTCTTTAGGTTTAGTTTCCAATAAAAATAGGACAAAAATTAGAGGTAGGAGAGTTCCAGGAAGATACTTGCATCAGTTAGCCAAGAAGAGCATAGAATGTGCCAAGCTACCAGAGTATCTAGAAAATGCGATTCAGCTGGATGAAATACGATATGAGGAGAAGGATAACATTGATCAAACTTTGGGGTTTCTTCCTCTCTCAGTTCAACATCACCTACATCCAACAGAAGGCAATCAAGGGCTAGGCAATCACTGAACACCTTGTCCATCATCCTATCCCAATCTTTGACCCTATCTAGTCAAAATTTCCCGATAAAGAATTGATGTTCATTCGATCTTCCAATCTATGGACTTTATATTTTGACGGGGGCATTAAACTCCCAGGGTAGAGGGATAAGGATTGTTCTTCTATCACCCGAAGGTGTCACCATTCCACAGGCTTTTCAGCTCCATTTTCCAGCAACAAACAACATAGCTGAGTATGAAGCCTTGTTGGCCGGACTGGAGGCCGCTCACTTCTATGGTGTCACTAAACTAAGGGTAATTGGTGATAGTCAGTTAATACTCCGCCAAGTACTGGACAAATACCGCACATCTCATCCCGGGCTCAAACCATACCAAGAATTCACCACTTGTTACATCAAGCTATTCTCCAAACTCGAATTCATTCACATTCCTCGTGCTCAAAATATTCTTGCCGATGCTCTCGCTTCCCTGGCATCTTCACTATCTGTCCCGCTAGGCAGACAGGTTAGGACGATCTATGTCCGCCGACGTACCATTCCGGCAGTAGAAGATGCACAATTCTTGAAAGTTAAAGCATAATTTGAAAGGAAAGAGTACATTGAGCAAAAGGAGGAAGTATCTTTGGTCGAGTTGGAGGAACTAGAAGATGGTGGGAAACCATGGTATCATGAGATTGCGAATTACTGTCAGGATCAGACATATCCACCAGGATCAACTGCTGAAGAGAAAAAAGCCATAAGAAGGGTCTCCCAAAGATACACCATCTTAGGTGGAGTACATTACAAAAGGAGCTTGGCCGGTGTTCTGTTAAGATGCGTAGATGAAGAGGAGGCTGAATTGGTGCTTGAAGAAGCACACTCCGGAGTATGTGGAGGCCATGTAAATGCCCAAGCCCTCGCCAAAAAGATCATCAGACAAGGGTACTATTGGCCTACTCTGGAAGAAGATTACTAGATCTTTGTCCGGCACTGCCATCAATGTCAACTTCACGCCGACAAGATTCATTCTCCCGCATCTTCCCTTCACCCGATTCACGCCCCATGGCCCTTCGCTATGTGGGCTTTTGATGTTATCGGACCCCTCGGTGACCCAAACTCCACAAACAAAACCAAATCCTTCATTCTAACTGCAACGGAGTACTTCACCAAGTGGGCAGAAGCGGAAGCATACGTGGAAATCAAGGCATCAACAGTCTGCACCTTCATCAAACGCAACATCATTTCCAGATTCGGGATCCCAGGCGACATCATCACCGACAATGGATCGCAATTCATCTCCCAGGAACTGTGTGACCTTTGCAACAGGTATTGCATCAGATTGCATCATTCATCTCCATATTATTCTCAAGGCAACGGTCAAGCAGAAGCCACCAATAAAACCCTGATAAAAATCATTAAGAAGACTTGTAAGTCTAGCAAGTTCTTAGACTGGCCAGATAAGTTAGTTGATGCTCTATGGGCCTACCGCACTTCTATTCGAACCCCAACAGGTCAGACCCCCTATGCCTTGGCATTTGGGATGGAGGCGGTAGTTCCATACGAAGTAATCATTCCATCCCTCCGAGTCCAGATCGATCGAGATATCCCGATGGATGAACGCCGAGATTCGCTTCTCGCGCAACTCGAACTCTTGGATGAAAGGAGGCTGGCCGCTGCCGAACATGCTAGATTTTACCAAAATAGACTTAAAAGATTTTATCAGAAGAGGGTGGTGGAGAGAAAATTTGAAATCGGTGAGGTTGTGCTTAAAAGAATATTCGTTAAGCCGGGCGGTCCCCGCTCCAAACTTCAACCTAATTTGGAGGGTACATATGTAATTTCGGTTGTTTATCCTGGTAATTCATATAAGCTAACTAATGCAGAAGGAGAAGAACTAGCTCATCCCTGGAATGGTGCACACCTCAAAAAATATTTCCCTTAAAAACAAAAGTCACAAAAAAATCTATAAAATCCAAGGAGTGAAGGATAATGATAACATCTAACGCTTGCTTGTTCGGTGCACCAACTTGTCACTTAGGGAAATAAGGATAGGCATCATACTGCACACACTACACGTCTAGTCTTGAGTTCCGATGATCGGAAGTCAGAGAAAAAGCTAGGCAACGCTTGGCAAAGGGAGGTCAACCTAATCCCATTCTCTTCTTGTTTCGGTCCAGAATAGATAAAAGGGGTTAGAATGAGGAGTATCAAAAATGCCCATTACCTTAGTTGGAAAATGCCTCTGAAGGCCTGACTTCTTATTAAAAGAAAAGGTGCCAAAAGATGGGCAATGACCCCTCAGGTCAGCAAAAGAATAGACCTGTCTGAATGTGTACCAACAAAAGTCCAAAAGAAAAGGCTCCAAAAGATGGGCAATGACCCCTCAGGTCAAAATCAAGCAAAAAAAGAAGAAAGACCTGTCTGAATGTTGCCCATCAAAGAAAATGGGCTAGAAGGAAGGACCCGAAGAGGTCAAAACCCGAGCGGGCAATGTGGGTATTAGTAGAGAAACAAGTTCGACATCCCTGAATTCTACTAAGGACTTACCACCAATCATCTTCCTTCTTTAACCTCAAAGGATAGGGTTGACCGACTAGGTCCAAGAAGAGCCATAGCCTATCGAAGGCAGAAGGTCAGAAGATCTCGGACTAGGCACTTTCTTACATGTGATGCCTACTCTTAACCCTTAGGTAACAATGAGAGGCACCTATGGCAAGCAAGGCAAAGGATGAGATGGTCGTTTCTTTCACACCAAACCAAAAATTAAAAACCTCAAAAACATAAAAAAATCTATAAAGTCAAAACTCTTAAAAATTAAATATTCAAAACACCAAAAAAAATCATAAAAGTTCCAAAACATCAAAAACATTATAAAACCATCAAAACCCAAACAAATCAAAAATTTCAAATCACCTAAAAGTTTGCTTTCTAGACTGATTAGTTGTCTTTGCATTCATGTTTAATTTCAGTCTTGCATATTTTCTTTTATGCATACTTATGTTTTTCTGTTGTCTTTACCTTGATAATGCCTATGTCCCTTGACAAAAGATCAAGGCAACTTTGCCCTCTCCTTGCAAGGGACTAAGCCAAAATAAAATTCTAACCTCTTTTCTCAAGTGGATGCAGGAACAGGAGAAGGCATGCCAACTTCATATCCCCAGACACTTGGAGGAAGGAAAAACAACAAAAAAATCAAAAATTGAAAAACAAAAGTGGACTACCCCGACCCCTATTAGGACTTGCATTTAGTATTGCATCTATCAAAATAAGTAATATTTGAGATGTTGAAGACCTCAAGTCTAGAGGGGGCCGAGCCTGAGAACCCCTTCAACAAAATCAGTGAGGGCCCAGTCATTCCCTAGGCTTGCGGATAGGCCAAAGTTGAATATGCGGGGACGACGATTTCTTCATGGATGTCCTGACCCGTTATGTTCAACCTATATCTTCAACTATTTTCTTATACTTATTTTTATTTCTTTAAACCCTGCATGCATCATGCATCATCACATGCGTTATCCCACCATAACCATTCCCCGCTTCCTAATAATGCTATAACCTCCTTCCAGTCGCATCATGCACCCTTTTAAAGATGGTCTTTTATAGCCCCTAGAGAAGGTCTTGATTTTTCAGAGAATTGGTTTCCGACGGGTTTTGACAATGATTTCATCGAAACAAGAAGTTTTTCCATGTCAAACTGAACCGGTATTTCTGAGTAAACATCATGAATTTGAAGAACCCAACCTTTGTTGATTGGTTGTCTCCTCTTTACTTTTCGCAATTTACTTTTCAATGCATTTCTACCGGGTCCAGCACACCATGCAGTTCGGGTCCTGGCCGGTAACAATTCTCCCCCACGTGGGATTTTAGTTATTTACTTTCAGTATTGTTCTTCTCTTTAACCAATCAACCAGAGGGAAGGTTTCGATAAGACAAAGGGTAATCTCGGAGTCCGGTAAAGTTTTATTCCACTCAACTAGGCCAATGAGGGCGTGTCTAAATCTACACCTTGGTGTCACCTTTTCAGTCCATTACCACTTCATTCCGCTACGCCTCATTACGCTTCGCTACATTCGCCTACGCTTCATTCGTGTCACTCCCCTACAAAGCCGACGCCAAGGCGAGGCAAGCTGTAGACACGCAATTTTGGCCTAGTTGGAGAGCTTAAATTCTTGTTTTTGTGAAGAATATTTGAGTAACCTTTCAAGGGAACCGAGTTTTCCGGAAAAATTAAGGTTTTTTGTACATTTCAAAGAGGGCAATGCCCTGTGTATAAGGGCACCTGGCGCCCTACTTATAGGGCACCAGGCGCCCTGTTTATAGGGCACCAGGCGCCCTATAAACAGGGCACCTGGCACCCTGTATATAGGGCACCAGGCGCCCTGTATACAGGGCACCAGGCGCCCTATATACAGGGCGCCTGGATCCAAATTAAATTGATTTGACAGGCTGAGTTGACCCCCCGCAGTGACTTGTCTTGTCGACCTGACATATCTCATGATGCTGGCGCCCCATATATAGGGCGCTATGCCACATGGCACTGTTTTTCGAAAATGGCCAAAGTACCCTATTTTGGGCTATAAATAGACCCCCATTTGAGACTAAAAGGAGGTTCCAACTTTGTGCCACCTCAGAGCTCATCCAACACCACGTTTCTAAGCCATTTTTACCCCCTCATAAGCCTTCAAACCAATCCAAAACCCTCTCCCAAAAACCCCAGAAAACTGCAGTTTCCTTCTTCAGAAATATGATTTTTCTCCAACTTTGAGAGCCTCTACCCTCCATTTCCCATACATCTAGTGCCAAAACACTCTTCCATTAGCTTTAATTGAGTATTGGCTACTTGAAGAAGTCATTTTTCCGTTTTGGAGGTCTTCCTACACTCCGGGGCGACGCCGCGAAGAAGGGAAGAAAATCTACTGAAGCCAGTCCCTGGTGCCCCGTATATAGGGCGCTTTGACTTTGGTCAACGCGCCCCCATCAAGGGGACACCTGCAGCAGGCGCCCCATATATGGGGCACTAGCAGGGGCACCCCGTTTTGCATTTTTTGAGTTTATTTACCTTTCCGGTCGATCTTTTACTCCCCCCTTTCATTTTAACCCTCATTAACATGTCATTTAGCATGTATTGAGCCACTCATTTGCATTTTTCATGCATATTTAAACCTTCTAAATAGGGGTTGGGATTTAGTCCCAATCCGGTCAGTTCCTTCCCTCTTGTGCGTTTACATTCGAATTTGTGCATGATACTACACTGTCACTAGAACTAATGGTCTTTTCACTTGTTTCTATGTTTTCTCATGGACATTTTTAGGTAAATCCGGCCGAGGTAGAGCTTCAACCGGATCGAAGACAAAGGACTCACTTAGCTCTCTTCTTTCGGCCGGCCGAGAGAGGAGAAGTCGGAACCCAACAATCTCCCCACTTTCAAAGGTACGACGGTCATTTTCATTTCTCCATTTCATTTCTTTTCATTATACTATATTTTGGAGCCTTTGGCTCCTGGCGACCACACCCACTAACATCCCATCCACCAAGTCACCAAGGCGGGCGTAAGGGGCCGGGAGGGGGAGATCCGCGGATGTCCCGTTTCGGGTGCTTACAATAACAACAAACCCATTTTCAGAGTCGACACACCTTTGTAAGTGTCATGCATGACAAAAAGCTAAAAACTATCTTAACCCATCAGGAGAAGGCAATAAGCAATGCAATCATACAAGAGTTGTCGACAACAGATCATAGAATGTGTATGGCACATGTATCAAAATGTATGCAAACACTTAAGTCATGTGCTTAATGACACAACCACATTTAAAAGAGATTTTCAAAAATGTATAAACGGGCATAGTAAGAGATGTTGTCAACATATCAATTGAATGACGATGAATAGCTTAAAGGGTTGTTCGAGGAGAAGAAAAGTGGACATTGGTGTATGGAAGATTCACATTTACCACACACATGGTGAGTACTCAAAGATGTAAAAGTATTAACAAAGTTCTTAAAGATTACTTAGAATAAGACAAACAATTCATTTATTCTTTGAGAACTTTGAAATTTCTTCAAGGAAGGTATGAGCAAGATATTGTTGACTATAAGATGAGACAACCTTTATAAGATGCATAGTACAATCCATGATTTTGGAGCAAGTAATTCAAATGTACACACCTGAGGTGAACGAGATTTTTGAGGACTAGTAATTGAAAGCTATAAACATATTATTGAAAGTGTATGATGTAAGCACATGTAATATTCAACAACGATAAGCACTGGCATCGAGTATGCATTTGTACAAGTGAAGAAATTGTGGTTGAGTATTCATGTAAGAAGTATGAGTTATGTGGCATACTATGTAGACATGATATAAATGTATTTTTACATCTAAAAATTAGAATTGTGCGACAAAAATATTTCTTGACTAGATGGATGAGGAGAGCTTGCAATGTTACTCTTAGTTGTGCCATTGTAGATGAAACAGGTAGCACTAATGAGAAGAAATCAATGTCATTGAGATATGTGCATCTTATGAGACACATAATGGACTTATGTGCAACAACAGCAAAAACAAAAGATAGCTATGAACACATGCTAAATTTTTTCATAGATGCACTAGAGGAGTCCGCAGCTACATTGCCCACCATCCCTTTCCATGAAGTTGATACCACAGGCACCTCACATGATCAATCAAATGAAAGGCTAGTAGAGTTGTGTTATATGCATGCTCAATATTTCAACCTGGAATACATTGTAAACTTATTCTTTAAGATAACAGGTAGATGTTGAAGCGATTAGTGGATAGGATGAAGGCCCTCTTCTCCTAACACCCAGAATTGAGAAGGGTCAAAGATGCAAAATAAAATCATGCTTGGAGAGAAGAAAAAGAAAAAAAAATGTAGATAGGCCTAGTTCCCAATGTTATCTTCAACTTGTTAGGGGTGAAGACGAGGACTTAATTCACCAAGACATTCTACTTACTAACCCTTCGTTAATGTTGTCACAATAACCACATTTATCTTCTCAAGAGTTCGTTCCCACCACATACACAAATGTAAGCCATTTAGACATGCTAATATATGTTAGTAGACAAATGGGTGATATGTAAGGAATCAATCTATGGTAGAAGAAACTTTTTTTATTTCTTGAAACCATTGCATTTGCCTAGGTCGATGCCGAATAAGTAAAATCGAGAACCGAATATGAAGTAGAACAAGAGTAGCCCATGGGATTTCCAAAATCTCTCACCATAGATGAACAAAGGACATTCCTCCTTGCTAAAAATCGTTCAAGTGGGCAGTCTCTAGCTGTATCCACAAAATATGCTTTCAATAGACAAGTTCTTCCTTCCTCCAGGCCTCGAGAAACTTTCCAGATCCAAACTTGACCATAGGTGATCATCTTCAGAAGGAGAGAGGAGGAAGACAAGGTGCTTGGGACATGCTCTAACCCTATGGCATGTTAAGGTTTGGTTCATAAGCCATTTATTTATAAAAGTTAAACTTTTTTATAAAAATCCTGAACTTCTATAAAATTACACTCATGTTGTCATCTTATTGATTAGATCTAATGCGTATAACCCACTAAGTCTAATAGTCAATTTAGTTGAAAATTTAATTAATTTAGAAACTTTAATTAATTTAAAATAACAATTCTTTTAAATTAATTCAAAACCATTATATAATAACAATTTTTACAATTTTCTAATCATAAAGGGTACATGCCACATCCTATTATGTCAAATGACTTTGGGGAGTTAAACAAAATCCACTAAGCCTTTCTGTCATCAATTATCACTCGAAATTAAATCCTCATCCATACAATATCCCAGTCAATCAAGGATTCAGCACCAATTGTCTTCCCCTAAATAATTCGACTCTATGAGATCCTGTACTTTGGTTCAAATAAATTGAAAAAAAAAATTCCAATTATCTTTAGTACCTTGACTAAGGATTTAGAGTACTATGTCATAGGATATTCTCTCTCCTACCAAGAGTGAACGATCACACGTTGTCCGCTCAATTGCCTCTACCAGGTTTCTCTTACACCTGATATATTAACTATACTGGACCATCAAGTTAGTGATTCATAAGTCAATAATGAAAGTACAAGATACATCTGGTAAAACAACTTTGGCAACTCATGTCAGAGATCCAACTGTGCTATTGAGATGTAAGAATAAGTTGATAGATAGTTCGATAAGACACCAATTAAGTTTTTTAACTGGTCAGTTCAGTGTGAACTCATTTCACTAATGAGCACCTATGCGTGTATCTCAGTGTCCTCACACTAATGACCAATGAGATCGGTCATCCTCATCATATAAGAAGACATCACACACTAGTCTATCTGAATCATTGATGTTCCATGTCAAGAATCATATGACTAGAAATATTTATATCACATATCTCTAGATGATTGATCTCATCATGATTTAATCACTATTGCATGTTATCAAGGACTTCATTACTATATACACTTCTAATAAAATATAATAATGAAAATTTACCTAATTAATTGAATAAGATATTTCTAGAAATGTCAAATCATATCATATAGGGCATACATTTCTATCATAATAAGCATACGAACATGTTTAGATTATGATTTTTATGCATATATGAATCATGTGAATAGGTATGAAATACATATCCTCTTGTTATAGTTAGTATAACTTATTTATTTATGCACCATGTATTATGTTTCTCTATGAAATTTATTAGAAATTAATCATACCATACAGATATGGCGGGCACCCCTTTAGTTCCTAAACTGCAATACACTTTTGGACACGAAAATTGTGAAGTCAAATAATGTCAAACAAGTTTGGACAAGGGACTAAAATATTATATATGCACGATAATGGCAAAAAAATCTCATATTCATTATTGTATGTCATAAGTCGGTGTCCGGATCACCTTAGTTCTTTTTTTTCTTGTACAATTTAAACATTGTAGGTTGTTTATATGGTGTGATCAGTTGTCAACTTTGTTGGGTTGAATGCCTTGTTGTAGTGACAATGTCATTCTTGATGAGCATTTGCAAGAACGCATTGTGTTGTCGGAATCAAAGTTGGCTAACAAAGCTAAGAAGCATACTACAAATTGTGCCAAGTTTTTGGATGAAATAGGTGACAAAGATGGCAGTCAATTTACTTCCAATGACTTCGATTCTGTCGAGTCAAACTTATGAAATCCAAACGTCACTTTTGGATCATCATCATATTTTGTGATACTTGTTTGGTGTACTTTTACTTGTTCCTACTTTTAGTTATGCTACTCTAAGTTGTGAATTTATGGTGGTCTTGGATTTATGCTACATTTAGTTTTACTTGTGGATTTGTGATTTTAGTCATGAATGTTTGTTGATATACTTATTCCACACTTACTTTTAGTCATGGGTCATGGTCAATAATGACTTAGTCGTGGGTCAGTAATGACTTAGTCATGGTTCAGTAACCGGTTAGTCATGGTTTAGTAACAACGTAGACATGGGTAAGTAATGACCTAGTCATGGGTTAGTAATTGTTTGGCCGCTAGATGATAGTAACCGATTAGTAATTGTTCAGTCGCTATATGATAGTAACTGGTTAGTCATGGTTCCGTAACAATGTAGACATGGGTCAGTAATGACCTAGTCATGAGTTAGTAATTGTTCGGCCGCTAGATGATAGTAACCAGTTAGTCATGGTTTGGTAACAACTTAGTCATCACACAATAACGACTTAGCCATGGGTTACTAACGGTTTGGTCGCTAGACAATATAACTGGTTAGTCATGGCCCGGTAACAACTTTGTCATCGGTCAATAACCACTTAGTCGTAGGTTAGTAACAGTTTGGTCACTAGATGATAGTAACTAATTAGTCATGGTTTGATAACAACTTAGTCATTGGTCAAGAATGACTAAGTTGTGGGTCAATAAGTTCAGTTGCTAGATGATATAACTGGTTAGTCATGGTTCGGTAACAACTTAGTCATGGGTCCATAACTACCTAGTTGTGGGTTTGTAACAGTTCGGCCACTAGAAAATAGTATATGATTAGTTATGGTTCAGTGACAACTTAGTCATGGGTCTGTAACAACTTAGTCGTTGGTCAGTAATGGTTCAGCCGCTAGACGATAGTAATCGCTTAGTCATGGTTCAGTAACAATGTAGTCATGTGTCAGTAATGACTTAGTGGTGGGTCAATCACCGGCTAGTCAGGATTACTCTAGGGTCATCGACAAGTTACTCATAAGCCACAACACAACACAATTTCATTACTTAATAGGAGGTCTATATGCAACTCATTCTTGGTCATTCTTGCTTGACATTCGTTCAAACTCAAGAGGAGGTGACTTAGGAACTGAGGTGACACGAACTTGGTGAACCAAAGATATCAGGGTCATTCTTTCTAGGCAATCATTTGTAACAGATTAAATGCTAACTCTACACTAGCACATATAATGTTGTCATCTTCTAGCTACCATTTATGCTCACCCTTTGCAATAAGATGCTCGGAAAACTTCATCATGCATATGGCACAACTAACGATAAAACATAAATATAAGGTATGTGTAAGTTTTTTAGTAAAGATAATTTAATTGAAGAGGTGATTAGTGATATGCTCTTATACTTATGAGGTGGTTGGCTTGGATAATCATTGTCGTATAACTTTTTCTATTATGCCCTCTATGTTGTAACAGTCTTGTAGGATGATCTTGAGTGAAGCAACCTACACATGGAGATACCTTTTGAACAAAAGCAAATAAAATGTGTCTAATAAAGTTAGTCTAATAGTTGTGCAACTCACCATAGCGCTAGATGCAAGCCCGTACAATGCATGGCCTTTGATGGAGTTGAAAATTTTAATGCTTTTATCATTGGTTTCAAAGAAGAAGGTAAAAATGTCTAGAGTAGTGGCAACAAAAGAAGTAGTGATCAGCATCCATGAACTTCTTGGCAAAGTTTGCTATGAAAATGCCTTGAATGTATTATTTTTGGGTTTCCACATTGAAGTCTTCATCCTTCATCGTTGTAAACAATGAAGAAGAACAAAATGTGCAGGACCAATAATGATTGGGGTCCTCACCAATTGATTTTTATAATTTGTTAAAAAATAAATCTATGATGCCATTGGATATAAATTTTAAGTTCTAGGACAAATCTATAATGTCACCTTTTGTGTATGTTACAATATCGGTCAGTGTGCTATAACAAAAAATGAAAACAACATGTTAGAGTAATTTTCAAAAGACACTATAAAGATGTTAATCTCATAGAAATGAAACATTTACCTCCTGGTGAGCGTGACAAGCCAATCCAAACACATTTGTTTGTGTTCCATAGGGAGTTTGCCTAAGATGGTTGCCACCTCATCCTTCTTAAAAAAAGGAGTCTTAGACATCTTCTTCCCACCCTACCTGAGGTGGAAGTGTTGCTTTCTAGAAGAGGTAAGGCAAGTTGAGGCTCTTTAAGGGGGTGGTAGGCACACCAAGGGTTGTACCTCAAAGGGTGACTGTGAATGGTTGGATCTTGTTCTTCCTTTCTGGTCCTTCACCCCAAGGAAGGAATAGTCGAGGGTCGGCCCTGGGTCGGCCGGCCCCCAACCTGGCCCGGTTGGGCCGGGTCGCCGACACGGTCCGATTGGGTCGGTTTTTTATTTTTTTGAAAAAAAATCAAAAAAATCAAAAAAAAATAAAAAAAATAAAAAAATACTCAAAAATTAAAGAAAAATAAGAGATATGATTCAACATGATTCATTCAACATTCATTCAAACATGACATTAAATTGTTCTTCTACATAATGTATGTACTCTGCCCATAACATTGAGGAAGAGTACGACGCATTAAACATATGGACAAATTGATTATACTCATCAGTGCCTCGTATAATTATCTAATGATAAGACGAAAATGAACCACCGTAACTAACATATGAATACGTACTAGAACTATCAAATGAAGGTTGCATCATCCCATAACCCTGCCCTTGATATGATGGACACCAAGAACCCTGTGATGGTTCTAACTATGCACCATTCCCATGTTGTCTTGCCCTGTGGTCAGCATCCTATGTTACGTGGGTATAGTGCTCCTCTTCCGTAAAGTGCGGCTATTGCTATGGAGGGGGTGTCTCTGGATTGGTTCTCCCTTGACCAAAAGTGGTGTCGGCGGTGCTTCCTCTGCCTCTGCCGTACGTGCTGTCATCTCCGTCACTACTACTCTTTGAAGTTGAATCATCCATCGTCTAATATTGCAATCGGATGTTAGGCTCCGGTGTATCTTCCCTTGTCTCGCCAATTGTGTCGAGATCAGCAATATCAAGAGGGTCAGTTGCAACCTGTTTACCTTTGCCCTTTGATTGCCTACTTTGACGAGAAGATTGTCCGATTTTTTGCCTTTTCGCCACAGAAGGAGGGATCCAAAATTCCTCGAAAAGAGGAACATTGTCAAGTTCCCCTTGAGCCCATTCCCACTCATCGGGGTTGAACTCTGGTTCGCCCAATCCCTCACGTTCGTTGACCCAGGCTTCTAGAGGATTTTTCTATTGAAATATCTCCTCTAAGTCAATCTTCGGTTCTTGTACAGTGGGCACCTCAATTCGTCTTCCACTTGCTTGTTGTACCCACCTTTGCTCCTCCCTCTGGTTCTCTGTTATCTTCTTCAAATTTTTTAGCTTCAACCTCATGTTATAGTGACAGTAGACTAGCTGCTCAAGTCTTTGTGATGTTAGCCTATTCCTTTGCTTGGTATGAATAGGGCTAAACGTTGACCAATTTCTTTTGCAGCCGGAAGCAGATGTAGTTTGGCTTAGTACTTGGATTGCAACACTAGCCAAGTCTTCGTATCCTGGTGCCCCTTCATGATCCATCCACCAGTCAACTGCACATTATCATTATGTCTTAGTACATAATGATATTAATAAGTTAATTATGTGATTATAAAGTTGAACTTATTTAACTATACATACCTGGACTAAGAAGCATAACTGCTCGTTGCACCCTTGCTATCCCGAAATGAAATAACCTCATCCTATAATCATGCATCCTATTTGTTGCAATAATTGAACGGTCATCGTCCCCAAGCATTCTCCGAATGATTTCCTTTACGCTGTCCAATAGTTCATTGATAGGCTTGAAGATTGGACTGTAGCAATATCTTGAGTTGAAAAAATGACCTGGTAATTGACTAGGGAAAAGTTTGCTATCAGCATCGACTAAAAAGCTAACAATTTGATTAAGAAATTTTATTTGACTAAATTGTAAAGAACATACTAGCTGCATGTATAGGATGGTACAACGTTCTCTCCCATCGACGGTCAATGATGTCCCACCACTTGCTAAAATATGATACCTTTTTCGAAATATCTTATTTTGCCCGCTCAAGTGCATCATAAAGATACCCCATGTCCGCCTTCTTATCTCCATCGACTATTCGGAGGACTTTGACTAATGGACTGACAATATCCATTGTCTTCTCTACGAGCCGCCAAAAGTCTCCACTCTCCAATGTTTGTTCCACCTTCCTTCCTTTTCGTTTGTCTGATGGATTAGCTCTAGCAATCTAGTTAGCCCACCCCGGAGGAAGTATCACTTGGTTTAGGCAATGCCTATGTTCAAATAGGCTCTCCAAAGATATGTAGTGTGATGCAAACCGTGTAGCCCCGGGTCGTAGGAGCTCTCGACCCTTTGTGTGCTCTCTCATCAGGGTTAGAATGAAATTATGGTTATAGATGACAAATGCAATATATTGGTCGGCCTTGACAACCCGATCAATTTGAGGATCTTTGCAAATATCCTCTAACATTAAATCTATGGAATGGGCGGAGCATGGTCCCCAATATAACTTCCGTCTCTTGGCCATCAACATTTGGCCGGAAGCTTTGTAGGCAGCTGCGTTGTCCGTCACTACTTGTACAACTCGATCCTCACCAATCTCCTCGATAATACCATCAATTAAATCAAATAGGTAAGTTGCATTTTTTACCTATCCAGATGCATCCACCGACTTCCAAAAGACGGTCCCAGCTTGACAGTAAACGAGAAAGTTGATCATTGTCTTCTTGGTAATACCTATTAAGAGGATAAAATGTTATATCTAAACTTAAAATTCATAAAGATTTGTATCACAATGGTATGCTCAAAAGGACTAACATGTCCAACCGTCGGTCATCAATATGCATCCACGTTCGTCTCAGATATGTTCGAACATCTTGACATATTCTTTAATGTCAGCTACCTCCAATGGAAGATATGTGTTGTAGATCTCCTTTGGAGTTGGTCCCGGCACCCCCTGATCGACGTCTGTTATTGTGTTAATTATAGACTCATAGTAAGGCCCTTTGCAGTGTTAGCTAGTATACTACTACGAAAGAACCATCTGGAAGTTGCCCGCCCGATCTTCTCCTTGAACAACCTCAAGTTCTTTAATGCTGTGTTGATGGTGGTTTTCTTTTGGCGCGGTCGTGTGATGATCGGATCTATAGGGCCAACTGTCGGGTCGTTATCCCGGGTGAGATCGTGGATATATTGTTCAGGGTCAGGATTTGATCCTCTCCCGCTTTCACTTCCACGTCCACTCCCACTGCTAGAACCTTGACCCATAAACCGCTCGGTACGTCAAAACATGTCTTCGTCGGTGAATGACCTTCGGCTTGCCTCCATGGCTCTTGCTAAGTCATTTGTTTGCTATGTTAAATACGTATATTATTGTAAAATATCAAATATTAATTATTACATACCTTTGTCAAATTCTTGGTATTGACTTCTTTCCGATCGCTCTTGTCCAGTGCCGTATATGTGTAGCGAACGTCTTGCGGGTTCCGCAATTTCTTCACGCACAGTGTCCTGATGTCTCTTTGAAGCTCCTTTGGATCTTTCTAAGGCTTGAAGATGCTGTTTAAACTGGGCTCTTACCTCAGGCAGAGTCCGTGTGCACGTTGCAACATCTCCCTTGATACCGGCAAGATGATGTTTTAACCGGTAAGTTCCACCGTATAGAACTTTGTCGCAATACTTGCATTTTACTTTTCTTTGCTCCATTGACACGACCATGCAATGGAGCCAAGCTGGGTCATTCCGGGTGGAGCGGGAAGTCTCACGGCTTGGAGAAGACATGTTAGAAAAATAATCCACAATATAAATAACACGAAATAAAATTGAGAATAGCAAAGACACTGCTTTGAAAGTGTCAAAAACAATGCTTTGAGAGTGTGAACGACACTAGGTGGAGTGGAAACTATCCGAGTGCAGCGGGAAGTATCACGGCTTTGAGAGTGTCAAACACACTGCTAGAGAAAACAATTCGGAGTTCGTAGAGAGGGGAGCCGTTGGTGAGAACTAAGTGGAGGGACGAGCCGTTGACCGGTGAGGACTGAAAGAGTGATCAGTGAGGGGGAGGAGACCAAAAGACTGATCAGTGGGAGGGGGAGACCGAAAGAGTGATCGGTGAGGGGGAGGAGACCGAAAGAGTGATCAGTGAGAGGGGGAGACCGAAAGAGTGATCAATGGAGGGGGAGAGGAGATGTGTAAGGAGATTGGTGTGGAGTTGAACCCTCCCACTTGGGGGGCTATAATAGCCCCCAAGGGGGGCATTTTCGTAATTAAGTGGGGTGGGTGAGTTGGGTGACTGACCCACCCCACTTAGTGTTTAGTGTGGGGGGGGAGTTGATAGAAATGTATGCCCTACAAGCCAATCATATATGATATGATTCGACATTTCTAGAAACACCTCATTCAATTAATTAGGCAAATCTTCATTATAAGCTCTTATTAGAAGCGAATATCATAATGAAGTCCTTGATCAAATAAAATGATGATTAAATCATGATGAGATCATGATAATGAGATTGATCATCTAGAGGTATTTGATCTAAATGTTCCTAGTCATAGGATACTTGAGACGGGACATCAAGGATCCGGATAGACTAGTGTATGTGATGTCTTCTCATGTGATGAGGATGACCGATCTCATTGGTCATTAGTGTGGAGACACTGAGATACACATACATGTGCTCATTAGTTGAATGAGTTCACTGAACTGACCGAATTAGAAACCCTGAATGGTATCTTACCGAACTGTCTATCAGGGTCTTCTATCATCACGGTTGCATGGTTGGACCTTTGACCTGAGTCGCCAAAGATGCCTTGTTGGGTGGAACTTCTGCTTTGACCATTGACTTATGTATCACAATTTAGATGGTCCTATATAACGATGGATCGGGTACAAGGAAAATCCGATGGAGGCAATTGAGCGGACAACAAGGGATCGTCCACTCTCGGTAAGTGAGAGTGAATGTCCTATGGGATAGTACTCTAAATCCCTAGCTAGGGTAGATAGAATAATTGTAAAATGAGTTTTCCAATTGATCCAATTCCGAGTACAGGATCCTATAGAGTCGATACACTAAGGAGTTGACAGTCGATGCCGTACTCCTTTCCGACCGGGACATTGGATGGATGAGGGTTTATATCCATGTGGTAACTGATGATGGAAAGGCTCAATGGAGATGAGATTATCCCCATAGCCATTTGGGATCATGGGATGTGGCTTGTACCCTTCATGATCGGTAGGTCGATTAATCTGTTATCGGATAACAGATTTAATTAAATTAAATAGAATTATTCTATTTTATTTAGGCCTCAACCAAATAGGTTATTGGGCCTAGTGGGTCACACACAAAAGGACTTATCCACAAGTACAGGGGCAAGGACGTAATTTATAGAGATTTTGGGTTTTTATGAAAAATTCCATAATTCTCTATAAATACTAATGGTTTCAGCCAAACCCCATCAAGCCAAGGGTGAAAACCACGTCCCTAGCCTCCTCCCTACCTCCTCCTCTCTCAAGAAGGTGTCCATGGTCGATGGAGCTCCGTTCGGGAAGAGTTCTCGAGGCCGGCGCGAAGGGAGAACCTGCTGTGGATGAAGTTCGTGTGGATACTGCTGGAGACCGGACACTTGAACGGTTTGTAGAGCTTGAGAATCTCATCTCCTTCCTCTCCATGGGATTATTTGAATCCCTATCAGGTATATTTGAACCCGATTTGATCGGTTTTCGGTTTTCGTCGTTCGGTTCTGATTGAGACGGATTCTAAATGAACCCATAGGAATCGTCGCTTATGCTGCACAAAATTTTAATGGACGATTACTTACAGTGGTATCAGAGCCCGGTTCAAGTCTCGGTCGAAACCGACGTCGAATCGACATTATTTCATGTTATTTATGTGTTCCCGAATCTGTGCAAACGTCTGTTTTGACGAGGCCACCATATTCTGTGTATGACTCAGATTATAGATTGGTTGGCCTTGGTAGAATCTCGTGATATAGGGATTTCCAAATCCGCAAACCGTTTGAAATTTGGATCTCTGTAGTGTTCGGGAGAAGCCTCAAAACTTGGTGTTTCTGTCATGCCCGAACCGACACCCGGATTTGGAGATTTTGTGAAATCTCCGTCCACAGAATAAATTGAGGCTTGGAAAAGGTTTGGGAGATGGGTAATATGATTACCTGGCCTTTACCTTTGATATCCAGCTTTGAACGACGGCGGAGGATGAGAATTTTTGAGTTTTCCAACGAACTAGGGTTCTGCGGAATCTGGCGGCGCCGACTTGTTTCTTCCTGATTTACCGTTAATATAGAATTTTTATCTGAAGATATATATACATATTTGGAAACTTCATATGATGAGGATTCTAAATTGTATTTTTGGAGAATATTTGGCTTCCTGGATAAGGAGTTATCCTCGTTACAAAATTGGGATTTCTGCTACGGAATTTGGGTGACCGCCGCCTCTTCCTCCTCATCTTTCGGTCGACTGCCATTTTTACTGGATTTTAGGACGACTGTTTTGGATTCCTTATTCGATAAGGATTCCAACGCATATTTTTTCGGATTTTTCGGAATCCGGGATAAGGAGATAAATCCGATTCTATTGGAGAGATTTTCTCCCGGATGAACAGTGCTTTACGCACCTGTTCGGGGAAGTCGTTCGGCGCACGCGCCGGCGCACCGTCGGTCGGCGCAATCGCGCTGGAGGGCTGGCGCACGCCAGGGCGCACACGGGCGCTCGACGGCGTGGCGCAGTGCGCCGGAGCGCGCGGCGCACTACGCCAGACCCATAATTTTATGGTTTTAAATTGTTTAAAATCATAGAAAATTCCGAAAAATTGCCAGAAAATTCCAGAAAAATTCTGAAAAATTCTATAATATTATTTAACGTGTTTTAAAGTGTTTAATGACATGTTAGATGATGTTTAGTTCTATTTACATAGATTCACTCATGGTTAAACTTTAAAATTATTTTAAAGGTTTAACTTAATTTATTAGTGTCTTAATTAATTCTGTAAAATGAGATTTTACAGAATATAAATTGGGACATTAATTTCTGACCTTGCACAGTATTGGGAATGCATGAATGTTCTAAATAGTTTAGTTTTGTATGTTCATTTCATATAAATTGTTTATATGTTATTGTCATGTTATTTTCATGTTATTTATTTCATGAAAAATTCGACATGCATGAAATTGAGAATTTCAAAATAAATTATATAATTTTATGCTGATATATATGATATATCTCATATAATTATCACGTATGCGCTCTATGTTCATGTGATGAATGTTAGTGTGTGTATGGTGGTGATCATGGACTTAATTGTGCTTGGCTTGTGATTGCTTTTAATTATGTTGGTTATGTTATTAAATGGGGCCTGCGTGTGCCTCCTCTCTCTCTATACAATCTGATTGTACATTCTACCTCCCTTCATTAATGTACTCCCCTTGGTTAAAACCAAGGTTTCTTATTGAGTTATGTACATTTGTGGGGTCTGCATACCCTTAAGCCGCTTGTAAGAGTTAGAAGCTGGTTCGTGGAAGGTTGGAGAGCGGGACCACTTGGAGAAGCACCCTTCTGAAGTGGGAGCATACCAACTCAAGCATCTGAAGCTAGAATTTGCACCTAGAGAGGTGCCTTAGGTGCATGCTTAGGGTTAAGTCCATGATCACCTGATTTTGTGCATATTTGATATGTGGTTGTGTGCTATCTTTTATACCTTAGATATATGATATTCCAAAGGTATTATATATACTTAGCACATATTATTGATGAGACTAAAATAAAATCCCTCCTTGTCATAATTAGGTTGATAAACGTGTGACATTAAGAATGACTCACGTAGCCTTCCGTTGTTATGGTCTTGATGAGCCAATCTTAGATTGGATGGGTTTGTTGTGCTACCACAAGACTCATTCAGCAAGGGATTGGTGATCATGGCTAAGGCATTTGCCGAACCTTGGGGTGGACCATTTGCATGGCTTTGTTGTGCTACCACAAGGGCTGTGTGAAGAATCCATTCTCATAACGTAACAAGCGGGTTTGACCTAACTAGAGTATATGGCTTGTTGTGCTATCACAAGGTCATAACTTTAGAGGCTAAATGACTAAGAGGTGCAAGAGTTTCAACAGGCAATAGTTGCCTACCTATTAAGTATGGGGTGATTTGTTGTGCTACCACAAGGTCATCACCATAAAGTTAATAGGGTCTTAGTCCCCACTAGGATTTCATCGTGATATCCCGTCTTTGCATAATGAGGGTTATGCAAATTCGTCGAAAATTAGTGGGAGCATAAATTAGGATCAAAGACCATATCTTAATTTTAATGAATGTTTGCAATGTTATTTTGGTAAAATTATATCTCAGTTGTAGAATACGATTATAAACCACCATTAGTATGACATATTAGATGTCAAATAGCTTAATGGCTCACACTTCTTAGACTGGTTTAGAACTAAGAGAATTGTTCTCATAGTTGACCAATTAACTATTCTACTTGAGAAGTAGGTGTCTCCTAAATTATCTAGTGATGTGAAAGAAAGATAAGATCTTATCTTATAGACAAGATGCATTGTTTGCCTTAAACTAGATGTTAGTCTCTATGAGACATAATTATAGAGACAACATGGATAGATGGATATGAGATCCATCATGGCTCATATTGATGAGTTAACTAAATGGCAACTTAGATCAACAATACATCTTAATTACTTCTCGTTGGTGAGACCAATAGTAAGAAGTAAAATCATTAGATAGAAATAGGAGAGAGTTAATAGTAAAAGAAGGCGGTCAAGATAATAAAGCCAGAATAAGACAGGATTCTTACACTGTCATGATGATGAAAAGTGGAAGAGGAAGTACAAAGTGTTTTGTATATAATGCAAAGGTGGAGCTTGAGAAGCTTCATGTATCCAAGTCATTGGCACTTACTTGTTTTAAATATACACTTAATAGTATTAGATACTATATGTGTATATCATAATATTAGATACTATGAATGCATCTAATGGTATGAGATACCAGATATGCATCTTATATCTACAAGGAGTTGTAGATGATAACAAGTAAATGAAGGCTTAATAAAGAAGATGTTGACCTACATATGAAATGGTGCAAAAGTTGCATCATTATTAGTGGGAGGTGCAATTCTTTAATAGCCTTATGGAGATGTCTTAATAATTAATATTGCTATTATATCCTTCTACAAGAACATTATATGATTTCCTACTTGAATAAATGTTGATTTATTCTAAGCTATGGAAATGATAGATGTTCTAATAGATTGAATGGCAAAGTGTTTGCCTGTGGGAGCTTAATGAATTGTTTAATCATATTTGATATGTTAGCTCTCATGTTATGTGTGAATATTCCTTTTAAGAGGAAATGGGTTGATTTAGATCAATCTACACTTTAGCTTTATATAGACATGGAGAATGGGTTAATGAGTTATTAGAACTCGTACATCTAGATGTATGTTAGCCCATATCTAGTAAGGCTAAAGAAGAATATTTCTACTTCATTATTTCAAAGATGATGTCTCTGGGTTTGGAAACATGTACTTTATGAAGTACAAAACTAAGATCTTTGAGAAATTATTTGAGATTAAGAATGAAGTAGAGATACTAATGGAAAGAGTATTAGAACTCTTTGATGAGATCAAGGAGGGGAATACTTAAGTACATAATTTGCATATAATAGAAGGATAATAGAATCTAATGGACATCTTTACACATTTTAGCTTAATTGAGTAGCTAAAAGGAAAAGCCATATTATGTAGGACATAATATGAACAATGACAAGCTTTGCAAATTTCCTCTTTGTCTAATTTTGGTTAAGTACTCATTATAACCACTTGTTCTTAATAGGTACCTTCTAAGTCTGTTCTGATTATTCCATATAGGATATGGAAAAGGGGTTAAAACTTGACCTTAAGCAAGTTAAGGTTTCGGAATGTCCGACCTGGTGAAGAAGTATAACTCTAACAAGTTGGAATATAAGACAATGAAGTGTTGCTTGTGGGATATCCAAAGGAAACTTTTGGATATTAAATATACGACCCTTATGTATAAGGGTATGTGTTGCTCAGCTCACTATATTTCTAAAGGAAAAGTTCCTTCTTAAGAAAGATAGTGGGAGCAAGGTATATATGGAAGATGTTCCAGTCCCACAACCCAATAACACTTCTATTAAGGTGCTAGTTAATAATTACACAAGGACTAATGATAGGTCTTTACTTGTGTCCATTCTACCTAAGAGATATGTGAGACATATCTATGGTAGATGAAATGAGGCATAAGATAATAAGGATATTGATCCTAGGATCTATATAGAACCAATATGAGATATTGATTCATTAATGGGAAAAGAGAATAAAATCCGATATAAACTTTATCTATTCTAATCAAGTTTAGAACTTGATAGATCCACCTAAGGATATAGTATCCATAAGGAATAAATGGATCACTAAAGAATAGATTGGAGTGGATTAGAAGGTAGATACCTTCAAAGGTGAGAATAGTTGAAAAGGATATCATTGAAGTCAAATGGTTGACTATGATGAGATCTTTTACCTATTCCATGGATTAATCCATTCGGATTTTGATTGTAACACTCTATGTTTATGAGATAAGCTAATTGGATGTTAAGATAGTGTTCCTCTAAAGTATTTTGAGGAATAGATGTATATGATACAACTATAGGGAATCAAGTCCCAATAACATCCAAGAAGAGTGTGTATTAAGTTCATTTATGGACTAAAGTAAAATTTCCCATAGATCATATATAAGGTTTAATGAGATTAAATCTTATGACTTCGTTAAGAATGAAGGGGAGCCTTGTGTATTCAACAAGATAAGTGGGAGTGCTATTACTTTCTTGACATTTTATGTTGATGACATACTACTCATTAAGAATGAAGTAGGTGTGTTATCATAAGTGAACCTAGCTATCAAATTAATCCTCCAAACAAAATTTGGGTTTTGAGATCTATGGAGATAGATCTAAAATCAATGCCCAGTTAATGTACGTAGTCATTATAGTCAAAGGGTTTGACATGATAAACTCCAAGATAGGTTTCTTACCTATGTAGTGTGGAGTTGATCTCTGTAAAGTGTTGTCTTTGTAGACTTCTTGAAAGATAAAGAGATCACATAAATGGAGCCCTTATGCCTTTGTCAAAGGGTCTATCATTTATATGATGCTACGTACATGATGTAATCAATGCTCTAAGTGTTATGAGCATTCATCGGACGTATCCAAGTGAGAGTCACTTTGGATAGTTTAGAGATATATCATTTGGTACTTGAGAAGCACTGAGAATGTATCTCTATACACTAGAGGATAAGACTTGAAGTCTTGTAGTTTTACAAACACAAGCTTCTAATCAAATAAGTTTGATATTAAGTCAGAATTATGGTGGTGCAGTGAGTTGAAAGAGTTCTATGTGATAGAACACTGTAAGTTCTACAACATATGTAAACAAGTTTACATAGTGGTTGCACACTACTTGAGAAGTAGTCTAGATGGAGTTTTTCATCTACATATTTGATATGGGATTGTCTCAATTTTCTGCGAAAGTGTATCATTGTTTTGAGAAAACAATGGAGTAGAGCCGATGTCTCATCGAAGTTTAGAACTTCGTGGCGATACCATACAATCGGAGAGATTGCAACTTATAGAGATATAATTAAAGATAAAGTATCTACCGTTAATAACATTGCGGATCCACTAATCGAAGCGATTACTCAAAGAGTGTTTGAGCTTCACCTTGAGTGATACAGATCAGTCAAATGGTGATTGGCTTTAGTGCAAGTGGGAGATTGATAGAAATGTATGCCCTACAAGCCAATCATATATGATATGATTCGACATTTCTAGAAATATCTCATTCAATTAATTAGGCAAATCTTCATTATAAGCTCTTATTAGAAGCGAATATCATAATGAAGTCCTTGATCAAATAAAATGATGATTAAATCATGATGAGATCATGATAATGAGATTGATCATCTAGAGGTATTTGATCTAAATGTTCCTAGTCATAGGATACTTGAGACGGGACATCAAGGATCCGGATAGACTAGTGTATGTGATGTCTTCTCATGTGATGAGGATGACCGATCTCATTGGTCATTAGTGTGGAGACACTGAGATACACATACAGGTGCTCATTAGTTGAATGAGTTCACTGAACTGACCGAATTAGAAACCCTGAATGGTATCTTACCAAACTGTCTATCAGGGTCTTCTATCATCACGGTTGCATGGTTGGACCTTTGACATGAGTCGCCAAAGATGCCTTCTTGGGTGGAACTTCTGCTTTGACCATTGACTTATGTATCACAATTTAGATGGTCCTATATAACGATGGATCGGGTACAAGGAAAATCCGATGGAGGCAATTGAGCGGACAACAAGGGATCGTCCACTCTCGGTAAGTGAGAGTGAATGTCCTATGGGATAGTACTCTAAATCCCTGTCCAGGGTAGATAGGATAATTGGAAAAGGAGTTTTCCAATTGATCCAATTCCGAGTACAGGATCCTATAGAGTCGGTACACTAAGGAGTTGACAGTCGATGCCGTACTCCTTTCCGACCGGGACATTGGATGGATGAGGGTTTATATCCATGTGGTAACTGATGATGGAAAGGCTCAATGGAGATGAGATTATCCCCATAGCCATTTGGGATCATGGGATGTGGCTTGTACCCTTCATGATCGGTAGGTCGATTAATCTGTTATCAGATAACGGATTTAATTAAATTAAATAGAATTGTTCTATTTTATTTAGGCCTCAACCAAATAGGTTATTGGGCCTAGTGGGTCACACACAAAAGGACTTATCCACAAGTACAGGGGCAAGGACGTAATTTATAGAGATTTTGGGTTTTTATGAAAAATTCCATAATTCTCTATAAATACTAATGGTTTCAGCCAAACCCCATCAAGCCAAGGGTGAAAACCACGTCCCTAGCCTCCTCCCTACCTCCTCCTCTCTCAAGAAGGTGTCCATGGTCGATGGAGCTCCGTTCGGGAAGAGTTCTCGAGGCCGGCGCGAAGGGAGAACATGCTGTGGATGAAGTTCGTGTGGATACTGCTGGAGACCGGACACTTGAACGGTTTGTAGAGCTTGAGAAGCTCATCTCCTTCCTCTCCATGGGATTATTTGAATCCCTATCAGGTATATTTGAACCCGATTTGATCGGTTTTCGGTTTTCGTCGTTCGGTTCTGATTGAGACGGATTCTAAAGGAACCCATAGGAATCGTCGCTTCCGCTGCACCAAATTTTAATGGACGATTCCTTACAGGAGTCCCCCCATTAACACCCTTAAGTGGGGGAAAAAGCCCCCCCCACTAAGCACTTAGTGGGGGGCGGCCTTTTGGCCGCCAGCGACCTGGTCAGCCGGGTCGCCGGGTCGCGCGACCCGAAGCCGGGCCAGCTTAGAGTCGGCCCGGCTGGACCGTTTTTGGGCCGGTTGGCCTAGAAATCGACCGGGTCGCCGACCCGACGAACCATGCTTCACCTTTGTACCATGGAGTTCATCTCATTGACAACATTAGTAGGTGAGGAATGAGCTTTGGAGTCCAAAGATTCATCAAGGAAGTCAATTATCTCAACTATGAAGATATTGGCACATTACAGCCCTTTAGTGAATGTTGTCTCCACCGTTTACCTCAGGTCATGTTATTTGGAGGCTACACTTTTGAGCGAATCAACCTCCTTTTGTAAATGACTAACAATGTCATCGCTCTTACTGGAGGGTTCCTTAACATCCACGTGTTGCATATGAGATTGAGACCAATGCTTCTAGGCATCTGCAATGTAATGTTTGAATTGTTGCTCTATTGCTCCTCTTTTGTCATTCATGTTTAAGCTCTACACTAAATCCATCAACCTTGCTCGACAGGTATTTCAATTATGCATTAACAATAGCTTGGAATTGTGCAAATTCATGAAGAATTCTATCTTCCCATTCTTTTATTTTTTTCTCCTTCTTCAACAAGCTCTTGATTTAGTTGTTCACACCTTTCTTTGAACTCTTGGTAGTTTGGTCCTTATCAACCATTCTCTATATAAGTTCATATGCAACTGTAGTCAGTTTAGGAGTTGAAATGACCAATAGAGCTTCAATCAATACTTTCACATGATCAACAGTTATAAGTGTTGCTTCTTCAGGGGCTGGCTGTAGATAGCTAAGCACCTATACAAGAATTGATAACATCAAGATTAAAACGCATTATGTAAATGAAATAATTGTTAACACATGCTTACTAAACATTTTATTTGTCTAACAAGACCAAGAATGTCAGTGAAATCAACATTTTTTTCTCTACGACACTTCAAGAGGTGTAGCAAAATCCTCCCAGAAAATGGCTTCAAGCCGACAATGTGTTCAAAGAAAAAATCTTGGGATACATAACGACTCTCAAAGTTGTGATATAGATACATGGTAAATAAAATTTTCATATTGGGATGAAAAAATTAAAGTTGTGCGGACTTACAGATATGACGACCACACACCCAAATAGATAAGGCAATGATTCATTAGCCTTGATTTTTTTCCACTGCATCTTCCAAGCAATCTAGTAGAATGCTATGTACATAGCTAGCCCAATTATAAATATGTATCGAATTAGTGTCTTCTAATTAATATAGAAGATCTTTATGACATGAAAAATTTAATCTTGGGACTAAAAAACATAAGCACCTAAATGCAATCCAAAAGCTAACTGTGTTATTCACATCTTTCGGAGCATTAGATTTTACAAGCTTTTCAAGGATGTGTAGAATGGCAATTTTACTAGTATTTACACCATAAGGGAAAATGGTGTATACTTTACTTTTCCTACTCGTGTCCAAGTCGATTAGTGTACCCATATCAGGTAAACCTAAAATTAAGGCCACATCTTTTGAACCTAGCCTTATCAGTTGTCCATTTATGTTGAAGACTCACCTCCTTGGTGTAGTAGAAGTATTTCTTTGATAATCTCAGTGTTGAACTGGTAGTTTGGAAAATTCATAAAATTGGCATACGGAATCCATGCCAGGAGATCTCACTAGTCAATATGGGTTATTCAAGGATCGGTAATGGGTTATTGATGGGTCAGTAATTGTAAGGAATTGTTCATAAAAATTTGGTGCAGCGGAAGTGACAATTACTATGGGTTCCTTTAAAATCTATCTCAATCGGAACCGAATGACTAAAACTAAAAATAGATCAAATCGGGTTCGAATATACCTGATAGAGATTCATATAATCCCATGGAGAATAATAAGATGAGCTTCTCAAGCTCTTCAAACCGTTCAAACGCCCGGTATCTAACAATATCCACACGAACTTCATCCACAGCAGGTTCTCCCTTCGCGTCGGCCTTGAGAACTCTTCCCGAACGAAGCTACATCGCCCATGGACGCCTTCTAGAGAGAGAAGGAGGTAGGGAGGAGGCTGAAGATGTGTTAACACCCTTGACTTGATAGGGTTTGGCTGAAATCATTAGTATTTATAAAGAATTTTGGAATCTTTTATAAAAACCCAAAATCTTCATAAATTATGTCCTTGTCCCTGTACTTGTGGATAAGTCCTTATGTGTGTGATCTATTGGGAATCGGTCCAATCAGATTGGCACAGAGGAAAATATATAATTCCTCGTATATCATTGACTTGGTCTCGATCGAAACTGAACGATGTCGCCAAAACCGATATTCGAAACGATTTCAAACATGTACCTTTGCGGGATTCAAATAATCCCTATAGATCGGAGAAGATCGAGCATTCTCATGCTCGTTCAGCAACTCAAGTGTGCAACCTCTAGTCGTATCCACACGAGCCGCCTCCATAGTTGGGATCTCCTTCATGTCGGACCTTTCGACTCGCCCCGGATGAAGTCCTATCGACTCTTGACGGCCTCTAGCATGGGAAAACATGAAGGAGAGAGATAGGGATGAATTTTGCAGCCTTGGCTTGTGGGGCTCATGCTCAATGCGCTATTATATAGAGAATTTGGAGTTATTCACAAAAACCCCTCCTTTCTCTATATTAACACCCTTGCCCCCAAACTTATGGATTAGCTCTTATGTGTGTGACCTACTAGGCCCAATAACCCATTTGGTTGAGGCCTAATTAAAAGAATAACTTCATTTAAATTAAATCTATTATCTCATAATAGATTTAATGGCCTACCGATCATGAAGGGTACAAGCCACATCCTATGATTCCAAATGGCTTCGGGGATGAACTCCTCTCCAAAGAGCCTTTCCATCATCGGTTACTACACGGATATAAAACTTCGTCCATCCAATGTCCCGGTCGGATAGGAGTACAGCATTGACTGTCAACTCCTAAATATACTGACACTATGAAATCTTGTACTCGTAATTGGATCAATTGGAAAACCCTTTTCCAATTATCCTATCTACCTTGACCAAGGATTTAGAGTACTATTCATAAGACATTCTCTCTCTCCTACCGAGAGTGGACGATCCCCTATTGTCCGCTCAATTGCCTTCACCGGGTTTCCCATATACCCAATCCATTAACTATACAGGATCACAATACTAAGTGATCCATAAGTCAATAGTCAAAGTACATGGTACACCCCGCAAGACATCTTTGGTGACTCAAGTCAAAGATCCAACCGTGCAACCGCGATGATAGAATACCCTGATCGACAGTTCGGTAAGATACCATTCAGGGATTCTATACTAGTCAGTTCAGTGAACTCATTTCTCTAATGAGCACCTGTACATGTATCATATACACTAGTCTTACCGGATCCTTAATGTCCCATCTCGAGGATCCTACGACTAGGAACATTTAGAGTACATGCTTCTAGATGATTGATCTCATTATCATGATCTCATCATGATTCAATCATAATTGCATGCAACATAAGAATTTATTACGATAGACGCATGTAGATAGTGCAAGTAATGAAGATTATGCCATTTATACTGAATAAGATATTACAAGAAATGTAAAATCATATCACATATGATTGACTTGTAGGGCATACATTTCTATCATGAACCACTAGGCCCAATAGCCTATTTAATTGAGGCCTAAATAAAATAGAACAATTCTATTTAATTTAAATAAATTTGTTATCTGATAACAGATTAATTGGCCTACCGATCATGAAGGGTACAAGTCACATACCATGATCCCAAATGGCTATGGGGATAATCTCATCTCCATTGAGCCTTTTCATCATCAGTTACCGTATGGATATAAACCCTCGTCCATCTAATGTCCCGGTCGAAAAGGAGTATGGCATCGACTGTCAACTCCTTAGTATACCGACTCAATAGGATCTTGTAAATAGAATTGGATCAATTGGAAAACTCCTTTTCCAATTATCCTATCTACCTTAGCCATAGATTTAAAGTACTATACCATAGGGCATTCACTCTCACTTACCGAGAGTGGACGATCCCTTGTCCACTCAATTGCCTCCATCGAGTTTTCCTTGTACTCGATCCATCGCTATACTAGACCATCTATACGGTGATCCATAAGGCAATGGTCAAAGCACAAGTTCCACCCAACAAGGCATCTTTGGTGACTCAGGTCAAAGATCCAACTATACAATCGTGATGATAGAAAACCCTAATTGACAGTTCGGTAAGATACCATTCAGGGTTTCTAATTTGGTCAGTTCAGTGAACTCATTCAACTAATGAGCACATGTATGTGTATCTCAGTATCTCCACATTAATGACCAATGAGATCAGTCATCCTCATCACATGAGAAGATATCACATACACTAGTCTATCCGGATCTTTGATGCCCCATCTCAAGTATCCTATGACTAAGAACATTTAGATCAAATATCTCTAGATGATCAATCTCATTATCATGATATTATCATGATTTAATCATCATTGCATTTGATCAAGGATTTCATTATGATATTTGCATCTAATAAGAGCTTATAATAAAGATTTGCCTAATTAATTAAATAAAATATATTTAGAAATGTCGAATCATATCATATATGATTGACTTGTAGGGCATACATTTCTATCAGTAATAACTTTCTTAGGGGTCAGTAATGAGTTGTTGATGGGTTAGTAAGGACTTACTTTGGGGCTAGTAACAGGTCAGTTAGGGGTCAATAAGATGTTAGTCATGGGTCGGTAATGAGTTACTCTCAGGTCAATAACCAAGAGTAACCATGTTATCTTTGGTAACACAAAAACTTTAGGCAACAAAAAAATATGATTCCTTATGGGTTTGGGATGAACCTGCTATTCCAAAGGAACTTGATGAAGAAGTCAAGGGAGCTGGTGTGACTACCATGGGACAGCGACAATGACGGAAGAACACAACAACGACGACGTCGAAAGAACACGATGGCAATAGAAGAACTCCACAGGAAGAAGAAGGCGACGGAGATGAGAGGCACACTAGTGAGCACTCAACCTTTTTCAAATAGCAACCTTTAGGCTTCAAGTTCCTACCTTTTTCTCCTCTGCCCTAAACAGAACTTTTCACAATTTTCAAACCTAATTGATCATGTCACGGAGACCGATTCAATGATCATCATTTCGCATTATGGAGGTGACAAGAATGATATAAAAACGTTGTTGCTATTTACCGATGGTGTTTGGTGTCTGCTCATCGCCGTTTGGCATCTCAACATCACCATTAACTGCAGCCATGTTCCATGAGCTGGATCGGCACATTGAACAAAAGATAACGTGGCAATGCAAGGTTGGGGATTGCAGGATTTCCCTCCACTAGAGGACTAAGATGATCCAAACTCTTTCACTTTTCACCTTTGATCACCAAAGAGGTTAGCATATGAGGTCACTGGAAGCATAGGATGATGTTAAATGATGTTGTTGGAGTAGCATAGGATGCCGAACGACATATCTTGTGCTCATACATCTGAGAAGAGGAGACAACACCATGTTTAAAAAGAAAAGGGCGGTCTATCTAGAAAGAGGGCAATCAAACAATTCTAGCCACTAGAGAGATACACACAAATAGAGAGAGAGATGATGATGATGATGATGATGTTTTCACCTCTACTTGTTCAAGAAGTTAGTGTATGTGGTCACCAAAGAAGTGCAGGGCGGCGTCGAATGATGTTGTCATTGGGAGAAAGCCCAGGGAAGCCACAAAGGCCACCCAAAAGGGAGATTTCCAAGGTTGTCGATGTGAGTAGTGAACCCGAAGTAGTAGCACAACAAGATTGGGCAAATCAATGAGGCTTGAACTAGTGCTGGCACCCGAAATAGAAGGGTTAAATGGCAGAACAAATAGGTGATGCTACAAGGTGTTGATGCAAAATCGACAACATAAAAGAGTACACCTGCTTGTGAAAAAAGAAGAATGTGCATTCAACTTTCATCGAGGAGAGTGGATTACTTAGACATGTTGAGAAGAGAATTTTATCAATCTCTAATTAGCAATGTCCACCTAATCACCACCATTTAAAATGTTCTCTTGAATCCTCCCTCACAAAAGAAGAGAAAGTAAGTTTGTAACATTGTTTATTTTTTACTAAACTGCTTATATAGTTACTAACATCTTGACTTACTAACTCGTGTGCATACTTATTAAACTGTTCATATACTTCCTAATCATCTGAAAAAAATATTAACGTGAATGTATACTTTCTAAACCGCTTTTATAGTTACTAATCTCTTGACTTACTAACACATGACATACTTACTAACCAATGAATATACTTTCTAAGCATAAAAAAATACTAATACAGGTGTGTACCAACTTATTAACCCATGCTTATACTTATTAATCATATAAAAAAATACTAGTGCAGTTGTATTTTCACTAAATTGCTCTTATAGTTACTAACCTCCTGACTTACTAACCTACGTGCATACTAACCTATGCATATACTTATCGATCATCCCAAAAAAAAGTACTAACATCGGCATATAATTACTAAACCGTTCATATAGTTACTAATCTCTTGACTTATTAACTCTTCCACATACTTACTAAACTACTTATATAGTTACTAACCTCCTAACTTGCTAATATACACACATACATACTAACCCACACGTATTTTTACTAATCATCCGAAAAAATATTAATGTAGGCGTACGCTTACTAAATTGCTTATATAATCACTAACCTCCCAACTTACTAACTTGCACATATCCTTATTAACTGCTCGTATAATTGTTAACCTCCCAACTTACTAAAATGCTCATATAGTAATTATAGACACAATTTAGTAACTATAGGCACATTTTAGTAACTGTATGCATGGAGAATAGGGAGATTAGTAACTATATGCTCAATTTAGTAATAAATAAATAAAAGTTATTACAATATCTCAAGTCTTGGGATAGATCCCACAAAGTATCTTGAGTGCGGATTATCAATAGACACTGTTGATTGGAGGCTGAGGGAGTTTTCTTCCCATGACGTCTGAGGTGATCCACTCTCTTTATCGAGAGGACCTTTTGTAGTTACGAGGAGAAGATAATTTCTCATCTCCACCTCTAAAGAATGAAAGAAGCCGCAAACATTATTGCATTGCCAAACGTATCCCAAAATTGTAGAATCACTTATTAGCGGATAAGAAAGCAAAAAGAATGACTTCTGCATGGTTCCCAAATGGACCCATAATACTTATGAAAAACAAGATGATTTTTGTCATGTACCAGAAATCATGTGACATAGATCTTTGAATGTCAAACTAAATTGATATGTTCAGATATAAAAAATTAAAAATTTGGCATAACGCTTTTAAAGAAACTGGCGCACATCTGAAGTGTATGACAAATACAATGATGAAACTCCGGTGAGTAGACTACCATGAGATAGATATTTTCTAACCTAATCGGTAAGAGTAAGGTTGTCATGTCCTATAATTTGATCCACCAATGCCTTGGTGGACATTGTTTTAACCCTTGTATACTTAATTTTTTTAGAAAAAAAATGAGGTTTAATGACGAAATAAGGTATACTAAAAGAAGAGTGAGACCACTTCCCTTTATCTTGTGATCTTGTCACCCCCTCTGGGGATGGGCACGGTTTGGTTTGATCTGATTTGGACCATTTTTTTTCAAATCGAACCGAATCGAACCAAACCGATTTCAATTCGGTTTGATTTAAATCAAAAAATTATAAAAATATTTAAATTAATTATTTTTACATATATATAATAATTTTTAAGTTAAAAATATTATTTTTATTATTACTATAATAGTTTTTTTAGAATTTTTAATTAAATTAGTTTAAACGGTTTAGTTTAATTTAAATCGGTTGAGAGAATTTTCAAATCGAACCAAACCGAAAGGGATACAAACCGAACCAAATCGAATCGAATGGATTGATTTAGTTTGGTTTCTCGGTTTGAACCGTTTTGTGCCCACCCCTACCCCCCCTCCCAATCATTTTTTGTATAAATAGTCCGCCCCCCTAGCAATCTTAAATTTTATTTTAAAAACTGTTTTGCAACCATATAAAGAAGGTAAACTAAAAAGAACTTATTTTGTCGATTGACATTCTGCTGGATGAACGCACAATGCGCTGTTGTACCTGATCAGTCCTAATTCTAAGAACACGATGAATAGAATGCTCTCGCTAACACGTCAAGAACAAATGAAATTTAAAGGGAAATTTTTTTAGTTTTTCAAGTTCAAGTAAATCACATAAATTGGGAACTCGTACGTTACCAATCTGGGCTTTATGAACGCTTTTGAATATTTAAAATGCGATGAACAACGTATGATATATCAAGATCAGAACATATATTATCTGTACGTTTTTCTATCTATGTGATCCTATCGAGTAGAGATGCGAAGCTAAATTATTCAAACCAAAATATGCATAAAAGGCTGACCGCGACTGCTGCCACCATCGTTCGTGACACTAGAGCGCCGTGGCGTTTGTTTAGACTTAATCTAAAAAACTTATGGGGTGTTTGGTTGCATGATAAGTTTTTGTACACTTCATGATAAAAAATTATACTAAAATAAAAAGTGAACTAACTCATGACATAAAATTATCATGTTTGGAGAGATGTGATTACAAAAAAGAATGACTATCACACATGACCAAACAAAGTGGGGGACCACAAGAAAAAGGAAAGAGGTGAGACCCACTTTTTTGTTTAAGAAGAAAATCATTTTTAAAACATAAAATTGTTATGGTTACGGAACACCTCTTTTAACAAGTTTTCTTACAATTTTTAAAAATTAAAACAAAAACCTTCATTATCATGCAACCAAACACGCCATTAGTGTGTTTGGTCGAAATTATAAGGGAAAAATTATGAATTGAATTCTGTCACTCTCTGATTTTTAAAATTATAAATTGAGTGACAATTCATATCTTAATAGCTTCTAAAAATTGAGAGAAGATAACAAACGAATCTATCTCACTTATTACAAAATCTAAAATCCATTATTACAATCGAAACACAACAAAAAAAATCAAAATTGTTGGAATGAGATTGTATATTGCCACAGATTTTAATAAGTAAAATCTCCATAGTAATCTTAACAAAACAGACCCTCAACTTCATGCCTAACCAAGTAGTTATTTTGATTAAGATGTTTTTACACTAGAATTTAATGTCTACTTAAAGATATACATATACGTTACCTTTATTTATCCAACGATAAAAGATTATATCCAAAAAAAATAAAAAATAATACATTTTATGTTCAAAGGTTTATCAAGATAGGATAGGTACGTTTACACGTTAATTAAAGACTCAATCAAAAAGGTCAAATCATCTAACCTCTAACCGAACCATAGGCCAGAGGTACGTTGTTAAGCCCAAACAAAAGCAATTAAGGTGCTTTGCGTATCTGACGTTATGAACCCATCTGACCGATAAGAAAAATGCAGGGGGGCGAGAATCTATCGGACAAATCAGCTTCCGTAATGCATCGATTCTGCGACTCATCCTGACAGCGAAATCCGGGCTCCGGCGGACGATCAACTCGCGGTTGGTAGGTTAGTAACGACACCATACCCGAAATGGCGGGGTAAGGTTAAGCACAGAAGTGTTGTTTCAGCTTTTTCAAGGTCAAAGCTCATATACTACCATCCTTGCATTCAGTTCCTACCCTAAGTTCTTTGTATGAGGAGGCCCGTTTTGGCATCCACAGCACACGAAGATGTGAACGGTCGACATATATATAGGCTTGCATGCAGACGGTAGTACAAGACGAAACAAGTCTGCTCAGCAGACACCGGTAAAAGATCCGAAAAGTAGGATATAGCTAGTGCGTGGGGTTGAAGCCGCGAGTTCTGACCACTGCGCTACCCTCTTGATGTAGCAACAAACATGCGAATGACTTGCTGGGAAAACCCTCGGCACGCTACAGACAGTTTAAACAGGCATCGCTTGTATAATCCATGGGCGACACCTCTATGGGAAACCGCCGTTTTGTTACAACCCCACGCAATGACGTAGCAAATCAAACAAACAAACCGAACGCAGAAGAAACATAGCAGGTAAGCCACCCATCTTTAAGCAAAAATAAAATAAAATAAGCAGATGCCCATTTAATATTTACCCCCTCCCCCCGTTCTATTACTTGTCCAAGTTGTATCCTAGCAGTCAAACAAAATAATCCCGGCCACAAGTGAGAGTAGGCTTGTTTTAACCTTTTCGGGAGCCTGTCAGACACAGACATGGTTTATAACATGAAGAAATGAAATTGAACGACAGGGTTGAAGGTTGAATCCCCCACCCCCTTCTATTACTCAAGATAGGTGAGGTCGGGGGTCGGGACTAGGTAGGTAGGGTCGGGAGTCGGGATAAGGTCGGTTGGACTCAAATCGACCCGAGTCGGCCGAGATCGAGACCCGGGTCTAGTCAAAGTCGGCCAAAGTCACAATAACAAAATAATAAAATAATAATTTTAAAACATACACCGGATCAAACTAGCGGAGTCGAGACTGGGTCGGTCAGCCCAAAAACTGACCGGGTCGGGTCGGTCGCAACCCCACATTCCATGCTAATTACTTGTCTAAATTGTATCCCAGCACTCAACAAAATAATCACGGCCGAGAGTAGGCTTGTTTTGACCTTTGGGCGAGCCTGTCAGACACAGACATGGTTTATCATATGAAGGAATGAGATTGGGCGACAGGGTTGAAGGTTGAATCCATCATGAGATATTCATATACACCCAAGAAGGTCCAGCACGCCGTACACACACCAGAAGTGCACTTCAGAATTGACCGATGGAATTGCCAGACAAAATGAGAAAAATATCACCTAGAGTATAACTTACAAGCGAGAGAAACATACACATGAAGAAAAGTAAAACAGCTTTCACCGATCCATCTTGTTGATAAGTTAACCATGATTTGATAAAAAAAAGTCCAGCATATGAATAAAGATATAGCAAATGAAACCTGAGCCTAAGGAGTGTTTTCGCAGATTCATAGATCCATGTGCCCTTAAAGTGCAAAGAAGACACTAAAAATGATGGCATGTAAAGGTGGTCAAATAAAAATGCCATTCATAGATGGCCCATTAATCAATGTGAGTGTTTTGAGGTAAGAATGAGCAGAAAAACATAGCGGACTTTCCAATTAGATGAATCAATTTCACTATCCACAGATTCAGCACCACCTCAAACACCACAATGTCCATTGATGTAATTAACAGCCCATTACTGCACAGTTGTAAACGAAAGTACCCGCTCTCTCTTTGATGGAGAGCACATTCCATTCTGAGTTTCCATCCTCCGGACACCACGAGTGCAACACAATGACTTCGCCTTGAGGCCCTCTGTGCCCACCAATAACCAATAACCTGTCCCCACATGACTTGAATGCAAGTCCCCAACCATTATAAGAGTCAGCCCTCACCGGTAATTGTTTCACAACATTCCACACATTATTCACTTTGTCATATTTCTTAACTTCATTTGTTGATTGATCTGCAGCATAAAGCTGATTATTCACCACCGCAACCAAAGGCGGAGACTGAGTAGCTCTGTTGCCACGAGGATACATATTTATAATCCTCTTCCAAGTCCTGGTCTCCAAGTTATACTCCTCACCACATGTCAAGGAATCTGTATGACTTATCATCCCTCCTATCACATAAAATTTTCCATCCATGAAAAATCCAGAACACAACTTGCGAGGCAAATTCATATCTGGTAGTGTCACCCAAGTGCCAAACTCTGAATTGTACAGTTCAGCACATTTCAGAACATTCCCATGTTTGTCACTGCCTCCAGCAACAATAGCAATCTCACCATAGCTGCCAGAGCCAAATAAGCAACGAGGTAAATTTAACAATGAGCATCTAGACCAATCACGAGTCACTAAGTTATACATCCAAATAGCAAAACCAGTCAATTCTCTGCCAAACACAAGCAACTGTGTGCCAACTGCGAGAGATTCCTTGTCCGCATAAGAGAAGCAGTCATCACAAGGCATCCGAGGTAGCCGCATCCACCGTCCCCTGGCAGGATCAAATGCTTCCCATGGCATTAGACTGCATGCTACATATACCCAATGTTCAGTCATACCAAGCCTTCTCCTCAACTTATACAGATAGCCACTATCCATCAGCAACTTGAATCTCTTATTTATGCAAGCAAGTGAAGGATAATCTGATCTACATGTCCAGGCCAGACAATCTAGTGCCAAATCATCATGAAGACCAGGAAGTAGGGAATCATTTGATCCTTGAACATTGTGGTCTCTATCAGATTGTGCTCTAACCAATGATTTCTTCTTATTTAATCCTACATTACTCAAATGACCCATATACAAGTCACTCTCAACTGTGGCCTGTCTAACGTCCTTCCACATGTTGCTATTCTTAACCACTAGTAGGTAAGCCAATAAGTAACAATTCTTTCGAAGGAAACTGTGGTCATGACTAAGCATATATTGGAGACAAGGTAACACACATTCGCCAGATGCAGACATTATTTCTGCAATGTGATTAAGATCTACTTTTTTCCTCTTTACCTTCTCAATATACCGGCTTCTGCACATTTTTACTTCTCTGTTGTAAACACCTGATGCTGGCAAAAGACAGAAAGGTTTCAAAAGGGGAGAGGATTTAAGAGAACAACCCGCTTGTGACATAGTAACTAAAAATAACATAAGCAGACAAATATGAAATAGAAAACATATGGTACCACATGCATGGTGCAATTCTATCAACAAACATTAGATATGTAACCCAGGCTACAAGCCAGTCAGCTTGACCAAACTACACATGGTATCAAAATCATCAATAAGAAGAGCAACTGGTACCTTTTATATATTGAGCATCACACTGCATAAAATGAAGAGAATCCAACCAAAAGAACAAATAATGAATTTAAAAATAAAATGAAATCGAGAATAGTTTTCTGTTTATGATGGCATTATTCTTTAAAAAGAAGGGAAAGAACAAAAATAGTGAAATCATTCAGAAAATTAGACAACTAAACACTGCACGTAAATTAATTGAATTTTTATTCATGAAGGTTTATGCATCTTAAAGATGCTTAAACATCCTGCTTCTAGAATAAAATATGCAATCAAAATGCACTAGTTGGATGGCACTGGAACAGATAGGCACAACCGATGTCAACTTGAATCAAATAGCACTTGCGTAAGAACAAAATAAAGCACATATAACTGAAATTTTCCAAGTTACTTGGTTTGGCAGCTAGCATAAGATATACCAGGAATAAGTGGGAACATTTCCCTTATTCCTGGTATAATCATTCAACTCAGAGATGTGAAATGATGTATTCCTGAAAACCACCATTCAACTTCGTGATAGGCATTGAAGTATAAATGATGAGGATGAGACCAGATCCAGTTTACAGGAAATTCGGAGATGGCATCGTTCGAGTTTTGAGAAAACAACGCATTTATTCTTCTATTTAGTAGTATTAGAGTTAATTTCCTATACTTTCTTTTAAAGTTTGGAGTCCATTTTGAGTCTTTTCTTACATTTCATATCTTAGAAGGACATGTTTGTAAATAGATCCTTAAAGGTCATTTTTGTAATTTGGCTCCTGCTTATAAGAGGAGGCCCATACAATGCAAGGAGCCATCAATGAATGTATTTTTTGTAATAGAGCATCCACTGTCATGCATAGTAGGGGGCTTGGCCCGCAGGTACCCTCATCCCGAAGAGAGCCCGATCACCCCCTACAAAGAGGCCAGTTCCCTCTTCTTTGTCCCCTATTCCCTTCCAGCCTCCATGCTATTCCTTCCCCTTCACTGTTCCAGTTACAAGCTTCTGGTTCGACATCAGATTCTGCTTGGTCCAGCAATCCCCAGATTGATCTAGAAGTAACCTCTGGAGCAGCCGGAGACCCTTCACCATCCAGGGTACCATCTCCCACTCCTTCGCGAGATCCACTTTCTATCACCCCCATAGCCCTCCACCTCCCACCTCCATCTCCGCTGGACAGAGGAACCAAAGTCGAAGACGAAGGAGAAGAAGAGTTTTTCAAAAAGGCCATCAGCCATCAATTCATGGGGCGACGCCCCGGTCCTCTCCACCATTGACAAAAGGCCGGCTTGCTTCTTCACCACCGGCAGGAGGCCGGCAATCCATTCCACCGTCGGCAGGAGGCTGGTTTCCATACACGCGCAGCAGGATTTTGATTTTAGGCATTCCCCCCTTCCCCTCTAGTCGGCCTCCATGTCATTCTCCTTCTCCTTCCCCCTTCCAAGTTAAAGGTTCATATAGTTCCCCTCAACGTTTTCAATCAAACTGGGCATCAAGGCAACATGTCGACCAAAATGTGTTGTCTTCCTATTGGCTTCTAGCAGCACCGACAACATGTGCAGAGAGGGTCCAGCGATCCCCGGACTCCTCTAAGCACCCTAGCAACTGTACAACCTCTGCACCCACCTTCAACAATCTCTCTCTCGTTGTCAACTACATCATCCGACGATACCAAGGATGGTAGGATCGGAATCGGCCACAGGATCGGTGGGTACCGATCTGATCCGAATCGGATCGGATCGGATCAGTCCGATTCTGAGCGATCCGCCGGAAGAAACAACGATCCGGAATCGTTCCGGATCGGTCCTTCAAAAAGTGGTAAAACTTAAAAAAATACCAAAATAACACTCTAGATCGGATTCCGATCCATTCTAGAGCATTTTGGGGGCGAAATCGGCCTGAAATTGCCCCCAAAATGGTGCCGCGGCGGCCGCAGGGCCGCCGCCGCGGTCATCTTCCCCGCCCGGGGCTACCGGGTCCTCAGGACCCGGTAGCCCGAATCCGGTGACTTAAGTCACCAGACCGGACCGGTCCAGTCGATCCAGTGACTTAAGTCACCGGATCCTGGGCTACCGTCTTCCCCGCCCGATAGGGCGGGGAAGAGGGCCGCCACAGCGGGTTGGCCGCCGCAGCGGTCTGTGGGTCGATTCCGGCGAGGGAATCGCCGGAATCGATCCAGAATCGACCAAATCGGTCGATTCCGGCACCGATTCCACCTACAAACACCGATCCGGACCGATCTTCGGTCCGGATCGGTAGTTCCGCCGGGAATCGGATCGGAGGGGTCCGATCCGATCCAAGAATCGGCCGATCCTGATCCGGATCGGCCGATTCTGCAATCCATGGACGATACCCAAATGATGGCCGTCGACACATCCTGCTTCTGCACAAAAGGTCAGCATCTGATTGTTGTCAACTCCAATCAGACGTAGCAAACCACCATCATCCACCAGATTGGGCAGTTTCAGACTTGTTTAGACTGGTTTAAACATGGTTAATTTCATTTCATCAGATTTTAATTCATTTTTAGCATTTTCTAACAGTTTTGCAGCTTTTTCTCCCAATCCACCACACCTTCCTGCATCAATACCTTGATTAGAAACCCTGATAAAATGATTCTAAACTACAAATTCTGGCAAAAGAAAACTAATAATTCATACAATGAAAGCCACTTGAAAGGAACCTATGATCTCTCCACTATCATGGAGATAATGAATGAAGTCAAATAGAAGTACGAAATACAAACCCAAGCATGTTCTGCGGGATCGTATTCCCAAGACAGAATTATTCACAATAAAAAGGCACTCGTAAAAGGTGCTTTCACCAACGATTTATAAACTTGCAGAAAAAAAACCATATACTTCCTCCTCTAGATGAATTGCTTAGCAACCTCTGGTGATCAACCCACCATTAGAAACAGAACATTCTATTATGAAAAATACTACATCAAATCAACGAACTGCCCATCTTAGAAAATTCCACCAGAAAGCGAAGGATGATAATTCAACACATAAAAATCAAGAGATCTGGAGACATGAAAAGGAAATCACCTCAGACGTAGTTATCTACCTCATCACAGCATCGGAATCCGCGACTCCATCGCCATCTAGTCAGTCCCGCTTTTTAAATTAAGAAACAGAAAAGAAAAGATCAGAGAATACAAAAGGCAAGACGAAATAACACATGTTTCAGATCGGAGCCCAGCAGCCCGAGAACACACCACGTGGAACCAAACAGAAAAGAATAATAACGAAAATTTTCCACGGCCGCCTCCCAAATTACACTTCAGCAGGCCTACAAATGAAAGCAAACAAAAACGTAAATATAAGGATTCGTAAGATCAGACTGAAAAAGCCCGGGAGAGAGAGAGAGGCTCCTCTCTCCAACAAATCTGGAGAGCCAAATTTGCGATCAGTCGCCAGTGTGGAAACTTACCGCCACCGCTACCAAAAACAGGGCGACGGCACTTACACAGCGCCACTCCACCTCCACCGTGCGGCGCTGACGATGCCGTATAGAGGGAAATGCTAGTAGATGGAATAGCCGGCTGTCTCCCACCTCTCCACTAACGAGGATAGGCGGAAACTAACCGACAACACGCACCACGCAAGAAAACCGCCACCCTCCGCGTCACCTGGACGGATCGAGAAAAACTGCGCCGCTTCGCAAAGCTGCCTCCGCCGCCGTCGGGACAGATCGCCTAGACCCCATCCCCGTTACCCTGGTAGCATCAGGAACTCTTTCTGCCGCATCGTACGAATCGCCGACTCAAGTCCCGGGACATGACACAGTGAAATCAACCCCCGCCAGCGCCACCTCTGTACGGCTCCCGGCCGTCACTCCCCGTCGGCTGTACCGCGAGCTGCCGGCGCTCGTACCGGTCGCACTGCTCGCCGCGCTGCTCCCCCTCCCCTACTCCGACTCGGCGGCGGAGAGGTACGCAGGGCCTCGACGAGGCGCCGCATGTGTCCCGGATCGGTGCCGGGGCAGCTACCGAAGGGGTGGTGGGGAGAGAGAAAGGGAGGGGGAGCAGTAAATAAACCGAAGGAGAGAATGGGGCTGGAATTGAAAAAGGAAAAAGATTAGGTCGCGGCTCCGGCGGGGCCGGATGAGTGGAGAGGAGGAGGGGGTCACCCCCTGCGTGACCGACCCCTCGGCTTATAAAGAGGGGAGGCCGTCGTCGGGACCGGATCCTCTGTGCACCTCGGTGTGCACCTCAATGCACACCACTTCTTAAATTCATCTAATTACGTGATTAAATTAGTTATTTTAATTATTTTTAAGACTGTGAATATAAATATATATATTTATAGATAAAAAAGAAGTAATATTAATATTTTTTCAATTTATATTATTTTGTAAAGTAATTATATTTTTAATTTAAATAAATATGTATAAAATATATTTAATGTTGATTTTTATAAAATATAACATCACATATTATATATGTATATTCACAGTCTTAAAAATGATTAAAATAACTAATTTGATCACGTAATTGGATGAATTTAAGAAGTGGTGTGCATTGAGATGCACACCGAGGTGCACAGAGGATCCGGTCCCGCCGTCGCCCCCCCCCTTCCAGTATTTACCTCGCCTCCCTGCCGGAAAATGTAAAATGAGAAATTCAATCACCTCGAGGGTAAAAAAGTCAAACTAAGTAAGATGTAAGGAAGTAACTAGCGATGTGAAAGGATCGGAGACAGGTTGAATGCGGATTATGGCATTTATCATGTTAGTTTGATATTTGTTAATTATCAAGAATATGTATATTCGCTAATTATTTTATATTATCTACCGAAAACTATGGTTGCGTTGCAAAATAGTCAGATTAAAATTATTTATTTACTCGGTAAGGGTTAGGTCGAGTGTAATTTTAGATGATGATTTTAAAAGTACGTAAAACTGAGTTAAGAAATCTTGTAGAATTATTTAATAAAATATTTTTAAAAATTTTATTACTTTATATGTTACACTTTTTTTTCAAATTATCTACTTTGGTAATTTTATAAATAATTTGAAGTATATATTAAAATTTTACGGGACTCAAGAAATGTATACGTGATTGATCAAACCTGTTTTCCGATAACCTGTAATAGGAGACGACGACAGATTCCCAGATCTATTAATTATTCTCACAGTCAAATTAAAATTTAAAATTTTTAGAGTTTGTTTGCATCCCACTAATTAACATAGGATCGACATCACAATAGATTAACATGCAATAATAAATATAAATTTACCATATATATAATAATCTAATTTATTAACAAACGATCAAAAATATATTTTAATGATGAAAGTGACATTTTTCACTGACACTGTTAAATCACGAAAAGTTGTCAGATGACTTTTAAATTTCAGGTTAATTTGACAAACGAAGACCGGTAAATTAAATAATCTGTTTATCATCGACATAAGAGTAACGTTGGGTAGCGTGACCAACGAAACAACGAGTAGAAAATAAGATGGGGGTAGAAACGCAACCAGGGGGTTATGTGTAAGATTACGTGCTGCCGGTCGTCCTTGCGGATAAGGCTCTTCTTCTTTGTAATCCCCGCAGCCGAGGTCCGCTCCTCCGCACGCCGCCGTAACGTCGGTCAAGGTGGCCGGCGTCCCCCTCGGTGCGGCACGCGGAGCAAAGCGGGTGAAAGATGATAATGGCGCACCGCCCGTCCCCCCTCGCCCGTGCCCCGGCCGCCGGCCCCCCCACCTCATCCCGTCACGCGCGCGACGGGATCTACGCCTCCGGCGTAGTACACCGCTACAGTGGCGACGCCGCTGTACTTCCCATTCACGTATGAACGGCAGGACGTACCATCTTGGTCGCCCCGCTCGGCGCAGTGTGCCTTTTCCCCTGCAAATTCTCTGGCGGCGTCATCGGCGGCCAGCGCAGTCCGGCGGCGTACGGGGAGCGGGCGCTGCTTACCCGATCCGACGGCCCTGACACGGCCTTTTCCCATCATGATCTTCCCATCCGGGCTTCGTGATCTCACGGCTGTAATTACGCTACGGCGACAGATGGAGCGCCATGCTCGCGGGCCCCACCGCGGACGGCGTGCCCTATCCGGGGGGCTTGCGGCATTTACTACTCCCGGCGCTCGACACTCCTTTCACCGCCATACGGCAGCGGCAGAAATGAGTGAAGGCTCAAGGGGGCATATTTATTTGTTCAAACTTAGCTTAATTATTTTCGAAAAAAAATTAAGAATTCTGTTAATTAATAATAATTATTTCGATCTCAAAATAATATATGTCAGTTTCTATTATTACTCATTCCCGTCTTCCTCCCAAAGCACGTGGGCCTCTCGCCCTCTCCAATCTCGTGGTGAGCTCGCACTCTGATGTGCATAGTTGGATTTAATTCGATTCAGATCGTTTTTTTTTTAATTTGAGCCGAATATAATCATCCGCTCAAATCGGAAAATGTGATTTGATTCAATTTAAATTTAAAATAAACAAAAATATAAAAATTAATTATTTTATACATGTATTAAAATTTAAATTAATATTGCAAAAATTATTTGTATAATACTATAATAAAATTTTATAAATTTTTTTTAAATTAATTCAAATAATTTTATTTGATTTAAATTGATTTAGACATCTTTCAAAGTGAATCAAATTAAGTCGATTCAACTTGATATGAACTAAATCAAACTAAGTCGATTCAACTTGATTTTTTGGTTTGATCCATTCAATGCACACTCTTTGTAGGCACCATCTCGCTTCCAAAGGCGGTGACTCTATCTCTTGCAAAGGCTACGATCTCCAAAGACGGAGCTCACGGTGGTGGCTACGGCCTACGGGTAGTGTTGTCTTTTTCGTGTGAATCATTCGTGGTAATACTTTTTCTTCTCTCCAGTGCTATTCTTTTTCTTTATGTTTGGATTTGCCTAGAACTTCCATTGGGAGGGCCCGTTAGAAGAAGGGATGCAATCGAGTCGAGCTGAGTCGAGTAGGGCACTGTTCGAGTTCGGCTCGTTCAATTATTTAGACGTTCGAACTCGGCTCTATACTCGATGAACTTTCAAAAATTTTGTTCAAACTTGACTCGATTTAAGATCAACGAATTCGAGCTCGACTCATCGAGCCGTCGAGCCGCTCGTTTACGTAAACGAGCCAACTTAGTTCGAACTCAATTTTAACTCATTTTTGAACTCGAGATTGAGCTCGTTTACTTAAAATTAGAGTTCAAACATTAAAAAATATTTTAAATTACTATTTAAACATAAAAATATAACTTTATATAATATTAAAAATATAAAAATATAAAAAATATAATATATCTTAATTTAATTATTTAAATAAAATAGTTGATCGAGTAATTAATCAAATACTTAATCGAGTATTTTATTGAACACTTAAACGAGCTACTCGTGAACTTATCGAGTCGAGCAAATCTCTGTTGAGACTGGACTCGTTTATAAGTCGAGCTTTTTTTTCTATCCAAGCTCGTTTATTTAACTTAATAAATGATCCGAGTCGAGCTTTTAATGAGCCGAGTATCAAATTACTCATCGAACGTGTTGATTCATTTGCACCCCTAGTTAGAAGAGAGGTCAAAGACATCGAGAGTGTTTGAGTTTTGGAAAACATGTAACATTGTCAAACCATGAACTTATGGCCTGTTTGTTTACAGTATCAAGCACCTGTATTGATATCAGTTTTAAAATTGATATTGATACTTTGTATCAATGGGTGTTTGGATACCAATATTAATTTTAAAATTAATAGTTAAAAAAATATCATTTTTAATACAGGTGAAGACCTGTATTAAAAGTGATACAGACGCCTCCAACAGAGAGGAGCCGGAGCCGGAGTCGCCCCCCCCTACTGTGGAGAGAACTCCCCCCCCCCCCCCCCCCCGCCTCCGCAGCAGACGCCCCCCCCCCCACCCGCCGCGGAGACCCCGTCGCCCCCCCGCTGCGGAGAGAACCCCCCCCCAGCGGTGGCTGCGGAGTGATTTTCATATTGGTATTGTATTATCAAATATCTAATATCAATTTTAATATTGATATAACATTACCAAACGTTTAAAAAAACTTAATACTATCATTTTTGATATTGATATTACATCTTCTTAGAATATCAATATCAAAATTGGTATTGTATCAATTTTGATACTCTAACCAAACAGGCCATTAATGTTTAAGTTAGACTATTATGAATTGGACCTAATGTTCATGTCCATTTTATTTTATATGATTTTAAATTCAAGTTTTACTAATTTCTTAATTAAGTAAAACTCAATGAGTAGCTCAGCTTACGTTTAATCCATGAATCAAGTTCAAACTTAATATATAAATTTTTATAAAATTCAGAGTTATCTAAACTTATTTATAAAATTAAAGTTTTTATTTATTTATAAATCTCAATGTAAAATAAATTAAAATTTATTTTATTTTATATATTTATGTGACATTATATAATTATCGGTACTCAAAATTTAAATATTTAAATAAATATTCAATTATATAGTTAAATTAAATATTTAATACAGTTATCCATGAATTTATAAAATTAAAAATAAGTCTGTTCAAATTTAACTTATTAATAAATCAAATTTTATTTATTATTTAATATAATAAACGAGTTGACTCAAGGTAAAGAGCCGTCCGACGACGAAAATCGGCAGCCGGAAACCGCGACCGCGGGCTGCGCCGCGCCGCCGGTTTCCCGTTCCCATCCTCCGCGGCGACGCCCAGCCTATCCGGTGCGGCAGGAAAACGACAGAAGAAGGGCCTTCGAGGGAAAGAAAGGAACAGCCTACGGAAAGGGGGTTAAGTGCGAGCCGCGAATCCACCTGACGCGGGCAGATGGTTGCCTGTGGCGCACGCAGGCCGCATGGCGCTGAGCGAGGGTACGTGTCGAACGAGGAAACCAGCGGGTGGCCATCCCGCGTACGTCGGGTTCAATGCGCCGGACCAATCCGTGAAGAGAACCAGCCCGGCGTCGCTGCGCCGGGGTCAAGGGACGGCGTCTGGCGGGCGGGGGAAGGAGCAGGACGTGACGTTTGCGGCCATGTGCAGGGCATGTGAGGGGTGTGGTGTAGCGTCTTCTAGGGGGGAGAGAGAGGGGAGGGGGTTAGTTGTCGCGGGCCCCAGAGGGGGGTGTCCAAAGGTCGAGTTCCACGTCAGCCTCCCCCGCCCCCCCCCATTTCAAGAGGATAAATTCTGGAGGATGGGCCCGCGGCGGCGGCGGCGGCGGCGGCGGGCGGAGCGTGACGGAGCCCGCGCCTGCGTCCGGTCCGGACCGGGCCGGAGGAGTAGAGACCGGAAAAGGTGAGACGGGAACAAGACGTCGCGGTCAGGACTCAGGACAACCGGAAGGGGGGGAGGGGATCGGACAGCTGTGATGTGGGGGGCGGCGGCGGGGCCCGCCGTCCATGGGCTGGTTCGGTGTCGCTCTCCCTCGGCGGTGGAGGAATCGGAGGGGTGCTTTTATGGTCGATTATTGAGTTGGTTTGTGGGGGGGGGGCGGTAGGGCCCTGCGTCTAGTCGGGGGTGGTGACGCGGCACCCCCTCAGAGCCTCACATTATTGTGGGCCCCACGGAGGAGCGTAGGGGTTTCTTGGAGTGTTCAGCTCATCCGGTCCGGGGGCTTGGTCGCACTCACTAGTGGAGAGATTACTCTGTCAAAAATCTTGGCCAAGTACTTATGGGGTGTTTGGTTGCATGATAATTGAAGTTTTTATTTTAATTTTTAAAAATGGTAAGAAAATTTGTTAAAAGAAATGTTTGACAATCATGACAATTTTATGTTTTGAAAGTGATTTTATTCTTAAACAAAAAAGGGTCTCACGTCTTTCTTTTTTCTTGTGGTCCCCACTTTATTTGATCATGTGCGGTGGTTACTCTTTTTTGTAATCATATCCCTTCAAACATGATAATTTTATGTCACGAGTTGGTTCACTTTTTATTTTAATACAATTTTTATCACGAAAATGTACAAAAAATTATCATGCAACCAAACACCCCATTAGCACCATCAGTCTATCAGAGGAAGTTAGTATCCTCTTCGGGCTTCTGTATTAAAGATAGATGCGAGGTTTTGGCGTACGATAGTCACTCCGCTTTACTATTTCAAATCGATTTTTTTTATTATCCGACAATATATCATAGTTCGCAAGACAACGGAGTTGAGCTGGTGTAGCTGTGCACAACTTCCAATTTGGTGATGATTTTTTGGGGTCTCTTTGGGAACTGAATAGAAGTTATTTTCGATAGGAATATTTTAGCGAAAGTTGTTCAGCACTGTGCTTTGTAACGTGTTTTATTTAATAAAATAAACTTTCATATGGATTTTTATGATAGGTCATGCGAGGCATTCTCTGCATCCGCCGCATTCAGCAGGAATCCAACCTAATTTGTGATCTTTTTTTACATGTAACCAAATAGTTTTTTTTTTTACTTTATCTTTTGGGAAAACTTGTGCATGCCACGTGTTTCCAATGCAAACAACCCGACCCCATGGGCCCAATGGACACCGCATTATTCAGGAGATGAATCCGATTTATCTCCTAAATTTATCTCCAAATTAATCTCGTGCCAAACAGTTGTCCGGTGTAAAATGAAAATAGATGAAAACAATTTAAGTGGGATTAGCTTTTCAAGGAAATAGATATACAAACCCTTATGGGGTGTTTGGTTGCATTTTATTTTTTTATATGGTTTCATGATAAAAAATGATATCACACATTGAAACTTGACAAATTTTAAAATTAAAAACTATAAAAATATAATGTTTGGCAAAAAAATTATTATTTTTAGAAATGATGGTAAGGTGTTTGGTGTATAAATGAAAAGTCACTTATATAGCACATGGGTTAGGCTTGTGGACCATGTGCATTGGTTGTGCCATTTTGAAAAAAAAAATGCTCAATACCTCTTTTTTTCTCCATCACGTGGAGGAGGGTGAAAAAAATTTTCAGATAAAAAATTGTAACACATGCCAAACACTTTTAAAATAAACTTTTACTGTAATTTTTAAAAATTAAAATAAAAATGCTCATTATCATGCAACCAAACACCCCATTAATTTGGTACACTAATTGCGGTAAAATTAGGAAAACTTGAGAACAAGAATCACCATTTAGTTCTTAGAAAGGATGTTTTCATAAAAATATTTTTTATTTTTTATTTTTATTTTAATCTTATATGGCATTGCTTCTTACTGCATCATCTACAAGTAAATCTAACCAAAAAAATAATTTTTAATATGTTTATTATTTTTAAATAAATATTTCTATTTATGACAAAGTGCTTTAACTTGGATAATTTATTTTAATATTTTATTTATTAAAATAACTTACTCTTTACTATTATGATTAACCATTTATATCAATTATTGTTTAACGATTAGACTCTATGCCTGTGTCAAATTTTTTTATTTTGACTACCTCAAAGAAACACTCATTCTTTGATGTCACTTTTACTTGCAACCAAATGGGCGACGAGAGAACGCCGGATCACATCAGTTGGGCAGAGGCTCCTTTGCTAAGGTGTGCCTGCGTTGCACCCCCACCCATGATGCATCGCACCCCCATACCATGTGGGTGCGGTGCGGTGGGTGATGGGTTTTTTATTTTATGTTTTTGACCCACGTGGGGTGAGGTGTGAGGGGGCACGCCTTGGAGGAAGAGGGAGTTCTCTCCTCCGCTCGACTAAGGTGATTCGGACTACCCGAGAAATAGTGTATAGTGAATTCCTTCTTATGCCAAGGTTGTAGGAAATGACCATCAAAGATAGCAAGAAATAGGGGAAATTTCCGGTGGCGATGGCTTTGGGGCTTTGATAGAGAGTTTGTCAGTTGTACTCCTTTAACCGGGAGTAGTTCTATTATAGAGGCGATGCCTCCCTCTATCTCTGTCCGTTCATCCTGATCTGTCTTGTCACATTGGAACCGTTACCAACGATTGCGCCTTCATGCACATTCTTCTGATAATGTTGGGAAGGTTGGCCTCCCATTAACATCTCCTACTTGGCTAACCAAACCAAATATTTTCTAATCATATACTTACTATTGAGAATATAATGACTTATATTCCGAGATGTTAATATATATATTTATATGTACTCCCACTATCCATGAGAGATATATATACTTATACATTTTCAATATCTACGAGATGTATATACATTCTTATGTACTCTCACTATTCGTGAGATACATATATGTTTATGTATACTCATTATATGTGAGATGCATATATTTTCTCTTTACTACCCATAAATAATATCATTATTTACAAATTTTATCATTGACTCTTATTCTTGAATCATATTAAGTCAACATGTTTAAAGAAATTTTCTGCCAAGACCCCCTTTATCAAAGGATTAACAATCATATCACTAGTAAATGTATAACTCACCTTTATTTCTCCTTTCTGCATAATATCTTTTATATAATGATATTACACTTCTATATACTTTTCTCTTGAGCTAATCGTTCCACTGTTAATTAGGTTGATGGTAGTTTGATTGTCACAACAAACCTCAATTAGCCCATTAACCAAATTGAGATCTAAATCAATCAAAAATTGTATAATCCTGACGACGTGAGTAGTAGCTATACTACAAGCAACATACTCAGTTTTCTATACGTATCTTGCCACACACCCCTGTTTCTCGTTATCTTAAGAAACATTTGCACCACCAAAGATGAACAAATGTCCCGAAGTGAACTTTCTATCATATTTATCCCCTCCAAAATCTGTATCGGAGTAACCAAGCACTTCCAGTGTTTTCGCTTGATAAACTAACTTATGGTGCAATGTACTCTTTATGTACTTTATAAACCTCTTAATAGCTTTTCAATGTGCTGTTCTAGGATTAGTTTGACACCTACTCATTAAACTTACTGCAAATGCTATATCAGGTTTGGTATAAAGCATTGCATACATTAAACTTCCAACTACTTGAACATAAGGCATGTTAATCGAGCCTTAACCCTCTATGGGACATTGCTTTTTACTTAACTTTTTTCATAAAATAGTGGTGTATTTGTCGGATTGCAATTCTGTATAACAAATCTTTGCAGTACGAACCATATGCTTTTTTCTTGGCTTATTGTCAACAATTTAGACTTTTTATCACTCTCAATCTGGACATCAAGAACATAAGACGTCTTTCTCATGTCCTTTATCTCAAATTTCTCACTAAACTCAGATTTAATATTATTCAATTTTTCTATGTCGTTCCCGATTAGCAATATATCATCCACCTACAAAGATAATTTAATAAATACTCTCCCACTTTTCATGACATACACATAGCTATCCAACTGATTTGGAACAAAGCCAAGTTGAATAATTATATTATGAAATTTGAGATACCATTGTCTAGATGATTGTTTTAATCCATACATGAATTTTCTTAATTTGCATACCTTATTCTTCTTTCCTTCCACCTAAAACCCATCAGGTTGTCGCGTATATATATCTACCTCCAACTCTCTGTTGATGAATGCAGCTTTGACATCCAGCTAGTACAAATCTAAGTCAAGATATGCAACAATTGCTAATAGAATTTTTATAGATGCAAACTTAGCCATTGGAGAATAGCTTTCTTGAAAATCAATACCTGCTTTCTGATTAATATCTTTGGCAACTAACTGGGTGTTATAATTTTCTATAGACCCGTCAACTCAAAGCTTTCTTTTAAATACTCATTTACACTCAAGAGCCTTCATATTTTATGCAAATCACACAATTCTCACACTCTATTAATTTCTATTGAGCTTTTAGCCATAATTCTGATTCGCACAATTTCATAGCATCAATATAATTTATTAGATTTGTGTGATCATTCATCTATGTAGATGGAGTTCTAGTTCTCTTATTGCCAATTGCAGGTATATCAAACAATCTTCTATCATATGATTATTCTGATCCTCAACTATTTCTTGTTGAGATTGTTCTGTTGTCCGAAGTTCTTCTTCCATTGGTGGATTATTTCTAAAGCCTTCTTTGTAATAATCATCATTAGTTACAATTAGAGATTCTTTCTCAATCTTATGAAATTCCTCTTCTTCTAGATTTTCTAGGAATGTGGCATCTCTATAATCAATGATCCCATTTTCCTTATGGAAAATTTATAGCCATTCAATTTTTTATAATATCATATGAATTTACATTTCAGCGTTCTTGATTCCAACTTATTTCTACGTTGTTCCGAAATGAGAACATGGACAATAGATCCCATTTTCTAAGATGGCTCAAATTTAATTTTCTCTCTTTCCTTAATTCATAAGGTGTACATTTGATAGACTTGGTGGGTATTTTGATCAATATATAACTTACCGTGAGCAATGCTTCTCCCCATAATTTCTTGAGAAAATGAGAGTTAGATAGCATACATCTAACCACATTCATTAAAATTATATTTTTCTTTCTACTACACCATTTCCATGTCAATATAACTTGAATCCTTTTGAGTTATATTTCCCATCATTAATTATTTTAACATCTTAAAATTTCTTCCAAGTTGTCTATCTACTACTATTTTATATTTCTTAAAGCAATTTAGTGCTTCTGGCTTTGTTGAACTTGGGAAGACATAGACAAACTCAATGTAATTATCTATAAATGTTATATAATATTTCTTGTTATTATATGTATATGTGCACAAAAGACCACAATTATCCAAGTTGACCAATTCTATCATTTCTTGTGATCTATGTCATATTTATAATACTTTGTCATTTTTCTAACTAAATGAGGTTCAAAAGGTGACAATTCTAGTTCTTTCATTTTAGATTCACTGGGACGACCCAATCTAAAATGTCATTGATCACACAAAAGATGGAGCATATAAGGAATAATCAAGCTTCTATTTCATTTATTTCATTGTCAGTTACAAGGATACAAAATAAATCATACTCGGGAATAAATTTTTCTATTGAAAGAACTTTCTCGTCCTTTCTTATACACTCTTATTTATAAAACCAGACTTCTAGTCCATTTTTCATAATGCAGGAACATAAATCAAGTTTTGCCCAATACTAGGTGCATAAAAGACATCTTTAAAGACCATGATATTATTCCCAACATTTAGGCAGTACATTCCAACACTTCCCACGTCTAGGTAGGTGTTATTCCCCATAAAGATTTACTGCTCTTCAGCTTTTAGCTTTGTAAATTCCACAAGTCCTTTCTTCATATTAGCAATATGACGAGTTGCTCCATAATCGACCACCAACCAGTGGTGTCACTTATCATAGCATTACATTCGGTCACACCGATGAATTCTCTTTTGTTGGTTTCTCCTTGATTTGGGTTTTTGCCCTTGTTTCTGTGCCTTCCTTGTGTACAATTGGCTTTGAAGTAGCCAAACGTTTCACAAGTATAGCAAACACCACAAAGAACCTTTTTGCTTTTATGTTGTGCCTTTTCTTTGAATTGTGCTTTGTTTAGTCCAAAGGCCTTAGTGTGACTTTTGGAAGCTTCAATGTTGGGCTTATGTTGTGCAGCATTCAGTTCTTGCAAATTTAACACCATTTCTTTTCTTATAACTAAAATATCTTGCTCTATTGTTAGTCTAGCCGGTAAATCAATAACATGATGAATGGTAATATTCATTCTTAGAGTTGTGGCAGCAACATCTAATGAGGGTGGAAGACTATTTAGTATAGTGGTGATTTACATTTTCTCAAGAATTTCTCTTCTTGATGTGGCTAGATCTTTGGCCATGACTATCATTTTATTTACATGTTCTACCACATTTTCTCTCTCTTGCATCTTACAAGTGTTATACCTATGCAACAATAATTGGGTGTTTACTTTTGTGGTAGTTTCATATTTTTCTTCGTTGGTCAACTAAAGTTTATGGGTAGTCCCACAAGTTTTCAAAAATTTTTATGAGATTATTTTCCATAAACATCAACATTAAACTTCTAACACTTTTATCGTACACTAATCATTGCTCATGTTTTTTTATTTTCAACTTCAGTTGGGGTCACACTTAATTCGAGAGCATTGTTCTCAAAGACATATTCAATATTATCATAGACTAAATCATATATTACTTTTCTATGCCACATTGCATAATTTGTACTATTCAACTTATCCAACTTAGCCAACTCAGAAGCAATAAGCTTACTAGCCATTCAAAAATTTTAAGCCCTAGTCATCAAAGATGAATTATCATGACACAATCATGATTTAAGTAGTCAACTAAGTAAAATTTAGTTTCAAGATATAATGTAAAGATTAGTCTATTTACCATGCTAATCAAGTACACATGCTTAAATTCAATTTTTTTAAATATAAATGATGGAGCACATAGGTGTTTAACTTTTATCAAAGAAAAACAATTGGGTTCATGTAAAATATAATGATTCCTGATCACGTAGATGCAAGCACATGCAAACATGATTATGTGTTCAAAGTTTATGAAAGCATATATATATACAATTTTATTTATTTTAATGTCTTCGTGCAGTTCATATGAATATAAATGTGGATAGAATTAATATTCTATTACAGAATAAGAAAAATACTAACTATTATTTATGAATATGACACTCTGGCAAGATATAGATATAAATAAACATCAAATTCTTTTATGTAATCATAATAAACTTATGACTAAATAATAAATCATTATATATTTATGAACAACACATTCAATGTTGGCTTAGGGCCTTTCCAAAGCATTGAAGGCAACACTAAATCTTGACAAGTATGGTGTCACGACCCGGAATTTAAATAACATTATCACAAATACGCAGCGGAAATACATAATGTCGTGACAGTGGGATGAAACCCAACACTTGGATTCCACAACCCAAACTTAAACAATTAATCTCCTAAGATCCATCAAAACAAGATAACAGAATCATACTTCTAAGTCTATCCACACTCTTGTTCAAAAACAAGCAATATCATCTACCTAAGTAGAGAATACCAAGAATCTCCATGTGCAAATGACTCTGATTCCTTCGTTCCACCCGATCCTCATCTTCAAGCTCTTAAATCTTCGTAACCTCGTTAAAAAATTTATCCCACAACGGGGTGAGTCCGGGGACTCCGTAGGATTTACACCCTTCACCCATCAATCGGGTAAATAACATATAATCAAGCAATGGTATGTAACATATCTAAATTGAGATGTAATACAAAAGTATAGAATGTCTTCTATATTAATCTCACAACCCATATCTCGAACATAATTATCTTCAAAGAAAAGATTATGCCAAAGCCAATTAATTCTAGACCAATGCACACAAGACTATACAAGCTTAGACAAATATCATCTAAATGACCTCTCGGACTTAACTCAACATGACCAAATTAAAACAGACAAATCTTATTTTTCTAACGTGACATGGTTTAACATCCATACATGACACACAAGTAACATATTTCATATCCTTTCCTAACACATAGCCAAAGAGCAAGGAATTGGTCGTCTTGCTTCACATGTACAAAATGCATTCACCAAATTTAATATATATATAGAAGTAACATATACTAAGCTAGCCCAAAGTGCACCTAGGCAAAAGGGTGACACTAAGGGAAAACCGCGGTAATCCGGGATCCGTGGGAGGGCCGGATTCATCTAAGTTACCCGCCCACGGGGCAATTGACTAGAATAGGCTGGTGAGGCCTTCATAGCACGTCATATCAAGAGTTCATAACATAATTTCAAATCATGACATACTTGATCATACCATGCATACATGACATAACCATCAATTTCATAGCCCTTCATGCAAGACATAACATCCACCATGAACTTGACAAGACATATAATAACCCGACATAATTGAACTTGTTCTGAATGACAACTCGTACTAATCATGACCAAATTGACATGACTAACTATGCATAGCATAGCCCATGATCTGAAACCAAATTAAAACATATTTTGCCATAACTAGACAAGACTTGTACTAATCGGCTTGATTGACATGTTCTCAATCAAACATATACCATACCTAACCATATGAACATAATCATATCATGCATGACACATTACATAATCTGAAACCAAACTAACCAAAATTTACTTGATTTACATACATGAAATGACAATCCGAACTAGACATACTTAAAACATACGTACAAGACACTTAACCTAAGTCATGCTTGGCATAAACCGAACAAATTAAGATCTCATGTAATCAATCATAATCTGACCAAAACAGGTTCTAAAAGGTATAATTTGATGACCCGAGAGTTTTTCAAGTCTACACATAATTAACCTTCAATTCTTCTTCCAAACTAGCATATAATCACTTACATGGTTTTCATAAGATCAAATTTGATAGAAAAGGCTTCTACCCAAGCATAATCAAGCTAAACATGTTCCATAATATACAAAATACTAATTTCAAGTTTCGATTTCAGAGATTTTGTGAAAATCAATATTTACAAGTCCAAAGTCTAAGACTAGTCAACTTATGATCCATAAGTTAAATCATGCATATTTTCTAATCAAAATGGGATCAAATACATAGACAAGCTTGAGAAACCTACCTGTAATATTCTGTGAATTTTCCTGATTTTTCTGGATTTTTCTGCTATTTTTCTTGGCCCTTTCAATATCTGGATTTAATAAATCCGAAAAATCGGAATTTCCTGGATCGGCTGAACCGGGCCGGTTCGACCGGCTGAACCGGGCCGGTTCGGAGGCGCTGGACCGCGGCTGGACCGGCGGGCGGCCGGCGGCGCTCGACGGCGAAGGAGGCAGCCGGCGGAGCCGCGGCGGCGCTCGATGATGCCGTGCCGATGGCCGCTCGGGTGATCGACCGAGGTGGGAAGGGCGCAACCGAGCGCGGGTGCATGCTCGCGGGAGGGACGGCGGCGGGGGTAGCTCCCGGCGACGGTGCTCACGACGGCGGATGCGGTCTAGGCCCGGACCGAGGAGGGCCGCGGTGACGATGGCGATGCGCCGGCAAACGGCGGCGATCGCCGGGCGTCCGAGGTGACGGGGCGGCGCCGCAGCGCCGGGCGGCCGAGGGCGGCGGGCCGCGAAGGCAGGGGCGGCTGGGCGGGGCGGCGGAAGGCGGCAACCGGCGGACAAAGAGGGAGAGAGAGAGGGATGGGAAAGAGCTCGACGACGGAGGGGGGTGGGGAAGACGCCGGCGACCGTGGGGGCGACCGGCGTCGGGGGGGAAAGAGAAGACGCCGGCGACGGTGAGCAAAGGGAGGGTGGTTCGCTGGTCGCGCAGGTGCTGGCGCTTGGCGCGGGAAGATGATGGCGACCGGCGTGGACGGCGGCGAACGGAGGGGCCGACGCCGGCCGCGGGCGGAGGTGGTCGACTAGAAGCTAGGAAGAGAGGGAGAGAGAGAGAGTCCGGGTGGGAGGGGAAAGAAAGAGGCCGGAGGCGGCGGCAGGGGGGCCGACGAGCAGCGGCATCCAGGGGGGAGGGGCGAGAGAATGAGAGAGGTAGAGATCGGGAGGGGGTGCGTAACCGGCTAGAGAGAGAGAGGGCGGGGCGGGCGGGTGTAACCGACGAGAGAGAGAGAGAGAGAGAGCGCGCGGGGCGGGGCGAACGTTACGGGATTTGTTTTGTTTTGTTTTTTTTTTTTGAAATGTTACATTCTTCACCCCTTAAAATAAATTTCGTCCTCGAAATTTCAAAACTTTACTATTTAGTCGAAAAGAGGAGTCAAGATAATTCAATTCTCATGGACTCATAAATACATCTTCAAATCCTCATACATCATATATGTGCTAGAATTCTCATCATCCACCAATATGATCTATATGAAAATTTATAAACATGCACTCTTCCTTCTATCATATCATGCATGATATTCTAATTATCCCATATCAACTTTAACAAAATTATCATATTCATCCTCCTCTAATTAATCATATCTCTATACCATTCTTTCATAGTAAATAACTCTCCAATCTCTAACTTTATCTAAATGTTTGATCTTCAAATATCGTCACCAATCATCATTTATTATTCTAACCTTCTTATACATCAATATTCTTCAATCTTCTTATCAATTATAACACTTAAATCTCATCCTTATTATCATATCTCAAACATGCCATACTCATCATTGAAAATTATCTAAAACAATGAAGATTATAACATCCATATGAGACAAGATTATCAACCTAGTCCTCTTATCCATTTTTTTCCCAATGATAATCCCCTAATATCTTCTAAGTAATTATCAAGTTTTCATAAAGATCTCTAATCTTTTCTTTCCAATACATTTGGGATCTGTTTGTCATGCATCGCACTTCCTCAACTATCAATTCATTCCAAATCTCAAGGAACCATAACTATTCTATTGTGATTCTCATATATTCATTTAATCTCAACCAGTTGGAACTCAATCTCTAAACACTTCGGATGTTTAATAAATTTACCAAATTCAAATCACTTTCAAACAACTAGTAAGATATCACCAACTTATTCTTCTATCTATATTTGACTTGAAGATCATCTCAACTAAACCAAAGTCGGAACTAAATATTCACAATCATCTGACATAATCTATATTTGCTCCAAACACAACTCCACTAAAACTTGATAAATCAGGGATAAGTGGTAACAAGTACTCCTTGATTGGAGAGGTTATGCAAAGATGATGATAGATAGAATAATTCCCAAGTTCATGATTCGAAAAGAATAAGGTTATAATCTTGGATGCCATGCCATATCATCAATTGGATTTTGATAACTTACAACAAGTGATCATAACCCTACCAAAACAAGTATTAATCCTCAAAACTTATACTACAACATCTTATCTTTAATAGCACAAGAATACTACCAATACAATCACACTAAACATTTTAATTCTTCTTCAAAGTTTAGATTTATAATCTCGCTTCCTTTTCCAACTCTTCCATTCGAACCTCTTAATCAAGTAATATTTCAAAAATGTTCTTTCCTAAGATAGACTCAACATCATACTCCAGGTAATATATGCCATTCTAACCTCAGACCGCATATAAGTATTATTCCAAAAAAAATATGCATAAATCAAATTATTCTCACATAGATAGAATTGAATAATTCAAACTATTCCACGTATATTACCTAATGAAATCCTTATAATGATTCAACAATCTCTCTTCCATCAATCTATCAGATGATGTCATCCTCATATCATACATATCTGACCATTATCTAAAACAACTGAAATTCTATTATCCTTTTAAAACAAGAGTATCAATCGTTCTTCATCATTCATTTTATTTTTATAAATGATAGACCTAAACACCATTATCATCAAATTATCACCAACATTCACTTTCTTATAACTTGGAATTCAAATCTGATCATTGTATTATCTTAAATAATAACCAAATTATTCCCATACTTATAGAGCCACAATTTAATGCAAAAGATATTTCCAATTCCCTTAAACCTCAACAAGTATATCACGATCTCTAATTACTTTCTCAATAGAAGTTAAATCACAATTTCCAAATTACTCCAAACAACTTAAATAATACTCTTAATACAAATCAAAGTCTTAACAAATCTATATCTAACAAAATTGTCCACGATACAAATTTAACTCATAATTATCAAGCTGAATCATCTAGAGCCTATATACTTCCTATGATTTGAAAATTCAAGGATCAAAGATTTCAAGTCCTTAGACAAGGATATTGATTGGTAGAGCAATTACTCGATTCTAGATCTAAAAATAGTAACTAAGATTCTAGATACGATGGTCATAATATAAACTAGATTGTGGTATCATATAGATATCTAATCAAAGCTCCACTTAAACACTCTAATATACATGATCTTCTACAAATCTCATCTCCAATTTTTTTTTTATGATTAATTAATCTCATTCCTTCCAATAATACATGATATATCCTCTTATCATAAATATATCCCAATTAACTTACATCAATAATTCAATTATTCTCATGAAGATCATCCTATGAAATCATTATAAAACTCACTTTATTTCACAATATGAAAATCTACCAATCTATCTAGCTCTCTAACTACATTTAAATAAAAATCATATCATCATGAGCTCAATCATATTCATTTAATCAATACAATTCACCGGTTACACAAAATTTGAACTTCATCTCATAAAAAAAAATACTAAACCATATGATATCCATCAACTATTAAACACTAAAATTCTCTTCACCAATGACAATAAAATATTAGGTTAATTGATAAATTGATTTCTATCAATCTGAACTTCAAGATCAACCAAATCTAAAAGTTGATTATCATACATTGATTGATCATCTAATTTAAATCTCTACATATTAAATCATCAACTAATATCAAAATCAAATTGACCCAAGTTGATAATCTCCTCCTATTGTCATAAACTGAAGCTTCAAGATTTACCAAAATCTAAAAATTGATCCTCATAAATAGATTCAATCCATTATCCAATCTAGGCATCCAATAATGTAACCTTTCAAAGTCTAAAATCAAATCCAATTGATTCAAATAGATAATCCAAGTATCAAATCGATCATTCAAATCGAATCAACCACCCGGTAAAGTCACTAAGACCTTCCGGTCGGGTTAATGCTCGATACCACTCCCCGTCACGACCCGGAATTTAAATAACATTATCACAAATACGCAATGTTTTAAATACACAATGTCGCGTGATGGATGAAACCCAACACTTGGATTCCACAACCCAAACTTAAACAATTAATCTCCTAAGATCCATCAAAACAAGATAACAAATCATACTTCTAAGTCTATCCACACTCTTGTTCAAAAACAAGCAATATCATCTACCTAAGTAGAGAATACCAAGAATCTCCATGTGCAAATGACTTCATTCCTTTGTTCCACTCGATCCTCATCTTCAAGCTCTTAAATCTTCGTAACTCGCTAAAAAAATTTAACCCACAACGGGGTGAGTCCGGGACTCCGTAGGATTTACACCCTTCACCCATCAATCGGTAAATAACATATAATCAAGCAATGGTATGTAACATATCTAAATTGAGATGTAATACAAAAGTATAGAATGTCTTCTATATTAATCTCACAACCCATATCTGAACATAATTATCTTCAAAGAAAAGATTATGCCAAAGCCAATTAATTCTAGACCAATGCACACAAGACTATACAAGCTAGACAAATATCATCTAAATGACCTCTGGACTTAACTCAACATGACCAAATTAAAACAGACAAATCTGATTTTTCTAACGTGACATGGTTTAACATCCATACATGACACACAAGTAACATATTTCATATCCTTTCCAGAACACATAGCCAAAGAGCAAGGAATTGGTCGTCTTGCTTCACATGTACAAAATGCATTCACCAGCTCTAATATATATATAGAAGTAACATATACTAAGCTAGCCCAAAGTGCACCTAGGCAAAGGGTGACACTAAGGAAAACCGCGGTAATCCGGGATCCGTGGGAGGGCCGGATTCATCTAAGTTCCGCCCACGGGCAATTGACTAGAATAGGCCGGGTGAGGCCTTCATAGCACGTCATATCAAGAGTTCATAACATAATTTCAAATCATGACATACTTGATCATACCACGCATACATGACATAACCATCAATTTCATAGCCCTTCATGCAAGACATAACATCCACCACGAACTTGACAAGACATATAATAACCCGACATAATTGAACTTGTTCTCAATGACAACTCGTACTAATCATGACCAAATTGACATGACTAACTATGCATAGCATAGCCCATGATCTCAAACCAAATTAAAACATATTTTGCCATAACTAGACAAGACTTGTACTAATCGGCTTGATCGACATGTTCTAATCAAACATATACCATACCTAACCATATGAACATAATCATATCATGCATGACACATTACATAATCTCAAACCAAACTAACCAAAATTTACTTGATTTACATACATGAAATGACAATCCGAACTAGACATACTTAAAACATATGTACAAGACACTTAACCTAAGTCATGCGTATAAACCGAACAAATTAAGATCTCATGTAATCAATCATAATCTGACCAAAACAGGTTCTAAAAGGTATAATTTGATGACCCGAGAGTTTTTCAAGTCTACACATAATTAACCTTCAATTCTTCTTCCAAACTAGCATATAATCACTTACATGGTTTTCATAAGATCAAATTTGATAGAAAAGGCTTCTACCCAAGCATAATCAAGCTAAACATGTTCCATAATATACAAAATACTAATTTCAAGTTTCGATTTCGTAGATTTTGTGAAAATCAATATTTACAAGTCCAAAGTCTAAGACTAGTCAACTTATGATCCATAAGTTAAATCATGCATATTTTCTAATCAAAATGGGATCAAATACATAGACAAGCTTGAGAAACCTACCTGTAATATTCTGTGAATTTTCCTGATTTTTCTGGATTTTTCTGCTATTTTTCTTGGCCTTTTTCAATATCCGGATTTAATAAATCCGAAAAATCGGAATTTCCCTGATCGGCTGAACCGGGCCGGTTCGACCGGCTGAACCGGGCCGGTTCCCGGGAGGCGCTGACCGCGGCTGGACCGGCGGGCGGCCGGCGGCGCCGACGGCGAAGGAGGCAGCCGGCGGAGCCGCGGCGGCGCTCGATGATGCCGTGCCGATGGCCGGCCGGGTGATCGACCGAGGTGGGAAGGGCGCAACCGAGCGCGGGTGCATGCTCGCGGGAGGGACGGCGGCGGGGGTAGCTCCCGCGACGGTGCTCACGACGGCGGATGCGGTCTAGTCGGGAACGAGGAGGGCCGCGGTGACGATGGCGATGCGCCGGCAAACGGCGGCGATCGCCGGCGTCCGAGGTGACGGGGGCGGCGCTCGCAGCGCCGGCGGCCGAGGGCGGCTGGCCGCGAAGGCAAGGGCGGCCGGGCGTGGCTGCGGAAGGCGGCAACCGGCGGACAAAGAGGGAGAGAGAGAGGGATGGGAAAGAGCTCGACGACGGAGGGGGTGGGGAAGACGCCGGCGACCGTGGGGGGGGGCGACCGGCGTTGGGGGGGAAAGAGAAGACGCCGGCGACGGTGAGCAGCGGGAGGGTGGCCCGCTGGTCGCGCAGGCGCCGGCGCTGGCGCGGGAAGATGATGGCGACCGGCGTGGACGGCGGCGAACGGAGGGGCCGAGCGCTGCCGCGGGCGGAGGTGGTCGACTAGAAGCTAGAAGAGAGGGAGAGAGAGAGAGTCCGGGTGGGAGGGGAAAGAAAGAGAGGCCGGAGGCGGCGGCAGGGGGGTCGACGAGCAGCGGCATCCGGGGGGAGAGGGGCGAGAGAATGAGAGAGAGAGGTAGAGATCGGGAGGGGGTGCGTAACCGGCTAGAGAGAGAGAGGGCGGGGCGGGCGGGTGTAACCGACGAGAGAGAGAGAGAGAGAGAGAGCGCGCGGGGCGGGGCGAACGTTACGGGATTTGTTTTTTTTTTTTTTTTTTTTTTGAAATGTTACATATGGAATGTTACATGAGCTTTGAGTGGCTCAAGATGAATTAAATAAACATTATATGCACTTGCTTTGACAAGAGGGCTTCAAGGACAAGCCAAAGTAGTAGAGGAGCGCGATGAGCAATCTACGATGGTCGATTAGGAAGCATGGTGGTGGGAATCAAGTGGCAACTTTGTTGTAGGAGTGCTCACGAGCAGGCAATGCTGAAACAGGGTCCAGGGGTTCTGATGGTAGATAATGGCTGAAGAAATTTTCGTTGATGGTGACTTTAAGATCGACGATTGGCATCATCTCCGGCAATGGTGTTGTTGAGGAACAATGGTGTTGTGGAGGAACAACAGTGGTGCTAGGGTTGACTACGACGATGGTTGCTGATGTTGTGATACCAATGTAGGAAATGACCGTCGAAAATAACAAGAAATAGGAAAAAATTCTGGTGGCGATGGCTTTAGGACTTCAATAGAGAGTTCATTGGTTGTACTCTTTCAACTGGGAGTACTTCTATTTATAGAGGTGATGCCTCCCTCTATCTCCGCTCCTTCATCTTGATTCACCTTGTCTTGTTGGAATCGTCACTGATGGTTGCGCCTTCATGCACATACTTTCGATAATGTCGGGAAGGTTGGCCACCCGTTAACAAAAATTGGCATTCAAGGAGGTCAATGAACATATTTTTCGTTTGACCATTATTTTACATGCATTCAAATGGAGTGAATGAAAATATTTTAAGAACACTTATTATATGAGGCTTATTTTATAGGTAACCAAACAAACTCTAAGATTGAATGTTTTTTAAAGAGTGCAAGTTTGGCTAGAGCATGGGCCACTTGATTGCATTCTCTTTAGAAGCAAAAATAATTTAAATATTATGATGAAGCAAAGATCGAATCTCTTTGTTGATCTGATCACCAATCCATGAAGATGGAGATTTTCTTTGAATGGTATAGACAATCTCTAAAAGCATCACTTTAAATCACTATTGCTCTATCTTCTTCAATGGCATATTTAGTTGCTTGCCCGAAGAACTTGAAAATGGATTTGGGTATACTTTTTTTTGCCTTGTAGTTAATGACTATAGTTGAGCAATCTCTCGTAATCATGCATATTGAGCTTTGGCGATATCAACATTTATTTTCCATTTCATTGAATCAGGTGGGGCCCATGACTGGGTGAGTGAGATATTTGGTTGTGGGTGTTGTTATTGCCATCTAGAATATGCTTCTTTTAAGGCTTGTTGGAGAATATTTGCAAGGTTCAAACTCTTACTTTTGATTGTAGCTTTACATCCATTTGACCAGATAAACCAAAAGGATAGCATCCCCATTGCTACAATGCGCCTCTAGTACTCTTCCTTTCGTTGGTTTCTAATGTTTAGCCATTGGGATAAAAAAAACCAAAGATTTTTGTGTTCTGTGTATTTTTGACCAGCTTGGTAAGTGGAAACCTGAATCATATGGTTATTTTCCAATGATACTTGAGGAGAGCATATTCTATGAATTCTAAATCTAACGAGCTCATGGTGAATGCCGGGTCTTTTCCTTTCATCCTCCCTACAATATTTTCATTTGTAGGTAAACTCGTGGAATGTCGGGTTGGGATTAGGTCGGCTAATCTGATGGGACCCAAATCAACCAATTTTTTAGGGGTCGGTTGGGTTGGCAACCTAGGTCAGTCAAGGTCAAACATGGTTATTAGTTGGGGCTCAACTAACCTACTCCCTACCTACTCTGGGTAAATACCTCTAATGCACCTTCAAAGGAAATAAATTATTTTCTATGGAAGAGTTTTTGCCAACTTAGAAGTGAAATCTTTTTCCAGATGGACTGAATAGATGGGCTGAGTGGGATATGCTTGTCCCTGAGATACATATATGCTAATTTGGTGGCAAGTAAATGGCAGACAATTTTTTTCTTTTGCTAGATAGGTGCTCAATAATATGTTCCTTAAGATGACTTGAGTTGATTCTGATTGAAAGTTTTCATGAATTAATTTCTCATCCCAAGCTCCGTGAGAGATAAGATCAGATATTCTCCTAACTTGAAGTGCATAAGCTAGTTTTCAAGTCGGTGGCCCCATATGTTAAGGGATCTCAGATGAAGTTCTATTTGTCAACTTCTTATAATCTAATATGTTTGATGACTTTGGGTTTTCATCATGTGAGTGCTTCTTTGTCTTCTCTCTCTTGTTAGAAGAGAAAAGGCAAGTTCAAACCGAGGATGGAGAGGGGGAAGGTGAAATAGTTCAACCAATCTCGTCTTCTAATAGTAACGAAGGTTAAAAGAACTAAACTAGTGTGACTGCGATACAAACCAGTATATTTAATATATGAGGTTTGGTACAAAAAATGCACTAGGACTAATTTTTTATAATAATCAAAATTTGATAATCTTAGCATAAATAAGTAATTAAATCTAAAATAACTTATTTGAATGCAAAACTAACAACATAGTGGATATCTAGTTTCCAAACTCCTTGAAACCTTCCTTGCGCTTTTTCTACTTCTACATCTAGGATGAGCTCATCAAAAGTTATATAATCATATTAACAATACTGCTTTTAAGTCAAGTAATGTGACCTAATAGACATTAATCCCATCTCTCTCTCTCTCTTGTTAATAACATGACAGATAGTTTTTGTCTTACATATCTCATATACTAGTTATAAAACGTGCTTCGCACGTGTACGATAAAATTATAAAAATATAAAATTTGTCAAAAAATTAAATAAAAAATAGTTATATTTGAATAATTAATTCTCTAGTTTAAAGAGTATGATGGTATGGAGAGTTGTGTGTTAACTGTTAAGTAGTATGCCAATTTAGTTAACATTAATTATTTGGTGATTCAAAAAAAATGTAATCACTTTTCAAACATATTAATAAAAAATAAACAGATAAATATGGTAATAAAAAATAAACAGATAAATATGAAATAATATGAATTATCATATGTTAATCGGTACAAGTTTTTTCAATTCCAATTTACATGAGAAATAAACCTATCGTAATACTGCTGGTCACGCTACGGAGGAGATGTAGTCCAAGTGTGCAAAGGTTGCACGCAGCTGCCGTTTTTGTTCAGTTGGCACTTGTGCACTGCCCACGTATGTTTGAAGTGTTTCTATTCTGTAAACGAACAAGCTCCTTAATAGATGGTGGCTCTATATTGTCCTGTTTTCTACTTTCTTCTCCTATGTAGCCTTACTCCTCTGGTTTCTTGCTTTCAATGAATCACATCCGTTTTTGAATTGCTTTCATTAAACAAGTGGAGTAGGTTAGTGGGATTGCAATAACATGCATCAATATCTTTGCTTTTCTGGATTCATTCGGTAATGAAGGACTGAGTTTTCATAAACCAGAATGTTGAAAATTTAAGTTTATCTTAATTCCCATGCATCATTCATCACAAAAGACATGCCCGAGTAACTGAAAAAGGACCATCCAGAAACAGTATTTTGAAATCTAATTCATCCAAGAATGGTATTTTCTTTCAATCTCTAGTGTCGAACTGGTACATGTGTTTACAGAATTTACATTTATATCGGTGTGACCAAATAACACATCTTGTTTGTCTAGGAGAAGATAGCAGACGAGACAACATAAGGCTTAACACCTCTCTGGGTAACAAGGCAATTGGAGGTGATAATAAGTTGCATTTTATCAGGCAAACACTGTTTTTCATTGATATCCACTATGGGACTGCATACATGCTGCATATTTCATTCATGAATACTAATAAATTATTGATTCATTTAACTTGTAAGTTTGTCACCATACTAAGAAGATATAAATGGATGAACATAGAGTTTTAAGCTTTTTCTCTAACATGACAGAAACTTCTCGATTACTTTGGATGCCTTTCACCTCCAAAATTACATCGATTAATTTTAGTGACTAAAGCATAAAAACAAGTTTTGTTTCCTTTACAAAGTCAACTTAGCACCCTTCACTATACCCAGTCCATGTATCCGTTATAGTACAAAGTCAGGAAAAGAACTATTTTAACCAATGCCGTATGGGAGGTTCCAGAGTTCAGACAATGCTGTACACATCATATTCCATAACAATTTGCTAATTCGTAAGCGAAAAAGAGTTGATGGATAATCCAAGGAGAGAAAGGGTGCAGCAAGCAAAGGGCCATCCAACCCAAATGAAGGCTCCATCATGCCCAAAAAAGGATTAGGACAGCAAGGCAAATGTGCCCAAAAATTGAAATGTGGCTTTCCAACAAGTAAAGTGCAAACGCCTAAATACAAATCACAAACGTGAGAATACAATCTAGATGTCAAATCGGAACATAAAAGTTCACATTTGAGGATAACAGGATCATTAAAAAATTTATCAAAGCCTAATAGGGTGTTTGGTTGCATGATAATTTTTTGTACACTTTATTGATAAAAAATTGTATTAAAATAAAAAGTGAACCAACTCATGACATAAAATTATCGTGGTTGGAGGGATGTGATTACAAAAAAGAGTAACTACCACACATGACCAAACAAAGTGGGGGACCACAAGAAAAAAGAAAGCGGTGAGACCCACTTTTTTGTTTAAGAAGAAAATCATTTTTAAAACATAAAATTGTCATGGTTACCAAACACCTCTTTTAACAAGTTTTCTTACAATTTTTAAAAATTAAAACAAAAACCTTCATTATCATGCAACCAAACACCCCATAAGAATGGAGAGAGTCTGAAAGTTTATCTAAACACGAGCCTAAAACTCTTAAACCAAAAGATCTTAAATCAAGAAAAACCTCCAAACTCAAACTAAAAAAATCCAAGCCAAAAAAGAAATGATGAATGGATAAACTCCTAATTCAAAAGGTGACACAAAGTCAGAGTAAAAATGACACATTACGCAGGCCTACTGTCGGCACCCAAGCTGCATCCATCCGGGCACCCCAAACAGACCCCAAACAGGTCCATAATCAGCCCATCTACAGGTCCAAAAACAGGTCCATAACCGACCCCAAAACAGGCCCAAAATCAGGCCCAGTTCTGCGCACCGAACAGGTCCCTGTCCAGGCCCATAGCCAGTTCCATATTGGCCTGCTGTACAGCTTCAGCCCATCCAGAGGACCCCCTAAACAGGTCATCTTCATACCCATACACAGGTCCTTCTCGGCTCCCTGCAGCCCCCCCCTCAAATATACCCAATCCAGCGGGCCCTTGCCCTACCAACAAGACCAAATGAAGGCGCACAAGTACAAAAATCCAGCAGGCCCTTTCGGCCCAAAACAGAGGACTGGACCCTCTCTTCTACAGGAAGTTCCAAGGCCGCATGGGCTTCACTGAAGCTCAAACAGGCCTCCAAGACACAATGAAGGCAAATATGGCTGTGTCAAAGTTTGATGTTAGTGTTAATCAAATAAAATTCACAATCAACCCGGCTTGGGACTAATTGGAGGTCGGTCCAATCGGGCACGCTCTATGTCTCAAGTTTAAACCTAAATAATAATCTAATCCAAGACTAATTGGGGGCCGGTCCAATCGGGCACGCTCTACGTCTTTGAAAAATAATCAAACAATCGAGGATAATGGGGGCCGGTCCAATCGGGCACGCTCTACGCTTCGACATAATCTAAAAGAATAAAAAAATAATAAAAGTCTATAAACGACCCCAATGTCTTACCATGCCCCAAGAGAGAGTCATTTAGCCATGAAAAGGGTGTGCATGATCAGCATGCCGACAAGCCAAGCCATGAGTTGATGCCATTCTCCACCCATGAGATGAGTCCCCACAAGCTTATCAAAAGTTGGGTGTGCTCAATCTCAAATCAGTGAGTCGATTGTCCATAAGCTTGTCAAAAGCTGGGTGTATTCAATCTCAAAACAGTGGGGGATGCCCATAAATCTATCAAGACCGAGTACATGCCGCCCATAAATGACAAGTTCATCAAGGACTCAAGGGACCAGATTTCTGGCCATGACTGTAAATCATATCTCATGTTGAGAAATCAAATAAATGAAAATTCATGTTCGGTGCACAGATTTATGTTACAAGGGGAGAACAGCTGCATGAAATCAATTGGAAGGCAAGACAACAAAAAAATGACATAAACAAAGTCTAAAAATCTGATGTTGTAAAAGTCTAAAATAATAAAAAACTTTGAATCTAAATCTGCAGCTTAAATTGTAAAAAATCTGAACTTATGAAAAACTGTGAATCTGAAGAAACTGGAAGTCTAAAATCTGAATCTGAAGAAGCCAACGATTCATAGAAACCTGAAACCTGCAGCCGAGAAAATTTCATAAAAACCTACAGTTTGTGAGTCCAAATCTGAAGATCCGAAGTTGTAAGAAAATTATGTAGGAGGGCCAAATCTGAAAACTCCAAATCTGGAAAATCGGAAAGTACAAAATCTGAGCTCAGGAGGTTTGAAATCTGAAACATGTAACTCTGGAAATTAAGAAACTTTAAGAACTGAAGGTTTAAAATCTGAACTTCATAACTGAAACTGGAGAACCATAAACCCCAATCTGTACAACCCCCAACTTGTCCCAAATATAGTGACAAGCCATAATCTGTCAATCAAACCTTAAAACCGGAATCATAGATCAAAATCCAGTGTTCTCACCAAAATTCCAAGATGAATTCAAATTCAAGCTAAATCAAGTCAAATTTCTCTAAATAATCCAAACCCAAGCAAATCTGAAACTGTAAAATCCGAAATCCGAAAAATCTGAGATCTGTACAAAATCAATACATTTCAAAAATCTGTAAGGTTCAAAGGAATCGAAAATACTTACAAACTCCAGGTTCGGTTAAATCAAATGAAACATGATCCTAAAGAGAGACTTCCAAATGAATCAAAACAAATTAAAAGAACACACATTTGAATCACAATCAACACATAAAAGATATAATCAAAATCCAAGCCGATTCTGACAACAAACATTCAAATCAAATCTTCTTCAAATTGAATCAAACTTAAATCAATAAGCAACTCAAACAAATTGATTCAATTAAGATGAACAGATCTAACTTCAACCCAAACCAAAAGCAATTAACAAATTAAATTCAACCAATCAAGTTCAACTCAAACTAAATTCAAACCAATTCAAATTAATCAAAGCAAAAATTCAAATTAATGAAATTCAAAACTAAATTAAGTGCTTGCATTCCATCAAGTTCATGGGGTTGTTCTCCTATGAATGTTTATTTCGTGGATGCGTGTTCTTCTATTTCCATGGATTGCTATGACGATTAATCAAGGGTATTCGAGTAATCTCGATATAATTAACGCCGGATCTTCGCACCATCCGACGGGAAGAGATCAAAATAAATTTTCAAAGAACCTAACAACCTCAAATTATAATTTTATACATATCATGACCCCTAGCTAATACTTTATGGAATATCACCTATTTTTCTAAAAAGTCAATGCTATGGTCAAATCAAGTCAAAATCAAATCCAAAATAGAAAATGAATTTCCAAAATCAAAATCTTAAAAGAAAGAATTTGAGGTTACATCAGTAAGTATGAATTGTAAAATTAGTGGCATGTTCTTATTGGTAGGTTGCTAAGAAAACTCTCTTCAAAATGGGACCGAGAGTTGCATTTGGTTCGAATTGTGTGCCCAAAATTATAGCAAAACTCAATTTATCTTGCAACCAAACACCCCCAATAACATTTTTCTAGCTCAACATTTCTGTAAAAACAGGTGGTTGTTTATTTATTAGATACATCCTGCTTGTTTTACTTTTTCTCTTTTCTCAAATTGACGTATGAGTGAGCAAATTTGTATGCCTGCTTAATTTGTTTGAGGTGCTGTAGAAAATTGTAGAATATTGTTTTTTCCAAGGAAGTACATGTTCTATGTTGTCATTCGCTTTATGTTAGAAAGAGAGAAACTTGTACATGTTTCTAATTGTTTTCACCACCCGTTCAAGATATGTTATCATCATCTTTCTTTCTTTCATAGAATAACCAATTGGTTGTGTTTCTAATCAGCAATGCCTCACTAAAGGAGGTCTTAAGACTCAAGTCTTAGGTCCTTTTTGTCTTGGAACTAACTTGGCACATGATCGAGATTTTTTTACCATGGAATTCTGTACGAATAATTAAATTTTTGAGGAACCACAACTTCAGGTTTTGTCATTGACTTTGCTGTGTGATTACTTCATTGTGGGATTTTTCATTCGTGATGAAACTTTATTGAAAAATCAAGCATTTCAAATAAGGAGTTGAATAAGTACTAATAAGTTGTTTTCCTAATTTTTTTGTTTCAAATATCATAACACTCTTTATTTCTATCTTATTCTTCGAGTGATAAGAAAATCCCCATCACCCATGGGTAAAACAATTTTTTTAGAACATTTCACAATTAAATATCTAGCATGGGATGTGGGTTTGTGCAAAATCTATTCCATGTAAGATTATCACTTTTTCCTTGATGTGAAATCCCAACCGCCAATGTTCCACTATTTACACTAAATTGAAGTACAATGTTTTCTGTTCATTTGCTCACATTAGATGCATGCCTGGCACAATGATCAAATTTCTACCAACTATTCTTTTATGTCATCAGCAAATAACCCAAAGCCCTTAACTCATATTCTCCAATCATGTAGCTCTTGAGGAAGATGAATGCTCTCTTCTAAGGGAAATAGATATCATATGGCCATCTGCTGAGCATGATGAGAAGAAGTTCGAGCTCAAGGTCAAGTTGAAGGAAGAGATGAAAGGTGTGCTACTTTTTAGATAATCATCCTTTCCATATTAATGGGGGAAGCACCTGTTTTTTTTTAATATTTGTAGTGGGTCTCTGTCCACTCTGGTTTTGATACAGTTCTTCAAAATGGCATGAGATCATCTCATCTCGTGTATCTAAACATTTCTAGTTGCACAATGGTTCTGAACATTTTGGCTCATCAACCCTGAGGTGTTGTGCTCTTGTACACACGAGAAAGATGTTGCTTAGAAATCATCAATTCCATGAAATATCACTGTTAAACACTGTTAGAAATATCACTGTTAAACACTTTTGATACTCTACCCAGACAACAAGAAAATGATAATAACTTGCACTTGGAGGCAGCTTTCAATGTGAGCAATAACCTAGTAATGGAATATGCGGTGAGTGAATTATATGGCTGGATCACGGATTGGAGAAGGGGGAATAATTTGTGGATCAATTCGATCGTACCTTTCTTTGCACTTCTCCATGAACCTCTGCAGCAACTTTCTCCTGGCCATGGGCAGATCTACAGTTACACAGAAGAGGAAGAAACATTTAGGACTTCGTGATCAATCAAATGGGGTTTTCCAATTGTATAGCACTACTGCAAGGGAAACTGGCCGTTTCCTCGAGCCTCACCTCCTTCAACTTGCTTGCCCTCTTTTAGCTTTGGCGCTAGGTTTCCAACGCATCCGGTATCTGTCGTCTCCATGATAGATTCCACCTGTAACCAAATGATTGCTGCTAAAGAGTTACAAGGATAGGGGATAAGCAGATCCCAAGAAAAAAATTATCGAAATATGCACAGAAGAACTATCGAGGGATTGGGAGGGGCAAGCGTCAAGCCCGTCATCCATCGAAGTCTGGGCGGCATCATCGCCGCAAGTACTCCAGGTTGAAGCCGACAACGATTTCATCGGCCAGATCGACCCCTCATGCCTCCAGCCCCACTACGGCTGCCCAACAGAACGAGATACGCGGGGGTGAGACGGCGGAGGAGAGATGAGCGTAGGACAAGAGAAGAGCGCCCAAGCGGATCGCGAAACCATGGGCCATAAACAGGAACAAATATCGTCGTAATGTACATGGACAAAAAATAGACCAGATTCACAAGACGAAAAAAACGATCGCCGCTTGAAGAAAATTGACAATAACGAAGGGAATGCCATTGAAGAAAATTGGTAGAAGCAGACGGCGGGAGAGATGGAAACGGCCGATGATGAAGTGGGGGGCGGATAAAACGGAGAGAGAGAGAGGAAAAAAACGGACAAAGTGGAAGACAAAATGGTGAAGGGGTGCCATCGCGCGGCGGGTACTGGTGGCCAGGCGGCGGGTGACCGAGGCGGCACGGTGGCAGCCGCGTGGTACGCGCGAGCGGGAGACGTGAACAGGCGATGCCAAGGAGAAATCGGCGCGCCTGAGGAAGCACAAGAGAGCGAAGGAGACGGGGCGTAACGCGGACGGTGGAGGCATTCGCGGGGCACCGAGAGAGAGGAGACGTATAGTAGAGCAGGACTGACGGTGGAGGGTGAAACCGTCGGCGGAGGGGCGGAGTTTCATCAGGCGATCTGGTCAGGAAAATAAATCCGACGGTGAAGAACATGACCGAAAAAATCTAAAAATGATCGAACGGTTGATAAGAGGAGGACGAAAATTTGACAATTGCACTTCTTATATTAAGTTAGATTAGATAAGCAATTTTGGTAACAAGTCTATCTTGTCTGCTTGTCTCTCTCTATGGTTATTGTTCAGATTAACTTTATAAGGGATAGGTAAAAACAAACGTTATCATAGGTATTTATGCAATTATCGTTGTAAAATAATAACTTTTCTGCACATATAAAAAAATACATGTTAAGGGTAATTGGTAAAGTTATAAGAAAACACAAATTGATTAATATTCTGAATAGCTCCTACTCTTAAAGGGAGTTCACTTTTTGGTTAATCCAATAAATAAACCAAAACAATAATTTTGTTATGTTTGATTATACTGATTTAATTTGATTTGAAAAGTTCTTCAAATGAAATCAAACATATTCAAATAACTAAAATTATACTATTAGATACATTAATAAAATTTACATTTTTATCATACAAAAATAAATATGAATTCATAAGATAAAACAATCATATATAACTACATACATATTATATTTTAATAAAAAATGATTTAAATAAATGTAAACAAAATCATATCAAGACATTTATCATGATCTATTCAAATATATTTTGAATATAAACAAAGTGAACTTGTTGGATTTAGTTTGATTTAAATCAAGATATATATTTGGTTTGATTTAATTTAAAAGTAGTTTTCAAAAATCAAATAAAAATAAATCATGTGCAGCGGTTAAGTTGACTTTCTATGATACGACGAATTCAAAAGTTTGACTATCTCTAATGGCGAGGCGAGGTCCGAATTCCAAGCTGGAGCTGAGGCCGTCTCTCCGCCCATGGAATCTCCGCCACCTTGTGGGCAGTAAAGTAGAACGTCCATGGCACCATCCGGGCGCTCTGTCTCGTCTCCTCACCCTTCCTCCTTCTCTTCCGGGGCCACCGATCATATTCATTCCAGCTTCCGGCAGTCCTCAACCCCTCTCCATTTTCCGTTGTAACTTTCTGCTCGACGGGTCATTCGAACTTTGGAGGCCAGGACATGGCGGCGGTGGTGCTTGGCTCCTTCGTCTCCGTCCTTCTCGACAAGCTAGGCAACGCCGTCAAGGACAGGGTTGGCATGATCGTCGGCGTCCAGTCCGAGCTCGTGTCCTTGCGGAGGCGGGTCCAGATGGTAAACGGACTGCTCGCCAACGCCGAGCGCCGCGCCCTCTACGACGAGACGCTCCGTCTCTGGCTGGCCGAACTGAGGGACGTCGTCTACGATGTCGACGACCTTATCGACGACTGCCGCGTCGATGGCCAGGCGCCGTCTTCTTCATCTCAGTGGCCTTCTCTTTCATCAGTTCCCCGCAAGCTCATGTCAAAACATGAGGCTGCGCACAGAATTAATCGCATCAGCGAGCGTCTGAAAGAGATCTTAGAGGAAGGGACACAATTCAGACTGGTATCCAGCGACTTCGCCGCCGCGGACAGCTCGACGGTCGGATGGGGCCGCCAGACATCGGCGCTGGCCGACAGCGACATTGTGGGGGTGGCCATCGAACTGCACGCCGACTGCTTGTTGAAATTATTGACTCAGGATGGCACAAAGGAGGGACCTTTGGTGGCGATCGTCGGGATGGGCGGGGTTGGGAAGACGACAGTCGCTCAGAGGGTCTTCAATGACAAGGTGATTGTCGCGAAATTCCAGACCAAGATATGGGTTTGCGTCTCCAGGGAGTATGATGTGGTGGGCTTACTGACGGAGATCATAGAAGGTGCCGGGGGTAACTCCGGGGGCTCCAAGAGCGTCGCGAAGCTCGACCAGATGCTCCGGGATATAATCCGAGGTGAGAAACTTCTCATCGTCTTAGATGATGTGTGGCAGGTGGATGTGTGGGAGTGCTGGCTCAAAAATTCGTTCCAGAGCGTGGCAGCGGGTAGCAGGGTCTTGGTGACCACCAGGTTTGAGACGGTAGCTAAGCAGATGGGCGCCGGGCACCTCCGCCGTGTGGAGCAGATGACGGCGGAGGACGGCTGGTCGTTGCTGTGTAAGAAGGCATTCAATCTCGGGGATGATGCCACAGAGAAAGAAGAATTCCATGATGTTGGTGTTAAGATCGTGGAGAGATGTGGTGGACTACCTTTAGCAATCAAGCTCATCGGGGTTACACTGAGGGGCAGAGGTATGAGCAGGCGACAATGGGAGGAGATCCTCGAGAACCCTGTGTGGACTTCTTCTGCCTTCCTCAGGGACACAGATCGATCTTCTGAAGCAATGGTGATGGAAGCCCTTTACCTGAGCTATGAAGCCCTGCCGCCCCATCTCAAGCCTTGCTTCCTATATCTATCATTGTTCCCGGAAGATCATGTATTCTTGCGGCGGTATGTCATCCAGCACTGGATTGCCGAGGGATTCATGAAGGCTGAGGGGAACATGTCATTGGAGACAAGGGCGGAAGGCTACTTCAGGGATTTGATCAGCAGGTGCCTCCTACAGCCACAGCTTGCTGCTGTTGAGGATTCCCAGGGCAAGCTGCACGATCTCCTCCGATGTCTCGCAGAGTTGCTAGGCAGAGGTGAGAATTGCTTTGGGTATTTGCCTGAGGAGGAAGATCAGCTGATGAAACTCCGGCGATTGTCATTATCAAACAGTGGAGCTGTGACGGATCTTGAGACACTGAAAGGTAAAGAGTTCTTGAGAAGCTTGTATCTTCAAAATGTTCGACAGGGCCAGGCGTTCCTTAGTGAGGAAGTTGTGAAGAACCTCATCCACCTGAGGGTGCTGGACCTTTCTGGGGCTGAGATTGAGGAGTTGCCAAATGCCATGAGAAAACTTGGACTCTTGAGATACCTAAATGTTTCAGATACGGGTGTGAGAAAGCTACCTGATTGGATAGGTGAGCTAAGTAACCTGCAATTCCTGCTGTTCAACAAATGCAAGTGTGTCCAGGCAATTCCTTCTGGCATAACTATGTTGAAAAATCTTAGGTGCCTTGAGGCCTTCGATGGAACTGAAGTAGATGAGATGCCAAGGGGAATAGGAAGCTTACTTCAGCTCCATAAATTGATTGACTTTCACATGGACAGGGAAGGTTGCACACTGGAGGAGTTGGGTCCCCTGACAAATCTTCATCTATTGGGGATAACCAAGTTAGAAAGGGTGTTGGATATGAAAAAAGCAAGAACTGCTGCAATTAAATCCAAAACTCATCTGATATCTCTTAGCCTGGAATGCACTGTGCCTATATCAGCATTAGCTGCATCGCGATGCCCGTTACTGTTACTGCATAGTAGTGTGGAAGAAGATGAAAGGAGGAGAATGCTTTCTATATTTGACGAGCTATGCCCTCCATCCTCCCTAGAAATATTGAACATCATTGGTTACATGGGATCCGAGCTTCCCAGTTGGATGTGGCCGAGTACACCAATGCATGCTTCTCCACTTCAAAATGTAACATGGATAGGCTTGGTGAACTGTATCTATTTCTCAAAATTCCCTCCATTAGGATTGCTTCGCCATCTGAAAAAACTTTGGATAAAAGGTGCTTCTGCGATTGTTAGCATTGGTCTGGAGTTGTTAACTTGTCCTCTTTCTACAACTACTGCTGTAAATGCTGTTACTTTCTTTCCTAAGTTGGAAATGATGACCATCATTGATATGCCAATCCTAGAAGAGTGGAATTGGGAAATGACAGATATTGTCGACAAGGTAATGTTTCCATGTCTTCAAGATTTGTATATTGAGGGATGCCCAAAGCTGAAATCTCTCCGTCATGGCCTGTGGCTTGGCCCTAAAAGAATGTCCGTTACAGATTGCCCAGCTCTAGAGCAGGTGGGAAAAATGGATATGATGGAAATAATGCAATTTGAGGACAACCAACTGGAGACTTTACCACAGTGGCTAGGAGATCTTTTTGTTGAACCTTCTATACAAACTGACAGTGGTACTGGTATTCTTGTGATCAAGGTGAGATTTGCTTTGCTAAAGAATATCATAACACAAAAGAATGGAGGTGACCATGTCCCAGATGATGATTGGCAACTCATTCAAAGGATTCCTCGAGTTTATGCCTCAGCAATTGATAATCGATCTGCAACCTTCAGCTACATGAAATGTTTCTCATCCTTCATTACCAACATTGAGATTACTTAAGTAGCTTCTCTGTGGCAGTGACCAAGTTGAAGACGGGAGATACCAGGGAGTGTCACTTTCACATAATATTTGCATCTGTCACTAATGTTGGTTGGATCACTAGGATGTATTAGACCAGTTTGGCTGAGTGAGCATTGTTAATAGAGTTTTCTACCTGGTTCATTTCTGCATCTTCATTGAGATTGCATTTCACTGAGCTCATATCTTTTGTCCTCTAAGTTATACACAAGTTATTCATCAATTTTGACTATTTATAGATTATTCTTCTTGAAAGACCTATGTTGCGAAAGTAGTCAAATCGGTAAACTTATATGATCTGGTTGATAATCACATGAAAACATTCAGCCTTTCATGCCCAAAAGAATGTTACTTGCCACTTCAATCTTATGAATTTTTTATCAGTTAGTGATGGTTGATCAAGCAGGTTACAAGCAAGTTGATTTTAATCTTGAACCGATCTTTGTGCTGAGATTGGCTTTGCATAGTAGGTTTTTTATAAAAGAAATATTGTTTGTCATTTCCTGTTATTTTAACTATTCTAATGTACTTAGATATAATTTAGTGTACCATGTAAAATCTGATGGTGGATTAGGGAGAGATGAGTCGCTATGGCGATCACAGAGGCTGGTTGCTTCAGTTATGACTAATGTTTTAAAATACTATGCCTCAAGATGTCAAAACATACGCCTTGAGGCGAGGCGGTGAAAAACCGCTTCGAAGCTTACATTTTCCTTCATCTTCGTGAGGCGTACGCCTTGTGCACAAGAAGATGTCGATGCATTGAGGCGAAAAAAAGGCACAATGGCATTTCAGTAAGATGAAAAGTGTGTCATGCGTGTCCATTGGCCTTCTAATTTTGCATGTAGGTGTTTAACATAATTAGGAAGTACCTTTCACCTTCCCATGTGGCCAGAAGAACGCTCGACAATTCCCTTCTGGCTTCCCGTGCCACTCCTTTGGCTTTTGTGTCGCGGTGGTTGTAGCATGTGACTCCTTCTAGCAACGCAGCTTGCAGCACCGACGAAGCGAGGAGGACCCGAGGAGGCCATCAGGCCGCTTCTTCTTCCATCATTGTCAGTCCTCACAACATTAGGAAAAGGAGGCGGCATCGTCGTAGTAGCTGGGGCCCACCATGGCTATCTTGTGACCTGTCCTGGCGTCCCAGTGAGCCTGTGACTGCTTGTGGCTGATATGTAAGTTTTTATTTATTTTGTTACTATTTGTTTATTAATGTTTATGTTATTGTGCCCTCCGTTCCCCCTCCATTCGGCCTTGCTGCTATAGCAAGGCTAGTAACTAAGGTAACTTAGTTAAATTAAGTTGCTTGATAATTTGTTAGTTAATTTAATATTTAACTTAGTTTAAATAATAGTTAATAACTAATAATTCACTTAATGGATGACTTAGACTAGAGCGAGAATGAAAAAATATATATATATATAAATTTACTTTGATTAGTTTTCCACATATTTAACTTCTTTAAGTTGTTTTGAGTTTTGAGAATTAGGATTTGCTCTAACAATGGAGATATGAACCAATGGAGTTTTGACTTCTTAATTGAAGTTATTTCTTTTTGTGGACCTACAATTGACTAAGGCTACATGATATTTTGTTTAAATGATATTTTTGTAACATGATATTTGTTTAAATGTTGATGTACTGGTAGAATACTTTCAAATTCCAGAGGTTGAAAATTGACTTGGAATGAGGATATTTATTCTCACAAGCTATTCAGGTACAAACATGAACCTCTTTCTGGTTTCAATCTTTTTGGTGATTGAGTTTTTCACTGGTCTTATTATGTTTGAGTAGTATTTTAGTTTTGCAATTAAGTTCATTGTCCATATTATGTGAAAGTTTGTGTCATTTAACTTTTTACTTGGTGGACAAATATGGGGAAGAAGATTAATTTAATACATACTTTATAGCTTATTTGTTAATTGTTAAGGCCATTGCTAAGTTGATTTTGCAACAAAAAACTGAATTGCACTTATATCACGTTCTTCCTTGCATCTTTCATAGTTTTAACTATCAAATACGTTTCCTAAACTTGATGAGGCTTATGCCTCAATAAGTTTTGAAGCTTACGCCTTGTGAGGTTTTGACAAATTGCCTTATGACTGCCTCAAGACTTTACGAACATTAGTTACGACTTTTGTCAGACCAAAGACTCATGATGGTAACCTTTACCATCAGCTTGCCAGTGTGGAGTGTGGAGAGGAGGGTGTCTGGTTTCTAGTTTCGAGGAGATGTAGAGGCAGCAATGTTGTGCAGAGGAGGAAGGGTCTTCTGCCTCTTCATTGCCCATGAAGAGTTACCACCTGGACAGTAGTGATGTTGGGTTGATCATCTGGAATCATGATGCGGGGAAGGCTGCCTTCACCAGTGCTATCTGGACTCATGATAGGATTCACAAGTGCCATTTCGGGTAGAGAAGTGATGTGGGATGGCACCGCAGGAACAGGGCTGAAACGTTGCAAAAATGAGATTAGAACAATAAAGACAAACTAAAACGGACCAAAATGAAGAGAACTAGGCTTAAGCTTGTCTGAAATGGGCCTAAACTGCCTTGAATTGGCCTGAATGGTGTTGAACAGGCCTTGAAGTGCGCTGAACTGATCTGAACCAGACTGAACTGCCCCTGAACCGGTGAAAACCATGCTAGACTGATTCTACATTGGCCTGAACTGGTTGAAGACTGGCCTGGTTGAGCAGGGCTGAACTGGGTGGTCCCAACTGGTTCGGTTCTAGCCCTGTCACTGGACTGGGTGACTTAATGCTGGTGGGGGTCATGGCTCCTTCTAGTAGCACCCAAGCATGAGTGAGGGTCATGGCAACTGGGTGGCAGGACCGTCTTGCATGGCCACGTGATGGTGGGCTTTGCGTGAAGCCATGTGATGACAAAACAGTTGGGGCAATTGTTTGTCTTCCTCACTCATCCAGAAAGCAGGGGCATGGAATGCGATCTCCCAAGATCTCCCGAGAATCTCTTTCTCTCCACACATCCGAGAAATGAGATCGCCGAAACAAGAATATCTATATAGTACCTTTGATACCTTTAGTTCCTTTGCCTATTACTATCCCAAACTTGTTAGATGGCCTTGTTAAGGTTAATTCATATATTGTCTAATTTGATATGAAATCTGTCTAAAGATTCATATAGACATTATTTTTTGATAAATTTTAATAACTTAATATTTTTTATGACTATATATGTATACTTGACCCGAGATGTCATCAATCTGATGTCTATATTGTTCAACATGAAGCATAGGTTTAACATAAGATTTTTGTATGTCTTCTATTAACAATAGTTCATTCTTTCTTTATTTGTATTTTCTTGTAATTCTCTCACATCTTATTTTAAAAAGATTACAAGGAATATAAAAAATATCAATATAGGAAAAGGTGTTATGATCACGGAACGGCAGTGACGGGCGGCAACGACAAACTAGAAAGATATCAATATTTTAATAAATTACTAAGGAATATAAAAATCCCAAGATATAATAGGAAAAGGTGATGACGAGGCTCACCTCGGCGGATCATCGAGAAAGTGGCACCGACTATGACTGTAGGCATGCGGTAATCAAAAGGCTAATATGGCTGGTAAAACGAAGAGGCTAAGTGACGAGGATGGGTGGTCTCACGGGAGGGCAGCCACAGCAGTGGCTAACTGGCGTGAGGCCGAGAGAGAGAGAGAGAGAGAGAGAGAGAGAGAGAGAGAGAGAGAGAGAGAGAGAGGGGAACTGGCGAGGGGGGCGTGTAGTGCATCACGCACCGTGGTGAGACACCACCGCGTTCGGTAGGCACACAGGGGGGATCAGGGGAGGACGGCCGCGGGTGGTGACTGGAGGCCGGTGACTGCGTGGCGCGCAACAGAGAGAGAGAACGGAAGAGAGAAAGAGAGGGGGTGTCTCGGTGCTATGCGCTGGTGCGCGCAAAGAAGTGAGGAGGAGAGGGAGACGAGGGGCCATGACGGACGTTGGGTGGCCGCACGCTCGTGGGCGCGAGCATGCGCATGAGAGGGAGAGAGCGAGTGCGAGAGAGAGAGAGAGAGAGAGAGAGAGAGCGCATGGGGGGATAAGAGAGACAGAAGGGCGGCGCTGCGCCGCCCCTGTCGGCGGCATAGTCGGGTGCGCCCAGTGGCGCACTGGCCGCCGGTGAGAGCGCGTGCATGCGCGTGCATCCTGTCGTGTGCGGGAGAAAACAACAAAGAGAGAGAAAGAGAGAGAAGAGGGAGAGTGGCAGCGATGGCCGCGACCACGGCGGTGATCACGACGACGGCGACTGCGGGCCTGGGAAAGAAGAAGCAGAAGAAGAAGAAGAAGAAGAAGAGGAGGAGGAGAAGAGGAGAGGCGACGGCGACGGCGGGAAGGAGAGAGGGAGACGGCCATGGCGACGGTGGCTTCCTCACGACGGAACAACGCCGGGAGGGGAGGCGAAAGCGGTGGCGACGACGACGGGGAGGAGATGAAGTGGGAAGGCGACGACGCGATGGGGGGGGAACAGGGGCAACACACGTGGAAGGGGAGACGGAGGTGACGAAGGCGGCAAAGGGGGAGGTGGTGGAGGGAGAAGGACAGGGGAAAGGCGGTGGAGGAGAGAAGGTTCGAGAGAGAGATTTTTTTTTAAAATTAACCAGATATTACATAATCCCTCCATTTTGACTCTTTTTTTATCAACCGTTGACTATTCGTGCTTTAACTTGATTTGTATTGTCTTATCTACCAAAATGTGATGTCTTATCTTAGATTTTTGACATTACAGATCGCATGAATAAGCAGTGATTCAAGTGTAAGAGAAGAACCCTTTCCATATGCCTTTCGCTCAATAAGCTTTTGGGTGAATATTCCAAGTTGCCTAACACTATGTGGCTAGTAAGGCTCTTTCTTACTTAAATATTTACATGTTCAACAGGACTAGGTTCATTTTGGCCTCTCAATAATGGATTATTTATTCTCTAATGCAGCCAAGCTTCAACCATAGAAAGCAACTGGCACTCTCCTATCATTAGTTGAAGGGAAACCCTCGTACCTTTATTGTTTCTCACTTTATTTTTTCTTCAATTTTGTGTTTTCCCTATATTAAGGTATTAAAATACTTTAGATTAAGGCTCAATTCATGTTCAACTCAAAGGTGGAAAGGTGGAAAGGTGGATAAAGGAGCTCCTATGTGAAGCCATTTATAAGGAGAAATAGAGCCTCCATGAGGTCATCTCCAAAGAGAAGGAAGAAGGAAGCTCCTTACGAGAAATTCATGCATAGAAGAAGCTAAGGGTTAAAGAAAGCCTCCAACTCATCTCTCAAGGAAGAGGAAGCTCCCAAAGAGCTCAAGAAAAAGAAAAAGAAAATTAACTTGAGCCTTAATCTCAAATTATTTTGGGTTGGCCATATGGTTCTCTAACTCAACTCGAACCTTAATTCCAAATTATTTGAGGTCGGCCATTTGGTTCTCTTTCTCCACTCAATGACTTTGAGTTACTTATTTAGAGATATTTAAATTATCCAAATTATATTGAATTACTCTTATCTAAGTTAGCTTAAGAGTTAAGTCTACATGCCCTTTTTTGTTTCGGTTATTCTAATATTTGTTTAATTTTTTAATTGGTGCTTCTTTAGGTCTATGTTTAGTGTTCCCAAGCTGTTTCAATCTCCCTTCTTTTAATTTATCCACAATTGTCACTACTCCCACATTTGTTCTAATATATTAACTACTTATTTTATCTTATTTAGTATGATCACTCATCCATCTTAACATTTTCATTTCATTAACACTTATTTTGGAGGCATGTTTTTCCCTCATTGTCTAACATTCACTATCATACAACTTTATATGTCTTATAGTTACATGATAAAATTTTTATTTTAACTTTAGCAGAATTTTACGATCATATATAATGCCTGTAGCTAAGTTCCACTTCATCCAACTTACCTTAATTCTTTTGTTAACCTCATCATTATATCCTCCATTTTTTAAATAATTGATACATGATACTTGAATCGAGTATTTTGAAAGGAAAATGGAATCAGAATTGGATCTTGGATCGGCCATGCGGGCCTAATATTGATTTTGATTTAGATCGGATTGGCCAAATCAGCCAATTCGCTAACCAAAAGCCAATATGGAATCGGCCCATACTGGTTGTTTTTATTATTTTTAAAAAATATAAAAATAAATAAATAATATAAAAATGAAAATAGAGAACATCTAAGCAAATACATATCAAATCGAATGGTATGACCCTATGAGAATGATTAAAAAAAATATGGACTATGAAATGCATGCTTCCTTAAATTTTAAAGCACAAATGATATGTAAGTACAACCTTGTAATCCCCAAAAGCCATGATAACTATCATATAAGTCATCATTTTTTTGATCTTGTGATGTCCACTATGAATAAGAAGTCATAATGGGTTCATATCCATATTTAAGTGATTGAGCTATTTCTCTAAACTTTATCCAGTGGATGTGTAGGTGGAACATGTGCTTTAATTGAGAATAACACAAGATGAGAATATCTTACTTTGTCATCATAAAACTCCAATTTTGCTAAGATGATGACCACTAGAATGTTGGCATTGGCCTAAATCATGTTCTTCTGCTCCAAGTTGACCTTCTGCACCTACACTTGCACCTGTACTTGCACCTGCATCCTTAACCTCCACGTCATTGTCTCTCGGCAAATGCATCTGATTCACTACTTGGTGAAGAAGATTGAGTACTAACATTGGGACTCACAGACTTTCTCCTAACTTTCAAATTTCTTTTCTTTGCAATTTCTTCTTCTTATGTATGTGAACTAGTCTTAATGCCACGTTGGGACACCATTTTCAAGCCTTTAAACCCTCTAATGTGGTTGGTACTAGACTTTGTCTTTTGTTTACTTTTCTCATGTGAAGGGGCTTGATTTAGAGCAACTGCAGGCTGCATATGTTGATGAGGTTCTTGATCTGTAGCTTGTACATCATCAAGTTCTCAGTTCGCCCAAGCACAATTATCTTTCTATCTAGAGGTGATTTCCTATTTAGATCTTCCACCTAAGCTACCAATGGGTGCTCCTCTTGGAATAGGTATTTCAAATCATTACTAGATGTCTCTTCTCCTATTTTAGTTGCTACTTCCACCATTTGCTTGATATGATCCACCAACAAATATTGAGAATCTTTGTTCAGACAATTTTAAGATTCTTTTATATTTTGAATTCTCAACCTCATATTGTAATGATAGATGCCAACTTCTCCAATCATGCAGATGACAATCAATTTTTGCTCTTCGCGTGGGTAAGATTGAGTGTACTCCCGTTTCTCTTGTATTGCGAAATGTTGTGTTTTTGCTCATTATCCAAACTATAATAGCAACTAATGAATTTCATCCACTTTTATTGTTTACTTTAACCCACCACTCATTTTCATTAAGGAAGAGCAAAACATGTAAACGACATAAGTCTTGCAATGAACATATATTATAAATCATAAAATAAAATGACTTAAACTTACTAGGACTAACTTTGTCAAATAAATATCTCATATAGGGATCCGAATAAATGCTAACTCTTATGCTATGTGATTTCATCTATAAAAAAATGATATCATAATATGTTCTTAATCCAAAAACCCAAAATGGGAATTGCTGGAGTCCATCCCGATGTCACCTCCCAAAAGAGCAACCCTCCTTTGCAGTTAGATTTTGAGGAGTTGTTCACCTCAATAACTCAAATTGAAGTTTCGAGGATCCTACTAGTAGTAGCATATTCAATGAACTTCAAATTTTGTCAATGGATGTGAAAATGACTTTCTAAATGGAAATAGTACGAAAGATGTATATGTTGAGCAGTCACCTATATTTGAAAACAAATATGATTGGCCATGTATATAAGTTAAAGAAAGTTTTTTATGGGTTGAAACAAACCCCTCATGTATGGTATGAAGGGTTAGGTAAGTTTCTATGTGAAATAAGATTGACAAGAGGAAAGATATATTACACTTTGTTTATCAAAAAGGAAAAAAGAGTTAACTACACAATATATGTGGATGACATAATATTTGGTGCCATTAAGGAGGAAATGTTCCACGAGTTCTCAAAAATAATGCAACATGAATTTAAGATATAATGGGTAAAACGACAATTTTTTTCTAGGTACTAGGTTTGCAAGTTAAGCAAAATAATTATGAAATTTTTATTGGATGATTAAATTATATTTATGAATTATTAAAGAAGTATGAGGTCGATAAGACAGCCATTCGGAACCAAAGATTGTGTAATCAAAATCAGAGATTGGATTGGCTAATGCTGATTTTGATTGGATCTGGATTTGATTGGTAGGATCGTTCAATTCCCAGGACGACAAACCAATACAGAATCAGCCCAGCTTAGATCTTCAAAAAACAAAACAAATGTAAAAAATGATAGATGGATTCCCCATGGATTCTAGTTCATTTTGACATATTTAGGGTCGAATCGCTGATGGGGCGACTATGCCAAAAGACAACTATGCTACATCTTCCCTATTTAAGGTCCATCGAACATGATATATTAGGAAATAATGACATAAATGATATTGGGTCAAGAGGACCTGATATGTTAGTCGTTAGCTCCACAAATCAGACAGGACCTTAAGCAGGAAAGACGTAGTAGCAACCCTATAGTCAATTTGAGTTGAACTATTTTTGATCCAGGCCACTCCAGACGAGGATCTGGAGGTGGATCAAAATCCCTCATGTCTAAATCTGGTTAGCCCATGCTGACTTTGATATAGAATCGGACAATTTTGATACCGATCGGCCAATTTTTTGAACCATGTTAGCAACACCTATGGCATAAAATTGAATTTAGTTGAAAAAAAATTTATTGAAAAAATCATTTCATAGCAATACAACACTAGGAAAAATCCACATAAAACACTATCAATCAAAAACCATTTACATAGTAATAGGGAGTGGAATAAAAGGCATTAGGAATGATTGATTCATGATTCAGTACTATATTTCACAACCAACCGATTTGATATCCAGTTTATTGTATGCATGCATGTAAGATTTTAATTAAATTCAAACGAATTACATCTCATGTTTGTCAAGGGAATGTTCAGATATTGGATGCACACCTCGGATTTTGGCATTTGATATCCAAAAGATTGTGATTTCAGGTTAATTATATTTTTTTTGATGTGGATTATGCATGATGCCAGATGGATTGCAAAGGCACAAGTGGTACTTGTTAATTTCTAGGAAGATGCCCAATTTCTTGGTCATCTAAGAAGCATACTTCTATAGCACTCTCTACCACCTAGCATGGAATGCAATCTCCCGAGAATCTCTCGAGATCTCCCAAGAATCTCTTTCTCTCCACGAGTCCAAGAAACGAGATCACCAAGATGAGAATATCTATATAGTACCTCTTGTACCTTGCTATACTCCACCTATTACTATCCGTAACTTGTTAGATGGCCTTGTTAAGTTTGCTTCATATGTTGTCAATTTTATTATGGAATTCATCCAAATATTCATCTAGATATTACTGTTTGATAAAATTTTATAATTTAATATTTTTATGACTATTTATGTACAATTGACCCAAAATGTCACCAAACACCTATCCATATTATTCAAGATGAAGACTTGGTCTAACATAAGATTCCTTGTATGTCTTTTGTTAACAATAGTTCATCTCTCTATATTAAGCTTTTAATTCTCTCTCATCTTATTTTGATGTTTAAAATGAGTTCCTTTGTCCTTTTTGAAGAGATAACATGATATTTTACACTTAAATATACACATTGATTGGTGTTTATGAGATCCAATCTCTCGAGATTTTTTCGAGATTTGTTCTTTTCGGTCTCCATGAGATAAAATATAGATACGAGATGACAATTCTTGGGGTAAGGTATACTTTACATAAATGAAATCCGAGATTTGATCTCCCAAGATTTTTTCGAGAATCTCACGAAATCTTTTCTCTTTCACCCTTCCAAGATGAAGCCGAGATCCGAGATGACAATCCTTGCCACCTAGGTGGCATATGTGACTTTTGTAAATGTGGATCTGAAGTACTATGGATCAAACACCAATCGGAAGATTATGGATGTGATTTGAAGTGTGTGGCTATTGTGAGTGACAATACAAGTGTAATAAATTTGTTTGAGAATCTAATCCAACTATTTGAAATCCAAAGTTGGATCTCCTTCCTCCAAAACTACACTGATATCTACCATTCCCTTGTTCAATAATTCTACAATAACATGTTTGAGAACGTGGGAAAACCCTACAATAAGGTCAAGAGATTTAGATTCTTGATAAGGGAGAGTATGATTAGTGACACTTCAGACCTTCCATATGAAGGACCCACTTTTATAAATTTCACTTATCTGATTGATGAGGCAATCATAGCCATAACTGAGTGTGAAATGCCACTTTTAGGTCATAGAAAAAATGCAATGTCAATTATTTCCCTTCCTTAAATGAGTGATACATCACATGATCACCACCATGATCTATCCAAAAGGGAGTTCTAGCGATGACATGACCAAGAAACACAAATTTATGTTTTATTGTATCTTCCACCACATTAAAATTAATCTACTTTGGTTCGTGATCAATCTTATAATGACTTGTAGAAAACAACCAAAAAGGAGCTTACGGTTGTTGACACCCATATGTCCAGGCAATAAAGCATCATCTCCCTAGAAGCTGGAATGGAAGGTTTAGGTAGGATGGAATGTCAATGGTAAGCAAGACATCAGACGATACCATTAAACCAAAGAACTAACATGTAAAATGTAGCTAATGTATCCAACCAAGTTCAAAGGAATCCTTGGAGGCTTGAAACTTGTTGGATGTTGGCAAGATGGACATAAAGTCTTGGATTGCAGTAGTCTAGCATATTTCTGAAGTTGTGGGTATTGTAATGATTGGGGACGATGCATGAGAAAAGAGGATGTCAATGGGGCTTTCAAGTCTTGGACACCACAAAGATCAATCTCTTTCATATTTGCAACCATAGGACTGTTATTAGTCTTGTTTTGCATAATGTGGGGGTTGTCCGATTTCGCAGCATCATTTTAATTAGCAAAAAAAAACAGCATCTCTGGCCTTTAAGCATTTTTATTGATGCCATTAGTGCTGTTAATTCCACCGATAGGACAGATGAAACGTCCATTTTGCACCTAAACACAGCCTCGCACAGAAAAGCATGTGACCGGAAAAAGGGGGGCTGTACAGTGGTGAAATACCTCTGCAGAAAAAAAGAGAAAGGGAAGCCTGCAAGTCAATCTAGTAGGACAGGGAGATATAGCCTGCTCGACTCAGCGTACGGTGTGATAGTAGAAGCAATCTAGTATCTGGAGGAGGTGGAAAATTTATCACATAGATTACCCAATGCATTTGCAGGGGCAAAGGGGTCGGAATCCTCATGAAAGTGGCAGAAATAGCAAGTGAACACCATATCGGGGAGCACTGAGAGCTCGGGAGAAGCAAAACAAAAGTCTGGATGGCAGAATTGACCTTTGATCGGTTCCCACACGGAGTTGAACCCTTCCGGTAGTAAGTAATCCCATAAGGACACCAAGCCTTCCAAAAAAAACCACTTCGGTTCCGGTTCGAAGTTGGAATTCATGTTCAGAAGGTTCCCCGACAGCGGAGGCCTATATAAGCATTGCCAAGGCCGTCGAGTGGGAGGAGGCAGGGATCGAGATCGAGATCGAGATCGAGATCGAGAGAGAGAGGAGAGAAGAGGACGAATGGGAAGGAAGAGAGATTACCTCGGCGCTGTCTTCTCTTTTCGACAGATTCGTCTTCCTCTCCAGTTGCACTGTCAAGCGTTGCTTCTAGCAGTTCCGTCCCCTCCTTCTGGTCATGCAGCAGAGGGCTCTTTTACCTTCACGAAATTGTCGAAACCCACTCCATCTCTTGTCGAGGCTGAAGGACCCGTCGGCTCCATCCAACAGCACCACCAAGTCTTGCTTCGCCGTCGGCACCTTCCCATAGTGTCATTCACGTTGTCAAGCCTAGCTTCTCCTTCCTACAGTGTCGTCAAACCTTTGTCCTCCCTCCGGCGCCATCGTCGGGACCGTTCCTTCCTCCTTGAGGTACCGTTGAAGTCCCCAAAGGGCTGCAGAGCACGGAGTCATCGTCGTGAGTGGAGCCTCACGTTGCCCTCAAGTATTCAGGCAATCAAAACCCAGTTAAGCCTTTGCGAGCGGACGATCGAGCCGGTCTTCCTCTCTCCAGCCAGTTCTGGTTGGTGGGCCGACCAAATGAAAGTTGTAAAAAAGAAAAAAAAGAGAGAGAAGCTCCCGTGGGATAGCCGGTCGACAGGAGTAGTCCAGCGAGCCCATCGGGATCTTTAGTATCGGGCCGGCGAGGGGTGAAGGCCATACATGGGCTGACAGTAAAAAAATCTTTTAAAATACACAATCCATTGAAAATTTAAATAAAAATTTGTTAACTTAATTTAAACAAACTGAGGTGAGCATTGAGCTAGCTTTCAAGTCCGTCTCATGATCTTGGTTAAACATAAAATAATTCTAAAATAATGGGAAATCAATGGGCTGACTTTAAGTACATTCCTTAAGGTGCCCCCAATGTCTTACTGCTCCATAACAATGGGTGATTTATTCACCGAATTATGACGGTGTAGATGATCAACATGAGCATATTTCCCCACATGCCTATCAAAGGCTGGAGCATGCTTTATTCCAAATTGATGAGACAATTTTCATAATGCCTATCAAAGGCCAAAGGATTTGATCCGGACTCATGGTAATCATGACTGTCATGCTCTTCCTTCACATAGTTGTAACTTGATTCAAGCAGTGAAAGTTCATGATCGGTGCACAATTGGTATTGCATGGAGAATTAATAGCCTACATGGCTCAATGGAATGCAAAACAGGAAAGTTTGTAACAATAAATAGAAAAATAGAGGGTCATCCATCGACTGAATTGTAAGTCAGAATTCTGATCAATTAATCCACCAAGCCCAAAAGATTCCTTAATATGTCACACTTTGAGTGAAAAGCAACAAGGCAATAAACCTGGAGATTCCAATTCAATTCCATCCAAGTTATCAGGTTGAGAAGGAAAAAACTAAGTAATTAACAGATTTTTATCAAATCAAACTAAATTCAATCCAATCCTAATAACAAACCTCCAAATCGGGTTCCCCTCAAATCAATCAAATCCAAATCAAAATTCAAACATCTGCAATCTGAAAATTGTAAGAGTCAAAGAAATCAAAACTCTCTCAAATAAATTTCAAGTTCAATCAAATCTATAAATAAAACCCGTAGCAAGCAAAGCATGATCCCAATCCCAAAACAGATTGTCAAGTCTTGAGAAATTTTAACTAAATCTGAAAAAAGGCAAAACAACCTTGAAACAAAATTTAAAACGAGCTTAAACAAACTTCTAGTTCAAATCAAACCCAAACGACATGCATTTCAAATAAATCTAATCAAATTCCAAACAAAAAGAGGTATCAAAAGGCCATTATGTAATTGAGTCAAACCCCAAAATAAACATGTGCCAAATACACAACCATCAGACAATCAAATTTAAAACAAATCTTCAAAATGGAAAAGCGTTAAGTTTTAATCAAATAAGTAACTAATTCCAAAGATAACAAGTCTCAATCAAGTCAAAACTGCCAACAGGAAATCAAACCCAAAGTTCATAACCCGACTGAAGCTTTAAGAAATCCTTGAACAAGCACAAATTTGAACCATGTCCGAAAGTAGGACCGAAACAAAACACAAACCCAAATTAAATTCACAAACAGAACATGGATTAATATTAACCAAACCAAACATGACAATGAACCTGCCAAAGAAGAACTCCAAGTTTGGATAAGAAAAATAAATCAAATTACAAACCAAATCCTCAAAACAAGTCAAAGCCAAACCAAATTTCCTTAATCAAATCTCAATTGAACCAGACCCAATCTAAATAACATACACCCAAAACAAAAGATCTCAATCAGAAAATTTAAAACAAGAACACTTAATTTGAAATAAATGAAGACCTCTAATTAAACTTTAACTAATCAAGTTTAACCTTAAATAATCTCAAAGATGGAAGTTACAAATGAATCAAGCTTCTCAAATTGAATTCAAATTCAAATTTCTCAAACCAAACTATAAAGCCAAATCTCCTAGGCCGAATTCGAAGCATTTCTTTTAACCAAGCAGATTCCACTCAAATTAAATTAAACTGATTAGTAAATTAAACTCAAATTAATCCAAATAAGTTCAAAAAAATCCAAATCAATTTTAACCAAATGACTCCAATTGAAATCAAAGTGAACTTCAATCAATAAGCAAAATCCAATTTTCTGTATCATTTCAAATCAAGCCAAATTTAAAACAAATTAAGTGTTTACATTCTATCAAGTTCATATGGCCATTACTCCTATATGTGTGTTTATTTTGTGGATATGTCTTTTATTTCATAGATTGCTATGGCAGATAATCAAGGGTATTTGAATGTTTGTTTGATGTAAATAATGTCGGTACTTCGCAAGTCCGATGGGGAGAGGTCAAAATAAAATTTCAAAGAACCTAACAACCTCAATATATATATATATATACCATTGACCTAGCTACTACTCTTACGGGATATCACCTATTTTCTTAATAGTCAATGCTAAGTCAAATCAAAAATCAAAATGAAAAATGAATTTTCAAAACCAAATTTTTTATTTTTGAGGTTACATCAATGGTCTAGAATGACGCTCACTCAAGTTTCCTTTTTATGAGATTGACCTCACCTAAAAGGTTTGTCCTGTTGCCACCTTGAAACTCGTGTAATGAGCATTTCATGAATAAATTTGCATTACAAAGTTATCAATGGAGGACTTAATTCAATCAACTGCTCACTCAAGTCGAAGACCAACTTGATCACTTGTAAAGATTGGTGGACACTCTGCATAAATTTTCTCGAATTTTTATATTGAATATGAAATCACCAACAAGCACATATCCGTTATATGGGATCTCTTGTGTTGACTAGGCTCCTCACATCTACCTCCCAATGACGGCAATGAAATAGGAATAGCATAAAGCAGCACCCTTTTTGATGATTCCAATAAAGGGGGAGAGACACCCTTTTTGTTATTTTGGTGGTTTGTGTTGTGGAATTGTGTTATCGTGGATTATGTTTTGGTTGTGAAAACTGAAAACAGTATACTTAATTTGTTTACGTTTCTAAGCATATTCCGAGGGAGAGTGCTGGAAAAAATGTCTAACATTTATGCTATGTTTGAATGCTGTTTTGCTATTTTTATGTTTGAAATGGCCGAATAGCTAAAGCATGAATGATTAGATATCTTAAGCATAAGTGGTTGAATATTTTAGCATTAAGGAATATATAAGGTGTAAAGCTTGAATGGTTGACTTTTTTTGTGAGCATTTTATGTATTCACAGAGGAATTTGTATACTTGAGCAATAGAATGCATAGTATGCATGTGATAATTAATGAAAAGTAAAGTGGGCCTACTAGGCATGTATGGAGAAGAATATAAAAAATGAATGCCTACATGAGCAAAACAAATTTAACATGTACTTTTCATAAGTTAAACATGGTTTTAGTCATAATCAGAAAATGGGAGGTTGTGGAACTATTTCTTATGAATTTTGATGATGAAAAAAACCTGATGAGAAGAGTATCACGGGCTCCTAAACATGTTGAATTATAACTTGGTTTGGAAGAAAAAGCACAAGTAAAATAGAAGAACAAAGTTTATTTTTTGATATATAAGTAAATGTGCAGAAACTAAATGGATTGGTCAACTAACCTAGTGACACCGGTCGACCGATGTTCATGGTACAATAGTTTACACAAGAATGTGCATTGGTCAACTAATGTCCATGGAGCAAATTTTGGTTGTAAATAGTTAAGCTCACTGGTCAACCCATGGTTCGTCGGGTCGCGACCTGGGCCCAACCCGGTCGGTTTTGCCCCCGATCGGCCCTGTCGTGACCCGGTCGGGCTGACCCGGCCAGTCGGGTCGAGGCGGGTCACGCGACCCGGCGACCAGGTCGCGCAACTCTGGCCGGGTCACGCGACCCGGCAAGATGACCGTTGGCAACGGTCATCAGACCATTGCCAATGGTAGGGGGGGCCTCCAGCCCCCCTCTTTCAGCCCCTTGGGGCTCTCCTTACCCTCACTCAATGCTCTCACTCTCATTGCTCTCATTGCTCTCAAATTTTGCTCAACATTGTGCTATTTTCTTCTTCATTTACTTAAAATTTTTCATTAAGTACTTTATTAGTTCATTTAGCATATTTATTTAATACCTGTTTCATTCATTAGTTACTTAATTAATTCATTCTTTTTAATACTTACTTCCTTACTTAAATACCTAGTTAGTTAGATTTTTAGTTAGATATTTAGTTTAGTAGTTACTTAATTAGATAATTAGTTAGAAGGTTTAGTTAATTACTTAGTTAAATAATTAGTTAGTCATTTATTTTATATAATTAAAATTTTACTTAGATAAGTAGTCACTTACTAACGTCATTAGCTTTTTAAATAGTTAATTACTTACTTAAGTAATTATTTAATAAAAAAATGTCTTCTCCAAGCCAAACAACCCAAACTACCAGCGCGACCCGGAATGATCCGGCTTGGTTACATTGCAACTTGATCTCCACGACAGAGAGAAAAGTGCATTGTAAATATTGTGACAAAGTTATATTCGGTGGTATTTATCGTTTGAAATTTTATTTTGCAGGCATGAAGGGAAACGTTCTTCCTTGCGCACGGACTCCGCCGGAGGTAAGAGCTCAATTTCGTAGGCACCTACAAGTGATGGAGCAAACAAAGGGAACTAGCAAACAGCATAAGGAGACCGTTCGGGAATAACTGTTACAACTGGCGAAGCATTTCGTACACATTTACGGGACCGGACAAGAGAGGTTGGATATTTTCGAAGACGAAGTCTACGACGACGGTATGTTTGTTTTACTATATACGGTGTAGTTCATTCTTCTATTTTAAAATATAATTAAGTAGTTGAATATATTTCTTAAATAGATGACCTATTATGAGGAATGAAAGCAAGTTGAAGATCATTCGCCGATGAAGAGTTACATAAACGCACCGACCGAATGATGGGTCAAGAGTCTAGAAATGGGAGTGGTCGAGGAAGTGGAAGAGGATCCAGCAACCAACCGAGGGATGAGATTCATGATCTCACCCAAGACGACGACCCGACAGTAGGTCCTATGGATCCCGTTATCACCAGACCACAACAACGTCCAACCACAATCACAATGGCGATGAAGAACCTCAAACTGTGTAAGGAGAAGATTGGCAGAGCAATGTCAAGGTGGTTCTTTCACCACAGCATACCGGCAAATGCTGCGAAAGGACCGTACTACAAGAACATAATCGACACAATCGCAAATGTCAGGAGGGGAGTGCCTGGGCCAAACCCAAAGGAGATATATAGTGTATATCTTCCTATGGAGGTGCAAGAAATAAAGATGTACGTGACATCATTTGAACGAATATGGGAGGAATGAGGTTGTACATTAATGACCGATGGATGAACCGATAAGTAAATTTGTTTATAGTTATTTATATTACATGTATAAATATTCTTTTTAGTATAACTTAGTTAATATCTTATACTACTTAACATGTATAATTAAGAAGACAATGATCAATTTCCTAGTGTACAATTAAGCTGGCACGGTCTTTTGGAAGTCGGTCGATGTATCGGGACAGGTAAAAAATGCGGAGTATCTTTACCAATTGATAGATAGAGTAATAGAAGAAATAGAAGAGAGCTGGGTAGTTCAAGTAGTCACGGACAATGTGGCCGTATACAAATCGACCGGATAGATGCTTATGGTAAAAAGACTTAAGTTGTATTGGACACCTTGTTCCGCCCACTCCTTAGACTTGATGTTGGAGGATATATGCAAGGATTCTCAAATAAACAAGGTAGTTAAGCTATCCCAGTTTATTTATTTTTTTATTTACAATCATAACTTTGTCCTTTCAATTATACGGGAACATACCAAGGGCCGAGAGTTGCTATGGCCCGGTGCAACTCGGTTCGCCTCCAACTACATTTCGTTAGAAAGTTTGTTGAGTCAAGGGAGAGCTCTAACTTAGATGGTAATTTCACCGGATTAGGGTAGTTGGATAGCTAGATGTAACCAATCGGACAAGAGAAAGGGGAGAAAAGTAGCGAAGACAATATAGAGTGGAGATTTTTGAAAAGTTGTAAAGAAGACGTTAAACATCGTCCAACTCATAGTGAAGATATTAAGGATAGTTGACAGAGATAGGAAAGCAGACATGGGGTATTTATATAATGCGATTGAGAGAGCCAAGGAAGAAATCTCGAAGAAAGTGTCTGACTTCGCCAAGTGGTTAGACATCATAGATCGCCACTGAGAACGTACGTTATATCAACCCATACATGCAGCAGGTATAATTTCTTAGACATTTACTAATCTTTTTTTTTTAAATATCAGATACATTTAAGTTGTTTACTAATATTATTTGGTTCATAGGTTACTTTTTCAACCCAAGGTATTGCTATAGTCCACATTTCATGGCAACGAACGAGCTATTAGATGACGTGAAGAGCATCATTCGACGGATGCTCGGTGACGACGACCGGGCTATTATAGCCTGCAACAAGATGTACGATTACAGAATGCGGGCATTTCACTTTGGAATGAGTAGAGTGGAACGAGCTATGATGCTACTAAGTCCGGGTACGTAGCATTATTTTTAATCACTTAGTTAATCAAAGTGTACGATATAATAATGTAAGACATTCAATTTATGCAGCTGATTGGTGGATGGACCATGGTAAAGTACCAAGGTACGGGGACTTAACGGATGTAGCCATCAAGGTTCTTAGCCAAACCACTTCGGCTTCGGGTTACGAGAAAAATTGTTGTACATTCAGCTTGATTCACACAAAACAAAGGAACATGTTGACATCAAAGAGACTCGAAGACCTCGTGTATTGTTACTATAACGTGAGGTTAAAGTTGAAGAATTTAGAGAGAATGAAGCAGAACCAAATGGAACAAAAGAGCTAGATATCACAGGCGGCGGGATGTCAGGTCGAGGAGTTACAAATTGAAGAGGAGGACATCGATTTGGATCAAATATTCTACGAGAAAAACTCCTTAGAAGCTTGGGTCAATGACCGAGAAGGGTTGGGAGAACCAGAGTTCAATCTGGAAGACCGACAATGGGTTGAAGGAGTGCTCGATGATGTCCTTTTGGCCGAAGAATTTCAAATCCCTCCCTCCCTAGCAAAGTGACAGAGAACCAAAGAAGTAACTAGTTGAGGTACGTAAAGGAAGAGAAAAGGTAAATAAGTTATGACTGATCTTCTTGATATTGCAAATGCTGATACAGTTGAAGACAATCGAGAAGACACGCCGGAGCCAAACATTCGAGTGTAGTACCAAATTTCTCAGGATTCTTCATTAAAGAGTAGCAACGATAGTGGAGCTGGATACGAGGGCGCCATCACTTCACAAATACAAGGGACACCAGATCCTCCTATTTCTCCTACAACATATCTACGCTTTACCGGCGAGGAGCACTACACACATGCAACGTGGAGGAGGTCACTGTACGCATGGAGCTGGAGAAGAATACCACGATGCTTCCAACTATGTATATGAATCATCACAAGGCTCTTGATTCCCTACATATGGCGAAGAGTATTATAGAATAAATTATTTGAAATTATCAGATACTTCAATCCAATCGACTTATAGCTATGGTGACTCCTTTGGATCAAGTCTTAGGATAGTTTACCGAAGGACTGACGAATATAATCGTCATGTATACATGTATTAAGCTTTGTACTCAACCCAAATGACATGGGGAGAGTACATAAACTACTTACAATATGTAGAACATGTCACATTGGAATAAAGTTGATAGATTATTTATTTAAATCATGTCATTTATTTTTATCTTATTTTTCTATATTTTTTAAATTGTTTCGTATTTTTTTGATATTTTTTGAATTTTCAAAAAAAATATTAAAATAATGGGGTCGCGACCCGGATGGACCAGGTCGACTTGGGGGTCTCGCGACCCAGTTGCGACCCACGACCCTGCCTTTCTTGGGTCAACTAAAAGGCCAACCAATTTTTTCAGTGTAGGAAATTTGCTAGTTAGTTGCACCGATTGGTCGACGATATTGGATCGGTCGACCAATATCTTTATAGAATCTATCAGACTTTTGATGTTTTCTCAAGATTATCCAAGATATCCTCTTGAGATATGGGAGATATGGTCTGAATAGGTGAGATCCTCCTAAATTTGAATGTTGGAGGAAGTGAAGCCAATCAAAACTCTCATTTGGGTGAAGAAACCCTAAGAGGGTTTAGGTCATTTTCACGTTACACAAGGACAAATTTTTATGGTGCTCGAACTCAACTGGTTAAAGAAAAAACTCGATTTCAACTTCCATAGCACAAAAGGCGACCTCAAAAGGATCTCTGCCTTCCTATAATCTTCAAATTGAAATCTACAAGTCAGAATTGCTTTGTTCTTTCCTAATCTCATTTAGACTTATTGATATATCTCTATTGATTATTTCATTGAGGAAATTAATATTTTTCCTTGTGAGAAAATGTAATTCTCACAACGGTGAAGGAGTTTCAAGTGTGTTCATAGTGTGTAGTACTCTATTGATTTGTGTGTAGATTGAATATATATAGTGTGGTTTAAAATCCTCACATTGATAAGTGTGAGATAGTGGATATGGGTTTCAATGGTGTGTTGTTTATTTGAGACTGAATTATCATAAATCTTTGTGTCTATCGTGGTTTGATCAATATATTCTTCCTCCTTTCATTATGATTATAATGTATCAAGGATCGCAGGATCGGAATCGAGATCGGGATCGATGGGGACCGATCTGGATCAGATTGGATCTAGATCAGGTCAATCCCGATCGATCCGCCGAAAGTTAAATTGATCTAGAATTAGCCTGCATCAGTCAAAATTTTTTTCCTTTCTCCGAAAAAATCAGGAAAAATCCCAAAAAATCCAAAAAATTCAGAAAACTGAGAAAAAATGTTAAAAAAATATAAGAAATTTGTCCAATCTTGGACATTTGCACACAACTTTGATGTTGAGTTTATGACACACATGAACACAAATGGATACAAATTGTAGCATACAATCATACAATACAAAGTTTACTTAATATTCATTTCACATTCCACTAAATAAAAGAAGAAAATATAACTGATATGAAGATACCTTACACCGATGAATGATCTCATCACCACCAACTATGAAATTGTCTTGGATCTCTATCCTGCTCGTCCTGATCTTCTTGGATTCTCCACTAACTCTGATCAGTCATGATTGGTACATACCTATAGAAAAATAAAGATTGTGCCATCTTACTAAAATCAAAAACTCCACCCTCGGCCGGAGCTAGAGGAGAGGGTGGATAACAAGGCTCAATGTCTGAAGTAGGTTTTGGATAGGAAGATGTGAACTCATCGAATACATTCATCTTCATTCAACGTCTGCTACTCCTTCCACTCGAACACGAATGCCTTCTCTCACTCAAATCATCTGGACCTGCTCCACTTATGCGTGCACTGCTAGTAAAGCCACCCTCACCTGAGGCTCCGCCTCCACCTCCACCTCCATCCCCCGTACGTTGTTGTTTTATACGTGGAACAAATTCTTCCTCATCCTCATCTGACGAAGGTGGTTGAGTGGTGTTAGTATCAAGGAGATGATGTCGACATTTGGTACTTGTTTTCTTCCTCTTCAAAGTTTCTTGTCCTTAACTAATTTGCTGTGTAGGCAAGCAAACTTTTTTTAAAGTCTTGAATAAGCCACCAACCTTCTTGGTAGTGGTAGATGGTCCAACACTTGGAGCTGTAGCGGGAGCTGGATGTCGCTCTGGAGAAACTATAGTGTGGGGTGGATAAGGAAGTGGAGCTGTGCATGGAACTTGACTTTCTTCACATTCTTGCATTTGCTCGTCCTCGCCAAGGACACTGTCAAGCTCACCTTCGGCATATGATTTGTCATTCGGGTCGAACTCTGGCTCTCTCTCAACATCCTTGTCTTCCACCAATGTTGCAAGTGGATGTTCTTCTTGGAATGGGTACTCCAAGTCCAGATCCCCTTGTGGCAAGCCTTGAGTAGCTTGAGCTTGGGCTCAATCTTGGTATAATCCACTTGCAAATTGTACAAATCTTTGTTAGGATGTCTTCTACCTATCTTTGATATTCTTGATCCTCAACCTCATATTATAATGATAGTATACTAGCTTCTCCAATCTTGCACTCTTCAGCCTATTTCTTCTCTTCGTGTGAATGAGGTTGAAGGTACTCCAATTCCTCTCACATTGGGATGATGAAGTGCTCTGACTTAGCACCCGAATTGCAATGGAAGCTAGCAGATTCCAACCAATCCTATTTATCACTTGAATCCACCACTCAATTGTAAAGAAGACAAGTAATGCAGGCATTAGTAACTGTGTGATATTCTTAGGAGAATCTTTGATATGTGTTGAATTTAATTGGTTGAGGTAGCTTACTAAGAGATACTCTGTCATGTGAGTACTGCAAATCAGGATCTCCATAAACTCCAATCTTATACTTGTATGCAATCATCTAAAAGAGCAGAACAAAGACTGTTAAGTCTATTGCTTACGTTCAATTCAAAGCTTACTAAGATGGTAGGAAGTACTCACTTCAACCTTAGTGGATGTTCTGTCCATGGTTCGCCGGGTCGGCGACCCGGTCGGCCGGGTCGCCCGACCCGGTCGCTTTTTGGGCCGACCGACCCCGACCCGGCCCCGACCCCCCGACCCGGTTATTATTTTAAATTGAATTTTTTATTATATTTTTTCCCGACCCCGACCCGACCCCGACCCGACCCGGGTCGCGACCCCAACCGACCCGTGTCGGTTTTGGGGCCGACCGACCCGGGGCCGACCCCCGACTATTCCTTCCTTGGTTCTGTCTTCTGGAGTTCTACAAAGTCGCTTGATGACTGATAGCGTGCCTAATAGTATGTCACCATCGTAACACAAACCAATGTTTAAGACAGTAACATATTAAATAATACAGTAGAACAAAATACAACAAATTAAAGTATACATGCATCATAAATATCGTGGTGAAGTGTCTTGTCCCATCTGTTGTCTATCACCTTCCACCACTTTTTATAACCCGTAGGATGTTTTTTTTTAATCTTCATTTTTACTTTATCCATAGCATCGTATAGGTACCCCATTTGATTTTTATCATTTGAATCACCAACCTAAGCACATGTACTAAGGGTTCTGTGACAGACATGTAATACTGCACTTTTTTCCACCACATGTTGTTCTCTATTAGCTACTCCATCTTCAACAATACTTCATACTGATCCATAGAGCTTCTGTAAGTATCCATGTAGTCCTGATAGGTAGTGGAAAGTATGAACCTCTTCAGATCAGCATTTTGCTTATAAAGGCTCTCTAATGCAATGAAATGGGTGACAAGTTTGGTGGGACCCAGTCTAATCAAATCATGACCATCAGTGTGTTGTCTCATGATATGCAATAGTCTTGGTTGCCCATAAATGAATGATATGATCAGTTGTCCTTAGTTGACCAAGGACTTGACAATAGAATCCCAATGTCCTCCAACATCAAATCAATAAAATGTGCCGCACAGAGCACTCAAAACAAGTGTGTTCTAACCTCTATGAATTTCTTCCCTGCAGCCTTATATGATGCCTCATTTTTAGTCACGAACTACACACTATTCTCTTCTTCTATCTCGTCCATTACACTGTTCATCAAACCAAATAGGTAATCTGCATTCTTGACTTGACCTGATGCATCAACAGACTTTAGAAATATAGTACCTTCAGAACAATACATAAGGAAGTTTATAAGTGACCTTGTGATTCCAGTCCAGTCGTCGTACATTACAGTGCACCCCCTCTCCTTCCACATGGATTTAAATCCATCTATTCATGAGGTCAACTCATCGACCTTCTTATCCAACTTTGTCTCATAAATATGCTTCGACGTGGGAGCTTTTAACCCCGGCCCAGCCTCACTAATAACATTTACCATTGTCTGAAAAAAAGGACTCGTGGCTACATGTGCCAGGACACTTACATCAACCAAAACAAAAAAGAAGACATCTTTGTTAACATAAATCTCAGAAATATGCAAGGCATATCAATAATAAGATGCTATCAACATGTGAATCAAACATATATCTATGTGTAGAAAGAATTTCACCATATACTTTAGGGCTTTCTTCGCAGCTCAGTCGTGGCTTTCACTCCTTAAATGCTTATTTTATACCCTTTTGGCCTTTGCCACTCTCCTTATACATAGTAGTGTTTGCTGTTGGCCGAACTGAATGTGTTTGACGGGATTCATGTTCTCGAACAGGGCGTGTGCCATCCCCCACATCAAAACATCTGAATTAAGCAGCCGAATGGCCCGAACCTCCTGCTCCTCGTCTCCTTTCTTCATCTTCACGAGCCTGAGCCCTATTGGCATCCATGGCTCTTCTCACTTAAGCCTCCTCTTCATCTTCTAAAGAGGATGAATTAACTTGCACATGTGCTTGTCCTTTTCCATTTTTACTCTTTCCCGACAATAGATCAGTGTCTCTCTGACCTAACAACTCGTCATGCAGCTGTTATTTGTGTCCAATTCTCACCTCTCTTTGTGAAGTTCTTCCTATTAAATAAGCTCTCATCTCTTCCCTAAGCTTAGCCGGTACTTTATCGCGCTTCTTGACATTACCACCCGTACCGGTTATATGTTGTTTCAGCCAATATACATCTCCTTTCATGTCTTTTTGACACCATTTACATCTAATCTTCTTCTTCTCTGCATCAAGTAGATGTCCATGTTGTCATCCAATGTCACGATATTCTGCAGTACCTTGCTCCTCGTTTGACTGTTATCTACATCCACATAAACATATACACAAAAGAGAATTGAAAAATTAGAAAACCACCCCTTCGGGGGTGGTTCATCAATGATTACACCCACCCCTTTGGGGGTGACTGTTTATCACCACTGAAGGGGATGAATTAAAACCCCTCTTCGGGGGGCTAAGGGTCACCCGAAGGGTGACCCTTTTAGCATTCCCGAAGGGGTACTCACAGGCAGTAATCCCCGAAGGGGTGGCTGTCTGCCGAAGAAGGGGTGCTTGCAGGTGAAGGGGAGGCCGAAGAGGGGGAAGTGGGAGTGGGAGGGGGAAGGGGGGATCGGAGGTCCTACCCTCAATTTACCTCTTTTAGGGGTGGATCACCCGGATTCTAGGGGGGATTGGAGGTGTCTCATGGGGGATCGCCAGGGGGGAGCTTCGGAGAGCCCTAGATCTGCAAGGGGAGGGGGGAAGGGTCAAACAAGGGTGGGGGAGGGGGAGAATCACTAAGGGGGAGATCAGACCTTAAACAGGTTTGGAATCGAGTCTGGAATTGATTTGATTCCGGACCTTTCCGGTTTCTGGGGAATCGGTCTGGATTGATCGATTCCCAGATCGATCCAAGTGGATTGGTGTAGGATCGACCGATCCCGACGATTCTGACATCCAGCCTGGAGTCCCGGCCGGATCGATGGTTCGGGTGAGAATCAAATCGGGGTAGGTCCGATCTAATCCAAGAATCGGCCGATCTCGATCCGGATCAACTGATTCTGCAAACCATGTAATGTATAGAGCGCATCGAGTTCATTTGGAATTGGTCCTAGCAAATTTTGTTTTTAAACTTGTTTTAATTTGGGAACAAATCCAATTGGCACCCCTCGTAGGTTTGATATTTCGGTACCTACAAGGCTACAATCTCAACACCCACCTCCTCATTGTCACCTCACGTGGGTTATTCTGCCCTTCTCGTCAGCATCCCCTTGGGGAGAATAAAACAATTTTATTATGTAGGTCTTTTCACTAAAAATAAAGTAAAATAATTCCTTTAAGACATGATTTTATAAATTCAATAATGTCTAGGGGTTAAAGTATAAATGGAAAAGGAATTCAGTGATTACACCATGTTTTACAGAAGTATGGGAACATATTTGGAAGTAGCAATAATTATTACAAAAAGTCCTTTCCATATTCATCATGAGAGGTTTGGATCCAGTGAACTTGCTAGTAAGATTGCGTTTTGCTCAAAGTCAGAAATAAGAACCTCAGATCTACTGGTTTTCTTCTACGGTCTCTAAATAACTGACATCAAGGACAGTCTGAGTTGCTTACAGCTTTTTTCCACAATTTTCTATCTTCATATTTAGTTTTCATGCATTTGAGTGCCTCAATGAACTTCCTGTTATTTTCAGAACAGTATCAGGGAGATGTAGCTGTCCGGATTTCAGTCCTTTATTCCTTTTCGGTTGCTTCCCTTGCTAAGTCTCCCATGTACCGTGTATGAACTTGGTGCATTGCAATTTTTTTATTAGATTCTGACAGATTTAATTATGCCAGATACCAACACCAATCACGTATGAGTAACTGTCAGAACGAATAAGTGGATAACATTTATAATCATCTGGGAATCTTTGTGAAGATTATGAGGAGACTGACCCCGTGGGTAGAAAATGTCATTGATTTTTTCTATGAGCGTGTTCCTAGCTAGCAATGCTGAAAAAAAATTCTTGCTTAATGCTGCTATCATCTCTGTAATGTTCTTATGTGGTTTTTATACGAACGTTGGACAAACAAGGCTCTCAATTAGAAGGCACCCTGTCTGTTTCTGTCAAATGTGGGGCCACTACCTGCTTCCATGCCTTTTGTTTTCTGAGATCCACCTCCGTGCAGCATGCTAAACATGATAAAAACATTGGTAAAAGAGATTTACAGTTATTCACATTAAAGTAGACAATTGTCCAAACCTATGGTTGATTAATTGACACCAAGGTGCATTCTGAGATCTTGCAGTGGAGATGTCTTTTATTACTTGTAAAATCTTTCTCCCCAATTGTGTATGGTAGTAGTTATTTTATCATACATGTCTTTTATCACTTGTATATACCTTACAAGTACCATCTTTCGTTTCAACACCCACCACAAAATCTATTTTGAAATTTTATTATAGACATTTTTCAAGTCAATAAATAGCATACATAATCTGTCTTCGTATCTCAATATTTATTCATCAAATTTTTAATAATAAAATTAGTTTTAATTGTAGATCAACCAAAATGTTAATTGAATTATTTGTATAATTTCGTAATCGCCGCTCACTAACTCTTTCCACAATTTCATCGCATGACTCATGAGTTTGATCCCTCTATAATTTGCACAATTTTATATATATCTTTTTTTCTTAAAAATAAGTGTAATAATGTTCTTTGTCTATTCATTTAGCATTTTTTTAATATTAGGATTTTGTTAAAAGGTTGAATTAACCATTCCACCCTTAAACTTTTCAAACATTTTTACAGTTTAATAGGAATATAATTTAGACCACATGTCTTAATTGTTTTCATCATCTTAATGTTTTTTAAACTTTTGAAAAGAAGTGTTTTCACATCTGAATCACCAAATTCCCCTCAAATTGTGTCATTCTAATACCCCACTAAATTGTTTAGGTGTCATCTTTGAACAAGGAAGGCAGGGTAGGGACTGGACACTACGTTGGATGCCTATTCTGACCCTGATTGCCTGAGTTAGGCTGACTCGGCCAAAGTCAGGTCAGAATTGACCAACTCCAGCTGTTTCCAAGATGGGATCATCCATGATCCTGGATAATCTTACCCCGACATAGCTAGCTCCAAGGTAGGTGGGGTCGGGACCTGGGTCAGGACAGGGTTAGCCGGAGTTGCAATAAAAAAATAATTGTAAAACATCCACCGGGTCGGGGTCTCGGGATTGGTACCAGGTCGGTTGGCCCAAAAGCCGACCGGGTCGGGACCAGGTTGCGAGCCCGCATTCTATGGCTAGCTCAATTGGATCCTAATGACTCCCGCAGGTCTAGGCTGATTGTGGTTGATTCCAGCTTGAACAGGCCAAGGATCAGTTCATCAAGCCAAATAAGATTGGCTGCAACTGCAACCTATTTGGGATATAGATCAGCTGATCTAGCAAGGCATGTCTTCAACCACTTAGGACCAAACTTGCAAGGATTTTCACTTTACCAGTTCTAACAATGATATTTTTGCAGCTGTAATGTTTTCATGTCAGGCGAAATTAATAATTTCCGCACTGACTATTTACATTCTTGCTCTCCAAACATCGATGACTTTGACACAGGATACTGATTGTGCAAGTAAAAGAGATCATCAGGCAAGTTTATTGATAATTATGTGGTGATGTATGGGCTGATACAGCTGCCACTTCTGACGATAAACACATCATCAATCTCTTTGTATATTCAATTGAACAGGTTTCTGCCCGATCACAGCTAATCATTGCAATAGATTATGCAAGTATCCAGTTGTACCATATACTGACCTCGTACATTCTTCTCCAGCGCGAGGATCTTTATCAAACATAATCATGCTGTTCGCATACTACAAAAACGTTGTGTTGACTTGCAGAGATGCTACATGTATCTGCTTGGGGAAGCCGTCATACGTCACCTAAGAATTGTTTAGGTTTCTCTGTGGTTGTCAAGCAGTTTCCTCTCTCTCTCTCTCTATATGTATACACAAGGAGGGAGGGGTCGCGGGTCGCGACCGGGTCGCGGGACCCCCAGGCCGACCGGGTCGCGACCGGGTCGCGACTCGGGTCACGACACTATTTTTTAATTATTATTTTTTTGAAAATTTCAAAAAAATAAGAAAAATGCGAAAAAATATATGAAAAAATACAGAAAAATTGAAACAATTAAATGACATGATTTAAATAAATAATACATCAATTTTATTCCAACGTGATGTGTTCTACATTTTGTAGGTAGTTAATGTACTCTCCCCGTGTCATTTGGGTTGAGTACAAAGCTTGATACATGTACACATGACGATCATATTCGTCAGTCCCTCGGGAAACTATCCTAAGACTTGATCCAAACGAGTCACCATAACTATAGGTCGATTGGATCGAAGTATCCGATGACTCCACATAATTCATTCCACAATACTCTTGATCGTATGTAGGAAACCAAGAGCCTTGGGATGAATCATACACATAGTCAGAGGTATCGTGGTATTCTGCTCCAACTCCATGGCTACGATGACCTCCTCTACCTTGTGGCCTTCTACCATGATCGGTATCTGCTACCGTTGCTTGGAGAAGACATTTTTTAAGTAAATAATTACTTAAGTAAGTAATTAATTATTTAAAAAGTTAATGACGTTAATTAGTGACTACTAATGTAAGTATACTTTTAATTATGTAAAATGAATGATTAACTAATTATATGATTAAGTAAGTAATTAACTATACCTTCCAACTAATGATGTGTTAAGTAACTACTAAACTAAATATCTAACTAATCTTCTAGCTAACTAACTATGTAAGTAAACAAATAAGTATTAAAAAGAAGAAACTACCTAACTAACTAATCAATGAAACAAATATTAAATAAATGAACTAATGAAATGCTTAATGAAATAATTAAGTAAATGAAGAACAAAATGAGAGCAATGAGAGTAATGAGAGCAAAAATGAGAGCTTGGGAGTGAGAGTGGGGGGGTGGGAGTAAGGGGAGCCCCTTGGGGGCTATTTATAGCCCCCAAGGGGCTGAATGGGGGGGCTGCGGCCCCCCCATGACCGTTGGCAACGGTCAATGAGTAAACCGAGTCGGGTCGGGAGTAAACCCGACCGGGTCGGGGCCGGGTCGCGACCCGGCAAACCATGAGTATACATATACATATATATATATATATTTATATTTATATATGTGTGCTGATGTCATGATCGAACAAGAAGACAGCAACCTATGGTTCCTGCAGATCTAAGTTGTTCGTCAAGAAGTGCAGTTCTCGACAATTGTGCGATGCCTCCGTTACTTTTGGAGTCGATTTCAAATTCTAGCCCTGCAGAAGCAGATCTTAAAACATATGAAACTGTGGATTTCGTGATCATGGATTTCGCGTCACCTGTTTTTCTAGAACCGAGGATTTCTGGATCATCGCTGTCGTCGACCTCATTTGAACTTAGGGAAGGAAGCCATCGAGTTTTTATCGTTCTGATAATTACCTTATTCCGTCTGTGTGGCGGTGGAACGGTGGAAACTCCCGGAATCGACCAATAACACTTTTTCCCCTGCGTCGATTTCTATCCACCCGGAATGGCAGAAGAGGGCAGGAAATCCAGCTAGATATATTGCTACTTGGCGAAATGTTCGTAGTCTACGCCAGTACTCGGTGCTTGAAATCCTTTAATGGACAGATTGACGCCGTGGCAGCAGCCGTTGAGCTTGATGGAGCGATGTCGCTCTTCTTTTCCCAAGTTGAAATCACACGTTGTCATCTCCCAAAAGTGTAATTGTGTATGTGCCCCTCTCTTATGGCAATACGAGCCGAATGGCTCCTTTTGTAAATGTTAAGAAAAGGGAGAAATACCGACATGGGTAGCCATTTTCACCACTGAACTAGGGTTCCTTTCCTTTCTTTTGAATTTTTCTGCCCCATTTACAAGACCTACCAAGCTACCTGACATTTTCTGAAAAGGCTACAAGGTGTTGAATATCGGATTTTTTTTAAAAAAATTTCTTCTCGCCTCTTAAAAACAGCAACAGCTCCAGCCTTTTTACCTATCTTTTCTTCTTCTCTTTTGTTTGGACTTTTCCTGCCTCGAGGACCATTACCCACATCTTTTCTCTGACCCCAAGAAAACAATAAAGCAGGAATCCAATTCCTCACCATAAAAATCCATCCCAAATGTCATCCAAACATCATCTCGTTTGGCATTTCATGGTGTTGGTCCCAGGCAAGGAACGAAGTATAACATTCATCCCCTGCCGTATCCCCCACAGAGAAAAAATTGCAGACAGGTGAGGGGGTAATTTGAAAATTTCGCCATCACCTCAAACAAACACACCTAGAATAGGGATGTGGACCCTCTCCCCACGGCTTACCCAAACTTAGAACCCAGAAAGTCTTCGTCTTAATGGGCCGGACATGAAGGCGACACTTGTGTGGCCATCTACATACGGCTACCTAACCCAACGTCGTTGACCCAACTCTTCTCTGGTCACAACAGAACCCCTCTCCCTTCATCTCCATGTAAGTTTGTTTCTAGCCGGAGCAAAATGATGCTCGACTTGAGAACGCTAGAACACTCGTTAGTCCTTGATTAATTACCAAATTAAATATTTATTTACAAACAATTAAGAGCACTTTAGACCAAGCTCTAGCTCAAACCTTCGAGAACAGATCAAACTAAACTCCTGACCTCTAATTTTAGTTCAAGTTCCGGACCAGCTTGAGTAAGTAAATTAGCAACACGATGAGTCGAGCTTGAAAAATATCAAGCTTTAAGGAGAGTTTGAATATGGGTTAGAACTTTAAACTACTCGCTTAGGTATTAGGAGTTCGGATCATCTCACTTCCCTAGTGGAGGGAACTCCCGTAGTCTTTAACTGGATGACGTCACGTGGTGCTATGGAGGATGAGGTAGGGATATGTTTTAATGACGATATGAAATGACGGACGGGATTGCTTGACGTCGTTTTATCTTCCCATGTAATGACAATAGATCCACTATTGGGCCTTTGACGACTTGGTACTAAGACTCCGAAAATCTGCTACCGAGGTTTTGATGACCTGCTATCGAGGCTCTGAAGATCTATTACGGAGGTTAAGATCCTACCGAGATTTTGAAGAATATCAATTATCAAGGCTCTGATGACTTGCTACCGAGTCTCTACAGACCCGCTACCAAGGCTACAAACTCACTACCGAAGCTCCGAAGATCCACTACCAACCATCTATTGACCCGCTACCGAGGTTCCAAAGATTTGCTATCGACCCTCTATTAATCTGCTATCAAAATGGTCTCGTTTGCCATTTCACATCATCATTAAAACGTACTTCTGTCTCGCCCTCAATTACATCACGTGGTGTCACCCATTAGAGACTACGAAAGTTTCCTCCACCGAGGTACCGAGGAGATACGAACTCGAGTATTAGAGCCAAGCATGAGCATGATCACGAATAAACGAGCATGCTCGAGTAACATGGTGACTTTGCTTGGCTAAACTTGTTTGACTTGCACCCTAGTTGTTAGGGTTGACAAGAACCTCAATTGAACACCATGCATGCCCATAGATAATTCCAATCAATGTATCTACCCGTAAGTACTATGTGCAAACGTAGCCCTAGCATAGGTTGGGCTGTCCATGTAAGAGAAAAGAGGTCAAGCGCACGTGAGGAGTCACTGATAATATTTTTATATTATTATTTATTTTTATTGACTCTTGGTCAAGACACCTCATTGGAATAGGAGGGGCCTAGTACGTGGCAAGCTAGCCCAGTAGATTAGTTAGACATAGGGTTGTTCATATGCTTTGGCTGTAAATTCGGTCTAAGTCTGATTCTGACATAAGCATCGGATCAAAACAAATCAAATAGCGAAGAGATTTTCATTTTTCAGTCTGTTGAATTATTGCTAAGTCTTGTTTCTAGAAGATTTTATTTTCTAATCCCAACACTGTTATCTCTTAATTTTGAAATCCTTTCAGTCACTATCTATATCTCCTAAGATTTTATACATCTATTTTACCCTTCTTGCCAAAACAACACCATCTTACCATTTATCTTGGAGCGTGTCAACAGGTTAAATGACTCACATTCCAACTATAACACGTCATATCGTGATGCATGCAAATCCATAGCAAGATCCTTTATAATTTTAAATAGATAACAATCTACATAAAAATAATAGAAGATAAATTTATGCTAAACACGCAAAGATCTGCTACGATTTGTTTGTCTAAGAGAATCAGGAAGCAGATAGAGAATCTAGCACATATATATATTTCTTGATCTTGAAAATAGAGGTGGATATTGATAATTGCCCTAAATTATGTTCTATTGTAAAAATATATATTTAGTCTAAAACCTATCCAAGGAAAGGAAAACACACACACACACACTCACTCATTCACACCCCTTTGGATTATGGGTGGGATTTGAATTTGAAATGGAATTGAGTTTGGGACTAAAGAATAACTAAAATAGTCAATGAAACTAAAACTAAATGGACATGGGAAAAATAGAAGCAGAAGTTGATTTCCACAATCAAGAGCTGTTTAGGCATTTATGGGTTTATTACAGTGTTCATGTGGGAATTTATGGGTTTTGATGTTTTAACATACTATGGTTAATTAACTAAATTATACCAGCTCCATGTTTGGTTATAAGCAACATGGGAGTTTTAAGTTGATATTTGAAGCTCACCAGCCGTTCATCCATGTTAACTTTACTACTTGTGTTTCAAACATATAATAAATCATTTATTCCATCAAACAAAAGGTCATTTACATGTGCCCCTATAATTATATATGGCTGTTTCTAAATACATATTTATTTTTTTGTCAAATTGTAAAACTTATTAGAAGTGGTTAGGATTAAAATTTTATCATTAACAGCTTTAAGAAGCCAGAGTAGACAATCCGCTAGATAAAACTTTTTTGATACAAAAAGAAGGATATTCTTCTAAGGAGACCATGCTCCAACCAAAGTTAATCCATGGGACAGTAGTGTAAACCCAAAAAAAAAAAATCAGGGACTTAAACCATGTTCCATGGATTTATTAGACATATCTGAAAAGGGACTGACTTGTAAAACCCAATATGAATATTTTACAAATTATCAATTCAAGAGACTAATTGACTGTGGCTCGGTTGACATGTCACTTCATTCTCGCGAGCGGGGGCGGGCTTTGAGGGCCACGAGAGCCTTGTCAATTGGTTTTTTCCTCGGACCTTTGTCACCGGAACAAAACACCTTAGAAGCCCTCTCCGTCTCAAATAGGCCTGTCAAATGGACGGGCCTAACCCACCGGCCCGTCAAATATTTGGACACGGGCTGGGCTCAAGCCCTTCAGAGAAGTTAAACGGGCTGATCAAATAAACTCGGCCCTTATTTCTATTCAATCCACGGCCCGTTGATCTGGCCCGTCAAAAGCCCGTCAGCCCGTCACGGGAGGCAGGCGCAGGCGCAGGCTCAGCGGCAGCATCCCGGTGGTGAGCAACATCCTCCAGCTGCGCATCCGTCAACAGCGCTCGTGGCGAAATAAATATTTATCAAGCTGTCAACACGTGGCATTTTCCACCGACGCGGAGTCAGCGTGGCATTGACGTGGATAGCCTCCCAGCGGTGCTGCGGCCAGGACCTTCTTTCGTTTTTGTTTTTTTTTTTGCATATACGACATCCGTTTTTATTTTGGGTATATATAGGACATAACAAATAAGTGAATAAAACTGTAATTCCGAGACAACATACAAAAGAAAAACAAAAACACACACAATCTAGTTATATAGTGACCTGCGTGAGATAAAAATTCTCTCGAAAGAGTTTAACAATTTTCATAACCTGGGATAATCACATTAAGAGAAAGTGAATATCAAACATGATTATGATTATGAATAAGATTTGAAAAAGCAACCAGATAGATTTGGACCATAATACATAAGAGGATAACAAATAAAAACAAAATAGACTCTAACTTAGATAATATTTAAATATATATTTTTATCATGGGCAAAGGAATCATGTTATTTGTTATCCAAAACAATTGTTTCATTTATAGTGCGGTTAGTTACTTTGTCGATCCGTTCAATTAATTATTTTACAATGATTATATAAGAGTTACAAGTCATTTTGTAATGAAAATGGACGAACACAAAATTTTGGTTGTGCCAATTTGGGTGTTCATGAAAATAGGTGAAAAGTCTATTTTTTTAGATTTTATATTTAGCTAAATTATGAAATTTATGGATGATTTTATAATCTCCTTGTGATTCTTAAAAATTTTCACATTTTATTAATTTTATGATTTTTGTAGAATTTTTTATTTGTGACTATTTTACAAAACTCAAGCCCGTTGGGCTAACGGGCTTTGGCGGGCTAAAGCCCGTTTACACAATCTAAACCCGTTGGGCTTTCTACGTGGGCTTGGGCTTGGGTTCTATGTATATGGGCTGAAGTGGGCTTGGGCCGGGCCAGCCCAAGCCCGGCCCATTGACACCCCTAGTCTCAAAGTCTGTTTTTCTTTTTTTTAAATAACACTGTAAAAATCAAAATTAATGGAACAGCACCGTTTGGTGAATCAGCCAAAATCTGAAACACCCAAAATTTCAAAATCGGATATTTTGAGTCTGATTTTTACGAAGTTGGATTAAAAAAAACCCCACGTTAACTTTAGAGCAGAGATACATACCCCAACTTTATTTAAAATTAGGATGGATACTAACGTCTCAACTAAAAGTCCACCCTTAGCTTAGGTCAAAGAGTCCAACTTTCACCTTTTGGGAGTGAATGCGGAACTCTTTAAAGTGTAGATCACCTCATACGGTCCATTGAGAAAGTTTTTTACTAATCAAAAAAATTACGACCCTCGGGTCACTTGATCTAGTGACAGTTCAGTATCAAGTTATTGAACTGTTATTGAACCGTTTATGAATAATTATTGAACTTTTACTAAATCATCACTAGACCATTATCAAGTCGTTATTGAATCGTTACATGAATTGCTATTAGATCTTTACTAAGTCACTATTAGACTCTTACCGAGTTGTCACTGAACTATTACTTAGTAACAACTTAGTAAAAGTTCAGTAACATTTCAGTAATTTCAATAATAATTTAGTAACTTAATATTGAATTGTTATTAGACCCTTATTAAGTCGCTACTAAACTTTTGTTAAGTTGTTATTCAATCGGTGATTTAGTCATCTCAATAACTGTTCAATGAACTAAATATTTAACTATCACTTAAATGATACGAGAATTATAACGGAGAAAACTTTCGCTTTCAATGAACTGCGGTTATCTCCGGTCAACTTTTTACACCCCACTTTCATTTAGAATGTTCCATTATTTGTTAATTTTAATTTGTATGGTGCTGTTTTGAAATAAAAGAAGAAAGGGGGTAATTTGAAGGGTAAAAAAAACACTCGTCCACCACAAGCCTGTTTCCATCCGCATCAACTAGAATGAGTATTTCTTACATGGGAGTCTCCGGAAGCTAAAACTTTCTTCTCTCGGCCATCCTATCCATGGTGTGAACTGTGAGGGGGCGGAGGAAGAAGAAAATCCCAGTTAGCGATCGATAGAATGTCATCCACGAGTGATGGGGCTGTGGCGTCCGCCGGCCGCCGTCGATCCGCCTAACGGGCAACGTCAGGGGCCTAACGCCGCCGGCATGACCGGCCGAACAAGAACGGGCGGCCACCGGTCACCTCCATCGGAGGGCCGGGGGCGAGGGGGGGGGGGGGACACTAGTGCACACCGGCCGCGGCTAGCCGCCGTGAGGCTACTGCTGCTCATGCAAGCCGCCTTCGTCCACCCGCCGCTGGGCTCCTCCTTGCGTCATCCCGAAGGCGCCCGGAGCCCCGGCGTTCTAGCCGTCCCGGGGAAGATGACAAGGCGGAGGATGGGCCATCGGGCAAAGGGGGCGACTGCGACAAGAACTGCACTTGTCGAGGAGTCTGGCCTCGATCCTCTGGCGCCTCGCAGCCACCTCCAAGCGTCATCGGGCTTCAGCTATCGCGGTCGCCTTCAGGAGCCTCTGTGAGGCATTTCGTCAAACGGATGGACGACGGAAACAGGAAATCGCAGGGAGGCAAGTGAGAACTACGCGCAACTGTTCCACGCCGATGCGGGACAGACGACGCGACCCAGCCGTCGATCACCGGGGAGGGGCCGCCGGCGCTCGATCATACGGCTGCCGCCGGCGACACCATGGGGTCGCGATGCCCGTGCGGTCCACGTGGTGGTAGGCAGGTTGGCGCCGCAACCCAGCCCCATGATTTGCTGTCCGCTTGATGCTCTCTTCTGACCTCCCCGTCGGAGCAAAGAGGGGAGGGGCTCTCTCTCTCTCTCTCTCTCTCTCAAGCAAACAATCCCAAATACCGAAATTTTAGAAATATCTTAGATCAGAGAGAATTTATTCTTGGCCACGTGTGTTCTTTTTCCGGAGAAGAAGGTGCAGTCCACGAATATTTCACAAGCTTATGACTAAACGGAGTTTCAAAAATGATGTTTTATCAATATTAATATGGATAGTTTTAAAAATTAGAATACCATAGTTGACACATGTATAATATAACATATTTTATATTATTAATTAAATATATCTTAGTGATTATCATCAATATTAATTTTATAATTGATAACGACAGATATATCTAATAGTAAGAAAATTAACTTCAAAATTGACAGAAACTCGTGTTAATATGACATAAATGTTTCTATTTATTGGAATGCACGATAATTTACCGTGCACATTTTGAGACACACTGAACAACTACAGAGAGAGAGAGAGAGATTTAAGACTTTGAGGTACTGTGTAAATATATATATATACGTAAAATGAGGCCGGGGTAAATTTATTTACGAAGTCTTAATTTTCTTTAATTCTCCTAATTAAAAACAATAATTTTAAGATCAATGGAAATACAACCCCTCCAGCATTTCCTATACGCACAAAGTAACGATCCCATGCTCATTTCTTCAAAAAGCAACCAGAAAGAGACATGGATATATATTATCTTCTATGTTTTGACCAGATCGCTGATTAACATATGATGAATAAAAACGTCGATTTAGTTTGTTCACAGTGATCATTCCATCGAACACCTAGGCTGATCTCATCCCGCGCGACCTACGAGAGAGAGAGCGCAGCAGCAGCAGCAGCACCGGCAAGGCGGCAACGCGGTTTTAGAGCCCGCCAACTCCCATCTAAACAGAGACGTCAGCTTCCGGCCAGTAGCAGCGGGCATGGCCGCCGGAGGCGGCGGAGGATGAAGCTGTTCGTGGGGATGTGATGTTTGGCGGTGACCGGTAGATTCACGTCACCGGTATGGACCACGTCAGCGTTTGGGCAGCGCGCCCGATTGAAAGGAAGGAAGAGGAAGGCTGCGTACAGGCACCACCTCTCGCTCTCCGTGTCTCTCTACTCTTTCTAAACCTCTCCCTTAGATTTTTTTTTCCTTTCTGCCTGCAGTTAACAGCTCTTCAACCCTTTTCCATTCGATTAAATTTTATTGCCATCAAATCCCTTGTTTTAAAGTTGACCCGTGCCCTTATTAATACTCACCATCCTAGGGCCTCTCCGGCTCTCGTCTCCGTTGGCTCTCAGATCTCTCTCTCGCTCCTCCCCCCCTCCCCTCTCTCTATCAGAGGGCAGCACCACACCTACAGTGGGAAAGAGATGAGTTTTCTAAGCATGATGGAGGCGAAGCTGCCTCCGGGTTTCAGGTTCCACCCGAGGGACGAGGAGCTCATCTGCGACTATCTCGCCAGGAGGATCACGGGCGACGGCGGCGGCGGCGTGCCTATGATGATCAACGTCGACCTTAACAAGTGCGAGCCATGGGATCTTCCCGGTAAGCACCCCCTCTTCAGTCTGGCACTCCTTCCCTCTATATACCATGTTTAATTTTATTTCCCTTGTTCTCTTTTTCCCGAAGTGATGTCTCCGTCTCCGTCGTCTCCTCCCCCCTCCTCCTTCAGTGTGATATGACTGGAAGTGATCAGATCCCAACGTGGGTCTGCTTCGATAACTACCGAAATTCGGAGAAACGTTTAGGTTTAAGTTTCCTCGGGCCATCGGTTCCGCACAGATGATCATGACCTTCTCCTCTACTCTGGTAGGAATATTGCACCAAATCTGGCTTCATCTTCTTCAAACACCATCTCTCTCTATATGTCTATCGCCCTTTTCTCTCTCTATCGATATAGGCCCTTCTTCCATGTGTTTCCAAAGAAGTTCATATTCTTGAAAGAGGAATTTGGCAGGCGCCGTGATCAGTTCCCAGGACCTTCTCTGCATACGCGTATCTATTCTTTATGTTTCTATCTCTCCTGAGAGATAATACTCCATATAAGCTCATCATGGGTCGTCGAGCCAGATCAGTTACCCTGGAGAGCCATTTCTCTTCTTTTTTTTCCTCTAACATTTATGCACACGTATCACCATGTGCACGGCAAGCACATCGCAGTTGCGTTCCTTCATGTTCTTTCTTCTTTTTTTGCCCATATATATTCGATCGATTCAGCTACACCACCACCTTGCTCGGTCCGCTCTGCCCAATTCAGCTATGTATCCTTTCCCGATCTTGATACGTAAATACGTACTACGCTTAATTGCTTCGTCCCCTTCTTCCAAGATGAAGCCTTTTGGGAAGAAGACCCCTCACATCCGCACGAAAACCCGTTCTTATGCGGTTCTGCTACTATTAGAGAAAAGCAAGAAAATATCCATTTTCTTTTCAAGTAACGGATATGAGAGAGAGAGAGGGGGGAGAGAGAAAGAGAGAGAGAGAGAGAGAGAGAGAGAGAGAGAGAAGGAGGGAGGGAGAGAGAGAGAGAGATTCCATCATATGCAACACTCAAATCCCAACCCCAATTACCATCGGATTGGTCCCGTGTTCGATCGACGCCCACGCTGCTCCTCGGGCGGTTCTCTTGCCGTGGCAGGGTTGCCGGATCAAGAGGAAGAATAACCGCGATAAGGAGCCCCTGGCCTGTGGCAGAGGGGAAGGCATGCAGTTGGTGACAGGACCCCCATATCAGTTATCACCCCATGCACGGCGCTCTCGCTCTCACTTCCCTTGGTTACTGTTCTTGCTTGCCATTTGAGGCCCTTTTCTAATTAGGGTTTCTGTAATTAATTCCATGGCCGGGGAAGGGGGAAGGGGGCAAAAGCAAGCAGAAACCTTGAGCAGCAAAAATAAAAAATAAAAGGAAAACTAAAACTGCCGCGGCAGGGCTGCCGGATCAAGAGGAAGAATAAACGCGATAAGGAGTGGCAGAGGGGAAGGCATGCATTGGCTGACAGGACCCCCTTATCACCGCATGCACGGCGCTCTCGCACCCACATCCCTTGGTACCTGTTCTTGCTTGCCACTTGAGTCCTCCTTCTAATTAGGGTTTCTGTAATTTCCATGGCCATGGAAGGGGAAGGGGGCAAAAAAGCATTGATCACCAAAAAAGAAACTAAAATAAAAATAAAAAATTATAAAAATGGCGTTGCCCGGACTCGAACCGGAGACCTTTAGTGTGTTAGACTGACGTGATAACCAACTACACCACGACACCTGGTATGCAGATGTGCATTTTGTCATTTTAATTTTATCGGGTCTGATTGGTCGGGATAACCTCGCCGGACGCCGCGACGGCGAGGCGGGGGCCGCCGGGTTGTCGTCGGCGCAGGCGAATGACGCGAATAAAGCCGAGACAGGGTGGGACTGGGAGAGGATGGCGCCCCATCCACGGCGCCGGGCCAACTTGTCCCGGCGCGGCGGCTCTGCCTCTCCCACGGTGTGGGTCTCACCTCCCGGCGCGTCGACGATGAAGCACACATCGCCTTTCCACAGTCCCTATTCCCCCTGCTCCATGCCCCCCCCCCTTCCCCCGGCCGGGCCAGCCCCCTCCTCCGCTTGATAACGACGGATTCTCCTCTCCTCTTTCTTCCTCATGGCGCGTCTGAGAACCGATTCCAAGAAGCGAGATGTTCACACATACGAATTACCCCTCCACTGCAGTCAGAATTCGTTCTAGAAGAGGATCCCAATCGTTCTGCGTGTGCTCCGTCAGAGCGGCACAGTAAATTCCGGCCGGCAAGATCGAACAAGTCTGCTCTGAGCTTTTCTTTCTCATGAACATGCAACTAAGTCTCTATTGGCTGATATCCTCTCGAAGAATTGACTTTGAGCATTAATGTAACAATTAGATTAGTTGTCTATTCCTATAGTTTTCTCTGAAATCATCTGTAATTAAGTTACTTTTTAATTTAACAAAACACGTTTAAAGATTCTTTTAACTCAAACTTATGAAAAATAAGCAATCAAAATGATTGATACTTCTCTAAGTTTCTTATCATTTTCTTATAGCGTGGTGCGGTTTGGGCGTTGGATTAGAGAAGAACAATTGAACATGTTTACGGCGCCCTCATATGGTCTTCTCTCTTCCTCGATCGTTGTCCCAGATACGGCGTGCGTCGGCGGGAAGGAGTGGTACTTCTACAGCCTGCGCGACCGCAAGTACGCCACGGGGCAGCGGACGAACCGGGCGACGGTGTCGGGCTACTGGAAGGCCACCGGGAAGGACCGGCAGGTGGTTGACCCCCGCCGCGGAGGCCTGGTGGGCATGAGGAAAACCCTAGTCTTCTACCAGGGCAGGGCTCCCAAGGGAAAGAAGACCGACTGGGTCATGCACGAGTTCCGGATGGAGGGCCCTGCCGCCGTGTCCTCCTCCAAGGTAATCAACTGATCTCTCCCACACATTTACGTCTTCCGGCCTCTTTCCATCGTCTGAGACGGAAGTCTAGTCTATCCATGCGTTCTTCATATATATATATATATATATATGTGTGTGTGTGTGTGTGTAAACCCTAACTGCAAGGTAGCTGACTAGCTAGCTTATAGCTATCCGGCCGGTACCACGATTAGGTTATTCTTGACGTACAATCCCTCCCCAGGGGCAGGTATGTTTCCTTATGCTGCATATATGTACAGAGATAGTTCATAGATCGGTCTGTCTTCTTCATTGTCACGCAAGCCTCTCTCATCTGGCACATGAAGCCTTTTTGAAATATATTCGATTGCATGTAAGAAGAGATGGTAAAGATGGTGAAGATGATCTGGACTCGTTCATGGTGCAGATTTGTATTGTAAAGTTCCTGGTCTCTTAAGGATCGAAGCATATGAAACGAAGTCTGGAGTTCTTCGTTCATTGAGAAAGACGTCAGCAAAATTAAAAAGAAAAAAAAAAGACAGTCTGTTTCTCGGATAATGGGTAACTTGATTTAGATATTTACAGTAAAATGAGCATTTGAAGGAAATAAGAAAGAAAAGACAATAAGATATGCTTTGAGAAGTCGTCTCTGCCACGGAATCTTTCCATCTGTTTGCCAACAATTCAGAGCTTCCTTCTTTCCTTCCTTCCCTCCCTCCCCCTTCATTGATCTGTTGCTTTCGTGGATCCAGTCAAGGCCATGCATATCTCTGGCCCGTATTCTCTTCTCCGCATCATTAATGGGAGCAGCTTCTTAATTATATACGTGGACATGAGAGGATTTGGCGGTCATTTTCAATATTATTATCTCCGAATGATGCGCCTAATCCTGGGCATGTGATACTTGTCCAAAAAATTTTGGACTTAATTCTCTTGTTTGGATCTGTTTCACAAAGAAACCAAAACCAGAACAAATCACACAGTTTGTGTACCCCCCCCCCCCCATTATAATTCGCGCGTATTTATACAGTTGTATATGTACACGTTTGTAACGTACGTACGTATGTGTACTTGTCTTTATGTTGAAGCCTGATGACGGCTCCGGCCGCTTTCTTCCTTGTTCACTGCTCTGAGCAGGAGGACTGGGTGTTGTGTAGGGTCTTCTACAAGAGTAGAGGGCTCTCTTCCAAGACCACCATGGAGAACTGCTACGACGACACGGGTTCTTCGTCGCTACCGCCGCTTATGGACACCTTCATCAGCTTCGAGCAAGCCCCGATTAACCTAGAGGGCAATGAGCAGGTGCCCTGCTTCTCCAGCTACCCTCAGCAACCCCACCGCCAAAACGCGGCGGCGGCGGCGACCACTTCGCACCTTCCGCCGCCAGTAGGCCACGGCGCGCTCATGGAACCCAAGGGCCTGGCGCACATGTCCGAATTCTCACCCTACCTGAGCCCCTTCAACTGTGAGAAGAAGACAATCAAGGCTGTTCTCGACCACCTCGCCAAGATCAACAGCGGCCAGAAGATGGAGACGCCGCATAACCGGGCCGACGGGAGCTCCGAGAGCTACCTGACTGAAACTCGTCCGCCCTCCATGTGGAACCCCTTTTGAGGCCTCAGATATACATATAGAAGGGTTTCTGGCACTGCAACTGGGTAGGAGGCTTGGTCTTTAGCTGCTGTAAATCGGCTGAGATTTGTGTATATCTCCCTACCTACATATATACATATAAAACTGCAGCAGTACTTGTGATGAAAAGGGCATCATCATAATCATATATATTTACATGCATTCCCTGTAGTGGGAGAATATATATATTTCATCGTCTTCTCAATGAACTGATCTCATAGATATGGTTTCCACTCATAGTGTGTGGGTGTAGATATATATCTTTCATCATCGATCGCATTAACTCTTCGAAATCCCTTTAATGATGATGGCCTCCATGCATATCAAACGAAGTTGCTCTCACTCGTGATAAAACAAAGACAAGTAAAAGCCTTTGTTCTTCGTGCACGACTTGTGATGCCTTATATATATATAATACTATAATTTGCAGTCGACCAAGCTAGCTTCCCTCTCTCTTCTAATATAATTAATTAAGTTTGTAATAGAAACAAAAGTTTTTGTGCACATCCTTGCCAGAGCTTGCTCAAATTAACAAGTAAATTGGCTTCGGCATTGACTTATTGGAACCGCCGGGACTCCTAGAAGATGTCCTGGCTAGCATACTTAAGAACTCTCCCCAGCGTGCACCACTAAGACACACATATAATATAGATATATATATATATATTTATATAAACGTAAAGACTAATGCAAGGTCAAATCTTGGTTGTCAGATTCCATATCTGTACGTCCAGTTGCAGTTTAACATGTTCCTTAGAGGCCAGGTCCTCACAAGGCTTCCAATTCAGAATGTTGAGATGTATTGCAACTTGTTTTTTTCTTCTCCCCAAAGGATACCGTACCCACCTGATTAAGACTTGACAACTACAGCTACATGTTATTGGATCTGATCTTAGCTCATCAGGATGGATAAACATGAAGACAGATTTGCTTGCGCAAGGGCAAGTAATTTAATACATGACAATCCCTCTCTACCAACATCTGTGAAGCCATATACCATAATCACCATAAACCAGATTGGATGGTTGAACAGCATGGGATTACAATCTCACTTGCTCTCATATATTCCCTCTTCTAGGAGTGGGAGTCACAGCACCCAAACCCTAATGGGGTGTTTGGTTGCATGATAATTTTTTGTACAATTTCATGATAAAAAATTGTATTAAAATAAAAAGTGAACCAACTCATGACATAAAATTATCATGTTTGGAGGGATGTGATTACAAAAAAGAGTAACTACCACACATGACCAAACAAAGTGGGGGACCACAAGAAAAAAGAAAGAGGTGAGACCCGCTTTTTTGTTTTAGAAGAAAATCACTTTTAAAACATAAAATTGTCATGGTTACCAAACACCTCTTTTAACAAGTTTTCTTACAATTCTTAAAAATTAAAACAAAAACTTTCATTATCATGCAACTAAACACCCCATAAGGACCTCTTTGGCACCAAAAACTTTAGGGGATAAACCTAGTTTATCTCCTAAAATTTTGAGATAAACTAAGTTTATTCTCTAATTAATTTGTACCAAACAGCGCCTAAAGACCTTAAGACACATCCGTTCATTGTTTAATTAGCTAGTGAAAGATGTCAAGTTTTCTAATCATGGGACAAAGCTTGGATCACCTACGCCACCTAGTGGATGGAACTCCATCAGTTGTCAATAGAAAGACATCACTTTTATAAGAGAAAAATCAACTACCGATCCATTTAAGAAAATGGGTTTCATCCCTAATCCGCTGACCACATTTTCTTCACCGTCATTCAAAAATCTCCTGACATGCAATCCGTTCGGTCACAGTCCGGTGAAAATTAAATGTCAAGAATACTCTTCTACCAAAGAAGAAATTTATTAAAGTTCCTCACTTCTTCAGACGGCGTACTAGTGCACCGCTGTCTATTCCTCTAGTATTAGTGCACTGCTCCTAGTGGTGCATTAATTCCGATGATGTTACGTCAAAATATTTATTACATGTTGGTTATATTTTATTTATAATTATAAAAAATTAATATGTTTAGAATAAAATATTACATATAATTTATATCAAAATTTAATTTTAATACAAATTATTTAAATATTAATATATTTATCATATCATGTTAATCACATATAATTTAAAACTAAAAATATTATTAATCTATTTATAAAATAATTTTTACTTCATTATAATTAAATTATATAAAATTTAAAATATTAATATATTTACTAAGTCACAAATATTAATATTTTTTAAAAAATATATTATATATTATATATTATTAATATTTAAATTTAATATAACCAATTAAACGGTAAATATTAATATATAAATATTTTTGGTTGATTTATTTTTATTACTACCAAATATCAATATTTTTAGATTATATTTGACTTTTATAAAAATTAAAATATAATAATCTATTTATATATGTTTTTATATATTTCTCTATGGGTGAAGTCTAGTTATTTTTTAAAGCATTTGCATATTGTATAAATTAAAAATGAGGTGAGACAAAATTAAATTCATAAAAAAAGATAGAAATGTCTTTTCTTAGGAGAGGGTAACATCCATCTAATGATGTCCTTTAAGAATGGAGAGGGGATGGTGAAATTTTGAAAAAAAAAAACAGACCTATTGTTAAAGTGGTTTTGAAAATGGGCCACCCATGAAAGTGTTTGGGTTGAAGCGGGCCTTTTATTCATTTCCTCTTTTTATAATGTATTCTTAACTTTTTTTTTTTTTGACGATGGCCCAGCGGCCAACCTACAGGCGCAGCACAGCGCCGGCGAGGCATCGAGCGCTGCCGGTGCAGCGCTCGATGCCCACTGGATACCACCTCCCCCCCTGGGGAGGTGGTCCCGGCTGTTCACAGCCGGGTTCGATCCCCCGCCACCCTCCCCCCCCCCGCGGGGTGGCATCGTGCCATCCGAGCCACAGCTCGCCAGCATAATGTATTCTTAACTCAAATCAACTTATTTATGATCACAAAAAATGTATGTAGGGATTAAAATGTAGCTTATATTAGTAAAATACAGATGAAGTTAGTAAAATATGAAAAGACGTTAATAAAATATAGAAAAACTTAACTGATATTTGATTTGACTTAATCAAAATGCCTGATCTCTTAAATTCACATCTAATCTCTTCGTTTGAAAAAAAACTTTGAATTTTATCAAGACATTGTAAAAGAATGAGTTTGACATATAGGTGATCTAAATCAACATCTTAGCCATAGTTGTCAAGGCGACAAGGTGCCCAAGGCGTTGAAGGGTACCGATTACGCTTAGGCGACAAGGCGGCCGTTTAGGCGTCGCCTAGGCGGTCAAGGCGGTATTCAAGGAAGGCTGAGTTAGAAGGTTGTTATATATATAAAAAAACATAAATATAATTATATTTTTTATATTATAATTGAATATGAGTATTGTATCAATGCACATAAGTAAATATAATGTGTGTGTGAAAGAAAAGAAAGTTAAATAAATTTTTATAAAATTTAAGTATATAACTCATTTATGATTATAAAATTGATATATGTGCAATAGGTTAAGTGATGGTAAAATATTGTTATAATATTATTAAATGGGGGGAACGTAGAGTAGTCGCGGATCGACCTGCGCGGTCAGGTCACGGGGGTCAAGGGGGCAGTGCCCCTTGTGGGGGGTTGTCAGGGGGGCGAAGTCCCCCGAACCCAAAAAAGTATGTAATAGTATAAATGAGAGAGAGAGAGAGAGAGAGAGAGAGAGTGAAGAAAGAGCTGATAAGACACTTAATTAAGTATATAATATATGTTTATAATCATAAATCTTAAATATGTATGATAGTATAAGTGATAATGCAATATATTAATATATTCAAACTATCATTAAATAA